>JAZHRO010000014.1:55990000-57240000 GCA_037157565.1 Thalassia testudinum
ATGAATGTACCTCTCCAACATCCTCAAAAATACAGATTGATTTTTTGGAAGTCACGCCAATCTACGATACAGAAACCAAGTTGGAAGAGTGGGGTTTTGATTGGGTTTTCCCTACAAGCCAAAAACCCCAGTGTTGAGCGAGAATCTACGCTAACGTGTTTGGTTTTTGGAAAAACCCGTCGTTGTAGTTCGAAAGCGAAGGATTCGTGTTCAACAAATAAAATTTATACCGAAATCAAAATTCCGGGTCGAACACAGGGAGGCGAACGTTTGATTTAAAAACTTCGCGTTTCTTTTTATTTTGTCACGAAGAAATTCAATTTAAACTATCTAAGTATCTACAACAAATAAAAGAGAGAGAGGGAGTAAGAGAGAGAGAAAGAATACTGTACATGGAAATCAAAATGAGATGTAGAATAGACAAGGAATTTATCATAAAAGAGTTCTTTCGTTACAACTAGAAAACATAAAATAATTACTCTAGAAAGCATTAAAAGAATGGAGGGAGAAATGTCCTCCTCGACGATCGCTCGGAGGACGAATAGACTACTCTTAGAAAGCAGTAAATCTATACTAGAAAGCAATAAAAAGAATAGGGAGAGAGAAATCCTCCTCGACGGTCGCTTGGAGGACGAGCCGGACGGGACGACGCCTGGACGAAGGAGAACGAAGCGAGACGAAGGAGGACGAAGCAGAAGAACGGGAACGAAGCAGCACGTCGTCGTCGTCGCGGGATCCACTTCCGAAGGGGGACGAAAATTTGGACTTTATCTCGCGAGAAGCATCCCGGGTGTGGGACAAGCTTCTCTTGAGCTTTGGAGAGGTAGAGAGGAGAAGGAAGGGATGAAAATTTCATATGGAGGGGGTCTCCTTTTATAGTTGCAAGGAGTGGGGGCAAAATGGACATTACATCTTCAAAATAAAAAATAAGGGGTCTTTAGTGACGGATAAAACCGTCGCTAAAGCCCCGCCGTCGCCGTCGCCGCCGCGCCACGCGCGCCCGCTCGGCTGGCCTGCGCGCGTAACGCAGACGTCCGCGCCCGCTGCGTAGCGCGCCGCCCGCGTGCGATCGCGCGCCCACCAGAGCGTCCAATTGCGCGTCGGCGCTATCGGGCGCGCGCGGCCGTTGGATCTTCATCCGACGCTCGTGCGCGCCCGCTCGCCCGCGCCTTCGACCCCCTCTCCGCGGCGCGAACCCGCGACCTCCGCTTCGCCCGCCGCTGCGTCGCCGCTGCGCTACGCGGGCGAAATGGTCGCGCGGACGTTTTTAAACGCGCGCGACCGCAGCCGTTGGATCGAGATCCAACGGCGGAGAGGAGACGTTGCGCGGACTTCACAGGACTCCTGCGGCCGATTGGGCGGCTGGGATGGCGCCACGTGGCGCCATCTTGGCCGTCCATCTTCTGGAAGTTGTAGATGGTGCCACGGATGTCGGATTGACTCGATTTTTGTGTCGTTCGACTGCGATCGTCGATCCGAATTCATCCGTGTGGTCGGATTTTCCATCTGAAGTGCGGATTTACACCATCCTGGCCCTTGATCTTCTAGGGTTCCCCGGTCTCTATCTGATGCTACGGATGCCTGATTAGGGCGATCTTGGAGTCGTTGAACTCCAATCGTCGCCCTGATCATATCCATACGGTTGGATCTTTGATCCGAGGTCCCGATAAAATATTTGCCCTGTCCAAGCACATAAAAGGAGACAATTAACCTCCATTTTATTCAAACTACTCTAAATGCAAGATGATGCATGTAATGCAATATTTATATCATGAAATGCAATCCTATGCTTAAGAACATGCATAAATAGACATTTTAAGTAGTGTAAATGTGTTTACATCATACCCCCATGCCTATCTTTTGCTAGTCCCTAGCAAAAACTATATGCTATTTATAAAAGAATTAGGTTAGATTATTTGGACCTGAGTTATTTTCAATCATTAAGAAATTGTCTACTTAAGAACTGAACTTTCAAAGACACAACAGTGCCCGGGTATCAGCCAAAATGCAGACCGCCTCAAGCCTCGCCTTATTCAAAGAAAAATTTCTTTTTCTGTTTTTACTCTCTTTTTTTAGATTTTCAAATTTTAGGGTTTAAGAGTGGCTTTCTACGGCCATTCAACTCACCCAAGATTTGATGAGAACCCTAAGTTTTAAGCATCTTATTGTGATTGTGATAGACTCGTTGACCGGCAATTAAAACGGACTTCGGATTTCTACGCCTCTAGGTGACCTCAAAAAGAATTCTGCCTAAAGGTGTATCTTTACAACCGGTAGCTTTCTCCCTACTTTTATTTTTTAACGGGGTCAACACAAGGGTGAATCCAGTGTATATCTCCCCGGTTTATTCTACTTCTCCGCTTCTTCCTAAGTGTTTTGGGAATTTTTAGTGCATTTTCTGAGCTGGGTTCTGGACAACCGGTCGATGAGCTGTTACCACCGACAACTTGCCAGCCATACTCGTGCGGCGAAGTGTGGCTTATTTCTTTTTGTTCTTTTCTCCTTTTTGATTTTTTTTTTTTTTTTTTTTTAAGTAGGTGGCTTCCCTGGTCTAAGATTTACCTAAAGGCAGCAAAAAGAGAAAGGTCCAGTGACTGGGCTCTGGACAACCTACCTATGGGCTGTTACCCACGATAACTTGCCAGCCATATCACCCTAGAAGGTTCATTAGCTACCCAATTTCCGTTAAAATCGCCAAACAACGAGTCAGTGCAAAGAAAGTGTGTAGATGCTTAAGACTCAAAATTCCCTCACATCAGAGGGCGGGTTGATAAGTCGTGTACTTATCACCCAAACTTATTTACTCCAATTAAAATAAAATTCAAGTTGGCGAGAACTCGAAAAACAAATCCACATTTTAGTGGATACATAGGCTGATTAAGTCCAAAGACCTGAAGGGTCTTTGTGTTCAGAACATAATATAGTATTTCTTAAGATCGAAAATTTTCTGAAACCCAAATTCTCTTTCCTAATTTTGATTTTTTTTTTTTTTTTTTTTTAAATAAAACAAATCTACGGAGCTGACGAATGAATTCAAAGATAAATATCTATCCCCCCATGCCTATCTAATGCAATGTCCTCATTGTATTAAAAAGACATAAAATAGAGTGGAAAAGCGTAGAAAGCACCTGAATTGCGTGGATATCGGGTCCGCTCCGAGATGAAAATGAAAAAGAACTGTATATGTGCTGAGTTTAGTGCCTTCAGCTAGGCACACTATACAAAGAAAAGAAATGAAGAATTCACATGTGCAGGTCAGAATTAGAATAAACAGAAGAATCCTCTGACCTGTCAGCAGAGGTCCACAGATGTGGACCAGATTGTGGTGCAGACCCACACCCCATAATCGAGAATATCTTAGGTTCTGGATAAAAATTACCCAAAACCTAAAATCAGAATGCAAGCGGGGTCGGGCCTGCGATTTGTGAGGATGCAACCCAAGGCCAAAATGTCGGGTTACAGAGAATTGAAGCTCAAAAGGATAATCGTTAAATGTGTGCTTGAGTTTGACATCCTCGAAACAAATGTCGTAAGGGTTCTGATTTGATGGTTTCAGTTTAAAAGGAACCCTTCGACTCAATCTTCCATTTCCTCCAAAATTGACTTCCCAAATCAGAATTTCCCAGCTCCTATCCTCCTCATTCGGCATATCAAATTCCATGACCTCTTGTATATTCATCACCCCGTCTGAAATCTCCAAGTCTAGATGATGTGGCAAAATCAAAATTGACTTGGGTCTAATTATCTCAGAATTAGAATCATCAATAAGCTCAACAGGGTGTAACTGATAATCAGGGCATTGAATTAATTCCTCCAGAAAATGCGATTCTGGATCTGTATCGTGTGCCCTAATAAGATCAATTTCCTCAGTTATTGGGCTATCAAATGATCTATCAGATTCCTCAGGCCCAATCGTCTCACAAAAATCGTGATCTGAAAACTCGTGTGAGACTTCGCAACTTGAATCTTCACCATCAGGATCCGTATCAATGTATGTCCCAAAATCATTTGTCACTTTGCGTTCCAAGGAGACATACGTTTCCTCGTAACCTGGCTCAGGGATTTCAGGTGAAGAAATCAAATCATCCTTAATTGGTTGTTTTAATTCAATCTGGTCAGCTTCGTAACACGTGTCCCCCCCAACAGGTGCCTGAGCGGGTTCTGTCATTGGCTTTCCTGAAGAGAGTTCATCCTGGGAATTATTCCAAGATTGAATCAAAGCAACCACGAATCTCATCCTCAATTTCGCTAATTTCCCAAGTAGAAACTCACCCGGGTTCTTATCCTTAACATCCTGGAGCCAATCCAACAAAGACTTGTTTAAATCATCAATCATTTCAATCAGGGGCTCCAATCTCTCAATGCAAGGTATTGGCTGAACTTCTAAAGATTGAATGATATTCCTCAAGTTAGCCAGAACCCTATCTTGAACCTGATTAACCTGAACCAAATGAGTTGGTTCAGGGTTGGGCGGGTTTGACATCAATGTAGAGGAATTAACGAATTGAGATTCGTTATACCCATCCTGATAATAGGTCATTTCAGATTGTTCAAAAGATGGAGATGACCTAAAGGCAGTGAAATCAGAGGATAGGTAAGGATCAGTGTATCCTTCTTGATTGTAGATCGCATTAGGTTGTTCATGAATGGAGGACGATCTATAATCGATGCAACTCTGAGAAGGATAGAATTGAGAATCACAGTGTTCAGGGTTAGACCCTAAACACGGGGGTCCGGAATTGTATCCCCAATCCGAATTATCCCAACTAACTGATAGTCTATTACAATACGAATTGGGATAATCGTCATGTTGAGGATAATTTACAACAGGAGGGAAAGAGCGGGAATGCGTGAAATATGTGGAAGGATTCATGAGATACGGGAGGAAGAAAGGTGCCCTGCAATACAAACAATCAAACCTGTCCTTAAATGGGTTAGCCTACAGACCTACAGACTCTCAAAACCCGTCTTGAGATAAAGGAACGATTTGATCTACTTCTGTCTGTTCAATCCAACCAGTTAGAAGGAGGGACTGGGGAGAAGGTTCTTCCTTCGGCTTGCGCCTCCGGTTCCTAGTGTACCCCCCAGCCGCGATCGTTTGACTCTGCTCCCCTAGCTAGACATCAGATTGAACAGTAGAAACAGACTAATCGAAAATAATCTCGTTCTGAGTTCTGAAGAGCGAGTCCAATCCTTAAGGCCAACGTCTACTCTGTTTTATTTAGGGCTAGGTTTGAATGTGCTTTGGAATGTGATGGGCCCTTTAAATGGGTTGTGCCCTTAATGATTGATTACTTTGTGTGTGCGTGCACAACCAGTGGTTTTCAAGCAAGATTATTTTTGATGTGGTGAATTTTAAGGTTCAAATCTTGCTTAGTAGCTTTTAGGATTCAACTTTAGGTGTTTTCAATCAAGTTTCATTGGCACACCAGGTTTTGCAAGCACAGGTGAAGATATTTTCCTTTAAAGTTTAAAAAGAATGTGGAGTGCCTGGTAGATCCCTAAGAGTTGAACCTAATTGGCAGCTACTAGATGAGTTGATTTTATTTGAAGTGGTGCGGCCCAAACAACTCAAACAACTGGCCTGATGCACCACCTAATTAGGCACACAAATGATTACCCAATCTGATTCTACTCGATTATGTGTTTGGATGTGTGTACCGGCTCCTAAGATTGGTTTACCGGTTGAGTTAGAAAATCAGATGAGGTTGTGTACCTCTGTGAGATTTTTTTTATTTTTTTCTTTTTTTAATGTGGGAGTTGGAGTGAGTATGGATGTCAAACAACAAACAATCTAACCTTAGAGTTTATAAGAACACCTAGGTTGATTGATGTTTGAATTATTATGTGATGAAATGAAATCTAATGGGTGGGAGGTGGGGGGTAACTTACAAAACCTTCCACAGCACTTTACTCCGATCTACCGCTTTTGCCTGCCTCGAAAGAGTACCTGCAATTACAATAAGAAAGGAGAAAAGTGAGGTAAATGATTTGTAAGTTACAAAACGCGAAGAGAAATCAAAGAGCGTTGCCTCCCCGGCAGCGGCGCCAAAATGTTGAGCGAGAATCTACGCTAACGTGTTTGGTTTTTGGAAAAACCCGTCGTTGTAGTTCGAAAGCGAAGGATTCGTGTTCAACAAATAAAATTTATACCGAAATAAGAATTCCGGGTCGAACACAGGGAGGCGAACGTTTGATTTAAAAACTTCGCGTTTCTTTTTATTTTGTCACGAAGAAATTCAATTTAAACTATCTAAGTATCTACAACAAATAAAAGAGAGAGAGGGAGTAAGAGAGAGAGAAAGAATACTGTACATGGAAATCAAAATGAGATGTAGAATAGACAAGGAATTTATCATAAAAGAGTTCTTTCGTTACAACTAGAAAACATAAAATAATTACTCTAGAAAGCATTAAAAGAATGGAGGGAGAAATGTCCTCCTCGACGATCGCTCGGAGGACGAATAGACTACTCTTAGAAAGCAGTAAATCTATACTAGAAAGCAGTAAAAAGAATAGGGAGAGAGAAATCCTCCTCGACGGTCGCTTGGAGGACGAGCCGGACGGGACGACGCCTGGATGAAGGAGAACGAAGCGAGACGAAGGAGGACGAAGCAGAAGAACGGGAACGAAGCAGCACGTCGTCGTCGTCGCGGGATCCACTTCCGAAGGGGGACGAAAATTTGGACTTTATCTCGCGAGAAGCATCCCGGGTGTGGGACATGCTTCTCTTGAGCTTTGGAGAGGTAGAGAGGAGAAGGAAGGGATGAAAATTTCGTATGGAGGGGGTCTCCTTTTATAGTTGCAAGGAGTGGGGGCAAAATGGACATTACATCTTCAAAATAAAAAATAAGGGGTCTTTAGTGACGGATAAAACCGTCGCTAAAGCCCCGCCGTCGCCGTCGCCGTCGCCGCCGCGCCACGCGCACCCGCTCGGCTGGCCTGCGCGCGTAACGCAGACGCACGTCCGCGTCGTCTCAGCCGTCCGATCGCGAGATCGGACGGCTTAGATCGCGTCCGCGCCCGCTGCGTAGCGCGCCGCCCGCGTGCGATCGCGCGCCCACCAGAGCGTCCAATTGCGCGTCGGCGCTATCGGGCGCGTGCGGCCGTTGGATCTTCATCCGACGCTCGTGCGCGCCCGCTCGCCCGCGCCTTCGACCCCCTCTCCGCGGCGCGAACCCGCGACCTCCGCTTCGCCCGCCGCTGCGTCGCCGCTGCGCTACGCGGGCGAAATGGTCGCGCGGACGTTTTTAAACGCGCGCGACCGCAGCCGTTGGATCGAGATCCAACGGCGGAGAGGAGACGTTGCGCGGACTTCACAGGACTCCTGCAGCCGATTGGGCGGCTGGGATGGCGCCACGTGGCGCCATCTTGGCCGTCCATCTTCTGGAAGTTGTAGATGGTGCCACGGATGTCGGATTGACTCGATTTTTGTGTCGTTCGACTGCGATCGTCGATCCGAATTCATCCGTGTGGTCGGATTTTCCATCTGAAGTGCGGATTTACACCATCCTGGCCCTTGATCTTCTAGGGTTCCCCGGTCTCTATCTGATGCTACGGATGCCTGATTAGGGCGATCTTGGAGTCGTTGAACTCCAATCGTCGCCCTGATCATATCCATACGGTTGGATCTTTGATCCGAGGTCCCGATAAAATATTTGCCCTGTCCAAGCACATAAAAGGAGACAATTAACCTCCATTTTATTCAAACTACTCTAAATGCAAGATGATGCATGTAATGCAATATTTATATCATGAAATGCAATCCTATGCTTAAGAACATGCATAAATAGACATTTTAAGTAGTGTAAATGTGTTTACATCACCCAGCCCAGACCCAATAGGGACACCTTTTTAAGCTCGGAATCTATGAATAGGCCAGACCCAAGTCAGGTTGCTGAGTCTACATCTTTTGATTTATTTTATGGTGGAACCTCTGATCTCGAATCAAATTTAGAACTTGATTCTTGCAATTTCTCCGACGATTTCTAATCCTACTATGATTACGGAGAACCATTGTCCTGACAACTACGAGCCAATCTACAACCTCAACACACATGTTTCATTCTTCGACTCTGACTCTGAGGTCCCTAATCTCAAGATCATTGATTTAAATTCAGGTTCCATTGAGATGGAATCATTTCTTTTTGATACTCAGGAATCAAAAACAAAAAGTGCCGAGAGTGACTACAACCCAGAATTCGAATCTTTTCTTGACTTAGATTTTCTTCATCCTATAAACACTCTTCGGGCATTTACCTTTGAGTTTGATGGCTACTATAAGGACTCTCTAATTGAACCCACCTTTGAACCCTTATTAGAAGAGTCCCCATACAGAATTCGTATTAATGCCACCTCTTCAACTTATGCAAAACCTTCCCAAACCCGTTTTCAACCCCGACCCGCAACCAGGCTCAATTTCTACTCTAATTCTCCTCTCGATCCGGTTGTAGAGGATTCTCCTCCACATTTTTATCGGGTTTCGGACATTGATCAGACTACAAATCACGCCCTATCCTTCTCTGATCACTCCTGTAGGGTTCCTACATCCTCCACTGATTCTTATTCATTTAAGGATCCCTACTCTGATCAGGTTGAATCGACTCAGCCAAACCCTAGCTATACACTTCCATACCCTTTTGAGTTCCAAAGTATATGGTGGGTTCCACATCTCTTGATCTACATTTATCAACCCACCAAAGTGATTGAGTTTGGGCTGCATCATCAGCCTGTTGATCTGAACAAGCACCTGGTTGGACCAACCAGGCTCTTGATCAAGGTGTTTGTTCTACAAAACTCATCTGATTTGACCACTCCTCCAGACCATTTCCTACTCGGCTGAAGGTGTTGAATTTAGTGCTTAACGGGAGGCAACCCATCATTCCAAAAAATCGAGATCCAATTATCCTTCTGTACTTCATGTCCATTGCACTTTGAGTTCAATTTTAGAATAGTTGATCCCACCTCTAGTACACGTGCCAGAGCTTAAAATCGTCTGCAACAGTCATTCCCGACCCGTTCATCCTATTCTAATTCCTAAACCCAAAACTGTTCACACCCTCCGTTTACAATGAGGACATTGCAAAACTTAGGCATGGGGGGGTGGTAAAGTGCAAGCATTCAAAAATCAAAGTTCGGAAAGGTTCTCACAAAAAAAATCACATATTCCAAAAATACCAAAAAAATAAAAAAATTATTAAAAAAGAACAAAAAAAATGAGAAGAGAGGAAATTTTGATGGCATATCAAATTTTGAGGAGAAAAAAGGGGAGTTAAAAATGTCAAAAAGGAGCACAATTAGAAAAGAAAAAGAGATAAGTCATTAGTAAGAAATTAAGGTATTGACTTAGTTCTAGACCATATCAAAAGAAAGAAAATGAAAGGAAAAAAAAATTGTGCGAATGAAACAAAAAAGAGATTAGTAGGAATGCTGATTTTAGGACTTTTGGGCTATAATCCTAGGCTTAAAAATTCAAGTACCCGCTAAGATCTGGATAGTCCTCAAGAGGTTGGGGAAAATGCAAAGCTTAAGTATTAGGTCTAAGGCTTAGGGATTATTCGGCCTCGTCAACTGACCTCTGGTTTGCAGGATCGATAACCTAAGCACCATAATCCACACACAGTCTAGTTCAATGCGCCTAAGTATCAAAATCATGCAAATGCATTTAAATTGTTCTGAAAAAGTCACCTAGATTAGGAGCGGCTGATTGACACAAGTTGATTTGGATGAGTTCCCGACGCAGAGAGGTGATTGCACCTCAAAATACGCCTGCAATAATGCCTTCTTATGCTATTTCCTAGCATTAACTATGCACATTAGGATTCCGTAGTTGCATTTGTAAAAATACTTGCATTCATGCATTTAATTAAGAGGAGAGAAGATTGAAATAAATGGCTTCATAATTCACTTTTTTCCTCAAGTGCATCTGTGCAAAAATTCCCTTCTCTGTTTTTATTTCCTCTTGATTTCTTTTTTTTTCCCTACGGCTGCATGCATGCAACTTCTCGCACCCTCTCCCTGCTGTCCTTCCTTACGGCTGCTGCAACTTCCCACGCCCTCTCCCTGACCTTCCCATTCCCTGCGGCTGCCATTCTCTCCCTCTCCCTGCAGCAACCATGCATGCAGCCATGCTCTCATCTTCTATAAGAAGACACAGGTTGTTCTTCTTTGGGTGGCTGGCAGAGCTAGAGAACAAGACCACCAGCAGTTTCCCGACCACCACCTTCCCCTCCATTCCCCTCCCATACGTCGGCTCTCCTCCAAGGCGATACCCGGCGAGCAGGAGCTCTCACTGTGGTGCACACCACCAAAGTGAGACCACCACTGCCCAGCTCTTCAAAGAGCCGGTGGGCGTGGTGGCTCTCTTTTTCATTTTTTTTTGTTCTCGCAACTTCCCGCCATTGCTGCCGCTTCAAGGTCTAAAGCTTGAAGCAGCAGAAGCAACCCCCGCAGCCTCCGCGAGCAACTGCAGGCGCCCCAGCCCCTCCGTGCGTGCCTGCAGGCCTTCCCCGCCTTCGTTCGTCCGCTCTGTCACCCGCTTCCGCACCCGCAACCGGCCGCTGTGCGCCTCTGCAGCAGCCCACCAAGTGTCTTCCTGCCCCCTGCCAACCTCTGCAGCCCTCCGCGCCCGCCTGCAGACCCCTCGCCCTCCAGCCCCGCGCGCACTGTCGCGAGCCTTCGCGTTGGCAGTAGGTCGACGCGGACTCTTCATCTCCTCTGCATGAGTATGCGCCCGTGCGACCGCGACCTCCAAACGACGGCCGCCATCTGCAGACGACTTATCGTCACTCCAGGAGCTGCGGCTGCATCCCCTCTCCTGCTCTCTCTCGCTCTCTCCTGCGTTCTCTCTCTCCCACTCTCTCTCTCTCTCTCACTCACTCCCAGCACACATTACACCAACGCACACACACACCTTCACCAACACTTACACACACCCACACACACATAAACACTAGTATAAACTTATATATATACATATACTTATATATAGTAACATATAGATACATATATATATATATATGTACATATATCTACATATCTAGATACATATACCCATATACATATATTATTATTATACATATATATACATATATATATATATATATATACATATGCATATATACATATATAGCTATATACATATATACATACATATATATATATATATACATATGCACCTATATATATATATATATATATACATATATATATATATATATATATATCTACATATACATATATACCTATACATTTATAATTATATATATACACATATAGATATATTTACTTATATACATACATATATATTTTTTTTCACATTATTTACCATACTCTGTATCGCGGGAATATCTGCACCAGTTGCTGATATTCCCCGATACATGCATACAAAAAGCGTGGACACATACATCTTCCACCATCCATCCCATTTTCCACGTGACTCCTAGTCGTGTTGGTTGTGTCTCTCTAGACGACGATCGACTCGACATCATGTTACACTCCATTGTCGCCTCCACCCCCACCCCTTTATATACATAATATTTACATATATATATATATATATATATATATATTGTATTTACTCTATTTCTGTTTTGCTTTTCTATTATTAAAAAGATAAAAAAATATATAAAAGAGAAAAGATAATCTTTGACTTGCAGGTACCTTATCTTGCGAATAGCAAGACCCATTTTTGATTATGTTTTGGCTCGAAGCCAAGAACTCAATTTTGAGGGTGTGCCTCAAGGACAAAGATTACCAAAAAAAATCTAAATAAGAAAAACATCAAAAACACAATAAACGAACGGAAGGGACTCGTTGTATGAAAGGCGTAGAAACTCGACTTGTACCCCACTTCCCTAAGTTCAACCTTGGACCTAAAAGTGATAAGATAAAATCAAGTAGGCCAGGTTAAAAATTTTGTAAAGAGATGGTTAGGTTCGAATTAGGTTAACCACTATACACATTTTAACGATAATATCATCATATTAACAACCTATCCAGTCCGACCAAACAAGAGGCGGGAAATTCCCCTCGAAGATGCACAATAACATATCGTCTCCTCGGTGCTCATCTCCTAGGATATCTACATATCCTACCAGGGGCATGTAAGCACCCTGTGATGGTTCAGATGCCATGGGTGGCATTATCCCGAAATGTTGATTACCAGGGTTTGGATTTAGCTACAAAATGCCATGGGCGGGATTATCTCGAAATCTCGAAAGCCAAGGTTCTGGGGGTTGCCATAGGCGGTGCTATCCTGAAGCATCGATTGCCAGGGACCCTTCGAGGATTGATGATGGGGACTAGGAATCCAATACAGACTGTGTTGTAAAGCCAATCCAAAGCTAGAATAAAAAGAAAAGAGAGAGAAAACTCTCCAAAAATAAAGAAAATTCCTCTATCTCTCTCTAACAAAAATGCACTGCAAACTGAACCAAGGCTAAAACATGTTACAAGCATGGATGGTTTAACCGCGGAGTTCAACGAACCTTAGGATAGTTCCTATGGGCCTTAGAAACCTTCGCAGCTGACTGAGGCTAGAACTGGTCAGGTCCGAATCTTGGTTGATACTTGAGTACCTCTAGATCTATTATCAGCATTCTAACCTAATCTACAAAAGGAAGCACACATCAAAGTTTTTAAGCATCAAAAGATTTCATGGTCTAGAATCAAAGTTAATACCTTGAAATTTTACTAAGGGACTAGCAAAAGCTAGGCATGGGGGTATGATGGGAACACCATCATGAGCCCTAACTAGCTCTTTTTGATCCAATTAAGTGAATAAATGCTCCTACACAACAATTGAAGGTCATAATTCATTGCATGACCATTCTGAGGGAAAAATAAGAAACAAGGGTTAAAACTGTAATTTTACCAATGCAGTACAACCATGGGTTTTCGAAAGAGCTGAATAAAGGTTAAATGGTCATAATAAGATAACAAGTGGGTTGGATTAGACAGAAAAGGGTTTGCAAGTATTCTGAAAATTAAATGACTTTTGAAATCCTAAAAATAGACCCACTTAATTAACCAAGGTTGTAATTGGGATAAAATTTACTTAAACCCTCTAAAAATCATAGAAAAATATTCTCTAAGGTCTAGTACCTTCAATTTGGCCATCAGAATCCATCTTGACCTAAAATGGAGTCTCAGACAAATATTTGCCCTAATTTTGGTTTTTGCATAAATTACCCAGTCAAACATGGTTAAAACCAAAATCCAACTTCACCATTGGATTCCTTAGGTCCAAATTAGCTTTGTGTCAAACCTTGGACCTAAGGAGAATTTGTCTTGACCTAGTTTGCAAAAAGGTCCTATCTGATTACATTTATACCCCTAACTTTCAAAAACCATTGCATTCAGCCCTCTAACTTCTTCGTCGTCTTCACAATTAGGTTCCTCCGCCATTATCGCGGAGGAAACCTACTCTGATGACTTTCAACTTGGATTTTCTCCCAGATTGATTGATGAATCCCTTCCAAAATTGGAAGGGAGATTCATCAATTAATTCTCTCCAATATGAACCCGGTTAGATGCCCTGATTTTTTTCCAATCTCTCATGTGAACGCATGAGAGATTTGGGTCTCTTGAAGTTTCCTTCTCCGGTGAGCCCTTAAAGCTTGGGAAGCTTGCTTCCCAAGCTCAGAACCCTCTCTAAAGACCTATAAAAGACTCCCTAGGGTCCAACTGTTCTCCTCAACTTGAAATTGGGTCGAAATCCCCCTCTTCCTCTCTCCTCTTTGGCCGCAAGTCTCTGCAAGCTCTGGCGGTCTCTCCCCAACTTCTTTGTCGTCTGACCACAAAATCGGTGGTGGATACACCTTCCTCACCGTCCTCTGCATCGAGTAATACCAGCCGTCGACATTCTTTCCCCATCTTCGCTGCCACCTCTCTTACGTAGGTTCGTCTTCCCCATGTCCGGCAACCACACCGGCATGGGATTCCTTTCCCTTTTCATCCTTAGAGTAGACTCTTAGGTTCCTTATCTCTCTTACTTTCTCCCCCTCTCTCTATTTCCCAAAAATGACCACCAATGCTACTGAGCACCTTCATCTCCTCCATCTCCGGCAACTCCTCCGGTGAGGTGTTCCCACCGCTACTCACCTCCATCCACCTCGCCGACCACCCTACAACCTCCACTGCACCTTTCCGCTCATTTCCCCTCACTCCATTCGCTCCATCATCCACCCAAACACCTTCCCGAACAAACCCACTCTCACTGACTGTTCCCGTCACCATCCGATCACCACAGCCACCCTCGCTCCACGCCACTGCCACCGTCACATTCGTCGTGCCACGGTGACTCTGATGAGCATTCTGACGTGGCGATAAGTCCTCTTTTCTTGATTTCAGGTAGCAGGCCAAGACCCGCAATTGCTGCCGAGCTTCGAGCAAGCTTCAAGCTGCTCCAAGGTGTCTTTACTCCAAGGGATACCTCCAGGCTGTGCGGACTTGAGGCGTGCAGGTGTCCAAGTCCTCACGCAGGGGCTTTAGCAGCTGCAGCATCGCCAAATTGGCCAAGCACCCTGCTACTGCGTTGTACAGAAGAAAGGTGGGACATTTAGTCCCACCTCGGATACGAAGAGGTGCTTTTAGCTGCATAAATTGAATAAGTGAATAATGTTGTTTGCCTCCAAACACTGAGGGTGAGGTCCACCTCCACCTTTACTCGGACTCGTCCGGGACACATCACTCATGGACCTGGCCGACCCGACTACCCGCCTGACCTGCACTCCTCGCTCACCACTGCACACTGGTGAGCCTGGACCTGGGTATGCGCTAGGTCCGATTACCCAACCAACTATGGCTCTAGGAGAGCGAGACTGAAATAGAAAGAGAGAAAGAGAGAGGAGAGTTGCGCGGGGGAAGGGGGTTTTTACTTTGAGAAGGTTGGCTCCGACACTTAGTCGGATTCAGAAGGCAAAAAGGCCAGAGAAGAAGAAAGCCTGAGGAAGAAAAATAAAGAAGAAGAAGAAAGAGATTGTAGGGTTGAAGGCAGAGGAAGAAGAAGAAGGACTTCTAAGCTGAAGGCCTGAGAAGAATAAAGAAGAAGGAGCAAAGAAAAAATAGAATAAGAAAGGAAGAATCAGAGAAAGAGAAGAAGAAAAGAAGAGGCACGCGGACAAGAATAAAAAGGGGTATTGTAGCAAACATCATTTAAGACGTCTGATTTCATACTCCCTCCTTTAGTAGATTTGAGTAAATATTCTCTGTATTAGACTTATAATTGGTGATTCAAATCACCATTATTTTGTCTAAAGTTCTTTTACTCTTCATATACTCATATGCTCTACATTGCAAATTAGTTTTTTGAGTAATATTTTGTGTTCAAATTACATTAATTGTTGAGATTAGTATGCGGACTCCATTTGCTCCCTGTGTTCAACCTCAGAACATATTCGAGTAATAAAAATTGTATTTATTTTCAAAGCGATTTTGACTATATTACAACGCTTCATTTTAAACATCGATCTCACCTTGTAAACAATAACCAATGACAATCATCTTTCCTGTCATGTATAAAATAAGTGACAGGGTTTGTATGTCGCTTTTCCCATGTTAACGCGTTGTTTTTTGAGCTTTGCCATCGTTTAAATGGCAATGCCATCACTTTGCCAAGCGATGGTAAAAATATTTTTGCTATCGCTTTCATAAATAAGCGATGACATATATCTTTCATGTAAGAGCACAATTTCATATTTTTGCCATTGCTTTCTGTAATAAATGACGGCAAATAGTCACCTTTGCTAAACAAAATTACCTTTTAATATCGTCAGTTATTGCAGAAATCAACGTCAAAGGTAGGGGTTTTTTTTTAATTCTGAAAATTAGGATCCATATACAATCCTAAAAAGTTAGATAAATTCTTACACTGGTTGGATTCTCTATCATCTCTCTTATCAACCCGAATGCAGCCTTCCCACTGTCAAAATGCAGACCATGGATGTAAATAGGTGCTAATGAAAATGACTGCATTTGCTTAAAGTACGGAAACCTTTCCATTCTCACATTTGTTCTATATAGGAATTCCAAAGGTAAGGACTCTAGAGTCTAAATGCAATAATGCTATTCCATGGCTTTTCATAAGTCAAAACTTAAAAGAGGGCTTTGGCTAAAGAACATAAGCATCTTCAAAAATGGTAACTGTATATGGAACCTACAACTTAATTGACATTATAAATTTAACATCCAAACCATTGTAAACTAAAATATGCAGGGTAGCAAATCCATAAAGATACCAAGGCAGCTTAGTTCACTAGATCAATCCATAAAGACTTTAATGGGACATTGTGACAACTACCCACGTTAAAAAATCTATAAAGACTTTAATGGGACATTGCTACCTTATACTACAATTGTGCCAAACTAAGTGAGCAACCAACTTGAAAAGAAAATAGTCATAACATTTAGATTGGCAGACAACAATATTAGAACCCATCTATCAAAAAGAGAATAAGTACCAATTCAGAAGATTTTATGCAAGATGCCCATATTCGCGCCTATAGACAGGATCCAGGACAATTCCTATTGCTGAAGCCACTACTTTGACAAAGTTAAGCTCTTCAGCAGTACTCATTGCATAGCCCAATCCTTTAGCCTATAGAGAGAAACCAATGTTTCATGTTAGATATTTACATACCATAAGATCTTTGCACACCAATGTCCAGGTCATATCTTACCATCTATTTAGCTATTACGAATGTCAAACTGGCATGTTCTAGATTCTAGATTTATTTTTAGGAAAGCATGGACATGTACATCTACATGCAGTATATTGTCAAATTGAGTTCAACTAATTAAAACAAGCATGAATAGCTTGAGCCACATGGAAAACCACTTACATTATGAATTTTGACTATGTCACGAGAATTTACACCAACCTTAACTACATTGAGAAGGCCTTGAACAAAATTGTAAAAGTAGTTGAGATTGTTGCAAACAAAGAAGACATGAACCTACTCATGATAAAAGAAAGAAATGGAAAAAAAGCAAGCCAAAATGATTTTCTATAAAATGAGATGAATATGATCTGTTAATGGTGCCTTCAACAAAGTCAGAATGGGAGATATCTGGGCCTTTAGAGTACTCAATGATGATCTAAGTGACAAACCAACAATGGTTGCTCCACTAGATATTGAAATTAAATAAAAGGAAAAGCATTTTAGAGGGACGTATAGAAACTTCAAAGCAAAGTTAAATTTGAAGGGCAATGTATGTACTATCTCAACCAGAGCATTGAGCGTGTAAATGAAAATGAGATTGAATTTTGGAATCCAAAACATAGATTTACTATAAGTTTTGTTCAAGAAATTGGCATTTTGGGAACTTATAACAAGGGAAAAATGTATCTCATGTAAAACACTATATTAAGCACAAAGTCAAACGAGTGATGTTAGATATATCTGGTATCTAAATGTCAGTAGCCAAGAAATGACCATAAAAAAATGGCAACTGCAAGCCAACAGCTATATGAGATGGATTGATCAGTCATGAACATCAGCTTGATGTTGAATACTGTGATTATATAAGCTCATTTTGCTAATGACCAAATATAGAATGGGTCATTTGTTGGAAACTTGTTATTTCTTCTAGTGGCATTTATTCAACAGATGGAAATTTTAACCAACTTCAAAGCCTCCAAAATGTCAGTGAAAACTAACACTTCAGTGTGTAAAACTGAAGATGATTTTAACATTCTTTTGAATTAAGTTTTAATCTAACTACTAAGTAGATTTGTACCAAAGAGAAATTTCATTAAAATTTCATGAAAATTAAAAACTGAACTTGAACATTTCAACTTTATCTTAAGCACATCAAGTAGTAGGATTAAAAAACAAATCATGCTCTAAAAATAAAATAATGACTAAATTAATAAAATTTGCATTCTTCCGGATAATGGATAAAGATGAAGAAATTGGTGTGAGACAGATGTAACAAGATAAATTACACATAGATAATATGTAACAGATGAATGACTTGTTCGATGATTGATAAACACCAGTTTATCATCATACTTATGCAAAAACAAACTTAGCTCTTAGGATTTTACTCCGCAAATGGATTTTTGGGTTGCATTTAGGCATTAATTAGGTTAGGCATGCATTGCACTTTGTATTATCTTTTTAATGTGTTTTTATGAGTATTAGGGATATACAGATTGCCAGATCCCTAGAACCCTAGCACTCAGGAAGGCAACTGGTGAAGGAGAAGCTCTCACCAGCTGGAACTCAACTTGATCCAGCTCACCATAGCTAGAATTCAACTCACCTGAACTAGGGTTAACTCATCCTAGCTCCATTCAATTCATCTCAATTGAATGGTAGCTCAAGAGAGCTCATCTTAGCTGACCCTAGCTCAGGTCAGCTCTGATCTAGCTCAACTTAGCTGAGTCTAGCTCATCTCAGCTCCCATTAGTCCACAGGGAGCTCTAGCTAGCTCAGCTGAGTTGACTGGAGTTCACCTCAGCTCAAGTCCAGCTACATCCAGCTCCACTCAACACCAGTCAGCTAAAGATGAATTCATTCCAGCTCAGGAAGCTCAAGTCCAGCTCCCGAGGACTCAGCTTAGCTCAACTTAGTTGAGCTAGGCTACCTTAGCTACCTCAACCAATTCAATCCTCCCCGGGAGCACCAGACCCAGCTCACCTCAACTCTATTCAGCAGAAGCCAGCTCACTTTAGCTTGGCTTAGTAGCTAGCAAAGAACTAGCAAGCTAAGCCAGCTAGAGTAGCTCCATGCTAACCTCTTCAGCAGCTGCCAGCTCCATTTCAAGCTCCAGACTTCTCCTCCTCAGCTCCTCTCTTCAAACCCTAGCTCCAATACCTCCTCCTTTACTCCACTACTAGCTAAGCTAGCTTAGCTTAGCTTAGCTTAGCTAGGCTCCATCTCCCTTGGCAATCCACCACCTAAAAACCCTCCTTAGCTAGCTCTACCAACTAAGCCCTACCTAAGCTCACCTAAGCTAGTTCCACTCTACTCCTTTCGGCGCCACCACCTAGCCTGGCCACTACCACCAAAAAACACCACTAAATGGCACCAAAACCACCTATAACTACCCTTGTTTTGGCGCCAAAAATTCCCTCCAAAAATCCCCCCATCCTATCCCTACACCTACCCATATAACCCATCCTAGCCACCCACCTACCCCTCCTTCTAGAACCCTACTTGGCGCCACCTAAACCCCCTTCTAGGACCCATTTTGGCGCCAGCTTCAAGGGGTGCCACCACCCATAGCCACCACCTAGGTAACCCTTGGGTTCACGCCAATCACCCTTAGCCCTAGGATCCCTAACTCCCCCCCATATCCTATCCTAGCCATCCATTCCAAGAGCCACCTATGCCCCCTTCCTACTCTATATAAACCCATCACCTACCATCATTTTTCTTCATCCTCCATTAGTGTTTTATTCCACCTTAGACCTACCTACATCTACGACCAAGAAGAAGGAGTAGAGAAGGAGATTAAGGGGACACATCACCCGCCCCCTTGGTGCCTTCTTCTCCCCACTCTCATCTTTGTTGTGCCACACCGAGGAGGAGTCTTCTACTTCAAGGAGGACGGCCAAGCAAAGGAGAAGGACTTAGGGTGGACGTCCACCCTTGGAGAGAAGCATAGGGCACACCCCTTATGGGTTTGCCTTAGAGGACATCATCTTGGCGGAGCTATAGAAGGAAGGAGCTGAAGACCTTTTCAAGCCTGGGAGCTACCAAGCTTGGAGCAAGAAGAGCATCCTCTTCATCACCATCATCATCTAAAGGATTTGTCTTTATTTTGTTTTTCAATTTGTTTTTTGTAGAAGCATTTATCTACTAGTAGACAATTTCCTTTAATAAAAAAAGAAAAGAAGTTGCCTTGATTTCTTGTTGCACTCTTTTTATTGCATTACCTTATTTTCTCTTTAGTGTAGTTTCACTCCTCCTTTCCTTTCTAATTAACCTAGACCTTCACATGCCTAGGTTGAGCTTAGAAAGAGGATAATTTTTGTCACTTAGATTAGCATAGTAGGTGTAGTAATTTTTCCCGCTAACAACTTCGCATGTTGCCTTAATTTCAAAAACATAAAAATGATATATTGAAAAAGACCCAAAAAAAAAAAGTGATTTCCATTTCTAAGCAAGGGATTTGATTTGCAAGCAATTTGGCCTCCTTGGATGATCCTAGATACCCCACTATCTAGCTCTTATAAATTTAAAAGCGAAAGCGGATTTACGCGTTGCAACAACACCAAATTGCCTAATTAACAAACCATGAATTTTCGCGATCAATGATCTAGAGATCTAGAGTTCGTAGTACTAGACTACATGTAGCACCAAATAAGTGTGAGTCACCAAATATAAAATCATCTAACTCAAATATCTTCTACCTAAGCCAAAAAGCCAGGGTTAAATAACAAGATTACTTTCTATGTTATCCGTGAAGGAAGAAGTTTTCCTATCCTAATAGAATTTTTACCGAGGGTCAAGTACGAACTTTAAGTGTAGGCTGGTTTTTCACTTAGATCCGTTACTTAAGCTATTATCACTATACTTTCATGTCATCTGGATCTCTAAATTTTTTGAAAATAGACAAGAAGAAATCTTTCATCAAATCCTGGATAAAAGAATAACCAGTCCTTTGGGGGTCCAGTTGTAAATAGCATGGATTATACATCTTGCATTCATTTTTCATTCTTGCATTTGCTAGGGATTAGAAAAATTTAGGCATAGGGGTATAATTGCGCAGTAATCATAGGTTCTAAAATGCCTAGATTAGGATAGATTTCTATCATCATTTTAAATATTGCATTCATTCCATTCATAATTTGCATTTTCATCATGTTTACTTGCTCATTTATAAATAATGTGTTTTATGGACATATTTATGGTATAATGTTTTATTTTGTGATTGTAAGTCTATTCAAGAATAATAAATCAACAAAAAAAACTAAAAAATAAGACGGAGGAAATGAGAGTAAAAAATCCAAGAAGCCAAAGAATAAAAGAAGAATAAAAGGAGAAAAAAAGGAAGACGAATAAACCCATGAACCCATCCACCACCAAATAAACATATTCGTAAACCCACCTAAGTAAGCTCCAAGCTAATTTCCCTTTCCTACTCCCAATTTCCCTTTTATGGACTCACCTAGATCCTAATTAGACCCTACCTATTCCTAACTAGACACCCTACCACCTAATTTAGGCTAACCCAAAACCCACATATACACACACCCCCACGTAACCCAACCTAAGTTCAACCAACCCAACCCCACCTTACTCCTATGCGTTACACAATCCCACCGACTTTCCTACGTTATCTACTACGTAAGATGTAGTCCATCGATCCCATGCATCCCACCGACCTTTCCATATAATAATTTCACAACCACCACCTATTCCTGTGTATACACACCCAATAACCAAACACATACCGACACATATTCATGGAAACACACCCACGCACACTCAATCAACACATACAAATACACACACTTCCGTGCACACATTAAAAAAATAATATCTTACACAACCAATTTATCCCATCCCCCTCCACCAAAAAAAAAATCCCTACAATCTCCGATTTCCTTGACCAACAAAAATCCCACGCCCATCTTTAGATATACAAAAGGCCCCATAGGCACGCATACGAAGATCGGATTTTCCTCTGTAAATTCTTTTTCCCATAAATCCCCTGCACTTAGACTTCCGTCCAAGCCATCAGATGTCCCCCTCCTCTTCACCCTCAGGCTCTCTAGCATCTCCAACATCTTCCATCCTCTTCTCCATCTTCTTCCTCCTCCACACCAAGATGTTCACCAAGGTCACCTTTGGTGCATTGGCTGCTGCACTTTCACGTCCTCCAAAGGTCATCAAGGACCACTCCTTGGTGTCGTTGTTCTAATAAATTAATTTAGAATAATTTCTAGTAGTTCTAATAACTTTATATTTTGTTTTTAAGTGCTTTGATTTCCTTATTAAGCATTCAACTATGTGAAGAACTTACACGTTTACTATTTGAATAAAGTTGATTTGCTTCACATTTATCTTACTTATTGTTTCTAGTTCTAGTTAGATTCGACTTTCATTTTCCAAAATCAAAAATCCCAAAAAAAAATCGCAAAGCAAAAATTGAAAATATATATGTATATATTACTTTTTACACATGTTTTTATGGAGGTTCCTACGCAAGTGAATAATTATATGCTGCATCAAAACGATCTCAACAGCGTTTATGTTTGAAAAGAATATCGTGAAATGTTATATGCACACCTGCTATATCTACTGACACTACAAGATAATAGTTCGTTTTGAGATCGCTAGCGGAGAGTTCGCTGTGCAGGAAATCTGTCACGTTTAGGAGTCGAGTCTAATTTTAGGAGTCAATTAGCATATCGATTTCAACTTCACATCTTTCCGTCTCCCTGAGTTCTAAAGGAACTTACCAAATCTCGTTATATTTATTTGTCGATGTGTTTTCACGCTATACTATGATGGAAAATATTCTAAAAACTACCTTTCTCGATCTTTTGGTTTAAACTAAATGTTTCATGATCATTTTCAGGTATATATCCTAACCTAAATCTTGTGGTGATCTAGGTAAGTATTCCTAGTAATTTATGAAGATTTTGACTTCCTTTTGTAAATTTTGCTAAATCATTTACAACAATGGTAGATTTTTCTTTAAGTTTATCAATGTCTAGCTTTAAGTCATTTATATGTGCTCTTAATGATGTGATTTCTAAACTTACCTTCTGATTTTGTGATGCAAGTTTCTTTTTTATTGCATTTTCCTCATCTAGAGTTTTTACTAATTTTCTATTTTTTGCTTTAAGAGACTTAGCTAGATCGTGCATTTCATAAAATGCTTCTAACAACTCATAAGGAGTAAAACATGTTACCTCATCTTCTAAAGCCATAAGTCCTAGAAGAGCTTCTTCATCGGAGGTTTCTTCTTCTTCTGAGATTGAGTCAGACTCATCCCATGTTGCTTGAAGAGCCTTTTTCTTGCCATCTTTCTTGGAGAATTTCCTTGTCTTCTTTCTTTCTATCTCCTTTTTAAGAAGTGGACAATCCTTTCAAACGTGTCCCTTCCTTTTGTAGTTGTAACAAATGAGAACTTCTTCCTTGGAGTCTTCCTTCTTTCTCTAGTTGCTCTTGTTCTTGAGAAACTTTCTAAACTTTCATGAAAGAAGAACAATGTCATCTTCTTCTTCACTAGAAGTTTCTTCTGTGTGGTCGTTGGCTTCGAGCACTATGTTTTTCTTCATTCCTTCATTCTCATTCTCCTTCATGTGCCGAAGCTATACTCCATACGCCAAATCAAATCATCCACTTGTAAGGTTGTCAAATCTTTTGACTCCTAGATGGCAATAGTCTTCATTTCCCAATCACTGGTGAGAGATCGAAGAATCTTACTCACTAAGGCTTCATTTTTTATCTCTTGATCCAAGTTTCTTAGAGAGTTTACAATGTCTATAAACCTTGTAAACATCTCTTTGATAGACTCCCCCTTCTTCATCCTAAACTCATATTTCTAGGTTAATAAATTAACTCAAGTTTCTTTTACCTTGGAGGTATCTTCTTGGGTGATTTCCAAGATGCTCCAGATCTCATGAGTTATTTTGTAGGCTGACACTTGGATGGATTCACCCTTCGAGAGTCCACAAAAGATGGCATTCATCACTTTGGCATTGTGGATTGCCAACTTCTTCTAATCTGGAGTTACAACAACTCCTTCTTTGATCTCGGGGCATGTGTACTTCGAAGCAACAACGTCCCATACTTCAAAATCCATGGATTTCAGGAATATCTGCATCCTGGTCTTCTAGTATCCATAGTTAGTACCATCAAATAGCGAAGGACAAATCACAAATTATCCCTCAACATACATGTCAGTAGAGGGCTTTGACATCTTCTGGATGGATTAGGCTCTGACACCAAATGAACATCCTGGAGATCTCAAGGGATACACTAGAGGGGAGGGGTGAATAGTATCACTAGTAATTTAAAAGATTAACTGCAAAGAAAATAAATACAAGCTGTTGAAGCTACGAGTTACTACGCCATCGTATTTGGTTTTGAAAACCTGTCGTTGTAGTTTGAAAGAGAAGAACTCATGTTCAACAAATAAAATTTACACCGGAATAGAAATCCCGAGTCGAACTCAGGAAGGCTACGTCAGTCTAAATTCGTAATTATATTTTTCTAGGATTTTTGTTAAAAAGTGAAATAATTACAATGAAGCACTATAAACAATCAGCATAAGAGAGAGAGAGAAAACATTCACTTAATACTTCAAAATGTTTATACAATTAAGCAAGTGAGAAATTACACTAGAAAGCAGGAAATGTTTTACACTAGAAAGCAGGAAAATTCTACTCTACAAAAGCAGGAAAAAGGAATGGGAGAGAGAAGTTATCCTCCTCGACGATCGCTTGGAGGATGAGCCAGATAGGACGATGCCTGGAAGACAAAGGACAGAGCAGGAAGAAGGGGGTCGAGGCAGGAAGAACAAGAATGGGGCAGCACGTCATCGTCGTCACAGGATCTGCTTCCGAAATAGGGGCGAAAATTTGACTTTATCTCTCGAGGAGCATCCCGGGTGTGGGACAAGCTTCTCTTGAGCTTTGGAGAGGGAGAGAAGAGAAGGAAGGGATGAGAATTTCGTATGGAAGGGGTCTCCTTTTATAGTTGCAAGGAGTGAGGGTAATTTGGTCATTACATGCTGAAAATCATTAATTCAGGACCTTTAGTGACAGATAAATCTGTCACTAAAGGCCTGAACGTGGCCGTAGTGGGCGGCACACTCGCCTCCCCATGCTTCAACACCCATCCACGATCTCTCAATCTTAGTCGTTCGATCGTGAGATCTAACGGCTGAGAGTGCATCCTCATCCGCCTCCTCCGTGCGCCTCATCGCGTGCGATGGCGCATTTCCTCGCCACGTCAGATGGAGCGTGGATCCGATTGGGCGCGCACAGCCGCCCGATCTCCATCGTGCAGTCGATAGCGCCCGCTCATCCACGCCTAATCGAAGAGCCTCATAGATTCAAACCTGCGTCTTGAGGCGGTCGAGTGCTCTATCCACTACGCTGCACGCGTGGATGGACGAGCAGTGCATTTGCTTGGCGTGAGGTTTGGACCGTTGGATCAAGATCGAACGATCTAGACTGCATCCTTCTTTGGCTTCTAATGATGAAGGCGCCGGTCCGAGATCCACTCTCAGCCGTTGGATCTTGATCCAACGGTGGAGAGGCATTGACACTAAAGGCTTCAGCGGTTGCGTACAGCCAGTTGGGCAGCCGAGATGGTGCCACGTGGACCCACCTTGGCCGTCAATCCTCTGGGTGATGTAGATGGTGCCACGGGTATCGGATTGAGTCGATTTTCACACCGTTAAGTTGCGATCGTCGATCTGAATCCATCCGTGCGGTCGGATTTGTCGTCTGAAGTATGGAATAACACCATCTTGACCCTTGATCTTCTAGGGTTCCTCAATCTCTATCTGATGCTACGGATGTCCGATTAGGGCGATCTTGAAGTCGTTGAACTCCAATCATTGCCCTGATCAGATCCATACGGTTGGATCTTCGATCTAAGGCCCCAATAAAAAGTTGGCCTATCCCTGACCATAAAAGCAGACAATTAACCTCCATGTTATTCAAGATGATGCATGCTATGCAATATTTATAGTATGTAATGCAATTCTATACTTAAGAACATGCATAAATAGATATTTTATATAATATAAACATGTTTACATCACACCCCCATGCCTATCTTTTGCGAGTCCCTAACAAAAAATACATGCTATTTATCAAAGAATTAGGTTGAATTATTTGGGCATAAATTATTTTCAATGTTAAGAAAATGTTTACTTAGGATCTGAACTTTCAAAGACACAACAGTGCCTAAGTATCTGCCAAAATGCAGACCACCTCAAGCCCTCACCTTATTCAAAGAAAATTTTCTTTTTCTCCTTTTCTTCTTTTCTAATTTTTGGATGTTTGAGTTTAATGTTAAAGAGTGGCTTTCTACGACCATTCAACTCACCCAAGATTTGATGAGAATCCTAAGTTCTAAACATCTTATTGTGAATGTGATAGACTCGTTGATCGGCAATTAGAGCAGACTTCGGGTTTCTACGCCTCTGGGTGACCTTAAAAAGAGAGTTTTGCGTAAAGGTGTATCTTTACAACATGTAGCTTTCTCCCTACTTTTATTTTTATAGGGTCAACACAAGGGTGAATCCAGTGTATATCTCCCTGGTTTATTCTGCTTCTCTGCTTCTTCCTAAGTGTTTTGGGAATTCTCAGTGCATTTCTTGAGCTGGGTTCAGGACAACTGGTTGATGAGCTATTACCACCGACAACTTGCCAACCATACTCGTGCGGCGAAGTATGGCTTTTGTTTTCTTTTTCTTTTCTCCTTTTCTTTTTCTTTTTCTTTTTGACTCTTTTTTTTTTACGTAGGTGGCTTCCCTAGTCTAAGACTTACCTAAAGGCAGCAAGAAGATAATGGTCCAGTGACTGGGCTCTGGACAACCTACCTATGGGTTGTTACCCACGGTAACTTGCCAGCCATATCACCCTAGAAGGTTCATTAGCTACCCAATTTCCGTAAAAACTGCCGATCAATAAGTCAGTGAAAAGAAAGTGTGTAGATGCTTAAGACTCAAAGTTCCCTCAAATCAGAGGGTGGGTTGATAAGTCGTGTACTTATCACCCAAACTTATTTAATCAAATTACAATAGAATTAAGATGGCGAGGACTCAAAAAATAAATCCACATTTTAGTGGATACATGGGTCGATTAAGTCCAAAGACCTGAACGGTCTTTGTGTTCAGATCCTAATGTAATATTTCCTAAGATTGAAAAGTCCTATTGTCCAAGTATTCCTTCCTAATTCAAAATTTTTTTTCTTTTTTTATGTATATATAAGAAGAGAAATACAATTTACAAGAATTTCACAAAGCTGACAAAATGATTCAAAAATGAATCCACACCCCCATGCCTAGCTGATGCAATGTCCACATTGAGAAAAAGAGACATGAAAGAAAGGGTAGAGTATGAAAGATATCACCTGAATATGAAGCTCGGGTCAGCTTTGTGTCATATGTACAACTGCTGAGCTTAATGCCATCAGCTAAGCAAAGTCCACCCAAAGAAGTCACAATATGGCTAGAGCAATCGTGGCTGAGACGAGTTCTGGAAGAGTACGATTAATAACAGGCTTCAAACGTTGACCATTGACTTTAAATGTGTTACCCGTCTTTGGGTCAGAGATCTGAATGGCTCCATTTAGAAAAATATGGTCGATAATGAATGGGCCATTCCATTTAGATCTAAGTTTGCTAGGAAAGAGCTTAAGTCTAGAATCGAATAACCAGACCTTTTGATTCGGATCAAAGCTCTTGCGAGAAATCAATTGATCATGTAGAGCTTTGGTCCGAGCCTTGTAGATCTTGGCATTCTCATATACATCATTTCTAAGCTCTTCCAACTCAGATAGTTGGAGTTTCCTGGTCTTCCCAGCTAAATTCAGATCTAAATTGCATTGCTTGATCGCCCAGAATGCCCTATGTTCAATCTCTATGGGTAAATGACACACCTTTCCAAACAACAAATGAAATGGAGACATGCCGATGGGCATTTTATACGTTGCCGGTAGGCCCAAAGAGCGTCCTCAAGCTTTTGAGTCCAGTCCTTGATATCAGGCCCAACCATTTTCTACAGAATATTCTTGATCTCCCGATTGGAGATCTCAGCCTGTCCATTCGTCTGGGGATGGTAAGGTGTGGAGATTTAGTGATTAACCCCGTATTTGGCCAACAAATTATGGAATTGGACATTAGTAAAATGAGTGCCACCATCACTGATGATGGCCCTCGAAATCCCAAACCTGCTGAAGATATTTTTCTTGACAAAATAGATGACACCTTGTGGTGATTGGTTCGGGTGGGAATCGCCTCAATCCATTTGGACACATAATCAATAGCAACAAGAATGTACTGATGTCCAAATGAAGGGAGAAAGGGTCCCATGAAATCGATGCCCCAAACATCGAAGATTTCAACAGGAAGAATTGGGTTTAGGGGCATCATATCTCTCTTAGTTATGCTCCCGAGTGCCTGACATCGAGAACACAACCTTGAGAAATCCTGGGCATCCTTGAATAAAGACGACCAATAGAAGCCAGATTGCAAAATCATTGCAGCCGTCTTTTTCCTGGAGAAATGTCCACCATACGCAGATGCATGGCAAAACTCGAGTGTACTGTTGAATTCATTCTCCGAAACACATCGGCAAATAATCTGATCGGAGCCAATGCGATACAGTTCAGGGTCCTCCCAGAAGTAGTATTTGGCCTCAGATTTAAGACTATCCCGTTGTTGCTTGGTCCAATCCTGGAGGATTTGACCAACGTCCAAATAATTAACAATGTTAGAAAACCATGAGGTTTGGACACCTGAAACTGCAAGGATAGCTTCGTCCGGAAAAGTATCAGCAATCAAGACGTCTGGACGAGAAGAATCACTTAGAACTCTCGACAAATGATCCACCACCACATTTTGTACCCCGGTTTATCCTTGATTTCAAGATCAAATTCTTGAAGCAGAAGAATCCAACGAATAAGTTAGGGTTTGGCATCCTTTTTGGCCAAGAGATGTCTCAAGGCCGAGTGGTCGATATAAATGATGACATGAGACCCTAAGAGATAAGCCTTGAATTTTTCCAAAGCAAATACTATGGCTAGTAATTCCTTTTCAGTAATAGTGTAATTCCTCTGGGCTTCATCAAGAGTTTTACTAGCGTAGTAGATGACAGAGGGCTTCCTGTCAACTTTCTGACCCAAAATAGCCCCGACCGCATAATCAGAAGCGTCGGTCATGATCTCAAAAGGGGCTATCCAAATCAGTGGTTGCAACACCAGAGCACAAGTGACTACCATTTTCAGGAAATGAAATGCCTTACGACATGATTCATCGAAAACAAATGACGTTTCTTTGGCGAGAAGATTGCTCAGAGGACGAGCAACCTTCAAGAAATCCTTGATGAATCTTCTGTAAAATCCCACATGACCAAGAAATGATCGAATTTGTTTAGTAGATGTGGGAGGAGGAAGTTTAGCGATAGCATCAACCTTAGCTTTATCCACTTTAATTCCTTGTTCAGAGATTACATAACCCAAGACGATACCTTCCTGTGTCATGAAATGACTCCTTTCCCAGCTAAGGACCAATCGTGTTTTGATGCATCACTTAAGAATCATTTCTAGATTAGCCAGACAAGAGTCAAACGATTCTCCAAAAATAGAGAAATCATCCATGAAGACTTCCATAAACTCTCCCACCATGTCAAAGAATGGCTAACAAACACCTATGAAAAGTCACAGGTGCATTGCATAAACCGAAAGGCATCCTACGGAAAGCAAAGGCTCCGTAGGGACAGGTGAAAGTAGTTTCTTCCTGATCCTCAGGATGGATAGGAACTTGGTTGTATCTCGAGTAGCCATCAAGAAAACAGAAGTACTTCTGCCTGGCTAGTCTTTCCAAGATTTGATCAATGAAAGGCAGGGAGAAATGATCCTTTTTCATGGTCATGTTCAGCTTCCTGTAATCGATACAAACCCTCCAAGAGGAAGCTGAATGAGTTGTGATAGATTCTCCTCTCTCGTTAGTCACAACGGTAATCCCGGCTTTCTTGGGAACAATCTGCACGGGACTTACCCAAGGACTATCAGAGATTGGATAAATAATTCTTGCATCGAGCCATTTAATGATTTCCTTTTTGACCACTTCTCACATATTTGGATTTAATCTCCTCTGCATCTAGCGAGAAGGGTGGGATCCATCTTCCAAGAATATTCTATGATTCCAGTAAGATGGCTCGATCCCCCTAAGGTCATGAATGGTCCAACCAATTGCCTCCTTGTGTTTCTTCAGGACATTGATCAATTTAATATCTTGATCCTTGTTACCTAGCACTGATAATCATAGGGAGCATCTTCTGTGGTCCTAAAAATTGATATTTCAAATTCTCAGGAAATGGTTTAAGTTCAAGCTGGGGTAGACTGATGATTGAAGGTAAGGAAGATGCTGAAGACTCATCAAGAGGAAGAGGTTGAGAGTGAACAAAATCAATAACCTCTTCAGAAGATGGCAGATCTGCCATAGAGGGTTGCGGGTCCAATTCATCATCAAAGGAAGAACTTTCAATTGAAGAAACCATCAAACAAGTTTCAATGTTCACATTATCCTCCTCAAGTTCCTCAATAAATCCACAATCCTCAAATTTATTAATCGCCTTAAAAATATCCAATTTCATTCGTTGATCCCCAAAGGTGATTTCCATGCTACCGCTTTCACAGTTAATGTTGGCCTTAGCGGTAGCCAGGAACGAACGCCCTAGAATGATGGGTGTGTTCCTCAGATTTTTCGGTACATCCATGTCAAGGACAAGGAAATCTACAAAAAAATAGAAATCATTGACCTTAACTATAACATCTTCAATAATGCCTTGCGGATTTGTGACCAAATGATCCGCTAACTGCAACGTTACTGAAGTCGACCGAAGTTCACCTAATCCAAACTTCTCGTAAAGAAAAGTCGGAATTAGGTTGATGGATGCACCCAGATCCAGAAGTGCTCTATCAAAAGTGTAATCTTCGATGACACAAGAAATCAACGGAGCACCTGGATCTCTCTTTTTCTGAGGGAGGTGGTGCAGGATAACAGAACTAGCCTGCTCGGAGAGTACCACCTTCCTTGGAATAGATTCTCCCGACTTACGCTTTTGTGTGCATAAATCCTTTAAAAATCTCACATAAGTCGGTATATGCTTGATAGAGTCGAGGAGTGGGATATTGATCTCAACATTCTTAAAAATATTCAGAAGCTCCTCATTGCTATCAACAGACTTCTTTGATTTGATCAAGGCTTCAGGAAAAGGAACATGAGTCAGATCTTTGGAATTAGGTTCCTAAGCCTTAATTTTTTCTCCAGAATTCTCCTCTCTCCTCAGGTTCTTCAGGATTCGGTAAATCTGAACAGTGCGGTTGTGGATCTTGAGTTTGTTTACCACTCCTCAAGGTAATAGCATTTGGAGATGCATAAGAGTTTGGGTCTTGGGGAGGGTTAGGAAAGATTGGAGGGGCTTGATTAGACAAGAATTATTGATGTGCAGAAGAAGAAGAGGAAGGACCCTGCTCAACCACCTGAGCATGTGCATGTGGGTCCCTCTGATTTCCATACCCATGGGCTTGGTTGCCAGGATTCAGAATATTTCGTGGGTTGGGTATGGGTTGGGATGGTAGAGATCCGGGTTGACGAGTTAGCTATAAGCCCGGTCTGCAAGTTGTCCAGCGAGGTTTTCATTTGCTGCATGAGCTGGAGCATAGATCCTTGCATCTCTACCATTTTCCGGTTCAAATCAGCCTGCCCTACGGGTTGACGAGCATTCCAAGCTGGCTGATTGACCTGATTTGGGGGCAACTGAGTATACACATAACCTTAACCCATTGGTCATTGCAGAGCATACTTGCTGGGTCAAAATTGGGTCTGTTTCCCCAGGTTTTTCCAGGAGAAGTTAGGGTGGTTTCTCCAACCCGGATTATAAGCATTAGAGTAGCGGTTGGATTTAACGTTCTCCTGTACAGCACAGACATCCTCATAGGGTGAGGATGGAGAGAAAGAAAGGGAAGTGATGTAAACATGTTTACACTACTAAAGATGTCTATTTATGCATGTTCTTAAGCATAGGATTGCATTACATGCTATAAATATTGCATAACATGCATCATCTTGCATTTACAATAGTTTGAATAAAATGGAGGTTAATTGTCTCCTTTTATGTTCACGGACAGGGCAAACTTTTCATCACGATCTCAGCCATCCAACCGGCCCTCAGGACCCCCGCTGCCTCTCCAAAGAAAATGCAACGCGCTATCTAGGCCGTTGGATCTTGATCCAACGGTCCTGATCGCGTGTTCAAAAGTTCGGCCGCCCGCCCATCCACACACGTAGTGCAGTGGATAAGGCGCTCGGCCGCCTTCAGACGCACGTTCGAATCGCAGGACGTGGGCGAGCGGGCGCGATTGGCCGTTCGATCGAGATCAAACGGTCGCGCGCGTGCAATTGCGCTCACGCTGTATTACATGCCGTGCCTCACGCGGAATCACACGCGAGCGAGCGCGTAAAGGAGGCTGCCGGTTGCACGATTTAAGCCATCCGATCTCACGATCGGACGGTTGAGAGCGGCTGGGTGTGTACGTGCGTTACACGGGTGAGCAAGCGAGCGAGCACGCGTGCGCCACCCACGAAGGCCATGTTCGGACCTTTAGCGACGATTTTATCCATCACTAAAGGTCCTGAATTAATGTTTTTAGAGTTGTAATGACCAAATTGCCCCCAATCCTTGCAAATATAAAAGGAGACCCCCTCCATACAAAATTCTCATCCCTTCCTTCTCTTCTCTCCCTCTCCAAAGCTCAAGAGAAGCTTGTCCCACACCCGGGATGCTTCTTGCAAGATAAAGTCAATTTTTTCGTCCCCTTTCGGAAGTGGATCCTACGACGACGATGACGTGCTGCCCCGTTCCCGTTCTTCCGCTTTGTCCTCCTTCATCTTGCTCTGTCCTCCTTTGTCCAGGCGTTGTTTCGTCCGACTCGTCCTCCAAGTAACCGTTGAGGAGGATATTTCTCTCTCCATTCTTTTAATGCTTTCTAGAGTAGATTTACTGCTTTCTAGTGTAATCGTTTTCTGCTTTCTAGTCATAATGTTTAGTGAAACAAACAATCTTTTTAATGATGAATTCCATGTTCATTCTACATCTCGTTTTGATTTTTGTTTGTAATATTCTCTCTCTTACTCTCTCTCTCTTCTATTTATTGTAAATAGTTAGATAGTTCTAATCAATTAATTTACTTCGTGACAAATAAAACAAATGCATGTTTTTAAATCAAACGTCCACCTCCCTATGTTCGACCCGGGATTTCCATTCCGGTATAAATTTTATTTGTTGAACACGAGTTCTTCACTTTCATACTACGACGACAAGTTTTTCAAAACCAAACACGTTAGCGTAGCAACTTGCACGTTCAACATTTTGGCACCGTTGCCGGGGAGGCGACGATCTTTGATTTTTCTTCGCATTTTTACAACTTACGAATCATTTACCTCACTTCTCTCCTTTCTTATTGTGATTGCAGGTACTCTTTTGAGATGAGCAAAAGCGGTAGATTGGAGTAAAGTGCTGTGGAAGGTTTTGTAAGTTATCCCCCACCTCCCACCCATTAGATTTCATTTCACCACATAATAACACAAACATCAATCAACCTAGGTGTTCTTATAAACTCTAAGGTTAGATTGTTTGTTGTTTGACACCCACACCTGCCCTAACCCCCACATTAAAAAAAAGAAAAATTAAAAAAAAAATCTCACAAAGGTACACAACCTCATCTGATTTTCAAACTCAACCGGTAAACCAACCTTTGGAGCCGGTACACACATCCAAACACATAATTGAGTAGAAATCAGATTAGGTAATCACTTGTGTGCCTAATTAAGTCGTGCAACAGGCCAATTATTTGAGTTGATTGGGCAGCACCACTTCAATTAAAATCAATTCATCAAGTAGCTGCCACTTAGGTTCAACTCTTAGGGATTTACCAGGCACTCCACATTCTTTTAAGTTTTAAAGGAAAACATCTTCACCTATGCTTTCAAAACCTGGTGTGCCAACAAAACTTGTTTGAAAACACCTAAAGTTGAATCCTAAAAGCTACTAAGCAAGATTTGAACCTTAAAATTCACCACATCAAAAAAAAAAAATCTTTCTTGAAAACCACTGGTTGTGCACGCACATACAAATCAATCAATCATTAAGGGCACAACCCAGATAAAGGGCCCATCACATTCCAAAGCACATTCAAACCTAGCCCTAAATAAAACAAAGTAGACGTTGGCCTTAAGGATTCGACTCGCTCTTCAGAGCCTAGAACGGGATTATTTTCGATTAGTTTGTTTCTACTGTTCAATCTGATGTCTAGCTAGGGGAGCAGAATCAAACGATCGCGGCTGGGGGGTACACTAGGAACCGGAGGCGCAAGCCGAAGGAAGAACCTTCTCCCCAGTCCCTCCTTCTAACTGGTTGGATTGAACAGACAGAAGTAAATCAAATCGTTTCTCTATCTCAAGACGGGTTTTGGGAGTCTGTAGGTCTTTAGGCTAGCTCACTTAAGGACAGGTTTGATTGCTTGTATTGCAGGGCACCTTTCTTCCTCCCATTTCTCATGAATCCTTCCACATATTACACGCATTCCCGCTCTTTCCCTCCTATTTTGAATTATCCTCAGCATGATGATTATTCCGACTTGTATTGTAATCAACCATCAGTTAGTTGGGATAACTCAGATTGGGGATACAGTTCTGAACCTCCGTGTTTAGGGTCTAACCCTGAACACTTTGATTGTGATTTCTATCCTTCTCAGAGCCACATCGATTATAGATCGTCAACCTTTCATGAACAACCTAATACGATCTACAATCAAGAAGGATATAATGATCCTTACCCATCCTCTGATTACACTGCCTTTAGGTCATCACCACCTTTTGAACAATCTAAAATGACCTATTATCAGGAAGGGTATAACGAATCTCAATTCGTTTATTCCCCTGCATTGATCCCAAATGTAACGACCCGGTTCCCGAGTCCCTACGAGACGCGAGAACCGGACCGACTCAACTAATCCCAAGACCTAGTCGTCCAACGAGGAAGTAACCAAAAGAGCAGTAAAATAAACCACATTCAGCATGAATATAACTAACAGTAAGAAAGTGCAGCAGTAAGGAAAGAAACTATCACAGTATATACCACCACAACAGTAGAACAACATTCATCATATAATTTGAACTGCAGGTAAAGAAAAGTACAGCGGAAACAAGAACTACTCACTATAGCGTAACAAAAGAGGTACAAGAGACAGTGGTAACTCTACTGGACCCTACTCGGCCCAGCGTCCTCTGCAGCCGCTGACCCTGGCTGCTCAACACCTGGTCCTGAAAAAGGTAACGAGTGTAACACGTCAGCAAAACGCTGAGTAGAGTGGCAACTAAACTAAAGACAACAGTAGAGTGTACAGTAGCTGTTATGTTCGATTACTTTCTTTATTCACATCTTTCAAATGTCTCACTATTTCATTTATTCCTCAGATCTTTTTCTTGATCTCGAATGTTCCTCGTGGGAACGATCTTGATTGCAGTCTTTTCCAAAAAGTAGAAGTAGCACGTGGTGCTCTCCTGGCCGGGAGAGTCCCCCGTGGTGATCCTACCCTCAGTCAACCACCCCAAGGTCACTGACAGACGTAACGGTGACTACGGCACGCGCGATAAACGCACAGGTAGCTAACCCGTACTGGCACGCGGTCAGTCATTTCCGTTAACGGGTGCGCCCAAAGCACAGCACGGAACCAGTCCAGGGCAGAGCCCTCTCAGTAACAGGGGTCCAATCCCTCCACAGTAACCAAACCGGGGCCTTGCCCCTCCACAGTCCGCGCACCCTCGCCTGACTACCCTGGTTTGCCCCAGCGGGACTAACAAGTCGGTGTGGGAGGCTAGCAGAACCCTGGGGCCCGTGGGGTAGCTAGTACCTCCCTACACTAGTAGCTCTCCTCAGTACTACGTACGCGAGGGCCAGCAAGTCGGTACAGAGTGGCCAGTCCTAACCCCGGGTCCCTGGGGCGGCTGGCTCCGCTCTGCACTAAACAGGGGGACAGTCGCTCTCCTTGGTACTCCGTACTCAAGGGCCAGCTCACTTCCCCAATACTATTCCATTCACTTTCCAGGAGTTCTACTCCTACTTCCCCGTAGGGTTCCATCCTTTTTACTCAAACATCCAGGTTTCACTTTCCAGTTTCACATTCTTACAATCCATGTTCTCAACCACGTTATTTATTCACAACAGGCAGCTGTTAATTCAAATTACAGGCAGCTTTATATCTCTTTCCATTTTCCAAGACTGCAGTATTATACATTCCACTAGTTTTCCCATCCTAGGATTCATGCCATATCCTAGGATCTATCATACAATCTAGTTTTCCAGCCCTAGGATTCATGCAACACCTAGGAGCTATCATTCCATCTATTTCTCATTCCTAGGATTCATGCAATGTCCTAGGTTCTATTTATGGTTCCATAATTTAACAGATTTTATTAATAACTTAAAGCCACTCTACCAGGTACAACGGGAGAAATGGGGGCATGGTCGGGAATCCCACGTGCCTCCACGACCCCCGAGACTGCAATAGAACGGGGTCCTATCACAAGGATCAAACACAAGGAGTGTCTCAAAACAGTGTATAGCTACTGTAGACGGGTAGAGGAATTAATTCTGAAAAGAACACAACTCGAATCGCGGAAAACGGAACCCGAACGGACCCTAAACGGGTCAAAAACGACGACACTATGCAAAATCAGACGTCTGGAACTTCTTCCAGATGTCTTAAAAAGTGGATCAGAGAATTACCTTGTTCAGCGTGGTTTCCCAGACGTCCAAAAGTCTGCGGGGACGTCTGGCCTAGCTCCCAAACGTCCAATGGTCACCCCGGACGTCTGTAGGTCGCTTCTGCCGTCTAGTACTACTGCCAGACGTCTGATTCGAGATGGATGGCGAATCACCGAGCCTGCGCACACCCATCTCCCCCCTCAGTACGGTCAGTCGACAGGAAGGAAGAAGGAGACGGAAAACTCACCTTTCAGACGTCTGGATGGTATTCCAGACGTCGCCCTCGCCGTCTGGCTATCAACCCAGACGTCTGATTCTGGAAATTTTTCCAGAATCAGGGCGCCACTCGGCCTCCGCTCGCGACGCCGCCCGCGTCGCACCTCGCGTGCCTGCTACTCAGACCGCAGCAGTCCCCCCTCCGCGTCACTCCGCACCCCCTGCGCCCTCTGCCGGCCGTCCCTAGAAGCCCCGGCGAGCTCGCCCTCACGGCAGAGCTCCGCTCTCGCACGCAGCACCTCCTCCGCACTCACTGCGGCCGCCGCTGCCGCCCTCGCGCTCACGCTCACTGGCTGAAGGAGAAGAGGGAGGAGACGGTGGTGACGAAAGTGAGGGGAGGCGTGGCCTTTTAAGGTCGTGCGAGGATGAGAGAGGATGCGGCAGGGTGTCTGCAGCCGTAGGGAATAAACGAATATGCGGGTCTGCGCGCTCAGGCGCGCAGACGACCCATGCATGTGGAAGATAACGGATTTCCAGACGTCTGGTCCAACGTCTGGATGTGATCCCAGACGTCTGGTCCGACGTCTGGTCCACCTCCCAGACGTCTTAAAAGACGTCTGGGGCACGCGTTCGTTACACCAAACCCGCCCAACCCTAAACCAACTCATTTGGTTTAGGGTAACCAGGTTCAAGATAAGGTTCTGGCTAACTTGAGGAATATCATACAATCTTTAGAAGTTCAGCCAATACCTTGCATTGAGGGATTGGAGCCCCTGATTCAGATGATTGATGATTTGAATAAGTATTTGTTGGATTGGCTCCAGGATGTTAAGGATAAGAACCCGAGTGAGTTTCTACTTGGGAAGTTAATGAAATTGAGGATGAGATTTGTGGTCGCTTTGATTCAATCATGAGATGATTCCCAAGATGAACCCTCTTCAGGAGAGCCAATTTCAGAACCCGTTCAGGCACCTACTGGGGGGGACACGTGTTACGAGACTGACCAGATTGAATTAGAGCAATCAATTAAGGAAGATCTGATTTCTTCACCTGAGATCCCTGAGCCAGGGTACGAGGAAACGTATGTCTCCTTGGAACAGAAAGTGACAAATGATTTTGAGACATACATTAATACGGATCTTGATTTCTTTGATTCTAATGGTGGAGATTTAAGTTGCGAAGTCTCACTCGAGTTTATAGAATATGATTTTTGTGAGACGATTGGGCCTGAGGACTCTAATAGATCATTTGATAGCCCAATAATTGAGGAAACTGATCTTATTAGGGCTCACATTACGGATCAAGAATCGCATTTTCTGGGGGATTCAATTCAATGCCCTGATTGTCAGTTACACCCTATTGAGCTTATCGATAATTCTATTTCTAAGATAATTAGACCCAAGTCAATTTTGATTCAGCCACATCATTTAGACTTGGAGATTTCAGATGGGGTGATTAATATGCAAGAGGTCCTGGAATTTAACATTCTGAATGAGGAGGATAGAAGCTGGGAAGTTCTGATTTGGGAAGCTAACTCCGGAGGAAGTAGAAGACTGAGTCGAAGGGTTCCTATTAAGCTGAAACCATCAAACCAGGACCCTTACGACAATGGTTTTGAGGATGTCCAACCCAAGCACACATTCAATGATTATCCTTCTGAGCTTGAATTCTCTATAACCCGACTCTTTGGTCTTGGGTTGCATCCTCATAAATCGCAAACCTGACCCCGCTTGCATACTGATTTTAGGTTTTGGGTAATTTTTATCCAGAACCTGAGATATTCTCGATTATGGGGTATGGGTCTGCACCACAATTTAGTCCACATCAGTGGACCTCTGCTGATAGGTCAGAGGTTTCTTCTGTTTATTCTGATTCTGACCTACTCCTGTGAATTCTTTATTTCTCTTCTTTGTATAGTGTGCCTAGCTGAAGGCACTAAATTCAGCACGTAAACAGTTCTTTTTAGTTTCTATCTCGGAGCGGACCTGACATTCACGCAATTCAAGTGCTTTCTATGCTATTCCACTCTGTTTTATGTCTTTTTAATACAATGAGGACATTGCATTAGATAGGCATGGGGGGGTGGATATTCATCTCTAAATTTATTTGTCAACTCCGTAGATTTATTTTATTTTCTTTTATTAAAAAAAATTATGGAATTAGGAAAGAGAACTTGGGTTTAAGAAAATTTTAAATCTTAGGAAATACTACATTATGATTTGAACACAAAGACCCTTCAGGTCTTTGGACTTAATCAGCCCGTGTATCCACTAAAATGTGGATTTATTTTTCGATTCCTCGCCAACCTAAATTCTATTTTAATTTGAGTAAATAAGTTTGGGTGATAAGTACACGACTTATCAACCCGCCCTCTGATTTGAGGGAACTTTGAGTTTTTAACATCTACATAATATCTTGTCACTGACTCATTGTTTGGCGATTTTAATGAAAATTGGGTTGCTAATAAACCTTCTAGGGTGATATGGCTGGCAAGTTATCATGGGTAACAGCCCATAGGTAGATTGTCCAGAGCCCAGTCACTGGACCTTTCTCTTTTTGCTACCTTTAGGTAAATCTTAGACCAGGGAAGCCACCTACTTAAAAAAATAATAATAATAAAATAAAAATTCAAAAAGAAAAGGAGAAAATAAAAAGAAAGCCACACTTTGCCGCACGAGTATGGCTGGCAAGTTATCGGTGGTAAGAGCTCATCGACCGGTTGTCCAGAACCCAGCTCAATAAATGCACTGAAAATTCCCAAAACACTTTGGAAAAAGTGGAGAAGTAGAATAAACCAAGGAGATATACACTAGATTCACCCTTGTGTTGACCCCATAAAAAAATAAAAGTAGAGAAAAAGCTACCGGTTGTAAAGATACACCTTTAGGCAGAATTCTTTTTTAGGTCACCTAGAGGCATAGAAATCCGAAGTCCGTTTTAACTACCAGTCAATGAGTCTATCACATTCACAATAAGATGCTTTGAACTTAGGGTTCTCATCAAATCTTGGGTGAGTTGAATGGCCGTAGAAAGCCACTCTTAAACCCTAAAACTTGAAAATCCAAGAAAATTAGAAAAGAGAAAAAAAGAGAAAAAGAAATTTTTCTTTGAATAAGGCAAGGGCTTGAGGCGGTCTGCATTTTGGCAGATACTCGGGCACTGTTGTGTATTTGAAAGTTCAGATCCTAAATAGACATTTTCTTAATGATTGAAAATAACTCATGCCCAAATAATCCAACCTAATTCTTTTATAAATAGCATATAGTTTTTGCTAGGGACTAGCAAAAGATAGGCATGGGAGTATGATGTAAACATGTTTACACTACTTAAGATGTCTATTTATGCATGTTCTTAAGCATAGGATTGCATTGCATGCTATAAATATTGCATAACATGCATCATCTAGCATTCAGAGTAGTTTGAATAAAATGGAGGTTAATTGTCTCCTTTTATGTTCATGGACAGGGAAAACTTTTTATCAGGGCCTCGGATCGAAGATCCAACCATACAGATGTGATCAGGGCGACGATTGGAGTTCAACGACTCCAAGATCGCCCTAATCAGACATCTATAGCATCAGATAGTGATCGGGGAACCCTAAAAGATCAAGGGCTAAGATGGTGCGAATCCACACTTCAAACGACAAATTCGATCGCACGGATAGATTCGGATCGACGATTGCAGCCTAACGGCGTGAAAATCGACTCAATCCGACACCCGTGGCACCATCTACATCATCTAGAAGATGGACGGCCAAGAAGGTGCCACGTGGTGCCATCTCAACCATCCAACTGGCCCTCAGGGCCCCCACTGCCTCTCCAAGGAAAATCCAACAAGCGATCTGAGCCGTTGGATCTTGATCCAACGGTCCTAATCGCATGTTGAAAAGTTCGAACACTCGCCCATCCACGTGCACAGCGTAGTGGATAACGCGCTCGGCCGCCTTCAGACGCACGTTCGAATCGTAGGATGCGAGCGAGAGGGTGCGGGCGAGCGGGTGCGATTGGCCGTTTGATCGAGATCGAACAGTCGCATGCGCGCAATTGCGGTCACGCTGTATCGCACACCGCGCCTCACGCGGAATCACACACTGGCGGGCGGTAGCGCGATTTAAGCCCTTCGATCTCGCGATCGGACGACTGAGAGTGGCTGGACGTGTACACGCGTTACACGTGCAAGCAAGCGAGCGGGCGCATGCGTGCCGCCCACGAAGGCCACATTCGGACCTTTAGCAACGGTTTTATCTATCACTAAAGGTCCTGAATTAATGTTTTTAGAGTTGTAATGACAAAATTGCCCCCACTCCTTGCAACTATAAAAGGAGACCCCCTCCATACGAAATTCTCATCCCTCCCTTCTCTTCTCTCCCTCTCCAAAGCTCAAGATAAGCTTGTCCCACACCCGAGATGATTCTCGCGAGATAAAATCAATTTTTCGTCCCCTTTCGGAAGTGGATCCCACGACGACGACGATGTGCTACCCCGTTCCTGTTCTTCCGCTTCGTCCTCCTTCATCCTGCTCCGTCCTCCTTCGTCCAGGCGTCGTCCCGTCCGGCTCATCCTCCAAGCAACCGTCGAGGAGGATATTTCTCTCTCCATTCTTTTAATGCTTTCTAGAGTAGATTTACTACTTTCTAGTCATAATGTTTAGTGAAACAAACAATCTTTTTAATGATGAATTCCATGTTCATTCTACATCTCGTTTTGATTTTTGTTTGTAATATTCTCTCTCTCTCTTCTATTTATTGTAAATAGTTAGATAGTTCTAATCAATTAATTTACTTCATGACAAATAAAACAAATGCGTGTTTTTAAATCAAATGTCTGCCTCCCTGTGTTCGACCCAGGATTTCCGTTCCAGTATAAATTTTATTTGTTGAACACGAGTTTTTCGCTTTCATACTACGACGACAGGTTTTTCAAAACCAAACACGTTAGCATAGCAACTCGCACGTTCAACAGGAAGGATCAGAAAAACTAGGATCAAAGGCCCCAGTTTGGCACTCGTGGGGTTCCGAATAATGCTGACTCACAGGTTGAGCCGCATCGAGTTGATTCACAAACTCCCGTCCAGAAGGATCTCGCGACGAATGGAATCTCGAATTCTGGGATTGAGTGGATCGAGAGTTCATAGAATTTCCAACCATCCACTCTTCCATTCTCTTAGCAACCAAGTCCACCTTATCAAGTTTGTTGCAAATCAATTCCATATCAAATGAATGAGAGTCATGGACTTCATTAACATTTGATCTGGGTTGCTAGGACCGGTTAAAAGTATCCATGGAGGCATGATTGATTGAATTATTACTCATTTCCTCAAACAAATCGTGTACACTATCTGCGTCTTTGTTGAGGAAATTGCCTCCGCAAGAAGCATCCACGTAATTTCTGAGTTGCTCAGTCAACCCGTGGTAGAAGATCTGCACAAGTTGCCATTTCGGCACCTCGTGGTGTGGACACCTCCACAATCGGTCCAGGAATCACTCCCAAGCCACATGAAACTGCTCCCCCGGCCACTGGGTAAAGGTAGTGATTCCCCGTCTCAAGGAATTGGTACATCCAACAGGGAAGAATTTCTTCAGAAAGGCCAATTTCAACTCATTCCAAGTTGCAATTAGTCTTCCTATAGTCCTGTACCAATAAGCGGCTTTATCCCTAAGAGAGTAGGGGAAGAGCCTCATGATCATTTGCTCCTCATTCACGTTTCATGCCTTGGTGGTTTGAACCAAAGTGGTCAAGTCCTCCAAGTGCTGAAACAGGTCTTTAGAGCCAAGCCCATGGTAATGTTTGATCAAGCTTAACACCTGGGGCTTGATTTCTACATCTCTGGCCAAAATCTGGACGCTGGAATGTTCCTCGTAATTTGAAGGATCATAAAAATCCTTCAAGGGTTGAGCGCCCTGCATTCTCTGGAACCATTCCTGCATTCTCTGCATTTGTTCCAGCTACCTTCAAAATTCCTCCTATGGATCCCGAGGCAGAGGAGGCTGTTGATCTGCCATGGGATCAATTTGACCAAAATCTAATTTACGCCACCTAGAATACTCAAGTGGTCCTTCCAATTGGGGATTCAATGACTGTCTTCCCAGCATAAACTAGGAAAAGGTCGGAAGGACTAGGGATAAGGACCCTGCATCACAACAAAACAAGTATGTCCTTAAGTGGGGTAGCCTAAGGATCTACAGATTCCCAAAACCCGCCTTAAGATTGTAAATGATTTACTCTACTTGCGTCTGCTCAATCTAACCAGTTAGAAGGAGGGACTGGGGAGAAGGTTCTTCCTTCGACTTACGCCTCCGATTCCTAGTATACGCCCCAACTGCGATCGTTTGACGCTACTCCCCTAACTAGACATCAGGTTAATCAATACAAGTAGGTTAATCAAAAATAATCTCAGACTAGGCCCCGAAGAACGAATCAATCCTTAAGGCCAACGTATACTTGATTTTATTAAGGCCTGGGATTGTAGTGCTTATGGAATGTGATGGGCCCTTAAAATGGGTTGTGTCCTTAATGATTGATTGAGTATTGTGTAAGTGCATGCACAACCAAGATTTTCAAGCAAGATTATTTGTGATGCGTAGATTTTAATGTTCAAATCTTGCTTAAGTAGCTTTTAGGGTTTAAAATTTGGTTGATTTTAATGAAGTTTGAGGCAAACCAAGTTTTCAAGCACGGGTGAAGATTGCTTTCCTTTAAAATCAGAAGTAAAGTAGAGTGCCTGGTATGAACCTAGATTGAAAACTCTAAGAAGAAGCTACTTGATGAGTTGATTTTAGGTGATTTTAGGTTAAGTGGTGCAGCCCAAACAACTCAAACAACAGACCACAATTGTACCACTAGGTTAGGCACACAGAAATGGTTAACCTAGAATGATTTCTACTCTTTTATGTGTTGATGAGTGTATCGGTTCCACAGATCAGAACCCGATTGAGTAGAAGCAAATCAAGTAGGTTAAGTGCCTTGAATGTGGGTGTATGTTGTGTGTCTATTGAAAATTACCCCACAAAATTATCTTTTTGTTTTTTTATAAGTGAGGGTGGAATGAGTGTGAGTGAAAATTCAAACAATCAAACTAATCCTAGGATTTATGCAAACACCTAAGTTAATTGGAATTTGAATTTAATGTGACAAATGAAATCTATGGAGGGGGAAGGATGGGGAGCACTTACAGTCATCTTCAACAGCACTTTACTCCGGTCTACCGCTTGATGATTCCCTGATAGAGGTCTCTGCAAAACAATAGACACAAGAGAAAGCAAGTTAAAAGACAATAAAGTGCGTGAAATGCAAAAAGAAGATCTGAAATCGTTGACTCCCCGGCAACGATGCCAAAATGTCGAAGCTGCAGGTTACTACGCTATCATATTTGGTTTTGAAAACCTGTCGTTATAGTTTGAAAGCGAAGAACTCGTGTTCAACAAATAAAATTTATACTGAAATAGAAATCCCGAGTCAAACTCAAGGAGGCTACGTCGATCTAAATTCGCAATTATATTTTCTAGGGTTTTTATTAAAAAGTGGAATAATTACAATGAAGCACTATAAATAATCAGCATAAGAGAGAGAGAGTGAGAAAAAACATTCACTTAATACTTCAAAATGTTTATAAAATTAAGCAAGCGAGAAATTACACTAGAAAGCAGGAAAACTTTTACACTAGAAAGCAGGAAAATTCTACTTTAGAAAGCAGGAAAAAGGAATGGGAGAGAGAAGTTATCCTCCTCAACGATCACTTGGAGGATGAACCGGAAGGAACGACGCCTAGAAGACGAAGGATGGAGCGGGAAGAAGGGTGTCAAGGCAGGAAGAACGAGAACGGGGCAACACGTCATCATCGTCGTGGGATCCGCTTCCGAAATAGGGACGAAAATTTGACTTTATCTCTCGAGGAGCATCCCGGGTGTGGGACAAGCTTCTGTTGAGCTTTGGAGAGAGAGAGAAGAGAAGGAAGGGATGAGAATTTCGTATGGAGGGGGTCTCCTTTTATGGTTGCAGGGAGTGAGGATAATTTGGTCATTACATGTTGAAAATCATTAATTCAGGACCTTTAGTGACAGATAAATCCATCACTAAAGGCCTGAACATGGACGTAGTGGGCGGCACGCACGCGCCCGCTCGCCTCCCCGCACTTCAATGCCTGTCTACGATATCTCAATCTCGGTTGTTCGATCGTGAGATCGAACAGCTGAGTGCTCATCCTCACCCACCTCCTCCACGCGCCTCATCACGTGCGATGGCACGTTTCCTCGCCGCGTCAGATGGAGCATGGATCCAATTGGGCGCGCACGGCCGCCTGATCTCCATCGTGCGGTCGATAGCACCCGCTCATCCACACCTAATCGAAGCACCACACAAATTCGAACCCGCGTTTTGAGGCGTCCGAGCGCATTATCCACTACGCTGCATGCGTGGATGGGCGAGCGGTGCGTTTGCTTGGCGTGAGATTTGGATCGTTGGATCAAGATCCAATGGTCTAGACTGCATCCTTCTTTGGCTTCTGATGATGAAGGCGCCAATCCGAGATCCACTCTCAGCCGTTGGATCTTGATCCAATGGCGAAGAGGCATTGGTGCTAAAGGCTTCAGCGGTTGCATGTGACCGGTTAGGCAACCGAGATGGTGCGATGTGGCGCCATCTTGGTTGTCCATCTTCTAGGTGATGTAGATGGTGCCACGGGTATCGGATTGAGTCAATTTTCACGCCGTTAGGCTGCGATCGTCGATCCAAATCCATCCATGCGATCGAATTTATCGTCTGAAGTGCGGATTAACACCATCTTGGCCCTTGATCTTCTAGGGTTTCTCAGTCTCTATCTGATGCTACGGATATCCGATTAGGGTGATATTGGAGTCGTTGAACTCCAATCGTCGCCTTGATCAGATCCGTACGGTTGGATCTTCGATCTAAGGCCCTGATAAAAATTTGCCCTGCCCCTGACCATAAAAGGAGATAATTAACCTCCATTTTATTCAGACTAATCTAAATGCAAGATGATGCATGCTATGCAATATTTATATACTAATGCGATTCTATGCTTAAGAACATGCATAAATAGATATTTTATGTAATATAAACATGTTTACATCACAAGCCATAGAAATTCATACATGAGTACACCTGAATATATAATAAAATCCCTCTCGAGTAAAAACAACTACCTAAGCCTCCCAGCTTAGGATTTTCCCGACTAGTCAAGCTAATCAATCCAATAATGCACCACTTGAAACGAGGGTGGCATAACCTCTTACAAATTCCCTTCTCTTAACAACCTAAAGAGAAGCATAACAACAACAATGGGTCATCCCGAAAACAACTTGGGTCCCAGATCAAAGCAGTAGATAAAAGTAAATACAATGTAATCCTACGGAACCTCAATGGAAAATCAAACTAATATTTTTGTAAAGGCCTTTTGATCGAAGTGCTTTTGAAAGAGTAAAAGCAGAATCATAGAAGCACTACAGAGATGAAAGTACGTAAGCACTTTTTCTAGAGATTTTTCTTTCTGATTGTGTGTTGAAAGAGGCTACCAAGGTCCTCTATTTATACTAGAAAATCAACCTAGAAAGGAAGTTTTTCAAACCCATTTGGTCGATTAATTTTGGTAGTTTGGTCGATCAAAATGGATTTTGGTCAGTCAAACTAGTTATTTGATCGATCACCCATTAGCCGATTAATTAATCTACTTGATCGATTAAAGGTATTTTAATGAACTTCCTAATTTAAGTATATTTGGTCGATTAACTAAGTTGATTGGTCGATCAAAGCATTTTGGTCGATCATCTTACTAATTGATCAATAATTAACCTAAAAACTTGATTTTAGAAAATTACGCTTAGCGCGAAAATCATTTAAGGTTCCATACAAATAATCTAGACTCAAAGAAAATATCAAGACTCAACAAAAGATTGCTGCAAGCTTTGCTCCTTTCCATGAGTCAATAAAGAGTCTTGAAAGATTAGTCTTGACATATAACATAATTTTGTGCATCAAAATAGAGGTACTAACAATCGGCGTCGTGCGATGGCAATTGCACATTAGATTTTCAATTTCGCACTCATGGAGAGGATGTGCTTCAACAGGGCTAGAAGCTCGCCCTTCCCTTGAGAACCCAATCCGCCTACCGCTGTGCTGTCTCTTAAGGGACAAGATCGTGGCTGTTAGATCTAAATCGAATGGCTACGGTCATGCCTTCATCATGCTTTAGAGGATGTGAAGCGTGGCTGGAGATTAATCTCAGCCATTGGATTGAAATCCATTGGCTAAGAATGATGTGGCGCAGATGAGGGGGGATGTGGCTGCATCATGATCATTGGATGGCAATCCAACTTAAGATCGCATGAGGGCGCGTCTCTTGAGGTCAGCAGCCACTGTTGGGAGGCTAAGATGGCGACACATGGTGCCATTTGGGCCGTCCATCTTCTTCTTCTTGTAGGAGATGCTACAGATGTCAAATCAGGCCGATTTTCGCATTGTTGGGCTGTAATTGTTAACTCGAATCCATCTATACATTGAATTTATCATTTAAATCTCCAATTTGCCATCATCATGTGCCTTAGCCATTTCTCTTCTCTGGCTTATGAAGGATGCTACGGAGGTCTAATCGGGGCATTTACGGAGGCATTGAACTCTGATCGTTGCCGTGACCACATCCGTACAGTTAGATCTTCTAGCTAAGGCCATAAAATATGTCGCCATGTCCCCTTGCCACAAGAATATGTGAATTAATGTATAATTTATAGAGTTTACTCTAAATGCATGATAATGCATGTTATGCAATATTTATAATGCTGAATGCATCTACAAGCAAAGGAACATACATAAATAGACATCTTATCCTAAATAAATATGTATTCATCAATCTAACAACCACCTAACACTTGGTAACACTTACCTAACATTAGGTTAGGCTGCAGTAGCAAGCCAAACCTGCAAAAATGACCTTCCAAGCCTCAAAGCACACCCTTAACACATCCAAAACTAATGAAACTAAAACCACCAGCTACCATAAATACAAGGAACATTTTGAACCAATAAAATCCCCCATTCATCCTTAGGGTAACCCTTAACAATAAAAATCACATTACCACATTTTTACCCACCAAGGCATAAAACCATAACATACACCATCAAAAATCTTGCATGCAGATCACTAATTTCAACTCCCAATCATCCCTCTTTAGAGCTCCTAAACGTAGGAAACAAGAGGACTTTAACAAGAGGAAGGAACCCTACTTTAGGATAAGGCACCTTCTTCCCTTCTACATGCAACTCCAGCAACACAATGGCACCTACAATAGCAATAGCTGCAATGGCGACCTTTCCAACAACAGTGGCGACTGCGACGTTCGATGAAAAGGCTAGTTGGCAGTGGGTAGAGGAGGAGGTGGTGTGAAGGAGCTATTCTTCACCAATGGAGAAGAAGAAATGAAGCTTGCTGTGCAAGACAAATGAGATTTTTATCTTTTATTTTTATCTCTTCTTCCTTATATAAGGGGTGGGAATTTTATAGAAAGGTCCTCCTACCCAATGCACACATTTTTAAAGAGTCTTCAAACTCAAAGATGCGTTACATAACACCCCTCATCTTTTTATTACCTAATCTTTTGTTAATAACTCGAAGCGATTACTCATTTCCAAGGTTACCATTAACAAGTTTAGGTTCCGAAAGCCCTTAATTCACCATTAAGCACAATTAGGATTTTAGTTAACTAATTAAACACATTAAAAGTCCAAGCCCTTACACATAGACCCAATTAGGTTCACATCTAGGCTAGGTTTACCCTACCCTCCTACCTAAACACCCCAACTTATTCTACAAAATTTAAACTCAACACACACACACCAACACATTCAACGCCAACCCACCACCTAAGCCACCAAAAGTGGCAACCACCTAACCCCCCCACCTTAAAAACCCTGTTCAAAGGGTTGCCACTTCATTCCTTCCTCCTCCCATCTTCTTTCTTCTTCAACCTCCACAACCACCACCTTCAAGCCTCTCCCACCACCTCATGGCCTTCCCTCCTCCATAGGTGGGTCAGCCACCACCTTAGCTTAACCACCTCTCCAAGGTTGGTGGTGTCCTCCTCCTTGGATCACCACCACTACCCTTGTCCTTCCTTCCTCCATAGAAAAGTCGTCCCCCCCTCCTCTTTATTTTTATTTTTGTGCGAGTTCTCATCTCTAGGGCATGCCCAAGCTCTTTCATAACTTTGGGGCATGCTTCTCCATCCCTTAGTGGCGTGTAGATGGCCATTGCAGCCTTAGTCTAGCCACCCCCACCCTCCAAAGCTAAAGGCTCCTTGTATCAATACCAGTAGGGTCTTGTTTCTATTAATGTAGCTTTATTTTTATTGCCATTATTTTGTTAAGCATTCATTTACATTTCTTTGTTAAGCTATGTTGATGTGTTTCTTATTTGATGCAATAGATTTTATCTTTGTGATTAATATTCACTTCATTAATCGTCATTATTTTCATCACCACTATCATTTTTGCCATCATTTGTCACTTTCACTTTGCCAACACACCACCAATCACACGCCCACCACCACCATCGGGGGTGGTTGGCCATCCACCACCACACACACCACATGCCTAGTAGCTAGGTTAGATTAGGGTTCATCTTGCTTGCGTAGATTAGGCTTAGTTAGGAATTATATTCGCTTTTTGAAAATCAAAATCGTAAAAAAAATTACAAAAGAAAAAATAGCAAAAATATGTTAGTAGCTCTTTTCATTATCAAGCCCATCATGACCACAACCACAAGGTTCACACCTAATCCCTTTTCGCATCTCGCACTTATAATGCACCAACACACCAACCAAATATCGTTTATCGCATCACCATCATCATCCTATGCGTAGATTAGCTTTTTTGCATTTCGTTAATTAGGCTAGTTGCTTTTGTTTTCAAAAATCAAAAACACAAAAAATCTCAAAGAAAAAAAATCATAAAAAAAGGGTTAGATGGCTACCCTAATTCACATTAATGATGTGAATGTCTTTCTTAACTCACTTAGGAGCATACATATAATTAGGACAGTGCTTAACGAACAATTTACTTTCACATTTTACATTTTTCTCATGCACACATTCGTTATTTGCAAGAGAAACACAAGTGAGATCTTCATGAAAACTTGAAACCAGGGTATAGTTCTACTTTAGGTTTAGTTCTTAAGGTTAGTTTTGGTTTAGTTTTTAGATTAGATTAGGATAATTAATCATGAACAACAAAGCGATAAAAATCAAAATCAAATCTTTAACACGTTCGCCTCCCTGAGTTCAATCAGGACTCACATTTCAAGTTTCATAAAATTTTTTGCATAACTATACTACAATGCATTTCTAATTAATTTTACGTGCCGAAAACTTACTTATCGATAGCCTAACTCTAACTAGAGTCACCCACACCCTAGTTGACCTAATCCTATAACCAAAAACCTAGATAACACTTTCTACAGTCCTAAACCACTATCCATGACTTTAGCCCTACCTCACACTATCCCAATTACCCAAGCCATATCCCAATTTCTTATTTCCTACCCCAACGAACTAATTATGTTCCATCTAGGTCAAGTAGAAGTCTAATTAGGCTATGTGGTCCCTAATCTAGGTTAGCCTAACCTAATCAACCCAACCTAGACCTAATTGGGCTAAGCCTTATTTTGGTCCACCGCCTACCCTTAGGATGGTCCTCCCTTAACCTAGTCATAGGCTACACCATAGGAACAACTTATTTAGAACCTAAGTCCATAAAAAACCACCTATACCCACCATTCAAACCTTTAGTCTCCCCCCCCCCCTCCCCTTCCACCTTAAGGCCGCCCACCACCACCACCTTGGACATCGACCACCATCTCCTCCTCCACCTTCCAAGAGGCCAGTGGTGCCCCCTCCAAGGAGGAGCACCACCACTGCCCCTCCCTTTCTCCCATAGGCCCCAAGGCCATCCTCCTCCTCTTTATTTTTATGTGCGTGTGCCCCTCTCCTCTCTCAAAATCATGCCCAAAGGCTCCCTTCATAGACTCTTGCATGTGATATGCTCCTTGTGGCATGTACGCGGTCTTCTTGACCAAGGCATAGCCACCACTACCTTACAATAGCTGACGGCTCTTTGGAGCACTCCTGACGAGGTTGGATTTTTGATAGGTAGATTTAGTTTTATGTCATTTTTATTATGGCAATGTTGATTGTGTTTTTTATTATTGTACTAAGCATTCATCTATGGATCTAGATTTGAATATATTTATGATCATGTTTGCAAGTAGTTCCTCGCCTGCATTTTGATTCAATTCTATTTTTGCCTTGCTAATGCAATCACCACCACACGCCAACCATCACCATCAAATGGTGGTTGCCCTCGTCAAATCACTGCCATCCACAACCCCCTTAGTTAGGTTCGTTAGATCATTTAGGTTTCATTTTGCATAGATTAGGTTAGTCAGATTTAGGTTCATTATTCGCCTTTGTTTTCAAAACAAAAATAAGAAATCTAAAAAAATAATGGTGGTTCCCATGCATATTAATGATGCAAACATCATTTTAAACTCACTCAAGGGTGTGCAAATAATCGAAAGTGTGCATAATGACCACTTCACGTTCATGTTTTACATCTTTCTTACACATTCGTTTTACGCATGACAAATGCTACGGGTGAGGTTCTCATGAGGGAACTTGAGGCCGGGGTTTAGCTCTAGATTAGGTTAGTTTTAGGTTAGTTTTTAGGTTTTGATTAGGTTAGTTGATCTAAAAAACCAAAAAAAATCATAAAATGAAAAGAAATAAAAAAAATTATATCTCGCAAACAATGATTCAAAAGAGCAAAAAATTGGAAATTACGTCAAGAACCCAATAGCCTCCCTGAGTTCAACTGAGACTCACCATCTTAAATGGAAAAAAAATCATGTTTCGAGTTCCATTAAAAATTTGTTGTTTGGATTTGCGTGGTAACTTATACTACGATGAAATCCAAATCCGCGATGGGTATAACCCTATAATTTCTCTGTAATCGATTAAATCGATTGTCTATCTCATCCATATACATGGTGCAAAAGTTAATGGGCTCCTCTACAAGATATCCTTTGATAATATGCTCTTCTAGGTTAACCTTTTTCAACACATAATCTTTCAATTTTTTCAAAAAATGCTTAACTGGATACATCCATCTGTATTGTGCAAGCCCAGCAATTTTCACTTCATTTGCAAGATGTAGCAATCAATGCACAATGACGTCAAAGAAGGCTAAAGGAAAAATCTATTCCATTTTGCACAATGTGATGACTATCTGTCTATCCCAATACTCTAATATTTCGTAATCTAATGTCTTCAAATAAATAGCTTTAAAATATCGACTCATTCTGTAAATGAATCTACTATTGGATTAGATAGCACTCCATAAATAACTAGTGGGAATAGAACTTGCATGTAAACATGAGAGTTGTGACTCTTTAACCTACTATTTTTTTTTTAAGTCTCATTTACACATTGAGAAAGTTGTGAGGAATACCCATCCAGCACCTATATTTCATTCAGAAAGGTAAAATTGTTTTTTCGTTGATCATTGTTTAGGCTATCAATGGCATCTAGAAAGTCATAACTGCTGTCTTCTTTTTCAATAACATGTGACTCTGGACGAATGCCTAACATTATCATTTCCTTCCTCATCTTCGTTGTATCCTTTGGACTATCTGTTAAGTTAAATACATTCAAGATCACTACTAGAAAAAGGTGATCTGCCATTGGTTCGTTACCATTAGTTGCTCAAGCGATGGTAAAAATACTTTTGACCACATTAAAATTGAGTGCCCCCACCTTGTTCAAAAAATAGTATGTAATGAATATTTGCTGTCACTTATTATAATAAGCGATGGCAAATGTCAACTTAAAATTTGCTGCAAAATTTTGGGTGAGAAAATTGAGATTGAATTATACATTTGTCGTCGCTTAGTAATTAAACCAACGGGGAATGTCAGACCTTGTATCCCTCGCAGAACCCTCTCCTCCCCTACACTGCGCGCACTCCTCCCTCCTCGCCCGTAAAACTCCTCCTCGTCGCAGAGCTCCTCGTCGCCACCCCTCCTCCTCCTCCTCATGTAACACCTCCTACTGCTCCTTGTCTTCCTCCTCCTCCTCCTCATCTAAAACCTCCTCGCTGCCACCCTCCTCCTCGTCACAAACCTCCTCCTCCTCATGTTCCTCCTCCTCCTCGTCCACAGCCCCCTCCTCTTCGTCCTCCTCACAACCCTCCTCCTCCTCGTCTTCCTCCTCCTCCTTGCCCCTCTCCTCTTCCTCACTGGCTCCCTCCTCCTCCTACACCCCATCCACAACTCCTCCTCCTACTACTACTCCTCCCCTATCACCCCCCTCCTCCTCCCCCTCCAACAGTCCCCCTCCTCCTCAAACTCCTCATCTCCTCCTGCCTTCCCTAATGCACATACATCTAAGTAGCCTAAAATGCCTATTTATGCACATTTCTAGTGTCATAGAAGCATTCATCATTATAAATAGTGCATAACATGCATCATTAGGCATTTAGGTTAGATTGTATCAATCTTATGTTAATTCTCTCTTTTTGTGATCAAGGAACAGGGCAATATTTATCAGGGCCTCAGATTGAAGATTCAACCATACGAATCTGATCAAGGCGATGATCGGAGTTCAATGACTCCATGATCGCCCCAATCGAACCTCTGTAATATCATATATAGTCCAAGAAAGATCAGACGTCAAGGGGCTAGGTGGTGTTAAATCAACACCTCAAATGACAAATACAACCGCACAGATGGATTCAAATTGACGATCGCAGCCCAACAACGTGAAAATCGGTCCAATCTGCCCAACATTGGCCCAAGTCTCCCACTCCACCTCTTCACGTGATGGCCAACACATCTCAGCCATTGAATCATCGATCCAACAGCTAAGAACATGCCACGTCGCTCCTCAAGCTGGCTCACATCTACTAAAGGCTAAGGGCACTTGATCACGACCGTTGGATTGAGATCCAACGGTCAAGAGCATTTGAACCATAAACCATAAGCATGACAAAGTTGCAAGCATAGAGTGTTGGTCACGTGCCCTTTCAAGCAACATGCAATGCCAAGTCGAGACTCCAAGCGCCTCAAATCAAGCGTGGTGTAGGCGCTGGCGAAATTTGCCCATTGGATGAAGCACAGATGGCTGAGGAGGCACGACATGGTGCGCTGGATGAAGGGTGCACTGCACACACAATCTAACGTGCGAACGCATGCCCAATCTGACATGGGCACATGTTACACTAGAGATCAAGAGGGCGTTTAAGCCGTCCAATCTCTTGATCGAATGGCTGAGGATGTGCGATCGTGGGAGCATGCCTCAATGCCTGAGCTGAAGAGGTGAGGGCACGTGTATGTGTTTAGCAACGTGGGGGCTTTAGTGACAGTTATATTCGTCACAAAGACCCTTACATTAATGTTTTAAGTTTAAAATGACCTTTTTTCCCCTATTCCTCACCTATAAAAGGCCCTACACCTCCACATTTTCTTCATCTTTTACTCTCTTCTCTCACCCCCTCCAAAGCTTTACGAGCTTATCCCAACCCAGGGATGCTCCATTAGAGTTAAAAATATAATTTTTCCACCTTCTCACCTCATTCATGAACCATCCTGTAGTTGTCCTCTCACCGCCATTCAGGAAGCGGATCCCGTTGTGCGTCGCCCTGTTCTATCCTCCTTCCTCCGTCTTCATTCTCCCTCATCCAGCATCTCACCACCCTCGTCCAGGCACTCCGTCAATGTGGCTCATCCTCCAAGCAACCGTCGAGGAGGATAATTTCTCTCCCTCTTCTCTTTATTGCTTTCTAGATTAGATTTTCCGCTTTCTAGTGTAACAAGTAGATATAATGAACATAATTCTATAGTTATGAAACATTTGTTGATTCTCTCTCTATTTTCTCTTTATTTGTATTATTCCCTCTCTGTCTTCTATTGTTTGTTCTTTAAGTAGAATAGCTAGGATAGATTTAATTCAACTAGCTACTATGCTTCATGATAATAAATTAAATGTGATTTTTGATCAAATGTATGCCTCCCCATGTTTGACCCGAGACTCACCAGAGTTTCGGTTAAATTATTTGTTTGACAGATTTTTACGCAACTACAATGACAGGGTTTTCAAAACTCAAATTTTCAGCGTACAAATCCCATCTAACATTCCCCCTCCTCCTCCTCCTCCCTGTCCTCATCTCCCTCAATTGTCCCCCCTTCTCCTCCTCCACTTCCCTGTCATCTCCTCCTGCCTTCCCCCTGCTCCTCCCTATCCTCATATCCTCCTCCTTTCTCTCCTACCTTGCCCCTCCTCCCCCTCTCCCTCCTCATCTCCTCCTGCCTTCCCATTCCTCCCCTCATCCTCAAGGTTTATTTTTTAACAATTAGGTTTTTTTTAATACGACAATTGTAGTAATTAGGTTACATTATATTAGGTAACCTAATATAATTAAAAATTAGGTGTTAATGTATTCATGTTTTTCTTTATGGTCGTGAGACTTTTCTCTTTTTCAATCCTTGTTTAAAATATTATTGTTTGGCTTTTTTCTTTTTTAATGTGTTCATTTTTTTCTTTTCAAAAAAAATTATTTATCTGTGCTTATAGAATGATATTATTTGTTGTGGATATCTCTACATTTCCTTCTTAAGTTCATCAGTTAATTTGATAATGTGATAAGAAATTTTTTGAAATCTGACCATATTCAAGATAGATGTGAAGATATCAGGAAAGACACTGCTAATAGTATAGTTGTGGATGCACAAATATCCTATCAGATTTATGAGAAGCTGTGTCTTATGTCTTATATACCAGTTACATGGAAAATCAATGTTTTCTGCCGTTAAAGTTTTCCTTGGCTCTGGTTACTATCTCTTGCCACTTGGCCTCTTGAAACTCAATATTTCTTGGACATCTAATTTTGCACTTAAGATAGATTATTTAATTTTACAAGTTTGGCTAATACTAAGTGTCCTTAATTATCCATTTTGCTAATCAAGTTGCAAGCATTTTGAAGATTTTGGACAAGGAACTTGTAAGTAATGTTGGAAATTATATCCTGAGGTGTGTTTCTTGATTGTAGAACTCACTAAATTTGATCTTTATCATTCTATTATGTTAACCTGCAATCTTACAGTGCAATTATATTTTTCATTCGAAGTTATTTTTCTCTAATACTCTCTTTTCGATCACCCAACTATTTTGAAAAAGGAGTTTGGGTCTTAGTTTCCATCTCTCTTTATTTCAAGAAGTTGCTTTTTTTTTTGTAGGGTAAATGTGTCCCCTATAAATAATATAGCAAATAATGTTTGACAATAAAAAGAAAGGGAACAAGAATTGGTAACAATGTTTACTTATGATGGAACTCTTATTGCATCAAGCCTACCACAATAGGTCTTTGAGCTCATTATTCCCTAAGACATTGGCTTTAAATAAAGTCATGTTCCTGCTACTCACCTTCTCTCAGTCCCCAGTTTCTACTCCTTCAAGATTAGTATTTTCATCTGCCAAAAGTTAAGAGCGCTTTCTCTTGAAACATAAAGAGTGTGGAATTATCCCTACCATAATCACAGCCAAAATAAGTATGGCTGCTATCTGCTGAAATATCTCCCCACAATTTTGTAGATCATATAGCCTCATCAATAGAAACAATGGAAAAAAGATACAAACATAAGAGGGACAACTAATATAACATAAATCTTTAGTCAATACCTCTTGATCATCCATTCGTTAGCTAGTTATCTTGTTAGGAATTTAAGGCCTTGCTAGAGTTTAAGGCTTGTGAAGTAGGCAAGAGGGAGGGAGGGGAGTCCTAACTTAGATTGACTTATTGTAATGCTCTGAGAAGAGATAAAATAGTTTAGAGCTAAAGGTTAAAAGATGGCTTCTTTCCATGGCTACACCATCAAATGGTTGTTGGATCCTATTTAAGTTATTTTCCCCATCTTAAGCATGGCCTTTTGTTTCAAACTACATTCAAGAGTAAGAGATGGAAATTGAAGCACTATAGGCCATTCTGATGGATGACTTCAAAAGTTTATTCTCAATGGTCATAATGGCTTGATGGCTTGTTTGTTATATTTAATTTTCATCATTGTTAATGTCTAAAGACATGCTGATAGATCTTTTAAAAAAAAAAGACATGCTGATAGACATGCTTGTTACTAGAAATTCAATGTTTTCAAATTTTATTCTCTCTTTAGGTTCGTGTTATGCACCTTATGTCTGCCAAAATTTCATATTTGTTCTCCTCTTTGGATGGCATGAAATCTTGTGAAGATGGCATGAAATCTTGTGATCCTATTGTAATTTTCATACCTAGTTAGATGATCCTACAATACATTTTCAAAAAATTGTAGTAATTTTAGATGAACTGCCTAGTTAGATGCATACTATGTGTGCTTTTATGGTTGTGGGGTGTGACTACTTGTTTTGTATTCGTGTTTTTGCTTCGTGTGTTTGGAATGTGGGGTGTACCCACTAATTGTTGTAGTATGAATGCACAAGTCTTCATTTTAGGTATAGGATTTTGGAAAATATTGGAAAAACAAGGGAAACTATGTCGGATTTTCAGCAGGTTTCAGCCCCTTAGTTTTATGCATTTTCCCTTAGTTTTATGCATGCTTTTAAGTGGACAGAAATACCCCTTCATTTTTTGCATGCAAAAGGTCTCCTACGACCCTCAAAGGCATTGGAAGTTGATGAGAAGCCCACTAAAGATCACAATGACATTGGTGGATTATATAAGTAGGTAAAAAGTCCCTATCTTATGCTCCGTAATTGAAAGAGCAGCATTGTCTCTTTTAGCATTTCGTCTTTAAATTTCTTATAGATTCAATTGTTGCTGGCTTAGAATTATGTTTGTTTATACTATTGATGTTGGACTATATCCCATTCTTTTAACAACGTTTTTAGTACTCTACTTGTTTGTTTGGCTTCTATGTTTAAGTTGATTTTAGTTGGTGGTTATTCTTGCCTATGTTTGCCTGATTTGGGAATGAGGTGTGATAGTTGAATTCAACATTTTGTGTTGTAAATGAGTATGATCTACTATGTAAGGGTGAACATGTGTAAATTTTGAATTTGGATCATGGACCGACGAGGGTATTGGTTTGGGTAAAATGTAAAGTAACAGGTTCTATTTTGGATATATTTTGGTATTTGATAATATATCTGTTGATTTCACACAATTGGAAAGTGTTATTTATTTTTCAAGACAATTGGAAAGTGTTATTATATGGTGAGTGAAGATCACTTGGCAAGTAAGAGGTTATGAAGGTCATACTTGCTAGTTTCTACCGGTGGATCAAACTTGGATGGTGATGGAATTGACATTGGAATCATAGGGTAGTTTAAGACATTTCCTTAGCATTATCTTGATCTATATCTGGAGACATTGAACTTTGCCAAATCAATTAAGTATGTAAAGCATCTTACATTTAGGAAAAAGGTCATCATTCATCAGAAAAGGAAAGAAAAGTTGTCTACCACACTACGGACATTTGAAAGCTATCTTTGCTACACCCATAATTGTGCTTGTGAGTTGGGGTGGGGGGGCACTCAGTTAAGTTCATGTTTCATTTTCTTCCCACTTTTGGATCTTTTTGATCTAAGGTGTTGCCATATTTACCTCTCTTAGGTGTTGCCTAATTTTTAAATGCCATCGATTATTGCAATAACCGATAATATTAAAAAGTAATTTTTTTAATAAAGGTGACTATTTCTCGTCTCTTATTACAGAAAGTGAAGGCAAAAAAAACTAAGTTTTTAAGTGAATGAAAGGTTTTTGCCATTGCCTATTTGAGGAAGCCATGGTAAAAGTATTTTTACTGTCGCTTATATAAGCGACAGCTTTTTATTTTAAACAACAGCAAAACTCAAAAAATGATGCGTTAACACGGGAAAAAGTAATGTAAAAACACCGTCACTTTTTTTATAAGCAACGGGAAATCTAATTTCCGTCAGTTATCAACCGACGGCAAAAGATCCAATCCGTCCGCTGGACAAACGATAGTTCGACATCGAATGTTCCTTGTAACCAACAGGAAAAAGAAACAACGTTGTTTACACCGTCGCTTTTTGGCATCGGTTAAAAGGTCTTTTTCGTCGGTTTTTAACCAACGGCAAAAGTGGAACTTGTTGTAGTGGATGTTGTCCATAACATTTTTTTCAATGTGCATCATGTCAAGATTATGATGGATTGTCAGCTCTTTCCAATACGAGAGTTCCATGAAGAAAATGCTCTTTTTAAATCCCAAATGTTTCGAAGTGGTTAGATCTTTTTTAAATAGATGACCTAATCGTATGTTGCCAAGCTATTGTAATTTCTCCATTACTTAATATCCTAACAACTTTATTGAATATGTGCTCAACTTATTCTTCGAATTCCTGGAAAAATATCGACATGTTTTACGTTTAAACTTATCCTTGAACATTGAAGTTTACCATCTATTCTCAACAAGAAGGAATCTACGATGTTCCAAATAACAGAACTTCTTGCTTTCAGGTAATCGAAGATGATGAGTGTCATCCATACATACTGAACAAGCAAACTTTCTTTTTGTACTCCATTCGGACAAATTTGCATACGCAAGGAAGTCGTTAATGGTCCACAATAAGATAGCATGCATAAAAAAAATTATCTCCACTGTGCATCATATGTTTGAACATCGTTATACCATAATAGTTTTAGTGCATCTGTCAATGGTTGAAGGTAAACATCTATTGCATTCTCTGGATGTTTTGGAGCTATGATCAGGAGAGTTAACATCATGCATGGGGATCACATACAAAGCTAAGGGGGTAAGTTGTAATTTATCATCGTGATTGGACAAATTGAATACAACGGGTATATGTTCTTAAAGGGGTAAAACCCATCACCTGCAAGACCCAATTTGACATTTCATACATCCTTTGCAAATGCTAAATGGGTGCTATCAAAATTTCTTCACTCTTCTAAATCAACTGGATGACGAGTGCGCCCATCTTGTGACTTATTATCCTGATGCCATGTCCTCCAATTTGCAGTTCTACTTGATATAAAAAGGTGTTGAAGACTAAGAATCAATGGAAAGTAACGCAAAACCTTCTCATACTATTTTTTGGTGCTTGTATTTAATGATTTCCTCACCTTATATCTTTCCACACCACACTGTGGACAACTACTCAACTCTACATATTCATTTCCTAGACACAATCATTTAGACACATCAATTTTCTCACAATCTAAACAAGGACGCGAATGTATTTCTTCGCACATATCATGTCTCCGGATAACCTTTCAGATTATTTAAAAGCTCTCTGGCTCGACACTCCTTTATAGTTCTAATATTTTGTCGTAGTATAGTATAGAGAAAAGGTTACCAACTTAATACAATTTGTTACTCCGAAATAAAAGTTTTCCCAAGGTCGAACTCAGGGAGCAAACTATATTCTAGAAGTACAATGTTTCTGTTACAAAAATGAGAGAGAGAGAGAGATAGAGATTTGTCTTGTTGGCTTTTTCTTCTTCTCTTCTTTCTCTTGTCTTTGTCCTCTTCTTTTTCTTTTATTCAGTTCATCAGTCTTCTTTCTTCTTCTTCTTCTTCTCGCAGTCCTTCTTCTACTTGCTTCAAGCAGCCACGGCATTGGTTGGTTCTTCCTTCTGTTCTCTTCTTCTTCTTCTTCTCTGCCTCGGCCTGCACACTCACAGCTTGGTCAGAGGGCAAAACCTAATCCTACCCTCCCCCACGTCTCTCTCTCTCAGATTTCACTCGCAGGATTGCTCTCCCAGAGCCGCTGGGTATTCGGGTACGGGTCGCGCCCGGGTCCAGGCCCACCGGCGTGCGGTGGTGGGCGAGGAGTGCAGGTCGGGTATACGGGTCGGGCCAGGTCCGCGAGGGGTGGTCGCGGACGAGGCCGGGTAAGCGGGTGAGAGGGACCTCACCCCGTGTAACTGAGGCGATAAGCCTAAATTACTTTTACAATTCATGTAGGTGCGCGGCTTCAGAATCTACCGAGGTGGGACTAAATGTCCCACCCCAATTTGGCCCCTGCAGCTGAGGAAGCTGCAGGCAATCGCAGTAGCTTGCGAGGCAATCGCCCCAGCTGCAAGCCTGGAGCGCTTCGCGGAGACACTCCGCGCAACCTGGGGCCAGTGCCTGGGCGAGATTGGGGCTGCAGCTGCAGGCGAAGAAGCTCCAGCTGTTCAGCAATGGCGGTGGAGGAGGGTTGACCTGAAATCAAGCATACGGCCTCTCGACCTAGTCAGAAGGTGCAAGGAGCTTCGCCGGAGTGCGGCGAAGCTCGTGCGGGTGGTGGCGAGGCGTGGGGCGGAGTGTAGGGGCTGCCCTAGGTCGGACTGTGGCCGAGGGAATGGGTTTGTTCGGGGGGTCTTTAGGTAGCGAATGGCAGGAAATGAAGGGGCGAAAGTGGTTCAGCGTGAAGAGGCGGAGGTTTTGGGTCGATCGGTGAGTCGTGTGGAGTGGTGGAATGATGGGGGCAATTCGTTGGAGGTTGGCCGGAGATGGAGAAGGTGAGGGTGATCAGGCGCGGTCGAAGGGTAGTTGAACAAATTGAAGTAGGGAAAAGAAAGAGGGAAGGAAGGGAGACAACTGTACCTACTTGGAGGGATGGAAGGGGGATGGAGCAGGGCGGCAGTTGTATTGACTGTCGTTGGAGAAGAAGGTGCCCAGAGAGGGGGCGGCGGCGAGGAGAGAGCGGGAGAGCGCACGCTGGGTACGGCGTTACGCGGGAAGAGCGAGCGAAGGCAGCTCTGCTGCTGGTATTGCGGCAGAGCGACGAGGAGGAGGAGGAGGAACCGCCGAAGTGGGAAGAGAAGAAAGAGGGAGGGGTTTCTCCGTCAGAACCGAGCTACTGAGTTCGGCAGACGGGGGCGGCTTTTATAGAGGTGAAATCAGAGAGGAAGGAGGCAACGTGCCTCCCTCACCGGAGGACGGCCGGAGATGGAGACCCATACCTTCCGTGTTTACGCACGGGAGGTATCGGCAGCCGCAGAGACCATGGAGGTGTCCCTGTGACAGCACACGTCGCAGGGAACCCCCGGTTGTCTTGGCAGAGGGTCTCCCTCACCCTACGCGACGCCATGCTCCGCGCAAAGTCGCCAGAGCATGGAGCTACTCAGGGTTTTGTAGGGAGGACCCAAATGCAAAGAACGAAGAAGACTTAGGGGCCAAAATGCGAGGGTTTCAAAAGTTGAAGGTCAAAAAGTAATAGATGAGGACCAAAATGTAAAGTTGGTCAAGAAGGTCTCTTCTTAGGCTCAAGTTTTTATACATGATTAACTAGGGCCTAAGGATTCTAATGGTGAATTTTATTTCTAGAATAGACCTTGTTTGATCAGTCAATTTACGTAAAAACCCAAATTAAGTCATTAATTGGGCATGGTTCTCAATGTAGGTCAAAATGGGTTCCTAAGGCCAAATTGAAGGTTCTAAACCCTAAAGATTATTTTTCTATGAATTTTAGAGGGTTTAGTAGATTTTTTCTTTGCCTCGAACCTCGTGAATTGAAGTGGGTTTGTTTTTAGGGTTACAAGATGTCATTTAATTCCTTGGAGTTGCTGTAGCCCTTATTGGATCAACTCATCCCACTTTTCTTCTTATTAGGTTAGTTTGACCTATGTTTGGACCCTGAGTTACCCTATTTTCAGATTGAGTTGGTGAAATTGCATTTTTACCCCTTAGTTCATATTTTCTTCACAAACTCAGAATCTCTCCGAGTCAAGCCTTTCTATAGTTATGTAGGAGATTTTTCTTGCAAATCTAGGTTAGATGGTGCTAGTTTAGGATTTATGATAAGGTTCTCATCATACCCCCATGCCTAGCTTTTGTTAGTCCCTTAGCAAAAACCTAAGGTTTTAACCTTTGTTCTAGACCATGATGTTTTTAACAACTTCAGATAAGTGCTTTTTCATTTGAACTTAGATTAGGTTAGAATGTTGACCATAGGCTTAAAAGGTACTCTAGTACCAACCAAGATCCAGATCTGTCTGGCCTTAGCCTCAGTCTTTGGCAAAGGTTTTTAAGGCCCACAAGAACTAACCTAAGGTCTATTGGACTTCGTGGTTAAAGCACCTCGTGCTTGAAATGATTTTAGCCTTGGTTCAGTTCGTAGTGCATTTTGTAAGAGAGAGAGGTAGAAAGTTTTTCTGTTTGGAGAGTTTTCTCTCTCTTTTTCTTTTTAGTTATAGCCTAGGATTGACTTTTCAACACGGTCTGTATCAGATTCCTTGCTCCCATCATCAATCCTCAAAGGTTCCTGGCAATCGATGCTTCGAGATAGCACCGCCCATGGCAACCCCTGGAATCCTGGCTGTTGAGATTTCGAGATAATCCCATCCATGGTATTCCATGGCCAAATTCAGACCCTGGCAATTGACACTTCGTGATAATGCCATCCATGGAATCTGAACCAGCAGAGTGCTTACATGCCCCCAGTAGGATATGTAAATATCCTAAGAGACAAGCACCTTACGCATCTTCGAGGGGATTTCCCGCCTCTCCGCGTTGGCAACTTGTCCAAATCAACTTGTGTTGATCGGCCGCTCCTATTCTAGGTGTATTTTTCAGAATTTTGTGACACTTCTGCGTGCTTTTGATTTTTACGCTTACTGAACCAGGCTGTGTGTGAGGTTGGGGTGCTTAGGTTACTGAGTCCCGTAAACCATAAGTTAGTTAATGAGGTCAAATACTCCCTAAGCCTTGGACCTAATACTTAAGCTTTTCATTTTCCTCAACCTCTTGAGGATTGTCTAGATCTTAATGGGTACTAAGAGTCTATCCAAGAATGCCTAAAGTTTGCGTTCTTACTAATCTCACCATGCACTTTTCATTTCTTTTCTTGAATAAGGTCTAGAACTTAGGTCAATTCCTTAGTTTCTTACTAATGACTATCACTCTTTTCTTCAATTTATGCTCCTTTTTGTTTCTTTTCCCTTCTCCCACAAAATATCCTTTCTCCTCTTATTCTTTTTTGAGAAATTTTTTAATTTTTATGGTGTTTTTGGCATATGTGAATTTTTGTTTTAAAACCTTTTTTACAAGTTTTGCACTTTTATACCCACCCCATGCCTAAGGTTTGCAATGTCCTCATTGTGACTTAGGGGGTTTTTATTTACTTAGTTCATTCCTTAAGACAGATGTTTTAATGAGTGAATGGGTCGGGATGAATTCTGCAGACGATTTCTGATGAGAACCTCATCATGAGCCATAACTAGCTCATTTTGACCCAATACAAAGGATAAAAGCTCCTACATATCTCAAGGAAAGGCTTAACTCAGAGAATTCTGAGTTTGAGAAGAAAACCAGTCATAAGGGGTAAAAGTGCAATTTTACCAGTATAATCTGCATACAGGGTAATTCAGGGCCCAAACACAGGTCAGAACAGCGTAATAAGAATAAAAGTGGGATGAGATGATCTAGCAAGGGCTACAGCACTTCCAAGGAACCAAATGATAATCTGTAACCCTAAAATAACCCACTTCAATTCACAAGGTTCGAGGCAAAGTAAAAATAGAATAAACCCTCTAAAATTCATAGAAAAATAATCTCTAGGGTTTAGAACCTTCAATTTGGCCTTTAGAACCCATTTTGACCTACATTGAGAACCATGCCCAATTAATAACTTAATTTGGGTCTTTACGCAAATCGACCGGTCAAACAAGGTTTAATATGAAAATGAAATTTACCATCAGATTCCTTAGGTTCTAATTAGTCATGTATAAAAACTTGAGCCTAAGAAGAAACCTCCTTGACCGACTTTACACTTTGGTCCTCATATATTTACTCTTTGGCCCTCAACTTTTGAACCCTCGCATTCAGGCCCCTAACTCTCCTTCGTTCTTTGCAAACAGGTCCCTCCTGCAAAACCCTGCCAGCACCATGCTCCGGCGACCTTGCGCGGAGCATGGCGCCGCGCAGGGTAAGGTGGAGGACCTGGCATGTGTACCGGGGGTGCCCTGCGTCGTCAGCCGTCGCAGGAGCACCCCCATGGTCCTAGCAGCCCCCCACACCGGCCGTGCGAACGCACGGACGGTATGGGTTCGAATTCCGACCATGCTCCGGCGAGGGAGACACGTCGTCTCCCTCCGCCTTCCTCCCTGCTTCAACCTTATAAATACCCCCCGCCGCTCCACCGACCAAAGCAGCCTGGATCTGACGGAGAAAACCCCCAGCTTTCGTCTCTTCTTTCTCCGGCAGACGCTCACCAGCTCCGGCGACATCCTCTCCCTCCACCTCTTCGCTCTGCCGCACTACCAGCAGCAGAGACCTCCTCCCCTGCTCTTCCCGCGCCACGCCGCACCCAGCTGGCGCCTCTCCAGCCTTCTGCTCGCCGCCGCCCCTCTCCCTGAGCATCATCTTCTCCGGCGACAGTCGATACGACTGTCGCCCTGTTCCTCCCCCTTCGTCCCTGCAGTTAAGTTAGACTTACTCCCCTTCTCCTCCTCTTTCTTTCCCCGCTTTCGATTTAGTCAATTAAGCCCTCTACCGACCCTGTTCACCCTCATCCTCTCCGCCTCCGACCACCCTCCGGCGAGCCGCTCCCATCACCTCAGCGACCCACACGGCTCGCCGACCACCGCAGAACTTCCGCCTCCTCACCCTGATCCTCTTCCGCCCCTCCACTTCCCACCAAACACCTCCTGCAGACCCACCGAACACACCCACTCCCTCGCTCACAGTCTGACCTAGGACGACCTAACAGCCCCCTCTCGCCCCCTGCAGACCCCCTGACCACCTTCGCCGTGCCACGGCGAAGGTCCTCCACCTGTCTGATTTGGCCGAGAGGCCGTGTCATTGGTTTCAGGTTCCAGGCCTTGGCCGCCATTGGCGAAGAAGCTCGAAGCCTGCTCGAGGTTGCTCCAAGCCGAGATATCCCAGATTGAATAGCCTCGGCCAGCGCGGAAGAGTCCCACGCACATACCCTGGCCCTCGATTGGAGCTGTACGCCTCAACAGCCGACGCAATTGGGAGCACCTTCCCTGCTGCAGGCGTAAGAGAATTGGGGTGGGACATTTAGTCCCACCTCGGAATCTCTCAAAGGCGCGCGGACACATAAATTGAAAAGCTGCTGTATGCTGTTTGCCTCAGTTACCACGGGGTGAGGTCCCTCTCACCCGACCCGACTCGGCCTCGTCCGTGACCACGCTCCGCGGACCTGGCCCGACCCGATTAGACTGACCTGCACTCCTCGCCCACCACGCACGCCGGTGGGCCTGGACCCGGGTCTGATCCGAACCCGATTACCCGGTAGCGCTCTGGGAGAGCTTCCGATGAGTGATTTCAGAGAGAGAGATACGCGGGGGAGGGGGGTAGAGTAGGTTTTTGCCTTGACGAATAAACTCTGAAGTGTGCAGGCCAAAGAAGAAGGAGCTGCTGCACTGTAGCGAAGGCGTTGTTAAGTCGTCTCAGCACTGGCGCAGACGACGGAAGGTCAGCATCCAAAGAAGAAGAAGACCCGCTGAAGAAAAAAAAAGGAAGAGCAACGGCCATCGCGAAAGAAGAAAAAGAGAAGTCAAGGCTGGTGAAGACAAAGCGGAAGAAAGCAAAAGAAGAAGAAGAAGAAGAACAGGAAGAACCAGAGACAGAAGGGAAAAATCTGAAGAAAGCAGAAGGAAGAAAGCAGAAGAAAGATCTGAAGAGTGCAGAAGAAGACGATCTGTAACAAGGAAGAAAGAAGAAGAAGAAGAACAAAGAACAGGAAAAACCAAAGACAAAGAGGAAGAAAGAAGAAAAGAAGAAGAAGCCAAATTTTCATCTCTCTCTCTCTCTCTTTATTTTTGTAATAGAACTTGTATATCTCTAGAATATAACTTGCTCCCTGAGTTCGACCTCGGGAACTCTTTTATTTTTCCGAGTAAAAAAAATTTTATATGATGATACGTTGGTAACAACCGGCTTTACTACAACGAACAAACCGGTCGAACCCGACGCTGTCACCATTTTGGCGCCGTTGCCGGGGAGCAACGGCTATTCTAGAGGTAAACATTCCTGTATCTTTTAAGTTCTAATAATCTCCTCTCTTTTGTGCAGCTATAGGAACTCAAGAAGACAGGCAACCACACAACTACTCCGAAGACAGGTAAATCTCTTCTCTCACCATTAACCCCTACACTCTAAAGAGAAAGAAAAGAAAAGAACAAGCAATATAGGACTAACCTGTTTTCCATATTTAGTAACCATAAAAGTTGCATGTTTTCAACTCATTATTTCTGCACACTATTAAGGGTATTTAAGGGCTAACACATTCTTGCTTGAGCCCTAATTACCCAACAAAGAATTAACTGGACCAAGTAGAGCCAACCTAGGATCCAACACTAGGGATTTAGAGACACACTCCTTAAGCAAGAATTGAGAAAACCAAATGAAGTGTGCCCAAGCCCTTGTCTGAAAATACCTATACAAGAAAAATCCTAAACAATTGGCTCTCTCTAAACACTTGAACCCTAAAAGACAGGACCTAAAAGCTCTTAAAGAAAACAATAGGTAAAGTTGACCCCTTGGGTTAACCAACCTTAAATTAGGTCACTCTTTGCACTTAAAAAGACTAAAGTTCAAGTGAAACCTTAAGCACCCTGATCTTAAAATTGGTAGACTTAAGAGGTCAAGATCCCCATTCTGGTCTACCTGGAACCGCAGTGACAAGAGAGGTCGGGTGGGGGAAACCCTGTAACCCGTGGGGACGCTCTACCGTGTAGGGGTCTTCGCGGGACTCTCCCTCTCTGGCTGCCCAGGTAATTCTCAGGTGGACGATCTTTCTGATCAAGGGGTCCATCTGCCCCGCACCTCTATAGTCACCCAACACATTTTTGGGTGTCTTGATTGGGTCCAGCACCTTCTGAACTTACCTCTCCCAACTGTGCATGTACGGAAGGAGGTCTCTAAGACCACCCTTAAGACCTCCTTTAGAAATTCACTCTCGTCAAGGCCAAGCCTCGACGCCCGTGTTTGTGCAGCAACACCCTCACATTATTCTCTCTTCTGATTCAGAACCAAGTTCTTCTTCTTCCCCCATCATGGCTCAGCCAGTTGAGGAAGAAAATAATCTGGAACACCAGCTCCAGCGACTCAATGACCTCTTCCAAAACTTCGTACACCCACCACAGCGTCCTATGATGCGGGACCACTACAATCCTGCTGCGGTGGCAATTGAGCCTCGAGTTAGAATCCCGATTGGAGGACCTGATTCCGAACTAAAGCCCAACATGATTCACGCTATACCTAAATTCCATGGGCTTAATTCTGAAGATCCCTTCCAGCACATCAAACAACTTAAGCATCTGGCCCACACTTTTGGATCAGATGCGCAAAATCGGGATATTCTTCTCATGAAGATGTTCTCCTTTTCTCTTATGGACAAGGCCGCCCATTGGTATCAAACTCAGACCCGGCCGATCAACACTTGGGAAGAACTTCAATCCGAGTTTTTGAAAAAGTTCTTTCCCGTTGGTCGGACCAACGCCTTGCGCCATCAGATTACACACTTCACTCAACAATCAGGAGAACCTCTCCATGAGGCATGGGATCGTTTTCAGGATCTCATGAGGAAGTGCCCCCATCACGGAGTTCCTAAATGGGAACAAGTCCAATCTTTTTACCAGGGACTCCGTGAGGACATCCGCCTTTTCGTCAATGCAACCTGCGGAGGAAACATCATGGGTCAACATGAAGACACCGTATGGGAGATTCTCGAAAACATGTGCGAGAACTCCATCAACAATGACTCCATGGGATTATTCGACAGGACGAATACCCGCGCAGCGACGAATCTTAAGGGAGCACATGAGACGCAGGGCCTGTCCGCATCAGTCGACCTGGAATTAATGGCCAGTCGATTGGACAAGGTCTCAATTATTGAAAAGAAGGTGGATGAGCTGACTCAGCACTTGCAGCGAGCCACCTCTGCGCGTAACTCCTTTGCACAACCTCCTTCCACACAGGAGACTGTGCAAAACATCCTACACCGATCCTCCCCTGGGATGGATCCATATCCATCTCCATCTGATTCTTGGACTGGAAGATCATCCGATCCTTTCTTCACCAGTCGGGGGAACTCCATTCCCCCTTTCCCTGATTCTCAGGAGGTTCCTCAGACCTGCGAGGACCTCAACGCCATCCAGAACGACCCATTCTCCAACACTTACAACCCTGGATGGCGAAACCATCCAAATTTTCAGTGGGCGGGAAATTCTCAAACCCGAAGACCACCTTTTCAGTCCCGCCCACAGCCCTCTCATCACTACCAGCCGCCTCAGCCTCGGCCCAACCCTACTTATCCATCAGGGCCAAATCAAGATCAAATGTCCTTAATCCTTCAGACTCTGGCTGACATTCAAAAATCGAATGCGGCCATTCAAAAACAGCACAAGGACGAGCTTACTGAAGTCAAAACTCAGCTGGCCCAGTTGGCAAATTCTCGCCAGCCAGGCACACTCCCCTCCCAACCCCTTCCTAACCCAAATAACGTGCCAACCCAGAAGCGCGTTATGAATCCAAATTTAGGCCACGCTCAATGGATTTATCAGGCCCCTACTGCCCCATCTCCAGACGAGATGGAAGCCTCTACTTCTCGTACGGGATTTCAGCAGCAGCCACCCCTCCTACCAAATCCAAACCAAAATCAGGCCGGATTAAATTCTGTAACAACACGTAGTGGTAAGACAACTCAGGACCCGCGTTATCCAAACCACTCCCAGCCTGATAATCATGACCCTAGGATAGTTATCCAAGGTACCGCTGTTCCAGACCCACAACCAGGACCTATCCTAGAGGAACCAACCAAGATCCCGTTTCCCGAGGCCCTGACCAAGGGAAAGAAGACCACCAAACCCGTGGCCCCTGAGGAGGACCTGGTCAAGCTCTTTGAGCAGGTCCACATAAACATCCCCTTGATGGATGCAATCCACCACGTACCAGCTTACGCACGATTTCTAAAGAATATATGTACACCCCAGCGTAAGCCGCGAACCAAGGGAGGGAGCCCAATTGTTCTGTCAGAGCAAGCCAGCTCTGTAATCCTTAGTAGACTCCCACCCAAGGCAAAAGATCCTGGAACTCCCCTGATCTCCTGTAAGATAGGTGATACCCAATTTGATAGAGCATTGTTAGACTTAGGAGCATCTATAAATCTGATACCCACATCCTTACTTGACCATCTGGAAGAATCTGAGCTGAAACCAACTGAGGTGACATTACAATTAGCAGATCGATCTATAAAGTCACCAAAAGGGATTCTCGAGGATGTTATCGTGAGAGTGCGGGATTTCTATTTTCCAGTGGACTTTATAGTCTTAGACATGGATGCACCTGAGAACCCTAGGGATACACCAATCATTCTAGGGAGACCTTTCTTGGCTACTGCTAGAGCCAACATCAGCTGTGAGGAGGGCCAAATAGAGCTTAAGTTTGGAGATCAAACACTGAAAATTGATATATTTAAGGCCCAACAAGGAATTAATTGCGGCGTCATCGAGCAAATTTGTGACATCAAGACTTTGGTTGATGAATCACACCTCCAGAATGACTTGAGTATTCCTCATCAACCACAGAAGGATCTTGACCCGCAAATAGAGGAGTCCATTCCGGATGTGAACAACCCAGTAACTCCCACCCTTGAACCTCACATCTATACTGAACCACCCGCTGCTGCTGAAAACCCCATCCTTGAACTGAAACCCCTTCCTGCTCATTTGAAATACATCTTTTTGGGTTCTAATCAGACCCTTCCTGTGATCATCAATTCCAACCTCAATCCTGAACAGGAATCCCGTCTGACTGTTGTCCTCCAGCAACATCGCAGAGCCATCGGATGGACCCTCGATGATTTGACTGGAATAAGTCCCTCTTATTGTACTCATCATATCTATTCAGAAGAGGGCACACGACCTTCTCGTGAAATGCAGAGACGCTTAAACCCCAATCTGCAGGAGGTCGTGAAAAAGGAGATCATCAAGTGGTTAGATGCCGGGATCATCTACCCGATCTCCGATAGTCGTTGGGTGAGCCCAATTCAGGTCGTGCCTAAGAAGGCAGGACTCACCACTATAACGACTGAGACCGGAGAAATCATTCCTACCCGATTAGCCAACTCGTGGAGAGTCTGTATAGATTACCGTCGACTCAATTCCTCCACGAAGAAGGATCATTTCCCACTACCCTTCATTGATCAAATTCTCGAAAAACTAGCGGGAAATAGGTTCTTCTGCTTTCTTGACGGGTACTCCGGTTATAACCAGGTGGCAATCCATCCTGAGGACCAAGAAAAGACCACTTTCACCTGCCCCTTCGGAACATACGCTTTCCGAAGGATGCCTTTCGGTCTTTGCAATGCACCCGCTACTTTTCAGCGATGCATGCTTGCCATATTCTCAGATATGGTAGGTGATTATCTGGAAGTCTTCATGGATGACTTTTCAGTTTTCGGAGCATCATTCGACGATTGCCTCCAGCACTTGGTCCAGATTCTCAGGCGGTGCATCGACGTGAATTTGGTTCTTTCCTGGGAAAAGAGCCATTTCATGGTGCCTGAGGGAATTGTCCTGGGACACTCAATATCGGAGAAAGGTATCCAAGTGGATCGAGCTAAGGTTAATCTGATTTCTCGCCTTCCCATGCCTAGCTCGATCAGGGACATCCGATCCTTTTTAGGGCATGTCGGTTTTTATCGACGATTTATCCCTGATTTTTCAAAAATCGCACGCCCCCTGACCACTCTTCTCTCCAAGGATGTTCCCTTCGAAATCTCCAAGGAATGCACTCAAGCATTTGAAATCCTGCGTGACCGAGTCACCCAAGCCCCGATCCTACAGTCCCCTGATTGGTCTCAACCCTTTGAGATCATGTGTGATGCATCCGACTTCGCTGTAGGAGCGGTTTTGGGGCAGAAGAATGACAAGAAACCTGTGGTCATTTACTACGCCAGCAAAACACTCGATGAGGCTCAGCGTAACTATACAGTTACTGAGAAAGAGCTGCTAGCTGTAGTATTTGCCCTAGAGAAATTCAGATCATACCTTCTGGGTTCCCATGTCATCATATACTCGGATCACACGGCTGTGAGGCATCTCCTTGCAAAGAAGGACGCGAAACCTCGATTGATCCGATGGATCTTGCTGTTGCAAGAATTTGACCTCGAGATTCGCGATAAAGCGGGAAAACAAAACGTGGTAGCTGATCACTTGTCCCGTCTTCCTTCTGAAATGATAGACCCTTCCGGACCCATCACTGAGCATTTTCCCGATGAGCACCTGCTGACTATTGGTACTAGCCTTCCATGGTTTGCTAATATTGTAAATTACTTGGCATCTCATCAGACCCCGTCCGATTGGCCGAAGGCCAAGAAAGACAAATTACGCTCCGATGCCAAGTATTACATTTGGGAAGACCCGTACCTCTTCCGCATAGGTGCCGATCAGATCATCCGGAGATGTATCCCGGAAGGGGAAGTCAACAATATCCTCTCTTTCTGCCATGACCAGGCATGCGGTGGCCATTTTGCCGGGCATAAAACCGCATCAAAAGTCCTCCAGTGCGGCTTTTACTGGCCCACACTGTTCAAAGACGCATACAGTCATTGCAAGGCATGCAGTCGTTGCCAGACTTTGGGCAACATGAGCCATCGCAACATGATGCCTATGCAACCGATTCTAGTATGCGAAATCTTTGATGTTTGGGGGATTGATTTTATGGGCCCCTTTCCTGTTTCGGATGGTTTCGAATACATTCTGTTGGCTGTGGACTACGTGTCCAAATGGATCGAAGCCATACCGACCCGAACCTGTGATCACAAAATCGTTCTCAAATTCATTCATCAACACATTTTCTCAAGGTTCGGGATTCCTCGTGCAATAATCTCTGATGGGGGGACCCATTTCACAAATGCTCAGTTTAGGTCACTGATGACCAAATACGGGGTGTCTCACCGAATCTCTACTCCTTACCACCCCCAAACTAATGGTCTAGCTGAGCTGTCGAATCGGGAGATCAAGAAAATCCTACAGGTCACTGTTCGACCTGACAGGAAGGACTGGTCATCCCGGCTTCCGGAAGCATTGTGGGCCTATAGGACCGCCCACAAGACCCAATTGGGCATGTCTCCCTTTAGATTGGTGTACGGAAAGGCATGCCACCTTCCCGTCGAACTGGAGCATAAAGCCTATTGGGCAGTACGGAACTGTAATCTAGATCTTTCCAAGGCTGGGACCCACAGAAAACTCCAAATCAGCGAGATCGATGAATTACGCACAGACGCGTACGAGAACTCGCAAATCTACAAGGAGCGGGTTAAAGCCTTCCACGACAAACACATCTCAAGAAAGATCTTCCATCCTGGTCAAAAGGTCCTACTCTTTGATGCCCGACTCAAACTCTTCCCAGGAAAACTGAGATCTAAGTGGGTCGGACCATATTTGGTCCGACAGGTTTTTGGAAATGGAGCAATCGAAATCAGTCCACTCAGCCACGATTCTGAACCTTTCATCGTGAATGGTCAAAGACTCAAGCCGTTCATTGATGTAACTTCTACTGATTTGGCTGAGGCATCTCATATCCTCCTTTCCCCTTGAGCTTATTGCGCCCAGCCGATGGCGTAAAACTCAGCGCTTAACGGGAGGCAGCCCGTCATTCTCTGTGAAAACCTGAAACTTGTTCTGACACCTTTCAGCACTCGAAGTTCACCCTTATAGACAGCCGACCCCAACTCAGATGTTCGCATCTGAAATTTGAAGTCGTCCGCAAAAATTCAACCCGACCCATCCACTCACCCAAATTTCTGTCTTAAGGAATGAACTAAGACCCCCTAGGTTACAATGAGGACATTGCAAATCTTAGGCATGGGGGGGTATGAAAGTGCAAAAACTCGTAAGAAAAGGTTTCAAACAAAAAAATTCACATATGCCAAAAATACCATAAAAATTAAAAAAAAAAAAAAATTTTCGAAAAAGAATAAGAGGAAAAGAGGAGAAGGAAAATTTTGTGAAGGAGAGAAGAAACAAAATGAAAAAGGAGCACAAAATTATAAGAAAAGTTGATAGTCATTAGTAAGGAACTAAGGAATTAACCTAAGTTCTAGACCTCATTCAAGAAAATAACTGAAAAGTGCACAATGAGATTAGTAAGAATGCAAACCTTAGGCATTCTTGAATAGACTCTTAGTACTCATTAAGATCTGGACACTCCTCAAGAGGTTGAGGAAAATGAAAGGCTGAAGTATTAGGTCTAAGGCTTAGGAAGTATTCGACCTCGTTAACTAATTTTTGGTTTACGGGACTCAGTAACCTAAGCACCCTAATCTCACACACAGCCTGGTTCAGTAAGCGTAAAAATCAGAATCACGCAGAAGCGTCGCAAAAATCTGAAAAGAACACCTAGAATAGGAATGGCCGATCAACACAAGTTGATTTGGACGAGTTCCCAGCGCGGAGAGGCGGGAAATCCCCTCGAAGATGCGTAACAAAATATCATCTCCTCGGTGCTTGTCTCTTAGGATATTTACATATCCTACGGGGGGCATGTAAGCACTCTGCTGGTTCAGATTCCATGGATGGCATTATCTCGAAGTGTCAATTGCCAGGGTCTGGATTCGGCCACGGAACACCATGGATGGGATTATCTCGAAATCTCAATAGCCAGGGTTCCGGGGGTTGCCATGGGCGGTGCTATCTCGAAGCATCGATCGCCAGGAACCCTTGAGGATTGATGATGGGAGCAAGGAATCTGATACAGACCGTGTTGAAAAGCCAACCCTAGACTAGAACTAAAAAGAAAAAGAGAGAGAAAACTCTCCAAACAGAAAAAAACTTTCTATCTCTCTCTTACAAAACGCACTGCGAACTGAGCCAGGGCTAAAATCATTTCAAGCACGGGTGCTTTAACCACGAAGTCCAATAAACCTTAGGTTAGTTCTTGTGGGCCTTAAAAACCTTTGCTAAAAGACTGAGGCTAAGGCTAGACAGATTTGGATCTTGATTGGTACTAGAGTATCTTTTAGGCCTATGGTCAGCATTCTAACCTAATCTATGCTTAAATAAAAAGGCACTTATCTAAAACCATTGAAAACTTCATGGTCTAGAACAAGGGTTGAAACCTTAAGTTTTTTTTGCTAAGGGACTAGCAAAAGCTAGGCATGGGGGTATGATGAGAACCTCATCATGAGCCATAACTAGCTCATTTTGACCCAATACAAAGGATAAAAGCTCCTACATATCTCAAGGAAAGGCTTAACTCAGAGAATTCTGAGTTTGAGAAGAAAACCAGTCATAAGGGGTAAAAGTGCAATTTTACCAGTATAATCTGCATACAGGGTAATTCAGGGCCCAAACACAGGTCAGAACAGCGTAATAAGAATAAAAGTGGGATGAGATGATCTAGCAAGGGCTACAGCACTTCCAAGGAACCAAATGATAATCTGTAACCCTAAAATAACCCACTTCAATTCACAAGGTTCGAGGCAAAGTAAAAATAGAATAAACCCTCTAAAATTCATAGAAAAATAATCTCTAGGGTTTAGAACCTTCAATTTGGCCTTTAGAACCCATTTTGACCTACATTGAGAACCATGCCCAATTAATAACTTAATTTGGGTCTTTACGCAAATCGACCGGTCAAACAAGGTTTAATATGAAAATGAAATTTACCATCAGATTCCTTAGGTTCTAATTAGTCATGTATAAAAACTTGAGCCTAAGAAGAAACCTCCTTGACCGACTTTACACTTTGGTCCTCATATATTTACTCTTTGGCCCTCAACTTTTGAACCCTCGCATTCAGGCCCCTAACTCTCCTTCGTTCTTTGCAAACAGGTCCCTCCTGCAAAACCCTGCCAGCACCATGCTCCGGCGACCTTGCGCGGAGCATGGCGCCGCGCAGGGTAAGGTGGAGGACCTGGCATGTGTACCGGGGGTGCCCTGCGTCGTCAGCCGTCGCAGGAGCACCCCCATGGTCCTAGCAGCCCCCCACACCGGCCGTGCGAACGCACGGACGGTATGGGTTCGAATTCCGACCATGCTCCGGCGAGGGAGACACGTCGTCTCCCTCCGCCTTCCTCCCTGCTTCAACCTTATAAATACCCCCCGCCGCTCCACCGACCAAAGCAGCCTGGATCTGACGGAGAAAACCCCCAGCTTTCGTCTCTTCTTTCTCCGGCAGACGCTCACCAGCTCCGGCGACATCCTCTCCCTCCACCTCTTCGCTCTGCCGCACTACCAGCAGCAGAGACCTCCTCCCCTGCTCTTCCCGCGCCACGCCGCACCCAGCTGGCGCCTCTCCAGCCTTCTGCTCGCCGCCGCCCCTCTCCCTGAGCATCATCTTCTCCGGCGACAGTCGATACGACTGTCGCCCTGTTCCTCCCCCTTCGTCCCTGCAGTTAAGTTAGACTTACTCCCCTTCTCCTCCTCTTTCTTTCCCCGCTTTCGATTTAGTCAATTAAGCCCTCTACCGACCCTGTTCACCCTCATCCTCTCCGCCTCCGACCACCCTCCGGCGAGCCGCTCCCATCACCTCAGCGACCCACACGGCTCGCCGACCACCGCAGAACTTCCGCCTCCTCACCCTGATCCTCTTCCGCCCCTCCACTTCCCACCAAACACCTCCTGCAGACCCACCGAACACACCCACTCCCTCGCTCACAGTCTGACCTAGGACGACCTAACAGCCCCCTCTCGCCCCCTGCAGACCCCCTGACCACCTTCGCCGTGCCACGGCGAAGGTCCTCCACCTGTCTGATTTGGCCGAGAGGCCGTGTCATTGGTTTCAGGTTCCAGGCCTTGGCCGCCATTGGCGAAGAAGCTCGAAGCCTGCTCGAGGTTGCTCCAAGCCGAGATATCCCAGATTGAATAGCCTCGGCCAGCGCGGAAGAGTCCCACGCACATACCCTGGCCCTCGATTGGAGCTGTACGCCTCAACAGCCGACGCAATTGGGAGCACCTTCCCTGCTGCAGGCGTAAGAGAATTGGGGTGGGACATTTAGTCCCACCTCGGAATCTCTCAAAGGCGCGCGGACACATAAATTGAAAAGCTGCTGTATGCTGTTTGCCTCAGTTACCACGGGGTGAGGTCCCTCTCACCCGACCCGACTCGGCCTCGTCCGTGACCACGCTCCGCGGACCTGGCCCGACCCGATTAGACTGACCTGCACTCCTCGCCCACCACGCACGCCGGTGGGCCTGGACCCGGGTCTGATCCGAACCCGATTACCCGGTAGCGCTCTGGGAGAGCTTCCGATGAGTGATTTCAGAGAGAGAGATACGCGGGGGAGGGGGGTAGAGTAGGTTTTTGCCTTGACGAATAAACTCTGAAGTGTGCAGGCCAAAGAAGAAGGAGCTGCTGCATTGTAGCGAAGGCGTTGTTAAGTCGTCTCAGCACTGGCGCAGACGACGGAAGGTCAGCATCCAAAGAAGAAGAAGACCCGCTGAAGAAAAAAAAAGGAAGAGCAACGGCCATCGCGAAAGAAGAAAAAGAGAAGTCAAGGCTGGTGAAGACAAAGCGGAAGAAAGCAAAAGAAGAAGAAGAAGAAGAACAGGAAGAACCAGAGACAGAAGGGAAAAATCTGAAGAAAGCAGAAGGAAGAAAGCAGAAGAAAGATCTGAAGAGTGCAGAAGAAGACGATCTGTAACAAGGAAGAAAGAAGAAGAAGAAGAACAAAGAACAGGAAAAACCAAAGACAAAGAGGAAGAAAGAAGAAAAGAAGAAGAAGCCAAATTTTCATCTCTCTCTCTCTCTCTTTATTTTTGTAATAGAACTTGTATATCTCTAGAATATAACTTGCTCCCTGAGTTCGACCTCGGGAACTCTTTTATTTTTCCGAGTAAAAAAAATTTTATATGATGATACGTTGGTAACAACCGGCTTTACTACAACGAACAAACCGGTCGAACCCGACGCTGTCACCAATTTCTAATCTCAGATGCAAGCATCTGAGGTGGGGTCGGCTGTCTATAAGGGTGAACTTTAAGTGCACAAAAGTGTGAAAAGGGTTTTAGATTTTCAGAAAATGACGAGCTACCTCCCATTAAGCGCTGAGTTTTACGCCATCGGCTAGGCGCAATAAGCTCAAGGGGAATGGAGGATAAGAGATGATTCAGCCAAATCAGCAGAAGTCACATCAATGAACGGCTTGAGTCTCTGACCGTTCACGATGAAAGATTCGAAATCGTGGCTGAGCGGACTAATTTCAATAGCTCCATTTCCAAAAACCTGTTGGACTAAATATGGTCTAACCCACTTGGATCGCAGCTTTCCCGGGAAAAGTTTGAGTCGAGCATCAAAGAGTAGGACCTTCTAACCAGGATGAAAGATCTTTCTCGAGATATGCTTGTCATGGAAGGCTTTAACCCGCTCCTTGTAGATTTGCGAGTTCTCATACGCGTCTAGGCATAATTCATCGATCTCGCTGATTTGGAGTTTTCTGTGGGTTCCAGCCTTTGAAAGATCTAGATTACAGTTCCGTACTTCCTAATAGGCTTTATGCTCCAGTTCTACGGGAAGGTGACATGCCTTTCTGTACACCAGTCTAAAGGGAGACATGCCTAATTAGATTTTTTGGGCGGTCCTATAGGCCCACAATGCTTCTGGAAGTCAGGACGACCAGTCCTTCCTGTCAGGCCGAACAGTGACCTACAGGATCTTCTTGATCTCCCGATTTGATAGCTCAGCTAGACCATTAGTTTGGGGGTGGTAAGGAGTAGAGATTCGGTGAGACACCCCGTATTTGGTCATCAGTGACCTAAACTGAGCGTTTGTAAAATGGGTCCCCCCATCAGAGATTATAGCACGGGGAATTCCGAACCTTGAGAAAATGTTTTGATGAATGAATTTGAGAACAATTTTGTGATCACAGGTTCGGGTCGATATGGCTTCAATCCATTTGGACACGTAGTCCACAGCAAGCAGAATGTACTCGAAACCATCCGAAACAGGAAAGGGGGCCATAAAATCAATCCCCCAAACATCAAAGATTTCGCATACAAGAATCGGCTGCAAAGGCATCATGTCACGACGGCTCATGTTGCCCAAGGTCTGCCAACAACTGCACGCCTTGCAGTGACTGTATGCGTCTTTGAATAGTGTAGGCCAGTAAAAGCCACACTGGAGGACTTTTGATGCTGTTTTATGCCCAGAAAAATGGCCACCGCATGCCTGGTCATGGCAGAAAGAAAGGATATTGTTGAATTCCTCCTCCGGGACACATCTCCGGATGATTTGATCAGCACCTATGCGGAAAAGGTACGGATCTTCCCAGATGTAATACTTGGTATCAGAACGCAATTTGTCTTTCTTGGCCTTCGGCCAATTAGATGGGGTATGATGAGATGCCAAGTAGTTTACTATATCAGCAAACCATGGAAGCCTAGTACCAACAGTAAGCAGGTGCTCATTAGGAAAGTGCTCCGTGATGGGTCCGGAAGGGTTGATAATCTCAGAAGGAAGACGAGACAGATGGTCAGCTACCACATTCTGCCTTCCCGCCTTATCGCGAATCTCAAGATCGAATTCTTGCAACAGCAAGATCCAACGGATTAGTCGTGGCTTCGCGTCCTTCTGGGCAAGGAGATGCCTTACAGCCGTGTGATCTGAGTAAATGATGACATGGGAACCCAGAAGATACGATCGGAACTTTTCAAGGGCAAGTACTACGGCTAGCAACTCTTTCTCCATAACCGTATAGTTACGCTGAGCCTCGTCATGTGTCTTGCTAGAGTAGTAGATGACCATGGGTTTCCCGTCAGCTTTCTACCCCAGGACCGCTCCTACAGCGAAATCAGATGCATCGCACATGATCTCAAAGGGTTGAGACCAGTCAGGGGATTGTAGGATAGGTGCCTGGGTGACTCGGTCACGCAGGTTTTCAAAGGCTAGTGTGCATTCCTTGGAGATTTCAAAGGGTACATCCTTAGAGAGAAGAGAAGTCAAGGGGCGCACGATTTTCGAGAAATTCGGAATGAAATGACGGTAAAAATCGACGTGCCCCAGAAAAGAACGGATGTCCCTGATCGAGCTAGGCATAGGAAGGCGAGAGATCAGATCAACCTTAGCTCGATCCACTTGGATGCCTTTTTCTGAAATTAAGTGTCCCAAGACAATTCCCTCAAGCACCATGAAATGGCTCTTTTCCTAGGAAAGAACCAAATTCACCTCGATGCACCGCCTGAGTATTCAGACCAAGTGTTGGAGGCAATCGTCAAATGATTCTCCAAAAACTGAAAAGTCATCCATGAAGACTTCCAGAAAATCACCGACCATATCTGAGAATATGGCAAGCATGCACCGCTGAAAGGTAGCGGGTGCATTGCAAAGATCGAAAGGCATCCTTCGGAAAGCGTATGTTCTGAAGGGGCAGGTGAACGTGATCTTTTCTTGGTCCTCAGGATGGATTGCCACCTGGTTGTAACTGGAGTACCCGTCAAGAAAGCAGAAGAACCTATTTCCCGCTAGTTTCTCGAGAATTTGGTCAATGAAAGGTAGTGGGAAATGATCCTTCTTCGTGGAGGAATTTAGTCGGCGGTAATCTATACAGACTCTCCACGCGTTGGCTAATCGGGTAGAAATGATTTCTCCGGTCTCAGTCGTTATAGTGGTGAGTCCTGCCTTTTTAGGCACAACCTGAATCGGGCTCACCCAACGACTATCGGAGATCGGGTAGATGATTCCGGCATCTAACCACTTGATGATCTCCTTCTTCACGACCTCCTGCAAATTAGGGTTCAAACGACTCTGCATTTCACGAGAAGGTCGTGCGCCCTCTTCTGAATAGATATGATGAGTACAATAAGAGGGACTTATTCCAGTCAAATCATCGAGAGTCCATCCGATGGCTCTGCGATGTTGCTAGAGGACAGTAATCAGACGGGATTCCTGTTCAGGATTGAGGTTGGAATTGATAATCACAGGGAGGGTCTGATTAGAGCCCAAAAAGATGTATTTTAAGTGAGCAGGAAGAGGCTTCAACTCGAGGATAGGGTTTTCAGCAGCAGCGGGTGGTTCAGTATAGACGTGAGGTTCAAGGGTAGGAGTTACTAGGTTGTTTATATCTGGATTCGACTCCTCTATTTGCAGGTCAAGATCTTTCTGTGGTTGATGAGGTATAATCAGGTCATTCTGGAAGTGTGTTTCATCAACCAAAGCCCTAATGTCACAAATCTGTTCAATGACACCACAATTGATTCCTTGTTGGGCCTTAAATATATCAATTTTCAAGGTTTGATTCCCAAATTTGAGCTCTATTTGGCCCTCCTCACAGCTAATGTTGGCTCTAGCAGTATCCAAGAAAGGTCTCCCTAAAATGATTGGTGTATCCCTAGGGTTTTCAAGTACGTCCATGTCTAAGACTATGAAGTCTACAGGAAAGTAGAGATCTCGTATCCTTACAATAACATCCTCGAGAATCCCTTTTGGTGACTTTATAGATCAATCTGCTAATTGTAATGTCACCTCGGTTGGTTTTAGCTCAGATTCTTTAAGATGGTTGAGTAAGGATGTGGGTATCAGATTTATGGATGCACCCAAGTCTAGCAAAGCTCTATCAAATTGGGTATCACCTATCTTGCAGGAAATCAAGGGAGTACCAGGATCTTTTGCCTTGGGTGGGAGTCTACTTAGGATTACAGAGCTGACTTGCTTTGACAGAACAATTGGACTCCCACCCTTGGTTCGCGGCTTACGCTAGGGTGTACATACATTCTTTAAGAATCGTGCGTAAGCCGGTACGTGGCGGATTGCATCCATCAAGGGGATGTTTATGTGGACCTACTCAAAGAGCTTGACCAGGTCCTCCTCAGGTGCCACGGGCTTGGTGGTCTTCTTTCCCTTGGTCAAAGCCTCGGGAAACGGGATCTTGGTTGGTTCTTCTAGGATAGGTCCAGGTCTTGGATCTGGGATAGGGGTAGGAACGTCCTGGATTAATGTCCTAGGCTTGGGATCACTACCAGGCTTGGAGTGGTTTGGATGAGGTGGGTCTTGGGTTTCCTTACCACTACGGGTTGTTACGGAATTAAGTCCTGCCTGGTTTTGGTTGGGATTGGGTAAGATAGGCTGATGCTGGTAACCTGCAAAAGAAGTGGAAGCCTCTATCCCGTCGGATGAAGGAACAGAGGGGGCCTGATAAATCATATGGGCTTGGCCCGGGTTTGGGTTTATAATGCGCCGCTGTGTTGGCACGTTATTCGGGTTAGGAAGAGGTTGGGAAGGAAGAGTGCCTGGCTGGCGAGAGTTTGCCAACTGGGCCAATTGGTTTCGGACCTCTGTAAGTTCATCCTTATGTTACTTTTGAATAGCCGCATTCGTTCTTTGAATGTCAGCCAGAGTCTGAAGGATAAGGGACATTTGATCCTGATTTGGCCCTGATGGATAAGTAGGATTGGGCCGAGGCTGAGGCGGCTGGTAAGGACGAGGGGATTGTGGGCGGGGCTGAAAGGGTGGTCTTTGGGTTTGGGAATTTCCTGTCCACTGAAAATTGAGATGGTTTCGCCATCCAGGGTTATAGGTGTTGGAGAACGGGTCATTTTGGATGGCGTTGAGGTCCTCGCAGGTCTGAGGAACCTCCAGAGAGTCAGAGAAAGAGGGAATGGAATTCCCCGAGATGGTATAGAGAGGATCGGATGGACCTCTGGTTAGAGAATCAGATGGTGGATATGGATCCATCCTAGGAGAAGATCGATGGAGAATGTTTTGCACAGTTTCCCTTGTGGAAGGAGGCTGTGCAAAGGGGTTGTGCGTAGAGGTGGCTCGCTGCAGGTGCTGAGTCAGCTCATCCACCTTCTTTTCAATAATCGAGACCTTGTCCAATCGACTGGCCATTAATTCCAGGTCGACTGATGCGGACAGGTCCTGTGTCTCATGTGCTCCCCTAAGATTCGTCGATGCGCGGGTATTCGTCCTGTCGAATAATCCCATGGAGTCATTGTTGATGGAGTTCTCGCACATGTTTTTGAGAATCTCCCACACGGTGTCCTCATGTTGACCCATGATATTTCCTCCGCAGGTTGCATTGACGAAAAGACGGATGTCCTCACGGAGTCCCTGGTAAAAAGATTGGACCTGTTCCCATTTAGGAACTCCATGATGGGGGCACTTTCTCATGAGATCCTGAAAACGATCCCATGCCTCATGGAGAGGTTCCCCTGTTTGTTGAGTGAAGTGCGTAATCTGATAGCGCAAGGCATTGGTCAGACCAACGGGGAAGAACTTTTTCAAAAACTCAGACTGAAGTTCTTCCCAAGTGTTGATCGGCCGGGTCTGAGTTTGATACCAATGAGCGGCCTTGTCCATAAGAGAAAAGGAGAACATCTTCATGAGAAGAATATCCCGATTTTGCGCATCTGACCCAAAAGTTTGGGCCAGATGCTTTAGCTGCTTGATGTGCTAGAAGGGATCTTCAGAATTAAGCCCATGGAATTTAGGTATAGCATGAATCATGTTGGGCTTTAATTCGGAATCAGGTCCTCCAGTCGGGATCTTGACTCGAGACTCGATGGCCACCGCAGTAGGATTATAATGGTCCCGCATCATAGGACGCTGCGGTGGGTGCACAAAGTTTTGGAAGAGGTCATTGAGTCGCTGGAGCTGGTGCTCCAGATTTTTTTCTTCTTCAACTGGCTAAGCCATGATGGGGGAAGAAGAAGAGCTTGATTCAGAATCAGATGAGAGAATGATGAGGTAGGGTTGCTGTTCAAACACAGGCGTCGAGGCTTGGCCTTGACGAGAGTGAATTCCTAAAGGAGATCTTAAGGGTGGTCTTAAGGATCTCCTACCGTTCATGCACTGTTGGAATAGAGGAGTTTAGAAGGTGCTAGACCCAATCAAGACACCCAAAAAATGTGTTGGGTGACTATAGAGGTGCGGGTAGATGGACCCCTTGATCAGAAAGATCTTCCACCTGAGAATTACCTGGGCAGCCAGAGAGGGTGAGTCCCGCGAAGACCCCTACATGGTAGAGCATCCCCACGGGTTACAGGGTTTCCCCCACCCAACCTCTCTTGTCACTGCGGTTCCAGGTAGACCAGAATGGGGATCTTGACCTCTTAAGTCTACCTTTTTTATTTTAAGATCAAGGTGCTTAAGGTTTCACTTGAACTCTTAGGTGTTTTTGTGAACAAGGTGGCCTAATTTAAAGGTTGGTTGACCCTAGGGGTCAAATTCACCCAGTGGTTCCCTTGAGAATTTAGGCCTTGTTTTTTTAGGATTCAAGTGTTTAGAGAGAGCCAATTGTTTAGGATTTTTCTTATTAATTATTTTCAATCATTGGCTTGGGCACACCTCTTTTGGATTTTCTCAATTCTTGATTAAGGGGTGTCTCTGAAATCCTAATGTTTGACCTTATGTTGGCTCTACTTGGTCCATTTAACTCCTTGTTTGGGTAATTAGGGCTCAGGCAAGGAGGTGTTAGCCCTTAATTACCTTTAAAATTGTGTGTAGGAATAGCAGTTCTGAGAACATGCAGCTATTATTATGTATGAAAGACAGGTTATACCTAGTTTTTCTTTGTTTTTCCTCTTTCAAATTTTAGGGTTTAATAGGAAGTTACCTGTCCTTGGAGTGGCTGTGGTGCGGCTGCGTCTTTCTTCTTCCCATACCTGCACCAAAGAGAGATAGAGTTTATTAGAAACTTATGAACAGAACTTTTATAACTTCTAGAATAGTTGTTGCTCCCTGGCAACGGCGCCAAAAACTGGCTCGACGCTCCTCTATAGTTCTAATATTTCGTCGTAGTATAGTATAGAGAAACGATTACCAGCTTAATACAATTTGTTACTCGGAAATAAAAGTTTTCCCAAGGTCGAACTCAGGGAGCAAACTATATTCTAGAAGTACAATGTTTCTGTTACAAAAATGAGAGAGAGAGAGAGAGATAGAGATTTGTCTTGTTGGCTGTTTCTTCTTCTCTTCTTTCTCTTGTCTTTGTCCTCTTCTTTTTCTTTTATTCAGTTCCTCAGTCTTCTTTCTTCTTCTTCTTCTTCTCGCAGTCCTTCTTCTACTTGCTTCAAGCAGCCACGGCGTTGGTTGGTTCTTCCTTCTGCTCTCTTCTTCTTCTTCTTCTCTGCCTCGGCCTGCACACTCACAGCTTGGTCAGAGGGCAAAACCTAAACCTACCCTCCCCCACGTCTCTCTCTCTCAGATTTCACTCGCAGGATTGCTCTCCTAGAGCCGCTGGGTATTCGGGTACGGGTCGTGCCCGGGTCCAGGCCCACCGGCGTGCGGTGGTGGGCGAGGAGTGCAGGTCGGGTATACGGGTCGGGCCAGGTCCGCGGGGGGTGGTCGCGGACGAGGCCGGGTAAGCGGGTGAGAGGGACCTCACCCCGTGTAACTGAGTCGATAAGCCTACAGCACTTTTACAATTCATGTAGGTGCGCGGCTTCAGAATCTACCGAGGTGGGACTAAATGTCCCACCCCAATTTGGCGCCTGCAGCTGAGGAAGCTGCAGGCAATCGCAGTAGCTTGCGAGGCAATCGCCCCAGCTGCAAGCCTGGAGCGCTTCGCGAAGACACTCCGTGCAACCTGGGACCAGTGCCTGGGAGAGATTGGGGCTGCAGCTGCAGGCGAAGAAGCTCCAGCTGTTCAGCAATGGCAGCGGAGGAGGGTTGACCTGAAATCAAGCATACGGCCTCTCGACCTAGTCAGAAGGTGCAGGGAGCTTCGCCGGAGTGCGACAAAGCTCGTGCGGGTGGTGGCGAGGCGTGGGGCGGAGTGTTGGGGCTGCCCTAGGTCGGACTGTGGCCGGGGGAATGGGTTTGTTCGGGGGGTCTTTAGGTAGCGAATGGCAGGAAATGAAGGGGCGGAAGTGGTTCAGCATGAAGAGGCGGAGGTTTTGGGTCGGTCGGCGAGTCATGTGGAGTGGTGGAATGATGGGGACGATTCTCCGGAGGTTGGCCGGAGATGGAGAAGGTGAGGGTGATCAGGCATGGTCGAAGGGTAGTTGAACAAATTGAAGTAGGGAAAAGAAAGAGGGGAGGAAGGGAGACAACTGTACCTACTTGGAGGGACGGAAGGAGGACAGAGCAGGGCGGCAGTCATATCAACTGTCGCCGGAGAAGAAGGTGCCCAGAGAGGGGGCGGCGGCGAGGAGAGAGCGGGAGAGCGCACGCTGGGTACGGCGCGACGAGGGAAGAGCGGGCGAAGGTAGCTCTGCTGCTGGTATTGCGGCAGAGCGACGAGGAGGAGGAGGAGGAACCGCCGGAGTTGGAGGGCTTCTGCCGGAGCAGGAAGAGAAGAAAGAGGGAGGGGTTTCTCCGTCAGAACCGAGCTGCTGAGTTTGGCAGACGGGGGCGGCTTTTATAGAGGTGAAATTAGAGAGGAGGGCGGAGGGAGGCGACGTGCCTCCCTCACTGGAGGACGGCCAGAGATGGAGACCCATACCTTCCGTGCGTTCGCACGGGAGGTATGGGTAGCCGTAGAGACCATGGAGGTGTCCCTGCGACAGCAGACGTCGTAGGGAACCTCCGGTTGTCTTGGCAGAGGGTCTCCCTCACCCTGCGCGACGCCATGCTCCGCGCAAAGTCACCGGAGCATGGTGCTGCTCAGGGTTTTGCAGGGAGGACCCAAATGCAAAGAACGAAGAAGACTTAGGGGCCAAAATGTGAGGGTTTCAAAAGTTGAGGGTCAAAAAGTAATAGATGAGGACCAAAATGTAAAGTTGGTCAAGAAGGTCTCTTCTTAGGCTCAAGTTTTTATACATGACTAACTAGGGCCTAAGGATTCTAATGGTGAATTTTATTTCTAGAATAGACCTTGTTTGATTAGTCAATTTACGTAAAAATCCAAATTAAGTCATTAATTGGGCATGGTTCTCAATGTAGGTCAAAATGGGTTCCTAAGGCCAAATTGAAGGTTCTAAACCCTAAATATTATTTTTATATGAATTTTAGAGGGTTTATTCGATTTTTTATTTGCCTCAAACCTCGTGAATTGAAGTGGGTTTATTTTTAGGGTTACAAGATGTCATTTAATTCCTTGGAGTTACTGTAGCCCTTATTGGATCAACTCATCCCACTTTTCTTCTTATTAAGTTAGTTTGACCTATGTTTGGACCCTGAGTTACCCTATTTTCAGATTGAGTTGGTGAAATTGCATTTTTACCCCTTAGTTCTTATTTTCTTCACAAACTCAGAATCTCTCTGAGTCAAGCCTTTCTATAGTTATATAGGAGCTTTTTCTTGCAAATCTGGGTTAGATGGTGCTAGTTTAGGGTTTATGACGAGGTTCTCATCACTCTCTAATGAATTGAAGTATCTCAACATCAATTTAGATGTCGCTCTATTCATAGCCATCATTCGAAATAATTTCAGAAGAAATGATAATCTCGACATGGACGTAATACTAGGAGCAATAGGTTCATCCGCCACCTTAATAGCATCATAAAACTTATTACAAGTTTCTCCATTTTCTGGATTGTCATGTGTTGCTCTCATTTCATCAAGCATTTCGTCAATGTCATTGGCTTCAATATCCACAACAAACTCATCAAAATCTATTGTATCTCATCTGACTTCCTCCTTAAGTTCTTCTCCATAAGCAATCAACTTAGTATAATGCTGCCACCAATCATTGCGAATTGTGTGCTCAAATACAGTGTTCCAATCATAAAAATATCCATTCAAACATCTTCTACATGGGAAAAAAATCTTGTCAAAAGCTTCTCCTCATCTAAATGACTTCTTATCGTCATGAAAGGTCTAATCAAGGAATTCTCTCACTCTATTCTTCTATTAAGAGTAATCCGAGTTTCTCAAACTAATCCAAGACTTGTCCATGATAATCTACAAAAGTAAAAGGAAATCGCCCAATAATTCCAATCAAATATTAATGATATTTTTGTATTTTAATGAAGGTTTTCACTTGATCGCACATCTTTGAAGATTTGATCACAACGTTACTTGTTACGTGCAACTGGTGTGTAAAGAGATTTTTGTAGCATCTCCTCTCACTTCTCCAGTATACCCTCAAGATTAACCTTAACTTGATTCCCTCTAGCCCCTAATTAAGGGTACTTCAAGAACCTAGTTAAGATCAACTAGTATAGCAAAGAAGAGCAAGAAGATGCGACCAAAATTTCTCCATACACTAGTTATATGTAACAAGTAACACTTAAGTTGTGAATAAATCTTCAAGAACCCTCTTTAGTTCAGAACTTCACCGAACTAGGGACAATCAAGACTTATGGCATGTCATAAAGTCAACGCATCATGCATGTATGTAAGGTATACAAACATTAACGCATTATCTGTATGACATGATCAGAAGTCTCAAACAGGCGAGTTTTTTGACACAATTATCTCATCCTAAAACCTGCAACCTCGAAGTTATAATTCCTATTGTTTGTTCCTATTGTTTTTACTCATGTGTATCTAAATTTGTATAAATGTGTGTATCTATAAATTCATTAAAAATATAAAATTTGTAGTAAAAATCAATGAGTTATACATACATAACAAATATAGTCTCCAACTTTTTAAGCAATCCTTCCTTTCTCTCCTCTCCCTTCCCTCTTATATCCCACCTCCCCTCCTCTCTACTTTTTTTCTCCATCATAATTTCCCTCCTTCCTTTCCTCCTTCTCTTCCTTCATATTCCTCTTTATGTATCTCCCCTCCTCTATTCTCCTCTCCTACCTCCTTCCCATATTTCCTATTCTTCTTTATCTTTCGTCTCCTATCCAATTATTTCTCATCTCTTTTACTCTCTCTACTTTTTTTCTTCCTCCTAACTTCAATTATTAATATTTTCAATCAAACTTCCCTTGCAATATAAGCTTCTTCCCATAATAAACAAACAGAATTAATCATATAAATATTCACAACTAAGTGAGTACACCCCACAATTTTCATAAAAATTCATTGAATTAAATCATGTGAGTGCACCCCACATTCTATTCATGCATACAAAATGGAATTAAGTAGGTACATCCCACATTAATTTACAAAAAAAAGCATATAATTAAATAGAACTAAGTGGGTACACCTCACAGTCATTCACAATTATAATTATTTAATGTAGCAATTCACACATTCATACCTCGACGAAACAAATGAATCGGCGAGAATTTATCCAACGACTAGCATGACCTAAATCAAATTACATAAATCAAACATAATAAATATAAAATTGTAATAAAATAATATTATTATTATTAAACAAAAATTGATAAGAATGATTTATTATCATAAAAAGTATTGAGGGGGTGGAGAGGGAGATTGGAGGACGAGGAGGGATCAGCAGAGGGAAGAGGAGGGGGCGGGTGAGAGGGGATGAGGAGGAGGCGGATGGGACGAGGAGGAGCAAGGGTAATCAAAATGGGGAGGACAAGGGGGTGACGGCCATAGAGGAGAAGGAGGTGGGGGTGGTTGGCAAGAGGAGGATGGAGTTGCAGATGAAGATGGACGAGGAGGAGGAGGGGGCAACAGCCATAGAGGAAGAGGAGGCAGAGGAGGAGGAGTAGGAGGTGTTGGCTAGAGATGGGAAGGATGAGGGACGTTACTGAGGTGACAAGGACGGTGCGACCGCGACAACAAGAACAAGGGATCCACTGGAGAAGGGGGATAGGATATGGATGAGATGGAGAGTGGCAGGGGGGATTGAACAAGAGTGCTAGGGTTCTAATGTCAAGATTTGCGCCAACTTTTAACACAATCGTTGCCTAATGTATGAGATAGCAAGAAAAAAACATGCTTGGGAAAATTTCGTGGATCAAATACATGACGGTTATTATTAAAACTATTAAAAATAATTTGCGTTAGTTCTTACAACCGCCACCTATGATTGCTATTAAGCCCTTGTTAAAAAAGTAAAGAACACTTTTCTGCATTTACTTATTGTGATGGTTATCTCCAAAACTGTCGTAAATAGTAAGCACTACGGTTTCGATATTGTCGCGTATATGAAACATCACTCGTCGAGTTGGGTTCGGGGGATAAGGATTAATTGCAATGATTTTGAGCAAAACTGTCACGTGCACAGCATCGTAAATGCTGAATTTTCTGGTAGTGTTGAATGATATAAAACAAAAATTGAGCATTGAATTCGAGATGGACATGGGAGAAGCATCTTATGCCCTTGGAATTTAGATCACTAGATATAGAAACTCAAGAACATTGAGTTTGGATAAAGAAAATGGTTACAAGGTGAAATCGAGTTTTAAAATAAATGTGTCGTAGTATAGTTGAAATCGCTTTGAAAACAAATAAATTTTATTACTCGAAGTTTAAGTCCGAGGTCGAACACAGGGAGCAAACGGAATTCATGCACTAATCTCAATAATAGATGAAATTTGAACACATAAAACTACTCAAAATATAATTTAGAATGTCAAACATGAGTATATGGATAATAAAATGTAGCTAGAAAATATATAAAAGAGAACTTGGGAAAGAATTGGATGTCTGATTATAAAATCAGACATCTTAAAAGTGTTTGATTTTTCCTTCTTCTTCTGCTTCTTTCTTTGACTCTTTCCTCTCTTTGTCTTCTTTCTTCTCTGTTCTTTCCTTCTTTCTCTTCTTTGGCTTCTTTCTTCTCTGGCTCTTCCTGCTTTGGCTTTCTCTTCCTTCTTTCTTCTCTTGCTTCTTCTCTGGCTTTGGCCTTGCGAGCCTCAACGGCTTTCTTCTTCCTTTCTTCTTCTTCTTCCCTTAGCTTCTGTTACGAACGCATGCTTCAGACGTCTTTTAAGACGTCTGGGAAGTGACCCAGACGTCTGACCAGACATCTGGAACCACTTCCAAACGTCTGGAAATCGGTTATTTTTGGTACCAACGGTTTCGTCTACGCGCCTGAGCACGCAGACCTGCGAATGCTCTCTCTCTCTCTTTTTCCCTCTCTACTACGGTCGCAAGCTGTCTGTCCACTCTCTCTCTCCTCCCCGCGCGGATTTAAAAGGGCACGCCCCCTCCCTCACTCTCATCACCTCCGCCCCCTTCCTCTTCTCCTTCCAGCCGGTGCACGTGAGCGAGTGCGAGTGAGCGGCGGCGGCGACAACCGCGGCGGGTGCGGGAGGAGGTGCTGCGCGGGGGAGGAGGCGTCGGCCGTGAGGGCTCGAGCCTGCCGGGGCAGCGGGAGCCGGCCGGCGGGGGCGTAGCAGACGCGGGGTGGCGCGGGAGGCCTGCTGCAGCTCGAGTAGCAGGCGGACCACTCGCAGCGCGGCCGTGCGTCGCGAGCGGAGGGCGAGTGGCGCCCTGATTTTGGAAAATTTTCCAGAATCAGACATCTGTGATTCCAACCAGACGACTGGGAAGACGTCTGGAAGACTGTCCAGACGTCTGAAAGGTGAGTTATTTTCTCTTCTTCGTTTTCTTCGACTGACCGAACTAAGAGAGAGAAGAAATGGGTACGCGCAGGTTCTGAAATTCTCATCCAACGCGAATCAGACGTCTGGCTGCAGTGCCAGACGACTGGAGAGACTTCCAGACATCCGAGGTGACCATCGGACGTCTGGGAACTAGGCCAGACGCCCCCGCAGGCTTCTGGACGTCTGAGAGACCACGCAGAGCAAGGTAACCCATGATCCACTTTTTAAGATGTCTGGAATAAGTTCCAAACATCTGATTTTGCACTGTTTCGTCGTTTTTGACCCGTTTAGGGCCCGTTCGAGTTCCGTTTTCCGCGTTTCGAGTTGCATTCTTTTCGGAAATAAATCCTCTACCTGTCTACAGTAGTTGTATACTATTTTGAGAAATTTCTTGTGTTTGATCCTTGTGATAGGACCCCGTTCCATTGCAGTCTCGAGGGTTGCGGAGGCACGCGGGATTCCCGACCACAGCCTCAGTTCTCCTGTTGTAACCGGTAGAGTGGCTTTAAGTATAATCTGTTAAATTATGCAACCATAAATAGAACCTAGGACATTGCATGAATCCTAGGAATGAGAAACGAGATTGAATGATAGATCCTAGGGTGTTGCATTAATCCTAGGGCTGGAAAACTAGATTGTATGATAGATCCTAGGGTATGACATGAATCCTAGGATGGGAAAACTAGTGGAATATGTGAACACTGCAGTCTCGAAAATGTGGAAAAGAAATAATAGCTGCCTGTAAATTTGTTTAAACAGCTGCCTGTTATGAATAAATGAACATGATTAAGAATATGGGATGTATGAACATGAAACTGGAAAGGTGAAACTGGAATGCGCTGAGTTAAAGAGCTGGAACCCTACGGGGAATTAGGAGTAGAACTCCTGGAAAGTGAATGGAATAGAATTGGGGAAGTGAGCTGGCCCTTGAGTACGGAGTACCAAGGAGAGCGACTGTCCCCCTGTTTAGTACAGAGCGGAGCCAGCCGCCCCAGGGACCCGGGGTTAGGACTGGCTACTCTGTACCGACTTGCTGGCCCTTGTGTACGTAGTACCGAGGAGAGCTACTAGTGTAGGGAGGTACTAGCTATCCCACAGGCCCCGGGGTTCTGCTAGCCTCCTACACCGACTTGTTAGGCCCACTGGGGCAAACCAGGGTAGTCAAGCGAGGGTGCGCGGACTGTGGAGGAGCAAGGCCCCTGTTTGGTTACTGTGGAGGGGTTGGACCCCTGTTACTGAGAGGGCTCTGCCCTGTACTAGTTCCGTGCTGTGCTTTGGGCGCACCTGTTAACGGAAACGACTGACCGCATGCCAGTGCAGGTTAGCTACCCATGCGTTTACCGCGCATGCCGTAGTCACCGTTACGTCTGTCAGTGACCTTGGGGTGGTTGACTGAGAGTAGGATCACCACGGGGGACTCTCCCGGCCAGGAGAGCACAACGTGCTACTTCTACTGTTCGGAAAATACTGCAATCAAGATTGTTCCCACGAGGAACATTCGAGATCAAATAAAGGATCTGGGAAATAGATAAATTGTGAAACAATAGAAAGACGTAAATAAAGGAGGAAAGAAAATTAAAACAGCTACTGTACACTACTGTTTCTTTAGTTCAGCTGCCACTCTACTCAGCGTTTTGCTGACGTGTTACACTCGTTACCTTTCAGGACCAGGTGTTGAGCAGCCAGGGTCAGCGGCTGCAGAGGACGCTGGGCCGAGTAGGGTCCAGTAGAGTTACCACTGTTCTCTTGTACCTCTTTTTGGTTCCACTGTAGTGAGTAGTTCTTGTTTCCGCTGTACTTTTCTTTAACTGCAGTTCATATTATGTTATGAATGTTGTTCTACTATTGTGGTGGTATATACTGTAGTGGTTTCTTTCCTTACTACTATATTTTCTTACTGTTAGTTATATTCATGCTGAATGTGGTTTATTTTACTGCTCTTTTGGTTACTTCCTCATTGGACGACCAAGTCTTGGGATTAGTCGAGTCGGTCCGGTTCTCGTGTCTCGTAGGGACTCGGGAATCGAGTCGTTACAAGATGGTATCAGAGCAAGGTCGTCCCGAGAAGTGAATCAACTAACTGGAAAATAACCAATTCACATGTCTATAACTAGAGTAGCCACCACAACATATCTTTTGACATGAGTTCTTCGACGTTTCCGTTAGGTATCGTTCCGTAGTGACGTATTCCATTTTGTTTCGCGTCTCCTTGCAGGAGATGCCTCGTCGTGGGGCCAGTGAGGCAGGCCGCAGGCGCGGCCGAGGACGAGGTCGGCGAGGTGGGCGTGCCGTTGCCGACGCCCCCGTGGACCAGCCACTACTCCCGGGCGTCCAGGCCCAGGACCTCGCCCAGTTGATACGAGACATTGTACAAGAGGAGCTCCGCCCGGAGCGCCTCACCCTGGGGCTGCGGAGGGGGAGTCCTCTGTGGGACCACTCGACGGACGCGGCGCTGGACACGGGGGAGGGGATGGGCCACCGCAGCCCCCACCTTCCTCCGATACTTCTGTGCATGAGGCACCGTTGCCTGGGGGTGGACCAGCATCCCCATTGCAGCGCCACTCCGAGCTCTTCGGGCAGTTCCGGAAGCTGAAGCCCCCCTCCTTCAAGGGGGATGAGGACCCGACCGAGGCAGAGGACTGGCTTGAGCAGCTGGAGAAGATATTCGACACCCTTCGCCCCCCGGTGGAGTGCCGCGTGGCCTTTGCCACGTACCAGCTAGAGAGTGCGGCACACAGGTGGTGGAGGGCGGTCCGAGGACAGGAGAGGGACGAGCCGACCTGGGACCAGTTCGTCACCCTCTTCTGCAAGCAGTACTTTCCCCAGACGTGGCAGGACCAGAGGAGGAGATAGTTCCACACTCTCCGCCAAGGAACGATGACTGTGAGCGCGTACCGCACGCGTTTCTTGGAGCTATCCCGCTTTGCAGCGACAGCAGTAGCCACAGAGGAGGAGCGCCTTTGGAGGTTCATCGAGGGGCTCTGGCCTGCGATCAGGGGGTATGTCAAACCCCTGAAGCTGCCTACGTTTTCGAGGGTGGTAGAGGCAGCTATGACTTATGAGGAGACCAACCCGTCCGCGCGAGACACTGACGGTGGGCAGAAGAGGCCCTTCCAGCCAGACTTTTCACAGGGCCGGCGAGAGAGGAGACACGTGGCGTCCGCAGGAGAGCCGTCACATTTTACAGGGCCATCAGTGGCCTTTGGGGGCCCTCGACAGGGGCCAGTCGCCAGCACCGGACCCCCGCCCAGCCGACAGCAGGGACCCACTGAGGGCGGGAGTCGGGTTCCCCTCTTTTACCAGTGTGGCCAGCCGGGCCACATCAGGAGGGACTGCCCGTCTAAGGCAGGAGGTCAGCAGATACTCCCCGCGCAGAGCACTGGAGGGCGCGCAGGAGGCCGCGGTTCCCAAGTGCGAGGAGGAGGACAGCAGTCACGAGGAGGGTACCGGCCAGCACCTACCCGTCCGACGCAGAGTGTGGTTGCTTCGTCCACATCTAGAGCTGAAGGGCGTATCAACGCCCTGACACACAGGGATGCCAGAGCTTCGGGCTTGGTAGTGGCAGGTATGGTTTCAGTTTCCGACAGACTCGTTTACACACTTTTCGATTCCGGCGCTACACACTCGTTTGTCGCAGCCAGTTTCGCAGCTAGTTTGGGCCAGGATTATACGCTGTTAGAGAATCCGTTCGTAATCAGAGGTCTCAGTGGTCAACTGTTTGTAGCTGAGGAGGTATACACGGATTGCGAGGTCAACATCGGGGGACATAGCCTGCCAGCTGACCTGATTATGATACAGATGGAGGACTTCGGAGTGATTCTGGGGATGGACTGGCTGTCCACTTACCACACCTTGGTGGACTGTTTTGAGACAAAGATTGTCTTCTCCATGCCGGAGTTGCCTTCTTTCGAGTTTCACGGACAGCCAGTGGACGGAGGTTTCAGGTGCATTTCGGCACTTCAGGCGGTGAGACTTTTGAGCCAGGGGTGTGAGGGCTTCCTAGATTGTGTGGTGGCAGAGCCCAGCCCTGTGGCAGACTTCCAGAGTATCCCGGTGGTCAGAGAGTACCCTGACGTGTTTCCAAACGAGTTACCAGGACTACCACCCGAGCGTGAGATCAAGTTTGAGATCTCACTAGCACCAGGGACCAGCCCCATCTCCACCGCGCCAAACAGGATGGCACCGCTTGAGCTGCGAGAGCTCAAGTCCCAGTTGCAGGACCTTTTGTAGAAAGGTTTCGTGAGGCCCAGTGCATCTCCCTGGGGAGCCCCGGTACTATTTGTGAAGAAGAAGGATGGTACCCTACGCCTTTGTGTGGACTACCGACAGCTGAATAGGGTCACCATCAAGAACAGATATCCGCTGCCGAGGATCGATGACTTATTTGACCAGTTGCGGGGTGCCACGGTGTTTTCCAAGATTGACTTGAGGTCTGGATACCACCAGTTGAGGATCAGGGAGACCGACGTCTCCAAGACAGCTTTCCGCACCCGGTACGGACACTACGAGTTTTTGGTCATACCGTTTGGGCTGACCAATGCCCCCGCTGCTTTCATGGACCTGATGAACCAGGTGTTTAGACCGTACTTGGACCAGTTCATGGTGGTTTTCATAGATGATGTACTCATCTATTCTAGAGATTGGACACAGCACGGACAGCACTTGCGGATGGCTTTGGACACTCTAAGGCGACGCAGGCTGTATGCCAAATACAGCAAGTGCGAGTTCTGGTTGAGGGTGGTGACCTTCTTGAGTCATGTGATCTCTGGAGACGGCTTGGCGGTGGACCCAGCCAAGGTCGAGGCAGTGCTCAGGTGGGAGAGACCGCGTTCAGTCACTGAGATCCGTAGTTTCCTGGGACTAGCTGGCTACTACAGACGGTTCATCAGAGGATTTTCGCAGATTGCGCGCCCTATGACACAGTTGACCCGGAAGGACGTGCCTTTGGCTTGGACAGACGCCTGTGAGGCGTGTTTTCTGGAGCTGAAGGAGAGGTTGTCCTCGGCTCCCATGCTCACCATCCCTGACAGTAGTGGCGGGTTCGTTGTGTACACGGATGCCTCCTTGCAGGGGTTAGGAGGTGTGCTCATGCAGAGGAGTCATGTTGTCGCTTACGCTTCGTGGCAACTGAAGCCCCATGAGCATACCTACCCTACCCACGACCTAGAGTTGGCAGCTGTTGTCTTCGCGCTGAAGACCTGGAGGCACTACTTGTACGGTGAGACCTTCGAGATTTTCACAGATCACAAAAGCCTCAGATACCTTTTTGATCAGAAGGAGCTCAACATGAGACAGAGATGTTGGTTGGAGCTCCTGAAGGACTACGACTGCAGCATCTCCTACCACCCGGGAAAGGCCAATGTGGTGGCTAACGCCTTGAGCCGTAAGGCGCCCGCACACTTGGCCAGTTTACAGTTACAAAGTTGGAGCCTTTTAGAGGAGGTGGGCAGCTGGCGACCTCTAGAGTTACGGGGGTACTGTGGGGCAGTGACTGTGACACGGCAGACTAGGCCAGAGCTGATAGACCGCATCATCACAGGACAGATGGCCGATCCGTACTTGCAGTCCTTGCGCGACAGAGTACTGTCGGGGGACCCGGGGGACTTCTCTTTCACAGACCAGGTGCTGCGCTTGAGGGGACGGTTGTGCGTTCCCAGAGACGAGGAGCTGTTGAGAGAGCTCCTGACTGAGGCACACGGTTCCAGATTCACCATACATCCCGTAAACACGAAGATGTACCACGACTTGAGACGCGAGTTTTGGTGGAGGGGGATGAAGCGGGATGTGGGTGAGTTCTTGCAGCAGTGCTTAGTGTGTCAGCAGGTGAAAGCCGAGCATCAGAGGCCTGCAGGGCCGCTACAGCCGCTTCCAGTGCCAGAGTGGAAGTGGGAGAGCATCACCATGGACTTGGTGGTGGGCTTACCTGTTACCCAGCGAGGACATGACGTAGTCTGGGTAATAGTGGATAGACTGACAAAGATGGCGCGATTCTTGCTGATCCGAGTCACTTTGGGACCAACACAGTTGGCAGAGACGTATATCCGTGATGTGGTACGACTACACGGAGTTCCGCGGGAGATCGTATCCGACTGGGATACCCGCTTTACGTCCCAGTTTTGGGCTGAGTTTCAGCAGGCCTTGGGGACGCCGTTGAGGTTTAGTACGGCTTACCACCCCCAGACAGACGGGCAGTCTGAGCGCACGATACAGACACTTGAGGACATTTTGCGTGCCTGTGTACTGGACTGGAGGGGCTCTTGGGAGGAGCACCTACCCCTGGCGGAGTTTGCATACAACAACAGTTATCACTCAAGCATCGGCATGGCTCCCTACGAGGCTCTGTACGGACGGAGGTGTACGGCACCCTTGAGTTGGGTTGAGGTGGGGACCAACTGGGAGGTTGGCCCCAGGTTGATCCGGCAGAGTCAGGAGGTGGTCAAGCAGATCCACAGGCGACTCCGCACTGTCAGGAGCAGACAGAAGAGCTACGCAGATTGGAGATGCAGAGAGGTGCAGTTTGAGGTTGGGGATCACGTCTTTCTTTGTGTTTTGCCTATGAAGGGCCTGCAGCGGTTTGGGGTGAGAGGGAAGCTCGCGCCGAGGTTCATGGGGCCCTTTGAGGTCATGGAGCAGGTTGGACCCATTGCTTACAGACTTGCCCTCCCCCCGCAGCTTTATGGTGTGTACGACGTGTTCCACGTGTCCAACCTCAGGAAGTACGTAGCCGATTCCAGTCACGTACTGAGTCACGAGAGCGTCGAGGTAGGCGTCGACCTGACCTACCCCGAGCGGTGTTGTCGAGGTTTTGTGCGGGTTTAAAGGATGTCACGTTGTAGTATAATCGACAAAACATCTAAACAAATATAAAGAATTTTATTACTCGAAGACCGGAGTATCCGTGGTCGATCACAGGGAGAAAATGGAATTTACTACTAGTCAAAATGTAATTAAACACTCTAATTTACTCAGAATATCAATTCAAATGTGAATGTATGCAATTAAAAGTAATTAGGAAAAAAATATGAAATTGGACGTCTGATCACAAGATCAGACGTCTTAAAAGTATTTCTCCTTTTCTTCTTCTTCTGCAGTCTCTCGTTTTCTTCTTCGTTTGCTTCTTTCTCTGCTTTCTTTCTTGTCTTGCGAAGCCTTCTTCTTCTTCTTTTGATCTTCTAATCTTTCTTTGCCTCTCTTCTTCTCTGTGTCTTGCTCTTTCTTCTTCTTCTTTCCTTCTTCTCATGCGAAGGCTTCTTTCTTTCTTCTTCTTCTCTGTCTTGCTCCTTCTTCCTTTTCTTCTTTGGCTTGCCTTTTCTTCTTCTGTAGCGGCCAAGTCCTTCTTCTCCTGCGTTCAGCCTGCCTGCACAGGAGCAAAACCTAACCCTTCTCCCTCTACCCGCGCGTCTCTCTCTTAAGCCGTTAACTCACGGACGCTCTCCCAGAGCCACAGCCATAATCGGGTCGGATCGTACCCGGGACCAGGCGCACCGGCAAGTGGTGATGCGCGAGGAGTGCGTAGGTCTAGGTCGGGTCGTATCAGCCAGATCCGCGAGGTCAAGCCGCGGACGGGGCGTGTGTGAGGGCAGTGAGGGACCTCACCCCTGTGCTTACGGAGGCAACCAGCTTAAAGCACAAATACAATTTATAGCGTACCTGAGTGTTGCAATCCCACGATGTGGGACTAAACGTTCCGCCCTGATTTCACGCGCGCCCGCAGACTCTCGTATGCAATTGCCCAAGCGGATGGCTCTGCTGGTGCTCCGTGCTGGGCTCTCTCACCTCGCGACACTCGCGTGAGTCTCCTGCATCTGCAGCCTGGGAAGCCTGATGCCTGTAGCTTCATTGGAGCTTCATCAGAGGTCGTCCATGGCGGCAGCGGCTCAAACACCGTCATGCACAAAACAAGCCTCTCGGCCCAATCAGATCAGCTAGAGACCTTCTCCATGGCACGGCGAAGGCGGTGGACGATGCTGCAGGCCGCAGGTCAGCCTAGGCGTGCGTGCCTAGGTCAACCTGTGGCCGGAGATGGTGGGTTGTTCGGGGGGTGATTATGGAGGTCTGGAGTGGCAGTTGTAGGGTGGAGCGAGTTTCTGGTGGTGAGGCGGAGCTCTCGAAGTGGTTGGCGAGCCGTGTGGGGGGCTGGAATGGTGGAAGCGGCTCGCCGGAGGTCGGTCGGTGATGTGGAAGATGAGGGTGGTCAGCATCGGTCGAGGGGTAATCAGATGAGATAACAGGGGGAAAAGAGAGAGGAGAGGATGGAGAGGAGTTCTAACCTAATTGTAAGTACGAAAGGGGACGGAAGGCGGACAGCAGTACCTGCTATCGCCGGAGAAGATGACGCCCAGTGGGGGAGAACGGCGGCGACGACGGGGCTGAGGTGCCGTGCGCGGGTACTGCGCGACGCGGAGGGAAGTCAGGAAGCTAACTCTGCCACTGGTTTTGTGGCAGAGCGAAGAGGGAGGGGAGGGGGGATTGCCAGAACTTGCTGGGACTTTTGGCCGGGCAGGAGGAGACGAATTGGGGGTGGACACTCGGCCAAATCAAGCTCGGGTCCTGCGGCAGGGTCTGGGGGGTGTTTTATAGGTGCTGGCCGCTCCTGCCAGCGCATGGAGAACGCGCCATTAGGTCTGCCGACTTGCCGGAGTTGGAAGGAAGGTGGATACCCAAATCTCTCGTGCGTTCGCACGAGAGATTAGGTTCACACCAGCGATTGTAATTAGCTTTATAAGGAAGGGAATTCCTCAGAGAATCCTCCTTCCATTTCTGGGAGGGAATCTCTGAGGGATTAGAGATCAATCCCTCTTCGAACCTCGTCGGAGCTCGGTTCTGCCCTAGCAATGGCGGCAGGACCGGTTTGCAAAGGAGGCGAAGAACCTAGGGGGCTCTCTGCAAAGGTATTCAAAAGATAGGGACCAATTTATGATTTGGGTGTACTAAATTGCAAAGTAGGTCAAGATGACCTCTCCTTAGGTCCAAATTTTGGTACAAACCTAATTTGGACCTAAGGAATCCAATGGTGAAGTTGGATTTTAGGTTTGACCTCGTTTGACTGGACATTTTGCGTAAAAACCCAAATTAGGTTAATTGAGGAGCTAGGACCCTAATCTAGGTCAAACTAGGTTCCAAAGGCCAAATTAAGTGTTCTAAACCCTAGAGGATGTTTTTCCATGATTTTTAGAGGGTTTACTTGCTTTTTGTTCTGACCGAAACCTTGTTAATTTAAGCGGGTCTGTTTTAGGGTTACCAAGTGTCATTTAGTTCTTAGATTGCACATAAACCCATTTCTGATTGACTCAACCCTCTTGTTATCTCATTTATACCATTTGACCTATGTTTTGCCTCTGAGAAATCCCGTTTACGTACTGCAATGGTAAAATTGCAGTTTTAACCTTTATTTCATGTTTTCTTCTCAAGGCACTTGTTCCTTCAGTTAGGCCTTCTTCTAGGTTATGTAGGAGCTTTTATCTTCTTTATTGGGTCAAAAGGAGCTAGTTATGGCTCATGATGAGGCTCTCATCAAGCGGCCAGTGCAAATTCTAGATCGAGCCATCCGCAGTTTGAGACGAAAGCAAGTACCCCTGGTAAAGGTTTTGTGGAGGAGCCAGCGGTACGAGGAGGCTACCTGGGAGCCTAAGGCGGCAATGCGGGAGAGGTACCCGGAGCTTTTTGCGGGTACGTCTTTTCAGACCAGCTTCGGTCGTCTTTGAGTTTGTTATGGTTATTTTGACGTCTTTTCCGCACCTTAGTTAGCGCAAGTTTCGGGGACGAAACTTCCTTTGAGTTTGTTATATTGTTACAAACGCGCGCTTCAGACATCTTTTAAGACGTCTGGGAAGTGACCCAGACGTCTGACCAGACGTCTGGAACCACTTCCAGACATCTGGAAATCGGTTATTTTTGGCACCAACGGTTTCGTCTGCGCGCCTGAGCACGCAGACCTGCGAACGCTCTCTCTCTCTCTTTTTCCCTCTCTCCTGCGGCCGCAGGCTGTCTGTCCGCTTTCTCTCTCCTCCCCGCGCGGCTTTAAAAGGGCACGCCCCCTCCCTCACTCTCATCACCTCCACCCCTTCCTCTTCTCCTTCCAACCGGTGCACGTGAGCGAGCACGAGTGAGCGGCGGCGGCGACAGCCGCAGCGGGTGCGGGAGGAGGTGCTGCGCGGGGGAGGAGGCGTCGGCTGTGAGGGCTCGAGCCTGCCAGGGCAGCGGGAGCCGGCCGGTGGGGGCGCAGCAGACGCGGGGTGGCACGGGAGGCCTGCTGCAGCTTGAGCAGCAGGCGGACCACTCGCAGCGCGGTCGTGCGTCGCGAGCGGAGGGCGAGTGGCGCCCTGATTCTGGAAAATTTTCCAGAATCAGACGTCTGTGATTCCAACCAGACGACTGGGAAGACGTCTGGAAGACTGTCCAGACATCTGAAAGGTGAGTTATTTCCGCTTCTTCGTTTTCTTCGGCTGACCGTACTAAGAGAGAAGAAATGGGTACGCGCAGGTTCTGAGATTCGCATCCAACGCGAATCAGATGTCTGGCTGCAGTGCCAGACGACTGGAGAGACTTCCAGACATCCGGGGTGACCATCGGATGTCTGGGAACTAGGCCAGACGCCCCCGCAGGCTTCTGGATGTCTGAGAGACCACGCAAAGCAAGGTAACCCCTGATCCACTTTTTAAGACGTCTGGAATAAGTTCCAGACGTCTAATTTTGCACTATTCGTCGTTTTCGACCCGTTTAGGGCCCGTTCGGGTTCCGTTTTCCGCGTTTCGAGTTGCGTTCTTTTCAGAATTAAATCTTATACCTGTCTACAGCAGCTGTATACTGTTTTGAGAAATTCCTTGTGTTTGATCCTTGTGATAGGACCCCGTTCCATTGCAGTCTCGGGGGTTGCGGAGGCACGCAGGATTCCCGACCACGCCCCCAGTTCGCCTGTTGTAACCGGTAGAGTGGCTTTAAGTATAATCTGTTAAATTATGAAACGATAAATAGAACCTAGGACATTGCATGAATCCTAGGAATGAGAAACGAGATTGAATGATATATCCTAGGGTGTTGCATAAATCCTAGGGCTGGAAAACTAGATTGTATGATAGATCCTAGGGTATGACATGAATCCTAGGATGGGAAAACTAGTGGAATATGTGAACACTGCAGTCTTGAAAATGTGGAAAAGAAATAATAGCTGCCTGTAAATTTGTTTAAACAGCTGCCAGTTATGAATAAATGAACATGATTAAGAATATGGGATGTATGAACATGAAACTGGAAAGGTGAAACCGGAATGCGCTGAGTTAAAGAGCTGGAACCCTACAGGGAATTAGGAGTAGAACTCCTGGAAAGTGAATGGAATAGAATTGGGGAAGTGAGCTGTCCCTTGAGTACGAAGTACCAAGGAGAGCGACTATCCCCCTATTTAGTGCAGAGCGGAGCCAGCCGCCCCAGGGACCCGGGGTTAGGACTGGCCACTCTGTACCGACTTGCTGGCCCTCGTGTACGTAGTACCGAGGAGAGCTACTAGTGTAGGGAGGTACTAGCTACCCCACGGGCCCCGGGGTTCTGCTAGCCTCCTACACCGACTTGTTAGGCCCACTAGGGCAAACCAGGATAGTCAGGCGAGGGTGCGCGGACTGTGGAGGGGCAAGGCCCCTGTTTGGTTACTGTGGAGGGGTTGGACCCCTGTTACTGAGAGGGCTCTGCCCTGTACTGGTTCCATGCTGTGCTTTGGGCGCACCCGTTAACGGAAACGACTGACCGCGTGCCAGTGCGGGTTAGCTACCTGTGCGTTTACCGCGCGTGCCGTAGTCACCGTTACGTCTGTCAGTGACCTTGGGGTGGTTGACTGAGAGTAGGATCATCACGGGGGACTCTCCCAGCCAGGAGAGCACCACGTGCTACTTCTATTGTTCGGAAAATACTGCAATCAAGATCGTTCCCACGAGGAACATTCGAGATCAAATAAAGGATCTGGGAAATAGATAAATTGTGAAACAATAGAAAGACGTAAATAAAGGAAGAAAGAAAATTAAAACAGCTGCTGTACACTATTGTTTCTTTAGTTTAGCTGCCACTCTACTCAGCATTTTGCTAACGTGTTACACTCGTTACCTTTCAGGACCAGGTGTTGAGCAGCCAGGGTCAGCGGCTGCAGAGGACGCTGGGCCGAGTAGGGTCCAGTAGAGTTACCACTGTTCTCTTGTACCTCTTTTTGGTTCCACTGTAGTGAGTAGTTCTTGTTTCCGCTGTACTTTTCTTTAACTGCAGTTCATATTATGTTATGAATGTTGTTCTACTGTTGTGGTGGTATATACTGTAGTGGTTTCTTTCCTTACTGCTGTATTTTCTTACTGTTAGTTATATTCATGCTGAATGTGGTTTATTTTACTGCTCTTTTGGTTACTTCCTCGTTGGATGAGCAGGTCTTGGGATTAGTCGAGTCGGTCCGGTTCTCGTGTCTCGTAGGGACTCAGGAATCGGGTCGTTACAGCTTCTCTTCTGCCTTCAGCCCTTAGCTTCTTCTTCAGCTCTTTCCTCCTTCAATCCTTGCCTTCTCTTCAGCCACGTTTTCACCTTACTTAGCTTCTGTGGCTGCCACTCTTCCTTCCTTAGTTGCACCCTTAGCTTCCTCCTCCTTTCTTCCCTGGCTTCGCCCTTGGTCCCTTCTTCTTTTCCTTTCCCTGCAAGAGCAAAATCTACCCCTACCCTCCCCCACGAACTCTCTCTCTTTTCTCTCTTAGGCTCGCTCTCCCAGAGCCTTCTCGGGTAAATGAGTTAGGTTAGCGCACCCGAAACCAGGCCCACCAACGTGCGTGGTGGTCGAGGAGGGCACGGGTAGTCGGGTCAAAGCCAGATCCACGGGGGCATGTGTCACAGACAAGGCGTGGGATGAGTGGGACCTCACCCCGTGTCAGTAGGCGATAAGCCCTAACACTTTTGCATCTTATACCACACCGCCTGCTCGAAAGTTTCCGAGGTGGGACTAAATGTCCCACCTGCTTCTCGCGTGAGCCCACAGCAAGTCGTCACTCAATCGCAGAGGCTACAGGTGCTTTGGCCTCCAATTGCTAGGCGTAATATGTTCACAAAGAGTGCCCATGCATCTAGGACCCTAATTCCTAAAACCTGGAGCCTAGAGTGAAGCTTGCAAGCTTCTTCAAGCCTACTCTAATGGCGACGGAGGTCTGAATCTACATTCATGCAACACGGCCTTGCGGCCTCATCAAAACTTGTAGGAAGCTTTGCCGTGACACAGCAAAGGTGTCTCGGTGGTCGGCGTGGCACGGGGCGACCTGGGCGTGCGTGCCTAGGTCGTTCTATGGACGTGGAGTTGGGTATGTTCGGGGGAAATGTGTGGAGCATGTGGCGGTAAATGGAAAGGGGGAAAATGATCAGTGGAATGTGGCAGAGCTTCTGAGGTGGGTGGTTGCGTGGAGTGGCGGATGCACCTCGCCGGTGGTCTGCCGGAGGTGGAGAAGATGGTGGTGGTCTGTGAGCGTCGAGGGATATTTTGGGAAATAAAAAGAGGGAAACAGGAAGAGGAGAGAAGGGGAAATACCTGACCTAGTTTAAAGACAAAAGGAGAAAGGATGGCGGTCGGCTCGTGTCTGCCGCCGTCGGAGACGAAGATCCCAGTAGGAGGGGGACGGCGATGTCGAGAAGGGAGTCGGCACGTGTGCAGGTGTGGCGCAACGCAAACGACGGAGGCAAAGGCAACTCTGCCACTGGTATCGTGGCAGAGTGACAAGAGGAGGAGATAGAGGTCGTCGGAGCTCGCTGGGAGTTTGGCCAGAGGAGAAGAGAAGAAATTGGGGGTTATCTCCAGCCAAACCAAGCTTGAGATCAACGGGAGGATCTGGGGTCCCTTTTATAGTCTCAAACAGATGGCCTTGTGCTTGGAAGGCAAGCTTCCAAGCGCAGCAACCTCGCTGGACTTGGAAGGTCGGGAGATACCCAAATCTCTCATGCGTTCGCATGAGAGATTGGGTGGAAATCAGAGCTCAAGATTGGGTTCATATGAATGGGAATTCCTCAGAGAGTCTCCCTTTCAAATCTGAGAGGGATTCTCTGAGGAATCAAGGAGATATCCCCCTTGAATCCTTACCGAAGTAGGATTCCTCCGCTGTAATGGTGGAGGGACCTAATTGCAAAGAATGACGAGGAAGATAGGGGTTTTCTGCAAAAGTTTTCAAAAGGTAGGGATCCAAAAGTAATTGCGTTAGACTGTTTTGCAAAGTAGGTCAAGGAGAACTCCCCTTAGGTCCAAATTTTGGTATAAACCTAATTCGGACCTAAGGAATCCAATGGTGAAGTTGGATTTTAGGTTTGACCACATTTGACTGGGCATTTTACACAAAAACCCAATTTATGGTGAATATTTGACTAGGACCCCTATTTAGGTCAAAATAGGTTCTAAAGGCCAAATTGAAGGTTCTAAACCCTAGAGGATATTTTTCCATTAATTTTAAAGGGTTTAGTTGAATTTTATCCTAACCAGAACCTTGTTAAATTAAGTGAGTCTATTTTAGAGTTACAAGAAGTCATTTAATTCCCAGAGTTCACATTAACTCTTTTCTGTTTGAACCAACCCACTTTTTATCTTGTTAAGACCATTTGACCTATGTTTAGCCGCTGAGAAATCCCATTGTTGCACTGCAATGGTAAAATTACAGTTTACCCCTTATTTGTTATTTTTCTCTCAGACTGATTATTCCTTGAGTTAGGTCCTTCATTTGGTTATGTAGGAGCTTTTGTTCTCTTTTCTAGGTCAAAATGAGTGAGTTAGGGCTCATGATGGTGTTCCCATCATACCCCCATGCCTAGCTTTTGCTAGTCCCTTAGCAAATTTTTAAGGTTTTAGCTTCTATTCTAGACCATGAGTTCCTTTCACATTTTATGAGTGCCTTTTCTTTTTCTTTTCGATTAGGTTAGAAGGCCGACAGTAGACCTAGAGGTACTCAAGTACCAACCAAGATCCAGACTTGACCAGCTCTAACATCGATCCTCCGCAAAGGTTTTTAAGGCCCACAGGAACTATCCTAAGGTTCGTTGGACTCCGTGGTTAAAGCACCCATGCTTGAGACATATTTTAGCCTTGGTTCAGTTTACAGTGCATTTCTTTTTGTAGGAGAGAGACAGAGGATTTATTCATTTAGAGAGTTTTTCTCTCTCTTTTCTTTTTATTTCTAGCTTCAAATTAGCTTAACACGATTTGTATAGGATTCCTCATCTCCATCATCAATCCTCAAAGGTCCCTAGCAATCGATGCTTCGTGATAGCACCGCCCATGGCAACCCCCAGAACTCTAGCTTTCGAGATTTTGAGATAATCCCCCCCATGACGTTCTATAGCTAAATACAGACCTTGGTAATCGATATTTCGTGATAATGCCGCCCATGGCATCTGAACTAGCAGGGTGCTTACGTGCCTCCAGTAAGATATGTAAATATCCTAGGAGACAAGCACTGAGGAGACGAAATGTTGTTACGCATCTTCGAGGGGAATTTCCCACCTCTCCGCGTCGGGAACTTGTCCAAATCAACTTGTGTTGATCGGCCACTCCTAATCTAGGCAACTTTTTCATAATATTTACATGCTTTTACGTGATTTTGATAGTTATGCTCACTGAACCAGACTGTGTGTGGATTGGGGTGCTTAGGTTACCGAGTCCCGCAAACCAAAGGTCAATTAACGAAGTTGAATACTCCCTAAGCCTTAAACCTAATACTCAAGCTTCGCATTTTCCCCAACCTCTTAAGGATTATCCAGATCTTAGTGGATACTTGAATGTTTAAGCCTAAGAGTTTAGCCCAAAAGGCCTAAGATCAGCATTCCTACTAATCTCTTTTTGTGTCTCATTAGCACTTTTTCCTTCATTTTTTTCTTTTCCTTGATGTGGTCTAGAACTTCAGTTAATCCCTCAATTTCTTACTAATGACTATCTATTTTTCTTTTACTTTTCATTTTGTGCTCCATTTTTTTGTCATTTTCACTTTCCTCCTCATGTTTATATGGCCTCAAAGTTTTCTTCTCTCCTCCAATTTTTTGTTCTTTTTCACAATTTTCTATTTTTTTGGTATTTTTGGCCTATGTGATTTTTTGTGAGAACCCTTCTGACTTTTCTTGATTTCTGTATGTTTGCACTTTACCACGCCCCCATGCCTAAGTTTTTCAATGTCCTCATTGTAAACATAGGGTGTGAAACAGTGTTGGGTTCAGGGATTTAGAACAGGATTTATCGAGTGGGCGACTGGGTCGGGAATGACTGATGCGGACGATTTTAAGATCTGGCACATGTACCAGAGGTGGGATCGACTGTTCTACGACTGAACTCAGGGTGTAATAGACGTGAAGTATGGATGGATAATCAGACGGATCTTGGCTTTTTGGAATGACGGGTTGCCTCCCGTTAAGCGCTAAATTCAACACCTTCAGCCGAGCGAGAAATGGGATGGAGAGGGAGTGGTCAAATCAGTGGAGTTTTGTAGAACAAGCACCTTGATCAAGAGCTTGGTTGGTCCAACCAGGTGCTTGTTTAGATCAATAGGCTGATGATGCAGCCCAAACCCAATCAATCTGGTGGGTTGATAAATGTAGATCAAGAGATGTGGAACCCACCATATGCTATGGAGCTCGGACGGATGTGGAAGTGTGAATTCAGGGTTTGGCTAAGTCAAATCAACCTGGTCAGAGTAGGGATCCGTAAAATAATCAGTGGATGATGCAGAAACCCTACAGGGGTGATCATAAGCTGATGGAGCATGGTCTTTAATCTGATCAATGTCCGAAACCTGGTATAAATGTGGAGTTGAATCATCTGCAATCGGCTCAGTAAAAGGGGAGTCAGAATAGAAATTGAGTCCAGTTGCGGGTTGGGGTTGAAAATGGGTTTGGATAGGTTCTGTACCTGCGGAAGGGGTGGCTACAATAAGAATTGTGTGTGAGGACTCTTCTAGAAAGGAGTTACAGGTGGTTTCATGTAGAGAGTCCTCGTAGTAGCTCTCAAATTCAAAAGTGAATGCCTAAAGAGTGTGTATAGATGAGGGAAATCTAAGTCGAGAAAAGATTCGAACTTTGGGTTGCAGTCACTCTCAGCATTTTCCGGTTTGGATTCCTGAGGATCGAAAAGAAATGATTCCATTTCACTGGAACCTGAATTTAAATCAATGATCTCAGGATCAGGGACCTTAGAGTCAGAGTCAGAGAATGAATCATGTGAGCTAAGGTCGTAAATTGGCTCATCGAAGTCAGGAAACAAAGGTTCTCCAAAATCATGGTAAGATTTGAAATCGTCGGAGAATTTGCGAAAATCAAGTTCTGAATGAGATTCGAGATCAAGAGTTCCACCACCGAGTAAATCACATGATGTAGATTTAGCAGCCTGACTTAGGTCTCGCCTATATGTAAATTATGAGCTCAAAAAGTTATTCTTTTTTAGTCTAGGCTCAAGTTCTAGGCTTGTAGGAAAGACCCAATCAAAACCCCACTTGTCCAACTCCTCGATTTCTGTATCGTAGATTGGCGTGACTTTTGAAAAATTGATCTGAATCTCTAAGGATGTTGGAGAGGGATATTCATCAAATAAAGGCCTGGAATCACACTCTTCATTGAAGCTTTGATCTTCGTCATACGGGGCCTTGTAATCTTCCCAATAAGTTTTAGATCCAGATTCTAGGCTAACGGTGTGGGTTGAATCACTAGAATCTAGGTCAGAGTTACCGTCGAGGGTCACCTTATCAGAATAAGGGGTGGGGTTTACACCCTCGAGAGGTTTAGTTCTAATCTCATTATTGCAGGAGTCTCGGGATTGTATGTTTGGTGACCCAGGATCTAGGGCTGGCTCAAAATCGTGTTCTCCTACAATTGGAACTTCCCAACCTATTTCAAGATCAAGCATGTTGTATTCCATCTAGGTTGGGAATCCACAACAACTTTATGCCTCAAACCCGGGATTTGGGAAATCGGATTGATCCTCAATACTATTCCAAGATGGTTTATTATCTGTTTGGGGTATGTACGGGTATTTCTGATCGATAATTTGTTTCAATAATCTCATCATCTCTTCCCATTTTTCAAGATCATCTTGGTGTAGTTCCCATAGTGCAGGATTTGTCATACATTGAAGGTATTCAAAGTTATGCAATTTTTCTATCTCAATGTATCCTGTTATGAGAATGTCTCGGGTTGATACTTTTGTAGCTTCTGTCAATAACACTTAGGCATAGTTTATGATGAAAGTTGTTGTTGCTGGTACACTAACTTGAATGTCTTCTACTGGTGTTGAGGTTTTGTATTCAATTTCATAGAATTCAAGGGCATCCTCAATCATCATATCTCTCATGGATCTTTGTGACTCAGGTTTTTTGAATGATAATCCTAAGTAACCAGGCTGCATATTTGGATCAGATGGTGGAATCAAGATGTAGAATGAGAATTCAATTTTTAGAATGAAGTGATTAGTTCTGAATAGAGAATCCCACTGACAATCTATGTGTGTGCTCTAAAGAGAGGGGATGAGGAACTGGATGTGTTTTTGACTCAATCGTGGCACCCAAAGATGTTTGGATGACTATAGAGGTTCGGGGTGGATGATACCCCTAGATCGGAAAGTCGTCCACCTGAGAATTACCTGGGCAGCCAGAGAGGGAGAGTCCCGCAAAGACCCCTACATGGTAGAGTGTCCCCACGGGTTACAGGGTTTCCCCCACCCAACCCTCTTGTCACTGAGATTCCAGGTAGACCAAAATGGGAACCTTGACCTCTTAAGTCTACCACTTTTATTTAAGATCAAAGGTGCTTAGGGTTTCACTTGAACTTTAGATGTTTTGGCTTTGTGACCTAATTTGGAAGTTGGTTGGCCTACAATGTAGTCCAACTTCACCTGACCTGCCCTAAAGATAGCAGAATTATTCTAGGTCAAGACCTAGAAATCACCCTGATTTGACTTCCAGGTTATTAGGTCCAAGGTTTTTTTAAGGTTCAAGTGATTTTTAGATCTTGATTTTAAGGTTTGTCTTGATTAGATCCTTTCAATCAAGGGCTTAGGTAGCACACAGATGCGGGCGAGTTTGTTTCCTTTTATGCAAGCACATGTGAACTAGCACTCCAAAACTCTACTGTAAAAACCCTAATTTGGTTCTATTTCCAATCCTTTTTTATTTTCACAGAAGTTCTCTTTGGACTTCAAACGAGAAGTGTGTAGTCCGTGGAGATTTACAAATTAAGCGTGATCCCTAATAGGTAGAAGAATTTTTGGGGTAGGATCTCAAGAAATCTCTACAACTTCAATAAGATTTGAAAAACTTTCGTAAATTACGAAACTTTGCCTTAAAAAAAAATGATAATTACTAAAGAGAATAAGGTGGTTGATTCCTAATTGATTACTTCCTTTTTATCTTCCCAGGATTAGGAGATGGATTAGGTAAGAAGAGAGAAGTTACCTGCCTTGGAGTGGTTGATTTGCGTGGGAGATCACCTCGTGAAATACCTCTCAAGATCACAGCACAACAAATAGAGCAAGTTAGTGCTCAAATATAATCAAAATAATGTAGAGACTAGTGATGAATTGCGCGTTGCTCCCTGGCAATATCACCAAAATGGTTACAAGGCGAAATCGGGTTTTAAAATAAATGCGTCGTAGTATAGTTGAAATCGCTTTGAAAACAAATAAATTTTATTACTCAAAGTTTAAGTCTGAGGTCGAACATAAGCAGAAAATGGAATTCATGCACTAATCTCAATAATAGATGCAATTTGAACACATAAAACTACTTAAAATATAATTTAGAATGTCAAACATGAGTATATGGATAATAAAATGTAGCTATAAAATATATAAAAGAGAACCTGGGAAAGAATTAGACGTCTGATTTCATAATCAGAAATCAGACGTCTTAAAAGTGTTTGATTTTTCCTTCTTCTGCTTCTTTCTTTGACTCGTTCCTCTCTTTCTCTTCTTACTTCTCTATTCTTCTTTCCTTCTTTCTCTTCTTTGGCTTCTTTCTTCTCTAGCTCTTCCTACTTTGGCTTTCTCTTCCTTCTTCCTTCTCTTGCTTCTTCTCTGGCTTTGGCCTTGCGAGCCTCAACTGCTGTCTTCTTCCTTTCTTCTTCTTCCCTTAGCTTCTCTTCTACCTTCAACCCTTAGATTCTTCTTCAGCTCTTTCCTCCTTCAGTCTTTGCCTTCTCTTCAGCCACGTTTCTCCTTACTTAGCTTCTGTGGCTGCCACTCTTCCTTCCTTAGCTGCACCCTTGGCTTCCTCCTCCTTTCTTCCCTGGCTTCACCCTTGGTCCCTTCTTCTTTTCCTTTCCCTGCAAGAGCAAAACCTACCCCTACCCTCCCCCATGAAGTCTCTCTCTTTTCTCTCTTAGGCTCGCTCTCCCAGAGCCTTCTTGAGTAAACAGGTCAGGTTAGGTCGCCCGGGACCAAACCCACCAGCATGGGTGGTGGGCGAGGAGTGCACGGGTAGTCAGGTCAGAGCCAGATCTGCGGAGGTGTGTGTCGCAGACGAGGCGTGGGATGAGTGGGACCTCACCCCGTGTCAGGAGGCGAAAAGCCCCTGACACTTTTGCATCTTATACCACACCGCCCTTTCGAAAGTTTTTGAGGTGGGACTAAATGTCCAACCTACTTCTTGCGTGTGCCCGCAGCAGATCGTCACTCAATCACAGAGGCTGTAGGTGCTTTGGCCTCCAATTGCTGGGCGTGATATGTTCGCGAAGAGTGCCTGCGCAGCTGGGACCCTGATTCCTGAAACCTGGAGCCTAGAGTGAAGCTTGCGGGCTTCTTCAAGCCTGCTCTAATGGCGACGGAGGTCTGAACCTGCATTCATGCAACATGGCCTTACGGCCTCATAAAAACTTGCAGGAAGCTTTGCGATGACACGGCAAGGGTGTCTTGGTGGTCGGCGTGGCGCGAGGCGGCCTGGGCGTGCGTGCCTAGGTCGTTCTATGGCCGTGGAGTTGGGTATGTTCGGGGGAAATGTGTGGAGCATGTGGCGATCAATAGAAAGGGGGAAAATGATCAGTGGAATGTGGCGAAGCTTCTGAGGTGGCTGGCGAGGTGGGTGGTTGTGTGGAGTGGCGAATGCACCTCACCGGTGGTCTGCCGAAGGTGGAGAAGATGGTGGTGGTCTGTGAGCGTCAAGGGATATTTTGGGAAATAAAGAGAGGGAAACAAGAAGAGGAGAGAAAGGGAAATACCTGACCTAGTTTAAAGACGAAAGGAGAAAGGATGGCTGTCGGCTCGTGTCTGCCACCACCGGAGACGAAGATTTAAGTAGGAGGGGGACGGCGATGTCGAGAAGGTAGTTAGCCGTGTGCAGGTGTGGCGCGACACAAACGACGGAGGCAAAGGCAACTCTGCCACTGGTATCGTGGCAGAGCGACGAGAGGAGGAGATAGAGGTCGCCAGAGCTCGCTGGGAGTTTGGCCAGAGGAGAAGAGAAGAAATTAGGGGTTATCTTCGGCCAAACCAAGCTTGAGATCAACGGGAGGATCTGGGGTCCCTTTTATTGTCTCAAGCAGAGGGCCTTATGCTTGGAAGGCAAGCTTCCAAGAATGGCAACCTCGCCGAACTTGGAAGGTCGGGAGATACTTAAATCTCTCATGCGTTCGCATGAGAGATTAGGTGGAAATCAGAGCTCAAGATTGGGTTCACATGAACGGGAATTCCTCAAAGAGTCTCCCTTTCAAATCTGAGAGGGATTCTCTGAGGAATCAAGGAGATATCCCCCTTGAATCCTTACCGAAGTAGGATTCCTCCGCTGTAATGGTGGAGGGACCTAATTGCAAAGAATGAAGAGGAAGCTAGGGGGTTGTCTGCAAAAGTTTTCAAAAGGTAGGGGTCTAAAAGTAATTGGGTTGGACTGTTTTGCAAAGTAGGTCAAGGATAACTTCCCTTAGGTCCAAATTTTGGTATAAAACTAATTCAGACCTTAGAAATCCAATGGTGAAATTGGATTTTAAGTTTGACCATGTTTGACTAGGCATTTTACATAAAAACCCAATTTATGGTAAATATTTGACTAGGACCCTTATTTAGGTCAAAATAGGTTCTAAAGGCCAAATTGAAGGTTCTAAGCCATATAGGATATTTTTCCATGAATTTTAGAGGGTTTATTTGAATTTTATCCTGACCATAGCCTTGTTAAATTAAGTGGGTCTATTTTAGAGTTAAAAAAAGTCATTTAATTCCCAGAGTTCACATTAACCCTTTTCTGTTTGAACCAACCCACTTTTTATCTTTTTAAGACCATTTGACTTATGTTTAGCCCTTGAGAAATCCCATTGTTGCACTGCAATGGTAAAATTATAGGTTTATCCCTTGTTTCTTATTTTTCTCTCAGAATGATTATTCCTTGAGCTAGACCCTTCATTTGGTTATGTAGGAGCTTTTATTCTCTTTTCTAGGTCAAAATGAGCGAGTTAGGGCTCATGATGGTGTTTCCATCAAAAAAGTGTTTGCTTATGGTTCTAAAAGGATTTGGAATGCAAAACTGCACTCCTACCCCTACCCTACTTGTTATCGGAATGACTAAGTAAAAGCCAATGCTCAGGCAAAGGATAAGAGTCGTTAAATGTCCCATATGCATAAACAGTAGTGATGAGAGCCTCATCATGAGCCCTAACTATCTCAGTTTGACCTATAAAAGAGAATAAGAGCTCCTACATAACCTGGAGAAGGACCTGATTCAAGGAATTAATATTTTGAGAAGAAAACATGAAACAAAGGTTAAAACTGTAATTTTACCATTGCAATACATAAACGGGATTTATCAGAGGAAAAACATAGGTCAAATGATCTGAATAAGATAAAAAGTGGGTTGGTTCAGTCAAAAATAGGTTATTGTGCAATCTAAGAATTAAATGACATTCTGTAACCCTAAAACAGACCTGCTTAATTCAACAAGATTCTGATCAGGATAAAAATCAACTAAACCCTCTAAAATTCATGGAAAAATATCTCCTATGGTTTAGAACCTTCAATTCAGTCTTTAGAACCTCTTTTGACCTAGATTGGTGTCTCAGCTCATTATTTGACTTAATTTGGGTTTTTGTGTAAAATGTCTAATCAAACGTGATCAAACCTAAAATCCAACTTCATCATTGGATTCCTTAGGCCCAAATTATATTTTTACCAAAATTTTGACCTAAGGGGAGGTCATCTGAACCTACTTTGCAAAATAGTCCACCCAATTACATTCTGGACCCTAGCTTTTGAAAACTCTTACGTAGATCCCCCTAACTTCCTCACCACTCTTACAAACAAGTCCCTCCACCATTAATGGGGAGAAATCCTACTCCGACGAGGAATGGAAGGGGAGTACTCCCCGTTCCCTCAGAGATCTCCCAGATTTGGAAAGGAGATTCTCTGAGGAATTCCCTTCCATCTGAGCTTGATTGCAATCTCTGATTTGCACCCAATCTCTCATGCGAATGCACGAGAGATTTGGGTATCCAACGGATTCCTTCTCCGATGAGAACTCTCACGCTTGGAAGCTTGTCTTCCAAGCACAAGAGCCCCTGCTAGCATCTATAAAAGGATCCTCAACCCCAGCTGCATCTCTTCAGCTCGACTTGGCCAGAGATCCACCTCAATTTCATCTTCTTCTCCTCCGGTCAGGAAGTCCAGTGAGCTCCGACGAGCCTCCCTCCTCTTTCTCATCGCTCTACCACACTACTAGTGGTAGAGTTGCCCTCACCATCTTCCTCCGCATCACGCAACACCCGTGCGCGCACCTCTAGACCCTTCATCGTCACCGCTCTCCCTCCCCTAGACACCGTCTTCTCCGGCGACAGCAGGTACATCCAGTAGCCACCTCTCCCCCTTCGTCTACTTAGTTAGGTTAGAATTACTCCTCTCTATCCCCTCTTAAATTCCCCTCTCTCTATTTTCCCTTTCAACCCCTCGCAGCCACTGTCCACCGCCATCTTCTCCATCTCCGGCCGCCCACCGGCGAGGTGCCTCCACCTCTCCACACCTCCACATGCCTCGCCAGATACCTCACTACCTCCGCCACAATCCACTATTCACCTTCTGCCCATCCATCGACCACCATCACCTCCCTAAACATCCCCCGACCAAACCCATAAGCACGGCCACAAGGTGACCTAGGCACGCACACCTAGGCCACCCTGCGGCCTGCCACCCACCGTCCCACCTTCGCCAAGACACGGCGAAGCTCCTCAGGTGTTTTAATGGGGCCGACAGGCCGTACTAAGTGAAATGCAGGTTGACCCCCCTTCCGCCATTAACACTGAAGCAAGAAGGTTGCAAGGTCTCTCCAGGCCTCATCCACCCAAGTGTTGCGCTCCAGGACGTGTGGATTGGTCTTGCGCATCCATGCAGCTAGGCAATTGGCTGGAGGTCAACTGCAGCTGTGGCAATTAAAGGCGACACCCTGCGGGTGCGTGAGCAAAGCGGGTAGGACACTTTAGTCCCACCTCGGAAATCTTTAGCTCAGGTATGTAGTATAAATTGAATTTGTGTTTTGTGATATTTGCCTCAAGTCACACAGGGGTGAGGTCCCTCGCCCTCACGCCTCGTCCGCAACCTGCCCCTGCGGATCTAGCACCCGACCCGATTACTCGGCTCTGGGAGAGCACATCGAGGAGAGAGAGAGAGACGTGGGGAGGGTAGGGCGTAGGTTTTGCTACATGGTGTTGTGCAGGGAAGAAGAAAGAGGAATGCGCAACTGAGCAAAGAGAAGGAAGGATACTTAGCCGCAGAAAGGAAGAAGGAAGGAAGGCCAAAGAGAAGAAGAAAAAGAGGAGAGATAAGGAAAAGGTTGAAGAAGGAAATCAAGTCAAGGAAGGAAAAAGAAGAAGAAAGGTAGAAGCCAAGGTAAGAAGCAGCACTGTAGCAGAGGTGTGGCTGAAGAAGAAAGAAGAAGAGAAGTAAAAGAAGAACAAGACAGAGGAACATAAGAAAGAGCAGAACTAAAGAGACGAAGAAGAAAAGTGAAGAAGAAAGAAAGCAGAAATGAGAAGACTCAAAAAGGAGAAGGAAATAAGAGCTTAAAAAGAAATATCTTTTTAAGACGTATGATTCTATAATCAGACGTCTAATTTTTCTATTTTTGTTATAATTGATTCTTAAATTCTTGCATTTATAGTCTAAATTAAGCTTTGAGTAACTCTAAGTGTTCAATTACATTATTGAGATTAGTGAATAAATTCTATTTGCTCCCTGTGTTCGACCTCGGATACTTAGGTTTTCAAATAATAAATTCTTATTTGTTATCAACGCTTGGTCACCTATACTACAACGCGACTAACTTATACTCATTTAAAAAGCCCGACAAAGCGTCATAACAAGTAGGAAGTTTAATGTATGCAATGATGGTAGTAGACCCGACTTGGCTTACCCTGTAATCTTAGTAAGTAGATATCAAAGTAATCCAGGCCCAACACATTAGGAAGCATGCTGTTAAAAGGATTATGTGATATCTAAAGGGTGTTGTAAGTTTAAGACTGGTATATCAGGCTGAATCACTTGAAGTGATTGGTTACTCTAATGCGGATTTTCGAGGTGATGCGATTGATAGAAAATCAACATCTGCTTTTCTATTTATGTTTGGTGGTGAGGCTGTTTCTTGGTGTAGTAAGAAACAAAGATGTGTATCAAGGAATACACATGAAGCTGAATATATATATTGCATGCAGCATGGCCACCACACATGTCATTTGGATCAGGTGTTTCCTAGATAACTTAGGCCTTAGATTGGTAAAAGAACGAACCATTCGAAATGTTTTGTGATAATCAAGCAACAATAAGGTCAATTAATAGTGAAGCAAATAGTTCTGAAGTGAAACATACAGAGATCTAGTATCACTATATTCGAGATATAGTGGAACGACTAGAAGTTAAAGTGAGTTATATACGTACTAGTGACATGCTTGTCGACTAGAACCTACATTAAACATGTTAGTTTAATGAGACTCAGGAATATTTGATTCTAGTGGGAGGTATTTATGAATAATGAGTCTCTTATAACATCTCCGGGAAATATAGACACCCTACAAAGCTAGGAGTGTAGCATGACCACATCGGTCAAGTGAGAGATGTTAGTTGCAGGAATGGATGATCGAGTGAACATCTAGACCTAGTTAATCCACAGCTAACAGCTAACAAAGTGTTAGTGGAACTGGCAGATTAGGCAATTAGGGTTTAAGGGGGTAGACGGTGTCGAGGAGTGGGCCTATAAAAAAAGGAACAAAGTCCCTTAGGGAAGTCCCATCCAAAAAATAAGTACCTCTTCTCCTTGCTACCCTCCCTCGTCATTCCTAAGAGTGGGTACTTCACTTCTTCCTTTTGAGATGAGGACTATCATCTAAGTTCTAGCCACGCTCTTTAATTTTATGCTAAACTTTTAACAATTTTATGTTGAATTTTTAACTTACCTAGGTAACCATAGTTTCCGTTCTACAGTGAACTTGATCTAAAATTCTGCATGGTTGGATCCTTTCACATCCTTTAGCAAGTCATCAGAGAATCCATATACTTAAAGTTTGAAAAAGGGAAATTGAATTCTTGGTATTTCAAATTAACTGTAGTCGGAGATCAAACATTGTGGAAGGGATGGCAACATAAGGTGGGGAGGGCAAGTAGCAGGGTAGGATTCATATGGCCCATTAGAGGTAGATGGTGGGAGAATTTAATGGCCATTCAATTGGATGTTACAATGGTCGTCCCCTTTGTACTATGTCAGTGGGATTGCTTTGGTCACTACCATTTTTTAAATGTCCTCACAGAAGGGAAGAAGTGACGAAATTTTGTTTCCTTTGCAGGAAGCGGCATGTCCGGATGTTAACATCATCCAAGTGTTTCCTCAGCAGGATTAATGGATTTGCAAATTTAGGTACAAAAGAGTTTTTAAGATTTGCAGTTACCTCTATCTACTACCATCCTTGAGTCTTGACCTAAACCAGTCAATTTTGGTATGGTGTTTCATGTATTAACATGTAATCTACTAGAGCTTAGTTACATAAAACCCCAAAGCCTACATTTCATCCGAAAACTAAGTGCAGAAATAGGCATTAGTTAGCGATTACCTGAGGCCCCACCTGCCTTGGAAATTAATCAGAAATTAATTTGTTAAGATGTAGTCCTGTAGGCCAAAATTTGAAAGAAAAATAAATAAATAAATAACTGACGGGCAATGGCATACCTGAATGGTGGTCAAATGGACGTTGTTTCCGATATATTTTTGTAAACTTCAACTTAAATCTAAAAAAGAATAAATCAAGAATAAATCAAAGTATTCAAAATGATGGCGAATCCATGGTATTGGAGCCATAGCATTTAAGTTAGGGCCGTTTGTCACGCAGTTCCCCGAGCATGTAATAATTGTTGAGATTGTGACATGCAATGCAGTGCCTTTTTTTTATTATTTGTTTGGGAACTTTGACATGCATTAATTTGATTCACATGTCCTTGTAAACAGTAAATATTACTGGTATGTTCCTGATTTTGTTTTGCATGGATGTTTGCATAAAATTAAATACAATTACTCCACTCCAATAATATAAAACTATAAATTATATAACCATGTATAAGGTAATTTATAGCAGTTTGAAGATTGACATCCAACGAAAAATTATTTAAAACATTCGTAGGGAAAGGAAGAATTTTATCAATATGAATTAAATGTCACGTGCCTGTTACTCTATAGAAAGAGCGAGTATTAACAAGGAGGTATTCTAGGTTCTTGACGGTACATGTAATAGCTTATTTTTCATCAAATGTAGTAGAATATTTCGCTAGAAATTAATTTTATGATATTCTATAGGTACACGTTAATAACCATGTAGAGTTATGTATCTCAATATAAAAGAAAAACCTTGCGGAATTGGGGCAGCGTCGACAACTTGCAAGGGGGGTGGTGGGCATTTATGCGAAATCCGAACGGGATTGACCTCCCATGCCTCCGCCACTTTTCGGCGCACGCTACATCCCGAGTTAAAATCGATGCATGCAGCACCATAAAGGCCCTCAGCTTTTTCCTGTGACCTGACTGAGATAACCAGTCATATGAAGACAAATAATAAATTTATGCTCCAAGCTAGTATCACCAAACATGCCACAACGTGATAATAAATTCTAGCATTCCGTCCTTTTTCATCTACGTATTAACTAATATATAGAATAAATACCGACGTGTATTTCAAGCAACAAGCATAGCACTACAAACCGTTATTATACATTCTCAACTTAAAAAAGAGGCTCTTTTTTTTACAAGTGACGTCTAGATGTCAATAAGAATATTCTTATCATTCTACCAACCCCTTGGCTGCAAAGTAGAGACGCAACTCCATTAAAGGACGTGAGAAGTTTAATTAAAAGGTTGGAGAGTGTCATAACACAATCGATTAGTTTATGGACAACTTGATAGACTTGGAGTAGCGAGACCCTTCTCTAATTAAGTTATGTCCCACTTATCTATTTCTTTACCTTCGTTAGTGCAGCACACATAATGGCATGTCCCTCTCTTTACTTTGCTTTTCAACTAAATCTAGTTAGATCCCACCTAGAACATGCACGATAATCCTGTCTTCTTCACGCTTCATCTGATTCCATGGCTTATATTCTTTGATTGCATGCAGCTGATTTCATCGAGCTTCGATCAGTGCTTATTTACCCAAAATTAAAATTACTCTTGTTAGAACTACTCGTACAAAAAGAAATAAAATCGGCAATGATTCAAAGCCGTCATCAAAATCATGATAAACATTTGCAGCTTAGATGCCTGTACATCGATTGAGGTTGGACTTAACTTTATCTAAACACATATCTGGTTATGAATCCACTCTTCATACTCTATTCATTTTTCATATATCTTATCCAAACTCGTAGTTATACCTATTTACTCCACTCGGTATCTCTTTATCTGTAAGAAGTTGTAATGGAGTCATTCTCAACTAAAATATATGACTTGTGAGTAAAAATAGAATTTTGAAAATAATTGACAACTGAAAGTACAAAAAGTTTATATCGAAGTAAAAGATCATATTATGCATTATTTATAAATAAGGTGACATGTCATAGAGTATTTGAATTATATCATACTCACACGTATATATACATATGTAAGTGCAAACACATATATCTATTGAATATATGAGTAAATTTTCAAATTCATACTCATATTTATTTAAATTTGTAAATCAAAATCCATATTTATGTAGAAGTTAAATGTATCAAATTTCACATGTTCCAACCAAGCTTGGTTGAGTCAAATTTTGATTTGGTGAACCTTAATTAACATTCTTAGTCATCAAAAGCCCATCAACTGACATTGCCAACAATGACATTGCAAATGCATAGGGTAGCGATGCTAACTATTAATCAAACTCCAAAATACTACCACAAAAATTAATTACATGATAATTAACAAGGTATCGAACAAGACAACTCTTTTCCGATAATTTTTTTTAACATTTTATTGCTGTTTAGTTGCATACATAAGGAATATCATCATCAAATTGTAACAGGAAATATTGCTATATTTGCATGCTTACACAAGATAATGTGCCAAATAGTTAAATACCCTATTAATATAAGAAAATTTGGCTGTCAAGCTTGCCTATCCGAAAAATAATATTAGCAACTATGGTATGAGTCTTCCACAGAATGTTTACTTGATGGCCTGCTGGAGCCTTCAAGTCTCATTTAATAGAGGTTTAGGTCTCATTTGTTTCCCATGTTAATCGAGTTAACATAGCACTTAACCCACATGGATTTAATTTGATTTACACAGATTTCATCCAACGCAATTCCTATTCCGCTGTGTCCGTGGAATAAGAAATCTGATTAGTTTACTCCACTTGTGGAAAAGAAAACCTGATGGCCTTCGAACCCTTAGCCTCGGATGGGTGCCTTCCTCCTCGCAATTGATGGGTATCCCCTCTAAAATGCTTTGGGAGACCTAGTGAAGCGAAGAGGTGTCGATTGCAAAAACATGCGTTGATGGTGAAGGATGTTGTCAGTGTTGTCGAAACCCTTGTTATTGTGAAGAAAGGTGACATTTTCGACTTTTTAAAAACTTTTCGATCGTGATTTATGTGGCCTGTGGCTTGATATATTCGATCATAGATATTATGTACATCGTGGTTTCATATCGTTGTGTGCTTTGCTCGTTGATGTTTGTGGTCGGAGTTATGACGCCCTCTTTTCTAGGTTTTGGTTAAAAATTTTTTCTTACTTCATTTGGGATTCTGAGGTTATGTGCTTTGCACGTCGATGTTTGTGGTGTCCGTGATTAAGGTTTATGTCGCCCTCTTTTCTAGGTTATTGTTGGCATTTTTCTTCATCGTTAGAGAAGGCGATTGGGTTTTCTGAGGGGATGTATTGTATTTGTATATGAAGGATTGTGAGGTGTGGTCTTCTTCTTTCTACAGATGCATTGGTTGTGAGGTTGGGCTTTTGGGATTAGGGTTTCGAGGTGATGCTTGCGGCTATAGAGGTATTGATAATGCCTTTATTCCATTGCCCTATTTCTTAGCTTTTTGTCAGGAAGCTTTATTACCAATGTCAGGCTTTATTGAGCCATTTCAACTACGATGTATGGTGTACAGCATGATTTTTGGGAGGTAGGATGCTCGATGGGAGTAATGTGTGAGTGAATGGGGTAGTTGTGGTGTTCAGTCTCTTCCTATAGGCTATTGCCTCATGTTACGCCTCATCTACTAAGATTCTTGGCAATTTATCTTCCATCTATGGTGGATGCCAAGAATAGAAGGTGATGGGTATTCAGCTGAGGGTATAGTTTCTCATTGGTCGTGCTACCTACTTCGTATTGTGTCCATGGGAGGGGTTGGTAGCCCAGCGTCCTCTCACTGTGGTAGCATTAGCCGTGAGATGTGAGATGAAATAAAGTTGAAGGTGAGTAGCCATCATCTATTTAAGTGTCTACCTACTTTCCATAATGTTGTCACTTGGGTGGTGTTGCTAATCTGTATTGCAGAGAAGGAAGAGGAGGGTAATCAGCCATTTGTTGTATCCCTTGCTGCAGCTTAGTGGATTGCCATGTTAGGTTAAGTTTCTGTTGGGTTTTTTCAGGCGATTGAAGTGAGAAAAGTTGTGGTCTCCTCCAACACCTAAAGCATTATCACAGCAAGCTTATGAACCACATGTTTAGGAGGTAAGTTCCTTGACCTATCTTTCCTTTAATCGATCTACCTTATCATTTGCAGTGTAGAATGTCTGTTTGCATCATAGTTGTGGTTTGTATTTAGTTTGCTTGGTTATTTACAAGTAATCGATTATGGGAGGATTATTTTTTTCGATAGTAGGAAGTGCACTATTATTTGAAGATTACATTCTCTGTTTGCATCGTAGTTGTAGTTTCCAATCTATTTTATTTGGTTGGTTATTTAGAATTGCTCCAATGAGGGAGGCAAAAGTGGGATCTATGTTATTATTTGCAATGTACAATCTCTATTTTGAATGTAGTTGTGGTTTGCGGTCTTATTGATTTGGTTGGTTATTTACAACTACTGAATATGGGAGGCACTACTAGAAAATTAGGATTCATCATCGGTTAGTTGTTGTCAATTTGGAAAGTAACAGTAAAAATATATTTACCGTCATTTATATAAGCAATAGCAAATATGTTATTACAAATAACCCGCTATCATCACCAAAAAAAAAATAGCATTGGATGCCCAAAGGTGATATTAATATTCACCGTAGCGAGACTACTTGAAATCCTTGCAATTCTGTTTGCTGTTAGGTTTAAGTTTGGTACAAAGTCAATTTCCTCTATGAAATGATACAAGTGTCTTTACTAACGGTAAAGATTTGCATTTTTGTAATTTGTTGAAGTTCACCCTAACACATTGATAAGAAAAGTACGTTGGTGTTGAGGTTTCTTGGTTCATTTTCGTTGCGGTGTTTCTTTGAAAAAATATAGAGTTTGCTTAGGCAGGGTAATGTTTTCTCATGTTGCTTTTTACATCAATGTTGTTTTTAGTTTATATCAGTTAGGTTTGTGTTTTGTTGTCATTGTTATTTACGAGGTTGGATGTTAGCTAACGGTGTTGGAGTAGAAGATCAAAGGTTAACATATACATTCTTACTTAATAAAGCTTCGCAATGATTAAGTTGACACCATTTAAGGGAAGTTGACAAGAAGGTCTGAATGTGGGAAGGTTTCGTGATTGGACAGGTACCTCGGTGGTGATTAGGGTGTGTCTGTTCAGATATATGCTTTTCTCAGTCTTGAGTGGTGAGAGAGGAGGTTCTTGTAACGTCGTTTGGTATCCCTGACATTCATGATTTCAGTAGAATATTAACAGTAAGTTGACATATGTTAATTTTATTATTTAGAAAAACTCGTATGAGCTTACAAACAAATATTCGATTTGCATTAATATCTGTAAGCAGCAACATGGTAGAAAATTTTCTAAACTGAAAGATATAGTATTATGATTGGTAGGGGGGATACTATCAGTAAGGGTGAAATTGGGAAATCTTAAGTATTATTTTTAATAATGTTCGATGTTTCAGTGAAAATATACTGTTGAATCATCTGAAATTGGAATGATTGTCCAACGTTTTCTGAATGGCAAGTTATGTCAGTTGTGATTACTGTGAATCTATTTACTCTACGGTATTTGGAAGTAGCGACCAGTGGAGTTAGCAGATCTTGTATTGGTTGTTGTATCTGTTTTCAGAGTAGAAAAATATAACGGTTATGGAAATTAAAATCGTAAATAGTTACACACTGCAATCATCTTTCAATGAATGATCACTGAAATTGTATAGGAAATTTTGTGCATGTATTTTCCTTTTGGAAACCATGCAAAATGGAGATAGCAACGAAATTTTCATACGTACTCATAACGGGTGTGAAGGTGTGTAGAAAATATAGTAATCATCTAGAGTTACGAGGTGTTGAAACGTAGCAGCTGGAGTACATTGTAACGACCCTAATTCTCCCCTAATTCTCCGGAAATTAGAGAGAAGATTAGTGGTTGTAACGATGCTTAGGTCTTAATTACTGAGTTAGTTAGGGTTATAATAGTCTAATAAAAGGTATAAGTAGAGTATAAGTATAAAACTAAAGAGGCCGAAACCTACTAAAAATCCGACAAATATTTCCCTATTTCCTCACCATTTTTCCAAAATATTGTACCTTAAATGAAGACCTATGCATGTATATCATAAATAAAAAGTAGATACACCAGACAGCTCATACACACGAAGCAAAATAATGAATATAATACAAGCGAGCACACCTCGCAACTACATATCTTTTAACCAACATGTACAAAAAGAAAACTAGCCAATATCAACTATCACTATCCATCACATACTGCATTGCTCCAATCTACCAGCATACACGCATATTCATGTTTCACAGTTCGATCATTACAAAATTGTACACAACTCAAGATATATATAATATATATATAACAAAAGCAGGACCCAACAATAGATTCTTTATAACATATAAAAAGGGGCCATAACAAAACGAGAATGTAAAAGTATTATCCAAAGTTTAGTAGGTGGGCCCCCCCATGGCCCCTGATGTCACACCACGGCCACCGCTGTCCTCGGGTGTCTTAAGGTCATGTAGAGGCACTGGTCCGCTTGAGCGTGGAGTTGAAATGGCTCTGGGAAAGTCCTAGAATCGCTGCACCACAACATCAGACTTTGAAATGAGTCACAAGAATAGGATGAGCCAACTAGCCCAATAGAGCTAAAATTTCGTGTGCCAACAAAGCAAAAGCAGGCAGTGTACGGATACCACCTTTCAGACTAGCCATCTCTTTTAATTTCTCCCAAAAAGTTATCTTGTGAACATTCACAATTTTTATTTCATTTATTCTCCCTCTCACCTCAGAGATCAGCTTATTAGAAATCTTCCCTCTCTAACAAAGGTGATTAGGATGTACCCTTCTCTGGAGTCCCAGCCTAGTAGGCTTTCCTTGATGAAGGGAGAGTCTAACAACATTAGTCATCCTCGAGTGAGGAGTACCCATCCTTGCCTAGCAAGGATGGTGCTGACATTAGTTAGAAGAGTCAAGCCTTTTTGGGAACAACCCAAGCCAAATCCTTAAGATTACAAGGAGCAATTCGTCTCTTATGCATCAACGTATGGTTATAATTACTCATGTTTAGCTATGGTTAGGTCAGTTGGATGTTTAAGGAGTCACACCAGTGCCTCCCACTAGGAGAGTATGCTCTCTCAGTCATCCATCTAACTGAAGCTACAACTCTAACCCATTTAGGCAGAACTAGCCAGATGTTTAATGGGCCACACCATTGCTCTCTCATGGAACATGGTCCTCTAGGTTCACCCTTTCAATCCACCATCAGTTGACCAAATCTCGCATTGAAATGACCCTTTCCTAGGATCGTGTGACGTTTCCAAAATTTTTTAGGGTTATGGGTGCAATTTTAAACCCCCGTGGTTTTAGTTAAGGGAATTACAAGGGAGAAAGGGAACTTGCAAGGGGAAAACCCATAATTTTCCCCACACCTTACCCCACCGTACCCACCCCATTCCCCTAACCCACCATACACCATCCCCCTCACCCCTCACGACACCCTCCCCATTCCCTCCACCTCCACCTTTCCTCTTCCCATACCTCCCACCTCCATATAAACCCCCTCCTCCATTCGTTCCCACACCACCGCTAAGAGGGAGCAGGAGAAGGAGAGAGCGGAGAACAGAGGAGACCAGAGGCTTGAGAGCAAAGGGCTCATGAGGGAGATAGGGAGGTGCTGCAGCTTCTGTGGTGAGAAGAAGCTCACAAATGATTCTGCAGAATCATTTTTCCACAGGATCAGACGTTTGGATATACCATCAGACGTTTAGTCAAATGTCCAGAGGTAATACCAGACATCTGATAGCACGTAGTTTTCATTTATTTCTCTTCCTGACAAATCTGACTCTGTGTATGTATGTCAAGGGTTGGGGAGGCATGTCGATGCAAAGACCAAGGCAGTTTCAAACGTTCAGGAGTGTCTCCAGACGTCTGAAGACACCCTCAGATGTATGCACGGAGTTCCAGACGACTGAAAAAGGTGTCCCGAGCAAGGTGAGTCTCTGAGTTCGTTTAAGACGTCTGGGACTCTTCCCAAACGTTTGATTTTGGCCAGGGTTGGTGTTTTTGGACCCGTTCAGGACCCAAACAGAGTCGGATTTCTGCAAACGAAACGTCGTTGGATTCCATTCAAGTTTCTCTGCATAATGATATAGTGTCTATACAGTTTTAAACTCGTTTGACCTATCGGTCCATGTTATAGGTCTCCAGTCCATAGAGTATCCCGAGTCCCTACGAGACACGAGAACCGGACCGACTCGACTAATCCCAAGACCTAGTCGTCCAACGAGGAAGTAACCAAAAGACAGTAAAATAAACCACATTCAGCATGAATATAACTAACAGTAAGAAAGTACAGCAGTAAGGAAAGAAACTACTACAGTAGGTACCACCACAACAGTAAAACAGCATTTATCATATAACAAGAACTGCAGGTAAAGAAGGTACAGCGGAAACAAAAACTACTCACTAGAACAGAAACAAAAGGGGTACAAAAGGCTGTGGTAACTCTACTGGACCCTACTCGGCCCAGCGTCCTCTGCAGCCGCCGGCCCTGGCTGCTCAACACCTGGTCCTGAAAAAGGTAACGAGTGTAACACGTCAGCAAAACGCTGAGTAGAGTGGCAAACTAACTAAAGGCAACAGTAGAGTGTACAGTAGCTGTTATGTTCTATTACTTCCTTTATTCACATCTTTCAATTTTTCTCACTATTTCATTTATTTCTCAGATCCTTTACTTGATCTCGAATGTCCTCGTGGGAACGATCTTGATTGCAGTCTTTTCCAAAAGTAGAAGTAGCACGTGGTGCTCTCCTGGTCGGGAGAGTCCCCCGTGGTGATCCTACCCTCAGTCAACCACCCCAAGGTCACTGACAGACGTAACGGTGACTACGGCACGCGCGATAGACGCACAGGTAGCTAGCCCGCACTGGCACGCGGTCAGTCGTTTCCGTTAACGGGTGCGCCCAAAGCACAGCACGGAACCAGGGCAGAGCCCTCTCAGTAACAGGGGTCCAACCCCTCCACAGTAACCAAACCGGGGCCTTGCCCCTCCACAGTCCGCGCACCCTCGCCTGACTACCTTGGTTTGCCCTAGTGGGCCTAACAAGTCGGTGAAGGAGGCTAGCAGAACCCCGGGGCCCGTGGGGTAGCTAGTACTCTCCTAACACTACTAGCTCTCCTCGGTACTACGTACACGAGGGCCAACACGTCGGTACAGAGCGGCCAATCCTAACCCCGGGTCCCTGGGGCGGCTGGCCCCACTCTGCACTAAACAGGTACAGGTACTTCCCTTGGTACTGCGTACCCAAGAGACAGTACAAACTACATCTCAGTTCCATTCCTTTTTCTTTCCAGGAGTTCCACTCCTAATTCCCCGTAGGGTTCCAGCTCTTTATCTCAGAACATCATATGTTTCACTTTCCAGATTCACGTTCTCAAAATCCATGATCTCAAACGTGTTTCTTTATTCATAACAGACAGCTGTTAATTCAAATTACAGGCAGCTTTATATTCCTTTCCATTTTTCCAAGACTGCAGTATTATACATTCCACTAGTTTTTCCATCCTAAGATTCATGCCACATCTTAGGATCTAGCATACAACTAGTTTTCCAGCCCTAGGATTCATGCATCACCTAGGAGCTATCATTCCATACATTTCTCATTCCTAGGATTCATGCAATGTCCTAGATTCTAGTTATGGTTCCATACTTTAACAGGTTTTAAAAATAACTTAAGCCACTCTACCAGGTACAACGGGAGTAATGGGGGCGTGATCGGGAATCCCGCGTGCCTCCGCGACTCTCAAGACTGCAACTGAACAAGATCCTGTCACAAGGATCAAAAACAAGGAGTGTCTCAAAACAGTGTATAGCTACTGTAGATGAGTAGAGGAATTAATTCTGAAGAGAACGCAACTCGAATCGCGGAAAACGGAGCCCGAACGGGCCCTAAACGGGTCGAAAAAGACGATACTGTGCAAAATCAGACGTCTGGAACTCCTTCCAGATGTCTTAAAGAGTGGATCAGAGAATTACCTGTTCAGCGTGGTTTCCCAGACGTCCAGAAGTCTGCGGGGACGTCTGCCTAGATCCCAGACGTCCGATGGTCGCTCCGGACGTCTGGAGGTCACTCCCGCCGTCTGGTACAACTTCCAGCCGTCTGGTACAACTTCCAGACGTCTGATTCGCAAAGGATGGCGAATCAGCGAACCTGCGCACAGCCAACCCCCCCTCCCTCAGTACGGTCAGTCGACAAGAAGGAAGAAGAAAGTGGAAACTCACCTTTCAGACGTCTGTATGATCTTACAGACGTCGACCTTGCCGTCTGGCTATCACCCCAGACGTCTGATTCTGGAAATTTTTCCAGAATCAGAACCCTGCTCGGCCTCCGCTCGCGACGCCGCCCGCGTCGCACCTCGCGCGTCTGCTGCTCAGCCCGCAGCAGGTCCCTCTCCGCGTCGCTCCGCGCCCCCTGCGCCCTCCGTCGGCCGGCCAAGCCGCTCCGGCGAGCTCGCCCTCACGGCAGAGCTCCGCCCTCGCACGCCACACCTCCGCGCTCACTGCGGCCGCCGCTGCCGCCCTCGCGTCCGCTCGCTCTTGCACACAGGAAGGAGAAGAAGGAGGAGACGGTGGAGACGGGAGGGGAGGCGCGCCCCTTTTAACGCCGCACAGAGAGGAGAGAGAGAAGGCGGCAGGCCGCCTGCAGCCGCAGAGAAAAGAGGGAATATGCGATCTGCGCGCTCAGGCGCGCAGGCGACTCGCGTGTGTCGGAAATAACGGATTTTCAGACGTCTTGAAACTATCCCAGACGTCTTATCAGACGTCTGGTTGTGATCCCAGACGTCTTGTCCGACGTCTGAGCCACCTCCCAGACGTCTTAAAATACGTCTGGGGCACACATTCGTTACACGGGACCTACAGAGATGTCGGGAGCTACCGTACGAGCCCCCATTCCACCCGATTATCCTAATAGAGTGGTTTTCACCTTAATCCCGGAGTTAATAATTAAATTGCATCTGTAGAATTATTTGAACCCTAGGTTGTGAGATGAACCCTAGGACTGAAAATAGACAAATGCATACTACTTTAAAATATATTCGATTGAACCCTAGGTTGTGAAATGAACACTAGGGATGGAAGAAATGCATGTGTAATTAATGAATGATTGAGTTACCGTGATGCTTCCTAAAAAGAAATGAATCATGAGTTGCCTATACTACCTGTAATGAACCATATCATGAATAGAAATACATACCTGTACTGAGTAATCGATGGTGAAATTTGGGTTGCCTGTTCTACATGTAACGAACCAAATATGGAAATAAGAATGTCTATGTACGAACCCTACGAGGAATTTAGAAAGAAACCAAGAATACTGTAGTACGGAAAACCTGATGGTTTTGGAACATGTTGCCTACAGATGACTGTTCGGTCTTGGTTAAGGGAAGTGAGCTGGCCCTCGTGTGTGTGGTACCGAGGAGAGCAACTATCCCTTTTGAGTAAAGGGGAGCTAGTCGCCCCTTGGGTGGAGACCCAGGGTTAGGATTGGCCACTCTACGTCGACTCCCGTTTGGCCCTCGTGTGCATGGTACTAGGGTGAGCTACTTAGTATAGGGGGGAGCTAGCCGCCCCATGGGGCCCGGGATAAGGACTGGCCACCCTACACAGACTCTTGTTAGGCTCGCTGGGCAAACCAAGATAGTAAGATGAGGGTACACAAATTATGGAGGAGCGAGACCCCTGTTCTGTTCTGAGGGAAAAGCGCTGTGCTGTTCCATGCTGTGCGTTTGGGCATACCCGCTAGCAGAAACAACTGACCATGTGTGATGTGCATACATCTGATTAACCTAAAATGTCTATTAATGCATGTTCTTAGTGTCACATTAGCATCATACATTGTAAATAGTGCATAACATGCATAATCATGCATTTAGATCAAGTTGTATAAATTGTATAGTAATTGTCTCCTTTTATGGTTAGGGAAAGGGCAACTTTTTAATCGGGGCCTCGGATCGAAGATCCAACTATATGGATCTGATTAGGGCGATGATTGGAGTTCAACGACTCCAAGATCGCCTTAATTGGACATCCGTAGCATCAGATAGAGATCGAGGAATCCTAAAGAGCAAGGGCCAAGATGATATTAATTCGCACCTCAGACGACAAATCCGACCACACAGATGGGTTCGGATCGACGATATCAGCCTAATGGCATGAAAATCGGTCCAATCCGACACCCGTGGCACCATCTACAACACTCAGAAGATGGACGGCCTAGATTGTAACGACCCGGTTCCCGAGTCCCTACGAGACACGAGAACCGGACCGACTCGATTAATCCCAAGACCTAGTCGTCCAACGAGGAAGTAACCAAAAGACAGTAAAATAAACCACATTCAGCATGAATATAACTAACAGTAAGAAAGTACAGCAGTAAGGAAAGAAACTACTACAGTAGGTACCACCACAACAGTAAAACAGCATTTATCATATAACAAGAACTGCAGGTAAAGAAGGTACAGCGGAAACAAAAACTACTCACTAGAACAGAAACAAAAAGGGGTACAAAAAGGCTGTGGTAACTCTACTGGACCCTACTCGGCCCAGCGTCCTCTGCAGCCGCCGACCCTGGCTGCTCAACACCTGGTCCTGAAAAAGGTAACGAGTGTAACACGTCAGCAAAACGCTGAGTAGAGTGGCAAACTAACTAAAGGCAACAGTAGAGTGTACAGTAGCTGTTATGTTCTATTACTTCCTTTATTCACATCTTTCAATTTTTCTCACTATTTCATTTATTTCTCAGATCCTTTACTTGATCTCGAATGTCCTCGTGGGAACGATCTTGATTGCAGTCTTTTCCAAAAGTAGAAGTAGCACGTGGTGCTCTCCTGGCCGGGAGAGTCCCCCGTGGTGATCCTACCCTCAGTCAACCACCCCAAGGTCACTGACAGACGTAACGGTGACTACGGCACGCGCGATAGACGCACAGGTAGCTAGCCCGCACTGGCACGCGGTCAGTCGTTTCCGTTAACGGGTGCGCCCAAAGCACAGCACGGAACCAGGGCAGAGCCCTCTCAGTAACAGGGGTCCAACCCCTCCACAGTAACCAAACCGGGGCCTTGCCCCTCCACAGTCCGCGCACCCTCGCCTAACTACCCTGGTTTGCCCTAATGGGCCTAACAAGTCGGTGAAGGAGGCTAGCAGAACCCCGGGACCCGTGGGGTAGCTAGTACTCTCCTAACACTAGTAGCTCTCCTCGGTACTACGTACACGAGGGCCAACAAGTCGGTACAGAGCGGCCAATCCTAACCCCGGGTCCCTGGGGCGGCTGGCCCCACTCTGCACTAAACAGGTACAGGTACTTCCCTTGGTACTGCGTACCCAAGAGACAGTACAAACTACATCTCAGTTCCATTCCTTTTTTTTTCCAGGAGTTCCACTCTTAATTCCCCGTAGGGTTCCAGCTCTTTATCTCAGAACATCATATGTTTCACTTTCCAGATTCACGTTCTCAAAATCCATGATCTCAAACATGTTTCTTTATTCATAACAGGAAGCTGTTAATTAAATTTACAAGCAGTTTTATATATTCCTTTCCATTTTCCCAAGACTGCAGTAATATACATTCCACTAGTTTTTCCACCCTAGGATTCATGCCATATCCTAGGATCTATCATACAATCTAGTTTTCCGACCCTAGGATTCATGCAACACCTAGGAGCTATCATTCCATATATTTCTCATTCCTAGGATTCATGCAATGCCCTAGGTTCTAGTTATGGTTCCATACTTTAACAGATTTTATTAATACCTAAAGCCACTCTACCAGGTACAACGGGAGTAATGGGGGCGTGATCGGGAATCCCGCGTGCCTCCGCGACTCTCAAGACTGCAACCGAACGAGGTCCTATCACAAGGATCAAACACAAGGAGTGTCTCAGAACAGTGTATAGCTACTGTAGACGGGTAGAGGAATTAATTCTGAAACGAACGCAACTCGAATCGCGGAAAACGGAGCCCAAACGGGCCCTAAACGGGTCGAGAAAGACGATACCGTGCAAAATCAGACGTCTGGAACTCCTTCCAGACGTCTTAAACGGTGGATCAGAGAATTACCTGTTCAGCTTGGTTCCCCGGACGTCCAGAAGTCTGCGGGGACGTCTGTCCTATACCCCAGACGTCCGATGGTCCACACGGACGTCTGTAGATCACTCCCGCCGTCTGTTACAACTTCCAGACGTCTGATTCGCAAAGGATGGCGAATCAGCGAACCTGCGCATGGCCAACCCCCCTCCCTCAGTACGGTCAGTCGAGAAGAAGGAAGAAGAAAGCGGAAACTTACCTTTCAGACGTCTGTATGATCTTACAGACGTCGACCTTGCCGTCTGGCTATCAACCCAGACGTCTGATTCTGGAAATTTTTCCCGAATCAGAACCCTGCTCGGCCTCCGCTCGCGACGCCGCCCGCGTCGCACCTCGCGCGTCTGCTGCTCAGCCCGCAGCAGGTCCCTCTCCGCGTCGCTCCGCGCCCCCTGCGCCCTCCGTCGGCAGGCCAAGCCGCTCCGGCGAGCTCGCCCTCACGGCAGAGCCCCGCCCTCGCACGCCGCACCTCCTCCGCGCTCACTGCGGCTGCCGCTGCCGCCCTCGCGCTCGCTCGCCCTCGCGCTCAGGAAGGAGAAGAAGGAGGAGACGGTGGAGACGGGAGGGGAGGCGCGCCCTTTTAAGGCCGCGCGAGGAGGAGAGAGAAGGTGGTCGCAGCGCGCCTGCAGCCGCAGAGAGAGAGAGAGGAATCGCAGGTCTGCGCGCACAGGCGCGCAGACGAATCTCCCGTGCGAACATAACTATTTTCCAGACGTCTGTAAATGATCCCGGACGTCTGGTCAGACGTCTGGATGTGATCCAAGACGTCTGGTCCGACGTCTGGGCCACCTCCCAGACGTCTTAAAAGGCGTCTGGGGCACGCGTTCGTTACAATATAACAAACTCAAAGGAAGTTTCGTCCCCGAAACTTGCGCCAACTAGGGTGCAGGAAAAAGATGTCCAAATAACCATAACAAACTCAAAGAGGACCGAAGCCGGTCCGAAAAGACGTACCCGCGAAAAGCTCCGGGTACCGCTCCCGCATTGCCGCCTCAGGCTCCCAGGTAGCCTCCTCGTACCGCTGGCTCCTCCACAAAACCTTTACCAGGGGTACTTGCTTTCGTCTCAACCTACGGACGGCTCGGTCTAGGATCTGCACTGGCCGCTCGGGGTAGGTCAGGTCGTCGCTCACCTCGACGCTCTCGTGACTCAGTACGTGGCTGGGATCGGCTACGTACTTCCTGAGGTTGGACACGTGGAACACGTCGTGCAAACCAGAAAGCTGCGGGGGAAGGGCAAGTCTGTAAGCAATGGGTCCAACCCGCTCCAGGACCTCAAAGGGCCCCACGAACCTCGGCGCGAGCTTCCCTCTCACCCCAAACCGCTGTAAGCCCTTCATGGGCGAAACACGAAGGAAGACGTGGTCCCCAACCTCGAACTGCACCTCTCTGCCTCTGCGATCTGCGTAGCTCTTCTGTCTGCTCCTGACAGTGCGGAGTCGTCTGTGGATCTGCTCAACTACCTCCTGACTCTGCCGGATCAACCTGGGGCCAACCTCCCACTTGGTCCCCACCTCAACCCAACTCAAGGGTGCCGTGCATTTCCGTCCGTACAGAGCCCCGTAGGGAGCCATGCCGATGCTCGAGTGATAATTGTTGTTGTATGCAAACTCCGCCAGGGGCAGGTGCTCCTCCCAAGAGCCCCTCCAGTCTAGTACACAGGCACGCAAAAGGTCCTCAAGTGTCTGTATCGTGCGTTCCGACTGTCCGTCCGTCTGGGGGTGGTAAGCCGTGCTAAACCTCAACCTCGTCCCCAAAGCCTGCTGAAACTCAGCCCAAAACTGGGACGTAAAGCGGGTATCCCGGTCGGATACGATCTCCCGCGGAACTCCGTGTAGTCGCACCACATCACGGATATACCTCTCTGCCAACTGTGCTGGTCCCAAAGTGACTCGGATCGGCAAGAATCGTGCCATCTTCGTCAATCTATCCACTATTACCCAGACTGCGTCGTGTCCTCGCTGGGTAACAGGTAAGCCCACCACCAAGTCCATGGTGATGCTCTCCCACTTCCACTCTGGCACTGGAAGCGGCTGAAGCGGCCCTGCAGGCCTCTGATGCTCGGGTTTCACCTGTTGGCACACTAAGCACTGCTGCACGAACTCACCCACATCCCGCTTCATCCCTCTCTACCAGAACTCGCGTCTCAAGTCATGGTACATTTTCGTGTTTCCGGGATGTATGGTGAATCTGGAACCGTGTGCCTCAGTCAGGAGCTCTCTCAACAGCTCCTCGTCTCTGGGGACGCACAACCGTCCCCTCAAGCGTAACACCTGGTCTGTGAAAGAGAAGTCCCCTGGGTCCCCTGATAGTACTCTGTCGCGCAAAGACTGCAAGTACGGATCGGCCATCTGTCCCGTGATGATGCGGTCTATCAACTCTGGCCTGGTCTGCCGTGTCACCGTCACTGCCCCACAGTACCCTCGTAACTCTAGAGGTCGCCAACTGCCCACCTCCTCCAAAAGGCTCCAACTCTGTAACTGTAGACTGGCCAAGCGTGCGGGCGCCTTACGGCTCAAGGCGTCAGCCACCACATTGGCCTTTCCCGGGTGGTAGGAGATGCTGCAGTCGTAGTCCTTCAGGAGCTCCAACCAACGTCTCTGTCTCATGTTGAGCTCCTTCTGGTCAAAAAGATATCTGAGGCTCTTGTGATCTATAAAAATCTCGAAGGTTTCACCGTACAAGTAGTGCCTCCATGTCTTCAGCGCGAAGACAACAGCTGCCAACTCTAGATCGTGGGTAGGGTAGGTATGCTCATGGGGCTTCAGTTGCCGCGAAGCGTAAGCGACCACGTGACCCCTCTGCATGAGCACACCTCCTAACCCCTGCAAGGAAGCGTCCGTGTACACAACGAACCCGCCACTACTGTCAGGGATGGTGAGCACGGGAGCCGAGGTCAACCTCTCCTTCAGCTCCAGAAAACACGCCTCACAGGCGTCTGTCCAAGCGAAAGGCACGTCCTTCCGGGTCAACTGTGTCATAGGACGCGCAATCTGTGAAAATCCTCTGATGAACCGTCTGTAGTAACCTGCCAGTCCCAGGAAACTGCGAATCTCAGCGACTGAACGTGGTCTCTCCCACCTGAGCACTGCCTCGACCTTGGCGGGGTCCACCGCCAGGCCGTCTCCAGAGATCACATGACCCAAAAAGGTCACCTCCCTCAACCAGAACTCGCACTTGCTGTATTTGGCGTACAGCCTGCGTCGTCTCAGAGTGTCCAGAACCATCCGCAAGTGCTGTCCGTGCTGCGTCCGATCTCTAGAATAGATGAGTACATCATCTATGAAAGCCACCACAAACTGGTCCAAGTACGGTCTAAACACCCGGTTCATCAGGTCCATGAAAGCAGCGGGGGCATTGGTCAGCCCAAACGGCATGACCAAAAACTCGTAGTGTCCGTACCGGGTGCGGAAAGCTATCTTGGAGACGTCGGTCTCCCTGATCCTCAACTGGTGGTATCCAGACCTCAAGTCGATCTTGGAAAACACCGTGGCACCCCGCAACTGGTCAAACAAATCGTCGATCCTCGGCAGCGGATATCTGTTCTTGATGGTGACCCTATTCAGCTGTCGGTAGTCCACACAAAGGCGTAGGGTCCCATCCTTCTTCTTCACAAACAGTACCGGGGCTCCCCAGGGAGACGCACTGGGCCTCACGAAACCTTTCTCCAAAAGGTCCTGCAACTGGGACTTGAGCTCTCGCAGCTCAAGCAGTGCCATTCTGTATGGCGCGGTGGAGATGGGGCTGGTCCCTGGTACTAGTGAGATCTCAAACTCGATCTCACGCTCGGGTGGTAGTCCTGGTAACTCGTCTGGAAACACGTCGGGGTACTCTCTGATCACCGGGATGCTTTGGAAGTCTGCCACGGGGCTGTGCTCTGCCACCACACAAGCTAGGAAGCCCTCATACCCCTGGCTCAAAAGTCTCGCCGCCCGAAGTGCCGAAATGCACCTGAAACCTCCACCCACTGGCTGCCCGTAAAACTTGAAAGAAGGCAGCTCCGGAATGGAGAAGACAATCTTCCTCTCAAAACAGTCTACCAAGGCGTGGTAAGCGGACAGCCAATCCATCCCCAGAATCACTCCAAAGTCCTCCATCTGTATCATAATCAGGTCAGCTGGCGGGCTATGTCCCCCGATGCTGACCCCGCAACCCGTGTACACCTTCTCAGCTACAAACAGCTGACCACTCGGACCTCTGATTACGAACGGATTCTCTAACAGTGTATAATCCTGGTCCAAACTAACTACGAAACTGGCTGCGACAAACGAGTGCGTAGCGCCGGAATCGAAAAGCGTGTAAACAAGTCTGCCAGAAACTGAAACCATACCTGCTACCACGGATCCCGAAGCTCTGGCGTCCCTGTGTGTTAGGGCGTTGATACGCCCCTCAGCTCTAGGTGCGGACGAAGCAGCCACACTCTGCGTCGGACGGGTAGGTGCTGGCCGGTACCCTCCTCGCGACTGCTGTCCTCCTCCTCGTGCCTGGGAACCGCGGCCTCCTGCACGCCCTCCAGTGCTCTGCACGAGATGTATCTGCTGACCTCCTGCCCTAGATGGGCAGTCCCTCCTGACGTGGCCCGGCTGGCCACACTGGTAGCAGAGGGGAACCCGACTCCCGCCCTCAGTGAGTCCCTGCTGTCGGCTAGGCGGGGGTCCGGTGCTGGCGACTGGCCCCTGTCGAGGGCCCCCGAAGGCCACTGATGGCCCTGCACAACGTGACGGCTCTCCTGCGGACGTCACGTGTCTCCGTTGAGTTCTCCTAACACGCCTGGTGTGGCGGCGGAAATCTCGTTCCACCACTAACTCCCCTGTCGTACGCTCGGAAGGGGGAGGGGGTGGCGACGTGGGTGGAAGCTGAAATTCTTCTCGAACCACCTCTCGAATCAGTTGGACGAGGTCCCGAGACGGTATACTCAGGAGAAGAGGAGGGGTAGTATGTATTCCAAACCCGACATATCTGTCCCCCGGGCCCTGACCTCGGCCGCGCCTGCGGCCCACCCTCCTAGCTCCACGACGCGGCATCTCCTACAATGGAGACGCGAAACAAAATGAAAAGCTTCTAAACAGACGGTACCTAATGAAACCTCTAAGAGCTCATGTCAAGAGATATGTTGTGGTGGCTACTCTAGCTATAAACAAGTGAATTGGTTATTTTCCAGTCAGTTGATTCACTTCTCGGGATGACCTTGCTCTGATACCATCTTGTAACGACTCGGTTCCCGAGTCCCTACGAGACACGAGAACCGGACCGACTCGACTAATCCCAAGACCTAGTCGTCCAACGAGGAAGTAACCAAAAGACAGTAAAATAAACCACATTCAGCATGAATATAACTAACAGTAAGAAAGTACAACAGTAAGGAAAGAAACTACTACAGTAGGTACCACCACAACAGTAAAACAGCATTTATCATATAACAAGAACTGCAGGTAAAGAAGGTACAGCGGAAACAAAAACTACTCACTAGAACAGAAACAAAAAGGGGTACAAAAAGGCTGTGGTAACTCTACTGGACCCTACTCGGCCCAGCGTCCTCTGCAGCCGCCGACCCTGGCTGCTCAACACCTGGTCCTGAAAAAGGTAACGAGTGTAACACGTCAGCAAAACGCTGAGTAGAGTGGCAAACTAACTAAAGGCAACAGTAGAGTGTACAGTAGCTGTTATGTTCTATTACTTCCTTTATTCACATCTTTCAATTTTTCTCACTATTTCATTTATTTCTCAGATCCTTTACTTGATCTCGAATGTCCTCGTGGGAACGATCTTGATTGCAGTCTTTTCCAAAAGTAGAAGTAGCACGTGGTGCTCTCCTGGCCGGGAGAGTCCCCCGTGGTGATCCTACCCTCAGTCAACCACCCCAAGGTCACTGACAGACGTAACGGTGACTACGGCACGCGCGATAGACGCACAGGTAGCTAGCCCGCACTGGCACGCGGTCAGTCGTTTCCGTTAACGGGTGCGCCCAAAGCACAGCACGGAACCAGGGCAGAGCCCTCTCAGTAACAGGGGTCCAACCCCTCCACAGTAACCAAACCGGGGCCTTGCCCCTCCACAGTCCGCGCACCCTCGCCTGACTACCCTGGTTTGCCCTAATGGGCCTAACAAGTCGGTGAAGGAGGCTAGCAGAACCCCGGGGCCCGTGGGGTAGTTAGTACTCTCCTAACACTAGTAGCTCTCCTCGGTACTACGTACACGAGGGCCAACAAGTCGGTACAGAGCAGCCAATCCTAACCCCGGGTCCCTGGGGCGGCTGGCCCCACTCTGCACTAAACAGGTACAGGTACTTCCCTTGGTACTGCGTACCCAAGAGACAGTACAAACTACATCTCAGTTCCATTCCTTTTTCTTTCCAGGAGTTCCACTCCTAATTCCCCGTAGGGTTCCAACTCTTTATCTCAGAACATCATATGTTTCACTTTCCAGATTCACGTTCTCAAAATCCATGATCTCAAACATGTTTCTTTATTCATAACAGGCAGCTGTTAATTAAATTTACAAGCAGTTTTATATATTCCTTTCCATTTTCCCAAGACTGCAGTAATATACATTCCACTAGTTTTTCCACCCTAGGATTCATGCCATATCCTAGGATCTATCATACAATCTAGTTTTCCGGCCCTAGGATTCATGCAACACCTAGGAGCTATCATTCCATATATTTCTCATTCCTAGGATTCATGCAATGCCCTAGGTTCTAGTTATGGTTCCATACTTTAACAGATTTTATTAATACTTAAAGCCACTCTACCAGGTACAACGGGAGTAATGGGGGCGTGATCGGGAATCCCACGTGCCTCCGCGACTCTCAAGACTGCAACCGAACGAGGTCCTATCACAAGGATCAAACACAAGGAGTGTCTCAGAACAGTGTATAGCTACTGTAGACGGGTAGAGGAATTAATTCTGAAACGAACGCAACTCGAATCACGGAAAACGGAGCCCAAACGGGCCCTAAACGGGTCGAGAAAGACGATACCGTGCAAAATCAGACGTCTGGAACTCCTTCCAGATGTCTTAAACGGTGGATCAGAGAATTACCTGTTCAGCTTGGTTCCCCGGACGTCCAGAAGTCTGCGGGGACGTCTGTCCTATACCCCAGACGTCCGATGGTCCACACGGACGTCTGTAGATCACTCCCGCCGTCTGTTACAACTTCCAGACGTCTGATTCGCAAAGGATGGCGAATCAGTGAACCTGCGCACGGCCAACCCCCCTCCCTCAGTACGGTCAGTCGAGAAGAAGGAAGAAGAAAGCGGAAACTTACCTTTCAGACGTCTGTATGATCTTACAGACGTCGACCTTGCCGTCTGGCTATCAACCCAGACGTCTGATTCTGGAAATTTTTCCCGAATCAGATCCCTGCTCGGCCTCCGCTCGCGACGCCGCCCGCGTCGCACCTCGCGCGTCTGCTGCTCAGCCCGCAGCAGGTCCCTCTCCGCGTCGCTCCGCGCCCCCTGCGCCCTCCGCCGGCAGGCCAAGCCGCTCCGGCGAGCTCGCCCTCACGGCAGAGCCCCGCCCTCGCACGCCGCACCTCCTCCGCGCTCACTGCGGCTGCCGCTGCCGCCCTCGCGCTCGCTCGCCCTCGCGCTCAGGAAGGAGAAGAAGGAGGAGACGGTGGAGACGGGAGGGGAGGCGCGCCCTTTTAAGGCCGCGCGAGGAGGAGAGAGAAGGTGGTCGCAGCGCGCCTGCAGCCGCAGAGAGAGAGAGAGGAATCGCAGGTCTGCGCGCACAGGCGCGCAGACGAATCTCCCGTGCGAACATAACTGTTTTCCAGACGTCTGTAAACGATCCCGGACGTCTGGTCAGACGTCTGGATGTGATCCAAGACGTCTGGTCCGACGTCTGGGCCACCTCCCAGACGTCTTAAAAGGCGTCTGGGGCACGCGTTCGTTACATAGATGGTGCCACGTGGTGCCATCATAGCCACCCAACACTGGCCGCAGCACTTCTTCTTCATCCACTCAACAAATCTCAGTCATTGGATGCCCATCCAACGGTCGAGATCGCACCACGCCACCGCTCATCCAATGCTCTCCTCTTCTGAAGGCGCATGCGACGCTTGATCTCGACGGTCGAATAAAGATCCAACGACCGAGATTGGCCGTGCGCTAAACTCTCCGCGCAACACAAATGCACGCTCAGCATAGTGATCGACCACGCTACGTGAGTGCACGACGCGCGTTCGAGCTCACATTTGCTGTGCGTGGGTGCGCGATTGGAGCCGCACGATGCGCATCCAGCGGCAAAGATCGAGCAATAGCACCCACGCTCGATCAAACGCGCAACACTTACGCACGATCGCACATGGGCGTGCGGTGCGAGCATAGGCAGTTTAAGCCGTCTGATCTCTTGATCGGATGGCTAAGCATGCGCGAACGTGCGTGAGTGTTGAAGGGCACGAAGGCGAGGGGGCGCGCGAGCGGCGTGCACGTCGGCCAAATTCAGGCCTTTAATGACAGATAAATCTATCACTAAAGGTTCTGAATTAATGTTTTTCATGTTGTAATGTCCAAAATGCCCCCACTCCTTACAACTATAAAAGGAAACTCCTACCATATGGATTTCTCATCCCTTCCTTCTCTTCTCTCCCTCTCCAAAGCTCAAGAGAAGCTTATCCCACACCCGGGATGCTCCTCAAGAGCTAAAACCAAGTTTTCGCCCCCGTTCCGAAAGCAGATCTCGCGACGATGATGACGTGATGCCTCGTTCCCGTTCCTTCTGCTTCATCCTCCTTCTTCCCGCTCTGTTCCTCATCTTCCAGGTGTTGTCTCGTCCGGCTCATCCTCCAAGCGATCGTCGAGGAGGATAACTTCTCTCTCATTCCTTTTCCTACTTTCTAGAGTAGAATTTTCTTGCTTTCTTGTTGTAATAATTTCTCTCTTTCTAGTATAATCTTTTCTCGCTTTCTTAGTTGTAAAAATATTTTGCAATATCAAGTGAATGTTCTCTCTTTCTCTCTTCTTGTCTATAATGATTTCCTTGTGATTATTCTGCCCTTTAAACAAAAAAATAAAAAAATATAATTGCAAATTTTGATCGACGTAGCCTCTCTGAGTTCGACCCGGGATTTCTTTACAGATTTTTTGGTATAAATTTTATTTGTTAAACGGATTTCTTCACTACTCGAACTATGACAGGTTTTCAAAACCAATTCCGATAGCATAGTCTTCCGCCATTCAACAATGTGCCAATGTAGGGTAGCTACCCATGCGCTTATCACACGTGCCATAGTCACCGCTATGTCACGATCGTGACCTCGGGGTGGTAGATCGAGTGTAGGACTACCACAAGGGACTCTCCCAGCCAGAAGAGTGCCACATGTACATCCTGCATCGCGGAAAAACTGCAAGCGAGATCGTTCCCTTAGGGAACAAGAAGATTGAGCAATATTATGGAACTTGATTAGAGTGCTCGACTCGTAAACACATAAACCAGATAATTGGAAATGAGTGAAAATAAATAACAGACAATTGTATGTTTAGCTGGTTACTGTTTAATTATGTTGCATGTAAATGACTTAACCACCACTCTGCTCAACGTTAGCTGACCCTGAATTTTGTAACCATGTTCAGATCAGGAATTCGAGCGACCAGAGTCACCGGCTGCTGAGCGAGCTGGGCCCAGTCGAGCCCAGCCATAGTTTCCTTTCTTTTGTTTCCCTGCACAGAGTTTTGTTGTAGTGAGTACCTATAGCTTGTGGTTATATTTCCACCAGTTCCCTGTTGTGATGACTATATTTGTAACAGTACATTTCCGCTGTATCATATAATAATCTTGTGGTTTGTTGTTCTCTTTCTTTTACTATCAGTTATATATTTTCTGCTTAGTTACATTACTCATGTGGTCGTGGAATGAGTATGCATTTGGTTGTTTCTCGTTGAACGACTGGGTCTTAGGATTCATCGAGGCAAGCTGATCTCGGGTTCTATAGGGAGCCGAGGTCGGGTCGTGACAAGATGGTATCAGAGTAAGGTCATTCCAAAAAATGAACTAAATGGTCTGGAAGTAACCACTCTTGTACATGTAGCTAGGATAGCCATCACAACATATTATCTTGATTGTCGCTTCCAAGTCTTATTTCCCCTTGTAATCAAGTGTCATTGACAGTTCTGTCTTTTCTTCAATCTCTGTGTAGGAGATGCCTCGCCAGGGAATTCCTGAGGAGGGCCGCAGATGTGGTTGTGGCCGTAGGCGTGGTCGCAAGGGAGGACGAGCGATGGCCGAGGACGAGGCAGCTCCACCTCTCCTTCTAGGCATTCAAGCCTTGGACCTCGCCCAGCTGATCCAAGATATCATACGGGAGGAGATCCAGCAGCCTCCTCCTCAACCACCTCTGCCTGGGGATGCGGAGGGGAGTCCTTCGTGAGGCAGGTGAGCTGCCACGGCGCTAGACGAGTTGGAAGGGGAAGGGGTGATCCTCCACCACCCCCACCTCCCTCAGACACTTCGGAGCATGAGCCCTCCTTGTCGGGAGGTGCACCTGTTCCCCCGTTGTGGCTCCACCAGGAGATCTTTGGCTAGTTTAGGAAGCTGAAGCCCCCCTCATTCAAGGGGGAGGAGAGCCCATCTGAGGTAGAGGATTGGCTAGAGCAGATGGAGAAGATCTTCGACACACTCCATCCTTCTGCAGAGTGTTGCGTGGCCTTCGCTACATACCAGCTGGAGTGTGTTTCCCACAAGTGGTGGAGGGCAGTCAGAGGACAGGAGGAGGGAGAGCCGGCATGGGACTGATTTGTGGCGCTCTTCTATGAGCAGTACTTCCCACAAACCTGACAGGATCAAAGGAGGTGGGAGTTCCACACTCTCCGCTAGGGGGCGATGATGGTTAGCGCGTACCGTACGCATTTCCTGAAGCTGTCATGCTTCACCCCGACAACTACATCTACTAAGGAGGAACGCCTATGGAGGTTCACTGAAAGCCTCCAGCCTGCCATTCAGGGGTATGTGAGGCCCCTGAAGTTGCCTACTTTCTCCCGTGTAGTCGAGGCGGCCATGACCTACGAGGAAACCAACCCGGCTGTACAAGACATCAATGGGGGAGGACAAAAGAGGCACTACCAATAGGAGCACTCGTAGGGCCACCGAGAGAGGAGGCACACGGCACCTGCGAGGGAGTCATCTCACTCTGTGGGTCCACCAGGGACAATTTGGGACCCCAAACCGGGACCAGCCGACTGCAGCAGATCTCTGCCTAGCTACCAGCAGGGACAACAGACAGAGGGAGGAGGTCGCATTCCTCTCTACTATTAGTGTGGCCAGCCAAGCCACATACGGAGGGACTGCCCATTTAGGGCCAGAGCACAGCAGATGCTCCCAACACCAAGCACTGGAGGTCGATTTGGCAGCAGCGGTTACCATGCCTGAGGAGGAGGACAGCAATCACGAGGAGGGTATCAGCCAGCTACTTCTCGCACGGCCTAGAGCATGGCTACTTCTTCTGCACCGAGGGATGAGGGGCATGTTAACGTCCAGACTCACGAAGATGCTAGGGCTTCAAGTTCCGTAGTGGCAGGTATGGTTATAGTTTCCGGCAGGCTCATTTACATGCTTTTCGATTCCGGTGCCACGCACTCATTTGTCTCTACGAGTTTTACCGTCAGCTTGGGATTGGGCAGTGTACTGTTAGAGGAGCCATTCCTAATTAAAGGCCAAGGTGAACAAGTAATTGTCGCCGAGGAGGTCTTCACTAATTGTGAGGTCGCTATAGGGGGACACAGTCTTCCGGTTAACCTGATCATGATCCCGATGGAGGATTTCGACATGATCCTAGGGATGAACTGGTTGGCTGCTTATCATGCCCTAGTAAACTATTTTGGGAGGAAGATCGGTTTCTCCATACTAGAGTTGCCTCTCTTCGAGTTCCACGGCCAGCCAGTAGATGGAGGATTCAGGTGCATCTCCATGCTTCAAGCAACAAAGCCTTGAGCTAGGGGTGTGAGGGCTTCCTAGCTTGTGTTGTAGCAAAGCCTAACCCCATGGTTGACTTATAGAGTATCCCGATGGTTTATGAGTACCCCGACGTCTTTCTAGAGGAGCTGCCAGGACTGCCACCTGAGCGTGATATTGAGTTTGAGATCTCACTGGTACTGAGGACCGGCCCCATCTCAATTACAGGATCTATTAGAGAAGGGCTTTGTGAGGCCCAATGCATCCCCATGGGGAGCCCCTGTCCTGTTTGCGAAAAAGGATGGTACCCTTCAGTTGTGCGTTGACTACAATAGCTGAACCGGGTCACCGTCAAGAACAAGTACCAATTGCCTCGTATTGATGACCTCTTCGACCAGCTTAGAGATGCCACGGTGTTCTCCAAGATAGATCTAAGGTCGGGTTACCATCAGTTGAGGATCAGGGAGACCGACTTCTACAAGACAGCCTTCGACACACGGTATGGTCACTACGAGTTCTTGGTCATGCCATTTGGGCTGACCAATGCCCCACCGCTTTCATGGATCTGATGAACCTCATCTTCCGGCCGTACCTGGATTAGTTCGTGGTAGTATTCATTGACGACGTGCTTGTCTACTCTCAGGATCAGGCACAGCATGGACAACATCTCCGCATGGTCCTGGACACTTTGAGATGGCATAGGCTATACGCCAAGTCCAGCAAGTGCAAGTTCTGGTTGAGACAGGTTACCTTCTTGGGCCAGGTGATCTCAGAAGACGGGTTGGCAGTGGATCCAGCCAAGGTTGAGGCCATCCTCAGGTGGGAGAAACCACGTACAGTGACAGAGATATGCAGTTTCCTGGGGCTGGCAGGCTACTATAGGCGGTTTATCCAAGGTTTCTCGCAGATTGCACATCTTATGACTCAGTTGACCCGGAAAGATGTATCCTTTGCCTGGATAGACGAGTGGAGTCATGCTTTCAGGAGCTAAAGGAGAGGCTGACTTCAGCTCCTATACTCACCATTCCAGACAGCAGTAGCGGATTCGTGGTCTACACTGACACCTCATTGCAGGGATTGGGTGGTGTGCTCATGCAGTAGGGCCACGTTGTCGCTTACGCTTCGCGGCAACTAAAGCTACATGAGCACAACTACCTCACCCATGACTTGGAGCTGGCAGTTGTTGTCTTCGCGCTGAAGACATGGAGGCACTACTTGTATGAAGAGGCATTTAAGATCTTTACTGATCATAAGAGCCTCAAATACCTGTTTGATCAGAAGGAGCTCAACATGAGACAGAGATGCTGGTTAGAGCTCCTGAAGGACTACGACTGCACCATCTCCTACCATCCAGGGAAGGCCAATGTGGTGGCAGACGCTTTGAGCTGGAAGGTGCCCGCCCACTTGGCTAGTCTACAGGCACAGAGTTGGAGACTCATGGAGGAGGTGAGCAGTTGGCGACCCTAGGAGTCACGGGGGTACTGCGGGGTAGTGACAGTGGCGTGGCAAGCATAACCAGAGCTGATAGATCGTGTCGTTACCATACAGATGACAGATCCATACCTGCAGACACTGCAAGACCAGGTATTGACAGGGAACCCAAGAGAGTTCTTTTTCACTGACGGGGTCCTACATATGGGGGGACGCTTGTGCATTCCTAGAGACGAGGAGCTATTGAGAGAGCTCCTGACTGAGGCACACGAGTCCAGATTCACCATACATCCCAGGAACATGAAGATGTACCACGACCTACAATGTGATTTCTGGTGGAGGGGGATGAAGCGGGATGTTGGTAGTTTTGTTCAGTAGTGCCTGGCATGCCAGCAGGTGAAGGCTGAGCACCAGATGCCTATAGGGCCGCTACAGCCACTTCCCGTGCCGGAGTGGAAGTGGGAGAGTGTCACTATGGATTTAGTAGTGGGGTTACCTGTGACACAATGAGGACACAATGCAATCTGGGTGATAGTGGACAGATTGACGAAGATGGCACGGTTTCTGCTGATCCGAGTCACTTTTGGACCAGCACAGTTGGCAGAGCGCTACATCCGAGACGTGGTGTGCCTTCACGGAGTCCCTCGCGAGATTATTTCAAATAGAGACACTCATTTGACTTCCTAGTTCTGGGTGAAGTTTCAGTGGGCTTTGGGGACTCGTTTGAGGTTCAATACAGCCTATCAACCCCAGACAGACGAACAGTTGAAGCACACCATTCAGACCCTTAAGGACCTCCTACGCGCTTGCATGGTGGACTGCAGAGGCTCCTGGGAGGAGCATTTATCCTTGGCAGAGTTTGCATACAACAACAGCTACCACTCGAGCATCGGCATGTCACCGTATGAGGTGTACTACTCCGTTGAGTTGGGTTGAGGTGGTGATCAAGTGGGAAGTTGGTCCCAGGCTGATATGTCAGAGTCAAGAAGTGATCGAGCAGATCCACAAATGACTCCGTACTGTCAGGAGCAAGCAGAAGAGCTACGCTGACTTGAAGCGTAGGGAGGTACCGTTTGAGGTTGGAAATCACATCTTCCTCTGTATTTCGCCCATGAAGGGCTTGCAGCAGTTTGGGGTGAGAGGGAAGGTCACGCCAAGGTTTGTAGGGCCTCTTAAGGTCTTGGAGCGGGTATGACCCGTTGCTTACTGACTTGCCCCTCCTCCCCAGCTCTCTGGAGTGCACGACATGTTCTATGTATCCAACCTCAGAAAATACATCGCCGGCCCTAGCCATGTTCTGGGCCACGAGAACATCGAGGTGGGAAACGACCTGACCTACCCTGAGAGGCTAGTACAGATACTAGACAGAGCCATCTGGAGTCTGAGACGAAAGGAGGTACCCCTGGTGAAGGTCTTGTGGAGAAGCCAGTGGTATGAGGAAGCCACTTGGGAGCCTGAGGCGGCGATGAAAAAATATTACCCGAAGCTTTTCAAGGGTGCATCGCTTCTAACCTACTTTGATCCTCTTTAAGTTTGTTATGCACATTTACGTTTAATTTTCCGTACCCTAGTTAGCTCAAGTTTCGAGGATGAAACTTCCTTTAAGTTTGTTATGTTGAAATGACCCTTTCCTAGGATCGTGTGACGTTTCTGAAATTTTTTAGGGGTATGGATGCAATTTTAAACCCCATGGGTTTTAGTTGAGGGAATTACAAGGGAGAAAGGGAACTTGTGGGGGGAAAACCCGTAATTTTCCCCACACCTTACCCCACTGTACCCCACCCCATTCCCCTAACCCACCGTACACCATCCCCCTCACCCCTCACGACACCCTCCCCATTCCCTCCACCTCCACCTTGTCTCTTTCCATACCTCCCACCTCCATATAAACCCCCCTCCTCCATTCGTTCCCACACCACCACCAAGAGGGAGAAGGAGAAGGAGAGAGCAAGGAGCAGAGGAGACCGAAGGCCTGAGAGCAGAGGGCTCGTGAGGGAGACGGGGAGGTGCTGCAGTTGCTGCAACTTCTGCGGCGAGAAGAAGCTCGCAAACGATTCTGCAGAATCATTTTTCCACAGGATCAGACATTTGGATATACCATCAAACATCTGGTCAGACGTCCAGAGGTAATACCAGGCATTTAATAGCACGTAGTTTCATTTATTTCTCTTCCTGACAAGTCTAACCGTGCGTACGTATGTCAGGGGTTGGGGAGGCACGTCGATGCAAAGACTGAGGTGATTTTAGATGTCTGGGAGTATCTCCAGATATCTAAAGACACCCTCAGACATCTGCACAGAGTTCCAGATGTCTGAGAAAGGCATCCCGAGCAAGGTGAGTCTCTAAGTTCGTTTAAAACGTCTGATTTTGGTTAGGGTTGGTGTTTTTGGGCTCGTTTAGGACCCAAACAGAGTCGAATTTCCGCAAACGAAACGTCGTTGGATTCTATTCAAGGGATATAGTGTCTATGCAATTTTAAGCTCGTTTAACCTGTCAGTCCATGTTATAGGTCTCCAGTCCGTAGAGTATACGGGACCTGCAGAGACGTTGGGAGCTACTGTACGAGCCCCATTCCACCCGGTTACCCTGGTACAGTGGTTTTCACCTTAATCCCAAAGTTAATAATTAAATTGCATGTGTAGAATTATTTGAACCCTAGGTTGTGAGATGAACCCTAGGATTGAAAAGAGACAAATGCATGCTACTTTAAAATATATTCGATTGAACCCTAGGTTGTGAAATGAACACTAGAGCTGGAAGAAATGCATGTGTAATTAATAAATGATTGAGTTACCATGATGCTTCCTGAAAAGAAATAAATCATGAGCTGCCTATGCTACCTGTAATGAACCATGTCATGAATAGAAATACATACCTATACTGAGTAATCGATGGTGAAATTTGAGTTGCATGTTCTACATGTAACGAACCAAATATGAAAATAAGAATATCCATATACGAACCCTACGGGGAATTTAGAAAGAAACCAAGAATACTGTAGTACGGAAAACCTGATGGTTTTGGAACATGTTGCCTACGGGCGGCTGTTCGGACTTGGTTAAGGGAAGTGAGCTGGCCCTCGTGTACGTTGTACTGAGGAGAGCAACTATCTCTTTTGAGTAGAGGGGAGCTAGCCGCCCCTTGGGTTGAGACCTAGGGTTAAGATTGGCCACTCTACGTCGACTTTTGTTTGGCCCTTGCGTACGTGGCCACAGGGGACTCTCCCAACCAAAAGAGTGTCACGTGTACATCCTTCATCGCGGGAAAACTGCAAGCGAGATCGTTCCCCTAGGGAACAAGAAGATTGAGCAATGTTATGGAACTTGATTAGAGTACTCGACTCGGAAACATATAAACTAGATAATTGGAAACGAATGAAAATAAGTAACCGACAATTGTATGTTTAGCTGGTTACTGTTTAATTATGTTGCATGTAAATGACTTAACCACCACTCTGCTCAGTGTTAGCTGACCCCGAATTTTGTAACCATGTTCAAGTCAGGGATTCGAGCAGTAAGAGTCACCAGTTGCTAAGGGCGCTGGGCCCAGTCGAACCCAGCTATAGTTTCCTTTCTTTTGTTTCACTGTAGATAGTTTTGTTGTAGTGAGTACCTGTAGCTTGTGGTTATATTTCTACCAGTTTCCTATTGTGATGGCTATATTTGTAACAGTACATTTCCACTATATCATGTAATAATCTTGTGATTTACTGTTCTCCTTCTTTTATTGCCAGTTATATATTTTCTGCTTAGTTACATTACTCGTGTGATCATGGAATGAGTATGCATTTGGTTGTTTCTTATTGGATGACTAGGTCTTGGGGTTCGTCTAGGTGATCCAATTTCAGGTTCTGTAGGGAGCCGAGGTCGAGTCGTGACACGCATCCACGTGTCTGACCCTTCAGGTTGGGCTCGAGTACCCCTTGGTATCTAAATGCGATGACAATCACCTTGTGTGTCATCGTGATTAGGAATCCTCTAAACTCCAACGTCATCCGTAAGTAGCCACCAGCCACTTTATCTCTTTGGGTTTCCTACTCGCAATAGTGAATCCTTAATTCATTGAGTCAAGGTGCAGTTCCTTACAAGTCGATCTGTCGAGACCTAATCACCATTTATAATCAATTTCTTACCCCCTAATAGGCTTCTCACCTCCATGGACCTATTGGATCCTTGAGAGTCTCACTCAAGACCTAATGAATCCAAGAATTTTTCATTTAGACTATCACCGGAGTCGTTAATTCATAGTTTCGAAGTTAATTGTTTATTTAACCAAAATTTTAGTTGGCTTTTAACCCTCACTTCAAGGAGCTCTTAAGATCTTATAGGCTTCAATTCCAAGGTTTGAAGAGTCATTGCCATATTTCTTTGATGCCCCCAGTTGGGAGTGGGAATCGTCTTTAGACCCCTTTTTCCAAGATAGGGCTAGGTAGGGGTTGGTTTGGGCTAATCATGTGGATCAGTGATGGGGACATCATCATGAGTCATAACTAGCTCAGTTTGATCTGATTAAATAAATAAAAGCTCCTACATATCCATCAGAAGGTCTTAAAGGCACAAAACATTGATTTGAGAAGATAATAATACAAGGTTATTTCTGTAAATTTAAGGTTCTATCACAAAAATAGAATAACCGTGGGTTTTCTTAGGGGTTGAACAAAGGTCACATGTGCTTTAGAGTCTATTAAGAGGGTTCATACAGAACAAAATGGGTTTTTACGTGTTACAGGAATTAATAGATATCTGAAACCATAAAAACAGACCCGCTTAAGTAACTGAGGTTCTGGTCAGGATAAAATTCACCTAAATCCTTTAAAATTCATAGAAAAATATTCTCTAGGGTTTGGTACCTTCAATTTGACCATCAGAACCCATCTTGACCTAAAACAGAGTCACAAACAGACTTTTACCCTAATTTAAGTTTTTACATAAATTACCCAGTCAAACAAGGTTAAAACTAAAATCCAACTTCACCATTGGATTCTTTAGGTTCAAATTAGGTTTGTACCAAAATTTGGGCTCAATCTAATAATGTTTCAACCTAGTTTGCATTTTGGTCCAAGTCTAATTTCCTTTATTTCACATGACCCCTTAGCTTTTGAATTTCTTACAAAAAGGCCCCCAACTTCTTTGTCTTCTTCACAAAAAGGCCCCTTGCACCAAAATCCTATTCCTACAACTCCGACGAGCTTTATTTGGCAAGATCTCCTTGATTTCTTGATGAATTCTTCTTAGATTTGAAAGGGGAATTTGTTAAGAAACTAACTTCCTCTTTAGCCAGATCTGAAGTCCCAAAAGTCACCCAAATCCTCATGAAAATCCTTCAAAGGAGTGGGTCTCCTATTCCGGTGACCTTCCAAGCTTGAAAGCTTGGCTTCCAAGCTTCAACCAACCTCCTGCTACCTATATAAAGACTCCCAGAGCCTGCCCATCCTCCCTAAGCTCGATTTCCGCTAGAAATTCCCAACATTCCTCCTTTTTCAGCCGAAAGGCTCCTCGAGTTTCCGACGATCCTCTCCGACTTCTCTCGTCATCTGACCACAATACCAATGGCAGATACTCCTTCCTCGTCTTCCTCCGCGTCGAGCAGTACCAGCCGACACCTCTATCTCCTTTGTCCTCATCATCCAAACCCCACTGGAGCTACCTTCTTCCCCGGCGCCGACCATACCGCAACCGACATTGCCTCTGCTCTTCATCGTCTGCCAACTACCTAGATAAGTCCCCTAACTCCTCTACTTCATTTTCACCCCAACCACACTCAGTTTCGACCACACTACCGCCCATTTACTATCATCCTTTCCGTGTATGACCACTCCTCTAGCGAGGCACATCTTGCTCCACACACCACTAAACTCCTTGCCATTCATCCCTACATCTCCGCCTCGACCCAAGGGGCAAAAGCCCTCTGCCTATTTCGCCGATTCACCACCCAAACATGCCCCCAAACAACCCACCTTCGCACGGCCATCACTGTCACCGTCCAGCCACCTCACACACTCTCACGCCACAAGACCACCATCCACACATTCGTCGTGGTCCGGCGAAGGTCCTGAAATTGTTTAATTGGGTTGTGAGGTCATATCCATGCTTTTTAGGTTTCACCGGTGCTCCGTAATCACCGCCGTCACCCTTGCCTTGTTCTTCAAGTTCCAGTCACCTGCAGCTCCAGGCGCCACCTCTAGGTGACATGGCTACGCCTCAGGAATCATCCCAAGTGGACAATTGGAGGCCTTAACCTCGTTAGCTACAGTAATTGAAGAGAGGAGCCCTGCAGCTGTACGCGAAAAGGAAGCAGTGGGGTTTAGTCCCACCTCGGAAGCGCACGGGATCTCATAGCCGCATAAGTTGATTTTGTGTTGTAGGCTATTCACCTCAACACACGAGGGTAAGGTCCCCTCTCACTCGACACCTGTCTCGCCCGTGACACTACACGCGGGTCTGGCACTCACTTGATTACCTGCCTAAGCTCTCACTCCTCGCTCACCACCCACTGCCGATGAGCCTGGTCCCGAGTACGCGGATCCCTGTTCACCTGATTACCTGACACTGTTTGAGGCACTGGGAGGGCAGAACCCAGAGAGAGAAAGGAGAGAGAGCGCACGAGTCAGGGGAGGGTTTTGCTCTAAGGAGATTTCGATACTTAGCCAAAATCAGGGCCCTTCTATGTGTGAAGCCAAGGCAAAGAAGAAGAGAAGAAGAAAATGGCAGAGAAGAATAGTGCTTCCCTAGCAGTGTAGCACTTGCTGTTTAAGTCGACTAATCAGCCTGACCATCGACTGATACTACTGTTGCATTGATATTACTGTTACATTATTTAAGATACTTGAGCTTATTTGTGCTTAGGGGTAATTGGTGATTCAAATCATCATTTTACCCTAATCTTTTTGCTTCATTGACATTTTATTTATCATATATATCATTCTTGCTTGGATTTATTATTATACATTGATAGAATTGCAATCTTGAGAGTTAATTGTTACTTGCTTCTTGTGTTCGACCTCGGATTTCTTTCAAGCATAAATCTTATTTATTTTCAAGCAATTTCGACCTATACTATGATGTAGCTTTTATAACATTGATTTCACTCATAAACAATCAGTATCAACACTAAACTTTGGTGCTAGTACCAAGGATCTTTAGCACCACGCACAACTACATGTTAACCCAAACTCAACTCCCTTAAAGTCCTCATTACCTCCATTATCAATGGTTTGGTTGTATAGAACTTGTGGTATGCATCGAGACCCAAAAGCATTTATTTCATCCCATTTATTTTATACCCTTAATTTACCCTTGTGAGCACTAGATGCATACACATATCAATAGGTAACTAAGTATAGTAACCAAATCTAAAGCATACGATCGAATTTCGCATATCTGTGGACAAGAGGGGATTAGACCTTCACCCTTACTTGCCTAACAACATGCTACCACCTACATGAGGCCACCACATTCGTCCTAACCACCATTGCAAATTAAATAAAAGTTGGAACTAAGCACTATCAATCCATCACCTGGGTTGTCATCAAGCGATGGTTCAGAGGATGGAGAGTCCCTACCTTAGGTCTCTCGACTAAGACCACTAAATGAAGTTTTGCGATATCAGTCGCTCCTCCCTCAAAGGTGGCAATTCATACGTCCTCCTAGCACCAACAAAGTCGCCAATATAACCTTAATTTACACCTCAACACAAGGAAACCAAAAGCCCCAAACTTCAGGACAATGCAAAATTAGGGATTTGAGGTCGAGTTGCCCTCAATCAAAGTTTTGACGGTCTCGATCCTCGCTCCTCAAGCTCACACTAACCCCTCCTCTTCTCAAAGCCATAGCAGTTACAATGACAGCAGTAATAGCACCAGCTGCAACGGCAATAGCAGCAGCACCAACTGCGACAACAGCAACAACCGCGACAAGGGCAGCAGCAGTACCAGCCGCAATAGATGCAGCAGCAAATCAAGCAGCATGTGGTGGCGATGGCTGGATGGTTGACTGACGGTGGTGGCTCACCGGTGATAGTAGAAATATGAGAGGGTAAGGGACGATGAGGAGGAGGGTGGTGTTGGTTCTTTGAGGAGGTTGATGGGAGAGAAAATATTTGGGGAAGGGGGATTTATCCTCTGCCCTATAACACCCTTCCCCCATTTTTTTTAAGTTGTAAAATTTTTTATTCATCTCTTTCACAACAAAACACCCAAAGATAAGGGATCCCAAAATTAAATCCTCTTGCCAAGATGTCTCTCCTAATTTTATTTGTTGGTGTCAACGCAGTAGAATTTTTATTTCTTTTTCATTATTAACGACTGTCACAGGTTTGTTTTAATTTTAATTGACTAATAAATTTAAATCCTTACGTACACTCCCTTAATTATCAATGTATGTCATAGTCATTTACGTATCGTATGCTTCACATCTTCTTCACCCATGTGTATAGTAATTCCATTAGATTATCCTTCTGCCCAATTCGAAATTAAACATTTCTTTCATTAATAGATTTTCCATATCCTGATTTCGTTGACTGTTAAGTGTTTTTTTTAACATAAGAGTGTACTGTTAATTACAGAATGAACAATCCCTTGTTAAATTTTATTTCTAGAAATTCTTACCTGTGCAATTTACATTAAGTACTTCATTCTGTACATAGGGTAGTACTGTTTATTTCAGAATGAACTTTTCCCTATTTAAATCTATTTACAAAAATTATACATTTGTAATTTACAATTACATTGACATTATGTTTAGCCTCTGTGCAATGACGGCTTCATGTTACGAATGATTTATTAAATGCATTAATAGATTCACTTCAATGGTTGAACAATTACAGTTGTCTTTATGGAATGTGATTTATTTATTTATTAGAAATTATCATTCAACTACACACCCTTATACCTTGAATTGACGTAGTTTGTAGGCTATAAAAAGTACATCTCCATGTATGTTGCGTAGTTGTCAAATCTGGCAACTACTTCATTATGTACCATACAAAATAGGAAAAGTTGACATGTACTCATGCTAGATTGTAACTCATATTGGATTGAAATTTTTACATAATATCACCATGCATTTCTTGGTCATGCATTTCCTTCTAATTATTATAGAATGAGTCGAGTGACTCGTGGAGTCCCCCAAACAATCACTAAACAAATGGATCAACCCGAGTCTTGTCGAGTCCAAGTTAAGAGAGTTAGGAATTGGAGCCCTGAAATGGGCTCCAAGTTGATATCCATATTCAAAGAACACTATAAGATAGGAGATTGGGAAGGTGGATCTTTCACCAAACATGGTTGGCAGGAAATTGTTATCGAGTTTGATTGGGACACACATCTCGGTTATGACCAGCACAAGCTCCTTCATAGGTGGAGTGGTTTGAAGAGGGTGTTCCATTCTTACCATCGTCTATTAAACATGAGTGGTTGAGGTATGGATCCCATTACCATGTGTTCGGTAGCACCTACTCTAGATGTTTGGTTAGAGGTATCTTCTCACAATTCCGATTTTGTCATTTTCCCTCACTTAGGTTAGGTGATCATCATAATTGATTTTGATATGACATTTCTCTTTAGTTACCTTTGAAGCTACAGAAGTTAAAGGGAAAATCATTTCCTTTGTATGGCGACGTCAACAGCATTATTAGTAAGGACCTTGCTACTGGGGAGCATGCAATATCGTCTAACCATCTATCAAATTCATCTGAGGAGGAGACACTGGTGCCTTATGTCCTCGAAGTTGCCCTAGTGGAATCTTAAACTCAACCATCATACAATCATGATTTCGAGCATCGGAATTTTAGTTTTAAGGAACTCCTATCTTCAACTCCCTAACCAGACTAAGGAGGTTTTCGATATGCTTCTTCAATTCCTTTTCAAGCTAAAGAGAGTAATGAAGTCCCTATATCTTGTACTCCTCCATGTGCTACCCCAAGTGACAATCGATGAAAAAGGCTCAGTGTGGAAGGAAATTCTAAAGGTGGGAAAAGGCGACGTTGAAAATTGGGAAATGTTGCTGATGATAACGTCATCATCAACCATATCTAGCTTTAATTAGTCATTATCAATTAATAAATGCTCCTACATAATCGCTAGAGAACTGTAATTCATTGCAAATCCTTTATGAGAGAAATACAAAAAACTAGGGTTAAAATTGTAATTTTACCATCATATCATGAATGCAGAATAACCGTGGGTTTCTCCAGGGGTTAATTAAGGGTCAAATGACCTTAAAAGTCTAACAAGTGGGTTAGTACAGACAGAAAATAGTTTTCACGCGTTACGGGAATTAAATGACTTTCAAAACCCTAAAAGTAGACCCGCTTAATTAACTGAGGTTCTGGTCAGGATAAAATTCACCTAAACCCTATAAAATTCATATAAAAATATTCTCTAGGATTTGGTACCTTTAATTTGACCATCAAAACCCGTATTGACCCAAAACAGAATCTCAAACAGATATTTGCCCTAATTTAGATTGTTACATAAATTACCCAGCCAAACGAAGTCAAAATGAAAATCTAACTTCACCATTGGATTCCTTAGGTCCAAATTAGGTTTGTATCAAAATTTAGGCTCAATCTAAGATTGTTTCAATCTAGTTTGCACTTTGGTCCAAGTTTGACTTTCTTTATCTCCAATAGCCCCTCAACTTTTGAATTCCTCACAAAAATTCCTCACAAAAAGCCCCTCAACTTCTTTGTATTCTTCACAAAAATGTCCCTGCTACCCTAAAATCCTAATTCTACAACTCCGACGACCTTTGATTGAAGAGAACTCCTACTCTGATCAATGAATCCCTTCTAAAAATTGGAAAGGAGATTCCTTGAGAAGTTCTCTTTCCAATGAATCAGATCCAAAGCCCAACAACCTTCCCAATTGTTAAGATCCATGCTGTTTGAGCCTTTTAAGATGTCTGGACTGTCGGTCAAACGTCTGGACACCTTCCCAGACGTCTGGAAATAAAAAATTTTGAGTACAAGCTCGCATCTGCGTGCGGGCTACGCGTAAACAGTACTCTCTCGTTTTCCTCCTTCTCTCTCTTTTCTCCCCTCCAGTGAACCCTAACCCTCACCCTTATAAAACCCCCTTCCTCCTCTCTCGTTCACCCCACTCCAGCCGCTTCTTCCCTTCCTCTTTACCCCAACGCGAGCGAGTGAGCACGAGAGCGGCGACAAGGAGGAGCGGCGTGAGGAGAGGAGGAGTTGTGCTCATGAGTTCATGTGGGAGCTCACCAGAGAGCGCACGGCCAGAGCGGCATGTGCACGAAGAGGAGGAGTGCATCGGGGGAGTCCTCGCTGACACTGCTGCAGCCGGAGCTGCAGGCGAGGGGGCGAGGTGCGGCCACGCGCGGCGAGGGCAAGCAGGAGTAGGTTCTAGTTCTGGGTTTTTCCTAGAATCAGACGTCTGGAGTGACGTCTAGACGATGGAGCGGACGTCTGGAGGCAGTTCTAGATGTCTGAGGAGAGAGTTTCGCGGAGGTACGTTCTCTTTGTGGATACGGCCATGCAGGCCGCTCCACAGGTACCCTTTTGCATACCTATTTTGAGAAGATTTGGTGGATGCATGTAGGATTTGCTTCAGGAAGGCGCGGGACACGCCCTCCCACACATTTCAGACATTTGAGGAGCTTACAGACGACTGGAAGCACTTCTAGACGTCCAGAGAGGTGGTCGGACATCTGGAGCTGGGTCCAGATGGTCTAGAGGAGTTCCTGGATGTCTGAGGATGATGCAGAGACTGAGGTACATTTTTGGGCACTTTTAAGACGTCTGGAAGTTGTTCCAGACGTCTGATTTTGCATCAATAACCCTATTTTGACCCGTTTAGGGTTCATTTGAGGTCCGTTTTACGTAAATGAGATATCAACGTTTTCCTTGTGAGTTCCTCTACTTGTTAGAAGGCTTTCCATATTGTTCTGATAGTTCCCTTATGATTGCTCCATGTTATAGGACTTCGTTCCGTTGCGAGTTCGGAGCTTGCTAAGGCACGTGAGTCTGCCGTTCAAGCCCCCAATACTCCTGGGTTGACTGGTAGAGTGGCTTCCCCTAATTAAATTATAACCCTGAATGCATGTATGGAATGAATGATTAGACCCTAGGATGTGGCATGAATCCTAAGACGAGAAATATTTGAAATGTTTGTATGCGTGATTGAATTGCAGTCTTGAATGAGTAGACAGAAATGTTAAACAACTGCCTGTAAATGAACCAAAGTTGCCTGTGAATTATGAATTACCTATGATAGTTAGCAGTTGCATGTAACCTTCCTGTTGTATACGTTAAATGATATCATACGAGCTGCATGTGTATACTCTGAGAATGGAAATATGAATAATAGAAATATGAGCTGCATGTGTATAACCTGAGAATGGAAATGTGGATGATAGAAATACGAGCTGTATGTATATAACCTGAGAATGGAAATGTGAATGATGAAATCTCGTATAGAATGTCATGAGAAATATGAGAATGAACCCTATGAGGAAATTAGGAGTAGAGCTCTTGGAAATGAATGGAATGGATCTGGGAATGTGAGTGGGGAAGTGTGCTAGCCCTTGAGTACGTAGTACCAAGGAGAGCGACTGTCCCCTGTTTAGTGTAGAGCGGAGCTAGCCACCCTTGGGTTGGGACCCAGGGTTAGGATTGGCCACTCTGCACCGACTTCTTAGCCCTCGTGTACACTGTACAGGGAAGAGCTACTAGTGTAGGGAGAGAGCTAGCCACCCCACGGGGCCCAGGGTTCAGCTAGCCACCCTACACCAACTTGTTAGGCCCACTGGGCAAATCAGGGTAGTCAGGTGAGGGTGCGCGGATTGTGGAGGGGCGAGACCCCTGTTTGGTTCTTAGGGGCTAGACCCCTGTTACTGAGAGGGCTAGGCCCTATATTATTCTGTGCTGTACTTTGGGCGCACCCGTTAGCGGAAATGACTGACCGCATGCTAATGTGGGGTAGCTACCTGTGCGTTTATCGCGTGTGCCGTAGTCACCGTTACGTCTGTCCGTGACCTTAGGGTGGTTGACTGGGTGTAGGATCACCATGGGGGACTCTCCCAGCCAGGAGAGTACCATGTGTGCCTTCTACTCTTCGGAAAAGACTGCAATCAAGATCGTTCCCACGAGAAACATTCGAGATCAAGAAAGAGATCTGATAAATAAACCAAGTGGTGAAAAAGGAATAATTAGTTAAAGAAAGTAATTGAAAAACAACAGCTACCTGTCCACTTTTACTGCTTTAGTTAGTTGGTTGCCACTCTACTCAATGTTCACTAACGTGTGTACTCATAACCCCTTTTAGGTCCAGGTGTTGAGCAGCCAGAGTCTACGGCTGCAGAGGGTGCTGGGCCTAGTAGAGCCCAGTAGCAGTAGTTCTGTTGCTGTACCTTTTTGTAATAGTGAGTTCATACTCTTTTACGTTTATGTTCTGTACCTTTACTTTTCTGTACTTTTATGTTCCTGTACTTTGTTACTTTTCTACTGTTGTGGTGGTGATATGTACTGTAGTAGTTTTTACTTCTTTACTACTGTACCTTTTTACTGTTAGTTGCATAGCACAGTGAATGTGATTTACTTTCCTGCTTTTTGGTTATTTCTCGTTGGACGACTGGGTCTTGGGATTAGTCGAGTCGGTCCGGTCTCATGTCCTGTAGGGATTCGGGAACCGAGTCGTAACACCAATCTCTCATGCAAACGCATGAGAGATTCAGGTATCTTTCAAGTATCCTATTTCGGCGAACCTTCCAAGCTTGGAAGCTTGGCTTCCAAGCTTTTTTCGCCCTCTTGACCCCTATAAAAGGACCCCCAGATCTCACCGAGTTCCCGACACTTGAATTCAACAGGAATAATCCTCAATTCTTCTCTCCTCCTCTGGTCAAAGTGCTCCTCAACATCCGGTGACCTCCTCCGTCTCCATTCCTCATCCGTTTGTAATACCGACGACAGATTTATCTCCCTCAGCTTCCTCCGCGTCATGTAATACCAGCCGCTGTCGCTCTACCTCTGTCGTCATCGTCGTCCCCCTCTACTAGAGTGTTTTCTTCCCCGGCGTTGGCCTACCAACACCAATGCCATTCTCCCCCATTCATCTATTAGATTAGGGTTAGTTTAGTTAGTTTAGATCCTTAGGTTAGTTTTATACCCAAAAATCCCAAAAATACCCTCGACACCGCCATTCATCCTCGTCTTCCCTGTCTCCGACCAAACCTCCGGCGAGGTGCCTCCGTCGCTACACCCCTCCATCCGCCTCGCCAACACTCCCTACACCTCCGCCTCAACCCCAGGAGCAAAAGCCCTAACGTAGTTAGGTTAATTGCCCCTCCAAACCTTCCACCGAATAGACCCACCATCGCACGCATATTTTGAGGTCGTCAAACCTCCTTACTCTGCCAATCACCTCCGCACCACCACTGTTGCACTCCACGACGTCCAGCGATGCTTCCTGAGTTGTTTTGACGAGGCCAAGAGGCCATCTTTTGATTTCAGGTACTCAGGTCGACTCCACCATTAACGAAGAGCTTTGAGCTTGCTTCAAGCTTGCTCTAGCAGCTGTAAGTCCCAGGTGGAAGTCCCAAGCAGAGCGAAAAGATCCCAAGATGCAATCCACGGCTTCTATTAGAAGCTCTACCATCAGCAGTTCCCTCAATTGGATGCATCATCCATTGCAGTTGTGTGCGCAAGGAAGGTGGGACGTTTAGTCCCACCTTAGAAACCGCTAAGCATCTAGCACCGCATAAGAGGAATTTGTCTGTGACTATTCGCCTTAACACACAGGGGGTGAGGTCCCCCTCACCTTCACATGCGCCTCACTCGTGAGACTGTGTACGCGGGCATGGCTCCGACCCGACCCGCCTAACCCACGCACACCTCGGCTGCTACCCTACTCCAACAGCCCTGGTCCTGGGTGAGCTTAGATCCAAAATCCGACTACCTGATACTGTGCATGGCCCTGGGAGGGCGTGAAAGAGGAGAACCCTAAGAGAGGAAGAGGAGAAAAGAGAGAAGAGAGCGTGGGGGCATGGGGGTTTTTCTCTCGCCAGCATTTCTGCGACACTTAGTCGATTTCAGACGAGAGTTTTCCCCCTATGCATCAAAAGGGTCGAAGAAGAATAAGGAAGAAGGCCTGGACAGAGGAGAAGAAAGGCTGAAGAAGAGAAGGAAGAGAAGAGACAGAAGCCAAAGAAAGAAAGGAAGAAGAAGAAGAATATCAGCAGAGAACCGAAGAAGAAGAAAGAGAGAAAGGAAGAGAAAAACATTGTAGAATCATACGTTTAAGACGTCTGATCCTACCATCAGACGTCCAATTCTCCTGTTTCAGAATAATTAACTTGATTATTGAGATCTACTTGCTATGATTGTGAGGAGTAATTGGTGATTCAAATCATTATTTTACTCCATTCTTTTTGCACATTGATACTTGACATTATTGCTATATCATTCTGAATTAATTTTGGTTGCAATTTCTTATAGTAATATATTGTGCTTATTTACTTTATTTCTTAAGATTAGCGCGTCAATTCCTACTTGCTTCCAGCGAATGACCTCAGACTTTCATTCGAGTATAAATATTATTTGTTTTCAACCGATTTCGACCTATACTACAACACAATTTTTATAACCTCGATTTTGCTCGGCTAACAGCTGATATTGAAGGCATATAGGAGATGAGCTCTTTGTTGAAGAAGATTGTCGATCACCACATTTCTAAATCGAAGAAGGTTGACACAAGCGAGGAGATTGGGCGCTGCCTTGAGATGGTGAAGGAGCGCGTAGCGTACCTATCCCCTTCAAATATAGTCATTTTGGCACAGTATTTTGGAATGTCATTGACAATGCGGAAGTTTTCTATGATTGGTTATAATGAGTTATTCAGGGATGACCCACTAGCATGATTAGGGATGTTGTGTGATGATTTCGGGTAGTTTGTCCGTGCTTCCCCCAAAGCAACATGATATGATCGGCCTTAGCCGAACATAATTGTATTTAGCACTTTATTTTTGTACTTGTCATGTTCAAGTCTCCCTGGTTATATAATAATCTTAAACATTTCATCATACCTTTCCTTTGGTGCAAGATGATACTCATGTAAACTTTTATTCACTCTTTCGATGCTTTCAACTTCTGGTTGTGCCTTCATTTTGTCATAATTTCATCTTTTTTTTTTGAAAAGATGAGGAGTGCTATCGAAGACGACAGCAGACTGGTGTCATAATTTCATCTTAAGATTAACCAATATATTCATGAAATATATCCCCTTACAAATGGAGTAGGTTGTGATGATGTTCTTGAATTTCAGGAATGTCAAACTCAAGTAGTTCTAGTAGTATCGAATCTTCCTTACAGTTGTTTGATTTGTTAAGTGAGGACTTCGTGCATGATAGTCAGGAGTTCTCAAAAGACAAGGAGATTTCAATCGTGGAGTTGATCCTACCAGTAGTTGTCATGGCCCAGTGCTACCCAACATGCCCTCGAAGAATTCCTCGTAACACAAATGCTGTGACAGGACACAAGTGGATCCATGACATCCTCTATCAACCAAAACTGAATTGATGTAGGGATGAATTTTGAATGTCGAAGGAAGCATTCTTTACATTTGTTGATTTGCTAAAAGAACGAACTAAGTTGAGGAACACACAACATGACTGTAGAAGAGCAGCTAGCAATTCTCCTCTCTGTCTTGGGATATGATAGATCTAATGGCCATCTTATGGAGAGGTTTCAACACTCCAGGGAAATAATTAGCCCTTATGTTAACAGAGTTGTAAGGAAAATTCTCGAGTTGAAGCGTCTTCTCATCAAATTACTTGAAGCCAATGCACCGATCCCCGATGAGATTAGCGAAAATCTAAAGTTCTTCCCTTACTTTCGGGTAGTCTTTCATTTTGTTTACGTCATTTATGAGCGTTCATTTAATCCAAGAATTATATGATACAACTATTCCTCACCTGCTAGGATGTTGTTGGAGCTATCAATGGATGTCATATTAAAGCTACGGTCAGAGGAGATCAACAAGCACGATTTCTTTGTAGGAAGCAATACACATCCCAAAATATGATCGTTGTTGTTAACTTCGAGATGGAATTCGTATATGTCATAACCGGGTTCAAGAGTTCCGCAACTGACATGTAGGTCCTAAACTGGGCACTGGAAATTGCGAAGTTCCATGTCTCTCAAGGCAGACAATACTTGGTTGGCCTAGGGTATGCAAATACCGATAGGTTCTTGGCTCCATACCGAGGTGTTGCATACCATCTGAAGGAGTACAAGGGTCGTACGTATCACAATGCCAAGTAGATATATAATCATCGACATGCTTCCTTACATAATGTCATTGAACACACTTTCAGTGTCCTGAAGGGAAGATGAAAATTACTAGATCAACAACCATTCTACAAGTTTACCAACCAGTGTCGAATGGTTATGGATGCTTGCATTCTACACAACTTCCGCCATCATTTTGAATTGAATGATGAGCTATTCCAAGAATTACTAAACCAGCAATGAGATAACAACGATGACGATCATGATGACCCCAAAGGCGAGGTTGATGATGTTGTTGTCAATGCAAGCACAGCTATTCGTGATAATATTTCTCAGGATTTGTGGACTAATCGTGGGAGTAGATCTAGGCATCGTACATCCTGATTATATTATGTTCCTTCATTCTCTATTAGAAAAATGTTATGTAAAACATTGTCAAACTTATTTAAACGCTTATGGTTGCCAATGTTAAAGAAGTTATCGTGATAGTTTTCTTTGCTATAAATAACTTCCTTTCCGAGTTACATGTCAATATCTCGATATTTTGTGGGAATGAAATTATAGGATATGGAGACTGCATGGAGGTGTGGACCACTTTGGAGCCACGGTAGGAGATGCTCCTACCAGGAACTTTGTAATCTTATTTTAGAGGAGTCCAGCGGCAGAGAAGAGACAATACAACAACAGTTGTATTATATTTGCCCTCGGATTGACGCAATGAGTATGATGGATAGCTCGATGTAGGCATTGAAGTCATGTTACACCTATGTAACATTCTTTTGCATCTCCACTGTAAGGTTGCGGGTACAGGATTCGTTCGGCTAACCATGAGCCTACGCTTCAGTCCTTCCATGTGGAGTTCACCTTCTTACCTGGGTTATATGGAAAGTCTGAGAAGGAGCTCTCTCGCATTCGACATAGAAGGAATCCATCAAACGAATATGTCAATTGGCTAATTGATCATGTTGCTTATCTGCAACGTAGCTTAGAGGCCAAGAATGACAAAGCATGTAGGATACAACTGCGACTTTTCTCCTACAAGTCCTAGATAGCGGAGCTATAGGAGAGGTTATTAGACCTGGAGATAGAGCTCGAGGTTCGTCACGTCAAAAGAAGCTACGAGGGGATGGTCGGCCAATTCAACAACATGTCTATGTAGACCACCTACGTGGTCACCTCCCTAAATTTCATACTTGTTATAAATGCTTACCGGGGTTATTTGTATGTCCAGTACTTTTGCTCTTCGTATGAGATATCTGGATGACTGACATTTGATAGTTCTCTTGCCTGCATCACAATTTATGACCGGAATTCACCTTCCGAAGTTTATACTTAATGATTCCATCCTTCATTTATGTATTGCCATATTACTGCTGGAAACATTTCCTTTTCTATGGACAGTATTCTACCATTACAATGGAGAACCTTCTATCCAACGAGTATCAATGGTTAATCCTCTATTCATTATTACGAAGGAAATAAGAGGGCCAATATGGAGGTAGACACTTCACCCATGCTGCCTGGCACATGACACGAGGAATTTATTCAACGCACCGATTACTACGTTGCCATTAACTGGTTCTACAAGTGCTGGTCTCATTATCGTGACACATATCTCCTTATCAGGCAATTGGTGGATTCTGAAGAGTGGGTATGGGATGGGGATTTCTACATGATTATTCCATTACATTATGCAAGTCAATTGAACCATGCAAGTATTCGTACAACTATAGGTTTTCCTTTCCATCTTTAAGTTATTCTCGTACGAGTAACAAAGGTTTCGGTTCAACATCTTCATGACCGTGATAAGTGGCTCCAAGATCGTTGCTTCCCCCAGTATACTTTAGTGGATATGATTTTGTATTAGTGCTTGTACGACCTTGTTGCCCACTTTAGTTATATTGTGGAAACTTCTTTTATGCTACTAATATTTAAACCTAATCATGAAACTCTACAATTGTACTAGCATGTTTATTTCATAAGTACCCTCTACGTTAATTTTGTTACCCATTTTTTTGTTATTTAACTCATGCTTGCAAACTTGTTTATATCCTATTATATAATTGTTGTTATACTATGGCTAATCATTCATGTACAGGATGCTAATATCATCATGTCCCTTAAGTGTAATGATGGCTATGATGAAAGCATATATTATCGTTATTAATTATATCGAGGGTTGGTAATTGATACTTAAGGATGGAGATGGTGATGCTGCCTACATACGCAAAGTAATGAAATGTGTATTGATAAACGACAGTTTATCATCATTCTTATGCATTAAAACAAACCTAGCTCTTAGAGTTTTGCTCTGCAAACGGGTTTTTGGGTTGCATTTAGACATAAATTAGGTTAGGCATGCATTGCATTTTTTATTGTGTTTTTAATATGTTTTTGTGAGTGTTAAGGATGAATAGATATACAGATCCCTAAAACCTTAGCACTCAAGAAGGCAAATGGTGAAGGAGAAGCTCAGACTAGCTGGAACTCAGCTTGATCCAGCTCACCACAGTTGGAACCTAGCTCACTTGAACTAGGGTTAGCTCATCCCAGCTCCATTCAGCTAATCTTAGCTGAATGGCAGCTCAAGAGAGTTCATCTTAGCTCACCCTAGCTCAAGTCAGCTCAGATCCAGGTCAACCTAGTTGAGTCTAGCTCATTTTAGCTCCCACAAGTTCACAGGGAGCTCTAGCTAGCTCAGCTGAGTTGATTGGAGTTCACTCGAGCTCAGATCCAGCTACATCCAGCTCCACTCAACTCCAGCCAGCTGAAGAAGAACTCATCCCAGCTCAGGAAGCTTAAGTCCAGCTCCCGGGGACTCAGCTTAGCTCAACTCAGTTGAGTTAAGCTACCTTAGCTGCCTCAACCAGCTTGATCCTCCCCGGGAGCACCAGACCCAGCTCACCTCAGCTCATTATGGTAGAAGCCAGCTCACTTTAGGTTGGCTTAGTAGCTAGCAAAGAACTAGCAAGCTAAGCCAGCTAGAGTAGCTCCATGCCAGCCTCTTCAGCAACTGCTAGCTCCAGTTCCAACTCTAGACTTCTCCTCCTCAGCTCCTCTCTTCAAACCTTAGCTCTAATACCTCCTCCTCTACTCCATAGCTAGCTAAGCTAGCTTAGCTTAGCTAGCAACCAGCTCCTTGGCCATCCACCATCTTCAACTCAACCCTAGCTAGCTCCACCAACTTAAGCCCTACCTAAGCTAGCCATCCTACTCATTTTGGCGCCACCTCTTCACCACCTTTCACCCCTCAACTAACCACCAAAAGACACCAAAAGTTGGCGCCAAAACTAACCCTAACCACCTCCCTTTTGGCGCCTACTTTCAGCCCCTTCATCCACCCTACACCTACCCACATAACCCATCCTAGCCATCCACATACCCCCCTTCTAGAACCCTAAGGTGGCGCCACCTAATGGCCTTCTAGAAGGCCCATTTTGATGCCAATTCTAAAGGGCACCAAAGCCTTACCTACCCCCCTTAGCACCCCTTAGGTGGCGCCACTTATCCTTATCCCTAGGATCCCCAACTACCCCCCATATCCTATCCTAGCCATCCATTCCAAGAGCCACCTATGCCCCCCTTCCTACACTATATATACCAACCTAACTTCCCACATTTTCTTCATCCTCCATTAGTGTTTACTTCCACCTACATCCACTGATCTGAATTTTTCCAGGGCAAATACTACGGCCAGCAGCTCTTTCTCAGTAACCGTATAGTTACGCTGAGCCTCATCCAGTGTTTTGCTGGCGTAGTAAATGATCACAGGTTTCCCGTCAATTTTCTGCCCCAAAACCGCTCCTACAGCGAAGTCAGATGCATCGCACATGATCTCAAAGGGTTGAGACCAATCAGGGGACTGTAGGATTGGGGCTTGGGTGACTCGGTCACGTAAGATCTCAAATGCTTGAGTGCATTCCTTGGAAATTCCGAAAGGCACATCCTTGGAAAGCAGATTGGTCAGGGGGCGCGCGATTTTGGAGAAATCAGGGATGAATCGACGGTAGAAACCGACGTGCCCCAAAAAAGATCGGATGTCCTTAATCGAGCTAGGCATAGGGAGCTTGGAAATCAGGTTAACCTTAGCTCGATCCACTTGGATGCCTTTCTCTGAGATTAAATGTCCCAGGACAATTCCCTCAGGCACCATGAAATGGCTCTTTTCCCAGGAAAGAACCAAATTCACCTCGATGCACCGCCTGAGTATATGGACCAAGTGTTGGAGGCAATCGTCAAATGATTGTCCAAAAACTGAAAAGTCATCCATGAAGACTTCCAGATAGTCACCTACCATATCTGAGAATATGGCAAGCATGCACCGCTGAAAAGTTGCAGGTGCATTGCAGAGACCGAACGGCATCCTTCGAAACGCGTACGTCCCGAAGGGGCAGGTGAATGTGGTCTTTTCTTAGTCCTCTGGATGGATTGCCACCTGATTGTAACCGGAGTACCCGTCAAGAAAGCAGAAGAATCTATTTCCCGCTAGTTTCTCGAGGATCTGATCAATAAACGGTAGTGGGAAATGATCCTTCTTCGTGGAGGAATTTAGTCTTCTGTAATCAATGCAGACTCTCCACGAATTAGCTATTCGGGTAGGAATGACTTCCCCGGTTTCTGTCGTGATGATGGTAAGTCCTGCCTTCTTAGGTACCACTTGTGTTGGACTCACCCAACGACTGTCGGAGATCGGGTAGATGATCCCTGCATCTAACCACTTAATGATCTCCTTTTTCACGACCTCCTGTAGGTTAGGGTTTAGTCGCCTTTGCATTTCTCTTGAAGGTCGTGAGCCTTCTTCTGTATAGATTCGATGCGTGCAGTATGAAGGGCTTATACCAGTCAAATCATCTAGAGTCCATCCAATGGCTCTACGATGTTGCTGGAGAACAGAAATCAAACGGAGTTCCTGGTCAGGTGTGAGTCGAGAATTGATAATCACAGGAAACGTTTGATTTGAATCCAAAAAGACATATTTTAGATGTTCAGGAAGGGGCTTGAGTTCCATGACAGGATTGTCAGCAGCAGCGGGTGGTTCAGGGTTTGTATCGGGAGCAATGGTAGGAGTCATAGGTGTGTCTAGATTGTGTTCGCACTCCTCTGTTAGCGGTTTTTGATTTTCTAGTGGTTGATCAGAAATAATCAGGTTGTCCTCTATGTGCAGTTCATCAACCACGGCTTTGACATCACAAATTTCCTCTATAACCCCGCAATTAATCCCTTGTTGGGCTTTGAAAATGTTGATCTTCAGATTTTGATTCCCAAATTTTAATTCTATCTGGCCCTCTTCGCAGTTTATATTGGCCCTAGCAGTGGCCAGAAAGGGTCTCCCTAATATGATTGGTGTGTCCCTTGGGTTCTTAGGTGCATCCATGTCCAGTACTATGAAGTCCACTGGGAAATAAAAATCTCGTACCCTAACAATGACATCCTCGAGTATTCCTTTGGGTGACTTGATGGATCGATCAGCTAACTGCAATGTCACCTCAGTGGGTTTAAGTTCAGATTCTTCAAGGTGGTCAAGGAGGGATGTAGGTATTAAATTTATGGAGGCACCTAGGTCTAGTAGGGCTCTATCAAGTTGGGTTTCACCAATTTTACAAGAAATCAAGGGGGTTCCTGGGTCTTTAGCCTTGGGTGGGAGTTTGCTCAGGATGACAGAGCTGGCTTGCTCTGACAGTACAATCGGATTCCCATCCTTGGTTCGCGGCTTACGTTTAGGTGTACATATGTCTTTCAAGAATCTTGCGTAAGCCGGTATGTGGCGGATTGCATCCATCAACGGGATGTTTATCTGGACCTGTTCAAAGAGCTTGACCAGATCCTCCTCAGGAGCCACAGGTTTGGTTGTCCTTTTTCCTTTGGTCAAGGCCTCAGGAAATGGGATCCTAGCTGGTTCCTCTAGGATAGGTCCAGGTTCTTGATCTGGGACAGTAGTATCTTGGATGACTACCCTAGGGTCTTGGCGATTATCAGGCTTGGAGTGGTTCAGATAATGTGGGTCTTGTGTTGTTTTACCACTACGTGTTGTTACAGAGTTTAATCCAGCCTGACTTTGGTTTGGGTTAGGTAGGAGAGGTGGCTGCTGCTGAAATTCTGCATAAGATGTAGAAGCCTCCATCCTGTCTGGTGATGGAGTAGCAGGGGCCTGATAAATCAAATGTGCGTGGCCTGGATTTGGATTCATAATGCGCCTCTGGGTCGGCACATTATTTGGGTTGGGCAGAGGTTGCGAAGGAAGGGTGCCAGGTTGGCGAGAATTTGCCATCTGGGCCAGTTGGTTGCGAACCACTGTGATCTCGTCCTTGTGCTGTTTTTGCATTGCCGCATTCGTTTTTTGAATGTCAGCCAGCGTTTGAAGGATAAGAGTCAGTTGATCCTGATTTTGCCCAGATTGGTAGGTGGGATTGGGCCGAGGCTGAGGCGGCTGATATGGACGAGGAGCTTGTGGGCGGGGTTGATATGGTGGTTTTTAAGAGTTTCCCGCCCACTGAAAGTTAGGATGATTTCGCCATCCAGGGTTGTAGGTATTGGAGTATGGGTCGTTCTGGATGGCGTTGAGGTCCTCGCAGTTCTGAGAAACCTCAGGAAAGTCAGAATACGAGGGTTCAGAGTTCCCCCAACTCGAGTAGACGGGATCGGAGGTCACTCCGGTCTGGGAGGTAGACGGGGGTGGATAGGGGCCCATCCCCTTGGCAGGTTGGTGATAGATGTTTTGCACTGTTTCCCTTGCCAGAGGAGGTCGTGCAAAAGAGTTTTGTGCAGAGGTGGCTTGCTGCAAATGTCGAGTTAGCTCGTCCACCTTCTTTTCTATGATAGAGACCTTGTCCAACCGACTGGCCATCAATTCCAGGTCAACAGAAGTGGACAGGTCCTGCGTCTCATGTGTCCCTCTTAGATTCGTCGATGCGCGGGCATTCGTCCTGTCGAATAAGCCCAAGGAGTCATTGTTTATGGAGTTCTCGCACATGTTTTCGAGAATCTCCCACACCGTGTCCTCGTGTTGGCCCATGATGTTTCCTCCACATGTTGCATTGACGATTAGACGAATATCCTCACGGAGTCCCTGGTAAAAAGACTGGACTTGTTCCCACTTAGGAACTCCGTGATGGGGACACTTTCGCATGAGATCTAGGAATCGATCCCAAGCTTCGTGAAGAGGTTCTCCCTGTTGTTGAGTGAAATGAGTGATCTGGTGGCGCAAGGCATTCGTCCGGCCAACAGGGAAGAATTTTTTCAAAAATTCGGACTGTAATTCCTCCCAAGTGTTGATCGGGCGGGTCTGAGTCTGATACCAGTGCACGGCCTTGTCCAAGAGGGAGAACGAAAACATTTTCATGAGTAGGATATCCCGGTTTTGTACATCTGACCCGAAAGTCTGGGCCAGATGCTTGAGTTGTTTAATGTGTTGGAATGGATCCTCAGAGTTAAGCCCATGGAACTTTGGTATGGCATGAATCATATTGGGCTTTAGATCAGAATCGGGTCCTCCAATTGGGATTCGTACTCGGGGTTCAATTGCCACCGCAGTGGGATTATAGTGATCTCGCATCATAGGTCGCTGTGGTGGGTTTACAAAGTTCTGAAAGAGATCGTTCAAGCGTTGAAGTTGGTGTTCAAGGTTATTCTCCTCTTCAATGGGTTGTGCCATGATGGGAGAAGAAGGAGAATCAGGGTCTGAATCAGATGAAAGATTTATGTGGTGTGGTTGCTGCACAAACAAGGGCGTCGAGGCTTGGCCTCGGCGAGAATGAATTTCTAGAGGAGGTCTTAAAGGTGGTCTTAAGGACCTCCTACCAAACATGCACCGGAAGATGTGATGAGATTAGAAGGTGCTGGACCCAATCAAGACACCCAAGAATTGTTGGGTGACTATAGAGGTTCGGGGCAGATGGACCCCTGGATCAGAAGATCGTCCACCTGAGAAATACCTGGGCAGCCAGAGAGGGAGAGTCCCGCAAAGACCCCTACACGGTAGAGCGTCCCCACGGGTTACAGGGTTTCCCCCACCCGACCTCTCTTGTCACTGTGGTTCCAGGTAGACCAGAATGGGGATCTTGACCTCTTAAGTCTACCTTTCTTTTTTATTTTAAGATCAAGGTGCTTAATGTTCCACTTGAACTTTTAAGTATTTTGAGTGCAAAAAGTGACCTAATATTAAGGTTGGTTGACTCGAGGGATCAACTTCACCTCTTGTTCCTTTGAGAGCTTTTAGGTCCTTCCTTTTATGATTCAAATGGATTATCAGCCTGATTTGCTTAGGGTTCCTCTTGTATAAATATTTTCAAACACGGTTTAGGCACACTTCTTTTTGGAAAGTTTGTTTCTTTGTTTTAGAGAAGATGTGTCTCTAAAAACCCTAGCTTTGCAATCCTAACTTGGCTCTAATGGGTCCAATTTAGTTGCCTTAGAATTTAGCACCTAGGGCTCAATCAAGAAAGTTTTAGCCCTAGTTGCCTTAGTTGGATGACAGACAAAAATATGTTGAAATGAAAATCAGGCAACTTGATGAGTTACTAAATATAAGACAGGTAGCCCTAAGTTGACTTCTCCCCTTTTTTTTTCTTTTTTTTTTTTTTTTAGATTGTGAGAGGGTTAAGGGGGAAGGCTTATGGAGATTACCTGCTCCAGTCTGTTGTGCAGTTGCTATTCTTTCCTTTTTGTTTTGCTTTCCCTGATTGAACACAACAAAAGAGAAGTTAAGTCAGATATTAAATAGAAAAGTTGTACTCAAAAGCTTTACAAGTGCCCGTTGTTCCCCGGCAACGGCGCCAAAATGTTGTCAACGTTTCTGTGCGGATTTAAAGGCGTATTACATTGCAGTAGAACCGACAAAACGTTTAAACAAATAATTTTATTACTCGAACAACTAGAGTATCCGAGGTCGAACACAGGGAGCAAACTCAGTACTTTGTAAAACCCAAGAATACAACTGTTAAATGCAAATATAATTGATTCAAAGAGTTTTTAAGAAAGATGTAAAAAAATAGAATTAGACGTCTGATTTATGTATCAGACGTCTTAAATGTGATCTTTCTTTCTCTTTTTCTTCTTCTGCTTTGCCTTTCGGATCTCTTTGCAATCTTCCCTTGTCCTTTTCCTTCTTCTCCTGCGAAGACTTCTTTCTTTCTTCTTCTTCTGTCTTGCTTCTCCTTTCTTCGTTGCCTTCTTCTTCTTCTTTGTCTTGCTTCTCCTTCTTCTGCAGCGGCCAAGTCCTTCTCCTGCAATCAGCCTGCCTGCACAGGGAACAAAACCTAACCCTTCTCCCTCTACCCGCGCGTGTCTCTCTCTCAAGCAATTCACTCTAACCGCTCTACCAGAGCCACAGTCTCAATCGGGTCGGATCGTACCCGGGACCAGGCGCACCTGCAGGTGTGTGATGCGCGAGGAGTGCGTAGGTCTAGGTCGGGTCGGATCCGCCAGGTCCGCGTGGTCAGGCCGCGGACGAGGCGGGTGGGGTCAGTGAGGGACCTCACCCCTGTGCTTTCGAGGCAGTAAACCTATATCACAAAAACTCTTTATACCATACCTGTGCCTTGAGATTCCACGATGTGGGACTAAACGTTCCGCCCTTCCTTTGCGTGCGCCCGCAGACTCTCGTGTGCAATTGCCCACGCTGAAGGCCCTGCTGGTGCTCCTTGCTGAACTCAGTCACCTCGCAACACTTGCGAGAGTCTGCTGCACCTGCCGCCTGGGAAGCCTGACGCCTGCTGCTGCTCCAAGCTTCCTGCTGCTTCGGCTGTTAATGGCGGCCGGGGCGTTCACCTGAGATTCCACAGAACGGCCTATTGGCCCAATTAGAATAGCTGGAAACCTTCGCCGTAGCACGGCGAAGGCGGTGGGTGATGCTGCAGGTTGCCGGTCGGCCTAGGCGTGCACGCCTAGGTCAACCTGTGGCCGGAGATGGTGGGTTGTTCGGGGGGTGGTTATGGAGGTCTGGAGTAGCAGTTGTGGGGTGGAGCGAGTTCCTGGTGGTGAGGCGGAGCTCACGAGGTGGTTGGCGAGCCATGTGGAGTGGCGGAGTGGTGTGGGCGGCTCGCCGGAGTTCGGTCGGTGATGTGGAAGATGAGGGTGGTCAGCGTCGGTCGAGGGGTAATCAGATGAGATAACAGGGGGAAAAGAGAGAGGATAGGATGGAGAGGAGTTCTAACCTAATTGTAAGGACGAAAGGGGACGGAAGGCGGACAGCAGTACTTGCTGTCGCCGGAGAAGATGACGCCCAGTGGGGGAGAACGGCGGCGACGACGGGGCTGAGGCGGCGTGCGCTGGTACTGCGCGACGCGGAGGGAGGTCAGGAAGCTAACTCTGCCACTGGTTTTGTGGCAGAGCGAAGAGGGAGGGGAGGGGGGCTCGCCGGAGCTAGCTGGGGCATTTGGCAGAGCAGGAGGAGAGGAATTGAAGGGGGAAACTCGGCCAAATCAAGCTCAGCCTCTTCGGCCGGAGTTGTGGGTTCTTATATAGGCGCTGGACTTGGTGTGCAGGGCGTGAAGGGCACGTAATTGCCTGAGGTTGGTCGCCGGAGATGGAAAGGAGTTAGGATACCCAAATCTCTCGTGCGTTCGCACGAGAGATTGGGTTCACACCAACGATTGTAATTGACTTTATAAGGAAGGGAATTCCTCAGAGAATCCTCCTTCCATTTCTGGGAGGGAATCTCTGAGGGATTAGAGAGCAATCCCTCTCCGAACCTCGTCGGAGCTCGGTTCTGCCCTAGCAATGGCGGCAGGACCGGTTTGCAAAGGAGGCGAAGAACCTAGGGGGTTCTCTGCAACGGTATTCAAAAGATAGGGACCAATTTGTGATTTGGGTGTACTAAATTGCAAAGTAGGTCAAGATGACCCCTCCTTAGGTCCAAATTTTGGTACAAACCTAATTTGGACCTAAGGAATCCAATGGCGAAGTTAGATTTCAGGTTTGACCTCGTTTGATTGGATATTTTGCGTAAAAACCCAAATTAGGTTAATTGAAGAGCTAGGACCCTAATCTAGGTCAAACTATGTTCCAAAGCCAAATTAAGTGTTCTAAACCCTAGAGTATGTTTTTCCATGATTTGTAGAGGGTTTACTTGCTTTTTGTTCTGACCGGAACCTTGTTAATTTAAGCGGGTCTGTTTTAGGGTTACCAAGTGTCTTTTAGTTCTTAGATTGCACATGAACCCATTTCTGATTGACTCAACCCACTTTTTATCTCATTTAGACCATTTGACCTATGTTTTGCCTCTAAGAAATCCTGTTTATCTACTGCAATGGTAAAATTGCAGTTTTAACCTTTATTTCATGTTTTCTTCTCAGAGCACTTGTTCCTTCAGTTAGGCCTTCTTCTAGGTTATGTAGGAGCTTTTATCTTCTTTATTGGGTCAAAATGAGCTAGTTATGGCTCATGATGAGGCTCTCATCATCCACCTATACCTACGGCCAAGGAGAAGGAGTAGAGAAGAAGATTAAGGGGGCACATCACCAGCCCCTTTGGTGCCTTCTTCTCCCCACTCTCTTCAACTTGGGCCACGCCAAGGAGGAGGACTTTTCTACTTCAAGGAGGATTGCTAGGCAAAGGAAGAGGACCTAGGGTGGACGTCCACCCTTGGAGAAAAGCTTAGGGCACGCCCCCTTAGGGCTTGCTTTGGAGGACATCACCTTGGCGGAGCTATAGAAGGAAGGAGCTAAAGATCTTCTTTTCAAGTCCGGGAGCTACCAGGCTTGGAGTAAGAAGAGCTTCATCCTCTTCATCACCATCATCATCTAAAGGATTTGTCTTTATTTTATTTTCAATTTATTTTTTTTGTAGAAGCATTCATCTACTAGTAGACAATTTCCTTTAGTATAAAAAAGAAGTTGCCTTAATTTCTTATTTCACTCTTTCTTTTTGCATTACCTTGCTTTATCTTTAGTATAGTTGCACTCCTCCTTTCTAATTAACCAAGGCCTCCACGCGCCTAGGTTGAGCTTAGAAAGAGGATAATTTTTGTCACTTAGATTAACATAGTAGGTGTAGTAATTTTTCCCACCAACAACTTCGTATGTTGCCTTAATTTCAAAAACATAAAAATGATATATTGAAAAAAAAAGGATCAAAAAGAAAGTTGAGATTTATATTCCAAGAAAGAGATTTAATTTTTGCAAACTTGTCTCCTTGGATGACCCTAGATACCTCACTATCTAGGTTTATAAATTTAAGAGTTGATCGATTTTGCGCGTTACAAAGACATATTTTACAAACCGCGTAAAATCCGTGTCATGTATGCACGACACGAATGGCTACGTCATGGCAACCACATGCGACACAAATATGAAGGGAAAGTTCAATGCTCTCAAGATGTAGGTGGCTGCTTTACAGCAACCCCATGCAACACAATGACAAAATATTACCATCCAAAGTACTAAACACTAACTCAATGACAGTTATCATTTATATATGAAGCAATCTGAACCTATCACAAATTCAACATCACCACATTTCAATGCTTAATTTATGGATGACAAGTACTTCTCCATTTTTCTATGCTTGTAGCACGTAGTAATTTTTTTTTTCCTTCAGATTGAGTAATTTGCTGCAATGTTTGAAATTGTAGGATGAAATATGTGCAACTACAGTCGAAGCTACGTTTTAGTATACTTTCTTGGTCTTTAGAAGCTAATTATCTCTCCATTTTAATCCTTCATATATGTATTTGTCATTTCCCTATCACCCACCATTGGAAGTTAATAGTTTACTTTTGAATGTGTTATATTCTTCTGCTCCCCCTAAATTTCTGATGCACGACCATAAAAACTATATTTGCTCTCCATATTTTATGGTTGCTTTCCGTGTACCAATTATTGGGTTTCTCCTATATTATTCATCATAATCACTAAATGGAAGATAATAAATTAGTAGGCCTGAACTCACATAATTTAAAGCATGTGTCCTTTTTTATAACCTCCAGAAAGCAAATAATTAGTTGGTAACTTAATACTCAATACTACTCTTATTACTGGTTGGAACATAGAACTCGCAGTAAAAGTTAGAATAGTATATTAATGAATGATGTCAATATGTATACTACATTCATTTTGTATGAGTAAACGTCAATATTGGTAACTGTTAGTGAGGTTTTTATTTGACACCTACCCTCGACTTTCCTATAACCATATGGTAACTTCTCTTCACATAACATAATTCCATGTTAGTTTCTACTTCTTGTACTTATACTATTAATACGTAGCTCAATTCATCAATAATTTTCAATTGATAATCCTCATATCAGTTTGCCTTCTCCTACACATTTTCTAACTGTTATTATTTGATAACATAACTAATGCATCCTTCTAACATCGACTTACATTCTACATTTATGAAGATTTAACATATTTATCGTTCAAATTATTATGCTCTTATAATTACTAATCTTCGTACTCACAACTAGCCTTCTTGTATTCAACAACAAATTAATTCCATAAAGTAATTACAAGAATGTGTGGAATTTTGTAAACCAATTCTTTGATGCTAAACAAATTTTATTCGTCATTGAAACCATTGGATGGGTATGTTTCATATAACAATACAAATGATATTATCATTTCTTCATCTTCTATCGTATTATATCATATACCTCAATCTCCTATACAATGGATTTTTTTGGTACTTGCTATATCTGATTTATGGTTCTTTGAAGTATGTGTTGCCACTACAAAAAAAAATACATAAAGTGATAAAAAAATAATGATAATTAATAATATTCATCATTATATTTAAATATAATAACAATTTAGATTATTTGTTGTTATTTCTTTTAAAAATAACAACAATTATACATATCCATTGTTAATCTTGTCAACCAACAAAAAAAAAAAGTCATCGTCATTATTTTCTTAAAGCAACCAATAATCGTTGTTATACTATTATTTTTTACTTAAAAATAAGACTCTATTCACAATTTTTCCAAAGTAAAACCTCCTACTCCCTTAATCCCACTCCTAAACCATTGTCACCACCGGACACCCCCACCCCCAAACAACACCCACCCTTCCCCCCGGTGATGTCGCAACCCTACAACGGTGTACTCTGCCCACGCCACCCCCTGGCGTTCCGGCGATGTTGTAATTCCATCTCCCCCACCGGTGCTGATCTCGTTGCTCCATCGCTCCCACCGGCACCGATATCACCGCTCCATCGCTCCCACCCGCACCAATCTCTCTGCTCCATCGCTCCCACGGCTGCCACCGCCGCCCCATCCTCCACCAATCACATCCCCAAGCTCTAATGCGATCAGGTGTGCATATAGGACTCAACTGCCCTGATCCCATTTAAGTAAGTTCTCCCCTTCCTTTCCTCCACTTACAGTCGAGATTGATTGCCGGTTCGACTCCCATTTAAGGCGTCTTATGAGGCGTTCAAGCACGATCGAAAGTCGCATTTCAAGTTCGAGTTCTTGATCTTATCCGAGAGCTCCTGATTGAGAACACAGAGGTTGATCGGCTGAGTCTTGGCCACTTCAGTGTGTGCTCGATGAAGGTTAGTTCGGATTTTGCAAAGGGGATGTTGGAGGCATTGTTATGTGGGGAAGTGACTAAATCGGTGTTGGGATATGTAATAGGGAAGCGACGGTTACAGCGATCTCGAGATGAGGGAGGAGCGTGGGGTTTTGGCGTTTGAGGTGGAGACGGACTTCCATCTGGTAAGAGCTGCTTAGCTTTCGCGTTATTGAGTTTCTGAAATCGCATTGTAATAGAACACGTGTTTATGGTTTTGTGTTGGTATAGTTGTGTGTAGAGGGGAAATGGGGCCTCTGATGTGGTGGATCTTGGAGGAAGCAAGATGCACATCTTGGTGGATGAGATTCCCATCGCTGTCCGATATCCTTGTGAAGCCTTTTTTTTTTCTATTCTCTGTGATTGATTTGAATATGAATGATGCTTGCTTATTACTTGTGTAGATTACGGAACAAACATTAGATAGAATTCAAGGAAACTTGTCTTGGTAGTAGAGAAATCCGCATTGGACTTTCAAGTAGAGAAAGTTTAGCTCAACTTTCTAAGCAACATGTTTTGAGCTTGTTGTCAGAAATTAATGGTCTTGCATTTCAATATGCTGCTACTTTACATCAAACCAAATAGTTTATGCTTCAATTTGAATTACATGTTTTGAGTGGCTCTTTTGGATAGCTCAAAAGTTGTAGATGTTATTGTGTTAACATATCTTCAGGTCATGTGTGTTGAGTATTTCCTTTAGCTGACTTAAGGAGCATAAACATTATTGTGCTGATATAGGATGCTAAGGTTCTCTCGTGTTTCCTTTCCCTTCCTTTTTCCATATATGCAAAATGGTATTAAAGTCACCAACCTATTGGTAATGAAGGTTGTCAAAGGTAAGAGGCGCTAAAAGGCGAGGAGGGGGGTTCAAAATGTCTAAGGCACTAGGCACCCACTTGAGGAAAATGAGGTGCTAAAATAAAAAGAAAAAGTCACCTTCTTAATTTTTTAACTACCGAGTTTGGCCCTTGTGGGGAGGATTGGGTTTATTCATTTCTTCTAACTTTTTTCTCCCTTTCTTTTTTGTTTTTAAGAATGTTTAGAAAAAAAAATTTTCATGTGTGGGCCCAAAAGTTTGTATGGGCTTCGATTTGATCTAGGTCCGTTATGCTTTCTATTGGCCCAAACCTAGGCCCATCATGAAACAAATGGGTTGGCCTTGCCGAAGACCATGCATTGTTTTATTTTCCTTTTAGACTGGAACATGGATCCTTAGAATTTCAGAAAGGGATGAATTGTTAGGATTTTATTGCAATAAAGACAATATGCATACCATCGGTGTTGCTTAAAACCCTGTCCACTACCAGTGTAAGAAAAATCATGATCACTTAGTAATTGCTGCGACATCCTGGTCACGTTATGAGTCGACCTTTCAACTTGGGGTTTCAGACTTCGTTATGGCTAAGGCAGTTTCTTTCAGGATTCTTTTATATTTCCACAATATGCTGCTAGCTCCTGGTTTCATTAAAGTCAACATCAGATTTGGTAATATTAAAAACTTTTTTGTTTGAAGGGCTAATATTAGAAACTTTGATAAGAACAAAAATGTCTTATGAGTTGGTTAGGTGAAATACTTTGGTGTGGTTACGCTTTGTTGATGGCTTAATCATCATCTATATTTGTGATGTGATCCTTCTGCTTCTATATCAAATATTGAACTTACCTTTATACTCTTTTAAAACCTAGATGATGAAACTATTGTTGGTTATTTTGTTCTAGCTTTGGGCACTTGATATTGTTCATAAAGACCATTATAGGTCAAAGTCTACATGGCTGACAAGTAGATGCCATGCTCTTATGTTGTTCTTCTCTACGAATATATTTTCTTTCTTTACTTTGTCATTTAGTTTTGATACTAACGGGAACCAACCAAACCTTTTCACTTCTCATCAATTATCACCCACATCAAATCATGCTTTAGTCCTGATACCACTGTTCAACTTATGCTGCATGATATTTACTACCACAACATAGCATATCTCTTAAGTGATCTAAATCTGCAGTTTGCAGGGCATTATTTTTTTGGCAATTGCTTCCCTAGATATGGATCTCTGCCATACATGTCTGTACCCGGTACTCAACCATTTTTGTTTCCTTGGGAGCATAATATTGATGCCTTTTGCAAGGGGTAGGTGGATAGTATGCAACTTGTCATGCTCATAAAGGTTGAACTAAAATAGAAAAAGACTCCGCAACAAGCATAATAATTTTAACAATGATTTTTTCACTATGCCTTATTGTTACAGTTTAAATTTCAGAAAACCTCGATAAATTTTCAGTGCCATTCAGAAGTTGCTTATTTTCATCATAAACTTAGGCCCCTAAATTGTATGCATGACTGAATTGGTTCCATCTTCAGGAATTCAGATGGACAAAAGGAAACTTGAGTTCCATGATGGAGCATGCTGAGCTTCTCAGTGCTGTTCGATATGACATCAGTGATTTTAAGGTGAGAGTACATGTCCCTTAGCAACTCCCTAACACAAATTTTCATCTTATTGAGTTGTATCAGGTAGATTCTTCTTGATGCAGGCATCTGGGACTATGTCGCCATGGGTGGGTTTAATGCAAGAATGAGCAGCAATTCATGGAAGTATAAATCAAGTAAAACTTCTATATCATTATGGAGTTTTCAAATGATGCAACATGACATCTGACTTTTGTGAAGGCAATTTTCAGCATAGAAACATATATAAAGTGATTTTGCTTTTTATCCTCAAATATTCTGGAGTTATTTTGAAAAAGCTGCATCTTTTTTTCCTGGAATTTGTTGTAAGGTATTTATTTTGCACTAGCATTTCTTAATATATGTTCTTATAGGTATTCTCCAAAATTTGATCTTATCAATCATGAGGAAGATGGTGACTTGAGATTAGTAGTCTTCACCAAAATCATGATTTATGTTTCCTATGGAATCATTGTAGAGCAATTGGTTTTTCAAATTGTACCTAGATTTGTCTTTGTTAACCACCACAACCCCCCTCCCTTTGGTTTCCATTTATTTTTTATTTTCCTTCTTCAGGTTGCCATGATTTTGTACTCAACTTGTAGGTAGTGCTTGTGAATTCAAGAGGGTCTAAGCTTTTGGAATCAATGGCATCTGTATGTGTTTGATCCCTTGGAAATTGATCAATAACAAGCATGTCTCAAATCATGTTGCATAATTTCAAACTTCACATGCTTGATATGGCATCCTATCAATGCACTTTAGGTATCATCCTTGGTAGGAGGAGGATTCATCAAGATTAGCTTTTCCGGAGTGTGAGTTCAATTTGTGCTGACATGTAGATAGCTCCTTATATTCCATCTTAAACTACTTTCTCAAAGAAAATTTTCAAAATTAAAGTAGATTGTGTAATTGTCAAAACATCTCCAACTTTGCCACCTCCCATTTGCTTGATGTCAACTAGATTTTGATTTGTTAATTATTTGATTGTTTTTTCTTGGTTCATTTATTTCTTCAATTTTGACAACATGGATTTTATGTAGGACCTTGACTTGACAAAGCTAGTCATTCATAAATTTCCCCTAAGAAATGGTTTGACACAAGCATGGAAGAAGCTTTAAGGAAGGCTGATTTTTGAGTGAGTGTTTGCTGTTTACTAGTAGTTAATAGAGGGGATTTATTTTTGTTTTCAAAATGATTGATACATTATGGTTTTGATGAGATTGCAAGGAATGATTTGTTGGAAAGCATGCTTTTTCCTAAAACTTCTAACAATTACCCTATTGGGTGTTTCGATAGGTTACAATCTATGAATTGGTTAATTACATTAGTTAGAGAATGTTGAAAGTAGTGTTAATTTGAATGCACCTCTTCTCAGGGCTCAAATTGGAATAACTGTTGACCTGATCATTCAATGAGTATTTGTTTGGTGCTTCTATGGCAATCAGTAAGTGCTTCTTGGCTAGCCATTGCAATGTATAAGTGAACTGATAAGTGGTGAAACATTTTCTTGCCAATATGTAAGAAACACAACAGATTTGATCAAGATAAACTTAGGAACTGGATTAAATGGGCGAAGTAAATCTTTGTAAGCAACAGAAAAATCAGAAAATTAAAAAAAGTACTAGAAAATACATGAAAATTCAGAGATTTACTGCATGAAAATATCCCATGGTTTGGTTGCAGGTGTACCCACCTATTTATTTTGTGGTTTGAATACACAGTTACGGTTGTGGGTACAAATTGTAGGGAAAATATTGAATAAACAAGGAAAATTTTTTCGGATTTTCAACAAATTTAAACCTTGCATTAAATTTTTAAAATTATTATCCCTAATGTAATGGCAATAAATTCTTTCTTCTGGTAAGCTATAAAACCCCCTATTAGCATCCCTATTTTATTGCAAACTCATATTTGTTCCAAAAGAATAGGTAACATAGGATGTTCGTCATCTCATTCTATGCCATTAGTTCAATATCTAATTAGCCTTCAGTTTGTAAATAAACCTTGATGAAAGATTAGTTCTTAAATAGAAGAATGAAAAAAGATATTGGAATAAATATCTCACAAGTTATATTAAAAGTTGAATGAATGATGTATGCTTGCAACTCTTGAAGAATTACTCTTGTCAAGTTGTTTACTTGTAAGAAGAAATTTAGGCTAAGCAATTGAATGGAGGTCACATCTTTATGCAAAAACTTAAGAAAACAAGAATCCATGAGATATGTGAAAAGAAGTAATGGATGGTAGTCAATTCTATTATTAATGTACAATGATTTTTAATTAGTAGGAGATTTTGTGATGTTGATGGAATATATTGCAGTTCTATTTTTGTATCTCACTATCTTGCACTTTTTTGTGATGCAACTTTTATGTATTTATTTTGTTTACATGATTATGGACATCATATTAGGTTAGCAACTCATGCAAATTTCAAAAGTTTGCATTGTTTGCCGGACTAGAGTTCTTTCCCTTGGGTGGTGATCTTAAAGTTGTTAAATGTATAAGCAAAAAAGTTTTTGGATTTACTAATAGAGAAATGATAGGGTAGTTCATCTTTTACGGAGAAAATTTGATTCAATTTTTAATTACTTGTTTCAGATATGGTTAAAAACAAAGCTTCTTACCATGGAAATAAAGTGAGCTTTTGACAAATTTAAGGTTGAATTGTTTTTAGTGTCTTTATCATGAAAATAAACTAAATTTTTTGGTCTCTTCAAATATATTTTGCAATGAAATCTATCCACAAATTTTTAGGTATATTTTCTATAAAGCTTTCACAGGAAAACTTTATTTTCCGAGGAATTTTTTTGATAGATATTGTAAAATAAATTTTCATTTTACAAGTAATCAAAATAAAGTGTAACTATGATATATTATGAGTGTTTTAAAGGAAGATTAATAAACTTTTGTATCCTTCGTATGTTATGACGAATTAATTGTTGGCATATTCTTCAAAAGATGAAAAAAATTGTTATTAAAAGAAAGCAAAGATAACGAAAATATTTGTTACTAAATTTAAAGAATGTGACGATTTTAGTAATGATTTTATTTGTTGTTTGAATTTATCAACGAATATATTATTCATTGTAAATTTAACAACGGCTCGTATAGCGATGAATATGGTGACGAATAAATTAGTCGTTGACATGTTATATAACGACAATTTATTTGTCGTCATTTTCATAAAATATTCGTACTTTGTTTGTGACAAATTTGCTTATGTAAGTTGCATGTTCTGATAAATGATTGATGTAAATGTATTTAAAGGTATTTGAACCTTCCTATGGGTTGTATTATCAATGGCAAATTTTGATTTGCAGTATCTTTATCGCCGATTTATAACATTCCGTCTCTGGTAAAATTTTCCCATCGTCTGTGAGTCATTGCCAGCCCCACCCCCTCCCGCTTGACTGATTACATGGCAATTTAGCTCAGATCCATCATTGCCCAACCACATTTTCCTGGGTTTACTCCCCATTCCTAATGTGGTTGTTGATTGGAGTAACTCTTCCTTTTTGGCTGTTTGGTCTATGCAATTTGTACTCGTTCTGCTGGATAAATTTATTCTTTGCTCAAAACATTGCTGATGGAAGATAGTCTCTTTCAACATTCCTATCAGTTTTGCCAACTAAACAAAATAACCACGTCAAGTATTTCTTATTAATTCATTTTTACATGGGAGTTTATTTTATCGTCTCTGCAAGATTGTTGTCATTTTATTTATTCCTCTTGATTGAATCAATAGCAATTACTATCGGTTGAAATTTCTACAGCTTGCTTTTTCTTTTGATTTGGGTAATTTTTGTTGTAATTTATCTGTATCTCTGAAACCTTCTTTCAATTGTGTAATTTGTTCCTTTTGCTGAGCTTTCTATCGACTTCTGGGATGCCTTCAGTATAGACAGGCCCTTCTCATTACGGTTTCTGCATCCCTCTGGATGGCACAAAAGAATGATTCATCACACTCAACGCTTACCAGTTTTGTGTTCTACTATTGTATTATCAGAATATTTCATGACAACAGCAGATCATGGGAGACATTGGTTCTTGTTATTGTGGTTTTTTAGGCTTCAGTGCCTCTATTGGAATTACAATTCCTCTATCGTTTTTGTCTTAACCGAATTGTTTATGTTACATTGTAGAACCCGAAGTGCTTCTTATGGAATGTATATCTAATTGATACATTACATATTGTCACAGGCGAAGGGTACTTCCAATGGCAGTGAATTTCCAGACTTGCTGCTATTTTTCCCAGCACAAATTTTAAAGAAGGATTGTCTGTCTTGCCCTATGTGTAGAGACTACCATGAAATTTGCATGGACCGCGTGTCAGGGACGTTTGCGTTTACTCTCCGTGTAAGCTTACAATCTTGCGCATTGTACCAATATGAATCAGTCGCATCTGCTAAAATTTACTTTCTATCACATTGTACTCTATTCTCCATGTCACATGATGAATGTATAATGTATGACATATGGTCCACCTTTGTCTTAATTGAAGTTTTTGTTTCCTAATACATTGTCTCCCATGGATTTACTTTCTTAATACTAAGCTGCTATTCAATTTGCGACTTTGACCACTGTCGAATGCGTTATATGCAATACAGTGATTTCAATTTCGAAAGTTTTGGGTTCATCCACACAAAACACGTGCGACGTCAAATGGGTTCTTTCCTCATATAGCTTTTGTGATTGCGGAATAAATTGAAATGGTTGGAAAATAGTCATTACTGTATTCATATTACTCAAATAGTAATAGCCGCATAAGATTGAAGTATAGGTGGTGAGAGGAACAACAAAAACAGACCTATAACCCTACTGTCGTTCAACTTTTCAACACCATCATTTTGAAATATTTCACTGGTGATTTCAAGCTTAACTTGTTAATTATGCAGGTAATGATGCATGAGGGACAAATTTCACAACCTTGTTCATCCCATGTTCATTGTATCAAAATCTCATCTCTACAAAGTAATTTCATCTAATTTTTCCACGGTGGAGATGTCAACCCAAAACATACTCTATATGGGATTTTATTTTATCCAATGATTTTTCCCACCATGGAGTAATTGATGGTAACATTATCATTTGTCATAATTAACTTAATTAATCAGAATCAAGTGTTAAATGCTCCTTAATGATCATCTTCGTGTTGTACTAATTTGAGAAGATAGAAAGAAGGGTTAATTCTGTTATCTTAACATTCAATCACAAATGAAGATTAATCAAAAGGTTAATCAGGGGTTAATTAAAGGTCAAATGAACTTAGAAGATCAAGAAGTAGGTTCGGAATGATTGAATTAGGGTTTCACGTATTTTGAGAATTAAAATATTATTAAAAATCTTAATTATCAGTAAATTGAAAAGGTTTTGATAGAGATAAATTCAATCTAAACCTTCTAAAAATCATTGAAAAATATTCTAAGAGGTTTGGTACCTTCACTTTGACCATCTGAACCCATTTTAACCACACATAGAGATTCAGATGGGAATTTACCTTGATTTGGGCTTCTGTGTAATTTATCCAGTCAAATGTGGTCAAAACCCAAATCTAAGTTCACCATTAGATTCCTTAGGTCCAAATTAGGTTAAAACCAAAATTTAGGTCCAATTAAAGTACATCTCGACCTAATTTGCATTTGAGTCCCTAGATCTCTATTCTTTTCAACCAAACCCTCAACTTCTACATTTTCCTTACACATCACTCCCTACCTTTTGAGTTGACCTTACAAACAAGCCCCTGATCGACTTCCCTTTTCTCCTTCGATTCCTACTTGCAGTAGAGCTTCACAAAAGGAAACCCATGGCCAAGCATAATCAATCACAGATTTCTCCTTCAATCTGCGATCAAACCTTTTCAAAATTGGAAAGATCAATCACAAGGAGATCCTCTTTCCATTGGATCAAATCTCAAGTCCTGATTTGGAGCAAGAAGCTCCAGTGAGCTCACGAAATTTGTGGGATTCAACTTGCCTAATTCGCAAACCAAACTCGCTAACTTGTGGCAAATTGCTACAATTACCTTGCCTATATAAGTTTTAGCATGTTTTCAAGCTAGAATGAGCCAGGTTCAGGACACAAAATACTTCTTTTCTTCCTCTGGCCACCTATGACCTTGACTCTAGCAATACCTTCGACCTCCTTTCTTCAGCCTCCCAACAGTCAAATTGGACGGTCCATGATCATCTACTCTGTAACGACCCGATTCCCGAGTCCCTACGAGACACGAGAACCTGACTAACTCGACTAATCCCAAGACCTAGTCGTCCAACGAGGAAGTAACCAAAAGAGCAGCAAAATAAACCACATTCAGCATGAATATAACTAACAGTAAGGAAATACGGCAGTAAAGAAAGAAGCCACTACAGTATATACCACCACAACAGTAGAACAACATTCATAACATAATATGAACTGCGGGTAAAGAAAAGTACAGCGGAAACAAGAACTACTCACTACAGTGGAACCAAAAAAAAAAGTGGTACAAGAGAACAGTGGTAACTCTACTGGACCCTACTCGGCCCAGCGTCCTCTGCAGCCGCTAACCCTGGCTGCTCAACACCTGGTCCTGAAAAATAACGAGTGTAACACGCCAGCAAAACGCTGAGTAGAGTCGCATCTAAACTAAAGAAACAGTAAAGTGTACAGTAGCTGTTTTAATTTTCTTTCTTCCTTTATTTACGTCTTTCTATTGTCTCAAAATTTATCTATTTCTCAGATCCTTCACTTGATCTCGAATGTTCCTCGTGGGAACGATCTTGATTGCAGTCTTTTCCGAACAGTAGAAGTAGCACGTGGTGCTCTCCTGGCTGGGAGAGTCCCTCGTGGTAATCCTACTCTCAGTCAACCACCCCAAGGTCACGGACAGGCGTAACGGTGACTACGGCACGCGCGATAAACGCACAGGTAGTTAACCCGCACTGGCACGCGGTCAGTCGTTTCCGTTAACGGGTGCACCCAAAGCACAGCACGGAACCAGTATAAGGAAGAGCCCTCTCAGTAACAGGGGTCCAACCCCTCCACAGTAACCAAACAGGGGCCTTGCCCCTCCACAGTCCTCACACCCTCACCTGACTACCCTAGTTTGCCCAGTGGGCCTAACAAGTCGGTGTAGGAGGCTAGCAGAACCCCAGGGCCCGTGAGGTAGCTAGTACCTCCCTACACTAGTAGCTCTCCTCGGTACTACGTACACGAGGGCCAGCAAGTCGGTACAAAGTGGCCAGTCCTAACCCCGGGTCCCTGGGGCGGCTGGCTCCGCTCTGCACTGAACAGGGGGACAATCGCTCTCCTTGGTACTCCATACTCAAGGGCCAGCTCACTTCCCCAATTCTATTCCATTCACCTTCCAGGAGTTCTACTCCTAATTCCCCGTAGGGTTCCAGCTCTTTTAACTCAACACATTCAGGTTTCACCTTTCCAGTTTCACGTTCATACGATCCATGTTCTCAATCACGTTTATTTATTCATAGCAGGCAGCTGTTAATTCAATTCACAGGCAGCTATTATTTCCTTTCCACATTTTCCAAGACTGCAGTATTCATACATTCCACTAGTTTTCCCGTCCTAGGATTCATGCCATATCCTAGGATCTATCATACAATCTAGTTTTCCAGCCCTAGGATTCATGAAACATCCTAGGATCTACCATTCAATCTATTTCTCATTCCTAGGATTCATGCAATGTCCTAGGTTCTATTTATGGTTCCATAATTTAACAGATTATACTAGTAAACTTAAAAGCCACTCTACCGGTTACAACAGGAGTACTGGGGGCGTGGTCGGGAATCCCGCGTGCCTCCGCAACCCCCGAGACTACAACGGAACGGGGTCCTATCACAAGGATCAAACACAAGGAGTTTCTCAAAACAGTATACAACTACTGTAGATGAGTAGAGGATGTAATTCCGAAAAGCACGCAACTTGAAACGCGGAAAACGGACTCCGAACGGGCCCTAAATGGGTCGAAAACGACGAAACAGTGCAAAATCAGACGTCTGGAACTTATTCCAGACGTCTTAAAAAGTGGATCAGAGGTTACCTTTGCTCTGTGTGGTCTCTCAAACATCCAGAAGCCTGCGGGGGCGTCTGGCCTAATTCCCAGATGTCCGATGGTCACCTCGGACGTCTGGAAGTCGTTCCCGTCGTCTGGCACTGTAGCCAGACGTCTGATTCGTGTTTGATGTGAATCTCAGAACCTGCGCATACCCATTTCCTCTCTCTCTTAGTACGATCAGTCGAAGAAAAGGAAGGAAGACGGAAATAACTCACCTTTCAGACGTCTGTACAGTTCTCTAGACGTCATCCCCGTCGTCTGTCTGGAAGCCCAGACGTCTGATTCTGGAAAAATTTCCAGAATCAGAGCACGTCTCGCCCTCCGCCCGCGATGCACGGCCGCGCCGCGCCTCGTCCGCCTGCTGCTCAAGCTGCAGTAGGCCTCCCGCATCACCCCATGTCTGCTGCTTCCCCCCGTCGGCCGGCCCTAGCAGCCTCGGTGAGCTCGCCCTCACGGCCGAGCGCCTCTTCCCACTCGCAGCACCTCCTCCCACGCTCACCGCGGCTGTCACTGCCGCCGCTCACTCGCGCCCGCTCTCGCGCACCGGCTGGAAGGAGAAGAGGAAAGGGGGCGGAGGTGACGGGAGTGAGGGGGAGGGCATGGCCTTTTAAGGCCGCGTGAGGAGGAGAGAGGCATAGGAGGGAGAGGGAAAAAGAGAGAGAGAGACGCTCGCAGGTCTGCGCGCTCAGGCGTGCAGACGAAACACGCGTGCCGAAAATAACCGAATCCCAGACGTCTGGAAGGGCTTCCATACGTCTGGTAAGACATCTGGGACACCTCCCAGACGTCTTAAAAACGTCTGAAGCCGCGCATTCGTAACACACTCTCTCTTCCATGCCTGATGTACCAAAGCTAGGGCTCCTACCCCGTTGTCCTTGCTGTTCTTCCTTACTAGAGGAGCTCGTCTCCCTCACGTTAGGCAAGGCATGCCTAGTGCTAGTTTCTCCCTCTTTTATCCTATAACCTAGCCTTCTCTCTCTCCTGAGCTCCTAGACTAGAATTAGGACCTTAGAACCTAGTTTTGACCATGAACCCACCCTTCCCCTCATCTTCTCCGTCTCCGACGTGGCTGCACACACACTACACCGCACAAAACACAAAATTGCCACCACCACAACCTTACCTCCTAGCAACCAAAAGCCCTAACCTTATTAGAACTTTTAGCCACTCCACACCCCCACCGAACAAGCCCATACTCCACCTGCACATCCGCCTTCGCCCGACCTCCACAGTACACCAAACATCTCAACACCACTGCCACCACATTCCTAAGACCACGGCGATCCTAATGAACATTCTAATTGGGGCTTAGAGCCTATTTTCCTTGTTTCAGGTACTCACATTGGATTCCACCCTCTCCGGCACCGCTCACCACCGTTAGACGATCTTCAGTCTCACCACAACCTCCCACAACTATGGACCAAGTCCACGAAGACATCTAGGCTCTCAATTGAAGCAAACAACAGTAGTAGCTTCGATTTGGAAGGAACACACGTAGCAACAACGAAAGAAGAACTTCATCTTTAGTACCACATCAGGGACGTTTAAATTGGAAATCGATACTTATTGAATTACGCTCGTAGCCTATTCACCCTAGTCATTAGGGGTTGGGTCCCTCCTTACTCATTAGCATATGCACTCGGTCTAGCTCACCCATGCCTTGCGAGCTAAATGACCCCCCCCCCACATGTGCTGAACCAATTGGGTCTAGAATTGAACTGGGTCTAGGTCTAAGAAAGAGGAGAAGATTTGAGAGATGGAGGGGAGGGTTTTGCTCTTTAGAGAAGTGGATTGAACACTTAAGGTGTCTGATGATTGTTATAGGCGTCTGATTTGGCTATGTCTGAGGCTTTGAGTTGAAAGTGTTATGAGAATTGGTAAGTATTGAACCTCAGTGCTGAAAAGAGAGGATTTGAAGGATTGAGACATCTGATACTTCTGATTGAGTTGAGCTTAAGTGTTAAGAGTATATTGATGGTTTCAACCACCATTATTTTTGCTCCCTCTATATTTTTGTTCTCTAACTTTGGTATACAATTTGATATATTATTTTTTGTGAATCGTTTATTATGCTCATTTCTTATATAGTTGATTACTGATTGGATTGCGATCACATTTTCTCCCTGTGAACGACCTCAAAACTCAACATTTTTCGAGCACTATAAATTTAAATTTCGATTCAATTTTCGTTGACTATACTATGATGTGTATTTCTTTAAATCGCGATGTTTACTGATCAACATTGATAACATATGATCGTATCGAAATGGTGATTGGCCAGGGCTTTTCTTATAAAAGATGGGATATAAAATTTCAACTCCTAAATCTAGACCTCCTTCCCTTCCCAACACATGTTTCATGAAACTTCCTAATAAATGAAATTGATTTTATACATTTGTGAAAATTTATCTACTTCGATCACACATACATGAATTAAGTAGTGGGTCAACCATGCATTGCCCACCATTGCCAAGGAGCAGCTTGGGATGCTGTTGTCTGAAGGGTAGAGGGTAACGGCCATGGGAGTGTTCACATATAGTCCTATTTAAACAATCATTAGTCAGGACTTTTCTTATAGAAGATGGGAAATAATTATTCAACTAGTTAATCTAGAGCGTCTTCCCTTCCCAAGACATGTTTCATGAAACCCAATAAAACTTGTTCCTTCCCAAGGCAATGTGCTATGTTTTCAAAATTGATGTGCATTGTTTATCAAATTCTGGCAATGTAGCCATATTTAACTTCTTACTACTATATAATCACATCTAAAAAAAGGAAAAGAAAATTTTTTTCCAACTCCATAACACATGCCAGCTGCAAAAACATCTACTGCAATTATTTCCCCTGCATAAATTAACATAAATCACTACTTATTCCACTAATTTATTCCACTCACCAAACACCCAACCGGAATAACTTTACTTTATTCCTCAACTTACAATAACCAAACACCCAATAGAATAACTCTATCTTATTCCACCACTTATTCCATTAACTAAACACCTCAAATGAAATAACTTTACTTTATTCCTCTACTAATTCTACTAATCAACCAACTACCAAAACACACTTAACCCACCATTTATTCCACTTCTTCAATTTATTCCACTTACCAAACGGGACCTTAGGAGATGTTTGGTTGGAGGGTTAAGTAGGTTTACGTTGGGTTAAGTATTTAACCCGTCACTTAACCCGCCCCCTATTTACGCTAGGTTAAGTAGACTTAACTCGAGGTAAAGTTATTCCACCCTCTCTATGGAATAACTTTAACCTGCCAAAATGTTCAAATAGGTTAACTCACTTGTTCCACCATTTATTCCACTTCTTTCCTATTCTTTTATTTATTCCACAATCTTATTCCCTTACCAAACGAGACCTCAAAGTTTAAGATTGGGTAAAATTTTCGATGTCTTAAGGAGGGATAAGTGGATGGGTAAGATGAGGGTTAGTGGATGTGGATGTAATAGTTGAGTTGATATATTATTATTAGTTTTTTATTTTTATTTGGGAGTGGGTTAGGTAGATGTGATGGATGATGGTAGGTGTAATAGGTGGGAAACAAAACTTTTTCATTATTCATGGACTGTGCACTTTACCCTTTGACACATAGGATAAAACTACCCTTTAAACCTCTACCAAATGAAGCATCATTGTCTTCAAAGCATCAGAAAAAGATAATGGAATCGCTAGCTTTAGCTTCCAATTGAGAGTAAGTTGTGAATTCATAGGACAATGGATAAACTTCTTTCCCTTCTATATCAAGACAAAAGTGTGCTCAATGTGTGTACACGAGTTAGGTTGGGGCTCAACCAAAATCCAATCAACAGTTTATAGGTTGGGATTTTCTCAACCAAACCTAACATATGTTACGCTACTCAACCTAACACATAAAATCGGGTCATGTTAGGTTTTCATACTTCTTACATACTTCCTATATATGTCTTGAAAAGTAAGGAACGAAACATGAATGATTAAACAAAATATCAATAATACCAAAGCTTAGTCAATAATTAAATAAAAACTCCATTGATAGGTAGGACAAAAAAGACTCAATCCAAACTTGGAGTTTGCAAGGTACTTGAATTTAACAAGCTATATAACAACTCAAAAAAACATTCGAACAAAAAACCTACCCAATCACACTCACGTTTAAGATGAAGCTCTCCTACGTAGAGCCTTCTTAGCCAACTAAGTTTCTGGCTCCTCAATAATGTAACACAAAACACACTAGGAGAGACAATAGAACTACAAGAATCACCTCTTCCATGGCCTTCTCCCTTGTGCACTTTGACAACCTTAACATCATGGTCTTCACGGCTTTGCCTGCATTCTTAACAACTCCTGACATTCCATTCCTTATCTGTAAAAAAAAACCTAAAGACCACAACATGACACCGGAAAGCCTCAACAAAACCCGCAACATGAAAAGCAATGAGATAGGATCACCGATTGCTTCCCATCTTTGACCTCACTCTTGAGACTATTGAGCCTACGCATGGAGGCTGTGTAGCCTAGAGGTGGGAGAGGAGTAAGCCTTGTGCGTGGAGATAATGAGAGGGTGGCACCGCCTACGCCTGGAGCTGGTGAAGGTGTGGCTGTGTAGGAGAGATTGAGTGAGAGAGAGGAGGGTCAGGAGAGAGTGACGGGTTAGTGAGGGAGATCTTAAGTTATTGCTGAGGCATGGCTTATGGTTTACGGGCTTAGGGTTAGGGGCATTTATGGGTGGGGTGAATTTGGGACTTGGGAGGTGGAATTTAGGAATTTGGAGAGGGGAAATTTGAGAATTCGAAGAGGTAGAGTGAGAGTTTGTCATTTGAAAGAGATTGAGTTGGGAGATTTGGCTCCCCTTAGGTGTTATATATATATATATATAGTGAGGGAGAGAGAGAGATTTAATTTTAGGATAGAGTTGAGTTAGTAGAAAAGACCCTATCTATTTGAAACACCTAATAAGAAGACTTTTAGATGTCCAAAATTTTTCCTAATAATCCTAGTTTGAAAGAGAAAACAACCCCAACCATTTTATGAAATTTGGATCAATATGTAGTTCTTGTTAATACCTATGTTTTGATGAAACAAAATTATATTTTATCTATGGACTAACCTTTCAGGCACATAAGCATGGACGATGTATCTCACTCTGGATTAAGCTAGGAAAGGATGATCTAGTAAAAGTTTATTGTAGCTTTTATCTTTATTGGGTCTAGAAATTATGTACGGTACCTAAAATATTTTGATTGCACTCAAAGATGTTTCATCACGAATGCTTTCATCAACATCTGATCAACCAAGTATAGTAATTGATTGATCAAAAGAAATTTGATCAATCAAAAGAAAATAAATGATTGACTAAAAATCCTAATAAGTTAGTCTAGCTTTTATAAAATAAATTGATCATAATAATCTTTTAATCAACCAATAGTTGATCGGTCAAGACAATTATAAAGTCAACCAAATCACTATTGTTGATTGACCAATACCATTTAAATAACTTCCAAATCTGGTCATTTTTCAACTATAAATAGGACCATTCAACAACCTTTTTCTACACACCCTTTTAAAGCAATCCTCAAAAAGTAAAAGTGCTTTTACTCTCTCATTCTCTAGTTCTTTTGTGCTCATTCTTCTCCACTTTTTAAAGCACTTTGATCTATGCTACTACGAAAATATTGATTTGATTTCTATTTTTATTTGAGGTTCCTTAGGATATAAAATTGTGTTTTGCTTTTTTTTTTGCTTGATTTGGGACCCAAGTTGTTTGGGAATCCTAGAGTTATTTATCTTCTCTCAGGTGTAAAGGAGAGCAGGTCGTTATAAGAGGTTATGCCAACCTTGTTCAAGTGATGCATATTAGTGGATTGTTTAGCTCTGCCTAAGGAAAAATCCTAAGCTGAGAAACTTAAATAGTGATTTTTACTCGAAATGGTTTCTACTATAAATCTAGGTGCATTCATATGATGTCATTCGTGGTTTGATTTATCTTAAAGTTAAATATATTTTTACGAACTACACTATTCACCCCCCTCTAATGTAAAGTTTAAGATCCGATAGATACTTACATTTGGCACCAGAGCTAAGTTATTGTACAGAAGATGTTAAAGTCCTTTGTTGCCTTGACTGATGTTTATGCTGAGGGGCAATCTATTGTAAGGCCTCCTCTATTTGATAGAATGCAAATCTTCCTCAAGTCTATGGACTATGAAGTGTAGGACATAATCGTCTCAAAATATACCTAACCAGAGAGGAAGGCAGGAGTCGAAGTGACTACTGAGGACAAAAAGAAGGCCACATATAATGCCAAAGCAATGAATGCCATCTTTTGTGGATTGTCAAAAGAAGAATTCAATCAAGTTTCTTCTTGCAAGACATACTACAAAATTTGGAATACTCTCGAGGTGACTCATGAAGGAACCTCAAAGGTGAAGGAAACTCGCATAAACCTCCTAACTCAAAAGTATGAACTCTTCAAGGTGAAGAGAGGAGAGACAATCAAAGAAATGTACACTAGATTCACGAACATCGTGACCTCGTTAAGGGACCTCAATCAGGAGATAAAGAAGGAAGCACTAGTCAGAAAAATCCTCCGATCACTTTCTAGAGATTGGGAAACAAAGACTATAGCTATTCAAGAATCCAATGATCTATCAACACTTCAGCTGGATGATTTAATCGGAAGCTTGATGGCTTATGAACTCCAACTTTAGTACATGAAGGAAAGTGAGAATGAAGGAATAAAGAAGAAGGACATTGCATTGAAAGTAGACACTCAGACAAATCAAGCACTGAAGACTAAGAAGATTTTACCTGTCTCTCTTGAAAGTTTAGAAAATTTCTCAAGAACAAAAAGAACTGGAGAAAGAAGAAAGAGGAAACAAGAGAATTAACTAGTCATTTGCTACAGCTTCAAGAAAAAGGGACATATTAGAGAAATGACTACCCTCTCCTCAAAAAGGAAATCGAGAAAAAGAAGTCAAAGAAACCGTTCAGAAAAGAAGGGCAAACGAAAGCTCTCCAAGCCACATGGGACGACTCAAAATCAAGTTTTGAAGAAGAAAAAACTTATGGCAAAGAGGCTCTTCTTGGACTCATGGGTCTTAAAGATGAGGTATCTTCTTTCACTCATGATGAACTTTTAGAAGCCTTTTATGAATTGAATGATTTAGCTAAAGCACTTAAGGTTGAAAATAAGAAAGTAACAAAAAGCCTAGAAGACAAAAGCATTCTTAAACCTAGATATGCTTCTCAAAATTATGAGCTATCTTCAGAGATCACCTCATTAAAAACTTCTATAGATTCCCTAAAAGTAGATTTAGAAAAAAATAAAGGATAAATCTACTATCCTCATCAATGACCTAGCTAAGTTTACCAAAGGAAAAGACAATCTTAAAAAACTGCTAGGCACACACACTAAATTTGGACTAGGTTACACATCTAAAAATGATCATGAAGCTTCTTGTTCTAAATCACAAAAAGACACACCTAGATTTATTGGCTAAAAGATCGAGAATAGGTTGCCTAATAACACACTCTATAAAGCAATTCACTCTAACACAAGTAGACCTAGCAAGAAAAAATGGGTACCAAAAACTATTTTGAAACTTTGTTTTGTAGCTCACCCTCATGAAGATCAAGTAGCAATGGAAACATCAAGACTATTAGTACATTAAGAAGGTTGTTTCTTGGTGCAAGACCTCACAAAGCTAAACCAATGACAGGATTAAGGAAATAAAAGGTGGATCATGCATAGTGGATGCTCAAAGCATATGACTAGCGAAGAAGGACTATTTTTAGAGCTTGACCGTAGGGAAGGTAGAACGGTCACCTTTGGTAACAACCACAAAAGTCGTATTATTGGTATTAGTTAAATTGGCAATTCTAAAACTTCTTTTAACAATGTTCATCTAGTAAAAGGTTTAAAGAATAATATTCTTGGAGTGAGTCAAATTTGTGATAAAGGATACAAAATCAACTTTACATTAGAAGGCTTTAAAATAAAAGAGAAATATACAAAAGAAACCCTACTTAAAGGTCTTAGATATAAAGACTTCTATATTGTTGACTTTGACAAATGTGACACCTATAATTGTTTAGTCGCATTTGACGATGAGGCAATACTTTGGCATAAAAGACTAGGACATGTTCACGTGAAAAACATTAGCAAACTGGTAAAACAAGATCTAGTCAAAGGTTTGCCAAAATTTAACTTCAAAAAGAACAATATTTGTGAATCTTGTGAACTTAGAAAATTGACAAAAACCTCCTTTAAAGCAAAGAAGATGGACAGTACTTCTCAACCCCTAGAGTTACTCCATTTAGATTTATTCGAACCCACCAAGTCTGAAAGTCTAAGTAGCTATCGCTATTGTCTTTTCATTATCGATAACTTCTCTAAGTTCACCTGGGTATTATTTCTCAAGATAAAGGATTTGACATTTGAGGAGTTCAATAAACTTGTGACAAGATTACAAATGAAGGATATCTGATTACAAAAATAAGAGGTGACCATGGAGTAGAATTTGAAAATCAACAGTTTTTGAAATTCTGTACTTAATCGAGGATTAAGTAAGCATTTCCCTTCCTAGAGTAGCCCCTCAAAATGAAGTAGTTGAAAGGAAAAATAAATCTTTACAGGATTGTGCCCGTAGAATATTGTGCAATTCAAAACTACCTTAATATTTTTGAGCTGAGATAGTAAACATTGCTTGCTACATCCAAAATCAATATTTAGTCAGAACTATCCTAAATAAAACATCTTTTGAGCTATATTTTGGAAGAGCACCTAGAATTTCCTACTTCAATATTTTTGGATGCAAGTGTTTTATCCTTAATACTAAAGAAAATTTGGACAAGTTTGATGCTTGAAGAACTGAAGGGATCTTTCTAGGTTATTCCTTAAGAAGTAAACCTTATAGGATTTTTAATAAAATGACCTTTGTTATTGAATAAACACTACATTATCATTTGATGAAATCTTATTGTTGAAGTTACGAGTTACTACGCTAATGTATTTGGTTTTGAAAAACCTATTATCATAGTTTGAGAGAGAAGAACTCGTGTTCAACAAATAAAATTTATATCGGAATAGAAATCCCAGGTCGAACTCAAGGAGGTTACGTCGATCTATATTCGCAATTATATTTTTTTTAGAGTTTTTGTTGAAAAGCGAAGCGACGTAATTACAATGAAGCAATATTAACAATCAGAATAAACGAGAGAGAGAGAGAACATGCACTCAATATTTCAAAATGTTTATACAATAAAACCAGAGAAGAATTACAGTAGAAAGTGGGAAATCAACTACACTAGAAAGTAAGAAAATTCTACTCTAGAAAGCTGAAAAGAAGAACGGGAGAGAGAAATTATCCTCCTCGACGATCGCTTGGAGGACAAGCTGGACAAGACGCTGCCTGGAAGAAGGAGGACGGAGCGGAAAGGAGGTCAAGGCAGGAGGAATGAGAATGGGGCAGCACGTTGTCGTAGTCGTGGGATCTACTTCCGAAATGAGGGCAAAAATTTGACTTTATCTCTCGAGGAGCATCCTGGGTGTGAGACAGGCTTCTCTTGAGCTTTGGAGAGGGAGAGAAGAGAAGGAAGGGATGCCCATTTTGTATGGAGGAGGTCTCCTTTTATAGTTGCAAGGAGTGAGGGCAATTTGGTATTTACAATTTCAAAATATTAAATAAGGGCCTTTAGTGACGGATGAAACCGTCGCTAAAGCCCCAGTCGTGGGCGACGTGTGCCACCCACTCACCTCCCGGACTGCCCACGTCCATCAAGTCTCAGCCGTTCGATCGTGAGATCGAATGGCTGAGATGCGTCCTTGCCACACCTCTTCAAGTTGCAACACCCGCATCTAATGCCGCGTCACGATGAGCGTTGATAGCGCATGGGCGCTATTGGGTGCTTGCAGTCGTTCGATCGCGATCAAGCGGTCGCAAAGCCTACTTGCCCGCGTCCCAGCAGCCGCTCCTGAAGGTTTGAATGCGCGCCTGTGCTTCGCGTAAGCACTCTCACTCGCTGCGCTATAGAGGCATTTGTGTCGCGGAAAAACTTTATGCACGCGCACCTTCTGGATGATGTCCACGTGCATGTACCTGAAGGATCTTTATGTTCAGATCCTAATGTAATATTTCCTAAGATTGAAAAGTCCTAATGTCCAACTATTTCTTCCGAATTCAAATTTTTTTTATGTATAAATAAGAAGAGAAAAACAATTTACATGAATTTCACAAAGCTGACAAAATGATTCAAAAATGAATCCACCCCCCATGCCAAGCTGATGCAATGTCCACATTAAGAAAGAAACATGAAAGAAAGGGTAGAGTATGAAAGATGTCACCTGAATATGAAGCTCGTGTTAGCTTTGTGTCATATGTACAACTACTTGTAGGTTTCCCTACCAAGAGGGGGTGACGTAATAATTACGGAAATAAAATATAAACAATCTCACAAGATGCAATCACACAAAGTACACAAAGTATTTTTAGGTGGAAACCCAAACCGGGTGAAAACCACCACCTAACCCTCTCGAGTTAGGATTTTTCGATCAACCAAGTTGATCAAAATCCACTAAACCGAATCACTTTAAAACGAGGGTGATTCAACCTCAATTACAACCACGCTACTTAGACGAGGGTAGCGTACCTCAACCCCTTCTCTTCACGAGAAGGATTTTGTCTCGCGAAGGAGACGGGAATTCGCAAAGCGAATACCCAACCAAATAACAAAGATAAAACAAGTAATCCTATAGAGCCAACAAAGTAATATTTAACCTAAGCTTCTATAGGAAATAGGATGCTTCCCTTTGAAAGGAGTGCGTCGACGATGCGGATGCGTGTGCCACGCGACGGCGCAACGTCGCTCTCGTGAACAACGACGGGAGAGCGGGTGCGCAACAGCTTGATGCTCTCAAGAGAATGGAGCTTGAGCTTGGAGAGTAAGAGCTAGCTAGGACACAAGAGAGTGGAAAGTGTATTACAAAGTGTTTCTTGTGTATCTTGGTGTCTCTAGGTCTTTTTTCTGTGTTGCAAAGGTTCCCCTCTATTTATAGAGGCCTTAGGAAGGCTTTGGAAGGCTTAGGAAAGGTTCTATAGCCATTGGGTGCAAAGCCCAAGAGAATCAGCTCGAAATCAGGAACAATCATTGCTCTGACAGGTTTATCAGACGTCTAATTCTGGCATCAGACGTCTGGAAGTTCACTTTAAGACGTCTGATTTAAAGGTCAGGCGTTTGATTTTGGGCGGATTCCTTCCTGACTTGAATCAGATCTAAACAGGGTTCTTGTGCAAGTCCATCAGACAACATATAGGACGTCTGGCACTATGTCTGGACGTCTGGAAACCTACTTTTTCTGTGGGAATGGATTTCCAAACGTTGCAACGGCTAGAAAATCTCTGAGAAGAGATTTTGGGTCAGCCGAGGCAAAACAGTCAATTATCAGACGTCTGGAAAGTCCTATGGACGTTTGATAAGGCTCTAACGGTCACATTCTTGACTGTTCGCTAAGCCAGCCAACGGTCCACTAATTGGACGTCTGGCAAAGTCATCAGACGTCTCCTAAGACGTCTGGTCTAAGGTCTGGACGTCTGATTTCATCAGACAGAAGTAACTGTCCATCCTAATAGTTATCAGACGTCTGAATCAACAGTCAGACATCTTAAAACACTTTATCAGATGTCTGATTTGGGAATTAGACGTCTGGAAACTCTGTTTGAACCCTATATTGGTTTTCTAGGTACTCTACAGAAAACCTAAGTATCCTAGGGTTGTGCCGGTGTTCCTAGGACTACTGTTAGGGTACTTTGAGGCTCTTTAACATAATTTTCTAAGGAATAAAAAGAGCAAGAAAATAAAGACAAGAGTACATGAAAGAAAGAACAGAATTCTATCCTATTCTTATTGTCCTTCCATCTTCAATATATCGCTCCTCGCAAATCTCCTCTGTTCTCCATCAAGCTCCTCCAATCCATCCTGGATGCGAGCTCGAGTTCCGTCTAAACACGTCTACATTTGCAATTGACCTGAAATCTAAGACTCCAAGTGCAAATGTTAAATAACACGTGTTTTGTTATCATCAAAATAGATGATCGTGGTGCTCTAGCACCAACACTACTGAGTTTAATGGCTAGAGAGAATCCACCCCCCATGCCGTCAGCTAGGCGAAGTCTAGCCAAAGAAGTCATAGAATGGGTAGAGCAATCGTGTCTAAGACGAGTTCTGGAAGAGTACGGTCAATAACAGGCATTAGACGTTGACCATTGACTTTAAATGTGTTACCTATCTTTGGGTCAGAAATTTGAACAGCTCCATTTGGAAAAATCTTGTCAATAATGAATGGGCCATTCCATTTAGATCTAAGTTTGCCAAGAAAGAGCTTAAGTCTAAAATCAAATAACCAGACCTTCTGGTTCGGCTCAAAGCTCTTGTGACAAATCAATTGATCATGTAGAGCTTTGGTCTGAGCCTTGTAGATCTTGGCATTCTCGTATGCATCATTTCTAAGCTCTTCCAACTCAGATAGTTGGAGTTTCCTGGTCTTCCCAGCTAAATTCAGATCTAAATTGCATTGTTTGATTGCCCAAAATGCCCTGTGTTCAATTTCTATGGGAAGATGGCACACCTTTCCATACACCAAACAAAATGGAACATGCTGATGGGCGTTTTATACACCGTACGGAAGGCCCAAAGAGAATCCTCAAGCTTTTGAGTCCAGTCCTTGTGATCAAGCCTAACCGTTTTCTACAGAATGTTCTTGATCTCCCGATTGGAGATCTCGGCTTGTCCATTCATCTAGGGATGGTAAGGTGTGGAAATTCGGTGATTAACCTCGTATTTGGCCAACAAATTTTGGAATTGGGCATTAGTAAAATGAGTGCCACTGTCACTGATGATGGCCCTCGGAATCCCAAACCTACTGAAGATATTTTTATCGACAAAATCGATGACCACCTTGTGGTCATTAGTTCTGGTGGAAATCGCCTCAATCCATTTAGACACATAATCAACAGCGACAAGAATGTACTGATGTCCAAATGAAGGGAGAAAGGGTCCTATGAAATCGATGCCCCAAACATCGAAAATTTCGATAGGAAGAATTGGGTTTAGGGGCATCATCTCTCTTAGTTATTCTCCCGAGTGCCTGACATCGAGAACATGACCTTGAGAAATCCTGGGCATCCTTAAATAAAGACGGCCAATAGAAGCCAGATTGCAAGATTTTTGCAACCATCTTTTTCCCGGAGAAATGTCCACCACATGCAGATGCATGGTAGAACTCGAGTATACTGTTGAATTCATTCTCCGGAACACATCGGTGAATAATCTGATCTGAGCCAATGCGGTACAGTTCAGGGTCCTCCCAGAAGTAGTATTTGACCTCAGATTTGAGTCTATCCCGTTGTTGATTGGTCTAATCCTGGGGGATTTGACCAATGGCCAAATAGTTAACAATGTCAGCAAACCACGGGGTTTGGACGCCTGAAACTGTAAGGATAGCTTCGTCCGGAAAAGTGTCAACAATCAGGATGTTCAGACGAGAAGAATCACCTAGGAGTCTCGACAAATGATTCGCCACCACATTTTATACCCCGATTTTATCCATGATTTCAAGATCAAATTCTTGAAGCAGAAGAATCCAATAAATAAGCCGGGGTTTGGCATCCTTTTTGGCTAAGAGATGTCTCAAGGCTGAGTGGTCGGTATAGATGATAACATGAGACCCTAAGAGATAAGCCTTGAATTTTTCCAAAGCGAACACTACGGCTAGTAATTCCTTTTCAGTAACAGTGTAATTCCACTAGGCTTCATCCAGAGTTTTACTAGCGTAGTAGATGACAGAGGGCTTTCTATCAATTTTCTGACTCAAGATAGCCCCGATCGGGTAATCAGAAGCGTCGGTCATGATCTCAAAAGGGGCTATCCAAATTGGTGGTTGCAACACTGGAGCATAGGTGACTGCCATTTTTAGGAAATCAAATGCCTTACGGCATAATTTGTTGAAAACAAACGGCATTTCTTTGGCAAGAAGATTGCTCAGGAGACGAGCAACCTTCGAGAAATCCTTGATGAATCTTCGATAGAATCCCACATGACCAAAAAATGATCGGATTTGTTTAACAGATGTGGGAGGAGGAAGTTTAGCGATAGCATCAACCTTAGCTTTATCCACTTCGATTCCCCGTTCAGAGATTACATGACCCAAGACGATGCCTTCTTGGGTCATGAAATGACTCTTTTCCCAGCTAAGGACCAATCATGTTTTGATACATCGCTTAAGAATCATTTCCAAATTAGCCAAACAAGAGTCAAACGATTCTCCGAAAATAAAGAAATCGTCCATGAAGACTTTCATAAACTCTCCCACCATGTCAGAAAATATGGCTAACATACACCTTTGAAAAGTCGTAGGTGCATTGCATAAACCGAAAGGCATCCTACGGAAAGCAAAGGTTCCGTAGGGACAGGTGAAAGTAGTCTTTTCCTGATCTTCGGGATGGATGGGAACTTGGTTGTATCCCGAGTAGCATCAAGAAAACAGAAGTACTTCTGCCCAGCTAGTCTTTCCAAGATTTGATCAATGAAAGGCAGGGGGAAATGATCCTTTTTAGCGGCTGTGTTCAGCTTCCTGTAATCAATACAAACCCTCCAAGAGGAAGCTGAATGAGTTGTGACAGATTCTCCTCTCTCATTAGTCACAACGGTAATCCTGGCTTTCTTTGGAACAATCTGCACGGGACTTACCCAGGGACTATCAGAGATTGGATAAATAATTCCTACATCAAGCCACTTATTGATTTCCTTTTTGACCACTTATCGCATATTTGGATTTAATCTCCTCTGCATCTGGCGAGAAGGGCGGGATCCATCTTCCAAGAATATTCTATGATTGCAGTAAGATGGCTCGATCCCCCTGAGGTCATGAATGGTCCAACCAATTGTCTCCTTGTGTTCCTTCAGGACCTTGATCAATTTAATCTCGTGCTCCTTTGTTAATTTAGCACTGATAATCACAGGGAGCATCTTCTGAGGTCCTAAAAATTGATATTTCAAATTTTCAGGCAATGGTTTAAGTTCAAGCTAGGGCAGGTTGATGATTAATGGTAAGGAAGATGCTGAAGACTCAACAAGAGGAAGAGGTTGTGAGTGAACAAAATCAATAACCTCTTCAGAAGATGGCAGGTCTGCCATAGAGGGTTGCGGGTCCAATTCGTCATCAAAGGAGGAACTTTCAATTGAAAAAACCATCAAACAAGTTTCAATGTTTTCATTATCCTCCTCAAGTTCCTTAATAAATCCACAATCCTCAAATTTATTAATCGCCTTAAAAATATCCAATTTCATTCGTTGATCCCCAAAGGCAATTTCCATGCTATTGCTTTCACAATTAATGTTAGCCTTAGCGGTAGCTAGGAATGAACACCCCAGAATGATGGGCGTGTTCCTCAGATTTTCAGGTACATCCATGTCAAGGACAAGGAAATCTACAGGAAAATAGAAATCCTTGACTTTAACTATAACATCTTCAATAACACCTCGCGGATTTGTGACCGAACGGTCCGCTAATTGTAGCGTTACTGAAGTTGGTCGAGGTTCACCTAATCCAAACTTCTCGTAAAGAGAAGTCGGAATTAGGTTGATGGATGCACCTAGATCCAAAAGTGCTCTATCAAACGTGTAATCTCCGATGACACAAGAAATCGACGGAGCACCTGGATCTCTCTTTTTCTGAGGGAGGTGGTGCAGGATAACAGAACTAGCCTACTCAGAGAGTATCACCTTCCTCAGAACAGATTCTCTCGACTTATGCTTTTTTGTACATAAATCCATCTCACGTAAGCCGGTATATGCTTTATAGCATCGAGTAGCAGGATATTGATCTCAACATTCTTAAATATATTCAAAAGGTCCTCATTGCTATCAATAGACTTCTTCTTTGATTTGATCAAGGCTTCAGGAAAAGGAACATGAGTCAGATCTTTGGAATCAGGTTCCTGAGCCTTGATTTCTTCTCCAGAATTCTCCTCTCTCTCCTCAGGTTCTTCAGGATTCAGTAGATCAGAGTAGTGTGGTTGTGGATCCTGAGTCTGCTTACTACTCCTCAAGGTGACAAAATTTGCAGATGCATAAGAGTTTGGGTCTTGGGGAGGGTTAGGAAAGATTGGAGGGGCTTGATTAGCTAGGAATTGTTGATTTGCAGAAGAAGAAGAAGAAGAGGGACCCGGCTCAACCAACTGAGCATGTACGTGTGAGTCCCTCTGATTTCTGTACCCATGGGCTTGGTTGCCCGAATTCAGAATATTTCGCGAGTTGGGTACAGGTTGGGATGGTAGAGATCCGAGTTGACGAGAGTTAGCAATGAGCCCGGTTTGCAAGTTGTCCAGTGAGGTTTTCATTTGCTGCATGAGCTGGAGCATGGATCCTTGCATCTCTACCATTTGTCGGTTCAAATCAGCCTACCCTATGGGTTGACGATCATTCCAAGTTGGCTGATTAACCAGATTTAGAGGCAACTGAGTATATACATGACCTTGACCCATTGGTCGTTGCGGAGCATAGTTGCTATGTCGGAATTGGGTCTGTTGCCCTGGGTTTTTCCAAGAGAAGTTAGGGAGGTTTCTCCAACTCGGATTATAAGAATTAGAGTAGGGGTTGGATCTAACATTCTCTTGTACAGCACAGACATCCTCATAAGGTGAGGATGGAGAGAAAGAAAGGGAAGGATCAGAAAAACTAGGATCAAAGGCCCCAGTTTAGAACCCGTGGGGTTCCGAAAAATGCTGACTCACAGGTTGAGCCGCATTGAGTTGATTCATGAACTCCTGTCTAGAAGGAGCTCGTGAAGAATGGAATTCCAAATTTTGGGATTGAGTGGATCGAGAGTTGTTCATAGAATTTCCAACCATCCACTCTTCCATTCTCTTAGCAACCAAGTCCACCTTGTCAAGTTTGTTACAAATCAATTCCATATCAAATGAATGAGAGTCATGGACTTCATTGACATTTGATCTTGGCTGCTGGGACCGATTAAATGTATCCATGGAGGCATGATTGATTGAATTCTCGCTCATTTCCTCAAATAAATTGTGTGCACTATCTGCGTCTTTCTTGAGGAAATTGCCTCCGCAAGAAGCATCCACATGATTTCTGAGTTGCTCAGTCAACCCATGATAGAAGATCTGCACGAGTTGCCATTTCGGCACCTCGTGGTGTGGACACCTCCGCAATAGGCTTTGGAATTGCTCCCAGGCCACATGAAACTGCTCCCCCGGCCGCTGGGTAAAGGTAGTGATTGCCCGTCTCAAAGCATTGGTATGTCTGACTGGGAATAATTTCTTCAGAAAGGCCGATTTCAACTCATCCCAAGTTGCAATTGGTCTTCCTATTGTCCTGTACCAATGCACGGCCTTATCCCTAAGAGAATGGGGGAAGAGCCTCATGATCATTTGCTCCTCGTTCACATTTCGCGCCTTGGTGGTTTGGACCAAAGTGGTCAAGTCCTTCAAGTGCTGAAATGGATCTTCAGAGCCAAGCCCATGATAATGTTTGATCAGGCTTAATACCTAGGGCTTGATTTCTACGTCACTGGCTGGAATCTATATGCCGGGACGTTCCATGTAATTTGAAGGATCATAAAAATCCTTCAAGGGCTGAGCACCCTGCATTCTCTGGAACCATTCCTGCATTCTTTGCATTTGTTCTAGCTGCCTTCGGAATTCCTCCTATGGATCTCTAGGCAGAGGAGGTTGTTGTTCGGCCATGGGATCAATTTGACAAAAATCCAATTTACGCCTCCTAGAATACTCTAGTGGTCCTTCTAATCGGGGATTCAATGACCGTCTTCCCAACATAAACTAGGAGAAGGTCGGAAGGACTGGGGATAGGGACCCCGCAACATAACAAAACAAGGCTGTCCTTAAGTGGGGTAGCCTAAGGATCTACAGACTCCCAAAACCCGCCTTAAGATTGTAAATGATTTACTCTACTTGTGTCTGCTCAATTCAACCAGTTAGAAGGAGGGACTGGGGAGAAGTTTCTTCCTTCGGCTTTCGCCTCCGGTTCCTAGTGTACCCCTCCAGCTGCAGTAGTTTGACGCTACTCCCCTAGCTAGACATAAGATTAATTAGTACAAGTAGGTTAATCAAAGACAATCTCAGACTAGGCCCGGAATAGTGAATCAGTCCTTAAGGCCAACGTCTACTCAATTTTATTAAGGCCTGGGATTGTAGTGCTTATGGAATGTGATGGGCCCTTAAAATGGGTTGTGCCCTTAATGATTGATTGAGAATTGTGTAAGTGCGTGCACAACTAGGGTTTTCAAGCAAGATTATTTGTGATGTGTGGATTTTAATATTCAAATCTTACTTAAGTACCTTTGAGGGTTTACAATTAGGTTGATTGCAATCAAGTTTCGAGGCAAACCAAGTTGTCAAACACAGGTGAAGATTGCTTTCCTTTAAAACCATAAATAAAGTGGAGTGCCTGGAATAGACCTAGATTGAAAACCGTAAGGAGAGGCTACTTGATGAGTTGATTTTAAGTAGAGTGGTGCGACCCAAACAACTGGCCACAAATGCACCACTAAGTTAAGCACACAAAGATGGTTAACTTAGAATGATTTCTACTCTTTTATGTATTGTTTTGTGTGTTCCGATTCCATAGATCATAACCCGATTGAGTAAAAACAAATCAATTAGGTTAAGTGCCTTGAATGTGGGTGTACGTTTTGTGGCTGTTGAAAATTACCCCACAAGATTATCTTTTTGTTATTTTTTTTATAAATGAGGGTGGAATGAATGTGAGTGAGAATCCAAACAACCAAAATATTCCTAGGATTTATGCAAACACCTAGGTTAATTGGAATTTGGATTTAATGTGACAAATGAAATCTATGGAGGGGGAAAGAATGGGGAGCGCTTACTGTTGTTTTCAAATGCACTTTACTCCGGTCTACTGCTTGATGATTCCCTGATGGAGGTCTCTGCAAAACAATAGACAAAAGAGAAAGCAAGTTAGAAAACAATAAAGTGCGTGAAATGCAAAAAGAAGATCGAAAATTATTGCCTCCTTGGCAACGGCGCCAAAATGTTGAAGCTACGAGTTACTATGCTAATGTATTTGGTTTTGAAAAACCTGTCGTCATAGTTTGAGAGTGAAGAACTCGTGTTCAACAAATAAAACTTATACCAGAATAGAAATCCCGGGTCGAACTCAGGGAGGCTACGTCGATCTATATTCGTAATTATATATTTTTTAGAGTATTTGTTGAAAAGCGAAGTGACGTAATTACAATGAAGCAATATTAACAATCAGAATAAACGAGAGAGAGAGAGAAAACATGCACTCAATATTTCAAAATGTTTATACAATAAAATCAGAGAAGAATTACACTAGAAAGCAGGAAATCAACTACACTAGAAAGCAGGAAAATTCTACTCTAGAAAGCTGAAAAGAAGAATGGGAGAGAGAAATTATCCTCCTCGATGATCGCTTGGAGGACGAGTCGAACGAGATGCCTCCTGGAAGGAGGACAGAGCAAAAAGAAGGAGGTCAAGGCAGGAGGAATGAGAACGGAGCAGCACGTCGTCGTCGTCGTGGGATTCGCTTCCGAAATGAGGGCAAAAATTTGACTTTATCTCTCGAGGAGCATCCCGGGTGTGGGACAAGCTTCTCTTGAGCTTTGGAGAGGGAGAGAAGAGAAGGAAGGGATGCCCATTTCGTATGGAAGAGGTCTTCTTTTATAGTTGCAAGGAGTGAGGGAAATTTGGCCTTTACAATTTCAAAATATTAAATAAGGGATCTTTAGTGACGGATGAAACTGTCGCTAAAGCCCCAGTCATGGGCGACGTGTGCCGCCCACTCACCTCCCATGCCGCTCACGTCCATCAAGTCTCGACCGTTCGATCATGAGATCGAATGGCTGAGATGTGTCCTTGTCGCACCTCTTCAAGCCGCAACGCCTGCGTCTGATGTCGCATCATGCATGAGCGTGCGATAGTGCGTGGATGCTAGTGGGTACTCGCAACAGCTCTATTGCGATCAAGCGGTCGCAAAGTCCGCTCGCCCGTGCCCCAGCAGCCACTCCTGAAGGTTCGAACGCATGCCTGCACTTCGCGTAAGCGCTCTCACCCACTGTGTTATAGTGGCATTTGTGTCGCGAAAAAACTTTGTGCACGCGAATCCACAATCGTTGGATGCACATCCAACGGTAGAGAAGCAATGCTCAAAATGAAGAAGAGATGGAGCGGCGGGTGCAGCGGCTGGTTGGGCGGTTGAGATGGCGCCACGTGGTGCCATCTTAGCTGTCCATCTTCTGGTTGATGTAGATGGTGCCACGGTTGTCGGATTGAGTCAATTTTCGCGTCGTTAGACTGCGATCGTCAATCTGTATCCATCTGTGCGGCCAGATTTGTCATCTGAAGTGCGAATTTACACCGTCTTGGCCCTTGATCTTCTAGGGTTCCTCGATCTCTATCTAATGCTACAGATGTTTGATTTGGGCGATCTTGGAGTCGTTGAACTCCAATCATTACCCTGATCAAATCTGTATGGTTAGATCTTCAATCTGAGGCCTCGATAAAAATTTTCCCTATCCCTGAACATAAAAGGAGACAATTAACCTCCATTTTATTCAAACTAATCTAAATATAAGATGATGCATGCTATGTAATATTTATAGTATGCAATGAAATTCTATGCTTAAGAATATGCATAAATAGACATCTTATCTAGTGTAAACATGTTTACATCACTTATCAAAACCTAGATCTTTTCCAAATCAAGATGATGATCATCTAGACGATCCATCCAATGTACTAGAAGAGAGCAACTGATTTACCCAAGGATGTGACATATTTGCGAGATCATCCAAAAAAGTTAGTAATTGGTGATTTATCCAAGGAGTATAAACAAGATCATCTCTTAATACTCTAACATTCATTGCATTTGCTTCACAACTAGAACCAAAGATTGTAATGGATGACTTTAGTGATGAATCCTGGATAATAGCAATGCAAGAAGAGTTGAATCAATTTGAAAAAAATAATGTTTGGGAATTAGTCCAAGACCAGAATCACAATTTATAATTGGAACATAATGGGTATTTAGGAATAAACTCAATGAATCAAGACAAGTAGTGAGAAATAAAGCTAGATTTGTGGCCCAAGGTTACAACCAAGAAGAACGAATAGATTTTGATGAGACAGACGTATCAATGGCTTGCTTAGAATCCATTCGAATGATGTTAGCTTTAGCCACTCATATAGGATTTAAATTATTCCAAATGACTATCAAAAGTACATTCTTGAATGAATTTATTAAGGAAGAAGTATACGTTAAACAACCTCTAGGTTTCGAGAATCATGACCATCCTGAATATGTATATAAATTACATAAAGCCTTATACGACCTCAAACAAGCTCCTAGGGCTTGGTATGAATGGCTAAGAAATTACCTAATTGACAATGGATTTAAAATTTGAAAAATAGATCCAACTCTTAATCCAGATATATGTTGATGATATAATATTTGGTGCTACTAATGATCTACCATGCCAAGAGTTCGCTAAGGTTAAGCAGGAATAGTTTGAGATGAGCATGATGGGAGAGCTAAGAATTTTCCTGGGTCTACAAATTGGCCAACTGGAAAATGGGATATTTATATCCTAAATAAAATACACAATAGAGATATTGAAGAAATTCTCAATGGGTAAGATGAAAGGAAAGGAGACTCATGGCCACCACAACACAACTCAAAAGTGATGAATCAAGTTTGTAGACCGAAAGCTCTATAAAAGCATGATAGGATCTTTATTATACTTAACTACAAATAGAATGGATATTCTATTCTACATTTGCTTGTGTGTGTCAGGTAAGTCCTGAAGAGTCATACATGATTGTAATAAAAAGGATATTTAAATACTTAATACACACTATTGATCTAGATTCTATCCCAAGTCATCCACACTTGAACTATATTGATATTGTGATGGTGACTATCCGAGTAGCCAAACAGATTGCAAGAGTACTATCAAAACATGTTAATTCCTTAGAAACTCTCTAGTCTCTTGGTTCTCCAGAAAACAAAATTGTGCCTCCCTATCAACAACTAAGGTTGAATATATTACCACATCTTTAGCTTGTTCACAACTTCTATGGATAAAACAAACATTAGAACAAAAGTAATGAGATCTTATGTGATAACACCAGTGCCACCAATCTCTCCAAAAACCCTGTGCAACAGTCTAGAACAAACACATAGATGTTAAACATCACTTTTTGAGAGATTATATGTTTAAAAATGAAATTAACTTAGAATTTATATAAACTGAAAAATAGTTAACTAATATCTTTATGAAACATTTACCAAAGATAGGTTTGTTTCAATTCATTGTGAATTAGGGCTATCACGACTAGTAGAGCTTATTGAAAAATCTTGAAAATTTACATTTTCAACACTATTGATCGACCAAAATTTTTATTTTTACCGATCAATTGCTTTTGATCAATCAATACCATTAAATTGATCGACCAATCACTACAAAAAAATCTTATGGTGACATTTATTTAACGTCATCATAAGTGAAATAAATGTCGTCATAAATTTCTGTATACGTTAAGAAAATGTCGTCATAAACATCGCCTTAGGTGCATCATTTTAAGTCTATATCGCTGTCAAAAATCAAACATCACTAAAAATCTTTATGTCGATGGTAAATGTCACACTTCGATAATTCCCTCATTCGATAGGGAATGAATCACTAGGTGCGAATGTACAAGGGTCCTAGCTACCGAGCGGCTCAGGTTATAGATCGTAGCCCTATCAATCAAATACATCTTTGGGAAAGCCGATATTAAATAAATCGTAGGGTCAAATCTATCAAAATTTCGGTAGAGTTTCCCCTATTTATTCAATATTTTTCGAAAACCTGTACCTGCAACTTGTGATAGTGCATGCATACCACAATTCAAATAGGTAGGTACACCCCACCACCATACCAAGGAGTAACGACAAGTGATAAAAAAAAAAAATCGGCAGGCACACCCTGCAAACAAAAGCGATAAAAACATGAATGATGAGAAATAAAACCAAATTACCTTTAATACATCACCACAACATAAGCTTTTACAACACTGCCATACATTTACAGTCTGTCCTCAACATATACAGGAGCCCACAATGAAACAGTACAAGTCTTACAATGTCAAAATGCTATTTAACTACAATGCTACACAATAGGAGCTTAGTTTAAACATTTACATGAAGCACCAAAGAGCTACCTAGAAGGAAGGCACAACACACTCTAATGATCTCCTAAGTCCTCTTCAGCCTATGCCCAACATGATGCACCACCTGCTTCATGGCATCGAAACCTGAAAATGGGTTACGAAAGCAAGGATGAGTCAAGTGGCTCAGTTGGGGCAGAATACAGGTAACAATTGAAACAGAGAATCCTATAGGCCAATTACAAGCAATCTCCCTTAATACTTAAGCCTTGGTAGCATAACATACTAACCATAATTCTTTTCCCTCTTTCCATAATTAACCCAAGTCTCATTAACACTACAGGCTAGCTATGAGCCTTTTTCCTGTTTATGAGGATTTATTCACATGATTATTTAGTATATTTATCACGTGGCTTAGTCTCTCACTCATCTTAGAAGTTAGATTTTGGAAAAATCATCCCTCTCTACTAGAGGAGATTGAGATGTATCCTTCCCTCAAATCCCAGCCTGATAGTCTCTCCCTGGCCAGGGGATGGGCTAGCAGAGTTGGTAACCCTTGTGGAAGGCATACCCGTTCTCGACATATCGGGAACGTTGCTGACCTCGATCAGAAGAGTCAGGCCTCTTAGGAGCCACCCAAGCCAATGCCTTGCAAATGCGAAGAGCAAGCTTAATCCGTGCCCCACAAGGTCTAATCATAGATCATTCCAAATAAGAAGTCGCAGGGTTGGTCAGAATCATTGGATCACACCAATGCTCCCCCTAGGAGAGTGGTTTCCAGGTATACCCTCTCAATCAGCCGTCGGATAAGAACTCAAACAAGCCCCTCATGGTAACCTGGCATCTTCGCTCACACGGGAGCCTAACGAGCCTCTAGCTATAGGTTCCAAGTACCTTGACACTTGCCGCCACGCATGTAGGCGCCTACTCAACCTAGAGCTGAGTACCTCCACATTGAGCTGGATTCGGGTCCTTCCAAGAACACTAACTCGGTGACAACCCGTAGCTCATCGCTGTACCCTAGAACCATCCTTGTTCCGAGGTACATCTTTGGCTGCCTCTAGCCACCACATCTTCTTGGGCCTCCAACCCGAACAATGGACCTGTGGTTCTCAAAGTTAGTGGATGTAGCCCTACAAGCTCACATAGTCGACCTACTCGTCTTTTAATCTATTCCTAATTCTGTACTAAGAATGAACTCTAGAGACCTAGTGGATCATCTGGGGTCTGACCTTAGACCTTGGGATCCAAGATTCCTTTTTAACTCGTGACAGAGTCACAAGATTTAATATTCTACATTTCACTTTGGATTTAGTCAGTTATTCCTTGGCTTTCAATCCCCTTTTTTAGGGGTTTCTATGCACATGACATATTTGGCCATCATTTACGAGATTAGCATTTACAATTTTCATGTTCCTAGTTTTCTTAGTAGGCTAGACCTCTTTCCTTATCTTGAGCCCAACAAGGTCTAATTGGAAGGGCCCAAGTAAGTTCATTTTACCATCATTGCAAGTTGCCATGGTAGCATAGGGTTATGTCACTTTCCAATTTTCATGAACTACATACATGCATGATAGAGAAAGTGGAAATGTCATATTTCTGGTGTTTCTAGTGAAATATAGACTCACATATCCAACTTAATCCCATGGAAGTGTTAATGGCTGACAACATTCTATAGAAAATCAATCCTAACAGCTTCCAAATATTCAAATCAGTTCAAAATATTTTAGTTCTGGTAGCAATCTTCCAAATTTGAACAAGAAGTTCAACTAATTACCTCATTTAACTCTTATCATATTTAATTCACCATCATCAAGAAGTGCCAGTACCGGTACTGGTTCTCAGGATCAGTACTGGGCACTCTCAGATTCCCATTTATACATTATTCGAGCTTAGGAGAAATGGCCAGTACTGGTATGTACCAATCGACTAGCACTGGTACCAGGCATTCTTAGCTCCATTGACTCACATGTGTAGGTTCTGATAGAGGGGAGTGAGATGTGCGTGATACAAAATAATACGGAAATATAAATGAACAATCTCACAAAATGCAATCACACAATAAGACAAATGATTTTTAGGTGGAAACCTAAATCCGGGTAAAAAAAATCACCTAAACCTCTCAGTTTAGGATTTCTTGGTCGACCTGGTCAATCAAATCCACTAATCATGTCACTTAAATGAGGGTGACAAAACCTTTTACAACCATTCTACTTTGAACCGAGGGTTGCGTAACCTCAAACCCCTCATCTTCATGAGGAGTATTTTGTCTCGCGATAGAGACGGAAATTTGCAAGGTAAATACCCAACCAAAAATAGATTTACAACAATCCTACAGAGCCCAAATAGGTAGAAATGAAATATGCTCCATAGGTTTATGATACTTCCCTTAATCGAAAGAGCATCGGATAACAACGTGGTGTGCAAGTTGATGCTCTCAAATGTAAAGTGTATAGACGAGAGAGCAGTTACACAACTAAGATGGTGCTCTCGGATGTATGCTTAGAAGCTTGGAGAGCAGGGTGACTTTTCGTCTTGATTCTTTCTTCTTTTTGACACCATATGAGTGGAAGTAGTATTACTTGGGGTCTTGTCTTAGGAAGGTACTATATTTATAGAGGTCCTAAGAAGGCGTTGTAAGGTTTAGGAAGCCTTAGGTAGTCACTGGGAACAAATCACAAAAGATTAGGTCAAAATCCTAGTGAAATCAGGGTCATTATGACTTTGACAGAGTTATCAGACGTCTAATATTCTGGTAAGACGTCTGGTAAGATGTCTGATAGACATTTTGGGCGTCTGCTCTAAAGGGTCAAAGTCCCTGATTTTATTGGATCTAAACAGGGATCTAAGCGAATGTCTGATATGCCATTATAAGACATCTAACACTAAAATTGGACGTCTAATACTAGGCGGGTTCATTCCTATTTTGACTAGATCCAAACAGGGTTCTAGATCTTAAGGGTCAGACGACATAGTGGATGTCTGTTAAAGTGTCTAGACGTTTGGAAAGAGAATTCTCTATGGGAATGAATTCACTGAGAGGCTTACGACTATAATCATTTAAAAAAAGTAGATTTGTGTCATATTTAGGCCAACGTCACTTTATCAAATGTCTGATAGTCTCTACGGATGTTTGATTAATATTATTAATATAATTATAGGTCAATCCTCGAAGATATTCTCTGACAGGCCAATGGTCTTCTAATTGGACGTCTAGCAAGGTCATCAGACATTTTCTAAGATGTCTGGACTAAGGGATAGTTGTCTAAAAGGAATGGTCAGAGAATACTAAATCCAGTCTAAGCATTTGGATGTCTATACAAACTATCAAACGTCTTAAAGTCTAAAATCAGACGTTTGATGATCATGTTAGACGTTTAATTGGGTTGTCTGATTTTTATATTGATTTTTTATTCTATTCTAGGGTTTGCCTAAGTGTCCTAGTGATGGAATAGTGTTCCTAGGACTAAGGTATGTTACTTTGGGGATCTTTAGCAATAATCTAAAAAAAGTAAAGAAAAAACAAATAAAGAGTACAAATACAAAGATAAACAAGACATCTATCCTATTCTTCTTGTCTTTAAGCTCTCGCTCCAAGTGAAGCTTCCATCTTCTCTTCCCCATCAAGCTCCTCCAATCAGCCATGGATGCGAGCTTGAGCTCCTGTACACTTGAATTTATTTGCATTATTCGTGAAACTTAAACTCAATGCAAATGTTAAATACTAAATATTTTGTTATCATCAAAATTAACAATCGTTGTGCCCTTGTACCACCAATCTCCCCCTTTTTGATGATAACAAAATCACACATAATAATCTAAAAATTCTCCCCCCTTTTGACATTATCAAAAAGGTTTTAATCAATTTTAATCATTTATCCTATACTCACCCTTAATACATGCTCTTCTAATTTGGGTTAATTCCCCCTTTTTGACATAATAAAACATGAATAACATTCTCCCCCTTTTTGTCATAATAAGTTAGCTATTTAATTTACTCCCCCTTTCTAAAGGAAATATAGCTATAGTTATCTTTTAAGATCTCTCCCTTTCAAATTGAAGGAAATATTTCTCCCCCTTAGTAAAAAGAGTCTAATCACATAAGAAATATTTATCTACCTTCCCCTTAATGATAGACATATAGCATACAAATTTTTAACTCCCCCTATCTAGATGTTATTTATAAAAATAATTAGGGTAAAGAGATTACCTTACTTGCCATGGCCAATGGAATGGCCCTTGAGGTGGATGCCAAAAATGATGGGGTTGCCATCCGAAACTTGAAAGTCCAAGCATCGGTGCTGGTCTCCAATCAAATGGTTAACGCAAGGTGGTTCGAATACCCGCCAGTTGTCTCGTTAGTCTTCTTGTCTTTTTCCTTGGTCTACTCTTTAGTCCTCCCAATTCGAGTTGACCATTTTTCATCTTGTAGGTCCAATCTTTTACATTGAAATCTTCATTTAAACCTACAAAAAAATATTCAAGTTCTCTCTTTGGTATCTAAGTTAGTTTGGATCTGGATTTTTTAGTGTGTCTCCTTGATGTAAAGCCTTTCTCAACCTTTTGGCTAGAACTATCTTTTTCATTAGAAAAATTATCTAGTCTACTCATCAAATTATTAGAGTTTTCCCTAAGACATGCAAGCTCTTTTTCCATGACATGGATCTTGATTTTTAAATCAAAAATTTATGTTTTCAAGATAGTATTCTCCTCAATCAAATTACTATTTTCATTGATTAGGTTATGATTATCTAACAACAATTTATCCTTTTCAGAAATATCAGGACTATAACTAATTTCTAGATCCTTAATTTGAGTCTCTAACCATTCATTTTCAAATTTTAGAAAACTAAGATTCGTTTTCATATTTTTGTTTTCTACTTTTAATGACATACTAATCCCATAAAGCTCTTCTAGTGCTTCTTGTAATTCCAAATTGGTAAAAGAATTTACCTCTTCATCGTCGGAGTTGTCACTAAGATCCGCTAATGCCATGAAGCCTATACAAGCAGTTTCGTTTGTTGTTTCTTTCTCAGATTCTTCTTCCTCCGAGGTCGAGTAATTCCAAGTGGCTTGGAATGCTTTCTTCTTATATTTATTCTCCTTCCCCTTCTCCTCCTTTAGAAGAAGGCATTTGGGTCGAAGATGCCTTTTTTTATTGCAATGATAGCAACGTACCGAGCTATCTCACTCATTCTTCTCTTTCTTCTCCTTCTTTGAATTCCTACAAACTTAGAGAATTTTTTAAATAAAATCCTAAGGTCTTGGTCATCGGAACTTACCTCGCTGTCTGACATGGCTTTGAAGGCAAGGCACTTCCTTGGCTTTCGCTCAGGTGTATCCTTCCTCTTTTGCTTCAACTTCGTCTCATAGGCTGTCAGATTGCCTAAGAGATCCTCCATGTTGAGCTCCTCAACTTCATTTGCCTCTTTGATGGCGGTGACCTTATGTTCCCACTTTGGTCCAAGGGAACAAAGAAGCTTTGCTTAAAGCTCCCCCTTAATAAAGGTCTTCCCTAGAGACTTAAGGTTGTTCACTATAAGAGTGAACCAAGTGTACATCTTACTTAAAGATTCATTAGTTTTCACACAAAAGGATTCAAACTCTTGAGATAAAATATTGATTTTAGAAGTTTTTACCTTTGATGTACCTTCATGAGTTACCTCAAGAGTGTTCCATAACTCGTATGTGGTGGTGCACTGCGAGATCCAGTTAACCTCCTCCGGGCTTAACGCATAGCACAATGCATTCATCGCTTTCACATTGTAAGAAAGCTCACGGGTCTACTGTTGTGAGTGGCCTCCTTCGGGTCTTGCTAGGACTTCGTATGGGGTTTCGCATCGTCCCCATAATGCGAAGTCAGTGGCTGGAAGCCACATTCTCATACATATTTTCTAGTAGGCGTAGTTGCTCCCATTGAAGTAGGGTGGTCAGACGGTAGACTGTCCTTCCATGTGTCTCGTGGCAAAGATGCTCCCCTCCATGTAGCTTGCCGGTTGTGACGCCATAAAGAGAGTACCTACTCTGATACAAAATGTAAGTTCTAACAGAGGGGGGTGAGATGTGCGTGATATGAAACAATGCAAGAAAATAAATGAACAATTTCACTAAATGCAATCACACAAGAACACAAAGGATTTTTAGGTGGAAACCCAAGCTCGGGTAAAAACCACCACCTAAACCTCTCGATTTAGGTTTTCCCGATTGACCTAGTCGATCAATGTTGGTCGCTCTGAAATGGGTTTTAAAATCGTAGCGTTGCAGTATAGATCGAATCAGTACAAAAAACAGATAAAATTTATACTCGAATGAAAGTTCGAGGTCGTTCGCTGGAAGTAAATAGGAATTCACACGCTAATCTCAATAATTATTATAAATAAGCACAATATATTACTCAAAATCTAATTTGCAGTATATGGCATGAGTATATGAATACATAGAATAATTATTCAAAAATAAGCAAAGGAAAGTATATGAGATCAGACGTCTGATGGTAGGATCAGACGTCTTAAACATCTGATTCTACAATGCTTTTCTTCTTCTCTTTGGCTCTTCTGCAGACTCTTCTTTCTTCTCCTTTCTTCTTCTTCAGAACTCTTTCTTTATTCTTTGCCTTTTTGCTGCTCTCCTTCTCTTCTCTGCTTCTTTCTGTGACTAAGGGTCGCACAGGTACCAGTGAGAGCAAAAACCCACCCTGTCCCCATGCTCTCTTTCCCTTTCTCTCTTTGGGTTCCACTCTCCCAGATCCTTCCATAGTAACAGGTAATTAAGTATTCGGGTCAAGCACATACCCGGGTCCAGGCTCATCGGCAGTGGGTGGTGAGTGAGGAGTGAGTGCTTAGGTGAGTTGGATCGAGAGAGGCTAATGGGACCTCACCCCATGTTCTGAGACAATAAGCCCAAAACACAAAAACAACTTATATCACTACGCCGCTTCTGCTATTAACGATGTGGGACTATGTCAGTCCCCTTTCTCTTCGCATAGGCTACTGCTACGATGCTCTCCCAATCGAGGGAGCTGCTTCAAAGATGCATCGAAATGACGTTGAAGAAAATTCCCTCAGTGGTAATTGAAGACCTGAAAAAACTCTTGAGCCTCATCAGTGGCCCTGAAGGTAACACCTGATGCTTGTGTGACCTAGAAATCAAAGAATGAATGCAGCGACGGGCGGAGGCTGGCGGAGACACGGCGAACACTTGAAAGGAGAAGGATGGCCTTTCAGCCACGTTAAAATACTTCAGGATCTTCGCCAGAGGATGGCGAACATAGTGGTGTGTGTGATAAGGCGAGTGCGTGCGTGTAGGTGGCTGACGGAGTTGGTCTTGGGTAGAGAATAATGGGTTGTTTGGGAGATGGTTTGGGTGAGTGGAGCAGCAAATAGAGAGAGAGAGCTTTGGTTGTTGGAGTCGAGGCGAAAGTGTAGGAAGTTTCGGCGAGGCATATGGAGCGGTGTAGTGATGGGAATGCCTCACCAGAGGAGCGGTCGGAGATGGGGAAGATGATGGTGAACACGCGTGTCGAGGGTCGAATTAAGAGATAGAGAGAGGGAAACTAGTCTACGATGCTAACGAAACCTAACTAGCTACTCTAAGGGAAGAAAGGGATAAGGAGGACGCTAGGTATGGTATGGTTGGCGCTGTGGAAGAGAACTACTCTGGTGAGGGTAGGATGGCAACGAAGACGTAGATTAGAGCGGCTACGGGTATTGCGACGCGCAGAGGAAGGCAAGGAAGAAGGATCTACCACCGGTATTGCGGTCAGATAACGAAGGGAGACGGAGGAAGTCGTCGGACATCAAGGAGCTTCGACTAGATGAGGAGAGATGAAATTGAGGTGTTCCAAGCCAAAATCGAGCATGGAGAACTCAGCGAGGTCTGGGGGCCATTTTATAGGGGTTTAGAGGATGATTAGAGCTTGGAAGCTTGGAAGGTTCGTCAGAATAGGATACCCAATGGGATACCCAAATCTCTCTTGCATTCGCATGAGAGATTGGGAAGGTTGTTGGGCTTCAGATCTGATTCATTGGAAAGAAAACTTCTCAAGGAATCTCCCTTCCAATTTCGGAAGGGATCATTGATCAGAGGAGGAGTTCTCTTCAATCAAAGGTCACCGGAGTGGGATTTTTGAACGATAATGGCGGAAGGACCCTTTTTTAAAGAATGATGATAAAGTTAGAGACCTTTTTGTAAGGAATTCGAAAGTTAGGGGAATGTGTGTGAGAGAAAAGCTTCAGACTGGACCAAATTGCAAACTAGGTAAAGACAATCTCTAATTGAGCCCAAATTTTGGTACAAACCTAATTTTGACCCAAGAAATCCAATGGTGAAGTTAGATTTAGGTTTTGACCAAGTTTGACTAGGTAATTTATGGGAAAACCCAAATTAGGGTAAAAGTCTGTCTGTGGCTCTATTTTGGGTCAAGATGGGTTCTGATGGTCAAATTGAAGGTACCAAACCCTAGAGAATATTTTTATATGAATTTTAGAGGGTTTAGGTGAATTTTATCCTGACCAAACCCTCATTTAATTAAGCGAGTTTATTTTTAGGGTTTCAGATGTCATTTAATTCCTAAAATGTGCGAAAACCCTTTTCTGTCTGTATGGACTCACTTGTTAGACATTTAAGACCACTTGACCTTTATTTAACCCTTGAGAAATCTCCTTATTATACTACAATTGAGATATGATGTTAAAACTACAGTTTTACCCCTGTTTTACTGTCTTTCTCTCAGAATGATTTATGCAGTGAATTAGGGTCCTCTGGTTGTTATGTAGGAGCATTTAATGATGGAATATGACTAAATAAAGCTAGATATGGCTGATGATGACATTATCATCAATCAAATCCACTAATCATGTCACTTAAATGAGGGTGACACCTCTTACAACCATGCTACTTGGAACTGCGGATAATGTAACCTCAAATCCCTCCTATTCACGAGGAGTATTTTGTCTCGCGGTGGAGACGGGAATTTGTAAGGCGAATATCCAACAGAAAATAAATTTACAACAATCCTATAGAGTCTAAATAGGTAGAAATGAAATATGCTCTTATAGGTTTAAGATACTTCCCTGAACCAAAAGTGAGACGGATAGCAATGTGGTATGCAGGTTGATGCTCTCTAATGTAGAGTGCATAGACGAGAGAGCGATTGCACAGCTAAGATGGTGCTCTCGAATGCATGCTTAGAAGCTTGGAGAGCAAGGTGATGCGGCGGATTCTCACATGGAAAGGTTCGAGTTTTGGAAAACCCGTCGTTGTAGTTCGATTCATGAGAAAATCCATCAAGTAGATAAAATTTATAACCAAAACTCGAAAAGTGAGTCTCGAGTTGAACACGAGGAGGTGAATGTTTGGTTTTGAAAATCTACATTTCGCTTTTTATTTGTTTTGTCATTTTTATCTTTTCTAATTTTTTTGGTATTTTTAGGGAGCAAGAGATTAGGTCGATGAATTATACCTAATCTACTTGCAAAATAAAAGAGAGAGAGACAGAGACAAAGAGAGAAACAATCATGGATTTTTATAATAAAATTTTTCTTACAACTAGGAAAGCAGGAAAACTATATTACGAAAGCAATATAGAGATAGGTGAGAGAAATCCCTCTCGACGGTCGCTTGGAGGATGACTCGCTCTGACGTTGCCTGAAGGAAGGTGGTGAGGAGCGAGACGAACGAGGATGAAGCCGGAGGATGGGGCAGGAAGGCATCGTGGTGAGGATCTACTTCCCAAAGTAGGTGAGAAGACAACCATAGGATGCTCCACAAAGGGGGATGAGAGGAGGGAAAATATTTGGTTTTCTACTCTAGAGGAACATCTTGAGCTTGGGATAAGCTCTCTAGAGCCTTGAAGGTGGTGATAGGAAGAAAGGAAGAGATGAAGAAAAATGGGAGGGGTAGGGGTCCTTTTATAGTTCAGGAAAGAATCAAATTCGTATATAGGACATTTAGTGACTGTCATAGACGTCGCTGAAGATTCGTCGCAAACGACGCTAAAGAAGCCCACGTGCCTACCCACAGCTGCACTGGTGCACGCTCCACGCACTTGTGTTGCGCGCCTCAGTGCACGCGCCCACGCTACAGTGCGCGTGCGGTGGTGCGTGTGTGTGCATGGGTGGCCTAGGTTGCGCTAAGTGGCGTGATCTGGGCTATCCATCTTTTCGTTGTAGGGGCTGCTACAAAGGTCGGATTGAGTCGATTGTCGTGCCATTGGGCTACGATCGTTGATCCGAATCCATCTACGCAGTCGGATTTGTCGTTTGAAGCTCTAAATTACATCACTTAGTCCCTTGGCCGTTGATCTTCCTCGGACTACATATGGTGCTACGGGACTCCGATCAAGGCAATTTTGGAGGCGTTGGACTCCAATCGTCGTCCTGATCAAATCCGTACGATCGGATCGTCAATCTGAGGCTCCAAAATAAATCTCCTTCTCTCCTGACAAAAAAAGGATGCAATTAAACTAAAATATACACAGCTACTCTAAATGTAGAATGATGCATGCTATGCAATATTTATAATATGGAATGCAAATCTAAGAATAGGAACATGCGTAAATAAGCATTTTAACCTAAATGGATGTGTCTACATCACAGGGTAACTTTTCTTCTTGATTCTTTCTTCCTTTTGACACAATATGAGTGGAAGTAGTATTGCTTGTGTGTTTTGGCTTAAGAAGGGTACTCCTCTATTTATAGAGGTCCTAAGAAGGCTTTAGAAGGTTTAGGAAGCCTTAAGTAACCGTTGGGAACAAATCACAAAAGATTAGGCCAAAGTCCCAATGAAATCAGGGTCATTATGACTCTAACAGAGTTATCAAATGTCTAATATTCTGGTAAGACATCTGATAGACATTTTAGACGTCTACTGAAATGACCCGTTGCCCTTTTAGTCTGATAAGATGTCTGGACTGTCAGTCAGACATTTGTCCAGACGTCTGGACATATGTCCGGACGTCCAAAAGTAGAAGAATATTGCATATTCTTTTCGCTCTGTGTGCAGGCGGCACGCAGAGTCCCGCTCTCTCTCCTTCACCCCCCTCACCCGAACCCTAACACCCCTCCTATATAAACCCCTCACCTCTTCTTCTCACCCCCTCACACCACTCAAGCCACCTCCACCTCCTTGCGACAGCCACGCCCCCTCTTGTCTCTGCTGCAGCCGCGACGAGGAAGGAGAGGAGCCGGCGAGGGAAAACGGGGAGGAGCGAGAGCAAGAGAGTGCTAGGGAGTGAGAGTGGGGGAGGAGGACGACGGCCGCGAATGCTTGGTGGAGCTCGAGGAGGAGTCGTGGGAGAGGGGAGGACGCCGACGAGGAGCTTCTCAAGCTCCTATAGTTGCTGGAGCTGCCGCTGCGGGCGGAGGGCGAGGGAAGCAAGCTACATGAAGGAGTTCTGATACTAGAAGTTTCCACTATCAGACATCTGGAGTGACGTCCAAACAGCCTGCAAGGCACCAGGACGTCCGGGGTTGAGGCCGGATGTTTGAAAGCGTAATATCGCGTGAGGTATGTGCTCCTGCACTACTTTCTACCATGCAGACTGTTTGGAGTGTCGTAGAGCGCATTTTGAAATGAAAACGCATCATAGTATAGTGCACAATACAATCAAACAAAAAAATATTTTCTAAAGATAACGAGACTTTGAGTCCCGGTCATTCGTCTCTGGGAGGCATTTGTTTCACTTTTGAATTCGATCTTTTACTACTCTACTTTGTTTAAAATTGCACACCAGTTTCCAGTCTTCGGATTAAGATTTCACCACTTCTATTATGAACCCTGATTACGTGCGCATGTGTTAAATAGATCACGAAGGTGAAAGTGTGAGTTTCTGTGCGCACAATTCTAGTGAGATGGTGGTTGTTTACAGAAAAGGCATCTATAGTTAGATTTTCTATATTTTCTGGAAACAACATGCTTGTTGCGAAATATAAGTGAAAAACAGGCAACTTGAATCACGCAAAAAAGATGCCAACCAATAAGCTCATGGTGATTTCAAAACATAGAGATATAGATAAAAATGTATCTTTCATTCATTCATTTGGAAAAGTTTTTGCAACATGAAATGTAGAGGAAAGCTTGTACAGGAATGCTTAAAAATGTAAATCTAGCTACCAGAAAACGATTGCATACAAGAATCTACGGGGGGATTTTGCATGCATCATTGGGGGAGAATAAGTACTACACTACTAACCAATAAATAAAAGTAGTAAATCTACCAAGAGCTTAAACTACTAATCTAGATCTAGCAGAAAAGAAGGGCATTCAGAGGTGGTCTTCGATGGCCTTGAAGTGGTCGGGAGGAGAATGAGGGGTGGCCAATGGAGCTTAAGCCAACCCTTGGAGAGAGATTAGAGGAGTGATCTAGCATCTTGGTGTGGTGTCCTTCATGATGATGCTCAGCTCATGGAGATGGAGTGGAGATGGTAGTGGCTAGCCTAAGTGGAGGTGGATGGAGCCAAGCATGTATGGCCAAAAGTGGATGGAAACCATGAATGTGGATGGGTGCAAATGGCCACCCCTTAGGTCTTTTTATAGACCTAAGGGAGTCTCTCTAGAGAAGTGTGGAACTCTCTAGAGAGAGTCCAAGAGTGGTCGGCCAAGAGAGAGAGAGGAGGTTTCTTAGATCCACCATTTGTGGATCTAAGAATTGAATGCCTCTTGGTTGCTAAATTTGGCAACCAAGAGGTGGCGTGGTGGCGACCTTCCTCTACAGTTTTATTATTTCGTCGTAGTATAGTATAGAGAGAGGTGATTACCAGTTTAATACAATTTGTTACTCGGAAAATAAAAGAGTTCCCGAGGTCGAACTCAGGGAGCAAGTTGTATTCTAGGGGTACAAGTTTCTTTTACAAAAATAAAGAAAGAGAGAGAGAGAATTTGTTGGCTTTTCTTCTTTTCTCTTTGCTTCTCCTCTTCTTCCTTCTCAGATCTTCTGCTCTCTTCCTTTGTTCTTCTTCTTTCTTTCTTCAGATCTTCTTCTCGTGCTCTTCTTCTTCTGCAGAGTCTTCACTTGGCCTCTCTGTGTTCCTCCTCTGCCTCGCCTTCCTTCTCCTTCTTTGCCTTCAGGACGTCGTCTGATTTTCCAATCAGACGACTTAAACCGCCGTTGCTACAGTGCCGCTCGGTGCTCCTCCTTCCTTCAGCCTTCGTCTTCTTCCACGGTTCTTCTTCACCTGTGCCTGCACACTTACACAGCTTGATCAGAGGGGGCAAAACCTAACTCTACCCTCCCCCGCGTCTCTCTCTCACAGAAGCCACTCTTAGGAAAGCTCTCCCAGAGCTACCGGGTTGCCGGGTACGGGTCGCGCCCGGGTCCAGGCCCACCGGCGTGCGTGGTGGGCGAGGAGTGCATGTCAGTCTAAGTCGGGTCGGGCCAGGTCCGCGGGGCGTGAGCGTGGACGAGACCGGGTAACCGGGCGGGTGAAGGGGACCTCACCCCGTGTGCTGAGGCAATAAGCCTCCAGCACTTTTTCGCTTTATACCGCTGCGCTCCTTCAGAGCCTTCCGAGGTGGGACTAAATGTCCCACCCCAATTTCGCGCCTGCGCGGAGGAAGCAGCTGGTAATCGCAGCTTTACGCGAGGCCTTCGCGCGAGGGATTCGCCTCAACTGCAGCCTAACGCTTTGCCGAAATGCCCCCGCACAGCCTGGGAGCGTGACCTGGGCGCGGCGCACCTGGGACAGTAGGTCGAAGCTGCTTCGCTTCAACAATGGCGGCGACGAGCGCAGGTACCTGCCCACAGAGAAACGGCCTCTCGGCCCAATCAGAAACGTGGAGGACCTTCGCCGTGGCACGGCGAAGGTGGTCGGGGGGTGTGCAGGCGGTGGGGCGGAGCCTAAGAGCTGCCCTAGGTCGGACTGTGGGTCGGGAGATGGGTTTGTTCGGTGGAGTTGCAGAGGGTGATTTGGGGGAAGTGGAAGGGAGGAGGTTGATCAGGGTGAGGAGGCGGAGGTTCTGCGGTGGACGGCGAGCCGTGTGGGTTGCTGGAGTGATGGGAGCGGCTCGCCGGAGGATGGCCGGAGGCGGAGAAGGTGAGGGTGATTAGGCGCGGTCGAGGGGTAATTAGATAAAAATAGCAGGGGGAAAAGAGAGAGAGAATAGAGGGAAGTAGCTCTAACCTAACTACAGTGACGAAGGGGGCGAGGAGGCGGACGGCTGTACCTGCTGTCGCCGGAGAAGAAGGTGCCCAGTGGGGGAGGACGGCGGTGACGACGGGGCAGAGGCAGCGCGCGCCGGTATTGCGCGACGCGGGAAGAGCAGGGGAAGAAGTCTCTGCTGCTGGTATTGCGGCAGAGCGAAGAGGAGGAGGAGGAAGAACCGCCGGAGCTGGTGGGCGTCTGCCGGAGTGAGAAGAGAGGAAAGTTGGGGGTTTTCTCCGTCAGATCCGAGCTACTCAGAACGGCGGAGCGACGGGGGTATTTATAGAGGCCGAATCAGAGAGGAAGGCGGAGGGAGACGACGTGTCTCCCTCGCCGGAGGACGCCGGAGATGGAAACCCATACCGTGCGTGCGTTCACACGGCCGGTATGGTGGGTTGCAGCGACCAGGGGGGTGTTCCTGCGACGGCTGACGACGCAGGGCACCCCCGGTTGTCTTGCCAGACCCTCCCCCTTACCCTGCGCGGCGCCATGCTCCGCGCAAGGTCGCCGGAGCATGGTGCTGGTCAAGTTTTGGCAGGAGGGACCTGAATGCAAAGAAAGAAGGAGAGTTAGGGGTAGAAATGCGAGGGTTCAAAAGTTGAGGGCCAAAAAGTAAATATATGAGGACCAAAGTGTAAAGTTGGTCAAGAAGGTTTCTTCTTAGGCTCAAGTTTTTATACATGACTAATTAGGACCTAAGGAATCTGATGGTGAATTTTATTTCTAGATTAAACCTTGTTTGACTGGTCAATTCACTCAAAAACCCAAATTAAGTTATTAATTGGGTATGGTTCTCAATGTAGGTCAAAATGGGTTCTGAAGGCCAAATTGAAGGTTCTAAACCCTAGAAATTATTTTTCTATGAATTTTAGAGGGTTTATTCTATTTTTATTTTGCCTCGAACCTCGTGAATTGAAGTGGGTTTGCTTTAGGGTTACAGATTATCATTTAGTTCCTTGGAATTGCTGTAGCCCTTATCAGATCATCCCACTTTCCTTCTTATTCGGTTTGTTTGACCTGTGTTTGGACCCTGAATTACCCTGTGTGCAGATTATACTGGTAAATTGCATTTTTACCCCTTATGACTTGTTTTCTCCTTAAACTCAGAATTCTCTGAGTTAAGCCTTTCCTTGAGTTATGTAGGAGCTTTTATCCTTTGTATTGGGTCAAAATGAGCTAGTTATGGCTCATGATGAGGTTCTCATCATGGCGCCACTTCAAGAGAGTTCTAAAGAACTCTAGAGGAGTGTGTGTGCGTGAATGGGTGTGTGTGTGTGTGTGTGGTTGTGCCCTAGGTGTCTAAGAGGTCTAGGTTAGGTCCTAAGAGGTTTGGGTAGGTATATGCCTTGAATTAGGGTTGCAAACCCTAATTGCTAAGGGGAAATTGAAATTAAACTTAACCTAAGTTTAATTGAATGAGTGTGAACATAATTGAGAGTGGAATAACTCAATTAGGTTGGGCTTAGGTCAATTGGACTCTCACTAAGTCCAATTGGACTTGTGTGGATTGAGATCTGAGCTCAATTAGACTCAATGAGTCTAATTGGCTTAGGTGATAGTAATTGACTTTGATATAAGTCAATTGGGTTTGGTGAGGACGTAATTAGGTCCTTAGGTAGGCCTAGAGGTGATGTATTAGGGTTAGGACACCTTAATTTAAGTTCCTATGGGGTTGGGATTAGGTCTAGGGAGCTAGAGATCCAAGATCAAGGCTTGAATCTCAAAACAGGAACTGGACACCAATTCTAGACGTCCAAAAACATGATCAGACGACTTATACTCAAAATCAGAAGTCCAGACTTCAGTTCTGGATGTCCAATCTAAGTCAGGGGGAATTCTAGGTTCTATTTTGGGTATTCTGCAGAAATTGGACGTCTGACAAAGTGTCTGGACGTCCAATAACACTGCAGAAGTGGGTTTGAGGTGTGCGGGAGATGGCTAAGGGTTTTGGACGTCCTATAACTTATCTGAACGCCCAAATAAGGGTTGGAACTAGGGTTTTAGGGATTCCTAGGGTGTTGTGACCTAATCTAAGGGTGGCTAAGGCTTGGGGGAAGTCTCTAGGCTATCCTAGGGCTATGATGGACCAAAGCTCTTCACATTTTACTGCTTTATTCCTACTTAATAGAATAGCAAACCTTAACTCCCTTACATTATTATATCTACATCTAATTTAAGTCTTCTGCTCCAGTCCTGCTGCAACACCCATTATTCCTGATCCCGCTTCAGATCCAGCTTATTACCTGAGAATGACATAATGCACTTAATCAGCACATTATAACATTATTTTATGCATAGCTAAAGTAAAGCAGTAAAGATGCAGATAATGTTTATGCATGCATGAATTACCCTAACTTATGCTAAGTTCTAGCCTAATTTAGATCAATTAAGACCTATGATTGCTGCGCAATCACAGACGTAGCGCAATGATGTTGGGCTAAAATTGTGCCTGCATTTTCGTACGCAAGTGAAGGCTTCGGGAAGGAGGGTGACTGCATTGCTAGACCTCCGACGATCCTTCCAAATGACTAAAAGGAGGGTGAGACGTCTGGAGGTGCCCTTAGACAGTCGAGGAGGGATCTAGACATCTGAGCACATCGCAGGAAACATAAGGTGAGATTTGACGTCTTTTAAGACGTCTGGGACTAGTCCCAGATGTCTGATTTTGGTCAGTAACTGCATTTTTGGCCCGTTTAAGGCCCAAACGGAATCGAATTTCCGCAAACGAAGTACCGTTGTTTTCCACTCAAGTTCCTCTACGTGTTCGTGTTGAGTATCTACTGTCTTAAGCTTATCTAATGTACATTGGTCACTGGTACAGGTTACCAGCCGGTGGCGTGTTCGGGGCCCGCGGAAACGACGAGATTTGTGGTGCAGGCCCCCATTCCTCTCGTGATACCCGGTAAGGTGGTTTAATTTAGTTGTTAATATTTAAATAAGAATGTACTTGATTGTAATAATCGGATTGAACTCTAGGATGTGGAATAAATCCTACGATATAAATGAATGAGCCTGTTTGAGCTGTACCGTTTACTTGAATGCATGGTTAAAATAAATTGCTAACAAATGCCTTGAACGTAATTATGAGATGTATGTTAAAATACGAGCTGCCTGTATGTAAATGAGAAATTGAACTGTGAAACCACAAGTTGCATGTTTATGATTGAGAACTGAATTATGAAAACACAAGCTGCCTGTATATTGATGAGGAACGAGTTATGAAACATGAGATCTGGATATGGATAAATGAGATAAATATGAGCCTAAACCCTATGGGGAATTAAGAGTAGAACTCCTGTGTATGAAAGGAATCTGGAATGTAGATGAGAAGTGCGCTGGCCCTTGTGTACGTGGTACCAAGGAGAGCAACTGTCCCTTTTTAGTGTAGAGCGGAGCTAGCCTCCCTTGGGTTGAGACCCGAGGTTAGGATTGGCCACTCTACACTGACTCCTGTTGGCCCTCGCGTACATGGTACTGAGGCGTGCTACTAGTGTAGGGAGGGAGCTAGACACCCCACAGGGCCCGGGGTTCAGCTAGCCACCCTACATCGACTTTATTGGGCCCTTTAGGCAAACCGGGGTAGTCAAACAAGAGTATGCGAACTGTGGAGGGGCATGACCCCTATTTGGTTCTAAGGGGCAAGACCCCTGTTCTGAGAAGGCAAGGCCCTATACTATTATGTTGAAGCTATGGGTTACTACGCTATCGTATTTGGTTTTAAAAAACCTGTCGTAGTTTGAAAGCGAAGAACTCGTGTTCAACAAATAAAATTTATATCGGAATAGAAATCCCGGGTCGAACTAAGGGAGGCTACGTCGATCTATATTCGCAATTATATTTTTTTAGGATTTTTGTTGAAAAGCGAAGCGACGTAATTACAATGAAGCAATATAAACAATCAGAATAAACGAGAAAGAGAGAGAGAACATGCAGTTAATATTTCAAAATGTTTATACAATTAAAAAAGTGAAAAAATACACTAGAAAGCAGGAAATCTATTGCACTAGAAAGCAGGAAAATTCTACTCTAGAAAGCTAAAAAGAGGAATGGGAGAGAGAAGTTATCCTCCTCGACGATCGCTTAGAGGATGAGCCGGACGAGACGATGCCTAGAAGACGAAGGACGGAGCGGGAAGAAGGAGGTCGAAGCAGGAGCAACGGAAACGAGGCAGCACGTCGTCGTCGTTGCGGGATCTGCTTCCGAAATGGGGGCAAAAATTTGACTTTATCTCTCAAGGAGCATCCCGAGTGTAGGACAAGCTTCTCTTGAGCTTTGGAGAGGGAGAGAAGAGAAGGAAGGGATTCCAATTTTATATGGAGGGGTTCTCCTTTTATAGTTGCAAGGAGTGAGGGCATTATGGACATTAAAATTTCAAAATATTAAATGAGGGGCCTTTAGTGACGAAATTAAGCATCACTAAAGCCCAGGTCGTGGGCGACGTGCACTGCACCTGCCGTCTGCTCCTCTCCCGCGCTGCCTACATTCATCAATCTTCTGCTGTCCGATCGTAAGATCAGACAGCTTAAGATTCGCTAACCACAGTGCCTCAACGTGCACCTAGTGCTTGCGATCCTGCGTCACATGGGGGCATGCGATGACGTGTGGACTTGATTGAGCATGCGTAGCCGTTCGATCCCCATCGCGTGATCGAATGTGCCTGCTCGCCTGCGCCTAACCGCAGTGCCTCGCGGATTCAAACCCGCGCCTTAAGGCTGCCGAGAGCCTTATCCACTGCCCTGCGCGCGTGGATGGGCGGGCGGTGCATCTTCGTGGCACGCTATCTGGACCGTTGGATTGAGATCCAATGGTCGAGGCTGCGTCTTCAAATGGGCTTCAGAGATTGAAGGTGCCGGTTGGGATCCACTCTCAACCGTTGGATCTTGATCCAACGGCGGAGAGGCGTAGGCCTTAGAAGCTTCAGAGGTTGAGGGCGGCCGGTTAGGCGACCGAGATGGCGCCATGTGGTGCCATCTTGGTTGTCCATCTTCTGGATGATGTAGATGGTGCCACAGGTATCGGATTGAGTCGATTTTCGCGCCGTTAGGCTTCGATCATTGATCTGAATCCATCCATGCGGTCGGATTTTCCATTTGAAGTGTGGAGTAACACCATCTTGGCTTTTGATCTTTTAGGGTTCCTCGGTCTCTATCTGATGCTACAGATGTCTGATTAGGGTGATCTTGGAGTCGTTGAACTCCAATCGTCGCCCTGATCAAATCCGTACGGCTGGATCTTCGATCTGAGGCTCCGATAAAAAGTCGCCCTATCCCTGAACATAAAAAGAGACAAGTAACCTCCATTTTATTCAGACTAATCTAAATGCAAGATGATGCATGCTATGCAATATTTATAGTATGTAATGCAATTCTATGCTTAAGAACATGCATAAATAGACATTTTATGTAATATAAACATGTTTACATCATGTTCCGTGTTGTACTTTGGGCGTACCCGCTAACGGAAATGACTGACCGCGTGTTAGTGTGAGGTAGCTGCCTATGTGCTTATTGCACATGCCGTAGTCACCGCTACTTCTCGACAGTGACCTCGGGGTGGCTGACTAGGTGTAGGACTACCGCGAGGGACTCTCTCAGCCAGGAGAGCACCACGTGTACCTTCTACTCCATGGAAAAGACTGCAAACAAAATCGTTCCCACGAGGAACATGCAAGATCAAGAAATACTTGGAAACTTTGAGAAATAGATGAACTAGAAACACATAAATGAGATAAATTGAAATGAGAAATAAACTTGCTTGTTGTTTTTACTTTACTTGCACATAAATAATGTAAACACCACTCTACTCAGTGTTCGCTGACTCTGTCTTTTCGCAACCCTGTTCAGGACTAGGAGTTGAGCAACCCGAGTTTTCGGCTGCAGAGGGTGTTGGACCCAGCCGAGCTCAACCGTAGTAGTTCTTTCAGCTATTTCATTTTTCTGCTGTTGTAGTGAGTAATGGACATATATTTTACTGTTCCTATTACTTTCTATTTCCTTTCCGCTGTTGTTGTTGTTGTGGTGGCATGTACTATTTTGAGACAGTTGTTCTACTTTTGTTTACTGCTTCGTTCTTTCCTTTTGCTTAGTTATATTGCATGTGTGAATGTGGTTTATTTTCCTGCTTTTGGTTATTTCTCGTTGGATGACTAGGTCTTGAGATTAGTCAAGGCGAGTCGGTCTCTGGTCCTGTAGGGATCCGAAAATTAGGTCGTAACATCTACTCTAAAGGGTCAGAGTCATTGATTCTATTGGATCTAAACAGGGATCTAAGCAGACATCTAATATACCATTATAAGACGTCTAACACTAAAATTGGACTTCTAATACTAAGCGGGTTCGTTCCTGTTTTGACTAAATCCAAACAGAATTCTAGATCTTAAGGGTCAGACAACATACTGGGTGTCTATCAAAGTGTCTGGACATCTAGAAAGAGAATTCTTTGCCGGAATGGATTTTCCGAGAGACTAACGGCTATAATCGTCTGACAAAAGTAGATTTGTGTCATATTTAGGCTAACATCTCTTTATCAAACGTCTGAGAGTCTCTACAGGTGTCTGATTAATATTTTTAATACAATCATAGGTCAATCCTCGAGGATATTCTCTGACAGACCAACGATCCTCTAATTGGATGTCTGACAAGGTCATCAGACATCTTCTAAGACATCTAGACTAAGGGATAGTTGTCTAAAAGTAATGATCAGGGAACACTAAATCCAGTTTAAGTGTTTAGACATTTGTACAAACTATTAGATGTCTTAAAGTCCAGAATTAGATGCCTGATGGTCATGTTAGACGTCTGATTGGGCTATCTAATTTCTATATTGATTTTTGATTCCATTCTAGGGTTTGCCTAACTACCCTAGTGATGGAATAGTGTTCCTAGGACTAAGGTATATTGCTTTGGGACTCTTTAACAATAATCTAAGAAAAGTAAAGAGCAAAATAAATAAAGAGTACAAATACAAAGATAAATAAGACATCTATCCTATTCTTCTTATCTTTAAGCTATCGCTCCAAGCGAAGCTTCCATCTTCTCTTCTCCTCCATCAAGCTCCTCTAATCCGCCATGGATATGAGCTTGAGCTCCTTCACACTTGAATTCATTTGCATTATTCCTGAAACTTAAACTCAATGCAAATGTTAGATACCAAGTGTTTTGTTATCATCAAAATTAACGATCGTGGTGCCCTTGCACCAACAACATGCTCTTTAAGTCGGGTTAGTAACCTATATCGATATTAATTAGTTAGTACCAGTGCAAGGCACCTAGTGCCTACAGGCAACATGCCACAATAGCCTAGAACTAGCCATCAATTAATGTTGGTATTGACTAACTAATACCGGTCCAGGGTGCATTCATCAACCAATTCTACATGACAACAAGCTTACATCCCCCGCATAACCCTATTTCTTGACCCCCAAATAGGTCAGGTTTCTATTTCACATAATATTTAGCGTTGGTGGAGCAGTTTAGTTTAATTGGACACTAGCTAAGGGCATGCCTCTAACTTTTCCCTTGGCAAGCCTGAAACCATCCACACACAATCAAAACCATTTCTCGCAACCCTGTCATCTCGAATTCATTCTCATGCATTAATTAACATACAAAAGGTTGTTCTAGTCCCAATATTTCCAACAAGAACTTATCTCGAAATCACAACTCTAAGGAGCGAGGACATCCTATCCGCACTTACGATAATTCAACATGCATGAACGACAATCATATACTAACCCCAATTCCCAAGAAAGCTCATAGATTTACAACTCAAACCTCACCCTCCTCTCTCCTACTATTTAGAAATTTAAAAGGGTGACGTGCAAGGGAGAGAGGGGACCCTACCTGACCTCTAGCAACCTGTCCTTCTTGATGCCAAGCAGCACCCTCCCAAAATACTTTGCAATCAACCATGCAAAATGGCATGCATTAGCATTCTATTCTTCCCCTAAAATAGTCCCCAACACACTATTATAAATCCTCAAATCCCTAAGATCAGAAATACCTAAGGCTAGGGATTTCTAAATAGAGGAGAGGAAGGGGACACACCAAGGGCCATTATGGCCTTAACGAGACAGCTACCCATCGATACTTAATCTACCCATCGATACTTAATCTAGGCACAACCACTACTGTAGAAATGGCAAAGAGCAGCAACAGTTGCCCCATACCCCTACCCCCAGCATAGCAACAGCTACGTAGCAAGTAGTCGCATGCTAATGAGAGGAAAATCGTGCAAAGAAAAGTCAGAATTTGAAAAACCTGAGTAGTTACAAATTCACAAGAAAATATGATCATCAAATAATATTTATAATCAAAATTCAAAGTCACGAGTCGAACATAGGGAGGTGAACGTTTGGTTTCGTAAATCTGCGTTTGTTTTTATTTATTTTGGTGTTTTTATTTTTTGTGAATTTTTTGGGTATTTTTATAAGGCAAGAGATGAAATCGACAAAATCTTTATCTAGCTAATCTACTTGCAAAATAGGAGAGAAAGAGAGAGAGAGAATAAAAAACTACTTCTAGATATATGCTTGAAAGATATAATGTTTATTACAATAAAACCTACACTATGAAAGCAATAAAAGAGAAAGGGGGTGAGAGAAATCCTCCTCGATAGTTTCTTGGAGGATGACTCGCTTTGACGATGCCTAGACGAAGGTGGTGATAAACTGGATGAAGAACGAAGTCAAAGGAAGGAGGACGGGGCAGGATGGCATCGCAACAAGGATCTGCTTCCCGAATGTGGTGAGAAGATGGTCACGAGATGCTCCACGAAGGGAGGTGAGAAGCGGGAAAAAATATTTATTTTCTACTCTAGAGGAGCAACCTAGGCTTGGGACAGGCTCTCTGGAGCCTTGAAGGTGATGAGGAAGGGGTAGGAAGAAATGAAGAATGAGGGGATGTAGGGCCTTTATATTGGCGAAAATCGAGGGCAAAATAGGTATTTCAAGCCCCAAACTCGTGCCACATCACTCAATGGATCATGGGTCGTTCAATCGTGATAGAACGGCTCAATCGCACCTCAAGAGCCCTCAGATCACGCCTTTAATGTGCAATGCGCCCTCGTGCTGACATGTAGTGCATCTGCTGCCCTTGGATCAAGTTTGGACAGCCAAGATGCTCTCCCGCTCTTTGCGCAAGCAACTGGTGCTTGTTAGCTCTATGCTGGATCATGCGTTTGCTTGGTCAGAGGAGCCACGGTCATAGGATCAAGATCGAAGGGTTGAGATTTGCATGCGATTACGCCTTCAGTTCTCTTCCCTACACATGCATCAGTGTGTATCATGTCCAGATTCATCCACAAAAATTCACGCTGCCACGTGTCACTTCCATTGTCACTCGTTTCGAATCAAGCGGCTCAAATCGCGCGCTTCTCGCTTCGGTGAATTATAATCGCCCGTTGTGATTCAATCATGCACCTCTGGCTTAAGGATGCCTTTCCCAATCATTGTGCCATAAGCGCATTTGTGTTGTGAGGACACTTTGATGCACCTACATTCATGGCCATTGGATGAAGATCCAACGACCATGCTTGATCTAGGCTCAGGTGGGCAACGTGGCTACTGCTGGACCGTTGGATAGCGATCCAATGGTTCACAATGCACTGTGAAAGTGCTATAGAGAAAGGGCGAGCATCCTTGGGCAGCTGTAGGTGGTCAAGATGGTGCCACATTGCACCATCTGACCCGTTCATCTTCTATTGCTCATAGGGGGTGCCATGGATGTCAAATCGGATCGATCTTCACGCCATTGGGCTGTCATCGTTGATCCAAACCGATCCGTGCGATCTGATTTGTCATTTAAGGTTTGGATTTTCACCACCTTGCCCCTTGGTTTTTTTTATCTTCCTTAGACTGCATATGGTGCTACGGGACTCCAATCAAGGCGATTTTGGAGGTGTTGGATTTCGATCATCGTCCTGATCAGATCTGTACAGTTGGATCATCAATCTAAGGCCCCAAATTAAATCTCCTATCCTAGCCACAAAAAGAAGCGAATTAACCTATAATTTATACATGCTATTCTAAATGCAGAATGATGCATATTATGCAATATTTATAATGCTAAATGCATCTATGAGCTTAGAAACGTGAATGATTAGGCATTTTATCCTAAATAGATGTGCATACATCACATGCACGTGGATGCGACTTACTGCAGTAATAGGGGGTACAGCGATGGTGGGTTGGCACACGAGGGGAGGTGCTAGTCTACGTATGTAGGCAGAGTAGAAAGGGGAGGAGGAGCTAATCTTAGGGTCGACACCAATGAGGAGGGTTGCCTCATGCTCAGCTTACGCTCGGGATGGCAGAAGTAGCTCCGCTCCACATTCCTAGCTTCTAGATGGTGCATGCAACCCGCATTTCCTTTCCATAGGCGATGTCGTTGTTTGGCTCATAGACAAGGAGGGAGGGCAAGGGATAGCACACAGTGGTGGTGGTGGTCCTTGTTCGCCACAATGGGGAGTAGTGTGGCTTCCCCCACAAGCCACCCATATTATAGATGGGTGTGAAAATGTTAAGGATGCCCATCCACCTTAAAACATTACTAAATAAAGAGTATCCTAAGTGAACTCTCATATCAAAGCCCCCCTTAACTTAATTTGTTAAGGTTATCCACCATAAGGAGCAATTCACCAATCATTCCCACAAGGGTTAAAAAGAAGAGACCATGAAGAGGCCCAACCCACAAAGGCAAACATAACCATTCCCAAGAACAAGGCATAAAACTTGGATATTAATGACTCAATAGAAATTAATAGGGCCTTCGTAAAGGTTGAATTAAATATACGATAGTTGCATAAAATTTAGACCCTTACAAAATAAATGTCGCCTATAACATCTAAGGTGACATTTAAATGTCTATTAAAAGTTTCACCACCTAATCGAACTTATACAAACATCATCTTAGATATCTTTCGACGATGTTAAAATATTAGCAAAGAATACCTAAGGAAACATTTAAAAGTCACCATATCTTATGTAGGACTACGTTTAAATGTCACATTAAGCAATTTCAAAGATGTTTAAACATTACTTTAACCTTTTCTTAAGTTAAATATTACCTTAGGTACCTTTTAAAGACATTTAAACATCTTATATCTCTTTTAGTGACATTTAAACGTCCTCTTATTCATCCTAGTATTACATTTAAGCGTCATTTTAGATAACTTTCATCAACACTTAAACATCATCTTATACAACATTTAGTGATGTTTAAACGTCCGCTCATGTATCCTACTATGATGTTTAAATGTTACCTTAGGTAGCTATTAAAGACATTTAAACATCATCATATATCTCTTTTAGTGACATTCAAACGTCTCCTTATTCATCATACTATGACGTTTAAGTGTCATTTTAGGTAAGTTTTGTGAATGCTTAAATGTCATTTATACAACTTTTGACGACCTTTAAACATCTTCTTATGTATCATACTGTGCCATTTGAATGTTACTTTAAATAGTTTTTAAAGACGCTTACATGTCATTTTATATCTTTTTTATTGACGTTTAAATGTCCCCTTATTCATCTTACTATGACGTTTAAGTATCATTTTATGTAACTTTCACCAACACTTAAACTTCATCTTATAAAACTTTTGACGATGTTTAAATGTCCTTTTAAACATCCTTTTGTGACGTTTGACTGTTATTTTAGATAGTTTTTAAAGATGTTTACATGTCATCTTATACTTCTTCTAATAATGTTTAAACGTCTCTTTATATATTATACAACGACATTTAAATATTACTTTAGCTTACTTTTAAAGATACTTAAATGTCATCTTAAATTCTATTCAGCAACGTCTAAATATCCTCTTACACAATGTATTGTGACATTTAAATGTTGCTTTATGTTGTTTTAAATGATGCTTAAACGTCCGCTAATGCAACTTACTTTAACATTTAAATGTTACTTTAACTTTGCTTTAAAAGATAATTAAGCATCAACTTAGATCATATAAAATATTCTTCCTTTCCCATTAATATTATTCATATTAAATAGATATACCTGCAACAATAATCACAACACTTATAAAAAAAAGATACATTTCCCACTAAAATCACATCTAATATTTATGTCAAAAATATTGAAATAATCCTTTTACATCAAAAGACATACATAAAAGCTTAATAATCCAACAAAGAGCTCTATCTAAGACCACTATAAATTTATCTGTTTAATACCAAAAATTTTCTTAATCTAACATTATATTATCCTAATTTAAAATTATTACAATTATGACTCTTTTAGTTCATCGTCTGAACCTATAGGTCCCTTCTTCTGATGTTGCTGAGATTGAAATGCAAATAACACTGTTCACAAAAAATATTATCGAATCAATAATGTAATTTATCACTACAATAGTTTTTACCTACACCAACGGTCCGAAACTATCGGTGTAGGTCAAAAATAGTGTCACTATAGATACGTATGCCTACTCCAATAGTCAACCTTGGCATTCTCTTAAGAGACATCATTGTAGGCTATGTTAACGGTAAAAACCATCAGTGTTGTCCGTCACTCTACAGTGATGGTGAAATTTCTAAAGATTATTCAATTTGACTTTCATGCCACTAGCAACGGTTTTATCTATCAGTATAGGTCAAGGCTATCAACTCTAACAATGGTAAATGTCGACAATATCGTCATTATAAGTAAGTATCCATGTTTAAATTAATATTTAGTAACAATAAAAACTGTCAATATTGCCATTACTTTAAAAAGATAAAGTTTTGATGAACACATGTAGTGACATTTTCCCTTTATTGTTGCCATAATTTCTTAATATGTTAATATATAAATGTAGTATTAGGTATCGTCGAGTTAATAAAAATTAAATTTATTCTATTAAACCAGAAGTATATGTAGTCTCCTTAAAAGAGAATCAATACTAAAGTAAATAAATATCGAAACAAAATTTTAAGTATCCACCTTTACAAAATAATAAAAAATAAGAAATAAAAGCCAATAAAAAAATCCAAGCTTTCTAAGATGAACATAACATTTCCCCAAAATTCAAATTACAAGTTGCATCATTATCATAAACAAGCAAGAAATTAATGTCATATAATTGTTTATAATTCTAATTTCTTTAAATAACCTCCCATTTCTATGCTTAAAGTAAATAAATTCAAGAAGCATAAAGATTAAAAAATGAATTCTCCAACTTGGAACCAAAAAAAGATGCACCGACCAAGAATCAAATCGGGATCTATACTGTGTGTGGGTACCATTTTACTACTAAACCATTGATGTTCATGTTTCATATCACTCTTAGATGAGTCACCATCTTTCTGCAAAAAGGAAGAAATGAATTTCATTATCAAGCAAAAACACTTGATCAGTATCATTGTTCTCTGGAATGGTACAACATACCTATTTAGAAAAAAAGAACAAAGAAATGTGGATCACTGACAAAATTTAAGTCTCACAATCTATGTGCCATTTGCCATCGAAGGTAAAAGGACCTATCACTATACTAGCTTTTGGCATGCAAAAGTACCTTACACTTAGGATCCTTTAACTTAGTGGGATTCAAGAGCTTCCCACAGTTTTCACATTGATCTCCCCGAGCATACTCATAGCTACAATTTGGAGTTGCATACTCCCTCCACCAAACATTCAGTAAGGAATCATGAACATGCATCACAGTAGAGCTGGATGAAAATCACAAATACAATCATATAAATAATCACTTGCTACATGGCATTCTTGGTAAGCAATCCATTCTCCAAAAGCTTTGGGAAGATAGCCTGGTAGATTTCAGTTTGATGTGGGCTAGAAGTGCATCCAAAGTAATCAAAACCAATATCAAACCAATCATATATTTGTGAAAACCAATGTCAAACCAATATCAAATTTTAGTATTAGTACTGGACAGCTGCAGAGTTTTAAAAACAGTAAGAAAAATACCTTTTTCTTATGGGATCTCCCTGATTCAATGATTGAACTTTAAGCTTCTAAATGGATTCTCTTTTGAGCAAAAAGGGGGTGATTCCATTTCATAACAGGGCAAGAAATATATGCAATAGACTGTAAAATTTTCTTGCTTCCATAAAAAGTCATTAGACCTCTAGGTTACTACCTCAGCCTGAAAGTTCCTATGGATAAACCTTGCAACTATGTACCATTGGAATCATCATCTTTGTTCTTCCTGCTCTTCTTTTTCCTTGAGGCAAAGTTGCTAGGACCAACTACCATCGACATCTGCTTTGTCCTAGCAGACAAATCAGCAGTAGAGTCGCTCTCATGTGCCTCCTCGCTTGCATCCTTTGAGCTTGAACATGAAGCCCATCGATCCCTGTCATTATCAAAATCCCATCTTTGACCAATAGGCATCCAGAAATCAGGTTCCTCTAAATCATCTCCAGGCATAGCTTCCTCTTCTTCTAAAGCACTTCCATTGGGCATAGCTTCAACTTTCAGGTGGCCATCAATGGTTTTATTTCTTTCTTTTACCTTTTTAGGGCAACATATGCTTGTCGTGCCTTTTTCAAGCTCTTTCTCCTTTTCTCTTGCTGTTGGTGCAGGTGTACCTTCTTTATGTTTCAACTTATTCAAAAATCTCTTTTCAATTATACGTTTCCACATATGCTCCTCTGCCTTATTGATGGTATCTCCTGTGAGCTTCCTCCCAAGAGGAAGCGTCACTCCCTCTCTTGTCCCTCCTCTACTCTCTGAGCTTCTCGTTCGAGCTCCATGTCCGCAAGCAAGAGGGGGTAGGGATATTATGAGAAAAATACCTACCTGCTTCGAATAGCCACACATATTTGTATCATTTATTCATCAATTATCTTTCAAAAAATCATAAAATGCTCTCTATTTCATTATTTCATATTCACAAGGAGCTTTACATTTTTACACCATCTTGATGCTAATAAGGACAATAAATAGAAAATAATCAATTTAACTGAAAATACTAGAACATTCTGGAAGCAAAATATTAGGATATATGATACATACCTCAATGAAAAGATTGCCAATGTCTATTTTATCTCCACCTTGAATTAATATATTTGCCTTTGCTCGATTGTCCTTTAAGATAATTTCATTAAATAACAATAGCAATCAATCTTTATATGTTCAGAAACCAACACCATGTTCTGTACTTTGTACTTCCTCACTCTACCCATAATATAATCTTGACAACGGGGCAGTGCAAACACTCAGATTCCCTGAGTGATTGCCCTCATAATCATTTCATAAGCAGATGTATCCAAATCAAGAATCTACACAAGCCAATTCAAAGAAGAAAAAAAAGAAAGGAAGAAAGAAGAAAAAAAAGCTAAACTTCACATATTGTAAATAAATCCTTAATCCTTCTCTTTTTGGAAAGCGGAAACTTCAAATGCAGACTAGATCGTTACACTATCACAACGTATTTGTTAATTTCTTTTTTAAAGGAGGAAGGGTGGTTGTCCAAATGATATCCACCCGATGAATTTGTTAATTTCATGTATGCTTGTTTAGTTTTTCTTATTTTTGGAGAAGGTAAATATCATGTGTGATTGCCACAAATGAAGCAGCAAGCTGTTCCTCAGTGATCTTATGTTGTGAAAAACAAAAAACTAAAAAAGAATCTAAATAAAGAAAGCTTGATAGTCGATGATTAAGTTAGCCCTACTTCCACCTAGTGTGCATAATTTTCGATACCCTCCACTCACCTATATATGTTTCTTGCCATCACTGTGCAAGGCCAATCCTCCCGATGGATAGTGTAGCAAATTCTGCAACCACCATGCACCAAGGAAAACATACGATTTTTTTTGATGAAATTATCAAATTCAAGTATGATGAACATGGCTATGCTTGTTGACTAAGGATTCGCAACACTTCAGTACAGCTGCAATGATATCTATAACATTGTAGCATTGAAACATTATTGAATTCTACGGCAGGAGCTTACCTATGCATGGATGTTCTTTACAAAGAACACCACTGTCATGGGTAGAAATTCAAAGTTTCCAAATTTTAATATCTCTTGAAAAAACGAATTAAAAGATCCTCTCCTCTCTATTTGGTTATTGAAAAGGCATCTTATTCCACCTGGTATCAAAGAAATGAACACCAAAAAAGGTGGTCTACCTAAAGCCCTATTTAGATGTCCTCAGCATCAGCATTTGGATTGGGTACCAAAAAGACAATCTTTTTCCAACTAAGATCGACGAAAGAAGCACCAAGCAAATGAACTTTAGAAGATCTTAGTACAGATATCCTAAACATCAGCTTCTCCTCATTTTGAGTGCTACAGATGAAATCAAATATCTCCAATTGAAAAGAAGAAAGCCTCAAAATACCAACATATCTGAAAATTTCCAATTCCACTCTTTACCTTAAAACTAATTCAAATATCCCTCCTCTCCATTACCTTTTTTTTCCCAATTTACATAACAGTAAGTACCGCCAAAATAAGGGGCTTCAGAAAAACCAATTTTAGTAGGGAAAACGTGGTGGAACGATTAGATTAGATTACTCATTCCACCAATCTAAAACTTGCACTTCTGAAATCTGAATAGGCATTATTAAATTGGTTTAGTTAAAAGGATGGTTGCTAATATGAAATGTGAACTAGCATGATTAGATTAGTCATTCCACCAATCTAAAACTTGCTATTCTGAAATCTATACTCACATTGTTGGATTGATCCCTATTAAATAGGTGGTTGTTATTTTAAGATCTAACTTTCAAAATTACCTAAGTCATCTGAGACTTGCTATCCTAAAATATGAAATTTTGCATTATTAGATTGCTCCTGTCAAAATGATGGTTGTTAATATGAAATCTGAACTTGCATTCTTGGACAGGTTATGTATTTTTCATTATATATTTTCATACATGGGTTATTATTATAGCAAAATTGGTTGCTATGTTGTTAATATTACTCTGTTTTTCATTATTATGTATTCACAGATTTCTACTATACTATCTTATTGTATCACGATTGGTAATGCTTGTTCTGCATGTACCCTATTGGTTCCCATGCATATGCTTGTGTGTGTGTGTTTGGTTAAAATGGTATGTATATTTTAACCAACACTCCACAGTCCCCTCCTCTTCATCCTTCTCGTCAGATTTCAACACTCCACACTCCCCACCACCACCACCACCATTGACACTCCCCACCCCACCATCCTCCTCCCCCTTCAAAAGAACCTGAACCAATGCACAACGCTTTACAAATTCCATTTATCTAAAAAAGAAATTTCAAGAAAAAAATCATCAAAAAACACATAGCCTTTACTATGTAAAGTGTGCCATAGCCTTGCATGAACGATTCAAGATTAAATTTCTAAAGCATAGAGACTGATTGCACTTTTATGTATATGAGAAACCCAAACATCATGAACAAAAGTTAAAAACAGATCATGAACAATTATGTACAAGTAACGATAAGAAAAAAAGAGCTACAGGAAAAACAAAAAATTATCCTTATGAATGTAAGGATTAAGAACGCATGTACCAAACCAGAAGCTTGAGCATGTGCCTCTTCACTTCTAACTCAAAACCACTTGGTATATATGAGGAAACGATATTTGTAGTTAAATATGCATATATGTTATTCCTATACTACACTTACAACTCCTGATCCATCATATTCGTGTATAGCGGAGGAAAGTTTGTTTGAAATATGGATTTTAGAGTTTTTATTGACAATTGATAATTAGTTTCTTAAGTTGAATATGTTTTATAGATAGCATCAATTTTTACAGCCCACGAGCCAACCTGGCCCAGGCCTGGGCAAGACCATTTTGAAACTCATACTGTTCAGTCCGATTCGACCTGGTGTATGAACACGTCTAATATCATACTACATGCATATATAGACATTGTTGGAATAGTTTTGAACTGGCCTAATGATTTTTCAAGCCCGAGCCTTAGCTATGGAAGATCCAATCCACATTCATTTAATTGCTTAAATCAAACTGGAGGATAGGGAAAGGCATATTCAAAATTCACACTTGGACCCAGTAAAAATGCTTGGGCTCCATCAGACCCATTGCTCACAGTTATCCAAATCCAATGGAGGAACATGTTTACATAAAAGAGAATAACAAACTAGCTCCGCAAATCGAGCCAAAACAAGTAATCATAGGGATAGAAAAAGGAAAAATGCAAGAATCAACCTCCCAAGTATTCCCTTTCTCTTCTTGTAAGGACCTTTTGGACTAGCTGGAGAAGTTGTTCAGCAAGCATTAACTTAAGGAACTGTACTGATAGGATTCACGTGCAAGAGTCCAATCTCATAGTGCAGTCCTTACTACCATCATTTAGATAGATATGTTAATATCCTAGGAAAGCTTCATAAGTTTCAATAGAAACTGATTCCACTGCATATAGTTTTCCCTTGTAAACAAAGTTACCACATTTATCACATTAAATTTATTCAAGAAATGCAAGATCTGGAATTCCTTTTAAACATCCACAACTTTCATGCCATGCCTAAATATTGGTAATCACACATGGGACGCAACTTTGAAGCCCTCGGAGGAGGTAGAGTGGCAGTTGCCAAGTGGAGGATGGATTTAAATCAGTGCATGTTCATAGAATCAGACTAGATTGATGCCCAATCAAGTCCATTCAACATCATGAAACACAATCTGGATGGTAGAGCTCTGACTTGCAAGGAAAGGGTGTCATACCTCCTTCTAGATTTAGTGTAGCTGCGAGATGGACTCAGTAGTTGGTTCTATGGAGGGGAGGACTAATGATAGCTGGCAGGAGGCTCATTTGGCAAATGAGAAGCACGGAAATGAGGATTACGGCTTCAATCTCTAGATAGAGAGGCAGGCTTTCTCTTTTGAAATTCCACCAAAGTAGAATAAATCAAAGGATAGATATCTCTGTTGGTAATGCTATTTGAATGACAAGATGATAGTGTTGACGTGATTCATCATAATGGCAAATGATGTATCTATTTATCAAAACACTCACCTTTCCAAAAAAAAAGTCAAAAAGCTCAGCCAACATAGTGACTTAATTCTTTGTAATATGGGCCATGAGTATTTCAACCATTGCAATAAATTGTCACAAAGAAAATAGTCATCACCGTTCTTGCATTCATATAAGCCCCACCTTACCAGACCACATCAAGCTGGATGCTACATCAAGGTGGCATCCTTTTCATCTGGGGCATCTATGCCACATGATGTTTTGTTTGGGCACTCTTTTTTTTTAGTTTTTGGTCTTGTTCCCGATAGCGAGTGATTAATAACATTGCCACCAAAGAGTGAGCTTGGTGGTAAAACCTCCTATTATCACAACAGAGGCTGATAAACACTAGTCTATCATGACTATTATGCCTAAAAACACATCTAGCTCTTAGGTTTTGCACACTGCAATATGGTTTGGGAATTGCATTTAGTCATTTCTTAGGTTAGGCATGCATTGCATCAATTTTCCTTTATTTTGACTCTTATACACTTTACGTCATTGTTAAGGATAATCACACAATAAGAATCACCTAAACCCTAGCAATGTAGAAGGCAGAAGATGAAGATAAAGCTCATTCTAGCTGGATCTTAGCTCAATCCAGCTCACCTCAGCTGGATTCCAGCTCAATGTAGCTTGATCCAACTCATTCTAACTCTACTCAACTCATGGCAGCTCCAGTCAACTTAGCTTATCTACTAGTCCTTAGCTAGCTAAGCTAAGTCAGCTAAGAAGTCCACAACCAGCTCACGGCAGCTCAACACTAGCTCATGAAGACTCACTGTTACGACCCGGTTCCCGAATCCCTACAGGACACGAGAATCGGACCGACTCGACTAATCCCAAGACCCAGTCGCCCAACGAGAAAGTAACCAAAAAGTAGTAAAATAAACCACATTCACCATGCAAGCAACTAAAAGTAACAAAAGTACAGCAGTAAAGAAATAAACTACTACAGTACACACCACCACAACAATAGAGAATTTAAAAAGGATACAGGAATATAAAATTTCAATAAAAGAGTACAAGAATGTAACAAAATACTTACTACTACAGAAAACAGGATACAACAAAAGTACAACTACTGGGCTCTACTGAGCCCAGTACCCTCTACAGTCGTAGGCTCTGGCTACTCAACACCTGGACCTGAAAAAAGGTTGTAAGTACAACACGTCAGCGAAACGCTGAGTAGAGTGGCAACCAACTAACTAAGAGAAACAGCAAAGGTGGACAGGTAGCTGTTGTTTTTAATTTCTTTCTTTATTCAACTAATTATTCTTTCTTTCATCACTTGGTTTATTTATCAGGTCTTTTTCTTGATCTCGAGTGTTCCTCGTGGGAACGATCTTGATTGCAGTCTTTTCCGAAGAGTAGAAGTGGTACGTGGTGCTCTCCTGGCCGGAAGAGTCCCCTGTGGTGGTCCTACCCTCAGTCAACCACCCCAAGGTCGTTGACAGATGTAACGGTGACTACGGCATGTGCGATAAACGCACGGGTAGCTACCCCGCACTGACACGCGGTTAGTCGTTTCCGTTAACGGGTGCGCCCAAAGCACAACACGGAACCAGTATAGGGCATAGCCCTCTCAGTAACAGGGGTCTAGCCCCTCCACAGTAACCAAACAGGGGTCTCACCCCTCCACAGTCTGCGCACCCTCGCCTGACTACCCTGGTTTGCCCAGTGGGCCTAACAAGTCGGTGTAGGATGGCTAGCTGAACCCCAGGCCTCGTGGGGTGGCTAGCTCTCTCCCTACACTAGTAGCTCTCCCCAATACTGTGTACGCGAGGGCCATAGAGTCGGTACAAAGTGGCCAGTCCTAACCTCGGGTCCCAACCCTAGGGCGGTTAGCTCTGCTCTGCACTAAACAGGGAGACAGTCACTCTCCTTGGTACTCCGTACTCAAGGGCCAGCTCACTTCCCTATTCACATTTTCAGTTCCATTCTATTTATTTCCAGGAGCTCTACTCCTAATTCCCTGTAGGGTTCATGCTCATGTTTCTCAGGCCAAGCTATACTATGTTTCATCATTTCAGGTTTATTCACAGATACCACATGTTTCCAACATCCAATCTTTCTTTTCTAATTTATATACAGGCAGTTAGTATTTATTTGCAAACAACAAGAATTATATGTACAGTACTCTACATTTCACAGGCAGCTGTTATCCAATTACAGGCAATTATTATTATTCTATCAACTCATCCAAGACTGCAATTCAGGCCTTTAATACAATCGTTTCAAAGTTTCTAGTCCTAGGATTCATGCCATACCCTAGGATCTATCATTCAATCTAGTGTTTCTGGTCATAGGATTCATGACATACCCTAAGATCTATCATTTATTCCAGATATGCATTTATGTTTGTAATTAACTAAGGGAAGCCACTCTACCCGCAAAATCGGGAGTAAGGGGGCGTGATCGGCAGGTCCACGTGCTTCCGCAACTCCCAAATCTGCAACAGAACGGGGTTGTAACACAAGGATCAACCACAAGAAACCACTCAGAACATAATAAAAAGCATTCCAACAGGTAGAGGAACTTATACGATAAAGAATGGAATCTTAAATGCGGAAATCAGACCTCGAACGGACCCTAAACGGGTCAAAAACGACAACTCTGACTCAAATAAGGCATCTGAAACATCTTCCAAACGTCTTAAAAAGGGGTCCAGATCATACCTCACTCTACGCTGCTCCTCAGACGTCCAAGGATCCTGCTGAACCTTCTAGACCTAGTTCAAGACGTTCGACTATCCCTCCAGACATCTGGAGATGCTCTCCGCCGTCTGGTGCCTCGCCCAGACATATGAACCGCGTGGGAAGGCATGTCCCGTGCCTTCCCGAAGCGAATCCTGCACGCGTACGCAAAATCTCTTAACACGGCACGTAACAGAGTCTCGACGGAACGGCCTGCATGGTCGTATCCATAAAGGAAAGTAAAGGGTGCAATACGTACCTCTCAATCATCTGGAGCTTCCTTCAGACGTCATCCACATCGTCTGGATGTAGATCCAGACGTTTGATTCTGGGAAAAATCCTAGAATCAGAACCTCCTTTATCTTCTTCCTGCTGCGCGCGACCACGCCGCGCAGTTGCGCGTCCGCTGCTCTAGCTGCAGTAGCGTCGGGAGAAACCTCCTCAGCACAACGCTCCGCCTTGCGCACGCTGACCGGCCTCGAACTGCTCTGGCGAGCTCCCTCTTTCACGGCTCGCGCGCTCTCCTCTCTTCCCTCTCGCTGCTCCTCTCCTCTCTGCAGCTGCACTCGGCTGCAGCTACTGCTCTCACTCTCGCTGGGGAAGGTTGATGGGAGTGGGGTGGCGTGAGGGAGAGGAGGGGTATATGTAGGCACGGGGGGGGGGGGGGGGGGGGGGGGGGGCAGGCTCTGTCGTCGATGAGGGGAGAGAAGAAAGAGAAGAAAGCCAGCTGAGCTCAGTATGCGCGCAGCACGCGTGCAGACTCGAGGTCGTACGCATGCAAAAATTAATTTCCAGACGTCTAGGAATGTGTCCAGACGTCTGGCCTAAGTCCCAGACATCTTAAAAGCACTTTGATGGCACGATTCTTAACACTCACCCTAGCTTAACTTACTTGAGCTTGTCTATTGACCTAAGCTAGCTAGCTTAGTTAAGAAGTCTTCATGGAGATCAAAACTAGCTCCCCTCAGCTCCAGAATAGTTGAAACCAGCTCAACTTAGCTCAACCCGCTCAACTTAGTAGCTAGCAAATGTTAGTCTCTCTGAATTGGATTTTAAAATCAATGAGTTGCAGTATAGATTGAATCAATGCGAAAAACATATGAGATTTATAACTCGAATATCAGAAATGAAGTCCGAGATCGAAAACAGGGAGCAAATAGGAATTCACACGCTAATATCAAATAAAATGTAATTGAGCATAAGGTTCAAGCCAAATAATACCAAGAAATGAATAATAGTTACTCAGAAATGATAATCAATGTATAACATGAGTTGAACAATAATTATGCATGGCAAAAAGAATCTCAAAGCAAAAACAATGGTGATTTAGATCACCAATTATTCAATTTAAGCATTGATGAGAACCTCATCATGAGCCATAACTAGCTCATTTTGACCTAATACAAAGTATAAAAGCTCCTACATAACTCAAGGAAAGGCTTAACTCAGAGAATTCTGAGTTTAAGGAGAAACCAAGTCATAAGGGGTAAAAATGCAATTTTACCAGTATAATCTGCATACAGGGTAATTCAGGGTCCAAACATAGGTCAAACAAACCAAATAAGAAGGAAAGTGGGATGATCTGATAAGGGCTACAGCAATTCCAAGGAACTAAATGATAATCTGTAACCCTAAAACAAACCCACTTCAATTCACGAGATTCGAGGCAAAGTAAAAATAGAATAAACCCTCTAAAATTCATAGAAAAATAATCTCTAGGGTTTAGAACCTTCAATTTGGCCTTCAGAACCCATTTTGACCTACATTGAGAACCATACCCAATTAATAACTTAATTTGGTTTTTTGCATAAATTGACCAGTCAAACAAGGTTTAATCTAGAAATAAAATTCACCATCAGATTCCTTAGGTCCTAATTAGTCATGTATAAAAACTTGAGCCTAAGAAGAAACCTTCTTGACCAACTTTACACTTTGGTCCTCATATATTTACTTTTTGGCCCTCAACTTTTGAACCCTCGCATTTCTGCCCCTAACTCTCCTTCGTTCTTTGCATTCAGGTCCCTCCTGCCAAAACCTGACCAGCACCATGCTCCGGCGACCTTGCGCGGAGCATGGCGCCGCGCAGGGTAAGGGGGAGGGTCTGGCAAGACAATCGGGGGTGCCCTGCGCCGTCAGCCGTCGCAGGAACACCCCCCTGGTCGCTGCAACCCACCATACCGGCCGTGCGAACGCACGGACGGTATGGGTTTCCATCTCCGGCGTCCTCCGGCGAGGGAGACACGTCGTCTCCCTCCGCCCTCCTCTCTGATTCCGCCTCTATAAATACCCCCGTCGCTCCGCCGTTCTGGGGAGCTCGGTCCTGACGGAGAAAGACCCCCACTTCCTCTCTTCCCACTCCGACAGGAAGCTCTCCAGCTCCGGCGGCCTCCCCTCTTCCTCCTCGTCGCTCTGCCGCACTACCAGTTGCAGGGTTGCCCTCCCTCGCTCTTCCCGCGTCACGCCGCACCCAGCTGGCGCCTCTCCGGCCCTCTCCTCGCCGCCGCCCCTTCCCCCGAGCATCTTCTTCTCCGGCGACAGTCGATACGAATGTCGCCCGCTCCGGCCCCTCCTCGTCCTGCTAAGTAGGTAGAACTCCTCCTCTTTCTCCCCTCTTCCTTTTCCTCATTTTACATCTTTACTGTTACCCCGATCCGACCAATCGCCCTCACCTTCTCCATCTCCGGCCCCTGCTCCGGCGACCCGCTCCCATCACTCCAGCAACCCACACGGCTCGCCGACCACCGCAGAACCTCCGCCTCCTCACCTTGATCAACCTCCACCCTTCCACTTCCCCCAAATCACCCTCTGCAACTCCACCGAACAAACCCATCTCCCGACCCACAGTCCAACCTAGGGCAGCTCTTAGGCTCCGCCCCGCCGCCTGCACACCCCCCAACCACCTTCGCCGTGCCACGGCGAAGGTCCTCCACGTTTCTGATTGGGCCGAGAGGCCGTTTCTCTGTGGGCAGGTACCTGCGCTCGTCACCGCCATTGTTGAAGCGAAGCAGCTTCGACCTGCTGTTCCAGGTACGCCGCGCCCAGGTCACGCTCCCAGGCTGTGCGGGGGCATTTCGGCAAAGCGTTAGGCGTCAGTTGAGGCGAATCCCTCGCGCGAAGGCCTCGCGTAAAGCTGCGATTACCAGCTGCTTCCTCCGCGCAGGCGAGAAATTGGGGTGGGACATTTAGTCCCACCTCGGAAGACTCCGAAGCGGCACAGCGGTATAAAGAGAAAAAGTGCTGGAGGCTTGTTGCCTCAGCACACGGGGTGAGGTCCCCTTCACCCGCCCGGTTACCCGGTCTCGTTCGCGCTCACGCCCTGCGGACCTGGCCCGACCCGACTTAGACTGACCTGCACTCCTCGCCCACCACGCACGCCGGTGGGCCTGGACCCGGGCGCGACCCATACCCGGCACAGGTGAAGAAGAAGAACCGGAGAAGAAGACTGACGGAAGAAGAGCAGCCAGGACTGCTCGAAGCAAAGAGGAAAAGGCGAAGAAGAAGAAGACGAGCGAGGCAGAGAAGAAGGACGACGAAAGCTGAAGGAAGGAGCACCGAGCGGCACTGTAGCAGCGGCGGTTTAAGTCGTCTGATTGGAAAATCAGACGACGTCCTGAAGGCAAAGAAGGAGAAGGAAGGCGAGGCAGAGGAGGAACACAGAGAGGCCAAGTGAAGACTCTGCAGAAGAAGAAGAGCACGAGAAGAAGATCTGAAGAAAGGAAAAGAAGAAAGAAAGAAGAAGAAGAAGAAGAACATCACCACTGCAGATAAAGAAGAAGAACAAAGGAAGAGAGCAGAAGATCTGGGAAGGAAGAAGAGGAGAAGCAAAGAGAAAAGAAGAAAAGCCAACAAATTCTCTCTCTCTCTCTTTCTTTATTTTTGTAAAAGAAACTTGTACCCCTAGAATACAACTTGCTCCCTGAGTTCGACCTCGGGAACTCTTTATTTTCGAGTAACAAATTGTATTAAACTGGTAATCACCTCTCTATACTATACTACGACGAAATAATAAAACTATAGAGGAAGGTCGCCACCAGTTTTTGGCGCCGTTGCCGGGGAGCAACGGCTATTCTAGAGGTAAACATTCCTGTTTCTTTTTAGTTTCTGATAATCTCCTCTCTTTTATGCAGCTACAGGAAATCAAGAAGACAAGCAACCGCACGACAACCACTCCGAGGACAGGTAAAATTTTTTTTCCTCTCGCTATTAACCCCTAAACTCTAAAGAGGAAGAAAAGAAAAGAACAAGCAATATAGGGCTAACCTGTCTTCCATACTTAGTAACCATAAAGAGTTGCATGTTTTCAACTCATTACTCCTGCACACTATTAAGGGTATTTAAGGGCTAACACATTCTTGCTTGAGCCCTAATTACCCAACAAAGAATTAACTGGACCAAGTAGAGCCAACCTAGGATCCAACACTAGGGATTTAGAGACACACTCCTTAAGCAAGAATTGAGAAAACCAAATGAAGTGTGCCCAAGCCCTTGTCTGAAAATACCTATTCAAAACCTAAAACAATTGGCTCTCTAAACACTTGAACCCTAAAAGACAAGACCTAAAAGCTCTCAAAGAAAACAAGAGGTAAAGTTGACCCCTTGGGTCAACCAACCTTAAATTAGGTCACTCTTTGCACTTAAAAGACTAAAGTTCAAGTGAAACCTTAAGCACCCTGATCTTAAAATAAAAATTGGTAGACTTAAGAGGTCAAGATCCCCATTCTGGTCTACCTGGAACCGCAGTGACAAGAGAGGTCGGGTGGGGGAAACCCTGTAACCCGTGGGGACGCTCTACCGTGTAGGGGTCTTTGCGGGACTCTCCCTCTCTGGCTGCCCAGGTAATTCTCAGGTGGACGATCTTTCTGATCAAGGGGTCCATCTGCCCCGCACCTCTATAGTCACCCAACACATTTTTGGGTGTCTTGATTGGGTCCAGCACCTTCCAAACTCATCTCTTCCAACAGTGCATGTATGGAAGGAGGTCCTTAAGACCACCCTTAAGACCTCCTTTAGAAATTCGCTCTCGTCAAGGCCAAGCCTCGACGCCCGTGTTTGTGCAGCAACACCCTCACATTATTCTCTCTTCTGATTCAGAACCAAGTTCTTCTTCTTCCCCCATCATGGCTCAGCCAGTTGAGGAAGAAAATAATCTGGAGCACCAGCTCCAGCGACTCAATGACCTCTTCCAAAACTTCGTGCACCCACCACAGCGTCCTACGATGCGGGACCACTACAATCCTGCTGTGGTGGCCATTGAGCCTCGAGTCAGAATCCCGACTGGAGGACCTAATTCCGAATTAAAGCCCAACATGATTCATGCTATACCTAAATTCCATGGGCTTAATTCTGAAGATCCCTTCCAGCACATCAAACAGCTAAAGCATCTGGCCCAAACTTTTGGGTCAGATGCGCAAAATCGGGATATTCTTCTCATGAAGATGTTCTCCTTTTCTCTTATGGACAAGGCCGCCCATTGGTATCAAACTCAGACCCGGCCGATCAACACTTGGGAAGAACTTCAATCCGAGTTTTTGAAAAAGTTTTTTCCCGTTGGTCGGACCAACGCCTTGCGCCATCAGATTACACACTTCACTCAACAATCAGGAGAACCTCTCCATGAGGCATGGGATCGTTTTCAGGATCTCATGAGAAAGTGCCCCCATCACGAAGTTCCTAAATGGGAACAAGTCCAATCTTTTTACCAGGGACTCCGTGAGGACATCCGCCTTTTCGTCAATGCAACTTGCGGAGGAAACATCATGGGTCAACATGAAGACACCGTATGGGAGATTCTTGAAAACATGTGCGAGAACTCCATCAACAATGACTCCATGGGATTATTCGATAGGACGAATACCCGCGCAGCGACGAATCTTAAGGGAGCACATGAGACGCAGGGCCTGTCCGCATCAGTCGACCTGGAATTAATGGCCAGTCAATTGGACAAGGTCTCAATCATTGAGAAGAAGGTGGATGAGCTGACTCAGCACTTGCAGCGAGCCACCTCCGCGCGTAACTCCTTTGCACAACCTCCTTCCACACAGGAGACTGTGCAAAACATCCTCCACCGATCTTCCCCTAGGATGGATCCATATCCATCCCCATCTGATTCTCGAATCGGAGGATCATCCGATCCTTTCTACACCAGCCCGGGGAACTCCATTCCCCCTTTCCCTGATTCTCAGGAGGTTCCTCAGACCTACGAGGACCTCAACGCCATCCAGAACGACCCATTCTCCAACACTTACAACCCTGGATGGCGAAACCATCCCAATTTTCAGTGGGCGGGAAATTCCCAAACCCAAAGACCACCTTTTCAGTCCCGCCCACAGCCCTCTCGTCATTACCAGCCGCCTCAGCCTCGGCCCAACCCTACTTATCCATCAGGGCCAAATCAGGATCAAATGTCCCTAATCCTTCAGACTCTGGCTGACATTCAAAGAACGAATGCGGCTATTCAAAAACAGCACAAGGACGAACTTACAAAGGTTAAAACTCAACTGGCCCAGTTGGCAAATTCTCGCCAGCCAGGCACACTCCCTTCCCAACCTCTTCCTAACCCGAATAACGTGCTGACCCAGAAGCGCGTTATGAATCCAAATTTAGGCCACGCACAATGGATTTATCAGGTCCCTACTGCTCCATCTCCAGACAAGATGGAAGCTTCAACTTCTTATGCGGGATTTCAGCAGCAGCCACCCCTCTTACCAAACCCAAACCAAAATCAGGCCGGATTAAATTCTGTAACAACACGTAGTGGTAAAACAACTCAAGACCCGCATTATCCAAACCACTCCAAGCCTGATAACCATGACCCTAGGATAGTTATCCAAGATACCACTGTTCCGGATCCACAACCTGGACCTATCCTAGAAGAACCAACCAAGATCCCGTTTCCCGAGGCCTTGACCAAGGGAAAGAAGACCACCAAACCCGTGGCCCCTGAGGAGGACCTGGTCAAGCTCTTTGAGCAGGTCCACATAAACATCCCCTTGATGGATGCAATCCGCCACGTACCAGCTTACGCACGATTTCTAAAGAATATATGTACACCCCAACGTAAGCCGCGAACCAAGGGAGGGAGCCCAATTGTTCTGTCAGAGCAAGCCAGCTCTGTAATCCTCAGTAGACTCCCACCCAAGGCAAAAGATCCTGGTACTCCCCTGATTTCCTGCAAGATAGGTGGTACCCAATTTGATAGAGCATTGTTAGACTTGGGTGCATCCATAAACCTGATACCCACATCCTTACTTGACCATCTAGAAGAATCTGAGCTAAAACCAACCGAGGTAACATTACAATTAGCAGATCGATCTATAAAGTCACCAAAAGGGATTCTCGAGGATGTTATCGTAAGAGTGCGGGATTTCTATTTCCCAGTGGACTTTATAGTCTTAGATATGGACGCACCTGAGAACCCTAGGGATACACCAATCATTCTAGGGAGACCTTTCTTGGCTACTGCTAGAGCCAACATCAGCTGTGAGGAGGGCCAAATAGAGCTTAAGTTTGGAGATCAAACACTAAAAATTGATATATTTAAGGCCCAACAAGGAATTAATTGCGGTGTCATCGAACAAATTTGTGACATCGGGACTTTGGTTGATGAATCACACTTCCAGAATGACTCGATTATGCCTCATCAACCACAGAAGGATCTTGACCCGCAAACAGAGGAGTCGAATCCAGATATGAACAACCCAGTAACTCCCACCCTTGAACCTCACATCTATACTGAACCACCCGCTGCTGCTGATAACCCCATCCTCGAACTGAAACCCCTTCCTGCTCACTTGAAATACATCTTTTTGGGTTCTAATCAGACCCTTCCTGTGATTATCAATTCCAACCTCAGTCCTGAACAGGAATCCCATCTGATTGTTGTCCTCCAGCAACATCGCAGAGCATCGGGTGGACTCTCGATGATTTGACTGGAATAAGTCCCTCTTATTGTACTCATCATATCTATTCAGAAGAGGGCACACGACCCTCTCGTGAAATGCAGAGATGCTTAAACCCCAATCTGCAGGAGGTCGTGAAAAAGGAGATCATCAAGTGGTTAGATGCCGGAATCATCTACCCGATCTCCGATAGTCGTTGGGTGAGCCCAATTCAGGTCGTGCCCAAGAAGGCAGGACTCACCACTATAACGACTGAGACCGGAGAAATCATTCCTACCCGATTAGCCAACTCGTGGAGAGTCTGTATAGATTACCGCCGACTCAATTCCTCCACGAAGAAGGATCATTTCCCACTACCCTTCATTGATCAAATTCTCGAAAAACTTGCGGGAAATAGGTTCTTCTGCTTTCTTGACGGGTACTCCGGTTATAACCAGGTGGCAATCCATCCTGAGGACCAAGAAAAGACCACGTTCACCTGCCCCTTCGGAACATACGCTTTCCGAAGGATGCCTTTCGGTCTTTGCAATGCGCCCGCTACTTTTCAGCGATGCATGCTTGCCATATTCTCAGATATGGTAGGTGATTATCTGGAAGTCTTCATGGATGACTTTTCAGTTTTCGGAGCATCATTCGACTATTGCCTCCAACACTTGGTCCAGATACTCAGGCGGTGCATCGATGTGAATTTGGTTCTTTCCTGGGAAAAGAGCCATTTCATGGTGCCTGAGGGAGTTGTCCTGGGACACTTAATTTCGGAAAAAGGTATCCAAGTGGATCAAGCTAAGATTGATCTGATTTCTCACCTTCCTATGCCTAGCTCGATCAGGGACATCCGTTCCTTTTTAGGGCATGTCGGTTTTTATCGACGATTTATCCCTGATTTTTCAAAAATCGCGCGCCCCCTGACCACTCTTCTCTCCAAGGATGTTCCTTTCAAAATTTCCAAGGAATGCACTCAAGCATTTGAAATCCTGCGTGACCGAGTCACCCAAGCCCCGATCCTACAGTCCCCTGATTGGTCTCAACCCTTTGAGATCATGTGCGATGCATCCGACTTCGCTGTAGGAGCGGTTTTTGGGGCAGAAAATTGACGGGAAACCTGTGGTCATTTACTACGCCAGCAAAACACTCGATGAGGCTCAGCGTAACTATACGGTTACTGAGAAAGAGCTGCTAGCTGTAGTATTTGCCCTAGAAAAATTCAGATCGTACCTTCTGGGTTCCCGTGTCATCATATACTCGGATCACACAGCTGTGAGGCATCTCCTTGCAAAGAAGGACGCGAAACCTCGATTAATCCGATGGATCTTGCTGTTGCAAGAATTTGACCTTGAGATTCGCGACAAAGTGGGAAAGCAAAATGTGGTAGCTGATCACTTGTCCCGTCTTCCTTCTGAAATAATTGACCCTTCTGGACCCATCACTGAGCATTTTCCCGATGAGCACCTGCTGACTATTGGTACTAGCCTTCCATGGTTTGCTAATGTAGTAAATTACTTGGCATCTCATCAAATCCCGTCCGATTGGCCGAAGGCCAAGAAGGACAAATTACGCTCCGATGCCAAGTATTACATTTGGGAAGACCCGTACCTCTTCCGCATAGGTGCCGATCAGATCATCCGGAGATGTGTCCCGGAAGAGGAATTCAACAATATCCTCTCTTTCTGCCATGACCAGGCATGCGGTGGCCATTTCGCCGGGCATAAAACCGCATCAAAAGTCCTCCAGTGCAGCTTTTACTGGCCCACACTGTTCAAAGACGCGTACAGTCACTTCAAGGCATGCAGTCGTTGCCAGACTTTGGGCAACATGAGCCATCGCGGCATGATGCCTATGCAACCGATTCTAGTATGCGAAATCTTTGATGTTTGGGGGATTGATTTTATGGGCCCCTTTCCTGTTTCGGATGGTTTCGAATACATTCTGTTGGCTGTGGACTACGTGTCCAAATGGATCGAAGCCATACCGACCCGAACCTGTGATCACAAAATCGTTCTCAAATTCATTCATCAAAACATTTTCTCAAGGTTCGGGATTCCTCGTGCAATAATCTCTGATGGGGGGACCCATTTCACAAATGCTCAGTTTAGGTCACTGATGACCAAATACGGGGTGTCTCACCGAATCTCTACTCCTTACCACCCCCAAACTAATGGTCTAGCTGAGCTGTCTAATCGGGAGATCAAGAAAATCCTGCAAGTCACTGTTCGACCTGACAGGAAGGACTGGTCGTCCCGACTTCCGGAAGCATTGTGGGCCTATAGGACCGCCCACAAGACCCAATTGGGCATGTCTCCCTTTAGACTGGTGTACGGAAAGGCATGCCACCTTCCCGTAGAACTGGAGCATAAAGCCTATTGGGCAGTACGGAACTGTAATCTAGATCTTTCCAAGGCTGGGACCCACAGAAAACTCCAAATCAGTGAGATCGATGAATTACGCCTAGACGCGTACGAGAACTCGCAAATCTACAAGGAGCGGGTTAAAGCCTTCCACGACAAACACATCTCGAGAAAGATCTTTCATCCTGGTCAAAAGGTCCTACTCTTTGACGCCCGACTAAAACTCTTCCCAGGAAAACTGAGATCCAAGTGGGTCGGACCATATTTGGTCCAACAGGTTTTTGGAAATGGAGCAATCGAAATCAGTCCACTCAGCCACGATTCTGAACCTTTCATCGTGAACGGTCAGAGACTCAAGCCGTTCATTGATGTAACTTCTACTGATTTGGCTGAAGCATCTTATATCCTCCATTCCCCTTGAGCTTATTGTGCCCAGCCGATGGCGTAAAACTCAGCGCTTAACGGGAGGCAGCCCATCATTCTCTTTGAAAACCTGAAACTTGTTCTGACACCTTTTTGCACTTGAAGTTCACACTTTAGGACAGCCAACTCCACCTCAAGTGCTTGCATCTGAGATTAGAAATCGTCCGCAACAGTCACCCCGACCCATTCACTCATCAAAACAGCTGTCCTAATGTATGAACTTAGTTGAATAAAACCCCTAGGTTACAATGAGGACATTGCAAATCTTAGGCATGGGGGGGTATGAAAGTGCAAAACTTGTAAGAAAAGGTTTCAAACAAAAAAATTCACATATGCCAAAAACACCATAAAAATTAAAAATTTTCGAAAAAGAATAAGAGGAAAAGAGGAGAAGGAAATTTTGTGAAGGAGAAGGAGAAAAGAAACAAAATGAAAAAGGAGCACAAAATTATGAGAAAAGGTGATAGTCATTAGTAAGGAACTAAGGAATTAACCTAAGTTCTAGACCTCATTCAAGAAAATAACTGAAAAGTGCATAATGAGATTAGTAAGAACGCAAACCTTAGGCATTCTTGAATAGACTCTTAGTACCCATTAAGATCCAGACAATCCTCAAGAGGTTGAGGAAAATGAAAAGCTTAAGTACTAGGTCCAAGGCTTAGGGAGTATTTGGCCTCGTTAACTAATTTTTGGTTTACGGGACTTAGTAACCTAAGCACCCTAACCTCACACACAGCCTGGTTCAGTAAGTGTAAAAATCAAAATCACGCAGAAGCGTCGCAAAATTCTGAAAAGAACACCTAGAGTAGGAGTGGCCGACCAACACAAGTTGATTTGGACGAGTTCCCAGCGCGGAGAGGCGGGAAATCCCCTCGAAGATGCGTAACAAAATATCATCTCCTCGATGCTTGTCTCTTAGGATATTCACATATCCTACTGGGGGCATGTAAGCACTCTGCTGGTTCAGACACCATGGATGGGATTATCTTGAAATCTCAATTGCCAGGGTCTGGATTCGGCCACGGAACACCATGGATGGGATTATCTCGAAATCTCAATAGCCAGGGTTCCGGGGGTTGCCATGGGCGGTGCTATCTCGAAGCATCGATCGCCAGGAACCCTTGAGGATTGATGATGGGAGCAAGGAATCTGATACAGACCGTGTTGAAAAGCCAATCCTAGGCTAGAACTAAAAAGAAAAAGAGAGAGAAAACTCTCCAAACAGAAAAACTTTCTATCTCTCTCTTATAAAACGCACTGCGAACTGAGCCAGGGCTAAAATCATTTCAAGCACGGGTGCTTTAACCACAAAGTCCAATAAACCTTAGGTTAGTTCTTGTGGGCCTTAAAAACCTTTGCTAAAAACTGAGGCTAAGGCTAGACAGATTTGGATCTTAATTGGTACTAGAGTACCTTTTAGGCCTATGGTCAGCATTCTAACCTAATCTATGCTCAAATGAAAAAGCACTTATCTGAAGCTATTAAGAACTTCATGGTCTAGAACAAGGGTTGAAACCTTAAGTTTTTGCTAAGGGACTAGCAAAAGCTAGGCATGGGGGTATGATGAGAACCTCATCATGAGCCATAACTAGCTCATTTTGACCTAATACAAAGTATAAAAGCTCCTACATAACTCAAGGAAAGGCTTAACTCAGAGAATTCTGAGTTTAAGGAGAAAATAAGTCATAAGGGGTAAAAATGTAATTTTACCAGTATAATCTGCATACAGGGTAATTCAGGGTCCAAACATAGGTCAAACAAACCAAATAAGAAGGAAAGTGGGATGATCTGATAAGGGCTACAGCAATTCCAAGGAACTAAATGATAATCTGTAACCCTAAAACAAACCCACTTCAATTCACGAGGTTCGAGGTAAAGCAAAAATAGAATAAACCCTCTAAAATTCATAGAAAAATAATCTCTGGGGTTTAGAACCTTCAATTTGGCCTTCAGAACCCATTTTGACCTACATTGAGAACCATACCCAATTAATAACTTAATTTGGGTTTTTGCATAAATTGACCAGTCAAACAAGGTTTAATCTAGAAATAAAATTCACCATCAGATTCCTTAGGTCCTAATTAGTCATGTATAAAAACTTGAGCCTAAGAAGAAACCTTCTTGACCAACTTTACACTTTGGTCCTCATATATTTACTTTTTGGCCCTCAACTTTTGAACCCTCGCATTTCTACCCCTAACTCTCCTTCGTTCTTTGCATTCAGGTCCCTCCTGCCAAAACCTGACCAGCACCATGCTCCGGCGACCTTGCGCGGAGCATGGCGCCACGCAGGGTAAGGGGGAGGGTCTGGCAAGACAACCGGGGGTGCCCTGCGCCGTCAGCCGTCGCAGGAACACCCCCCTGGTCGCTGCAACCCACCATACCGGCCGTGCGAACGCACAGACGGTATGGGTTTCCATCTCCGGCGTCCTCCGGCGAGGGAGACACGTCGTCTCCCTCCGCCCTCCTCTCTGATTCCACCTCTATAAATACCCCCGTCGCTCCGCCGTTCTGGGGAGCTCGGTCCTGACGGAGAAAGACCCCCACTTCCTCTCTTCCCACTCCGACAGGAAGCTCTCCAGCTCCGGCGGCCTCCCCTCTTCCTCCTCGTCGCTCTGCCGCACTACCAGCTGCAGGGTTGCCCTCCCTCGCTCTTCCCGCGTCTCGCCGCACCCAGCTGGCGCCTCTCCGGCCCTCTCCTCGCCGCCGCCCCTTCCCCCGGGCATCTTCTTCTCCGACGACAGTCGATACGACTGTCGCCCGCTCCGGCCCCTCCTCGTCCTGCTAAGTAGGTAGAACTCCTCCTCCTTCTCCCCTCTTCCTTTTCCTCATTTTACATCTTTACTGTTACCCCGATCCGACCAATCGCCCTCACCTTCTCCATCTCCGGCCCCTGCTCCGGCGACCCGCTCCCATCACTCCAGCAACCCACACGGCTCGCCGACCACCGCAGAACCTCCGCCTCCTCACCCTGATCAACCTCCGCCCTTCCACTTCCCCCAAATCACCCTCTGTAACTCCACCGAACAAACCCATCTCCCGACCCACAGTCCGACCTAGGGCAGCTCTTAGGCTCCGCCCCGCCGCCTGCACCTCGTTTCTGATTGGGCCGAGAGGCCGTTTCTCTGTGGGCAGGTACCTGCGCTCGTCGCCGCCATTGTTGAAGCGAAGCAACTTCGACCTGCTGTTCCAGGTGCGCCGCGCCCAGGTCACGCTCCCAGGCTATGCGGGGGCATTTCGGCAAAGCGTTAGGTGGCAGTTGAGGCGAATCCCTCGCGCGAAGGCCTCGCGTAAAGCTGCGATTACCAGCTGCTTCCTCCGCGCAGGCGCGAAATTGGGGTGGGACATTTAGTCCCACCTCGGAAGACTCCGAAGCGGCACAACGGTATAAAGAGAAAAAGTGCTGGAGGCTTGTTGCCTCAGCACACGGGGTGAGGTCCCCTTCACCCGCCCGGTTACCCGGTCTCGTCCGCGCTCACGCCCCGCGGACCTGGCCCGACCCGACTTAGACTGACCTGCACTCCTCGCCCACCACGCACACCGGTGGGCCTGGACCCGGGCGCGACCCGTACCCGGCACAGGTGAAGAAGAAGAACCGGAGAAGAAGACTGACGGAAGAAGAGCAGCCAGGACTGCTCGAAGCAAAGAGGAAAAGGCGAAGAAGAAGAAGACGAGCGAGGCAGAGAAGAAGGACGACGAAAGCTGAAGGAAGGAGCACCGAGCGGCACTGTAGCAGCGGCGGTTTAAGTCGTCTGATTGGAAAATCAGACGACGTCCTGAAGGCAAAGAAGGAGAAGGAAGGCGAGGCAGAGGAGGAACACAGAGAGGCCAAGTGAAGACTCTGCAAAAGAAGAAGAGCACGAGAAGAAGATCTGAAGAAAGGAAAAGAAGAAAGAAAGAAGAAGAAGAAGAACATCACCACTGCAGATAAAGAAGAAGAACAAAGGAAGAGAGCAGAAGATCTGGGAAGGAAGAAGAGGAGAAGCAAAGAGAAAAGAAGAAAAGCCAACAAATTCTCTCTCTCTCTCTTTCTTTATTTTTGTAAAAGAAACTTGTACCCCTAGAATACAACTTGCTCCCTGAGTTCGACCTCGGGAACTCTTTATTTCCGAGTAACAAATTGTATTAAACTGGTAATCACCTCTCTATACTATACTACGACGAAATAATAAAACTATAGAGGAAGGTCGCCACCAAGCATATATGTATTGAGTTCAAATAATGCAACAATGCCATCAACCATTCAAATTTATGTACTCAAATATATCAACAGTATCAACCGGGGCACTATTCTTCTTCTTCAGCCTCCTCTTCTTTCTCTCCTACTTCTACTCTTCTTCTCTTCTTCTTTCAGGCCTGCTTCTTTAGCCTTAGCTTCTTCTCTTAAGTTCTTTTCTTCTCTCTTCTTCTACACAGAGCCTTCCTTTTCTTTCTTCTCAAGTCCTTCTCCTTCCTTCTGCTTCTCTATGCCTCTCTTCTACCTTGGCTTCTCTTTTCTTTCTTCTTCCTCCTTGCCTCTTCAAGTCTTCTCCTCTTCATCTTTCTTCACGCACAGAGGGAGGCAATCCCTCCAGTGGCTAAGTATCACAGAGACGTAATAATTGCGGAAATAAATATAAACAATATCACAAAATAGGCAATCACAAAATGTACACAAGTAATTTTTAGGTGGAAACCCAAACCGGGTAAAAACCACCACCTAACCCTCTCGAGTTAGGATTTTCCGATCAACCTAGTTGATCAAATCCACTAACCGAATCACTTTGAACGAGGGTGATTCAACCTCAATACAACCACGCTACAAGTACGAGGGTAGCGTTCCTCAACCCCTTCTCTCCACGAGAAGGATTTTGTCCCACGAAGGAGACGGGAATTCGCAAAGCGAATACCCAACCAAAAGACAAAGATAAAAGAAACAATAGTCCTATAGAGCCAACAAAGTAATTAAACCTAGCTTCTATAGGAAATAGGAAACTCCCCTTTGCAAGGAGTGCGTCGACGATGACGCGGTGCGTGTGCCACGCGATGGCGCTACGTCGCTCTCGTTATCAACAGTGGGAGAGCGGGCGCGCGAAGGCTTGATGCTCTCAAGAGAATGAAGCTAGAGCTTGGAGAGCAAGGGCCTCAATTGGACACAAAAGAGTGGAACTAAGTTGCTTAGGTGTGTCTCTTGTTTCTCTTAGTGTGTATCTTGTGTGTTTTGTGTTGCAAAGGCTCCCCTCTATTTATAGAGGCCTTAGGAAGGCTTTGGAAGGCTTGGAAAAGCTTCCATAGCCGTTGGGTGTAAAGCCCAAGAGAATCAGGCCGAAATCAGGACAATGATTACACTTCACAGGGTTATCAGACGTCTAATTCTGGCATCAGACGTCTGGAAGGCCACTTTAAGACGTCTGATTCCAAGGTCAGACGTCTGATTCTATGCGGGTTTCTCCCTGACTTGAATCAGATCTAAACAGGGTTTTTGTACAAGTCCATCAGACGACATAGAGGACGTCTGGCACTAAGTCTGGACGTCTGGAAACCTACTTTTATCGTGGGAATTGATTTCCAAACGTTGCAACGGCTAGAAAATCTCTGAGAAGAGATTTTGGGTCAGCCGAGGCAAAACAGTCATTTATCAGACGTCTGTGAAGTCCTATGGACGTCTGATAAGACTCTAACGGTCATATTCTTGAGTGTCTTCTAAGCCAGCCAACGGTCCACTAACTGGACGTCTGGCAAAGTCATCAGACGTCTCCTAAGACGTCTGGTATAAGGTCTGGACGTCTGAATTCATCAGACAGAACTAACTATGTCCAGCCTAACAGTTATCAGACGTCTGAAACAACAGTCAGACGTCTTAAAATCCTTTATCAGACGTCTGATTCGTGAATTAGACGTCTGGAAAGTCAGTTTTAACCCTATATTGGTTTTCTAAGTGTTCTACAGAAAACCTACGTATCCTAGGGTTGTGCAGGTGTTCCTAGGACTACTGTTAGGGTTCTTTGAGGCTCTTTAACATAATGTCTAAGGAAAATAAAGAGCAAGAAAATAAATACAAGAGATACATGAAAGGATAAAAAAGAATCTATCCTATTCTTCTTGTCTTCCATCTCCAATCTTTCGCTCCACGCGAACCTCCTCTGTTTTCCGTTAAGCTCCTCCAATCCGTCCTGGATGCGAGCTTGAACTCCGTCTAAACACGTCCACATTTGCAATTGACCTGAAATCTAGGACTCAAATTGCAAATGTTAAATAACACGTGTTTTGTTATCATCAAAACAAATGATCGTGGTGCTCTAGCACCAACAATCTCCCCCTTTTTGATGATGACAAAACTGTAAATAATAATGCATAAAAAAATCCTCCCCCTTTTTGACATTATCAAAAAGGTTTAATTGATTTTACATTTCCTATAACTCCCCCTTAAAACATGCTCTTCTATGAGTTTATTTTAACAAAGGTAATATTCTCCCCTTTTTGTAACAACAAGATAGCTATTATTTTTCTCCCCCTTACTAAAGGAAATTTAGCTACCTTATTTCTCCCCCTTAAAAATTGACAATTAGCTCATCATTTTTTAACTCCCCCTATCTAAATGCTTATGATAATAAGATAGGGTTAAGAATTTTTACCTCACCTACCATGGCCAATAAAATGGCCCGAATGGTGGTGGTGGATGCCACATCGGATGGGGCTCCCATCCGTAGCTTGGAGGCCCGGGCATCGGCGCCGGTCTCCAATCTGGTGGTCGACGTGCGGCGGGTCCGTCGTTTGTTCGCCGTCTCGTCGGTCTTCTTCTTCTCCTCCTTGGTCTACTCATTGGTTCTCCCAACTTAAGTTGACCAGCCTTGAGCTTGTAGGTCCAGTCCTTTATGTTGTAGTCATCCCTGAACCCTACAAAACAAGATTCTAATTCTTTTTTCGGTATCCAAGTGGGCTTGGATCCGGATTTGTTAGAGGGTCTCCTTGATGGAGATCCTTTCTCAACCTTAGGGCTATAAAAATTATCAACTTTGTTGATTAATTTGTTAGAATTTTCCCTAAGACATGCAATTTCTTTTTCTATAATGTTCATTTTAGTCTTTAAATCTGAAATTTCTAATTTTAGACTAACATTTTCCTCAATCAATTTATTATTTTCATTGATGAGGTTATGATTATCTAATAATAGGTTATCATCCTTAGGACTAGCTTCTATGTCCTTAAGTTGTTTTTCTAACCTATCATTTTCATTTTTAAGAAAAATAAGGTTCTTCTTCATGCTTTTGTTTTCTATTTTTAGTGATTTACTAATCTCGAATAATTCATTAAAAGCTTCTTGTAAATCAAAATTTACCTCGTCGTCGGAGTCGCTTCCGCTTTCACTGTCGCTTCCTCTGGCCATGAAGCCGAAGCAAGCGGTTTCTTCTTCTATGGTCTTTTCTTCTTCTTCCTCCGAGCTAGAATCGTCCCAAGTGGCTTGGAACGCCTTCTTTTTCTCCTTTTTGAGAAGAGGGCATTCTGGTCGCAGATGCCCTTTCCCGTTGCAGTGGTAGCAACGTCTCGGGCTTTCCTTCTTCTCCTTTTTCTTTTTCTTTAATTCCCTACAAAACTTGGAAAAATTTTTAAGTAAAATTCTAAAGTCTTCGTCGTCGGAACTTACCTCGCTATCCGACGCGGCTCTGAAGGCGAGAGTCTTCTTTAGTTTAGGCTCCGGTGTATCCTTCTTCTTCTGCTTCAACTTAGTCTCGTAGGCCATCAGATTGCCTAGGAGATCTTCCATGTTGAGCTCCTCCATTTCGTTCACCTCCTCGATGGCGGTGACTTTCTGTTCCCACTCCGGTCCAAGGGAACGAAGAAGCTTCCCTTGAAGCTCCCCCTTTATGAAAGTCTTTCCTAAAGCTTTCAAGTTATTTACAATGAGAGTGAACCTAGTGTTCATCTCACTTAAAGACTCGTTAGATTTCATTGAAAAAGATTCAAATTCTTGAGAAAGTAAATTAATTTTTGAGGTTTTTACCTTAGAGGTACCTTCATGAGTTACCTCGAGTGTGTGCCAAATCTCGTATGCGGTGGCGCACTGCGAGATTCTGTTGAATTCTTCCGAGCTGAGCGCGCAATACAACGCGTTCATTGTTTTCGCGTTGAGAGAGAGCTCCCGGATCTGCTGCTGCGAGTATCCTCTGGCGGGTTTCTCTGGGATGTCGAAGGGGGTCTCGCACCTGGCCCAGACCGTGAAGTCGGTGGCTTGAAGCCACGTCTTCATCCGCAACTTCCAGTAGGGGTAGTTGCTCCCGTCGAAGAACGGCGGACGGGTTGTGGACTGTCCCTCGGAAATCCTGCTTGTGGAACAGCTTCCCTCCATGATCTAGATCCTCGCCGGTTTGTAACGCCGATTTCGCGAGACCTGCTCTGATACCAATTGAAAGTCCCTACTAGGAGGGGGTGACGTAATAATTGCGGAAATAAATATAAACAATATCACAAAATAGGCAATCACAAAATGTACACAAGTAATTTTTAGGTGGAAACCCAAACCGGGTAAAAACCACCACCTAACCCTCTCGAGTTAGGATTTTCCGATCAACCTAGTTGATCAAATCCACTAACCGAATCACTTTGAACGAGGGTGATTCAACCTCAATACAACCACGCTACAAGTACGAGGGTAGCGTTCCTCAACCCCTTCTCTCCACGAGAAGGATTTTGTCCCACGAAGGAGACGGGAATTCGCAAAGCGAATACCCAACCAAAAGACAAAGATAAAAGAAACAATAGTCCTATAGAGCCAACAAAGTAATTAAACCTAGCTTCTATAGGAAATAGGAAACTCCCCTTTGCAAGGAGTGCGTCGACGATGACGCGGTGCGTGTGCCACGCGATGGCGCTACGTCGCTCTCGTTATCAACAGTGGGAGAGCGGGCGCGCGAAGGCTTGATGCTCTCAAGAGAATGAAGCTAGAGCTTGGAGAGCAAGGGCCTCAATTGGACACAAAAGAGTGGAACTAAGTTGCTTAGGTGTGTCTCTTGTTTCTCTTAGTGTGTATCTTGTGTGTTTTGTGTTGCAAAGGCTCCCCTCTATTTATAGAGGCCTTAGGAAGGCTTTGGAAGGCTTGGAAAAGCTTCCATAGCCGTTGGGTGTAAAGCCCAAGAGAATCAGGCTGAAATCAGGACAATGATTACACTTCACAGGGTTATCAGACGTCTAATTCTGGCATCAGACGTCTGGAAGGCCACTTTAAGACGTCTGATTCCAAGGTCAGACGTCTGATTCTATGCGGGTTTCTCCCTGACTTGAATCAGATCTAAACAGGGTTTTTGTACAAGTCCATCAGACGACATAGAGGACGTCTGGCACTAAGTCTGGACATCTGGAAACCTACTTTTATCGTGGGAATTGATTTCCAAACGTTGCAACGGCTAGAAAATCTCTGAGAAGAGATTTTGGGTCAGCCGAGGCAAAACGGTCATTTATCAGACGTCTGTGAAGTCCTATGGACGTCTGATAAGGCTCTAACGGTCATATTCTTGAGTGTCTTCTAAGCCAGCCAACGGTCCACTAACTGGACGTCTGGCAAAGTCATCAGACGTCTCCTAAGACGTCTGGTATAAGGTCTGGACGTCTGAATTCATCAGACAGAACTAACTATGTCCAGCTTAACAGTTATCAGACGTCTGAAACAACAGTCAGACGTCTTAAAATCCTTTATCAGACGTCTGATTCGTGAATTAGACGTCTGGAAAGTCAGTTTTAACCCTATATTGGTTTTCTAAGTGTTCTACAGAAAACCTACGTATCCTAGGGTTGTGCAGGTGTTCCTAGGACTACTGTTAGGGTTCTTTGAGGCTCTTTAACATAATGTCTAAGGAAAATAAAGAGCAAGAAAATAAATACAAGAGATACATGAAAGGATAAAAAAGAATCTATCCTATTCTTCTTGTCTTCCATCTCCAATCTTTCGCTCCACGCGAACCTCCTCTGTTTTCCGTTAAGCTCCTCCAATCCGTCCTGGATGCGAGCTTGAACTCCGTCTAAACACGTCCACATTTGCAATTGACCTGAAATCTAGGACTCAAATTGCAAATGTTAAATAACACGTGTTTTGTTATCATCAAAACAAATGATCGTGGTGCTCTAGCACCAACACTCTTCTTTCTCTCCTACTTCTACTCTTCTTCTCTTCTTCTTTCAGGCCTGCTTCTTTAGCCTTAGCTTCTTCTCTTAAGTTCTTTTCTTCTCTCTTCTTCTACACAGAGCCTTCCTTTTCTTTCTTCTCAAGTCCTTCTCCTTCCTTCTGCTTCTCTATGCCTCTCTTCTACCTTGGCTTCTCTTTTCTTTCTTCTTCCTCCTTGCCTCTTCAAGTCTTCTCCTCTTCATCTTTCTTCACGCACAGAGGGAGGCAATCCCTCCAGTGGCTAAGTATCACAGAGAACAAAACCCCCCTACCCCCGCGCGCTCTCTCTCTTTCTCTCTTTGGGATCCGCTCTCCTAGAGCCTCAAACAGTGTCGGGTAATCAGGTGAACAGGGATCTGTGTACCCGAGTCCAGGCTCACCAGGTGTAGTGATGAGCGAGGAGTGAGGCGTAGGCGGGTTGGGTCAGTGCCAGGCCCACGAGGGATGGGTCACGAGCGAGGCTCATGTGAAGGATGTGGAGGACCTCACCCTCTGTGTTAGGAGGCGATAAGCCATATGCATAAAAGCAATTTATGCACGCATGCCTCTTCACTCGTTTCCGAGGTGGGACTATCCCACCCGCTTCGTTCCTTCGTGTAGCAGTAGGTGATGGCGCCTTCAATTGAAGTAGCTGCTACTCTTGTGGTCATGTATTGAGGACCTGAAAAGGTCCTGAGGGTGGTCTGTGGGGCCTGGGAGTAACAGCAATGAAGAATAAGGTCGAAGAAGGGCAGATTTGGCCAGAGAAGGTGGTGGCGATGCTGGAGGATGGCAAAACTTGAGAATCACAAATACAGCCTCACGGCCACATTAAAATAGCTTGTAAGCTTCACCGAAGCACGACAAAGGTAGTGGCGGTGGTTTGGTGGCGGATTGGGGTGTGTGGTGGCTGGATGAAGCGAGAAGGCGGTGCGAAGGTGATCGTGTCCGATGAGGCAAGTGAGGGACCAATCCCCTCAATTTCTTGAGGGGTTTTGGTTTGTGGAGCATGGCGGTGCTTATGGGAGTCGTGGGGAGGCGAACGATGGCTTGTGGAGCTGTGGAGGCCTCGTCGAAGCTTGGCCGGTCATGGGAAAGACAGAGGGCGAATGGCACGAACGGCGATCAAAACGAAGGGAAAAAAGGATAGATAGAACCTAGAGAGAAAGAGAGAGTGTGTGTACCTAAATTAGGGATGAAATAAGGGAGATTCCCACGCCGGTGTGATTGCCGGACATGGGGAAGACAAACCCTCCGTGAGGGGGACGGCGGCGAAGAGAGGGGAAGTGTGATTAGCGAGGTGCAGAGGAAGATGGGGAAGGTCACTACGCTTCCAATTTGGCTGTTGGAGGTGCGGAGGAAGGAGGTCGAGAAGGCCTCCAAAGCATAGGTAGGAGGAGGCCAGCGATAGGGATTTGAAGAGCTTTTTCGCCAAAACCTAGCTGCCAAGTTCGATCGAGCCTTGGGGATCCTTATATAGTGCTCTAGAGGTCGACTTGAGCTTGGGAAGCAAGCTTCCCAAGCTAGGAAAGTTCACCAGAGTTGAAAATTCTATGATACCCGAATCTCTCATGCGTTCACATGAGAGATTGGGAAGGTTTTGGGGCTTATGGACGGGTGCAATAGAAAAAGGACTCCTTAAGGAATCTCTCTTCCAATTTTGGAAGGGATCGATTGATCAGAGAAGGAGTTCTCTTTAATCAAAGGTCACCGAAGTTGTAGGAGTAGGATTTCATGGCAGTAGGGAATTTTTTGTGAAGACAACAAAGCTGGGGGGTGATGGTCGGACCCGGATAGGTTATTAATATGGTGATTTTATCGTTGAAGTGTATATAGTGGTTAACCTAAATCGGACCTAACCATCTCTTTACAAATTTTTTTTTTTTTTACCTGGCCTACTTGATTTTATCTTGGTCACTTTTAGGCCCAGGGTCGAACTCAGGGAAGTGGGGTTACAAGTCAAGTTTCTACGCCTTTCCTACAACGAATCTCTTCCGTTCGTTTATTGTGTTTTTGGTGTTTTTCTATTTAAGATTTTTTTCTGATAATCTTGGTCCTTGAGGCACACCCTCAAAATTAGGTTCATGGCCTTGAGCCAAATCAGGGTTCCAAAATGGGTCTTGCTATTCGCAAGACGGAGTACCTGCAAGTCAAGGATTATCTTTTTTCTTTTATATATTTTTTTATCTTTTTACTAACAGGAAAGCGAAACAGAAATAAAGTAAATATAGTGTATATATATATGTATATATTATATATGTATAAAGGGGTGGGGGTGGAGGCGGAGATGGAGTGTAGCACGGTGTCGAGTCAGTCGTCGTCTAGAAAGACGCAACCGATAGGATGAGGTGCCGCATGGAGTGTAAGGTGGATGGATGGAAGATGAGTGTGACCACACTTTTTGTACGCGTGTATCAGGGAATATCAGCAACTGGTGCAGATATTCCCGCGATACGACGTATAGTAAGTAATATGAAAATATATCTATATGTATATATATATATATATATATGGTTATAAATATATAGGTATATATATATATACCTATATATTTATATATGTATATATATATATGTATATGTATATATATATGTATATAATAGTGTATAGGTGTGTGTGTGTATGAAAGTGTGAGTGTATGTGTGTAAGCGTCGGTAAAGAGATAGGGAGAGAGTGCTGTGAGAAAGAGAGAGAGATCGGTCCTGCTGGAGTGAAGAAGAGGCGGGTTAAGCCGTCTGAGCTTCAGGGTCGACGTCTGAGGCTTCCACGAGTGTGCGCAGGCGCGTATGCGCGTAGAGAAGAGCGTGCTGAGGGAGTGGGCGCACGCAGAGGACCGCAACGCACAGCGCTGCGCTGAGAGGCGTACGCAGGCGAAAGGGAGTGGGCGACACGGACGCACGCAGACACACGGGCGGGCGCTGGAGCAAGCGCAAGATTGAACGCGTGCACGGGTGAACAACGGTAGCGGCACGCCGGGTGACCGGATAAGTGAGAAGCTTATCGGTCACCCCACTGTAGCCACAGTGTTCCGCAGACTGGCGTGAACAGTGGCCACAGTGTATGGCCGAGCCACGCGACCTCTTGCTGCAGGTGCTGTGAGCGCGGACGGTTTGGGGCTGGCGCACGCGAGCTGGCGCACGCGTGGAAGGGTTGCGCCGGCCGGTGGTTTGCAGGCGGAACGTCGCAACAGAGCGCATGGAGAGGGCTGGGTTGCAGGCGAAGGAGAGCGACAGGGCTCACGGTAGCCTGCAGATGTCGGCTGGGGTGCGTGGTGAAGCTTGGCCGGCCGCTGCAGTGGCATGCGGTGGTCGGTTGCGGGCGAACAGGTGAGTGCAGTGCGAAGAAGCAGGCGGCAATGGCACCTGCAGGCACGCACGGAAGGCCTGCGTGCGCTGCCGCCGCCTTGCTGCTGCTGCTGTGGGGCTTGGCTAGCTGCTGCAGGGCATGTGGTGGCCGGTTGAGCTTCATAGCTTGAAGCTTTGGTGTAATGGCTGAAGTGGCTTCAAACAAAGAAACAAGGAAGGAGCCACCACGCCCACCGACTCTTTGATGAGCTGGGCGGTGGTGGACTCACGGTGGTGGTTGTGCACCACCGTGAGGTGCTCCTGTCCGCCGGGTGTCTCCTCTGAGGAGGAGGGCCTGCGTATGGAGGGTGAGGGAGGAGATGGCCTGGAGAAGAAGAGAAGTTGCTGTTGGGTTTTTTCTGTGGGGACCAAGCCGCTTTGCAAGAAGGCAGCCGAGCTCTTTTAAAGACGAAGAAGGCATGCACAACCATGCCCTGGCTATGCATGCCTCAACATGGCCAGCAGGGAGATGCGGCTGCAGGGCTGGCAGGGAGAGGGGGAGCAGGACATGGCACGAAGAAGAAGAGGATGTTCCATGCAGCCGCGAGGAAGATTTCAAAATCAAGTGAAATAAAAAATAAAAAGATGGTGAATTTTGCAAAGATGCACTTGAGAAAAAAATGTTAATTGCAAGGCCATTTATTTCACTCTCATCCCCTCTCAATTAAATGCATGCATGCATGTATTTTGACAAATGTGACTATGGAACCCTAATATGACTGGTAATGCTAGGAAATAGCCCAAGACGGCATAATTGCAGGAGTATTTTTGCGGTGCAATCATACCCCCATGCCTATCTTTTGCTAGTCCCTAGCAAAACAATATTTAGAAATGATCTTTAAGCTGAAGATTTTCTTCTGAGGCGACATAGGTGTGTTTATTGTTGGATATTGTGAGAACCAATTACAGAGAAGACTACGAGTACTTTAAGTCTTATGTGACATAGATCATCTCTCGACTCACCAGGACTCTTGATATTTAAACCTTAAGTATGATTTCCAAGACCTAGGAGGTTTTTACCGTACTCGAGAGCTCAAGAGGTTATGGCTTGTGCTTAGTGAAGAATCAAGACTGACCAGATGAACGTTAAGATTCAAGCCCAGGGTTTCACAAATTTTTAAGTAAAGGTCGGTCCCAGTTTCAGCTTGTGTCCTCGGATTGACCCTTAAAAAGATGACAGAAAATTCAACTCCCATTTTCTGACATTTGTGGCTCTCAGGAAAACAGGGTATTTGCGACATGCCCTGAAGAACTTTTTTAGGGTAGAGACTTTATAGACATTTGCGAGATATACTGACTTATTTGCATCTTTTTTTTTTGAAACATGTGTCAGTATATCTCTTACAACATTATTTGGAGGAGCACACTTTTTCTTTTTGGTGGGAGAGTTCCTTGGTGGAAAGAGTTTCTCCTAAACACAAGACTAAAACCTGGGATAAAAAGTCTACCTGTGCGCACAGGTAAGGACTCCACCTTCCCTAGTGAACACTAGGGTTGAGTCTTATGTTCACCTGGTCTTTCTTGATATGTGTAGTGTGAACCAAGATTACTTAGGCTCTCAAGTAGAAGCAAACCAACGAATCCTGTATTGGTGTCTCAGGTACAAGAATACGTCCTTAGTTAGGAGAGATTCCGATCTATTTTGTTAATGCTCAAGTGAATTAAGCCGAGCCTGAGCGAATCAAGCTTCTGTGGCCTGGAAAGTCTTCAAAACAGCAATTGAATATTCATAAACACTTATTGTATTTTTGTTTCAGCCTTCAGATCATTACTAAACACTATATATATATATTTTTTTTTTCTTTCTTTTTATTTTTCTTTTTCTTGCATATTTATAAATAGGTGGAAATTGCATGATACCATAAAATACCCAGATCCTATGGATGCCTATCCACCCCCCCATGCCAAACGATGCTATGTCCTCATATGCATGCAGGGAAAGGTAGAGCAAGGATGAAAGATCGAGTAACGAGAGCTGAGGTGCAGGGTATATGGCAGGGTGGTAGGGTGGGTGGTGAAGTGAAAAGTGAAGTGATGGTGGATGGTGAAAAGTCTGGCATTTCTTGGGACGAGAGTGTCCCAGGCGGATCAGAAAACATGTCAGGAGGAAGAAGTTGGCCTTCATATTGGCCAAGAAGAGGGGCTTCTTGGATAGATGGATCCAAAAAGGAATACCCCCAGTGAGAAGGATGTGGGCTCAAGGTCCCAATGTGGAATTGCAAATCCACCTGATTTGGCCGGAAAGAAAGGGCAATTCGGTCTTCAAGAGTGTGGACCAGCGGTGAGTAGCCCGGATATGACTCAGACCACGAGGTATGGGAAGCAAAGAAAACCTCATCAGAAGTCTAATCAGGAGAAGGTACGAGAATAGGGAGGGATGGGGTAATGTCATAGTATGTGCTGATCAGGCAGTCGTCAGTGTTTACAGGTAATCCGCAGCAGTCTGAATAGGTCCCAATTAGTCTGATACACGCACTGACGGTCATGTCCTCGTCAGACGTGTCATCCTCGATGCAATCGCAATCAAAGTTCTTAGCTGCCTTGAAGATGTTAAGCTTAATCTTTTCAGATCCAACGGCAATCTCAATACAGCCCAACTCGCAGTCGATAAGGTCACGGGCTGTGGCCAAGAAAGGTCGACCAAGGATGATCGAACAATCAGAAAGTAAGCTAGGAACTTCCATATCTAAAATAAGAAAGTCAATAGGAAAATAGAGACTGTTGACCCTAACCACCACATCTTCCACCACACCCTTTGGGATTTTGACAGAACGATTTGCCAACTATAACGTGACAGGGGTGGGTTTCAGATTTCCCAAGGAAAATTTTTTGAGCATGATGGTAGGAATAAGATTTATGGAAGATCCTAGATCAAGCAGGGCATGATTAAAATTGCAGCCTTGGAAGCTACAGGAAATAAGCAGCATTCCCGGATCTTTCTGCTTCGGTGGTAGGTTTGACAGTATAGCACAACTCACATGAGGCGAGAGAACCACTGGATTCTTGGTTTTCTTTGACTGTCACCTGGGTGTTGTGTAGTCTTTGAAAAATCGGGCGATAGTAGGCATGTGGTCGATAGCCTCAAGCAGGGGTACCTTGATTTCTACATCCCTGAACAAATTACGCAGGTTATCAAAGGCCTGCGTATCTTTCTTTTTGCCTTTTGGCTCCCTCAGTAGAGCCTCAGGGAATGGAACTGATTCTGGCACCAATTTGGGTGTATAGTCCTCTCACGAATGCGGTGCACATCCCGAATGAGAGGGCGATGAAGAAGACGGGCCAGGATTAGGTCGAGGCGAATCGACAGTCTGCTTGCCGCTCCTCGTAGTGATAGCATTGGACGATGCAGGTCTAGTGGGATCATACGGCAAAGGAGGGTTCACAATGGGGACATAAAAGTGAGGTGTTGCAGCAGGATTAGCCTGAAATCCCGGTGGAATGCTCGGAGCTTGTAGAATCTGATGAACCTGCCCCTGAGAAGGTCGTACTTGTGGTTGAGGACCAATGGGTACGAAGTTTCGCAGGTTTGGAATAGGTTGGGCAGGAAGAGTGCCCTGAGATTGAGTCGCCATGCGTAGTTGACTGATCTCAGCATTTTGCTGCGCCAATTGATGCTGAAGAGAGGTCATGTTCTCTTCATGGTGCTTTGACATTTCCATCATCATTCGCATCAATTTATCAAGAGGACTTGATGCGTGTTCGATTTGCGGTACGCAAGGGCCTGATGGCGGATTAGCCATAGGATTAGACTGGGCCCTTGGGATGACGGGTGCGGACGGTCGCATTGGTCCACCTGTGGGGTTTTGGAGCTATAGGTTGTTGGACCATGCGAAATTTGGATGATTTCGCCACCCTGGGTTATAAGTGGCAGAGAATAGGTTATTCCCCAGGGCGCAAGCGTCTTCTATGCCAGAAGACGTGTCCGCATGTAAATATGCCTCCGAGCACACGGAGGCTTGGTCCTCTGTGTCAAAATACTGGCTCGTAGAAGCCAGATCCACATGACTTACCGAGTCGCTCGGCGCGACACTCGGTAAGGAAGGTCTTATGGGGTTTCTTGAGATAAGCCTGGTGTTGGAAGAATTAGGATTGTGATGATGTGGTGAAGAGGGGGTGTTTGCCATAGAACGGGCAAGGTTGGCCAGAAGCTCGTCCAGCTTCTTGTGCACGACAGAGACTTCATCCAGTTTTTGTGCGATAAGGCTGAGATCAGTGATTGAATGGGAGGGTCCCGTGTCAACTTTGTGGATATTTCGGGGCAGGCTGGTACGATTAAAGGCGACAATGGAGGCATTGTTCATCGAGTTTTCGCTCATATTTTCAAACAATTCGAATGCTCCATTCTTGTCTTTATTCATGAAATTCCCTCCGCAGGAAGCATCTGTAATCTGCTTCAAAGTCTCATTTAGCCCATAGTAGAAAATCTGGGCTATATGCCACTTAGGCAGACCGTGGTGCGGACACTTCCTGAGGAGGTCATTATATATCTCCCATGCCTCATGAAATTGTTCACTATTTTTTTGCGTAAATGAGGTGATAGCACGGCGAAGCGCATTGGTTCGTCCGATTGGGAAGAACTTCTTGAGAAACGCTGTTCGCATCTCTTCCCAAGAGTGGATGGTTCTCCCAAGGGTGCGTAGCCACTGCGACGCTTTATCCTGCAATGAAAACGGGAACATTTTCATGAGGACAATAGGTAACCCGATATTTCTAGGTTTAACAGTTTCAGCCAATCGGGTTAGGTCTTCCAAGTGGAGAAAAGGATCTTCACTTGCAAGACCATGGAAGTGAAAATTAATTAGGCCAATTATGTTAGGCTTCAATTCGAAGTCGTCCCCGCCCATGGGGACCCGAATTTGTCCTATGGTCTCTGTAGCAGCGAGATTTTGATAGGAGCTAAGAGACCTAAGCTCCTCCCGTTCGGGAGGGTTCTGCATTTCCTCCAATGTTTCCCGAATGGCCTCAATTCATTCATTATACATTTCCATTTGGGCTTTGAGGCGGGTTATGGGATCTAAGGCTCCACCACCTGGTGGGTTCTGAGGGCGGTTTCCTCCCTCGGGATTTGGGGGTGGGCGTGCAGCCATGTTTGTGGAGGAGGAAGACAATTCGGCTTCTTTTCTAAATTTATCAGGCAATTCAAACAGTTCAGGATTTTGTAACCTCCTCCCAAACATGCACTACCGGAGGAAGAATTGGGGGGATAAGAAGGGAAAAGAGATGAGAGAAATGACTCCGCAAAGGTACACTTGATGACAAATCAGTACAATCAAATTCCTAACCTCTACAGTGTGCCCTTAGACCTAAAGATCTAAGTTACCTACTATCACGAACTACGGAACTGAATGCGAGCACCGCGGAACCACCGAGCTAGATTGAAAGGCCGTTTGCCCCATTCTTAGACACCCGATAGCATGCGGGAACCCTTACTAGCACGTAGACGCTACACGTAGGTAGTTAGACCTCCAATCCTTAATAAGGGTCAAGTTACTACCAATTTTAGTTATAGGCTTAGGATCAAGTGCTTTTGGAATGTGAAGGACGTTGTTTACAGGTAATGCCCAAGTGATTGATTTTTCAAGTGTCTAAAACAAGCATGCAACGGGGAAATCTCCCCGAATTGAAGTTTTAATTGGTGAATGGTTTTTAGAATTCAGCCTTAAGTAGTATGGATTTTAAGATTTCGCTGAAATACCAATTCAACCAATCTCCGGGTTTTGCAAGAATACAAGCTTTCTTCTAAGCCCAACAAACCCTTCTTCAATGTCAATTGGTTAATGCATGCTACAATGCAATGGGCTTCCCTAAATGGAGATTTCTATGTGTGGATGCACAAATCAGTTTTAGATTTATGTGAAAGGGAGCCAAAACACTTCAATTCAAGTGCTCCCAATCACCAGAAAGATTTCCACACAAGACTCAACCAAAAGATAAGGAAAATCAAATTGTTGGGGTTGAAGTATTCGGGATCGAATCTTAGGCAAGTTGAAAAGTCGTGGTGGGGTTGGAATCAACTCAATTCCAAGTCTCCCCACCAAAAAATGTGATCCCGAATTTGCAGATAAGTGAGGCAAAGAGGGGTGCAATCAATCTTTTTATTTGCCTCAAAAAATACTTCACATGGTGAAAAATTCAAGAATCAATATTCTTGGATTTTCGCTATGCGAAGTTTTGCGGGAAATCTCGGGGTGGTGGGAGTAAGGGCAAACAATCAAACAAGTGAATTTTAATCCACTTGCCCCAAGAGATCCAAGAAGTTTTTCTAGTTTTTTAGTTTTTAGTTTTTTTTTTTATTAGGGTGACAAGTTAACCTAGGTTGCTAAGAAAGAAGACCTACTTGTGCAGCAACGTGTGCGGAGCTCCAGTGCGGTGTCAGTGTCTTCACGCTCTCGTTCCCGCCTTGGACCTGCCCACGTCTCTGACTTCGTTTGCCTGCCTTCTCCTTGCAACAAGTTTACCTGCACACCAAAAACAGAGACACCAGTGAAGAGAGAGGAGAAAAAATGAAAGGAATGGAATAGAAACTTACTTGAAGGCGCACCTCCCCGGCAACGGCCCCAGAAAAGGATGGTGGTCGGACCCGGATAGGTTGTTAATATGGTGATTTTATTGTTGAAGTGTGTATAGTGGTTAACCTAAATCGGACCTAACCATCTCTTTACAATTTTTTTTTTTACCTAGCCTACTTGATTTTATCTTGGTCACTTTTAGGCCCAGGGTCAAACTGAGGGAAGTGGGGTTACAAGTCAAGTTTCTACGCCTTTCCTACAGCGAATCTCTTCCGTTCGTTTATTGTGTTTTTGGTGTTTTTCTATTTAGGATTTTTTTCTGATAATCTTGGTCTTGAGGCACACCCTCAAAATTAGGTTCTTGGCTTTGAGCCAAATCAGGGTTCCAAAATGGATTTTGCTATTCGCAAGACGGAGTACCTGCAAGTCAAGGATTATCTTCTCTCTTTTATATATTTTTTTATCTTTTTACTAACAGGAAAGCGAAACAGAAATAAAGTAAATATAGTGTATATATATATGTATATATTATATATGTATAAAAGGGTGGGGGTGGAGGCGGAGATGGAGTGTAGTACGGTGTCGAGTCAGTCGTCATCTAGAAAGACGCAACCGACAGGACGAGGTGCCGCGTGGAGTGTAAGGTGGATGGATGGAAGATGAGTGTGACCATGCTTTTTGTACGCATGTATCGGGGAATATCAGCAACTGGTGCAGATATTCCCGCGATACCACGTATAGTAAGTAATATGAAAATATATCTATATGTATATATATATATATATATATATGGTTATAAATATATAGGTATATATATATGTATAGATAGATATATGTATATGTATATGTATATGTATATGTATGTATATATAACTATATAGATGTATATATATGTATGTATATGTATATAGTAATAAATGTATATATAGATATATGTAGCTAGATATGTATGTATATATATATATATATATATATATATATATATATATATATATAGACTAATACATAGCTATATAAGTACTAATATATGTATAGATATATGTGTATATATATATATATATGTATGTATATAAATATATGTATATATATCAATATATATATGTATATGTATGTATATATATATGTATATAATAGTGTATAGGTGTGTGTGTGTATGAAAGTGTGAGTGTATGTGTGTAAGCGTCGGTAAAGAGATAGGGAGAGAGTGCTGTGAGAGAGAGCGAGAGAGAGAGAGAGAGATCGGTCCCGCTGGAGTGAAGAAGAGGTGGGTTAAGCCGTCTGAGCTTTAGGGCCAACATCTGAGGCTTCCACGCGCGCGCGCAGGTGCGTATGCGCGTAGAGAGGAGCGCGCTGGAGGGAGTGGGCGCACGCAGAGGACCGCAACGCACAGCGCTGCACTGAGAGGCGTACGCGGGCGAAAGGGAGCGGGCGAAGGAGCAGGCGGGTGCGGGAGACGCAGACGCACATAGACACGCAGGCGGGCACTGGAGTAGGCGCGGGACTGAATGCGTGCGCGGGTGAACAGCGGTAGCTGCGAACCGGGTGACTGGATAAGTGAGAAGCTTATCGGTCACCCCACTGTAGCCACAGTGTTCCGCAGACTGGCGTGAACAGTGGCTACAGTGTATGGCCTAGCTGCGCAACCGCTTGCTGCAGGTGCTGTGAGTGTGGACAGCTCGGGGCTGCTGCGCGCGAGCTGGCGCGCGTGTGGAAGGGTTGCGCCGGCCGATGGCTTGCGGGCGGAACGTCGCGACAGAGCACGCAGAGAGGGCTAGGTTGCGGGTAAAGGAGCGCGACAAGGCTCACGGTGGCTTGCGGATGTCGGCTGGGGTGCGCGGTGAAGCTTGGCCGACCCCTGCAGTGGCGCGCAGTGGTCTGTTGCGGGCGGACAGGCGAGTGCAGTGCGAAGAAGCAAGAGGCGATGGTGCCTGCAGGCGCGTGCGAAAGGCTTGCGTGCGCTGCTACCGCCTTGCTGCGGCTGCTGTGGGGCTTGGCCGGCTGTTGTAGGGCGTGTGGTGGTCGGTTGAGCTTCACAGCTTGAAGCTTTGGTGTAATGGCTAAAGTGGCTTCAAACGAAGAAACAAGGAAAGAGCCACCACACCCACTGGCTCTTTGATGAGCTGGGCGATGGTGGACTCATGGTGGTGGTTGTGCACCACCGTGAGGTGCTCCTGTCCGCTGGGTGTCTCCTCTGAGGAGGAGGGCCTGCGTATGGAGGGAGAGGGAGGAGATGGCCTGGAGAAGAAGAGAAGCTACTGTTGGGTTTTTTTCGTGGGGACCAGGCCGCTTTGCAAGAAGGCAGCCGAGCTCTTTTAAAGACGAATGCCCTGGCTGTGCATGCCTCAACATGGTTGGCAGGGAGATGCGGCTGTAGGGCTGGCAGGGAGAGGGGGAGCAGGACATGGCGCGAAGAAGAAGAGGATGTTCCATGCAGCCGCAGGGAAGATTTCAAAATCAAGTGAAATAAAAAATAAAAAGATGGTGAATTTTGCAAAGATGCACTTGAGGAAAAAATGTTAATTGCAAGGCCATTTATTTCACTCTCCTCCCATCTTAATTAAATGCATGCATGCATGTATTTTTACAAATGTGACTATGGAACCCTAATATGCACTGGTAATGCTAGGAAATAGCACAAGATGGCACAATTGCAGGTGTATTTTTTTGGTGCAATCAGGGGGCAATTTGTAAGGATTTTAAAAGTTAAGGGCATGTCCGTGAGATAAAAGAATTAGACAGGACCAAATTGCAAACTAGGTCAAGACAATCTCATATTAGGCCCAAATTTTGGTAGAAACCTAATTTGGACCTAAGGAATTCAATGGTGAAGTTTAATCTTGGTTTTTACCTAGTTTGACTGGGTAATTTATGCAAAAGCCCAAATTAGGGCAAAAGTCTGTCTATGGTTATGATTTGGGTCAAGATGGGTTCTGATGGTCAAATTGAAGGTACCAAACCCTAGAGAATATTTTTTTATGAATTTTAGAGGGTTTGGGTGAATTTATTCTTACCAAAGTCTTAGTTAATTAAGCGGGTCTATTTTTAGGGTTTCAGATGTCATTTAATTCCTGAAACGCGCGAAAACCCTTTTTCTGTCTGTCCTAACCCACTTGTTAGACTCTTAAGATCGTTTGACCCTTAATTAACCCTTAAGAAAACCCATGATTGTACTGAAATTGAGATATACTGTTAAAATTATAGTTTTACCCCTATTTTACTATATTTCCCTCAAAATGGATTTGTAATGAATTACATCTCTCTGGCAGTTATGTAGGAGCATCTAATCCTTGATTATGACTAATTAAAACTAGATATGGTTGATGATGATATTATCATCAGCAAAGAACTAGCCAGCTAAGCATAGTAGCTAAGCTCCTAAAAGACCTTCAGCAGCAATCAACTCCAGGAAGGCACACGCAGCTCAAGCTTCCTTCTCCTAGCTACTTCCAGCTCCTACCCTCTACTGCTAGCTAAGCTAGCATAGTTAGCTAAGATAGCTCTACCCTACTTCCTCCTCCACTTCAATGGTCGGCCACCCATACCTAAAACTTCACCAAAAAACCACAATCTTGTCCTTTGTGTTTTGGCGCCAACTATCCCTTCCATCACCACCCTACATCCACCATCAAAATTCATCTCCACCCTCCATTTTTTTCCCTCCAAAATCAACACCATCTAGAAGGTATTTTTGGAGGGAAAACCAAGTCACCTCTTCATTCCCTCCCATTTTTCCCTCCAGCAATATCCAAGCACCCCTTCATTTCCCTCCAAAACACCATAACCACCCCCCTTCCCATCCTATGAATACCCTACCCTAACACCACATAATTTCCATCCTTGGCTACCACAATTTCCTACCATATCTACCAAAGTAAACGTCTAAAGGAGGAGTAGAGATAAGAAGATTAAGGAAGCCATCCTGTGCTTCCTTGGTGCCTTCTTCTCCCTTCTACCTTAAACCAAGTGTTGATACACGAAAGCGATGTTTTAAAATCGTTACATTGCAGTATAGTTGAAATCACTTGTCAACAAATAAAATTTATAACTCGATATCTAAATGAAGTCCAAGGTTGAACATAGGGAGCAAATATGGAATTCACACTGTAATCAAGATGAATATATAAATGAGCATAAAAATAAGTCAAGAATGATATTCAATGAATAATAACTACTCAAAACTGATTTTCAATGAGAACATGAGTATATCCAGAGTTAACTATGACAAAAAGATACCTAGAACAAAATAATGGTGATTTAGATCACCAATTATTAGTCTAAGCACATGTATATCAACTACTCAATGCATATGAAATAAATGAATAGTGATCAGACGTCTGATTTATCAAGTCAGATGACTTAAATTTCGCTTGCTATAGTGCTTAGAGAGCCTTCTTCTTTGTTGTTCTTCTTTCTCTTCTCAGAGTCTCTGGAACAGTCCTTCTGTTCTTCTTCTCTACCTTTCTTCTTTTCTCTTCACGACAACCTTCTCCTTCCTTGGCTCTTCTCCTCTTCTCTCACGGCCAAGTGTTGGATTGGGTATGTACTTTAGAGAGTAAAACCCATCCCTCACCCCCCCTCTCTCTCTTTCCTTCCTCCTTTTCTCTTCTCTCAAACCCAAGCTTAATCGAGTATTCGGGTATGCATAACCGGGTCCAGGGCTGTGAGTGTAGGGTTGCAGCCGAGGAGTGAAAGGCTAGTTGGGTCAGGTATGTGTTGGTGTGAAGGGGCCTCACCCCGTGTTTGGAGGCCATAAGGCCATGTGACAAAATCAACTTTTGCATGCTTATACACCTCTCTGCCACCAATGTAGGACTAATGTCCCTCCTTTTCCCGTCTACAGCAGCAACAGGTGGCTTCAATTGGCATCCGGGAAGTAGTCAAAGCTCCCAATTGACCACCTGGAGATGATCCTTAGGTGATTCTGCGTCACTTGGAGCAAGCACCTGGGAGTGGGGTCGCAAAAATATGCTCTGGAGCTTTTCGAAGAAGCTTAAGCAATGGCGACGAAGGGGCGAACACCTGAAAACAAGAGCATGGACTTTCGGCCAAGTTAAACCAGCTCAGAAGCTTCACAAGGGAGCGGTAAGGGCGTTGGTGGTGGTGGCATGCTGCGAGGATGGTCAGAGATGGCCGACGAAGGTGGAGGAGGTTGCGTGAAGTGGGTTTGTTCGGTGGGTGATTTGGGTGGTCAATAGCCCTGAAAAGGTTAAGGCTTTTGTTCGTGGTGATGTGGCGGAGGCGTATGGCTTGTTGGTAAGGCGTTTGGAGGTGTGAGGTGATGGGAAAGCCTCGCCGGAGAGGTGGCTGGAGTGAATGGAGATGATGGCGTGTGTTCGGTCGAGGGGGTATTTTTTTGGGTTTTGAGTATGGGGAATTAACCTAAAGATCTAACTAACCTAACTACTTAATCCAATTGGACGAAAGGGGGTAGGATCCGCATCGGCTTTGGCAGGCCGGTGATGGAGAAGATGAAGCCTCCGATGATGAAGGAGCGGCGAGGAAGAAGAGGTAGGAAGCGTTCGCCGGTATTGCGAGACAAGGAAGAACATGGGAAGAAGGAATCTGTTAGCTATTGTCCATGACGGTAGACAAGGAAGGTGGACGGAGGGGCTCGCTAGAGTTAGTGGAGATGGAGGTCGGGGAGAAGGGAAGAGGGGGTGTCCGGCCTCCAAACCAAGCTGAGGAGAGAAGGTTGTGCATGCTGGCTCTTTATAAAGCTTCAGGGAAAGCTCTAGATCAAGAAAGAAGGACTTTCAATGCTTGGGCTTGAAGGAAAAGAACCCAAGATTCTTGTGCATTCACACGAACAATCTATGGGAATCTGGAACTCCAAATTGATCCCAGATTGTTTGCCTATGTGTGAACATCAATCCCACCAATTTTGGTGGGATTTGATTGCCATTAGAGTAGGATTTAGGTCAGACAAGGTTGCTTGGAGGTCGAGTTTGACCTCAATGGCAGCAGGGGCTTTTGTGTGAAGATGATGACAAAGTCGGGGGGCTTTATGCAAATATTTTGAAAGTTAAGGGCATAAATGAGAGAGAAAGAGTCAGATTGGACCAAAATGCAAACTATATCAAGATGATCTTTGATTGGGCCCAAATTTTGGTACAAACCTAATTTGGACCCAAGGAATCTAATGGTGAAGTTAGATTTTGGTTTTAACCAAGTTTGATTGGGTAATATGCATAGAAACCTAAATTAGGGTAACTATCCAATTGAGACTCTATTTTAGGTCAAATTGAGTTCCAATGGTCAAATCAAAGATACCAAACATTAGGGAATATTTTTCTATGATTTTTAGAAGATTTAGGTGAATTTTATCCTCACCACAACCTCAGTTAATTAAGCGGGTCTATTTTTAAGATTTCAGATATCCATTAATTCTCCAAACTTGTGAAAACATGTTTCTATCTGCACGGACCCTCTTATTAGACATTTATGACTATTTGACCTTTAATTAACCCCTGGGAAACCCTGTGATTGTTCTGCATTTAGGATATTATGTTAAAACTATAGATTTACCCCTATTTTAATGCATTTCTCTTATAAAGGATATGCAGTGAATTACGGTCTTCTGACGGTTATGTAGGAGCATTTAACTGTTGATTACGACTAATTAAAGCTAGATATGGCTGATCATGACATTATCATCATACCCCCATGCCTAACTTTTGCTAGTCCCTTAGCGAAATCTTATGGAATGAACTTGAATTCTAGACCATGCTTTGATGTTCAAAGTCCTGATTTATTCTTCATTTTAGAAATTAGGTCAGAATGCTAATAGTAGGCCTAGAGGTACTCAAGTACCAATCAAGATTTATACCTGACCAGCTTTAGCCTCAGTCTGCTACGAAGGTTTCTAAGGCCCACAAAAACTATCCTAAGGTTCGTTAAACCCTGTGGTTAAAGCACCCGTGCTTGTAACATGGTTAGTCCAGATTCAATTTGCAGTGTAGTTTTGTAAGAGAGGGATAGAGAAATTTTTGCATTTTTGGGGAGCTTTCTCTCTCTTTTTCTTTTCTTTATTTCTAGCTTCGAATTGGCTTAAGAAACACGGTCTGTATCAGATTCCTTGTCCCCACCTTCAATCCTCGCAGGGTCCCTGGCAATCGATGCTTCGGGATAGCACCGCCCCTGGCAACCCCCTGAACCTTGGCTTTCGACACTTCTAGATAGTGTCACCCATGGCATTCTGTAGCTAAATTCAGGCCTTGGCAATTGACATTTCGGGATAATCTTGCCCATGGCACCTGAATCAACACAAGGTGCTTACATGCCACCGGCATGATATCTAGATATCCTAGGAGACAATCACTGAGGAGCCAGTAAGTTATTGCGCATGTTCGAGGGAAATTTCCTGCCTCTCCGCGTTAGGAACTCATCTAAATCAACTTATGTTGATAAGCCGCTCCTAATCTAGGTAGCTTTTTCATAACAAAATAAATGCTTTTGCGTTATTTTCATTATTAAGCGCACTAAACCAGACTTGTGTGTGGATTAGGGTACTTAGGTTACCAAGTCCCGTAAATCAGAGGTCAGTTAACGTGGTCAAATAATCCCTAAGTCTTAGATCTAATACATAAGCTTCGCACTTTCCTTAACCTCTTGAGGACTATCCGGATCTTAACGGATACGTGAATGTTTAAGCCCTAAAACAAGCCCAAGAGGCCTAAGATTAGCACTCATACTAATCTCTGTCTCTCAGTTATTCTAGGACTTAATTTTTTTTATTTTGATTTGGTCTAGAACTTAAGTAGATTCCATAATCATTTACTAATGACTTATCCCTTTTTTGTTTCAAATTGTTGCTCCTTTTTTGACATATAGAATCTCCTCTTAAAAAATGATATGCAATTAGTCTCTCAAAATTTCATCCCCTTTCCATTTTTCGTTCTTTTCCAAATTTTTTTTATTTTTTTGGTTTTTTGAATGAGTAATTTTCTTGTGAGTCCTTCAGAAGCTTTAATTTCTATGTATTTGCACTTTGACACCCCCCATGCCTAATTTTGCAATGTCCTCATTGTAAACTGGAGGTTATGAAATCAGCTTCGTTCATGGGTTAGAACAAGGTAAAACGGGTGGGTAAACGGGTCGGGATGATTGTTGCGAACGATTTCAAGCTCTGGTACGCATACCAAAGGTGGCGTCGGCTGTTCTAACACCAAACTCTAAGTGCAGTAGACGTGAAGCTCAAAAGGATAATCAAAATGACGGGTTGCCTTCCATTAAGCGCTAAATTCAATACCTTCAGCCGAGCAAAAAGTGGTCATGGAGGAGTGGTCAAATTAGAAGAATTTTGTAAACAAGCACCCTGATCAATAGCCTGGTTGGTCCAACTAGGTACTTGTTCAGATCAACAGGCTGATGATGCAGCCTAAACCCAATCAATCTGGTGGGTTGATGGATGTGAATCAGTAGATGTGGTGCCCATCAGATGCTTTAAAGTTCAAATGGATGTGGCAGTGAGAATCGTGGGTTTGGTTGATTCCAATTAGCCTTGTCAAAGTAGGGATCCTCAAAAGAGAACTGATCTGTGGAGGATGTGAGATCCCTATGAAAGTGATCAGAAAAGAATGGGATGTGTTTTGCATTCTTATCGATGCCCAAATCTCGATCATAAGATCGAGAAGAATCATATGTGACCAGATCATCGAGAGGAGAATCAGAGTAGAAATTGATTCCAATGGTGGGTCGAGGTTGGGATCGGATCTGAGAAGGTTCTGTATGTGGATTTGAAGAGGTGGCTTTCTTGAGAATTATGTGTGTTGAGGGCTCTTATAGAAATGATTCAAAAGTAGGTTCATCTAGAGAGTCCTCATAATGGCCATCACAATCAAAGGTAAATGCCTTAAGAGTGCTTATAGGATCATGGAAATCTGAGTCAAGAAAAGATTCGAACTTGGGATTGCAGACACTCTCGACTCTTGTTTTTGATTCCTGTAGATAAAAAAGGAATGATTCCATCTCAATGGAACCTGATTTTAAATCAATGATCTCGGGATTAGGGACCTCAGAGTTAGAGTTGAAGAATGGGTCATGGATGCTAAGGTCATAGATTGGTTCATAATCGTTAGGAAATAAAGGTTCTCCGAAATCAGAGTAGGATTAGAAATCATTGGAGAATTTGCGAGAATCGTGTTCTGAACTTGATTCCAGATCAGAAGTTCCACCACAGAGTAAATCAAGATGTGAAGAAGTAGTAACTTGACTTGGATCTAACCTAATCTTAGAATCTAAACTCAAAAAGGGCTCAGGTTCCTAGCTCTTAGGGTAGACCCAATCAAATCCCAACTCTTCCAGCTCCTCGATTTCTGTATCGTAAATTTGCGTGACTTCTGAAAAATCGATCTATATTTTGAAGGAGTCTAGAGAGGTGTAATTATCAAATACAGGACCTGAATCATATTTCAAATTTCAAATCTGTGCCTCATCACATGGGGCCTCATAATTATCCCAATTAGGTTCAGATCCAGATTCTAGATCAAACGTAGGCATTGGGTCACTAGAATCTAGGCTGAGCTTTACAGGGATGTCAGAATTGCATTTGAGAATCACCTTATCAGCATAAGGGGAAGAATTTACATCCTCGAGAGGTTCTGACTCAATATCATTATCACAGGTGTTTGAAAATTCAAGGTTTGGTAAGACAGGTTCATGAGTTCCTAAGGCTGGCTTGTAATTGGAAACACCTGCAATTGGATCCTCCCAACCCATCTTAAGGTCAGGTGTATCAACCTGTATGTTCTTTGAACCATATTACATTTAGGTTGGTGGTCCGTAACAGCCCTGATTCTCTAACTTGGGCTCTGGGAAATCATATTTATCCTCAATGTTTCACCAAGGTGTTCATTAATTCCTAAAGGGATGTACAGGTAATTTTAATCAATGGTTTGTTGTAATGTGTTCTACATACACCCTCATTTTTCCATAAAACCTTGGTACATCTCCCAAAGGTGTGGATTGGACAAACAATGTATATACTCAGTATTGTGTAGTCTCCACAATTCACTGTATTCAGTTAAAAGATCATCCCGGGTTGAATCGTGTATCATTCGTGTAAATAGTAGTCCAGCATGGTTCAAAATGTGGGTTGTTGTTTCTAGTATGGTAACTTTAACTGGATTTGAGGTCCTGAAATAGTCATCATGGTGTTTGAGAGAAACTGCAATCATCTTCTCTTTGATGCTCATCTGGGATTCACATTTCTTAAATAATTTTCCTAAAATGTCAGACTGCATTTTCAAATCAGATGGTGGAATCAAGATTTAGAATCAAAGTCAGGTTCAGATTGGAACTTGATTAGATCTAAAAGAAATTCCCAAGAAGATCTAATGAGGTCTCTTCAGTTAAAAGCCTAATGACCTTCCTGTGTATGTGCTTTATAGAAAAGATGAGGGATTGGATATTATTTGGACCCAATCAAGGCACCCAAAAGATTTTTGGATGACTAAGGCTATTTCATGGCAGATGATACCTCTAAATCAGAAATCTGTACACCCAAGAAATACCTAGGTAGCCAGGAAGGGAGAGCCTCGCAAAGACCCCTACACGGTAGAGCATCCCCACAGGTTACAGGGTTTCCCCCACCCGACCTTCCTTGTCACTGCGGTTCCAAGTAGACTGGAATGTATGGACTTAAGACCTTAAGTCTACCAATTTTAGCCTAATTTGTGCCTTGAATTTCACTTGATTATAAGTTAATTTGACTTGTAACCTAATTTGGAGGTTGGTTGGCCTACAATGTAGGTCAACTTCACCTGACCTACCCTAAAGATGGCAGAATGAAATCTAGGTCAAAACCTAGGAATCACCCTGAATTGACTTGCAGGTTATTAGGTCCATAATTTTTAAGGTTCAAGTAAAATTAGAGCCTGATTTTTAGGGTTCTTGATTAGATCTTTTCAAATAGAGGCTTGGGTAGCATACAAATGCGGGAGGGTTAATTCTCTTTAGTGTAGGCAAATGTGTACTAACACATCAAACCCTAGAGTAGACACCCTAATTGGCTCTATTTCAAGTCCAATTTAATCTCAAAATGTTCATCTTGGGCTTTAAGAAAGAAGTGTGTTAGCCCAAAGTGATTTAGAAATTAAGCGTAGTTCCTAATAAGTACAGGAAATAAGGATTGGGAATGTCTAATCAGAATCATCTTAGGTTTCAATCAGATATTGATTTTCTCACAAATCAGGAAACTTGCCTTTAAATGAAAATTACAACGAAAATAAGGCATGTGATTCCTAATTAGTTTTGTTTCCTGTTCTCTCTTCCAAGGATTAAGAGATTAGGGAGGAAGAGACATTACCTGCCTTAGGAGTGGCTGTTTTGCGTGGAAGATCGCCTCGTTGTGTACCTCACAAAATCATAAGCAACAAACAAGGGCAAATTAGCACTCAAATATAATTAGATAGAAACAAGAATAGCGGTGAATTGCTCGTTGCTCCTCGATAACGGCATCAAAATGTTAATACGTGAAATCGATGTTTTAAAATCGTTGCATTGCAATATTGTCAAAATTGCTTGTCAACAAATAAAATTTATAACTCGAATATCTAAATGAAGTTCGAAGTCGAACACAGGGAGCAAATATGGAATTCACTAGCTAATCAAGATGAATATATAAATGAGCACAGAAATAAGCCAAGAATGATATTCAACGAATAATAACTACTCAAAACTAATTTTCAATGAGAACATGAGTATATCCAGAGTTAACTATGACAAAAAGATACCTAGAACAAAATAATGGTGATTTAGATCACCAATTATTAGTCTAAGCACATGTATATCAGCTACTCAATACATATGAAATAAATGAACAGTGATTAGACGTCTGATTTATCAAGTCAGACGACTTAAATGTCGCCTGCTACAGTCCTTAAAGAGCCCTCCTCTTTGCTGTTCTTCTTCTTTCTCTTCTCAGAGTCGCTAGCACGGTCCTTGTATTCTTCTTCTCTGCCTTTCTTCTTTTCTCTTCACGGAAACCTTTTCCTTCTTCTTCCTTGGCTCTTCTCCTCTTCTCACATGGCCAAGTGTTGGACTGGGTATGTACTTCAGAGAGCAAAACCCACCCCTCCCCCATTCTCTCTCTCTTTCCTTCCTCCTTTTCTCTTCTCTCAAACCCAAGCTTAATCGGGTATTCGGGTATGCATAACTGAGTCTAGGGCTACCGACATAGGGTTGCAGTAGAGGAGTGATAGGCTAGTTGGGTCGGGTATGTGTGGGTGTGAAGGAGACCTCACCCCGTGTTTGGAGGCGATAAGGTCATGTGACAAAATCAACTTATGCGTGCTCATATGCCTCTCTCCCACAGATGTGGGACTAATGTCCCTCCTTTTCGTGTCTGCAGCAGCAGCAACAAGTGCCTTCAATTGGCATTCAGAGAGTAGTCAAAGCTCCCAATTGATCACTTGGAGATGATCCTTAGGTGATTCTGCATCACCTGGAGCAAGCACCTAGGAATGGGGTCGTAAGAATATGCTCTGGAGCTCTTTGAAGAAACTTCAGTAATGGCGTGATTGTGCAGTAATCATAGGCCCGAATTTGCCTGAATTAAGGTAGAACCTAGCTTAACATGGGCATTCTGCATGCATACACATCGTACTTTTCATCTTAGATGATTTATATGTTTTATACATAATAATGTGATATTTGAGAGGTATTAATAATTACAGGCAATTTAGGGCTACAGATGACCGATCTAACCTTATGGATTTATTCGAAATGACGATGGGAGTCCAATGCTTCCAAGTGCGCATCAATCAGACTCCTGTAGCACCTTAGGGAGTCTGCAGAAGAAGCAGGAACCAAGGGGCAAATTGAATATTCAAACCTCATATGACAAATCCAACCACACAGATGAATCTGGATCGATGTTCGCAATCCATCGACGTAAAAATCAATTCAATCGAAGGCCTACATCATCAGATACATGGAGAAGAAGATGGACGGCCACAATGGTGCCACGTGGTGCCATCACAGCCGCCCCTCACCATGCCCCAATCTGGGAAGGAGAGCCATGGGCCATTGGATCGTCATCCAACGGCCGCAATGCATCCACGTCGCCCACCTCCAACCGCCTCATCACGCAAGGGAGAGATCTCGACCGTTGGATTTCCATCCAACAGCCGAGGGCGACTACACAACATTTGGAAACCTGACGCAAAGTCACCCACAGTGCATTGGTTAGCACCTTCACGACTAAGCAACCGACGTGGGTTCGAGGAGCGCCCGGTGTGAAATCAAGAGAAAAGGCGAGTGCGAGCACAATTGACCGTCGGATCTTCATCGGGTGATGGAGCGGCGAACGCGTGGCAAGAGTAGGAGCCTCGGATGAAGATGCGCACGATGACGCGCGCCATAGGAGTTAACCGGGTGCAGCACACGACTTTTAAGACATCCGATCTCTCGATTGGATGGTTGAGATGAGTAAGGATTTGAGGTGTGTTTAAGTGTTGAGCGGCAGGCATGCGAGCGAGAGCCGTCGGATGCAAATCCAAGGGTGCACAGCGTGCCACGTGTTAGCACCTGATCAACCTGTGGATGAAAGAAGGATTTAGAAGACTTAATCAGGACCATTGATCTCCCGATCAATGGATCTGATCTCAAATACCCTAAATGCCCTTCACAAAAGCTATAAAAAGAGGCCTAAGGGTCCCCTTTGAAAGCCATTCCATTAGTTTTCTTCTTCCTCCTCCTACAACTTCTCTCTCTTCTTCTTCTTCCTGTCTTCTCTACCTCTATCTCTACATCTCCGTCTGAAGCGTCCATTGGGCCATCCCGACAGATCGTTGCTGCTCTTCCCAACCTCTCCAAAAGGCCACCACGAACCACCCGTGGTGCCCTCATTCTGTTACAGTAGTAGTTGTTTACATTCATGTTTTCATTCTATCACATATATCAAATTCAATCTCTTTGTGATGTGGATATTGTGATTGATTATTTCTATTACTTGATACTTATATTTGGAACAAACACATGAAATCAAAAGTGCTTTCTCCCTCCCTGTGATCGATCGAGACTCACCAGTTCCGTTAATTTATTTGCTCGAGACGTATTTCGTGCTATACTACAACGTGCTCATCTTTTATACGATCTACACCCCGAACAAATTGGAGTCGTTGCCAGAGAGGCATGGCAACTTTTGATTTCATCTCTAATATAGTATTTTTGTGTGCAGGTACAATGACACAAAGTGGCGAACGAGGCAAAGTGGACACTGCGAAAATCAGGTACACACATTCTTATTAGAAACTCGGCTAGAAATTAAGTGTCATCTTTAAAATTCAATAGTTGTGTTTCTAATGCTCCAAAAACCTTGAAATTTGGAGTAGAACTAGATCTTCAAATTATCTCTCCAATGCCACCCTTTTCAAAATAAATTTATTCTATGGAATTTTTAAAAATTCATGGAGTACATATTGGTCAGATTGATTGAAAATAGAACTTTTATGAACTTTAGCAATCAATTCTGACCAACATACAAATTAGATTTATCTACAATTTGTGGGGTTTGAAAGATAATAAAATTATCTTTCAATATCATATTTTTAGAAAATTTTTGGAGCATATTTGATACTATTTTTAACAGAAAAACCAACACGGGGTCTAAATTCTAGATTTGACCCCTAGTTTGTTAAAAATTCATAACTAATTGTTGGAAATAGTAAAAATTTGAAAAAATACTCTCTGAAAAGCTTATTAAAAAATAAATCTTTTTGTTAAATTTAAAATCATTTGGATTCCATTTTACTTTAGAGTATACATTTGAATTGTGGCCTTCAATTTGAAAAAAAACTTAGATGTGCATGAGCCAATAGGACCACATAGACTAACTTGGACTTCGATGAGCCCAAGAATTAGTCGGTGAGGCAAGTCACCTTGTGGATCACCCACCATCTACTAAATTAAAGAAACAGGTTAAAAATTCACGAAAATATATCAAATAACCTGCATTTGGCTTGAAACTACTGAATAGTTCCAACCTCTCCTGCAAAACGTGGTGTCTGAGCCTTTGACGTAGCGTCAAACTACCACTGCTGCGAGGTAACGGAACCGAAGGTGAAAGCTAAAGGAAGAACCTTCCTCGTAGTCCTCACGTAACCAGACTGGCTGGGTTAGCCTGAGAGGCGGGAATTCCTTGCAGTCGGTCTCTCGTAGAATCTTTTTAGTAACACAAACTTAAACGAAAAATCTGGTCATCTGATCTAAAGGACCACTCTGATTAACAAGGCCTTAGCCTTGTTCTGCTTAACTACACCAACCCTTTGAGTTGGTGTATGCAAGGAAGAAGGTTGTTAGGACCTAAACTTGTGGGACCTTAGGAGCCGAACTCAAGGCAGCAAAGGCAATTTGCACCCGACCTCTCTTCTCAACCTTCTTCCACTCGATTAGCTGAAATGGGTAATCCCGATCCTCGAGTTCGTTAGGACCCTGAGAATTAGGACCTAATGGCTCGTCCGAAAGCTAGGGTCGAGGAAATGGAACAGAAATACAAGTAGAGCATCGACAGGATTCTCACGACACTCGACAGGATTCTCACAACACTCAACAGGATGCAGCATCCACCACGCGGAGAACAACTGCGAGATTTCTTCGATCCGGCGCAACAATTATAGCACCTCAGGTCTAGATTCCCGCAGACGAAGACGAATTCAAGTTGAAGCTGAATATTATAAGTTTGATTTAGACTCATTTCCATGGAAACTCGAATGAGGATCCCCTCCAGCACATCAAAGATCTGAGTCGAATTGTAGAGTCAGTTCGACCCAGGAATGTAGATATCGGAATTGTTCTCATGAAGTTTTTTCCTTTTTCTCTCAAGGATAAAGCTGCTTATTGGTTCAAGACTATCGAAAGGCCAATTAGAGCCTGGGAGGAATTACATCGCGAATTCCACCAAAAGTTCTTCCCGATTGGTTGAACAAATGCTATGAAGCGTGCGATCACGACTTTTGCCCAAGGCCCTGGAGAGAAGCTGCATGATGCCTGGGATAGATTCCATGATCTTTTCAGGAAGTGCCCACACCATGGTGTACCCAAATGGCACCTCGCTCAAGTATTTTACCATGGGCTGGATGACACACACTGGTACCTATCCGATTCATCTAGCGGTGGGAATTTCCCCGCGAAGGACGAGAATAACTCATTTGAACTGTTTGAGTCCTTAGCAGAGAACTCAATGGATGCTGCCTCAATGAACCAGTTCCAGCGACCTGGACAGCAACAAGTCAGTGTCCACGAGGCTCAAGCCGAGTGTGCCTGAGCCGACATGGACATTATCACCAAAAAGCTGGACAAGGTGGATCTACTCAATAAGAAGCTCAATGAATTAATGCGAGCGAGATCTGAATCTTCTGGCAACACTGCTCCATCTTACTCCGCTCAAGCATTCCGAGCCCCCTCTGCTTGTACATATCCGTTTACTCGGGATGTTTTCTCTCCGTCTCCGCGGGATCCTGTGTACCAGGAACCCGTGAACAATATGGATCTGGTGTCGTACAATCAGGGTTACGCACCACATGACGATGCAAGTGCGTATTCTTTTGATGAATTTGCATCTGAGATGTCTTCGGCCTACAAAGATGTCAATGCTATTCAGGGTTACGAGCGTAACAACCCATATTCTGAAACATATAACCTTGGTTGGTGCCAGCATCCCAATTTCTCCTGGTCTGGTAACCCACAGAGACCGAGTCAAGCTCCACAATATCAAACCAGACAATACAGGAATGCGTAGAACACGTATCCTAGGCAGCAGCCATTCCCGTCTCAGCAGTAACAAACTTGTTCTATTTATCAACCGCTGCACCAAGCTGCCAACTACCCTCCAAAGTGGGCTGACCCTTTGGAGTCTCTAAAGGAGGAATTGCAGGCATCAATTCGGAAATCTACTCACGACAACCTGCAAATAATGAAGGCAATGGCTAACCAAATACAAAGCATACAAAACACACAAAACCAGATGATGCAGGAGCATAAGTCACAGGGAGCTTTGCCCTCCCAACTTGTCCCAAACTCAAGATATGTGCAGAATCATGGCACCCTACCTAGACTCCAAGCACCACAGGGGTAGGACATGCTGGTCTGCAAGCACCTCCCGCACCACCTGGTTATGGGCTCGATCAGCCACCTCTGTTGCCAAACCCTATGTATCCAGACCAACCCACTCCTCTGCCCCTTCATGGACAGCACGTTGATGCAAAAGCTGTCACTCTAAGGAGCGGAAAGACTACACAGGACCTGCTACCTAGGAAAGAGGGTAATAATTTTTCCTACTCTCTACCGTAAGACGGCTCACAACCCCCTTCCTCTCACAAGCCATCTTCATTAGATAAAGGAAAGAAGCCCCTAGACCTTGAAATTCCCATCCCTTTTCCCATGGCCCTAATGCGAGATTTAGCACGGAAAAAGGACATATGGAATTTAAAGGACCTGAAATTTATGTTCAAGGAAGTTCACATTCAGGTCCCTCTCCTCAAAGCAATAGATCACATCCCTGCTGTTGCTAGGTTCTTCAAGGACTACTGTAGTCCGAAGCGACAGTAGAGAATCGGACGACAGGAAGTATTAACTGAGGAAACCAGTGCGGTTATCTTAGCTGACTTACCGCCCAAAAAGGACCCGGGCACACCACTGATTTCCTGCTTTTTGCAAGATTCCCCTTTTGATAGGGCCCTTCTCGATTTGGGATCATCCATCAACCTAACGCCCACCGCAGTATTTGATTGATTTCGATTTGGGGAGTTAAAGCCCACTTCGGTTACCATACAGTTGGCTGATCAATCGGTGAAAACGCCGAAGGGAGTGGTTGAAAATGTGATCATAAATGTCCAAGGATTCTGCTTTCTAGCAGACCTTTTTGTTCTTGATATGGAGGTTCCTCCTAATCTCCGTGATGCACCGATTATTCTAGGTCGCCTGTTTTTGGCAACAGCCCGCGCAAACATCGACTGTGCATCAGGATGAATGGAGATTGCCCTAGGAAATGAAAATCTTAGACTGGACATTTTCAGGGCATCAAAGAACCTTGATTGCAATTTAATCAAGGAGGATAGTGAAGATGAAGATTCAGCATTGTGTGGGAACATTGGGCTCCTCTGTAGCGACCCAATGGCACATTCATCTTCACTATCAAGGGTCTTAGATTGCGATCCACACAGGACTGAGACTAATGACATACACAATTCATCCCATGGATCTAGTTGTCATGGGTGTTCATCTGCTCCTAACACCCCTGATCCTGACTATCCTGTCCTATCTAGCACTGACATCTTAAGACAAGATTACATGATCACAGCAAACGGATTCTCTAGTAGTCAGGATCGGCAAATTTCCGCTGTTGTTTCCTCTCCTCCTCTGCATAAACCCCCTCCCTACCCACCGCTACTAGAGTTACAGCCCTTACCTGATTCGCTCAAGTACATGTTTCTGGGAGAAAGTGAGACGTATCCCGTGATTATCAATGCTCACTTGACTCTAGACCAGAAGCACCAATTGATCTCCGTTCTGCAAGCACATAGGGATGCTATCGGGTTGGGCATTACTGATCTCCACGCGATTTGCCCCTCATATTGCACTCACCATATCTACACTGATGAAGGGGTGAGACCGTCGAGACAACCTCAAAGGCACCTAAATCCAAATATGTTGGAGGCTGCCAAGAAGGAGATCATTAAATGGCTATAAAAAATGAATGGGGCGAATCCATCCCGACCCGCACCACGACTTCTTGGCGAGTCTGCATTGATTACAGGAAGCTAAACTCAGGTACCAAAAAGGATCATTTTCCTTTACCCTTTATTGATCAGATTCTAGAACAGCTGGCCGAGCGTAGTTTCTTATGCTTTTTGGATGGATACTTCGGGTACAATCAAGTAGTAATCAACCCGGAAGATAAAGACAAGATGACTTTTACATGTCCCATCGGAACATTCACTTTTAAGCGGATGCCTTTTGGCCTCTGCAATGCACCAGCTACTTTTTAGCGATGCATGATGGCCATCTTTTCAAACATGATCAGGGATTGCGTAGAAGTGTTCATGGACGACTTCTCCGTGTTTGGAGATGATTTTTCGTCTTATCTTGATAACCTCACAAAGATCCTGTGGAGCTGTATAGAGGTTAACCTAGTACTTTCATGGGAAAAAAGTCATTTTATGGTGAGGGATGGCATCATACTAGGTCACAGGATCTCCTCTAATGGACTCGAGGTCGATCAAGCTAAGTCTAAAATCATTTCGTGATTTCCTCTGCCTAGTTCGGTCAGACAAATCAGATCATTCTTAGGGCATGTTGAATTTTATCGAAGATTCATTCGAGATTTCTCGAAAATCGCTCATCCATTAACAAATCTTCTGATAACCAACACGCCCTTTGATTTCGAATCCTCATGTCTCAGTGCTTTCGAGACCTTGCGAAGTGCTATTTCAAGTGCACCTATTATCCAACCTCCCGACTGGTTTCTCGACTTCGAGATGATGTGTGACACCTCCGACTTCGCTGTCGGAGCCATTCTTGGCCAGCATCGGGAACGCTAATGATCGCACATGTTTCATGTGTTTGAAATCAGGGTTACAAGTAATCCGTCATCGTAGTTGCAAAACTCGTGATCAAATATAATTTATACCAAAATTCCAAGGGAGTCCCGGGTCGAACACAGGGAGGCGACGTTTACTTTGAATGAAAACCACGCTTCGATTTGTTTCTTTTTGGTGTTTTGCAGTTTTGTTTTTTTTTGTGTTTTTGAAATGAAATGACAAGAAATCACAAGAGAGAGATCAAATCGAATATGATATATCGCATGAATGTCAATTACAATAATCTAGAAAACATAAAAAGAGAGGGAGGTGAGAACAAATCTCCCGAAGCGATTATTCGGTGAGACGACGGCGCCTGGCAGAAGCTTGGATGGAGTTGGGAAGCAGGAGGATGGGGGTGAGAAGCGGGAGGACGTCGGGTAGAGGAAAGCTTCAGCGCAGCTCCGGAATGGAGGTGAGAAGGCGGAGATGATCTGCTACCGGAATAGAGGTGGGAGGACAGCTCCAAGGCGACCTATGAATGGGGATGGGAAGTTGGAGGAGTATTTGGTGGGGCAAAGTTTCATTACAGTAATAGGCACCTTGGGAGCTTGAGAGCAAGCTCTAACAGAGCATTGGTAGGCTTGCTAAAGCTTAGGAGTAGGTGGGAGTAGAGTAGGTAGAGATGGCTTGGAAGGGAGGGGGTGTTAGTCCTTTTATAATGGATGAAAAGAGGCTAGAATAGGCATGGGACCATTAGTGACCTCCAAGTCGTCGCTATAAGTGTCGTTGTAGGCAGCTCACACCCGCTCACGCTCACAGTTGGCCTTGCTGGCGTGCACACAATTAGCGATGGCTGTAAGCGTCGTGTATGTCTGCCAGGCTGTCACTGAAGGCTGGCGCCAACTGAGCACGTGCCCACTCAAGCGAGAGCTGCGCTGTCCCTCCTCATGCACGTAGAGGCCCTGCTAGCATGCGCTGGCGTGCGCCCGTATGCGCGTTGCGGGTGCGTGCTGGCGCTGCACTGCAGCTACTGCTGCATGTACGTGCATGCACTGGCTGTATTGAGAATGGGGGGGCTACGGGGATTCGAACCTGCACCCCTCCCTTGCGATCCAACGCTCCCACCGTTGCACCACATCCGCAAGTGTGCCGCGAAGATGAATTGCAGCCACGTGGTGAGGGTGGGCCCTCAGCCATTGGATTTTCATCCAACGACTAAGATCACTTGATGGACGGTGATGAGTCCATTAAAATGGACTAATATTAAGCCTAAGAATATTTAATCGTATAGTTTAGGTATGTTAATAATGGCAATTAAGTTATAGAATAATTGTACACCTCATGATTTAAGTTATAACATTCTATAACTTAACGATTTTATTATTTTTATATGCAGGTAATAAAATACACAAAGAGCAAGGGTGGGGGGAAAATTTCCCCAAACAGCCGCAACTCTTTCCCCCCTCCCCTGCCGGACATTTGGGTAATCTTCTCTTCCGCCGCCTTTCTCAACAACTGTGACCAGGGATTTGGGAAAATCCCTGAACTCACGCGCAAGGGAGGAGTTAAAGAGAGGAGGCGAGGAGAGAGGAGGATCCATCTTTCCCCCTCGCAGGGAACTGCTTCACCGTGGAAAAGGCGAACCCTGTGATCCAGAGAAAAAAGAAAAGCGTGCACTGTGCCACACTGCGTCCTCTTTCCCCTTGCGGGGAAAAAGTCTCTCCACCCGCACACCACCACCGGCGCATCGTCCTTGCACGCTGCAGGCAATCGCACGCCAGCCCCAACACCCTCTCCATCGCCTGCAGACCTGCAAAGCCACGCCGCTCACAGCGCCCGCACGGCCTCCTGGCTGCGTCCCTGTAGCCTGCACGGCCATCTTCTAGCACCTGTATCCGCATGCCATCACCTGCCTGCACCCAACACCGGGCCCACACATCCCGCAGCACATCCTCCTTGAGCGCTGCAGAGCAACTGCACGCCATCCCCCACACCTCAACTCTGCCCGCTCGCCATCTTCCAACCACTGCAGGCGCACACTAGTGCGCGCGCCTTCCTGCCTTCACCGCCCCCATGCCACAGCGGGCGCTCGCACCCAAGCTGGTGCCTCTCCTCCAGCGCGCCCCATCGCCAGCAGCAGGCACACTCCACCCTGCGCGCCTCCACGACACCTGCAGGCGCTCCCTGCCCGCACACCAGCACGCGCGTGCGCCTTCTCGAACAGCCGCAGCAGTAGCTGCCCTCCAGCAGACCGGTGTTCTTCACCTCCGGCCACCTCCCTCCGCCGCCGCTACCACCATTGGAAAGCTCTTGACCTCGCCGTCCTCTTGAGCCCTGCGTCGACCCCCGCGGTTCTCTCTCTCTCTCGCGAGGAAGAGAGAGGAAGAAAGCTCTGTTTCCATCTTAATTAGAAATTACATTCAATGCCATTGCCACCAATTTCATTTTTATTATTATTATTATATTATGGAAGAATTGCATTCAAGCACTCACAGTTCTTTCTAATTGCATGGTATTAATATTGGCTAGTTTAAAGATTGATTTTGGACTTGATTTAAGTACTAATTGTCTTTAGTACACATCACGTGAAAATTGCACTAATTCATCCTAAATTTATTGAGGATTTCTGTGAGGGAAAACTGCACTTACACCCTTAACTTTTTAGGTTATTGCAAATCTACTTTCCTTCACATTTTAAGTCCAATTTGAAAAAGAATTTCGCACTATCCGAAATAACATTAAATAATTAAGTATTGATTGCATCATTGCCTCCCTGTGGATACGACCCGCTCTTCTGCGAGTGGTTATTTTCATTATTTTTGATTAGTCGATTTTTCGACCACTTAAATGCTATAACGCTGAGCGAAAAGTCGACCATCAAAATTGGCGCCGTTGCTGGGGAGGCAACAGACACAATAGATTTACTTTATTATTTTTGAATCTTTTGAGTTGCGAAATTATCTAATCATCTTTATTATTTTGCAAGGAATCTGACACGGCAACGAGGTGCAGCAAAGCGACGACTTTGAACGTGAACAACGCGCACGGCGGAGACGATCTTTTCGGTGGACCTTGACCCCACCTGGAGGACGACAACAGGAACGCGTGGGCCTTGATCCCACGCATTTAGGCTTACGAAGAAGCCTATTTCTGATTTAGGCAGTAGGTCTTAGTTAGATTTAGTTAGATAGACATTAGAATTTAAATTACTGTCTTTTGGGCCCTTGTTGGGCATTTTTGGGAATGTGTTCCCATTTATTTAGATTATAGGATTATTTGAACTATTTTAAACTGCATTTCAGTTACTTAGTTAGATTAGGTCTGTTTGTTATTATTAATTAATTAAAAAAAAAAAAATCGAACTGCCTGCTAGAAGCTGCATATCTATAGGACGACCATCTAAGACTGAATGAGCAGCATCTAGTTTATTTTTATTGCACTCATTCATTATTGCACGAAGAAAGCTGGAGTAAGGTACGTCTTCTCTTGAGCATTAATTACTTATCATGCATATGCATTGAACCTAAATCTAAGACCACTAAAGTGCTTAAATCAAATTAATTCAGTGGTCACTTTAAACAAATTGGGATTGTTAAGAGGTTGGACTATAAAATCTGTGATTGAAAATTGTGTGCAAAAGGATCCTGTTTGCGGAATTTCAAAAAATTAAAACACGATCGTATGCTTGCACACTTAAGACACTGTGCACCTCACACATAAGGTCACTAGATAAAATTTCTACCTCTCCTCTTTTGCACCACAAGGGAAGTTAGTCGGAAATCAACAAGCCTATCCACCAAGTTACTTTGGTTCCTCGTGTGTGGGCTCGATTCGAGACTTCCATCCCCTGCGAGTAGGTTATAGGCACCAGCGAAGGTTGGCCTAGGAATCGTAATTTTTGCAAAACTTGTTTGGCCACCAACTAAACATATAACTCTAAGACCTGCAATCTACTAAAAATAGATCCCGTTGAATTTGTGTTTGCTGTGACAATAGGACTCTTTAGAAAGTTTTCTGCTGACTCCTAAGAAAATTATTTTGCTTAAAGAAATGGATTATTCTTACTCCTATCATTCAGATTATCAGAGTCAATACTTCTCACCTTTTAATCAGGATCCCATGCTCCGAGCGTATCCATCCTTTGATGGGTACATTGATAATTCATGGGATCATTCTCATTCTTACCCTGGGAGTACTGGCTTGATAACTCCCACTTTTGAGCAGAGCCTAGGAGCGGGATTTTCCAATCCTGAAATCCCTACTTCCATGCAAACACCCAACCCTCCCACCCTTAATGATTTTCCGTATCGAGGTTGGACCGATACCCCTAGGCAACCAGAGCCTGAAATTCACTATCCTCCCCAACCTGATAATAGTAGCCTCTCTTCTTTTATGATAGAAATGCAAAAACAACAAAAGAAAATAATGGAATCAATGGGAGAGATGTTGAGGAATAGTCAACAATTAAATGAAGAAATAAGACAACTTAGCTACACGGTTCCCAATAATCCTGATCCCTGCCCATCCAATCATGATCATGAAAATAATTCTGAGGTACTTAATGACAATAGGGATGCAATTTCATGTAGCGATCACTTAGACTCTCCCAATGAGACATGGCCACTAGAGGACAATAATCATAGTGATTATCCCCCTGAACTATATTGGAGTCAAAAGCAAGAGAAGATTATTTGTCCTATCACTTCCCCTCTTGATTATTTGGTGGAATCCCATTCTACTCTTAGTGAGCCTACTCCTGACCCTCTACTTAGGGAATCAACACCTATCATTCAATATCCTGAGGATTTAAATGCACCTAATGAAGGTGACCCTAAGGGAATGGAGGATGATCAATTCTGGTCTCAGGGATATGAAGAGTCTAATTCAGAGGATGAGGATGCCCCAATAGAGGAACATGGACTGAAAATCTGGAGTAAATCACAGCAGAATCATTTATCATTTGAGGATTTAGCTCCAGAAGATAGAAATAATATGATTAAATCTAGATTCCTCTTTTCTTTTGAGAGCCATCCTCCATCAAAACAGGAGTTGATATTAGAGGAGGACAAACAAAATAATGAGAAGTCTATGGGAGACTCTCGGGAACAAAACATGTCAATTGAGGATTTATACCCCGAGAAGAATGACGAATTCAATGATATAGGCTTCCTCCAAAATATTAAAACTGATCCTCCCTTAGAAATAATTGAGGATACTGATCCAACTCCTAAGGAATCACAGATAAACCCAGATAAATATTTGACTAAACCAAACGAATCTGGAGATAAGCTGAATGATAATGATTCTTACATCTTGACCCTGCCATCAAAGGGTTGCAATTTGGAGTCTACCCTTGATTTAAATACGACTCTGATTATTAATGCTAGGCAGGATAACTTGAAGTTGTTTACAACTGTTAGGGAGTGTACGCAATCTAAATCATTGTTGGAATTGGACTTAACACCAACTAAGCCCTCATTGGACTTAACCATTACCTTCCAACACTACAAACAACCCTTATACTCCCTAACCGATCCTTGGCTCAGATCTCTGCTCATGTACATTCTTTCTGGAGACTATATCAGGCCAGTACATCCTAGGGTAGAATGGCGAGTATGGATTGATGCTTGTACTTTTACTCTCGCCATTCAAGGGTTTGAACTAATAATGATTATATCTTTTAAAACCCATCTTGCTTTGGAGGACCTTTGTTATCCTCCACTTATTCCATTTCGGGAGGTCCCTTTTCATATTCCGTTTATTATCCCTAGACCTCCTAAGGTAGCCAACAAGGTTTTTCGCTTTCATATCTTCTGGCGAGCATTTGGAAATACATTACATCATCAGCTCATCAACATCCGTGGTTACCTGTTTTCTAGGCTTGCACTGTTACGCATATTCTTAGGGCCTAAACTTTTCTGTCTGGAACCTGACTTACAGGTTCCTTATAAGTCTGGCTGCTGACAGAAAATGCAGCGCTTGTTGGGAGGCAACCCAGCAAACTATGTCAGGTGATTTCTTTCCTTTCTCCTCCTGTTTTAATTTTACAATGGGGACATTGTAGGATTTAGGCATGGGGGAGTGCATTTGCATTTTAGGTGCATTCATGCATTTAGGTTAGCATATAAAAAAAAAAATTTCTCTTTTCTTAAGCTGATTGGGTTAGTCCCTAGTAGAATACCTTTATCATTGGAGGTTTTTCTTCTTGAATTATTTCTTAAGTTTAGAATCAAGTACATTTATGCACGTAAACTTGGTAAGGGATCCTTAAGGAAAACCAATGAGCATTTGTAGTCTACTGAACCCTTGGACAATTCATAGAGAGCCAGGCATACTATCTTCTAGTAAACCCACCTCATATTTGTGAGAAGAAGTAGAGAGATTACTGTTGCGCTAAGTCTAGTGTAAGGACTCTTAAGTTCTGGATAATTAGATGATACTTCAGAGTTAGGCGTAGTTTTCACTCTCTGTTCCTGGGTGTGTACTTTGAGTGAATTTCTGAGAGTCACCAAATAAGGCAGATACACAGAGATTGAGTCTTAATAAAGCTATAACTATGGTGGATGGTTACGACCGTCCTTTATAGAGTCCTCAGCTGAAGGAGGGTAATAGTGTCAAAGGTCAGAAATACGCCTGTCCTATCCATTCTTTCCTGGTGCCGAGAATAGGCACTTCCACCAAATAAGCCACACAACTTCCTCTTGACCATCATCATCCCTAATAATGCCTCATAAATAAAAGTCTGTATCGTGTTGTGCTGATTGAAAAAGAAACAAAAACAAGAAGAAATTAAAAAAAAAAAGAGAGAGAAAAGAAGAAAAAGAAGAAATAGAAAGAAGAAAAAGAAAAAAATAGTTATATTACGAACAAAAAAAGAAAAAAGAAAAGGGGTCCAAGTGTATGATGTAACACTATTTCTGAGGTAACAAACACCTATCGCGTTCCACCAAATATGACCCATACCTACCTTCTAGTATTTTTGATCGCCTGAATACTGGTTGAGGACTCTAACTTAGTTATAAAGTTATTAGGACTTTAATTGAAGTGTAGATGCCATGTGAGGCCACCAAATAGTGAGTATAATTTCTAATTCTAGCGAGATTCGTGATCTCAGAAAGAAAGAAAGAAAAGAGAGAGTACCCAGGAACATTAAGAGAGCACAGTTATATAGCCTCTCTCAGAATTGACTTGTCTAATAGTCTAGAGAGCTAGAGTCTACAGTACTAGACTATATGTAGCACCAGTTGAGTGTATGCCACCAAATACAAATCCATTCAACTTGATATCTCCTACCTAAGCCAAACGCCGGGGTCAAATTACAGATTATCGTCTGCTCTATCCTCGAGGGAAGTAGTTGCCTATCTCGACAGAAATTTTTGCCAAGGGTGATGTATAAACTCCCAATGCGAATCGGCTCTTTCACTTGGAACTATTACCTAGGCTATCAGCACTTCATATTTGTCTGGATTTCTAAAGTTTTGAAATAAGAAAAGAAGTCTTCTGATTACTTCTATTATTCTTTTTTGCTAGGGACTAGCAAATCTTAGGCATGGGGGTATTTGATGAGTCCATTAAAATGGACTAATATTAAGCCTAAGAATATTAATTGTATAGTTTAGGTATGTTAATAATGGCAATTAAGTTATAGAATAATTGTACACCTCATGATTTAAGTTATAACATTCTATAACTTAATGATTTTATTGTTTTTCTATGCAGGTAATAAAATACACAAAGAGCAAGGGTGGGGGGATAATTTCCCCAAACAGCTGTAACTCTTTCCCCCTCCTCCGCCGGACATTTGGGTAATCTTCTCTTCCGCCGCCTTTCTCAACAACTGTGACCGGGGATTTAGGAAAATCCCTGAACTCACTCGCAAGGGAGGAGTTAAAGAGAGGAGGCGAGGAGAGAGGAGGATCCATCTTTCCCCCTCGCGGGGAACTGCTTCACCGTGGAAAAGGCGAACCCTATGATTCAAAGAAAAAAGAAAAGCGTGCACTGTGCCACACTGCGTCCTCTTTCCCCTTGCGGGGAAAAAGTCTCTCCGCCCGCACACCGCCGCTGACGCATCCTCCTTGCGCACTGCAGGCAACCGCGCGCCAGCCCCAACACCCTCTCCATTACCTGCAGACCTGCAAAGCCACGCCGCCCACAGCACCCGCACGGCCTCCTGGCTGCGTCCCTGCAGCCTGCACGGCCATCTTCTAGCGCCTGTAGCCCCGCGCCATCACCTGCCTGCACCCAACACCGCACCCGCACATCCCGCAGCGCATCCTCCTTGCGTGCTGCAGAGCAACTGCACGCCATCCCCCGCACCTCAACTCTGCCCGCTCGCCATCTTCCAACCACTGCAGGCGCACACCAGTGCGCGCGCCTTCCTGCCTTCACCGCCCCCACCCCACAGCGGGCGCTTGCACCCAAGCCCGCGCCTCTCCTCCAGCGCGCCCCACCGCCAGCTGCAAGCGCACTCCACCCTGCGCGCCTCCACGCCACCTGCAGGCGCTTCCTGCCCGCACACTAGTGCGTGCGCACGCCCGCTCGAACAGCCGCAGCAGCAGCCGCCCTCCAGCAGACCGGCGTTCTTCACCTCCAGCCACCTCCGCCGCCGCCGCTACCACCATTGGAAAGCTCTTGACCTCGTCGTCCTCTTGAGCCCTGCATCGACCCCCGCGGTTCTCTCTCTCTCTCTCTCGCGGGGAAGAGAGAGGAAGAAAGCTCTGTTTCCATCTTAATTAGAAATTACAATCAATGCCATTGCCACCAATTTCATTTTTTTTATTATTATTATATTGTGGCAGAATTGCATTCAAGCACTCACAGTTATTTCTAATTGCATGGTATTAATATTGGCTAGTTTAAAGATTGATTTTGGACTTGATTTAAGTACTTATTGTCTTTAATACACATCACGTGAAAATTGCACTAATTCATCCTAAATTTATTGAGGATTTCTGTGAGGAAAAACTGCACTTACACCCTTAACTTTTTAGGTTATTGCAAATCTACTTTCCTTCACATTTTAAGTCCAATTTGAAAAAGAATTTCGCACTATCCGAAATAACATTAAATAATTAAGTATTGATTGCATCATTGCCTCCCTGTGGATACGACCCGCTCTTCTGCAAGTGGTTATTTTCATTGTTTTTGATTAGTCGATTTTTCTACCACTTAAATACTATAACGCTAAGCGAAAAGTCGACCATCAGGCGGCCCTTGGAGATGTGGTGGGTGACTTTGGGTGCTCCAGATGGTGCCACATGGAACCATCTGGACTGTCCACCCTTCATTGCTACAGAGGATACCACGATGCTCAGATCAAGGTGATTTCTACGTTGTCAGACTGCGATCGTCGCTCCGGATCCATCCGTACGGTCGGATTTTTCATCTGAAGTCCATAAGAACGTCGCATTGCCTCCTGGCCATATAAAATAAAGGAATTAATATACAAAACATACAACTATCCTAAATGCCATGCAATGGATGTTATGTAGTATTTATAACTTGATATGCAATGCTAAGCCTAGGAGCTATCATAAATAAGCATTTTATCATGAATTCATGTATGTTTATCATACCCCCATACTTACTTTTTGCTAGTCCCTAGCAAAATTAGCCTAAATGCTATTTATAAAAGTTGAATTAGGATTCGATCTCTTAAGCATAATTTGTTGGTTGTTTTAGGAACTTTCAACTCAAGACCTGGTTACGAAGACTCAACAGTGCCCGGATGTCTGCCAAAATGCAGGCCGTCTAAGCCCTCGCCTTATTTGAGAAGAGAAGATACAAAAAATTTTTCTTCTTTTTCTTCTTTTCTAATTTTTTTTGTACTTTTGGAGTTTGAGAGTTTTGGGATAATTTTTTACGGCTACCCGACCCTCCCAAGACTCAAAAAGGACTCTAAGTGTTAAGCATCTAGTGAAAAGAGTGAAAGACTTACTAGGTGGCCGTTAAAATGGACTTCGGGTTTCTACAACCCTAAGTGACCTTGCCTAGAGGTTTATCTTTTCGAATGGTAGCTTTCTCTCTACATTTTTAATTTATGGGGTCAACACAAGGGTGAACCCAGTGTATATTTCCCTGATTTATTCTACTTTCCCACTTCTTCCCTAAGTATTTTGGTAATTATCGTGCATTTTTTTTGTAAACTGGGTTCTGGACAATTGGCCAATGGGTTATTACCCACAACAACTTGCCAGCCATACTCGTGTGGTAAAGTGGTTTTTTTTTCTATTTATTTTTTTCTCCTTTTTTTATTTTTTCTTTTTCTTCTTTTTTTTAAGTAGGTGTCTTCCCTGACCTAAGATTTACCTAAAGGTAGTACAATGAAAATGGTCTTGTGACTGGGCTCTAGACAACCGACCGATGAGCTGTTACCACTGACAACTTGCTAGCCATACCACCTTAGATAGTTCATTAGCTACCCAATTTTCAAAGAAACTGCCAAAAAGTGAGTCAGTGCAAAAAAAGTGTGTAGATGCTTAGACTTAAAGTCCCCCCAAATCAGAGGGCGGGTTGATAAGTTGCATACTTATCATCCCAATTTATTTACCAAATTAAAATGAATTTTAATTGGCAAGGACCCAAGACTAAGTCCAAATTCAAGTGGACACCCGGGCTAATTAAGCCCGAAGACCTAAAGAGTCTAAGTATTCAGGTCTCAAAGTATCAATTCCTAAAATTTGCAACTCCTAATGCCTAAGTTCTCGTCTCCTAATTCAAAAATTTTTTTATTATTATTTTTTTCTCTTTTTTTTTTGAATTAAATAACAGGAAATTACTATTACAGCTGGCAAAAAGATTATAAGATATATCCACCCCCCATGCTTATCTATTGCAATGTCTTCATTGTTAAAAATGCAAGCATGCAGGAGAGTAGAAGTGGAAGAATAGCACCTGATTTTCGTGGGATTCTGGTCAGCTTGGAATAGTCTTTACACGTGCTAAGTTTAGTGCCTTCAACTAGGCGATGATCGGCCCGCAGTGGTTAAGGCAAGGTAAGAGCAACCTTGTCCGAGACGGGTTTAGGGAGCGCATGGTCAACAAAGGGTTTGAGACGCTGTCCATTGACCTTGAAGATATTACCTGTCTTTGGGTCAGAGATTTCGATGGCCCTGTTAGGGAAAATCCACTCAATAACGAACGGGTCGTCGCACTTAGACCTGAGTTTTCTGGGTAAAAGCTTCAATCGAGAATCAAAAAGCCAAACCTTCTGGTTCGGCCCAAAGCTCTTACGTGAAATCATCTGGTCATGGAGAGCTTTGGACCCTACCTTATAGATTCTGGCATTTTCATAAGCATCATTTCGAAGCTCCTCCAACTCAGATAGTTGGAGTTTCCTGATTTTCCTGGCCAACTCAAGGTCAAAATTACATTTCCTGATGGCCCAAAATGCCCGATGTTCAAGTTCTACGGGTAAGTGACACACCTTACCAAACACTAGACGGAATGGAGGCATACTGATAGGTGTTTTGTACACCGTACGGTAGGCCCAAAGAGCATCATCTAGCTTTTGGGTCCAATCCTTCCTATCAAGCCTAACGGTTTTCTACAAAATATTTTTGATCTCCCGATTGGAGACCTTGACCTGTCTGTTCGTCTGAGGGTGGTAAGTGTGGAAATTCTATGATTCAGCCCGTATTTCCCCAATAAATTCTGAAACTGAGCATGAGTGAAATGTGTGCCACCATCACTGATAATTGCCCGAGGAACCCTGAACCAACTGAAGATATTTTTCTTCACAAAATCGATGACCATCTTGTGGTCATTGGTCCGGGTGGGAATTTCCTCAATCCATTTAGACACGTAATCAACAGCGACCAAAATATACTGGTGTCGAAATGAAGGAGGGAAGGGTCCCATAAAGTCGATGCCCCAAATGTCAAAAATTTTGACAGAAAGAATTGGGTTCAGGGGCATCATATCTCTCTTAGCTATGTTCCCGTGTGTCTGGCATCAGGTGCATGACTTTGAGAATTCCTAGGCATCCTTAAATAATGACAGCCAATAGAATCTAGATTGCAAGATTTTTGCTGCCATCTTTTTCCCAGAAAAATGTCCACCACACGCAAAGGTGTGGCGGAACTCAAGTATGCTATGGAACTCGATTTTCAGGATGCATTGATGAATAATCCAGTCTGCGCCGATGCGGTACAGCTCGGGATCATCCCAAAACTAATATTTGGCCTCAGACACAAGTCTATCCCGTTGTTGTTTGGTCCAGTCCTGGGGGATTTCACCAACGGCCAAATAATTGACAATATCCACAAACCAGGGGGTTCGGATACCCAAGACTATAAGGATAGTTTCATCTGGAAAAGTATCAAAGATCGGGACATCCGGATGAGGAAAATCAATTAGGATTCTAGAGAGGTGATCCACCACTACATTTTGTGCCCCGGCTTTATCCCTGATTTCAAGATCGAATTCTTGAAGCAGCAAAGTCCAGCAAATAAGCCAGGGTTTGGCATCCTTTTTGACCAAGAGATGTTTTGAGGCCGAGTGGTCGGTATAGATGATGACACGAGAACCTAAAAGGTAAGCCCTGAATTTTTCTAAAGCGAAAACTACATTTAGCAATTCTTTTTTAGTAACAGTGTAGTTCCTCTAGGCTTCGTCCAGAGTCTTGCTAGCATGGTAAATCATAGAGGTCTTTTTCTCAATCTTCTGACCCAAGACAGCCCGATGGCATAATCAGATGCGTCAGCCATAATCTTAAATGGGGTTGTCTAGACCGGTGGTTGCAACATCGGGGCACAGGTGACTGTCGTTTTTAATAAATCAAATGCCTTATGGAATGATTCATCAAACTCGAACGGCATGTCTTTGGCCAGAAGGTTACTCAAGGGTCGAGCAACCTTCGAGAAGTCCTTAGTGAATCTTCTGTAAAAATCCACATGCCTAAGGAAAGAGCAGATCTATTTTATAGCTGTGGGTGGAGGAAGTCTAGAGATAGCATCCACCTTAGCTTTATCAACCTCAATACCTCGACTAGAGACCACATGACCCAGGACAATGCCTTCCTGAGTCATAAAGTGGCTCTTTTCCCAACTAAGGACCAGTCGTGTTTTGATGCATCTCTGGAGGATCAATTCCAAGTTAGCTAGGCAAGACTTAAAAGAATCTTCGAAAATGGAGAAATCATCCATGAACACCTCAATACAATCTCCCACCATGTCAGAAAAGATGGCCAGCATGCACCTCTGAAAAGTCGCAAGTGCATTACAAAGCTTAAAAGGCATTCTACGGAATGCAAAGGTTCCATAGGGACATGTGAAGGTTATCTTTTCCTGGTCTTCGGGATGGATAATGACTTGGTTATATCCCTAATACTGTCCAGGAAGCAAAAGTATTTTTGCCCAGCTAACCTTTCAAGGATTTGATCGATGAATGGCAAGGGAAAGTGATCCTTTTTAGTGGTTGTGTTCAGCTTTCTATAGTCAATACAAACTCTCCAAGCAGAAGCTTAACAAGTAGTGAAGGTTTCCCCTTTCTCGTTAGTCGTAACGGTTATTCCCGCCTTCTTGGGTACAATCTGAACTAGGCTAACCCACGAACTATCTGAGATTAGGTAAATAATCCTAGCATCGAGCCACTTGATTATCTCCTTCTTGACCACTTCTTGCATATTCGGGTTTAGTCTACTCTGCATCTCATGAGAAGGGAGTAATCCATCTTCCATAAAAATACGATGATTACAATAAGATGGCTCAATCCCCTTAAGGTCATGGATGGTCCAACCAATTGCCTCCTTGTTGTCCTTAAGGACCTTAATTAACCTCGATTCTTGCTCCTTAGTCAAATCAGCACTAATAATCACAAGGAGCGTGTTTTCAGGTCCTAAGAACTCATATTTCAAATTTTTGGGCAATGGTTTCAGTTCCAGCTAAGGTGAGTTTAGAATAGAAGATAGGGAGGATGCTGACAAAGATTCATCAGGACGATCCAGTGGAAGAGGCTGGGAATGAACAAAATCAACAGTCTCTTCAGGATGTGGCAGGTCTACCATGAAGGGTTGTGGGTTGGGTTCGCTAAAGCTAGTGGAGTCCTCGAGTGCACTGATCATCATACAAGTCTCAAAATCTTGATCCTTGAGCTCCTCAATGAATCCACAATCCTCAAATCCTCTTATCGCCTTAAAAATATCCAGATTTAACTTCTTATCCCCAAAGGTGATCTCTATACTACCGCTTTCACAATTTATGTTGGCCTTGGCGGTAGCTAGGAACAGATGCCCCAGAATGATGGGTGTGTTCCTCAAATAGTTAGGTACATCCATGTCAAGGACGAGGAAATCTACAGGAAAATAGAAATCCTTGGCCTTGACAATTACATCCTCAATAACGCCTCTCGGTGTGGTGACCGAACAGTCTGCTAATTACAGCGTTACTGAGGTTGGCCTGAGTTCACCTAACCCAAACTTCTCATAAAGAGAAGTTGGGATTAGGTTAATGGATGCACCTAGGTCCAATAGTGCCCTATCAAAAGTGTACTCCCCAATAACGCATGAGATCAAGGGGGCACCTGGATCTTTCCTATTTTGAGCAAGGTGATGCAGGATAACAGAGCTTGCCTGCTCAAAGAGAATCACCTTCCTCGAAGTGGGTTCTCTCGGCTTACGCTTTTGGGTACACAGTTCTTTCAAGAACTTAGCGTAAGTTGGGATGTGCTTAATAGCATCCAGGAGTGGAATATTTATCTCTACGCTCTTGAATAAATTAGGAGCTCCTCGTTGCTATCTATGGTTTTCTTCTTCTTGGTTTTCAATAGGGCCTTAGGGAACAGGATATGGGTGGTATTTTCAATTTTCGGTCCCTAGGCCTTATTCTCTTCTTCAATCTCCTCCTCTCTTTCAAGCCCCCCAGGGTTTTGACTTCTAGAAGGTAATTAAGGGTCCTGGGTTTGCTTTCCACTTCTCAAGGTGACAGAGTTTGCAGAGGCATAAGGGTTTGGGTCTTGAGGTGGGTTAGTGAAGATTGGAGGGCCTTGGTTGGTCATGTAACCAGAAGAAGAAGATGAGGGACCCTGCTCAACCACCTGAGCATGTGCGTGTGGGTCCCTTTGATTCCCGTACCCTTGGGCTCTATTGCCCTGATTTTGCACATTGCGCGGGTTGGGTACGGGTTAGGATGGTAGAGATCCGGGTTGTCGAGTGTTAGCAAATAACCCAGATTGCAAGTTATCCAATGATGTCTTCATTTGCTGCATAAGCTGAAGCATTGACCCTTGCAGTTCTACCATCTGCCTATTTAAGTCAGCCTACCCTGCAAATTGTTGGGCATTCCAACATGGCTGAGTAACCGGTCTCTGGGCCAACTAGGTGTATACTTGACCCTGACCCATAAGTCTTTGAGATGCATAGTTGCTGGGTCAAGTTTGGGTCTGTTGCCCTTGACTTTTCCAGGAGAAGTTGGGGTGGTTCCTCCAACCTGAGTTATAAGTGTTGGAATACGGGTTGGACCAAATATTCTCCTGCATTGCATACGCATCCTCATAGAATGAGGATGGAGAGAAGGAAGGATCAGAAAAACTAGGATCAAAGGCCCCAATTTGGAACCCATAAGGTTCCAAGAAATCCTGGCTCACAGGTTGAGCCGAATCAAGTTGGTTCACGAACTCCCACCCCGTGGGAGCTCATGAGGAATGGAATCCCGAATTCTAGGATTGAGTAGGTATAGAAGTGTTTCCTAAATTCCTAGATATCCGTTCTTCCATTCTCTTATCAACCAAGTCTATTTTATCCAGTTAATTACAAATCAATTCCATGTCAAATGAATGAGAATCCTAGATCTCATTAGCACTTGACCTGCGTTGTTGGGACCGGTTGAATGCATCCATGGAGGCATGATTAATTGAGTTCTCACTCATTTCCTCAAACAGGTCGTATGCGCTATCTGCATCCCTGTTGAGGAAATTGCTTTCGCAGAAAGTGTCCACGTGATTACGGAGTTGCTCCACCAACCCGTGATAGAAAATCTGCATGAGTTGCCATTTTGGCACCTCGTTGTGTGGACATTTCCTCAAAAGTTCTTGGAATCGTTCCCAGGCACCATGAAACGGTTCCCCCGGCCACTGGGCGAAAGTGGTAATCACCCGTCGCAAGGCATTGGTCCTTCCGATAGGGAAGAATTTTTTCAAGAAAGCTGATTCAAGAGCAGCCCAAGTTTCTATCGACCTTCCTATGGTCCGGTACCAATGTGCGTCTTTATCCCTGAGAGAGTGGAGTAAGAGTCTCATGATCATTTGCTCTTCGTTCACATTCCTTGCTTTGGTGGTCTGAACCAAAGTGGTTAGATCCTCCAAGTGCTGGAATGGGTCCTCTGAGCCAAGCGCATGAAAATGCTTAATCAAGCTTAAGACTTAGGGATTGATTTCTATGTCCCCAGCGGGAATCATGATCACAATGTTGGGACATTCCTCATAGTTTGAAGGATCATAAAAATCCTTCAAAGGCCAAGCGCCCTGACCATTCATACATTAGAACCATTGCTGCATCTGCTGCATTTCTTCCAACTGCCTCTGAATCAACTCCTACTGGTTTGGGGGTGGGGGAGGTGGTTGTTGATCAGCCATGGGAGCTGCTTGGCTAAAGCTCAATCTCCGCCTCCAGGAATGGTCTAAAGGTCCTTCCAATCTAGGGTTCAATGACCTCCTTCCAAGCATACACTAGAAGGAAGTCAGAAGGACAGGGAAAAGAAGGAACCCTGTAGCACAAAAATGCAAGCCTGTCCTTAGGTTGGGTAGCCTAAAGGTCTACAGACTCTCAAAATCCATCCTAAGATTATGGATGATTTACTCTACTTATGTCCAGGCAATCCAACCAATTAGAAGGAGGGACTGGAGAGAAGGTTCTTCCTTTGGCTTGCGCCTCCGGTTCCTAGTGTACCCCCTAGCCACGGTCATTTGACGCTACTCCCCTAGCTAGACATCAAATTGACTAGTATAAGTAGGTTAATCGTGAATAATCTCAATCTGGATCCCGTAAAGCGAACCAGTCTTTAGAACCAACGTCTACTCAATTTTAGTTAGGCTTGGGACAATGGTGCTTCTGGAATGTGATGGGCCCTTAATGCGTTTCTCCCTTAATGATTTATTTGAGAATGAGTGAATGTGCACAACCAAGAGGTTTTCAAGCAAGATTATTAATGATGAGGTGAGTTTTAGAGTACGAATCTTGCTTAATAGCTTTTAAGATTCAAATATTAGGTGTTTTCAATCAAGTTTTGTGAGGCAAACCAAGTTTGTTTTTAAAAGCACGTGTTCAAGTATTTTCCTTTAGAAATCAATAAAAATATGGAGTGCCTGGCTTGACCTAGTTATTGAATCCTATGGGGTAGCTACAAAATGAACCTCTTTTAGATTAGGTGGTGTAGCCCAAGCAATTCAATCAATCAGCTCAATGCACCATCAATTAAGGCACAAAAAGGTGATTAACCTAATATGATTTCTACTCTTTTATGTGTTGAATTTGTGTACTGGGTCCACAGGTCGGAATCCGGTTGAGTAGATGAAAATCAAGTCAGGTTATGTGACTCTGATGTGGGTGTATAAAGTGTGTAAATTGATTTGTCCCACAGAAAGTATCTTTTTTTTTTTTTTAAATGTGGGGGTGAGGTGGATGAAGGTGGCAAACAAGACAAACAATTCTATCCTAGGGTTTACACAAACACCTAAGTAGATTAAGTCTTGGTTATGGGTGTGGCGAAATGAAACTAGTGGAGGGGGAATGTGGGGGACATTTACAAAACACTCTACCTGCACTTTACTCCAGTCTACCACACTTAGATCTCCATACTAGGGTACTTGCAAGATAGTAGATCAAATACAAGCGGGGTTAGTGCTATGTAAATGCAAAGAAGCGCATAAAACAATAAAGTAAATTCTGTTGCCTCCCCGTCAACGGCGCCAAAATGATCGCACGTGTTTCGCGTGTTTGAAATTAGGGTTACGAGTAACCCGTCGTCATAGTTGTAAAACTCGTGATAAAATATAATTTATACAGAAACTCCAAGGGAGTCCCAGGTCAAACACATGGAGGCGACATTTACTTTGAATGAAAACCGTGCTTCGATTTGTTTCTTTTTAGTGTTTTGTGGTTTTATTTTTTTTTTGTGTTTTTGAAATGAAATAACAAGCAATCACAAGAGAGAGATCGAATCGAATATGATATATTGCATGAATGTCAATGACAATAATCTAGAAAACATAAAAAGAGAGGGAGGTGAGAAGAAATCTCCAAAAGCGACTGTTCGGTGAAACGATGATGCCTCGTGTTCGTCGCGCTTTTGTGCGGTTTGTTAAAAGATAATATCGCGTTGTAGTATAGCCGCTAAAGCGTTCAAAACAAATAAAGATTTTTATTACTCGAAAACCGGAGTATCCGAGGTCGAACACAGGGAGCAATCTCAGTACTTTGTAAAACCCAAGAATACAACTGTTAAATGCAAATATAATTGATTCAAAGAGTTTTTTAAAAAAAAAGTAGAATTAGACGTCTAATTTATGTATCAGACGTCTTAAATGTGATCTTGCTTTCTCTCTTCCTTCTTCTCCTTTCTGCTTCTGTATCTTTCCTTCTTCTGCTTTGCCTTTCTGATCTCTTTGCAATCTTCCTTGTCCTTCTTCTTCTTCTCTGTGAAGACTTCTAATCTTTCTGCTTTCCTTCTTCTCCTGCGAAGGCTTCTTTCTTCTTCTTCTGTCTTCTTCTTTGGCTTGCTTCTCCTTCTTCTGCAGCGACCAAGTCCTTCTGCGATCAGCCTGCCTGCACAGGAGCAAAACCTAACCCTTCTCCCTCTACCCGCGCGTCTCTCTCTCTCAAGCAATTCACTCTGAGCGGCTCTCCCAGAGCCACAGGCACTAATCGGGTCGGATCGTACCCGGGACCAGGCGCACCTGAAGGTGGTGTGATGCGCGAGGAGTGCTTAGGTCTAGGTCGGGTCGGATCCGCCAAGTCCACGTGGTCAGGCCACGGACGAGGCGGGTGGGGTCAGTGAGGGACCTCACCCCTGTGCTTTCGAGGCAGTAAAGCTATATCACAAAAACTCTTTATACCATACCTGTGCCTTGAGATTCCACGATGTGGGACTAAACGTTCCGCCCTTCCTTTGCGCGCGCCCGCAGACTCTCGTGTGCAATTGCCCACGCTGAAGGCCCTGCTGGTGCTCCTCGCTGAACTCAGTCACCTCGCGATACTTGCGAGAGTCTGCTACACCTGCCGCCTGGGAAGCCTGACGCCCGCTGCTGCTCCAAGCTTCCTGCTGCTTCGGCTGTTAATGGCGGCCGGGGCGTTCACCTGAGATTCCATAGAACGACCTATTGGCCCAATTAGAATAGCTGGAAACTTTCGCCGTAGCACGGCGAAGGTGGTGGGTGATGCTGCAGGTTGTCGGTCGGCCTAGGCGTGCGTGCCTAGGTCAACCTGTGGCCGGAGATGGTGGGTTGGTCGGGGGGTGCTTGTAGAAGTCTGGAGTGGCAGTGATGGGGTGGAATGGGTTCCTGGTGGTGAGGCGAAGCTCACGAGGTGGTTGGCGAGCCGTGTGGAGTGGCGGAGTGGTGTGGGCGGCTCGCCGGAGTGGGGTCGGAGGCGAGGAAGATGGAGGCGGTTAGGTACTGTCGAGGGGTAATCAAGTAAAACAGTTGGGGGAAAAGAGAGAGGAGAGGGTGGAGAACGTATCTGGGGTTGTTTGGAGGGAAGGGAGGCGGCGGAGAGGACGGCTCGTAACTACCGTCGTCGGGGAAGAAAGACCCTGAGGGAGGAAGCGGCGACGAAGATGAGGTCAGAAGCGTGCGCGCGAGGTACAGCGTGACGCGGGAGGAAGCGGTGGAGAGGACTCTGCTGCTGGTATGGCAGCAGAGCGACGAGAAGGAGGGAAGGAGGTCGCCGGAGCTTGTGGGTCGTTTGGCCGGAGATGGGAGAGGGAGGAATTTGGAAGGGATCTCCGTCAAAATCAAGCTTAGCCTCTTCGGCCGGAGTTGTGGGTTCTTATATAGGCACTGGACTGGGTGTGCAGGGCGTGAAGGGCACGTAATTGCCTGAGGTTGGTCACCGGAGATGGAAAGGAGTTAGGATACCCAAATCTCTCGTGCGTTCGCACGAGAGATTGGGTTCACACCAGCGATTGTAATTGACTTTATAAGGAAGGGAATTCCTCAGAGAATCCTCCTTCCATTTCTGGGAGGGAATCTCTGAGGGATTAGAGAGCAATCCCACTCCGAACCTCGCCGGAGCTCGGTTCTGCCCTAGCAATGGCGGAAGGACCGGTTTGCAAAGGAGGCGAAGAACCTAGGGGGTTCTCTGCAACGGTATTCAAAAGATAGGGACCAATTTGTGATTTGGGTGTACTAAATTGCAAAGTAGGTCAAGATGACCTCTCCTTAGGTCCAAATTTTGGTACAAACCTAATTTGGACCTAGGGAATCCAATGGTGAAGTTGGATTTTAGGTTTGACCTCGTTTGTCTGGACATTTTACGTAAAAACCCAAATTAGGTTAATTGAAGAGTTAGGACCCTAATCTAAGTCAAACTAGGTTCCAAAGGCCAAATTAAGTGTTCCAAACCCTAGAGGATGTTTTTCCATGATTTTTAGAGGGTTTACTTGCTTTTTGTTATGGCCGGAACCTTGTTAATTTAAGCGGGTCTGTTTTAGGGTTACCAAGTGTCTTTTAGTTCTTAGATTGCACATGAACCCATTTCTGATTGACTCAACCCACTTTTTATCTCATTTAGACCATTTGACCTATGTTTTGCCTCTGAGAAATCCCGTTTATGTACTGCAATGGTAAAATTGCAGTTTTAACCTTTATTTCATGTTTTCTTCTCAGGGCACTTGTTCCTTCAGTTAGGCCTTCTTCTAGGTTATGTAGGAGCTTTTATCTTCTTTATTGGGTCAAAATGAGCTAGTTATGGCTCATGATGAGGCTCTCATGATACCCAAATGCCTAGCTTTTGCTAGTCCCTTAGCAAAATTTCAAAGTTTTAACTTCCGTTCTAGACCCTGAATATCTGTCAACAATGATAAGTGCTTCTCCTTTTCTTTTGTGATTAGGTGGGAATGCTGACAATAGGCCTAGAGGTACTCAAGTACCAACCAAAATCCGGACCTGTTCCGCTTTAGCCTCAGTCTTCTGCAAAGGTTTCTACGGCCCACAGAAACTAACCTAGGGTTTGTTGGACTCCGCGGTTAAAGCACCCGTGCTTGAGATATTTTTAGCCTAAGTTCAGTTTGCAGTGCGTTTTTTTGTAAGAGAGAGATAGAAGATTTATTTGTTTGGAGAGCTTTTCTCCCTCTTTTCTTTTTATTTCTAGCTTCGGATTAGCTTCTCAACACGGTCTGTATCGGATTCCTCGTCCCCATCATCAATCCTCAAGGGTCCCTGGCTTTCGAGATTTTGAGCTAATCCCGCCCATGGCAACCCCCGGAACCCTGGCTTTCGAGATTTCGAGATAATCCCGCCCATGGCGTTCCGTGGCCAAATCCAGACCCTGGCGATCGACATTTCGTGATAATGCCGCCCATGGTATCTGAACCAGCAGAGTGCTTACATGCCCCCGGTAGGATATTTAAATATCCCAAGAGACAAGCACTGAGGAGACGATATGTTGTTACGCATCTTCGAGGGGAATTTCCCGCCTCTCCGCGCTAGGAACTCGTCCAAATCAATTTGTGTTGATTGACCGCTCCTAATCTAGGTGACTTTTCAGAACATTAAACGCTTTTCACGTGATTTGGATGTTTATGCTCACTGAACCAGACTGTGTGTGGATTTGGGTGCTTAGGTTACCGAATCCCGCAAATCGGAGGTCAGTTAACGAGGCCGAATACTCCCTAAGCCTTAGACCTAATACTCAAGCTTCGCATTTTCCTCAACCTCTTGAGGATTATCCAGATTTTAACGGATACGTGAATTTTTAAGCTAAAGGTACTAGCCCAAAAAGGCCTAAGACCAGCGTTCCCGCTAATCTCTTGTTATCTCTCCGTAGCACTTTTCTTTTCTTTTTCTTGATTCGGTCTAGAACTTCAGTTAACCCCTTAATCTTTTACTAATGACTATTTCTTTTCATTTTCATTTTGTGCTCCTTTTTGTCATTTTTCCTTCTTTTCCTCCTCTCATTTGTATGACCCTGAATTGTTCCTCCCCTCTATCAAGTCTCTCTCTCTTTTTTTTTTTTATGTGAAACCCTTTCTTGATATGAATTTTCTGACATTTTGCACTTTCATACCCCCCCAGGCCTAAGATTTGCAATGTCCCCATTGTAAATTAGGTGGGTTCGAATTCAGCTTAGTTCATGTATTAGGACAGGTGTGTGGTGAGTGAATGGGTCGAAGTGACTTGTTGCGAACGATTTCTAATCTCGGGTAGGTATACCTGAGGTGAAGTCGGCTGTTCTAATGGATGAACCCTAAAGTGCAATATAAGTTCCGCATAGAGATGTCAGAAACGGTTTCGGGTTTTTCAAAGAATGACGGGTTGCCTCCCGTTAAGCGCTGAGTTTTACGCCATCGGCTGGGCGCAATGAGCTCAAGAGGAATGGAGGGTAAAGAATGACTCTGCCAAATCTATATCGGTCATGTCAATGAACGGCTTGAGTCTCTGCCCTTTCACGACAAAGGGTTCAGAATCGTGGCTGAGTGGGCTAATTTCAATAGCTCCATTTCCGAAGATTTGTCGGACTAGGTAGGGTCCGACCCACTTGGATCTTAGCTTTCCTGGGAATAATTTGAGTCGAGCATCAAAGAGTAAAACTTTTTGACCAGGATGAAAGACCTTTCTAGAAATGTGTTTGTCGTGAAATGCTTTAACCCGTTCTTTGTAAATTCGCGAGTTCTCATACGCGTCGTGGCGTAATTCATCGATCTCGCTCATTTGAAATCTTCTGTGGGTTCCAGCCTTAGAAAGGTCGAGATTACAGGTCCGTACTGCCCAATAGGCTTTATGCTCCAATTCGACGGGGAGGTGACATGCCTTCCCGTACACTAGTCTGAAGGGAGACATTCCTAATTGGGTCTTGTGGGCGGTCCTATAGGCCCACAATGCTTCCGGAAGCCGAGAAGACCAATCTTTTCTATCAGGTCGAACAGTAACCTGAAGGATCTTCTTGATCTCTCGGTTAGATAGCTCAGCTAGACCATTAGTTTGGGGGTGGTAAAGAGTAGAGATTCGGTGTGACACCCCGTATTTGGTCATCAGTGACCTGAACTGAGCGTTCGTAAAATGGGTCCCTCCGTCGGAAATTATAGCACGCGGAATCCCGAACCTTGAGAAAATGTCTTGATGGAGGAATTTTATAACGACTTTATGATTGTTGGTTCGGGTCGGAATGGCTTCTATCCACTTGGACACATAGTCAACTGCGAGTAAGATGTATTCGAAGCCATCCGAGTTCGGAAAGGGTCCCATGAAATCAATCCCCCAAATATCGAAAATTTCGCATACCAAGATCGGCTGTAGAGGCATCATGTCTCTATGGCTCATGTTGCCCAGAGTCTGGCAACGGGAACATGCCTTACAGTGATCGTATGCATCCTTGAAAATTGTGGGCCAATAGAAGCCACACTGGAGGACTTTCGATGCGGTTTTATGTCCAGAAAAATGTCCACTGCATGCCTGGTCATGGCAGAATGAGAGTATGTCTTTGATCTCCACTTCCGTGACGCACCGTCGGATTATCTGATCAGCACCAATGCGGAAAAGATACGGGTCTTCCCATAGGTAATACTTGGCATCGGAACGCAATTTGTCCTTTTTGGCCTTAGACCAATCGGGCGGAATCTGATGTGATGCCAGGTAATTAACTATATCGGCGAACCATGGAAGACTTGTACTGATAGTCAGGAGGTGCTCATCAGGGAAATGTTCTGTAATAGGTCCGGAAGGATCAATAATTTCAGAAGAAAGGCGGGACAAGTGATCAGCTACCCATTGTGCTTTCCCGCCTTGTCGCGAATCTCGAGGTCAAATTCTTGCAATAGCAAGATCCAGCGGATTAGTCGAGGTTTCGCGTCCTTCTTGGTAAGGAGATGCCTTACAGCTGTGTGATCCGAGTATATGATAATACGGGAACCCAGAAGGTATGATCTGAATTTTTCCAGGGCAAATACTACGGCCAGCAGCTCTTTCTCAGTAACCGTATAGTTACGCTGAGCCTCATCCAGTGTTTTGCTGGCGTAGTAAATGACCACAGGTTTCCCATCAATTTTCTGCCCCAAAACCGCTCCTACAGCAAAGTCAGATGCATCGCACATGATCTCAAAGGGTTGAGACCAATCAGGGGACTGTAGGATTGAGTCTTGGGTGACTCGGTCACGTAGGATTTCAAATGCTTGAGTGCATTCCTTGGAAATTTCGAAAGGCACATCCTTGGAGAGAAGATTGGTCAGGGGGCGCGCGATCTTGGAGAAATCAGGGATGAATCGACGGTAGAAACCGACGTGCCCCAAAAAAGATCGGATGTCCTTAATCGAGCTAGGCATAGGGAGCTTGGAAATCAGGTTAACCTTAGCTTGATCCACTTGGTTGCCTTTCTCTGAGATTAAATGTCCCAGGACAATTCCCTCAGGCACCATGAAATGGCTCTTTTCCCAGGAAAGAACCAAATTCACCTCAATGCACCGCCTGAGTATATGGACCAAGTGTTGGAGGCAATCGTCAAATGATTGTCCAAAAACTGAAAAGTCATCCATGAAGACTTCCAGATAATCACCTACCATATCTGAGAATATGGCAAGCATGCACCGCTGAAAAGTTGCAGGTGCATTGCAGAGACCGAACGGCATCCTTCGGAACGCATACGTCCCGAAGGGGCAGGTGAATGTGGTCTTTTCTTGGTCCTCTGGATGGATTGCCACCTGATTGTAACCGGAGTACCCGTCAAGAAAGTAGAAGAATCTATTTCCCGCTAGTTTCTCGAGGATCTGATCAATAAACGGTAGTGGGAAATGATCCTTCTTTGTGGAGGAATTTAGTCTTCTGTAATCAATGCAGACTCTCCACGAATTAGCTATTCAGGTAGGAATGACTTCCCCGGTTTCAGTCGTGATGATGGTAAGTCCTTCCTTCTTAGGCACCACTTGTGTTGGACTCACCCAACGACTGTCGGAGATCGGGTAGATGATCCCTGCATCTAACCACTTAATGATCTCCTTTTTCACGACCTCCTGTAGGTTAGGGTTTAGGCGTCTTTGCATTTCTCTTGAAGGTCGTGAGCCTTCTTCTGTGTAGATTCGATGTGTGCAATATGAAGGGCTTATACCAGTCAAATCATCTAGAGTCCATCCAATGGCTCTACGATGTTGCTGGAGAACAGAAATCAAAAGGAGTTCCTGGTCAGGTGTGAGTCGACAATTGATAATCACAGGAAATGTCTGATTTGAATCCAGAAAGACGTATTTTAGATGTTCGGGAAGGGGCTTGAGTTCCATGACAGGATTGTCAGCAGCAGCGGGTGGTTCGGGGTTTGTATCGGGAGCAATGGTAGGAGTCATAGGTGTGTCTAGATCATGTCCGCACTCCTCTGTTAGCGGTTTTTGATTCTCTAGTGGTTGATCAGCAATAATCAGGTTGTCCTCTATATGCAGTTCATCAACCACGGCTTCGACATCACAAATTTCCTCTATAACCCTGCAATTAATCCCTTGATGGGCCTTGAAAATGTCTATCTTCAGATTTTGATTCCCAAATTTTAATTCTATCTGGCCCTCTTCGCAGTTTATATTGGCCCTAGCAGTGGCCAAAAAAGGTCTCCCTAATATGATTGGTGTGTCCCTTGGGTTCTTAGGTGCATCCATGTCCAGTACTATGAAGTCCACTAGAAAATAAAAATATCGTACCCTAACAATGACATCCTCGAGTATTCCTTTGGGTGACTTGATGGATCGATCGGCTAACTGCAATGTCACCTCAGTGGGTTTAAGTTCAGATTCTTCAAGGTGGTCAAGGAGGGATGTAGGTATTAAATTTATGGAGGCACCTAGGTCAAGTAGGGCTCTATCAAGTTGGGTTTCACCAATTTTACAAGAAATCAAGGGAGTTCCTGGGTCTTTAGCCTTAGGTGGGAGTTTGCTCAAGATGACAGAGCTGGCTTGCTCTGATAGTACGATTGGGTTCCCATCCTTGGTTCGCGGCTTACGTTTAGGTGTACATATGTCTTTCAAGAACCTTGCGTAAGCCGGTATGTGGCGGATTGCATCCATCAACGGGATGTTTATCTGGACCTGTTCAAAGAGCTTGACCAGATCCTCCTCAGGAGCCACAGGTTTGGTTGTCCTTTTTCCTTTGGTCAAGGCCTCAGGAAATGGGATCCTCGCTGGTTCCTCTAGGATAGGTCCCGGTTCTTGATCTGGGACAGTAGTATCTTGGATGACTACTCTAGGGTCTTGGCGATTATCAGGTTTGGAGTGGTTCGGATAGTGTGGGTCTTGTGTTGTTTTACCACTACGTGTTGTTACAGAGTTTAATCCGGCCTGACTTTGGTTTGGGTTAGGTAGGAGGGGTGGCTGCTGCTGCAATCCTGCATAAGATGTTGACGCCTCCATCCCGTCTGGTGATGGAGTAGCAGGGGCCTGATAAATCAAATGTGCGTGGCCTGGATTTGGATTCATAACGTGACTCTGGGTCGACACGTTATTTGGGTTGGGCAGAGGTTGCGAAGGAAGGGTGCCAGGTTGGCGGGAATTTGCCATCTGGGCCAGTTGGTTGCGAACCTCTGTGATCTCGTCCTTGTGCTGTTTTTGCATTGCCGCATTCGTCTTTTGAATGTCAGCCAGTGTTTGAAGGATAAGAGTTAGTTGATCCTGATTTTGCCCGGATTGGTAGGTGGGATTGGGCCGAGGCTGAGGCGGCTGATATGGACGAAGAGCTTGTGGACGGGGTTGATAGGGTGATCTTTGAGAATTTCCCGCCCACTGAAAGTTAGGATGATTTCGCCATCCAGGGTTGTAGGTATTGGAGTATGGGTCATTCTGGATGGCGTTGAGGTCCTCGCAGTTCTGAGGAACCTCAGGAAAGTCAGAATGCGAGGGTTCAGAGTTCCCCCAACTCGAGTAGAAGGGATCGGAGGTTACTCCGGTCCGAGAGGTAGACGGGGGTGGATATGGGTCCATCCCCTTGGCAGGTTGGTGATAGATGTTTTGCACGGTTTCCCTTGCCAGAGGAGGTCGTGTAAAAGAATTTTGTGCAGAGGTGGCTTGCTGCAAATGTCGAGTTAGCTCGTCCACCTTCTTTTCTATGATAGAGACCTTGTCCAACCGACTGGCCATCAGTTCCAGGTCGACAGAAGTGGACAGGTCCTGCATCTCATGTGTCCCTCATAGATTCGTCGATGCGCGGGCATTCGTCCTGTCGAATAAGCCCAAGGAGTCATTGTTTATGGAGTTCTCGCACATGTTTTCGAGAATCTCCCATACCGTGTCCTCGTGTTGGCCCATGATGTTTCCTCCACATGTTGCATTGACGAATAGACGAATATCCTCACGGAGTCCCTGGTAAAAAGACTGGACTTGTTCCCACTTAGGAACTCCGTGATGGGGGCACTTTTGCATGAGATCTAGGAATCGATCCCAAGCTTCGTGAAGAGGTTCTCCCGGTTGTTGAGTGAAATGAGTGATCTGGTGGCGCAAGGCATTTGTCCGGCCAACAGGGAAGAATTTTTTCAAAAATTCAGACTGTAATTCTTCCCATGTGTTGATCGGGCGGGTCTGAGTCTGGTACCAGTGTGCAGCCTTGTCTAAGAGGGAGAACAAAAACATTTTCATGAGTAGGATATCCCGATTTTGTATATCTGACCCGAAGGTTTGGGCCAAATGCTTGAGTTGTTTAATGTGTTGGAATGGATCCTCAGAGTTAAGCCCATGGAACTTCGGTATGGCATGAATCATATTGGGCTTCAGATCAGAATCGGGTCCTTCAATTGGGATTCGTACTCGGGGTTCGATTGCCACCGCAGTAGGATTATAGTGATCTCGCATCATAGGTCGTTGCGGTGGGTTTACAAAGTTCTGAAAGAGATCGTTCAAGCGTTGAAGTTGGTGTTCAAGGTTATTCTCCTCTTCAATGGGTTGTGCCATGATGGGAGAAGAAGGAGAATCAGGGTCTGAGTCAGATGAAAGATTTATGTGGTGGGGTTGCTGCACAAACAAGGGCGTCGAGGCTTGGCCTCGACGAGAATGAATTTCTAAGGGAGGTCTTAAAGGTGGTCTTAAGGACCTCCTACCGAACATGCACCGAAAGATGTGATGAGATTAGAAGGTGCTGGACCCAATCAAGACACCCAAGAATTGTTGGGTGACTATAGAGGTTCGGGGCAGATGGACCCCTGGATCAGAAGATCGTCCACCTGAGAAATACCTGGGCAGCCAGAGAGGGAGAGTCCCGCAAAGACCCCTACACGGTAGAGCGTCCCTTACGGGTTACAGGGTTTCCCCCACCCGACCTCTCTTGTCACTGCAGTTCCAGGTAGACCAGAATGGGGATCTTGACCTCTTAAGTCTACCTTTTTTTTTATTTTAAGATCAAGGTGCTTAATGTTCCACTTGAACTTTTAAGTATTTTGAGTGCAAAAGTGACCTAATATTAAGGTTGGTTGACCCAAGGGATCAATTTCACCTCTTGTTTCTTTGAGAGCTTTTAGGTCCTTCCTTTTATGGTTCAAATGGACTATCAGCCTGATTTGCTTAGGGTTCCTCTTGTATAAATCGTTTCAGACACGGTTTAGGCACACCTCTTTTTGGAAAGTTTGTTTCTTTGTTTTAGAGAAGATGTGTCTCTAAAAACCCTAGCTTTGCAATCCCTAACTTGGCTCTAGTGGGTCCAATTTAGTTGCCGTAGAAATTAGCACCTAGGCCTCAATCAAGAAAGTTTTAGCCCTAGTTGCCTTAGTTGGATGAACAGAGAAAAATATGTTGAAATGAAAATCAGGCAACTTGATGAGTTACTAAATATGAAACAGGTAGCCCTAAGTTGATTTCCCTCTTTTTTTTCTTTTCTAGATTATGAGAGGGTTAAGAGAGAGGGCTTATGGAGATTACCTGTTCATTGGAGAGTCTGTTGTGCAGTTGCTATTCTTTCCTTTTTGTTTTGCTTTCCCTGCTTGAACACAAAAAGAGAGAAGTTAAGTCGGATATTAGATAGAAAAGTTGTACTCAACAGTTTTAAAAGTGCCCGTTGCTCCCCGGCAACGGCGCCAAAATGTTCGTCGCGCTTTTGTGCGGTTTGTTAAAAGATAATATCGCGTTGTAGTATAGTCGCTAAAGCGTTCAAAACAAATAAAGATTTTTATTACTCGAAAATCGGAGTATCCGAGGTCGAACACAGGGAGCAATCTCAGTACTTTGTAAAACCCAAGAATACAACTGTTAAATGCAAATATAATTGATTCAAAGAGTTTTTTAAAAAAAAAGTAGAATTAGACGTCTGATTTATGTATCAGACGTCTTAAATGTGATCTTGCTTTCTCTCTTCCTTCTTCTCCTTTCTGCTTCTGTATCTTTCCTTCTTCTGCTTTGCCTTTCTGATCTCTTTGCAATCTTCCTTGTCCTTCTTCTTCTTCTCTGCGAAGACTTCTAATCTTTCTGCTTTCCTTCTTCTCCTGCGAAGGCTTCTTTCTTCTTCTTCTGTCTTCTTCTTTGGCTTGCTTCTCCTTCTTCTGCAGCGACCAAGTCCTTCTGCGATCAGCCTGCCTGCACAGGAGCAAAACCTAACCCTTCTCCCTCTACCCGCGCGTCTCTCTCTCTCAAGCAATTCACTCTGAGCTGCTCTCCCAGAGCCACAGGCACTAATCGGGTCGGATCGTACCCGGGACCAGGCGCACCTGAAGGTGGTGTGATGCGCGAGGAGTGCTTAGGTCTAGGTCGGGTCGGATCCGCCAAGTCCGCGTGGTCAGGCCACGGACGAGGCGGGTGGGGTCAGTGAGGGACCTCACCCCTGTGCTTTCGAGGCAGTAAAGCTATATCACAAAAACTCTTTATACCATACCTGTGCCTTGAGATTCCACGATGTGGGACTAAACGTTCCGCCCTTCCTTTGCGCGCGCCCGCAGACTCTCGTGTGCAATTGCCCACGCTGAAGGCCCTGCTGGTGCTCCTCGCTGAACTCAGTCACCTCGCGATACTTGCGAGAGTCTGCTACACCTGCCGCCTGGGAAGCCTGACGCCCGCTGCTACTCCAAGCTTCCTGCTGCTTCGGCTGTTAATGGCGGCCGGGGCATTCACCTGAGATTCCACAGAACGGCCTATTGGCCCAATCAGAATAGCTGGAAACCTTCGCCGTAGCATGGCGAAGGTGGTGGGTGATGCTGCAGGTTGTCGGTCGGCCTAGGCGTGCGCGCCTAGGTCAACCTGTGGCCGGAGATGGTGGTTTGGTCGGGGGGTGCTTATAGAAGTCTGGAGTGGCAGTGATGGGGTGGAATGGGTTCCTGGTGGTGAGGCGAAGCTCACGAGGTGGTTGGCGAGCCGTGTGGAGTGGCGGAGTGGTGTGGGCGGCTCGCCGGAGTGGGGTCGGAGGCGAGGAAGATGGAGGCGGTTAGGTACTGTCGAGGGGTAATCAAGTAAAACAGTTGGGGGAAAAGAGAGAGGAGAGGGTGGAGAACGTATCTGGGGTTGTCTGGAGGGAAGGGAGGCGGCGGAGAGGACGGCTCGTAACTGCCGTCGTCGGGGAAGAAAGACCCTGAGGGAGGAAGCGGCGACGAAGATGAGGTCAGAAGCGCGCGTGCGAGGTATAGCGCGACGCGGGAGGAAGCGGCGGAGAGGACTCTGCTGCTGGTATGGCAGCAGAGCGACGAGAAGGAGGGAAGGAGGTCGCCGGAGCTTGTGGGTCGTTTGGCCGGAGATGGGAGAGGGAGGAATTTGGAAGGGATCTCCGTCAAAATCAAGCTTAGCCTCTTCGGCCGGAGTTGTGGGTTCTTATATAGGCGCTGGACTGGGTGTGCAGGGCGTGAAGGGCACGTAATTGCCTAAGGTTGGTCGCCGGAGATGGAAAGGAGTTAGGATACCCAAATCTCTCGTGCGTTCGCACGAGAGATTGGGTTCACACCAGCGATTGTAATTGACTTTATAAGGAAGGGAATTCCTCAGAGAATCCTCCTTCCATTTCTGGGAGGGAATCTCTAAGGGATTAGAGAGCAATCCCACTCCGAACCTCGCCGGAGATCGGTTCTGCCCTAGCAATGGCGGCAGGACCGGTTTGCAAAGGAGGCGAAGAACCTAGGGGGTTCTCTGCAACGGTATTCAAAAGATAGGGACCAATTTGTGATTTGGGTGTACTAAATTGTAAAGTAGGTCAAGATGACCTCTCCTTAGGTCCAAATTTTGGTACAAACCTAATTTGGACCTAAGGAATCCAATGGTGAAGTTGGATTTTAGGTTTGACCTCGTTTGACTAGAAATTTTGCGTAAAAACCCAAATTAGGTTAATTGAAGAGCTAGGACCCTAATCTAAGTCAAACTAGGTTCCAAAGGCCAAATTAAGTGTTCCAAACCCTAGAGGATGTTTTTCCATGATTTTTAGAGGGTTTACTTGCTTTTTGTTATGGCCGGAACCTTGTTAATTTAAGCGGGTCTGTTTTAGGGTTACCAAGTGTCTTTTAGTTCTTAGATTGCACATGAACCCATTTCTGATTGACTCAACCCACTTTTTATCTCATTTAGACCATTTGACCTATGTTTTGCCTATGAGAAATCTCATTTATGTACTGCAATGGTAAAATTACAGTTTTAACCTTTATTTCATGTTTTCTTCTCAGGGCACTTGTTCCTTCAGTTATGCCTTCTTCTAGGTTATGTAGGAGCTTTTATCTTCTTTATTGGGTCAAAATGAGCTAGTTATGGCTCATGATGAGGCTCTCATCACCTCGCAGAAGCTCAGATGAAGGAGTTGGGAAGCAGGACGATGGGGGTGAGAAGTGGGAGGATGTCGGGTAGAAGAAAGCTTCAGCGTAGCTCCGGAATGGAGGTGAGAATGCAGAGATGATCTACTACTGAAATGGAGGTGGGAGGACGGATCCAAGGTGACCTATGAATGGGGATGGGAAGTTGGAGGAGTATTTGGTGGGACAGAGTTTTATTACACTAATAGGCGCCTTGGGAGCTTGAGAGCAAGCTCTAACAGAGTGTTAGTAGGCTTGCTAGAGCTTGGGAGTAGGTGGGAGTAGAGTAGATAGAGATAACTTGGAAGGGAGAGGGTGTTGGTCCTTTTATAGTGGATGAAAAGAGGTTAAAATAGGCATGGGACCATTAGTGACCTCCAAGTCGACGCTGAGTGTCGTTGTAGGTAGCTCACACCCGCTTATGCTCACAGCTAGCCTTGCTGATGTGTGCACAATTAGAGATGGTTGTAAGCGTCGCTGTATGTCTGCTAAGCTATCACTGAAGGCTGGCGCCAACAGAGCACGCGCCCGCCCAAGCGAGCTGCGAGGCCCTGCTAGCATGCGCGTGCATGCGTTGCTGGTGCATGCTGATGCTACGCTACCGCTGCTGCTGCATGCGTGTGCATGCGCTGGCTGGATTGAGAATGGGGGGGGCTGCGGGGATTCGAACTCGCGCCCCTCCCATGCGATCCAATGCTCCCATCGTTGCTCTATGTCCACAAGTGTGCCGTAAAGATGAGTTGCGGCCACGTGGTGAGGGCGGGCTCTCAGCCGTTGGATTTTCATCCAACGGCTGAGATCACTTGATGGGCAGCCCTTGGAGATGGCGGGTGACTTTGGGCTCTCCAGATGGTTCCACGTGGCACCATCTGGACCGTCCACCCATCATTGCTTGCAGAGGATGCCACAGTGCTCGGGTCGAGGTGATTTCCACGTTATCGGACAGCGATCATCACTCCGAATCCATCTATATAGTCGAATTTTTCATTCGAAGTCCGTAAGGACGTCGCATTGCCTCCTGGCCATATAAAATGAAGAAATTAATATACAAAACATACTACTATCCTAAATGCCATGCAATGGATGTTAAACAGTATTCATTACATGATATGCAATGCTAAGCCAAGGAACTATCATAAATAAGCATTTTATCATGAATTCATGTGCGTTTATCAGCCAACCATTTGTAATATACTACACTAGCAAAACGCTAAATGAGTCTCCACGTAACTATACAATCACTGAGAAAGAATTGCTAGCTATGGTATTTGGGTTGGAGAAATTCAGGTCATACTTACTCGGGTCCAAAGTTATCATCTACATTGAGCATTCCTCCCTCCGGCATTTGTTGGCAAAGAAGACGCTAATCCTCGCCTTATTAGATGGATCCTTCTTTTGCAGGAGTTCGATGTTGAAATCCACGACAAAGCCATCGCACATAATGTTGTGGCGGATCACTTGTCTCGGCTAGACCCAGATTATATTCCGTACTCCTCGCCGATATCAGACCAATTTCCAAATGAGTTTCTGTGGTCTCTTAACTCTGTTGAGTTTCCTTGGTACATTGATATAGAAAACTATCTCGTCGCAGGTGACGTGGCGGGAGACGCGTGTGTTTAAAAGAGTCGTTATAGCTTGCGCTCACAACATCGGTTTTAAATGAAGAAATGGACGTGAGTCTGAGTGTCGATCTCAGGGAGGCGTGAAAATCGGATTTTTCTTGTCACTTAATGTCACGAAAATAACGGGTTTTTGCTTGCTAGAAGTTGTGGGTGAAAAGCGAGTGAGAGAGAGAGAGAATAGGGTTAGAATTTCGTCATTCACACATGCTACTTTAAACATAAAAGAGGGCAAGTAACTAGATAAGAAACAACTTCATTTGACATGCAACTTTAGTTTTATAATTACAACACTAGATAAATGCTTAAACATAAATAAAGTGAAGCTTAATATATAGAGGGAAAGAGAGAAGGAAGACGGCGAGGCAGCCACGACGGTGGAGAGGGGCTCCGTCGGCCACTCGTCGGCTTTGGCGATTACAAAGAGGGCTAATGGTGGCTAGGAATGGGGTAGAACACTTGCAAGTGGATTGAATGCCCTCCATGGGTGGTTGGATGGAGTTTATATAGGCAAAAGGGTTTTCTAATTTAAGTATGGGCTTTAGTGACGTCTGGGACGTCACTAAACCCATACAAAATCCGTCGGTGTAGCCCGCTACCCATTGGTCGCTTGCGCGTGCGTGTTCTTCTCCACACTCAATCTGTGTGCGTGGCTTGAGAGCCGTCCGATCGCGGATCGGATGGTTGATGTCGCTCGTGGGGCACGTGCCTGGATCGCGCCCATACCCCCCGTGTCATTGCGGGCATCGGCTCTGGACGCTCGAGATCGCGCCGCGTGTGCTCCATCCGTGCCGTTCACTGCTGATCGGGTGGCTCAATTTCCCTGGCGCATGCTTTCGCCTTCGAATTTTCACACAGCGCGATTCGATCCCACGCCAGCTGCGCGGGCGTGAGTCATTCAGCCGCTGCGCTGTCGCAGTGGATTGTTGCGACGAGGGCGGGCGAGCAGGCAGCTCTCAGTCGCTTGATCGAAGATCAATGGCTGAGATTCATCCTCTGGGTGAAGGCAGAAGTGGGCAGCGGTGGAGATGCGATGAGCGGGCGCCACGTGGTGCGCCGTGGGCCGTTGATCATCAGATCAACGATCAGAACTTCTTGAGCCCATTGCAGGAGCTCCAGATGTCGGATTTGGCCGATTTTGAGTCCGTTGGACTTCGTTTGTCGCTCTGAATGCATCCGTGCGGTCCGATTGCTCATTTGAGGCCTGTTTTGGCATGTCCTTGTACACATGGCCGTTAATAATGCATTATAAGCAATCTTGATGTGCAATGCATGTGATGCTCCTATTAATATTTATGATGTGTTATTTGTGCATTTTGCTCTTAAGATAAACCCCAATTGACAGATTTATCACCTCAAGATGCAGTGTTATTATACCCCCCTGCTTACTCTTTGCTAGTCCCCAGCAAGGTTTATTCTAGCCTTTATTTCCAGTCAGAATTTAAGAAGTAATTACTTGGACACTTCGTCAGTTGTCAATAGGAGGAAATATGCTAAGATCTTAATCTACAAAGACTAAGCAGCACCCGGGTGCCTGCCAAAATATGAATCGCCTGAATTCTTGCTTTAATGTATGTATATATATATATATATATTTTTCTTATTTTTAGATTTTTTGGAGTTAAGAGTGTGTTAGTAACTTTTTACGGCTACCCAACCCACCCAAAACTTGGACAAAACTCTAAGTGCTAAGCATCTTGGTGTGAAGATTGTGATAGACTCACTCAATGGTAATTTAGACAGATTTCGGGTTTCTACTCCCCTAGGAGACTGGAAGAGGAAATGTTTTGCCTGAAGGTGTATTTGTTCGATCAGTAGCTTTCTCCCTACATCTGTTTTAATTGGGGTCAACACAAGGACTTTTCCAGTGTATATCTCCCTGGCTTGCTCTACTTCCTTGCTTCTTCCTTAAGTGTTTTGGTTCTTTTTGTGCATTTACTGAGCTGGGCTCTGAACAATCGACTAATGGGCTGTTACCCACGATCACTTGCCAGCCATACTCATGCGGTGAAGTGTGGTTTATTTTGTTCTCTTTTTTTCTTCTCTCTTTTTATTTATTTATTTATTTGGTAGGTGGCTTCCCTGATCTCAAATTTACTTAGAGGCAATAAAGAGGAGGTGGTCCCGTGGCTGGGCTCTGGACAACCTACCAATGGACTGTTACCCACGACAACTTGCCAGCCATACCACCCTAGAGAGTTCATTAGCTACCTAATTTCTGTCAGAATCTCTGAGTGAGTTTGTGCAAAAATGTGTGTAGATGCTTACACTAAAAGTCCTTCTGAGTTAGAGGGTGAGTTGATAAATCGTATACTTATCACCTTATTTAGTTAGTGGATTAGAGTAGCTTAAGGTTGCAAGGATTTGAAGCTAAATCCATATTTTAACAGTCACCAGGGCTGATTAAGCCTGAAGGCCTGAAAAGTCTAAGTGTTCAAGTTCTTTCCGTATTATTTCCCACTATTGATAAATTTCTAATGCCTAAGTTTTCTTCCTAAATTAAATTTTTTTATTCTATTCAGATTGATTAAATGAGCTCAGGATCATGCAATTTACCACCCCCCCATGCTTAAGTTGGACAATGTCCTCATTGACAAATACATGGATGTAACAGGGGTTTGAAAAGATATTACCTAAGTGAAGTAGAATACCTGATCAGTATGAATCTTCTGGGTTGCCTCCCAGGAAGCGCTGAGTTTAACGCCTCCAGCTGGGCAGTGCTTCGTGTCATCCCTCAATGAGGGTGACACTCTCCTTTGGGGGAACCTGGGCTAGGAAGTGTTTTAATCTCTAGCCATTGACTGTGAAAGTGTGCCCAGTGTTCGAATCAGCGATTTCAACCACCCCATTGGAGTGGGGCCTGACCACCCTAAATGGTCCTGTCCACTTGGACCTGAGCTTCCCTGGAAAGAGTTTCAAACGGGCATCAAAAAGGCAGACTTGCTGGTTAGGCTCAAAGGTCTTTCTATGGATGATTCGGTCATGGACGGCTTTCATTTTCTCCTTATACAGTCGACTGTTCTCAAAGGCATCGCAACGAATTTCTTCGAGCTCAGAGAGTTGGAGCATCCTCTACGCACCGGCTAACTGGGAATCCATGTTACACTGCTTGACAGCCCAGTAAGCCCGGTGTTCCAATTCGACAGAAAGGTAGCAGGCTTTGCCAAAGACCAGGCGATAAGGCGACATGCCTATCGGGGTCTTGAAAGTGGTCTTGTATGCCCACAGGGCATTATCCAGTCATGTGGACCAGTCTTTTTTGTCAGGTCTCACAGTTTTCTATAGAATGTTCTTGATTTGTCTATTTGAGACCTCGATCTGCCCATTTGTTTGCGGATGATACGGGGTAGCGATGCGGTGGTTAACCCCGCATTTTCTAAGTAGGGCATGGAATTGAAAGTGAATAAAATGACTTCCATCATCACTGATCATGGCCTTTGGTATTCCAAATCGGGAAGAGATGTTCTGCTTAACAAAGTCCATGACAGTCTTATGATCACATCGGTGGGTGGCGATGGCTTCAATCCATTTAGAGACATAGTATACCGAGACTAGAATGTACTCAAAGCCGTTGGATGGTGGGAAGGGGCCATAAAATAATACCCTAAACGTTGAAGACCTCGACAATCAAAATGGGCTGGAGGGGCATCATAACTTTTCTGGTCATGGTCCCCAGTGTTTGGCAGCGAGAGCAAGTCTTGGCAAAGTTGTGTGCATCCTTAAATAAGGAAGGCCAGTAAAATCCGGACTGCGGGACCTTCGCAGCCGTTTTCTTTCCTAAGAAGTGGCCACCACAAGCTTAGTCATGACAAAAAGATATCACACTATGAACTTCGTCCTTAGGGATACACATCCTGATGATCTGGTCGTCACAGAGGCGAAACAGCATGGGATCATCCCAGATATAGTGCTTGGCCTCTGCCAAGAACTTGTCCCATTGCTGTCTGGACCAACTGTACAGGGTCTGTCCTACAACCAGGTAGTTGACATAGTCAGCATACCAAGGCAGTTTCTTGTCTTGCACAACCAAAATGTGTTCATCGGGGAAGGTGTCGGACAAAGGTATGGAGGGTCCAATGTGGTCTGGGTGAAGTCTGGATAAGTGGTCAGCCACCACATTCTTTGATCCGACTTTGTCACGGATTTCCAGGTCAAATTCCTACAAGAGCAGGATCCATCTGATGAGCCTGGGCTTTGTGTCCTTTTTAGCCAACAGGTGCCGGATGGCTGAATGGTTAGTATAGATGGTCACGTGGGATCCCAGCAAGTATGGTTGAAACTTCTCAAGTCCGAAAACTACAGCGAGCAATTCTTTCTCTGTGATCGTATAATTTCGTTGGGCCTCGTCCAACGTCTTGCTCGCGTAGTAGATCACCATGGGTTTCTTGTCTTGTCTTTGTCCCAAGACAGCGCCTATGACAAAATCTGATGCATCACACATAATCTCAAAGTCCTAGGACCAATCCAGGGGCTGAAGTACAGGTGCTGTGGAAACTAAGTCCCGTAGGGTGTGATAAGCCTTGATGCAATCAGAGGTCATGTGGAATATGGCATCGTTGGCCAGAAGGTCGGATAAGGGTTTGGAAATCTTGGAGAAGTCTTTGATGAGCCTTTGGAAGAAGCCAACATGTCCCAGGAATGAACAGATCTGTCGGATCGAGCTAGGCGGAGGAAGTTTGGAAATCAAATCAACTTTGGCCCGATCCACCTCAATGCCCCGATGCGATACGATGTGACCAAGGACGATTCCTTCTTGAACCATAAAATGGATCTTTTCCCAACTTAACACCAAACTAACCTCGATACATTATTTCAGGATTTTCTCCAAGTTACTCAAACAGTGGTCGAATGAATTCCCAAATACAGAGAAATCATCCATAAAGACCTCCAAGTATTCACCCACCATTTTTGAAAAAATGGCTAGCATGCAACACTGAAAGGTAGCAGGTGCGTTGCATAACCCGAACGGCATTCGACGGAATGCAAACGTGCCATGCGGGCAAGTGAATGTGATCTTCTGTTGATCTTCAGGAGCAATTGCGACTTGGTTATATCCTGAATATCCATCCAGGAAGCAAAAATACTTTTGCCCTGCCAATCTTTCAAGAATCTAGTCGATGAATGGCAAGGGGAAATGATCATTCTTGGTTGCTTCATTAAGCTTCCTGTAATCAATACATACCTGCCATGAGGTGGTGGTGCGGGTGAGGATGGATTCGCCATGCTCATTGGTAAAAATGGTGAGCTTGGCTTTCTTTGGAACCACTTGAGTGGGGCTCACCCAGGGGCTGTCAGAGATGGGATAGATGATGTTGGCGTCAAGCCACTTGATAGTTTCTTTCTTAACGACCTCCCGCATATTTGGGTTTAACCGTCTCTGCATCTTGCGGGAGGGTCGTGCCCCATCTTCCAAGTAAACCTTATGAGTGCAATAGGCGGGGCTAATTCCTCTTAAGTCTGAAATGGTCCATCCAATGGCGGCCCGATGTTCTGAAAGGGTCGCGGTCAACCTGAGTTCCTGATCCTTGGTTAGATGAGAGTTAATAATCACAGGGAAGGTCTGGTCAAGTCCCAGGAAGACATACTTGAGATTCTCAGGTAGTGGCTTTAGTTCTGGTGCGGGTGGAACAACAGTCGAAGGGAAAGGGAAAGGTGGGAGTTGATCAACATCAATCTCCTTAAATGGTGTTGTTTGATGGTAATCACCCTATAGAGGTCCATGGGCAGCGATGGTGATGGGTCAGAACAGTCATTACAGGATTGGTGGTCCGAGACAAAACTAAGGGTAAGGAAGGCATTCCTTGACCAAAGGTTCCACAGGATCATGTTCCTCGACACAGTCACAATCAAAAGACTTTGTTGCCCAGAAGATATCCAACTGCATTTTCTTGTCTCCGAAAGTGATTTCCATACATCCCATGTCATAATCGATGTTTGCCTTAGCCGTAGCTAAGAAAGGTCTGCCTAAGATTATGGGTGAGTTCTGTAGTTTTTCAGGGACTTCCATGTCGAGCACCAAGAAGTCGATCGGAAAATAGAAGTCCTTGACCCGCACAATCACATCCTCGACAACCCCCTTCGGGGTCTTCATAGATCTATTAGCCAACTGGATGGTGATAGGTGTGGGCGTCAGCTCTCCGAAACCAAATTGGTGGTACAGGGTTGTTGGAATCAGGTTGATGGAAGCACCTAAGTCCAGGAGCGCTCTATCAAATGTCATGTCCCCGATATTGCAGGATATCAGGGGTGCTCCTAGGTCAGTTCACTTGAGTGGAAGGTTGCTTGATATTACGGAACTTGCTTGCTCTAAGAGCACAACCTTCCTAGGTGCCTAAGGTCATGGCTTACATTTGGGTGTACAGGCATCCTTTAAAAACTTGGCGTAAGCCGGAATGTGCTTGACGTCTTCGAGGAGCAGAATATTAATCTGAACCTGCTTAAAGATCTCCAAAAGCTCCTCAGTTTCCACAACACTTTTCTTCTTCTTGATTGTTTCCAAGGCCTTGGGGCAGGGTGTCTGAATATGGATAGGATCTATTTCTGGGTCCTTGGATTTTTCCAATGGCTCTTCTGAGTCAGGTGTTTCAGCTGGTGAAGTCTTGGGAAGAGTCGGCCATTTGGGATCCTGGGTTTTGGTGCCGCTTCTCAAGGTTACCGCATTCGCAGAGGCATTGGGACCATGGGTTGATCCTTGAGAAGACGAGGATGAAGAAGCACCAAACCCAAGGGGTGTTTGTGGGGCTAGCTGGACCATGTGAGCCTACTCAGGATTGCCTTGGAACCCTTGCGAATTAGGGCCTCTGTTAATCATGTTTTGTGGGTTCGATTGTGGCTGGGAAGGTAGGGATCCTTGTTGTTTACAGTCCAATAGTTGGCTTAACTGTCCCTTTATTAAGGCCATTTCCTCCTAATGTTTCTGGTTCATTTCAGCCATCATCTTTATCAGGGTGTCCATTTGGTTTTGCAGGGGAGGGGTCACCTTATTCGGATTATATGGGGGTCTAACTAGTGGTCCTTGCTGATAGGGGGCAAGTTTGGTTGCTGGTTTGGCCTGGGCTAGTTCTGGAATTGAGGTGGTTTCTAGTTTGTCCAACCAAAGTTGGGGTGATTACGCCAGCCAGTGTTGTAAGTGTTGGAGAAAGGGTCAGGTTTAGCATAACCTTGGATAGCCTGTACATCTTCAAGGATAGCAGATGTCGACGGGGAGGGAAGAGAGTAATCAAGGGTTGAGGGAGCAAAGGTCCCTCCCTGGAACATGGTCAGGGGTTGTTCTAGGTTCAGTTGGCTTAAGGGCTGGACCAGGTCAACATTGTGAGCTCCCTTTGCTAAGGAGAAGGCCTATAACGGGTTCCTAGTCTGGTTCAGTAGCTCATCTATCTTTTTATCCACCAATTCCACTCGATCTAATTTCTTGGCAATGATGTCCATGTCAACCATTCCAGAATTTACTTGTACCTCATAAATCCCACCATGGGGTTGACTGGATCGGTTAAACTGGGTCATGGAGGCATTGTTAAGCGAATTTTCGCTCATAGACTCAAAGAGCTCAAACGTGCTCTCCTCATCTTTGTTCAGACAGTTCCCCCCGCATGAGGCATCGACAAAGTTCTGTAGGTTGCTGTCTAGACCGTGGTAGAAGATCTGGGCCAATTGCTACTTTGGTACTTCGTGGTGTGCGCATTTCCTTAATAGTTCATTAAACCTTTCCCACGCCTTATGGAACTGTTCCTCGCCCTGGAGTGTAAAGGTAGTAATGGCTCTTCTGAGGGCATTGGTCTTTCCTATGAGGAAGAATTTCTTTAAGAATGCATGCCTCAATTCTTCCCAGGTGGTGATTGGTCTACCTAGGGTTCTAAGCCAATGAGATGCCTTGTCTCTCAGCGAGAAGGGGAACATCTTAATCAAAACAATGTCAAGGCTAATGTTCCCAGGTTTCACAGTTCGGGCTATCCGATCAAGATCCTCTAGGTGCTGGAAGGGATCTTCATTTGAGCTTCCATGGAAGTGGCTCTAAATCAGACTCAGGACATTTGGTTTTAGCTCAAAATCATCTCCCCCTTCGGGGATCCTAAGGTGCTGCTCGACTCGAATAACGAAAGGATTGTAGAAGTCGCGGAGGGGTCTAGGTTGGTCTTGGAATGGTGGTAGATCAGGTGGCGGTTGCCCTTGTGGGCCTTGGAAAGGTGGTGGTGGTTGCCCTTGTGGGTTCTGCAACCGGTGTATGGCTTGCATGATAGTGTGGATCTGTTGCTGCTGAAGCCAGTGGTTTGCGTTAATCTGGGCTTGGATGATGGCCATTGTGTTTGATGGGGGTTGGTCCTCAACCTCATCTACCCTAGGTTCAGCCATGTTTCTAGCAGAATCAGGTCGCCTGGATTCCTGTCCCAAAAAAAATAACTCGGGATGCAATGATCGTCTCCCATGCATACACTAGAGAAGAACAGGAGGGGATGCGAAGAGCGACTGATGCGAGAAGTGTGTGTGTTCAACCAAGCAAACACGCCTAGTCCTTATGGTATATTCCTTAGGGAACCTAGAAATCTACAAAAGGGTGATCAAGTCTGTAAGCACTGGACTCCCCTTCCCAAAACTAATCTGGCCAGGTTGATTACGAGGGGATTGTAGGGAAGGTTCTTCCTTTGGCTTGCGCCGCCAATTCCATAGACCCCACAACCACGGTCATTTGACACTACCCCACAGCCTAGTCACTAGATTCTACTAAGGGAATGAAAACCAAGTGCCCAGCGAATAAAACCCCGCCTCTCGAGACTTAACCCAGTCCTGCTTAGGGCACGTCTACTCTATTTTAAAAGGGCTAAGATAATGCTTGTGCTAGGGTTATGTGATGAGGCATTGATTGTGGTAGTGCCTCTTAATTTTCCAATTTTAGTGTGTGTGTTCCTATCAAAACATGATTTTCAACCAAGGATTTCTTTAAGATGTGGTGTCTTTTAATGTTTCATCCTTACTTTTGTGTCTTTTAGGATTGACGTGTCTTAATGTTTTCAGACAAGTTTCAGTGGGCACGTCAAGTTTTGCACATAATTTGGTGAAAGTAGATTTCCTTTTGTTGTGTAGAGGCTCTAAAACCCTAATGTACTCATCCTAGTGATCATGCAGCTTCTATTAGATGAGTCGATTTTAGGGTTGAGTGGTGCAGCCCATGTCAATTCAAGGTGGCTTTGCAAACACCAATAAAAAAGGAAGAAGAACACTCCAAGAATCTTAGATTATTCAGAATGTTAGAGTGTATTTTTTTGTTGGGTGATGTGTTAAGGATGTAGGTCAGACAATCATGCACCACGCCAATTTTTTCAGTTTTACAATTTTTTTAGATTTTTAAGCAAGCAAACAACCATGGGTGAAGAAATACTCACGACCGGTCCTTGTTGCGCGTACTCCCTTGTTACCGTCACGAGTTGCACTTCTTCGCCATCCAAGCGTCGAATTCCTGCAACCATTAAGTAGAAGGAGACAAGGCGTTAGATGATGTGAGCACTGGCGTAAAATGGAAGTGACAAAATAAATCCGTAGCCTTTCTAGCAATGGCGCCAAAAATTGACAGTCGTGGGAGACACGTGTGTTTAAAAGAGTTGTTATAGCTTGCGCTCGCAACGTCGATTTAAAATGAAGAAATGGACGTGAGTCCGAGTGTCGATCTTAGGGAGTCGTGAAAATTGGATTTTTTTTGTCACTTAATATCACGGAAATAACGGGTTTTTGCTTGCGAGAAGTTGTGAGTGAAAAGTGAGTGAGAGAGAGAGAAAGAGAGAGAGAGAGAATAAGGTTAGAATTTCTTCATTCACACATGCAACTTTAAACATAAAAGAGGGCAAGTAACTAGATAAGAAACAACTTCATTTGACATGCAACTTTAGTTTTATAATTACAACACTAGATAAATGCTTAAACACAAATAAAGTGAAGCTTAAGATAAAGAGGGAAAGAGAGAAGGAAGACGGCGAGGCAGCCATGACAGTGGAGAGGGACTCCGTCGGTGGCTTATCGACTCTGACGATTACAAAGAGGGCTAATGGTGGCTAGGAGTGGGGTAGAACACTTGCAAGTGGATTGAATGATCTCCATGGGTGGTTGGATGGAGTTTATATAGGCAAAAGGGTTTTCTAATTTAAGTATGGGCTTTAGCGAGACATCGCTAAACCCATACTAAATCCGTCGGTGTAGCCCCCTGCCCATTGGTCGCTTGCGCACGCGTGTCCTTCTCCGCGCTCAATCCATGTGCGCGGCTTGACGGCCATCTGATCGCGGATCGGAAGGTTAATGTCGCTTGTGGGGCGCGCGCCTGGATCGTGCCCACGCCCCCCGCGTCATTGCGGGCGTCGGCTTTGGACGCGCGAGATCGCACCGCGTGTGCTCCATCCGCACCGTTCACTATTGATCGGGAGCTCAATTTCCCTGGCACGCGCTTTCGCCTTCGAATTTTCACGCAGCACAATTCAATCCCACGCCAGCTATGCGGGCGTGAGGCGTTTGACCGCTGCGCTGTCGCAGCGGATTGTCACGGCGAGGGCGGGCGCGCGGGCGGCTCTCAGCCGCTCGATCGAAGATCGACGGCTGAGATTCATCCTCCGGGTGAAGGCAGAAGCAGGCGGCGGTGGAGATGCGATGAGCGGGTGCCACGTGGCATGCCGTGGGCCATTGATCATTAAATCAACGGTCAGAACTTCTTGGGCCCATTGCAGGAGCTCCGGATGTCGGATTTGACCGATTTTGAGTCCGTTGGACTCAGTCTGTCGCTTTGAATCCATCTGTGTGATCCAATTGCTCATCTGAGGCCTGTTTTGACATGTCCTTGTACACATGGCCATTAATAATGCATTATAAGCAATCTTGATGTGAAATGAATCCTATTTATGATGTGTTATTTATGCATTTTGCTCTTAAGATAAACCCCAATTGACAGATTTATCACCCCAAGATGCAATGTTATCAGAAGGCAGGCTACCTGCGGGGTTATCCAAGGATCAAAAACTCAAATTTATATCAGAGGCTAAATTCTATTTTTAGGATGACCCACTGCTCTTTCGCATTGGGGCTAATCAGATCATCCGTAGATACATCCCTGATTCGGAAATCTCTAGTGTGATATCCTTTTGCCACAACAATGCTTGTGGGGGTCATTTCTCAGGCCAAAAGACCATTGCAAAGATTTTGCAATTGGGATTTTTCTAGCCAATCATTTTCAGAGATACACACGAGTTTGCCAAGTGCTGTAAGCGATGCCAGGCAGTCGATTCTATGATCGGGAGAGACATGATGCCTCTCCAATCCATTCTTATTGAAGTGTTCGACATCTGGGGCATCGACTTTATGGGCCCCTTCCCGAACTCACATGGCTTTGGGTACATACTCCTCGCAGTAGACTATGTCTCAAAGTGGGTAGAAGCTATCCCGGCAAGACGAGCTAATCGTAAGATTGCTATATCCTTCATCCGGGAATTCATTTTTGCGAGATTCGGAGTTCCCCGCACCCTGATAGACGATAGGGGAAGTCACTTCACCCATGCCCATTTCAGGTCATTATTGAAGAAATACGAGGTGCAGCACCGCATTGCTACCCCGTATCACCCACAGACCAATGGGCAGGCTGAAGTATCAAACCGTCAAATCAAGCTTATCCTTCAAAAGACGATTAGACCTGATAGGAAGGATTGGTCCAATTGGTTGATTGATGCACTATGGGCATATCAAACTGCGTATAAGGCCCCGCTCGGAATGTCGCCATACCGCATGGTGTATGGAAAGGCCTGTCACCTTCCTGTGGATTTAGAGCATCGTACCTTTTAGCCAGTGTAGAAGTGTAATTTTAACCTCGAGGCCAGAGGTTATGAAAGGAAGCTCCAGCTCAATGATCTAGAGGAGATTAGGCAGGAAGCTTATGAGAATGCAAAAGTATACAAAGACAGGACAAAGGCTTTCCATGATCGACACATCTGGAGGAAGGAGTTCGCACCTAACCAACAGGTTTGGTTTTTGACTCCTGACTCAAATTCTTTGCGGGAAAGCTCAAGTCCAAGTGGACTGGGTTGTTTCTGGTGGTCCACCCGTATCCTAACGAGGCGGTCCAAATTAAAGACCCAAAATCTAGGCATGTTTTTACGGTTAATGGCCAGCACCTCAAACCATTCTTTGCCTAGGAACCTCCTCCTACTGACAAAATGATACATCTTCTCGAGGACGTGTGACTGATGAGTTGCCCAGCTGGAGGCGTTAAACTCAGCACGTATACATATATACATACCATATATATAGCATATTTCATTTTCGTATATTGTTTCACATATTGTTTTGCATATTGTGTATGGCATTGCAGTGATGGCATGAGTTGAACGACAACTCAGAAGCAGTTTCAGGTGATTTCTATCCACATACACCATGCCTTATTTCTTTCATTCATGCATGCAGACATGCAGACACTTAGGCATGAGGGGGTAGTAGATCGTTTTATCAAGAGGTTTTATTAAAGTTTTATTCTTTAGTAGATTCCTAAGCTTAGAATCCAATACAACCTCACATCTGCATGTAAAATTTGAAATAGATCCACTATGAAAATCAATAGACATCTCTAGTTTGTTGAGAAGAAGCATTGCTTCTTCTCCTAAACCCTTGGATAGCAATCAGGGAATCAGGTGAACCATCTTTTAGTAGATTCACCAAAACATATGTAAGATGAGAGTAAAGAGTCTACTGGTGCTCTAAGGCTAATGTAAGGAATCTTTAACTTTGAATAATTGAATAATGACACTCGAAGATAGGCATAGTCTTCACTCTCAGTTCTTACGTACTAATTTTGTGAGAAATTCCGTACGAGAGCCACCAAATAAGGCAAAATCACAAAGAGCAGGTTCTGATAAAACTAGGACTGAGGTGAATGGTCACGACCGTCCTCTACAGAATCTTTAGCTGAAGGAGGGTACTGATGTCAAGGTTAGAAATATGTCAACCTATCCGTTCCCTACCTAGTGCCGAGAGTAAGCACTTCCACCAAATAAGCCACCCAAGATCCCCTTGGTCATCCCCAAAAATCCTAAATAATGCCTCATGAATAAAAGTATGTATGTCGTGTTGCATTGTTGCATTATGACATGTTGGTAACGGCATTGTGCCAGTAGATATATACATATATATAAAGAGAAAAATAAAAAAAGGAAGAAAAAGCATACAAAAGAGATATTTGCTTGAAAACAAAAAAAGTGTTAAGAAGTTTAAGTTATGTTAGTCCAACTGTTTTGAGGCAAAAACACCTACCATCCCCACAAACCACCAAATACAGCCTTAACCTATTTTTTTGTATTTCTGACTGCCTGAATACGGGTTGAGGGATCTGACTTAGTTGTAGGGTTATTAGAACCTAATTAAAGTATAATGTCATGCAAGGCCACCAAATACAGTTGCAAATCTGGAAAAAGGTGAGCTTAGGAAGAAAAAGGAAAAGAAAAAGAGAGAGAGAGAAAGTGAGAAAAGAAAAAGTACAAAAGAGTAAAGAGAGCATAGTTTTCTAGCCTTTCTCTAAGTTAATTTATTCAATAATCTAGAAATCTAGATTCTGAAATACTGGTCACTATGTAGCACCAGAAAAGAGTGAGCCACCAAATACAAATCCAGTTAACTCAGACATCTTCTACCTAAGCCAAAAGTCAAGGCTAAAATCAAAGAATAGTTTATAGTCCCAAGAGAAGAGGTTTGTCTATCCCAATAGAATTTTACTAAGGGTCAAGTACAATCTTTAAATGTATATCGACTCTTCGCTTGGATCCATTGCAGAAGCTACAACATTATTCATGGTTATCTGGATTCTGAATTTTTGGATGAAACAAAAAGAAATAAACCTTTAGTTAAATTCTTGATAAAATGCATTTAGTCTTACACTTGCTAGGGATTAGCAAGATTTAGGCATGGGGGTATGATTGCGCAACAATCATAAGCCGTAATTCGTCTGAATTAAGGTAGAACCTAACTTAACATGGGCATTTTGCATGCATACATATCGTACTTTGCATCTTAGATGATTTATATGTTTAATGTATAATAATGTGATATTTGAGAGGTATTAATAATTGCATGTAATCCAGGGTTACAGATGACTGATCCAACCTTATGGATCTGTTTGGAATGACGACGGGAGTCCAATGCTTCCAAGAGCGCATCAATTAGACTCCCGTAGCACCCTAGGGAGTCCGCAGAAGAAGTAGGAGCCAAGGGGCAAATTGAAGAATATCCAAACCTCAAATGACAAATCCAACCGCACGGATGAATCCGGATCGATGTTCGCAGACCAACAACGCAGAAATCAATTCAATCGGAGGCCTACATCATCATATATAAGGAGAAGAAGATGGATGGCCACGATGGTGCCATGTGGCACCATTGTAGCTGTCCCTCACCACCCCCCAATCTGGGAAGGAGAGTTGTGGGTCGTTAGATCGTCATCCAATGGGTACAATGCTTCCATGTCGCCCGCCTCCAGCCGCCTTATCAAGCAAAGGGAGAGATCTTGACCATTGGATTTCCATCCAATGGATGAGGGCGGCTGCACAAGATTTGGAAACTTGACGCAAAGTCATCCACAGCGCGTTGGTTAGGACCTTCGCGCCTAAGCAACCGACGTGGGTTCGAGGAGCTCCCGATGTGAAATTAGGAGAAAAGGTGAGCGCGGGCATAATTGAATGCCGGATCTTCATCGGGCGGTGGAGCAGCGAACACATGGCAGGCACAGGAGCGTCGAATGAAGATGCATGCGATGACGCGTGCCTTAGGAGTCGGCCAGGTGTAGCACACGACTTTTAAGCCACCTGATCGAGATATCGGACGGTTGAGATGGGTTAGGATTTGATGTGCGTTTAAGCGTTGAGTGATGGGCGTGCGAGCGAGCGGCGGGCATGCAGTCGAGCAGGAGCCGTCGGATGCGGATCCAAGGGTGCACAGCGTGCCATGTGTTAGCACCAGATCAACGCATGGATGAAAGAAGGATTTGGAAGGCTTAATCAGGATCGTTGATCTCTCAATCAACGAATCTGATTAATCTGAAGCCTTTGCACGAAATTAAGGGCTCAAATACCCTAAATGCCCTTCACAAAAGCTATGAAAAGAGGCCTAAGGGTCCCCTTTGAAAACCATTCCCTTAGTTTTCTTCTTCTTCCTCCTTCTACAACTTCTCTCTCTTCTTCTTCTTCCCATCTTCTCTGCCTCCGTCTCTGCATCTCCGTCTGAAGTGTTCGTTGGGTCACCCCGATGGATCGTTGCCACTCTTCCCAACCTCTCCAAAAGGCCACCACGGACCACCTGTGGTGCCCTCATTCTGTTATAGTAGTTGTTGTTTACATTCATGTTTTCATTCTATCGCATATATCAAATTCAATCTCTTTGTGATGTGGATATTGTGATTGATTATTTCTATTACCTTGTACTTATATTTGGAACAAACGCATGAAATCAAAAGTACTTTCTGCCTCCCTGTGATCGATTGGGACTCACCAATTCCGTTAATTTATTTGCTCGAGACGTATTTCGCGCTATACTATAACATGCTCATCTTTTATGTGATCTACACCCTGAACATGGCGGTGGATGGACGAATACACGGCCTTTGGACCGAGTTAAACCAGCTAGAAGCTTCTCAAGGGAGTGGTGAGGGCGTTGGTAGCGGTGGCGTCCTGCGAGGATGGTTGGAGATGGCTGACGAAGGTGGAGGAGGTCGCGTGAAGTGGGTTTGTTCAATGGGTGGTTTGGGTGGTCAATAGCCCTGGAAAGGTTAGGGCTTTTGTTTGTGGTGATGTGGTAGAGGTGTATGGCTTGTTGGAAGGCATTTGAAGGTGGGAGGTGATGGGAAAGCCTCACTGGAGAGGTGACCGGAGCGAAGGGAGATGATGGCATGTGTTCAGTCGAGGGGGCATTTTTTTGGGTTTTGAGTATGGGGAATTAACCTAAAGATCTAACTAACCTACCTACCTAATCTAATTGGATGAAGGGAGTAGGATCCACGTTGACTTTGGCAAGCCGGAGACGGAGAAGATGAAGCCTCTGGTGATGAAGGAGTGGCGAGGAAGACGAGGTAGGAAGCGTTCATCGGTATTGCAAGACGCGGAAGAATGTGGGAAGAAGGAATCAGCTGACTATTGTCCGTGACAACTAACGAGGAAGGTGGATGGAGGGGCTCACTAGAGTTGGTGGAGATGGAGGTCGGGGAGAAGGGAAGAGGGGGTGTCCGGCCTCCAAACCAAGCTGAGGAGAGAAGGTTGTGCACGCCGGCTCTTTATAGAGCTTTAAAGAAAGCTCTGGATCAAGAAAGGACTTTCAATGATTGGGATTGAAGGAAAAGAACCCAAGATTCTCGTGCATTCACACAAGAAATCTATCGGGATTTGGAACTCCAAATTGATCGCAGATTATTCGCCTATGTGTGAATATCAATCCCACCAATTTTAGTGGGATTTGATTGCCATTAGAGTAGGATTTAGGTCAATCAAGGTTGCTTGGAGGTTGGGTTTGACCTCAATGGCAAAAGGGGGTTTTGTGTGAATATGATGACAAAGTTGGGGGGTTTTATGCAAATATTTCAAAAGTTAAGGGCATAAATGAGAGAGAAAGAGTCAAATTGGACCAAAATGCAAGCTAGATCAAGATGATCTCTGATTGGGCCCAAATTATGGTAAAAACCTAATTTGGACCCAAGGAATCTGATGGTGAAGTTAGATTTGGTTTTGACCAAGTTTGACTGGGTAATTCGTGTAGAAACCCAATTTGGGCAATTGCCCAACTTAGACTCTATTTTAGGTCAAATTGGGTTCCAATGGTCAAATCAAAGGTACCAAACCTTAGGAAATATTTTTCTATGATTTTTAGAAGGTTTAGGTGAATTTTATCCTATCTAGAACCTCAATTAATTAAGCAGGTCTATTTTTAGGGTTTCAAATGGTCCATTAATTCTCAAAACACGTGAAAACCTATTTCTGTCTGCACGGACCCTCTTATTAGACGTTTATGATCATTTGACCTTTAATTAACTTCTGGGAAACCCTGTGATTGTTCTACATTTAGGATATTCTGTTCAAACTGTAGATTTACACCTTTTTTAATGCATTTCTCTCAAAAAGGATATGCAGTGAATTATGGTCTTCTGACGGTTATATAGGAGCATTTGACTATTGATTACGACTAATTAAAGCTAGATATGGCTGATGATGACATTATCATCACCAAGCCAAGGAGCAACACCAAAGGGGACAGCCAGGCAGAGGAGAACAAAGGGTTGAGGACATCCACCATTGGAGGAGTTCAAGGAGAAGTTATCAAAGAGAAGGAAGGACCCTTCTTCAAGTTCAGACGCTGTTGAGCTTGGAGTGAAGGCAACTTCCATCTATGCAAAGATTCTTCTTTCTTCTTCCTTTTCTTTATTTTGTACTCAGTAGTGTAGAAGAAGCATTCCTCTACTTGGGGATTATTTGTGTGATTCCCATCCACACAAGTGACCTCTCCAAGTAGTTACATACTTTTCTTATTTCAATCAATCAAGTACCTTTTTCTATTATTCTACTTGTGAATTTATGTGCTTTTGATTCCAAGTAACTAGTCGATTTCTTGTTGCACCCACTTCTACCTTCTAATTATCTTAGGTACATCTTCCTAGGGTGAGCTTAGAGGTGTAGATTTAATTGCTGTCACTTAGATGTAGTTCTATTTTCGCGTGTTTCGCATTTCCCGATTTTCATTTCTAAAAACACAAAAAGGGAGATTCAAGTTTTTCAAGAAAGAAAATACTTTTTGAAAACTACAATTACCTCCTTGGATGACCCTAGATACTTCACCCTATCTAGGAATATAAATTTAAAAGTTGATCGAATTATATGTGTTGCAACGACTCAAAACTCACCTTTTACAAACCGCTTATTTTCATATCAGAGGCCATAGCATCAAATCCCACACACACGATATTTAACAGTTTAACAACCAAGGAATTACTCTATTTTACCTTGTTTACAATGATTGTGCCATCAGTCTTTGCTAGAATATTAACTTAAAGGGTGTATTATGTAATCTTAACATAGGTAAAAATCCCACCTTGATATTGATGTTAATTAGTGAAATGACCCACTGCCATTTGGGTTGGATAAGACATCTGGATTGTTCATCAGACGTCTGTCCAGACATCTGGATAGATGGTCGGACGTCTAAAAGTAGAAGAAATGCACCTTGTGATTCTTTTTTCGCGCGCATGCAACACGCGCACCTCTCTCTCTCCTCACCCCAAACCCTAATCCTTTCCTATTTAAACCCCACACCCACGCCACTCTCTCCATCAACACCAGCCACCACCTCCATCTTTCCCTCCTATTGGCTGCCACCTTCCTCCCAGCCATCAGCGCTGCAAGTGGAGAGGAAGAGGGGAGACAGGATGTGGAGGAGGAGAGGGGAGCAAGAGCGTAGGAGGAGCTCATGGAGTGGTGGGAGCTCAGAGGAGCTTGTGCAAGAGGAGTCGAGGATGCGTACGAGGAGGAGCTCGCGAACATGAGCTTCGCGACCTTCTGAAGCTGCTGGCTTAGCAGCTGCGGGCGGCGCGGAGGGGTCCACGAGGAGGAGAAGGCTCACGAGGGTTCTACGTACTGGATATTTTCCAGTATCAGACATCTGGAGCACATCCCAGACGTCTGGAGTAGCAGGGGGACGTCCGAAGCTGAAGCCGGACGTCTGAAAGCACGCTTTGTGCCAAGATACGTACTTCTGCACGATTTTGGCCATGCAGGCCTTATCACAGGGGATTTGGTTGGCCATTTTTATCTCTGTGCATACGTACGCAAAGGCAGAGCGTTGGAAAGGTGCACGGTGCACCCTTCGAGGCACTTTTGGACGTCTAGACACATCTCCAGATGTCTGATTGTACTTCTAGATGGCCAGAGGGGGAGTCCGACGTCTGGAACTCTCCTCAAACAATCGCGGAAGGATCTGGACATCCAAGGAAGCCGCAGGAAACCCAAGGTGAGTACTACGTCTTTTAAGACGTCTGGGACTAGTCCTAGACATCTAATTTTGGACAGTGTGCGTGTTTTTGGCTCGTTTAGGGCCCAAACGGAATCAGATTTCCGCAAACAAACTATCGTTGTTTTTCACTTGAGTTTCTCTATGAGTTGGTGTCACTTGTATACCGTTTTGGACTCATTTGATGTGGTTAGTCAATTGTATAGGTCTCCAACTAGTCAAGTACACAGGACCCGCAAAGGCGACAGAATCTTCGATCTGAGCCCCCATTCCTCCCGTGTGTTTCTGGTAGAGTGGTTTACATTAATATTATGATTTAAACAAATAAACTGCATGTTTAGAATAACTTGAATGAACCGTAGGATGAGAATGAACCCTAAGACAGGAATAAATGAGTATAGTTTGAGCTACACTATATACTTGAGATACATGTAAAACCCTAGGATGAGAATGAACCCTAGGGCAGGAACAAATGAGTATGCTTGAGCTACACTGTTTACTTAAGATGCATGTAAAACCCTAAATGATAGCAATTGTATTGGTTATTGATATGATGCTTTCTCAGTTAGTGAATCACGAGCTGCCTGTTATAAGAATGAAATTGGTAATGTAAATAGAGAGATCGGAAGGTTGGAAAATGAAACAAAAGAAATACCAGCATGAACCCTATGGGGAATTAGGAGAACTCTTGTAGACGAGAAGTGAGCTGGCCCTTGTGTACGTGGTACCAAGGAGAGCAACTGTCCCTTTAGTGTAAAGGGGTACTAGCCGCCTGTTGGGTTGAGCCCTGGGGTCAAGCCTAGTTACTCTACACCAACTCTGTTTGGCCCTTGTGTATGTGATATTGAGGTGGGCTACATAGTGCAGGGAGGGAGTTAGCCGCCCCAGGGGCTTGGGGTTAGGACTAGCTACCCTACACCGACTCTTGTTTGGCCCACTGGGCAAATCGAGATAATCGGACGAGGCTACGTGGACTGTAGAGGAGAGAGACCCCTGTTCTGAGAGGGTAAGTCCCTGTATTGTTCTATGTTGTACCTTTAAGCATACCCGCTAGCGAAAAAGACTGACCGCGTGCCAGTGCAGGATAGCTACCCGTGCACTTATCACGCGTGCTATAGTCACCGCTATGTCGCAACCGTAACCTCGGGGTGGTTGACTGGGCGTAGGATTACCATGGGGGACTCTCCCAGCTAGGAGAGCACCATGTGCACATCCTACATCATGGGAAAGACTGCAATCAAGATCGTTCCCGTGAGGAACAGGCCAGATCAGGAAATAATTAGATGAATAAGGGAGCAACAAATTAGAATGACTTGGTTGAGCTAAATGAAAATGGATAGTTACTTAATTGCATTAATTAATTGCTTGTCTTAATTACATGTAAATGGATGAATTACCACTCAGTGTTTGATGACTCCGAAAATTTCATAACCTTATCTAGGTCAGAGAGTTGAGCAGCTAGTACCACCAGTTGCAGAGGGAGCTGGGCCCAATTGAGCTCAGCCTTAGCTGTGTTTTCTTATTGTTTCCCTAGCTTCTGTTGTTGTAGTGAGTATTTTGTTCCATGCAATACTGTTTCAATTACTTTTCCGCTATACTTTTCTGTCATAGTTGTGATGGCCTGTAATATTGCTAGACTATTCGCTCTATTTCTTTGCTGTCTCTTGATTACTTTCTACTTAGTTACATTGCATGTGTGGTTGTGAATTATTTCCTGATTTGGGTTATTTCTCGTTGGACGACTAGGTCTTGGGATTAGTCAAGGTGGGCCGATCTTAGGTCCTGTAGGGATCTGGGATCGGGTCGTAACAAGATGGTATCAGAGTAAGGTTCTCTCGAGAAATGAACCAAATGGTTTGAAAAATAGCCACCCACATGCATGTAACTAAGATAGCCATCACAACGTGTCGCTTTGATCTTCGCTTCGGGTCCTATCTCTTGATGTAGTGTGCTATCATTGATAGTTACTACTCTTTTTCCTGTGTCTCCTTGTAGGAGATGCCTCATCGGGGAGTTTCTGAGGCAGGCTGCGAATGTGGCCATGGGCGGGGTCGAAGGGGCGAACATGCCGGACCTGAGGCACCAGCCAACCCACCTCTCTTACCGGGCATCCAGGCCCAGGATCTCGCCTAGCTGATCCGAGGTATCGTACGGGAGCTCCAGCAGCCTCCTCGGCCACCCCACCCTGAGGACATGGAGGGAGAGTCTTCCGTGGGACAGGGGAATCGTCGCAGCGCCATACGAGCTGGAGGGGGATGGGGTGATCCTCCACCGCCCTCACCACCCTCAGACACTTCTGAGCAAGAGCCCTCCTTTCCTAGAGGCGTACTTGTTCCCCCGTTGCAACTCCACCATGAGCTCTTCAGCCAGTTTTGGAAGCTGAAGCCCCCCTCCTTCAAGGGGGATGAGAGCCCGTCTGAGGAAAGGGCTGGCTGGAGTAGATAGAGAAGGTGTTTGACACCCTCCGCCCTCTCGCAGAGTGCCACGTGGCCTTTGCCATGTATCAGCTGGAGAGCGCAGCTCACAGGTGGTGGAGGGCAATCAGAGGCCATGAGGGGAGAGAGCCGACATGGGACCAGTTTGTGGCCCTCTTCTGCGAGCAGTACTTTCTGCAGACCTGGCAGGACCAGAGGAGGCAGAAGTTCCACACTCTTCGTCAAGGGACGATGACAGTTAGTGCGTACCGCACATGTTTCCTGGAGCTGTCACGCTTCGCCCCGACAGCTGCGTCTACTGAGGAGGAGCGCTTGTGGAGGTTTATTAAGGGGCTTTGACCCGTGATTCGGGGGTATGTGAAACCCCTGAAGTTGCCCACTTTCTCTCATGTGGTTGAGGCAGCCATGACTTATAAGGAGACCAACCCGACTACGCGAGACACTGACGGCGGACGGAAGAGGCCCTACCAGCCAGAGTACTCATAAGGCCATCGGGAGAGGAGGCATATGGCGGCCGCAGGAGAGCTGTCTCATTCTGTGGGGCCACCCATGACCTTTGGGGGCCCTAGGCAGGGACCAGCTGCTAGCACAGGACCCTCGCCCAGCCACCAGCAGATACCGATTGAGGGAGGAGGCCGTGTTCCTCTCTGCTACCAGTGTGGCCAACTGGGCCACATCAGGAGGGACTGCCCATCTAGAGCCGGAGCACAGTAGATATTCCCCGCATCGAGTGCTGGAGGCCGAGCTGGTGGCCGTGATCACCAGGCACATGGAGGAGGATAGCAATCACGAGGAGGGTACCAGCCAACTGCTGCCTGCCCAACCCAGAGCGTGGCCGTTTCATCTACACCTAGGGCTGAGGGGCATATCAATGCCCTAACACACAGAGACACCAGGGCTTTAGGTTCTGTGGTGGTAGGTATGGTTACTGTTTCTGGTAGATTAGTCTACGTTCTTTTCGATTCTGATGCCACACATTCTTTTGTCACCTAGAGTTTTGCCGTTAGTTTGGGACTAGGCAGTGTAACTGTTAGAGGTTTTGTTCCTGATTAGAGGGTCAAGTGGACAATTGTTCATAACAGAGGAGGTCTTTACAGACTGCGAGGTCGCTATAGGGGGACATAGTCTTCCCACCGACCTGATTGTAATCCCGATGGAGGACTTTGGCGTGATCCTAGGGATGGACTGGTTGTCTGCCTATCACACATTGGTGGACTGTTTTGGGAGAAAGATCGTCTTCTCCATACCAGAGTTGCTTCCCTTTAAGTTTCAAGGCCAGTCCGTGGACAGAGGTTTTAGGTGCATCTCCGCGCTTCGGGCAGCAAAGCTTATGGCCAGGGGTGTGAGGGCTTCTTGGCTTGTGTTGTAGTAGAGTCTAGTCCCATGGTCGACTTTCAGAGTATTCCGGTGTTCTGCGAGTACCCCGACGTTTTCCCCGAGGAGTTGCCAGGATTACCGCCTGAGCGTGAGATCGAGTTTGAGATCTCACTAGTACCGGGGACCAGCCCCATTTCTACTGCACCATACAGGATGGTGCCACTTGAGTTGCGAGAGCTCAAGTCACAGTTACAGGAGCTGTTGGAGAAGGGCTTTGTGAGGCCCAGTGTGTCCCCATGGGGAGCCCCTATGTTGTTTGTGAAGAAGAAGGACGGTACCCTCCGACTTTGTGTCGATTACCGATAGCTAAATCGGGTCACCGTCAAGAACAAGTACCTGCTGCCTCGTATCGAAGACCTCTTTGACCAGTTGAGAGATGCCACAGTGTTCTCTAAGTTAGATCTGAGGTCAGGTTACCACCAGTTGAGGATCAAAGAGACCAACATCTCTAAGACAGCTTTCCGTACTCGGTACGAACACTATGAGTTCTTGGTCATGCCACTTGGGCTGACCAACTCCCCTACTGCTTTCATGGACATGATGAACCATGTTCTTAGATCATACTTAGACCAGTTTGTGGTGGTGTTCATTGACGACGTCCTAGTCTACTCACAGGATCAGGCGCAACATTGATAGCATTTACGTATGGTCCTGGATACCTTGAGACGACGTAGGCTGTATGCCAAGTACAACAAGTGCAAGTTTTGGCTGAGACAGGTGACTTTCTTAGGCCACGTGATTTCGGGAGACGGATTGGCTATAGATCCGGCCAAGGTTGAGGCCGTGCTCAAGTGAGAGAGACCACGCATAGTGATAGAGGTATGCAGTTTTCTGGGACTAGCAGGCTACTATCGGCAGTTTATCAGAGGTTCTCTCAGATTATGCGTCCTATGACTCAGCTGACCCGGAAGGATGTGCCCTTTTCCTGGACCAACAAGTGTGAGGCGTGCATTCAGGAGTTGAAGGAGAGACTGACTTCAGCTCCTGTACTTACCATTCCAGACAATAGTGGCAGGTTCATGGTTTACACCGACGCATCGTTGCAGGGGTTGGGTGGTGTGCTCATGTAGCGGGGTCACGTTGTCGCTTACGCTTCGCAGCAACTGAAGCCCCATGAGCATAACTACCCCACCCATGACTTAGAGCTAGCAGCAGTTGTCTTCGCACTGAAGATATGGAGGCACTAGCTGTATGGTGAGACATTCGAGATCTTCACTGACCACAAGAGCCTCAGGTACCTTTTTGACCAGAAGGAACTCAACCTGAGACAAATGCATTGGTTAGATCTCCTGAAGGACTACGATTACAGCATCTCCTACCACCCAGAGAAGGCCAATGTGGTGGATGTGCCTTGAGCCAGAAGGTGTCCACCCACTTGACCAGCTTACAGGCACAGAGTTGGAGACTCATGGAGGAGGTTGGCAATTGGCGACCCCAAGAGTCACGGGGGTACTGCGGGGCAGTGATAGCGACGCGACAGGCACGACCAGAGCTGATAGACCGCATCATTGCAGGGAAGATGGCCGATCCATACTTACAGACACTGCAAGATAAGGTGTTGATAGGGGACCCAGGAGACCTTTCCTTCTCAGATGAGATACTGCGCATGAGGGGACGCCTATGCATTCCTAGAGACGAGTTGTTGAGAGAGATCTTGACTGAGGCTCACGGGTCCCGGTTCACCATACATCCTAGAAATACAAAGATGTACCATGATTTGCGACGTGACTTTTGGTGGAGAGGGATGAGGCGGGATGTTGGTGAGTTTGTCCAGCAGTGCTTGGTATGCCAGTAGGTGAAGGTCTAGCATCAGAGGCCTACAGGGCCGTTACAGCCACTTCATATGCCAGAGTGGAAGTGGGAGAGCATCACCATGGACTTAGTGGTGGGTCTACCAGTTATCCAGCGGGGACATGATGCAGTTTGGGTGATAGTAGACTGGTTGATGAAGACGGCACGGTTCCTGTCGATCCGAGTCACCTTTGGGCCAATGCAGCTAGTAGAGAGATACGTCAGAGATGTGGTGCATCTGCACGGAGTTCCTCGCGAGATTGTATCCGACAGGGATACTTGTTTCACTTCCCAGTTCTGAGCAGAGTTTCAGCAAACATTGGGGACCCGTCTGAGATTCAGTACTGCCTACCACCCCCAGACCAACGGGCAGTCAGAGTGCACCATACAGACACTTGAGGACCTCCTATGCACTTGGGTACTAGACTGCAGAGGCTCCTGGGAGGATCATTTGCCCCTGACAGAGTTTGCATATAATAACAGCTATCATTCGAGCATCAGCATGGCACCTTACGAGGCTCTGTACGGAAGGAGGTGTACCGCACCCTCAAGTTGGGTCGAGGTGGGGACCAAGTGGGAGGTTGGCCCCAAGCTGATCCGATAGAGTTAGGAGGTGATAGAGCAGCTTCACAGGCGACTCTGCACTATTTAGAGCAAGCAGAAGAGCTACGCTGATAGGAAACGCAGAGAGGTGCAGTTCGAGGTTGGGGATCACGTCTTCCTCCGTGTGTCATCCATGAAGGGCTTGCAGCGTTTTGAGGTGAAAGGGAAGCTTGCGCCGAGGTTTGTGGGACCCTTTGAGGTCATGGAGCAGGTAGGACCCGTTGCTTATCGGCTTGCCCTTCCTCCCCAGCCTTCTGGGGTTCACGACGTGTTCCACGTGTCCAACCTCAGGAAGTACGTCATCGATCCCAGCCACGTTCTGAGCCACGAGAGCGTCGAGGTGGGAGACGACCTGACCTATCCTGAGAGGCCAATACAGATATTAGACAGAGTCGTTCAGAGTCTGAGATGGAAGCAGGTATCACTGGTGAAAGTCCTATGGAGAAGCCAGCGATACGAGGAGGCCAGTTGGGAGCCTAAGGCTACAATGAGAGAACAGTACCTGGAGCTTTTTGAGGGTATGTCTTTTCAGATCTACTTTGATCCTCTTTAAGTTTGTTATGCACTTTTACGCTACTTTTTTCGCACCCTACTTGGCTCAAGTTTCGGGGATGAAACTTTCTTTAAGTTTGTTATGTTGAAATGACCTGCTACCATTTGGGTTGGATAAGACATCTGGATTGTTCATCAGACGTCTGGATAGATGGTCGAACGTCTGAAAGTAGAAGAACCGTACGTTGTGATTCTTTTTCTGCGCCCACGCAACACGTGCACCTCTTTCTCTCCTCACCCCAAACCGTAACCCTTTCCTATTTAAACCCCACACCCACGTCACTCTCTATATCACCACCAGCCACCACCTCCATCTTTCCCTCCTGTCGGCTACCACCTTCCTCCCAGCCACCAGTGTGGTGAGTAGAGAGGAAGAGGAGAGACGGGACACAGAGGAGAAGGAGAGGGGAGCGAGAGTGTGGGAGGAGCTTGTGCGAGAGGAGTCGAGGATGAGTGCGAGGAAGAGGAGCTTGCAAAGGTGAGCTTCGCGACCTCTTGAAGCTGCTGGCGTAGCAGCTACGGGCAGCGTGGAGGGGTCCGCATAGAGGAGAAGGCTCGCAAAAGTTCTGCGTACTTGATATTTTCCAGAATCAGACGTCTGGAGCACATCCCAGACGTCTGGAGTAGCAGGAGGATGTCCGGACCTGAAGTCGGACGTCTGAAAGCACGCTTTGTGCCAAGGTACATACTTTTACACGGTTTCGGCCATGCAGGCCTTATCGCAAGGAATTTGGTTGGCCGTTTTTAGCTCTGCGTGTACGTACGCAAGGGTAGAGCATTGGAAAGGCCCACAGTGCACCCTTCGAGGCACTTTTGGACGTCTGGACACATCGCCAGACGTCTGACTGTACTTCCAGACGACTAGAGGGGGAGTCCAACATCTGGAACTCTCCTTAGACGATCGCGGAAGGATTCGGACATCCAAGGAAGTCATAGGAAACCCAGGGTGAGTACTAACATCTTTTAAGATGTCTAGAACTAGTTCTAGACGTCTGATTTTAGACAGTGTGCGTGTTTTTAGCCCGTTTAGGGCCCAAATGGAATCGGATTTCTGCAAACGAACTACCGTTGTTTTTCACTTGAGTTTCTCTATGTGTCAATGTCACTTGTATACAATTTTGGACTCATTTGATGTGGTTGGTCAATTGTATAGCTCTCCAGCTAGTCGAGTACGCGAGACCCGTGGAGGCGACGAAATCTGCGATCCGAGCCCCCATTCCTCCCGTGTGTTTCCGGTAGAGTGGTTTACATTAATATTATGATTTAAACAAATAAACTGCATGTTTAGAATAACTTGAATGAATCGTAGGATGAGAATGAACCCTAGGACAGAAACAAATGAGTATAGTTTGAGCTACACTGTATACTTGAGATACATGTAAAACCCTAGGATGAGAATGAACCCTAGGATAGAAACAAATGAGTATGCTTGAGCTACACTGTTTACTTGAGATGCATGTAAAACCCTACATGCTAGGAATTGTATTGGTTATTGATATGATGTTTTCTCAATTAGTGAATTACGAGCTGCCTGTTATAAGAATGAAATTGGTAATGTGAATAGAGAGATCGGAAGGTTGGAAAATGAAACGAAAGAAATACCAGCATGAACCCTATGGGGAATTAGGAGAACTCCTATAGGCGAGAAGTGAGTTGGCCCTTGTGTACGCAGTGCCAAGGAGAGCAACTATCCCTTTAGTGTAGAGGGGTACTAGCCGCCCGTTGGGTTGAGCCCCGGGGTCAGGCTTAGTCACTCTACACCGACTCTGTTTGACCCTTGTGTATGTGATACCAAGGTGGGCTACTTAGTGCAGGGAGGGAGCTAGCCACCCCAGGGGGCCTGGGGTTGGGATTAGCCGCCCTACATTGACTCTTGTTTGGCCCACTGGGCAAATTGGGATAGTCGGACGAGGGTACGCGGACTGTGGAGGAGCGAGACCCCTGTTCTATTCTGAGGGGAGAGACCCCTATTTTGAGAGAGCAAGGCCCTATACTTTTCTGTGTTGTACCTTTAGGCATACCCGCTAGCGGAAATGATTGACCGCATGCCAGTGTGGGATAGCTACTCGCGTGCTTATCATGTATGCTGTAGTCACTGCTACGTCGCGGCTGTGACCTCAAGGTGGTTGACTGGGTGTAGGATTACCACGGAGGACTCTCCCAACCAAGAGAGCACCACGTGCACATCCTACATCATGGAAAAGATTGCAATCAAGATCGTTCCTGTGATGAACAGGCCAGATCAAGAAATGATTAGATGAATAAGGGAGCAACAAATTAGAATGAATTGGTTGAGCTACATGAAAATGGATAGTTACTTAATTGCATTAATTAATTGCTTATCTTAATTACATGTAAATGGTTGAATTGCCACTCTACTTAGCGTTCGCTGACTCCGAAAATTTCATAACTTTGTCTAGGTCAGGGAGTTGAGCAGCCAATACCACCGGCTACAGAGGGAGCTGGGCCCAGTCGAGCCCAGCCTTAACTGCATTTTCTTATTGTTTCCCTAGCTTCTGTTGTTGTAGTGAGTATTTTGTTCTATGCAATACTATTTCAGTACTTTTCCGGTGTACTTTTCTCTGTCGTAGTTGTGATGGCCTGTAATATTGCTAAACTATTCGCTCTGTTTCTTTACTGTCTCTTGATTACTTTCTACTTAGTTACATTGCATGTGTGGCTGTGAATTATTTTCTGCCTTTGGTTATTTTTCGTTGGACGACTAGGTCTTAGGATTAGTCGAGGCAGTTCGGTCTCAGGTCCTATAGGGATCTGGGATCAGGTTGTAACAATTAGTTGAGTGAGAACCTTAAAACTGAGAACAAAAAGGAAAGGGATTAAAGGATGACCCCATCTAAGATCGCCACAAGGAGAGATATAACCATAAGAACAGTTTAGGATTCCGATGGAGGAAAGGGATTAATCTTCTACACTTGTTGCTCTTGTTAGTCTGCTAGTGGTGGAGTTATGAAGAAGTTTAGAGAAAATTAGATAACAGATGGAGGCCCAATGCACCATTGTTCTTAGTGCAACCACATCATTCTGGATTCCGATACCCCCTGAGCGTATCTTTGATTTCCTTCATGATGAAATTCACACAATGAGATGAGATGTTACTTCTCCCTATCTTATGAAATTCTTTAATGCATAACTGATTAGATTGTAGTTCTTTAAACAACCAACCAATTGCAAGTATAACAAGTATTGAAGCTTAATGCAACTATTCCAATTTAATTTCTTAAATTGGTTAGACAATGCATCATGAATGAATTTGAAACTCTTATTTTTGAATCATGTGGCATTTTATCAATTGATGCATACCATGAGCTATGAACAAATCAACAAAGGCTTTCTAACTGGTCCTATTTCAATGGGATATCCTCTCCAATTGAAATGTTGTTCAAGAAATGGCTCACATCACAAATGGCCACAAACAAGGGAATTGCATCTCACTGTTGCACATAAATGTAAGCCCAAGACCATAATTAATTAATCAAGACCTCTATTAGCTAGCATCATTCGAAGTAGCAAACACATCTAACTTCATGTGTTCTTGCATGTAATTGTAGAGTGCAAACTCAAACCAGAGCAATATGCTGATCCTTTAGGAGTTGTACCGATGCTACGGGCTCATTTGTGATTTACGCACATGTGGATATTGCTGCAATGAACGTGGTCTTGAGTAGGGGAGATCCAAACTATGTTGCATTCCTCCCTTCTGGATTCTCCATACTTTCTGAGGGACCTCTAGGGATGTTGTAGAATGGGGTGATTGGGGATGTTGGTAGTGGGGGATCTCTACTGACAATGGCTTTTTAGATATTTGTGGACTTGGTGCTTAGTGTTAAGCTTTCACATGTGGATATGGTGCTATGTTTGAATCCTGCTTTTGACTAAGAATGTGTGCACTAACATTTAAATGCATGTGAACTCCATTAACAATGGTCACATATAAAAAAGAATTTCATTGTCATTTGCTTACATCTAAGAAAAGGCCTCGGTTATGGAAAACCATGCCTTAATGCACTAATTTGAAATTTGAGAGATTCCAATTGCAAAATATTTCTAACTGAAAAAATTAAAGGCAAGCTATACGAACCGATGTCCAAAGCCACATTGATCCTTATAAAATTAGTGAATGAGAACAAAAACAACAAAATACCAAACAAGAGCCTTGAAGAAAGGAAATGTCAAATGCCAAATTGTGCATGAATTATGTAGACTCCTAATGTCATATATATTTACCTTTAACAAGTTTGCATAGAAAGGGCTTTCATCATGCACAAAAAGGATAAACGAAAAAAAGTGTATCCATCACAAAAAGTTCTCTTGGGGTGCCATACTATGATGTTCCTAGGACTATGAACTCATCCATCAATTTTTTATAAACAAAAGCCATGTGATGAAATGGAAGGACGAGGAGAAAATTAGATGATTCCCCCAACACTATAAGGCATACAAGTAATGCACAATGCCTCAAAGATACATCTCAAGTAAAAGTTAAATAAAATCTTCTCTATCACAAAAGAATAGTCAGACCTTACAATTTCTATTTTGAAAATCTAGCAGATATATATTCCTTTTTTTCAAAGAATAGATATATATATATTTTGAAGCTACTATAAAACCTCAATACAAAATAAAGACAATAATCAATAAAAAATAAAAAAATATATAGAGGATTTGCAATTGGCACCTTAATTTATGTGACACATGAACCTCCTCGAGATTATGAATGTCCCCATGCGAGATCCACCTCTACTCAAAGGCCCCTGCATATAGAAGAACATAAACCACATAAGTAAAGGGTTAATTGTATAGCCCTAACTCTAAATCAAATACTAGCACCTAACCTTAACCTAAACCACTCTAAAAAAAGGTTAATCGTGTAAACCTAACCCTAAATTGTGATTGTCAGTCATCGAGAGAGATCAACATAAATCAAATATAAATCAAAAGAGAGATTGAGAAAAAGATAGAGAGATCAAGTAAGAGATAAAAAGCGTAGAAACTATATATGATCAAGAGAGATCAGATTGAATGAGAGCTCCTAATCCAATCTTCAACATTGATTGAGCAAACATTGAGCTTCGATTGGCCCAGATCTAAGAAACGTCAATCTAATCATAGGAATGAGAGATTGTCGTGAGTGAAATCGATGGAGAGAGATCTAAGTGATCTGAGATTCGAGATCTGAAAGGATCGAGTGGAGAAGAGTGGCAAGGGGTGAGAGAAGAGAGATTGTTAATAGAGAGTGACCTGAGGAAGAGGTCTGTGAAGACCCTGATGTCGAGATGAGTGAGAGATTCGCAAAGAGGCCTTAATGTCAAGGTGAGTGAGCGGCAATCGAGAGGTTGAGACATTGGTGGAGACGTTGAAGGCGCTGTGTAGAGGCATCGGAGGCAGAGGCGTCGAGCGTGTGTGTCTCTAAGGGGGCGTTGGGTAGAGGCATCAAGTGGCTGTGTGTCTCTATCGGAGGTCGTCGTGGTGGGTGAGGGGGGTGTGGGTAGTAGGTGACAGCGTGGGGTTGGAGAGGAGGCGTTGTATGGGTTTAGGTTGGGAGTGAAAAATCCAGAGGAGGAGGAGGGGAAGAAAAAAGGGAATGGAAAAAGTAAATTAGTGATAATTCAATGCATTAGCAACATATTTAAAATGTTGCTATAGTTCACCTATTACTATATGTTACTTTTTTTTTAAAGTGTGTACATAAAATTTATATAATGATTATAATTATTAATTACTTGAATTCATTTCAATTGAATTAGAAAAAATTAAGAAATGACTCAAACTTCTTCATCCTTTCCTCCATAATTTTTTATACTCCTTTGCTTTCCTTTTATACCTTTCTACTTTTCTTTTACTATCTTCTGCTTGTGTCCTATGTTCCTTCTCAATCCTTTCCAATTGTGACAACATTTTACGAAGTTTTTCCTCCAACTAATGCCTCGTGTTACTTCCTTGAGGAGTACGAATGAGCTTTGGCCTATATCCAGGTCCAATTGTGTAATGTGATCAATCTTTAGTTTTTAAGATGGTATCACAAATATCATTCTCATTTATAGGTTGGCCATTTTGAATGGCCTCATCATGTATCTTTATCATCTCAGGTACTGCAAATAATGAAAATATAATAGTTTAATATACACAAACAAATAATTACATTTATTTTTATAAATTAATAATACTTACATAATTTGTCTTCGCTGTTTCACTAGACCATCTACTAACCAATCCTATAATTGGATCTGAGTCAACCGAGCTCATAGGAGAAGGATAAAAGTGGGTCTCACGAAAAAGAAACATCCTCCCATACTCTCCACTATCTAAGTACTAGGTACTCTACACAAAAATATAAATATTATTTTCTATACCCTTATTTGAATCATTTATATGATCAATATATAAGAATATAAACTTACTAATTTAGCTCTCCACTCTTGGAAGGATATCGGTCCACTACTATGGAGATTTTTCACAGCATTTTTCTGAGTATCTTTATTCTTTGCACATTTTCCCTAAAACTAAAAAAAATTCATTATATATATGTCACATATAAAAAGGCAATATATTTTTTTGTAATTTTTTTTAGTAAATGATATTATCAAGTACACTAGATCGTTCTAATCTGTTGATCCCTTCTCCCATTCTGCATCAATCCACTTAGGAGGCTTGGCATGATTCCCTTTTAAACGATAGGCCTTCCTTATCTTATATCTATGATTTCTCATTTTCCTTTTAACTCCTGACATAACTTGATTAATCTTATCATGATTTGAATCAAATCCAATTACGTCGACCTTGCTCTATAAGCAAAAAAAAGAATTAAATTACAAACAAAATTTACAAGTTAAACATTTGAAATAAAATTGATACATTATAATACACATTTCCTAAATGTGGTCTAAACATATCTAAACATCCGATGAAGCCATCTTCTTAGCATCAGGGACATAAGGGACATTGTGACTTACAACGACATCATAAACAAAGGTAAAGCTCGTAGCTTGCTCTTTTATAGTTGGACCTCCTATGCTTTTGTGAATATTGATTCACATCTTTTCACCCATCGCTAAAGTCCTCTTCTCTAAATTTAACAGTCTAGTAGGACCTCTGCAATGGGTTGAAGCCTTGGATGATAACCCTATAGAAAAAAAAGTAGATGATTAAAAAATAATAAAATTATATTATTATAGTTTAAGTTAATAAATGTAAATTTCAAATTACTTGATTCTTAAGTCTAAAAGACATTATCAATTACATTTATTGCAGCCTCTTGTCCTTCAAGTGTAACTAGTAGACTGGTATTCAATGTACCTACTACCCCAATACCTGTAGTCATGTTAAACATCTTTTGACTCACTGTTAAAGTCCTCTTCTCTGAAAGAAATAATCTCCTAAGACCTTTGCAATGGGTTGAAATCATGGATGATGTTACCATAAAAAAAATTTAGATGGTTAAAAAATAATGCAATTGTATTGTTACATTTAAAATTAATAAATATAAATATAAAATTACCTATTTCTTGACTTTGAGACACATGATCCACCATATTTATTGCAACTACTTGAGGCAATTATTGTTGGAAGCAAATATGCCCATTTTTGCTTTTTTCCCCCTTATTTTCTTGAGAAGGGAAAAGCACTACCAACCATAAATATCATAGTAATCGTTAATAGAGAGATCATGAATGTCATAACTATGGATAGAATAGATAACAGAAAATGGTAGCTATAAAGTTAAACTACTGTTATCAACATATTTTACATTTACATTGTCTAAAACAACCATAATAATCCATACTACCACATTAATTATATACTACCATAATAATCCCTCAAGTATTTTGAAACAACAAAAAAGATGTTAGACTATATCACTTTATTATCCGAAGGATAGTGTGGTCACCATCCAATATGAACTAGAGATCTTAATAAATGTAAAATAGCAATTTGAATATGTCATAAGGCTGATCACAAGCATAAACTATCTTATATCAACCCACTTAAATGATATATTCAGGAAGTACTAGGCCTACCATCTAAAGGACAAAGGTTTAATTTTGACCTTTATGATCTCTTAAAATTTAGATCCTTCTTTGAGCACTTCAATCTTTCCTTTCCTACACCTTCGGATAAGGTTCAAATCTCCAAAATTTTGCACATTCATGTTGGCATCAAAAGTTCTTATCTCCAACTGCCCAAACCATCTTGCATCTCTCATCATATCTTCTAGAAGTGCCAAGCATACATCTTAGCTTATTAATTTTTTTGTTGATGATAAAAATGATGGTTACCGGAGAACAATACGATCCACTCCATTACTCCTTCGACGAATAGAAAAAGAGCAAGCTGCGTATCAATTATCTATTGGTTGAAAAAGAAAAACCATGGCCTCTCGTACATTTTCACACCATGACCTCTCTCCATGAAAAAGCACCCCCATCATCAAAATAATGTTTTTATTTTTTTGAAAAATTAGCAAACTTTTTATGATAAAAAAGACAGTCCTGGACGAAAATACTATTTAGAATACAACAATACTATAGATCAACTTGATCCCTTGAATTTTTTTTTATCCTCGAGGTGTATATATATATATATATATATATATATATATATATATATATATATATATATATATATATATGTTGTTAACTGTTGAGTTCTAAATCAAATCTAAATATTAGATACTCTATGGAATGTAAATCGAAAGCAAACGTCTTTTTCCATATACATAGGCTTGAGCAGTAAACCTTAGGACTCGAAGGTCAAGTCATTAACTTGTTGAAGTACCCTATGCGAGGAAAAGCATATTTGAAGTAATAGTTTAAATATCAATTTCTTCAAAAAGAAAAAAATCCCTTTGAAAATGTGAAAGTCCATGCAATACAATTAAATATGAATCCAAAAGAAGGATATTAAATGAATAATCTATAGGAAAAATTGATTCAGCTGAGATATGACCATGTTATTTTTTTTAAAAGTTATTATAAATATATTGAACAAAGATTTTGATGTTTATGTCAATATGGGAGGCTTGTGCACTAATATTATTTAGTTAGAAAATAAACACTACAATAAAATAGGTTTAAAATGATGAAAAAATAATGATAATTAATAATATTAGTTATTATATTTTATATATAACAATAATTTATATTATTCGATATTATTTCTTTTAAAATTAACAATATTTTATATATTCGTCGTTATCGTTACTATTATTTACTGATGACGACGTACGATCGTTTTAAATTATTATTTATTAATAAAAAATATATAACTCCACCCGTAATTTTTCCAACGGTAAATCCTCCCCTCTCCAAACGCCCTCTCCTACCCACCTTCATCGGACGAGCTCCAGCCACCAAGTGAAGACTTCACTCACCACTCTCTCCCTTCCGGTGGAGAAGCAACTGGAGACGATGCCCTCCTCCTCCTCCACCACATCTCTCCTCCTCTACCAATAGTATTTAAGCTCCTCCTTCCATGGCCCTCCTAAACCCTAACCCCTTACCCTCCACTTCTCTTCCGACCTCCCCCCTGGCTCCTCCCTCTCCTCTTCTACGCCACCGCTGACGTGCCCTTCCCCTCCTCCTCCTTCCCCGACAGGCTCCGCCCGCAGGACACCCCTACGCAAGGGATCAAAGGTGGAGGAGTAGGTGGTGGTGGTGGTCCCACGACGGCAATAGCTACCTCGATTGCAACCCAACGCCAAGGAGGAAGCGAGAGGTCAACTCCCACCACATTCCCCTCCTCGTTCTTCTTCCAAGTTTCCAAATCTGGATCTGGATCTCATCTCGTCGTTCTCACTCTTTAGATCTAGATATGTGCATTCACTCCTTTTGATTGTCATCGGTCTGCTTCGTTTCTGTTGATTTCGCGAGATATCAATCATAGGGTTTCGAGATTGAAGTTGGATCTCGAGTTTTGTAGCATGACGTTGTTTGATCGCCTCGATTGTGTCGAACGTGATGGTTTGTGGATACCTCAATCTCGTCCCCGTGATCGAGGACTACATGGACATCAAGGTACCATAGCTGCACCAGAAGGGTCTTGAATGATAATGTATTTATGTGAGCGTGGAAAAAAGAGTATTTATATTTTGATCCATTCTAATGGAAATAGCAAATTTTGGGATCTCTGAGGAACCTAATTTTGATTATATGAGAGATTGTTCTATATAGGTTTGTATGCCAGCACAGATCATAAAATTACTCATCATGGATCTCAACATGGTAGAATGTAAGAGAAGAGAAAGGTAAAATAAGTAGGTTTGTGACACTTGTGGTGCTATGTTTGGGCCTTGGGTTGGATGCTTTTTTTGAACAAAAAAAGCCAGGTCTTAGCCATCGAAAATGAGATCAAGTCAGGCAAAATGCGCCAAAAGACTGAAAGTGTCCTTTTCACAAATGAATGCCAATCCACATAGCCAATGCCAATCGAACTCCCAAAGAGAAGCAAGAAGAGATGTCGGACATCCAATGTGAATGCCCACAGCTGTGTGTACCTCCAAAGTAGCTGCTCTATCATTAGATGAGGATATGGAGATAAGGCAATAAGGAAGAGCAGGTTCAGCACGATGAGTGGCGTTTAGTGGACACTATGCAGATGGACCTGCTAGATATGGAAGAATTGCATGCTGATCACCATGAAGGCTGGAAAAAGAAATCCAACCATGGAAGGGGATCTGGAAAAACAACATGGTGGCCAAATGAAGGAGAGATCAGAAGTGGGGTAGCAGAACTGTTGCAAACCATAAAGGGGCTCTGGGTAGAGGGGGCACTTGTTAGAAGTTGGGACCCATGTTGAGGCATTTTCTTCGGACATATAAATATCTTGTGGATGTGAAACAATGTTTTGAATAATCATGAAAGACTGATGTAGATAGGTGCACGTCCATTTACACTTCTATCGGCCACTACTGAGTAAGTTTGTTACCTTGACTGCAAGGTTGCAAAGTTTTTTTTTTTTTGAAAAAGAAAATGATAGTTATCCAGAGTGATAACTACCCAAATATATAAATAATAGAATCAACAAACTCCATCAATACAACAGGCAGACCCCAAAGTCCCCCACTCACAAGAAATCACACCAAAGAATAAACAAGGAATTAATAAACTCAACAAAATTCTTCACATAGGGTTTCTGGTCCCTAAAAACCATCGCATTCCTGCCCAACCAGATACCCCAAAGCACTGCCAACGGTCTGACCTTCTCCTTCTTTGTACGGAAGACGATCTGTCCACCATCACCTCCTCCACTTCTGAAGCTGTGCCAAAAGTCTTCGAAAAGTCAACACTCCCACCACCCCCCTTCCATCCTGTCCCAAATCTGCACTACAAAAGGGCAAGTGAAAAAAAGGTGGTCAATCTCCTCCCCACCACCTCCACATAAAGGGCAGACCTTACTTTCTCCAGGAGCTCATTTTGCCCTCCAAACCTTGGTCACAAGCCTTCTCCTCCTCAGAAGCCAAACAAAAATCTTGACTTTTAGGGGACGCAGTTTTCCAAATCCGTCTGCAGTCCCTCACCAGATCCAACTCCACCATGGGATATCCAGTGGACAATCTCCTGTATGCAGCCGCTACCGAAAACTCACTTTCATCCCAACCAAACATATCCGTACTAGATGCCGGTTGCAGCCCCTCCAACTCTTCAAGCAGAACCTGAAAATCATGCGCTCTCGCATCTGACAAGCTGCCTACAAAGCGCGGGCACCACCCATTTTCCCATACCTCAGCCACAGACGCCTCTTTGTTCTGGGACAGGGCAAACAACCTCTGAAATCTTCTAGCAAGCGCTCCATTTCCCGTCCAATCATCTTGCCAAAATATGAAAATCTCCCCCATTCCCATCACAGGAACAAAGCAATTCCGCACCTTAGGAGCCACCGTCGACAGGCCTTTCAAAAAATGAGAGGCATCTTTCAACGGAGACATCAGGAGATCCCACCGCACTGGGCCACCATACGTCGTCTCGAACACCTTGCCCACCAAATTCCCCCTACCTTCCAATAGGCTTCCCACCTATTTCACCAACAGACTATTATTAGACCTCCCCACATCCCTCACCCTGAGCCCCCGTCTTCCAACGGTCTGCAAACCTCCTCCCATGCAACTAACCTGGCACCCGGTCCATTCGTCTCCTGGTTGGACCAAAAGAAATTCCTCATAAATCTCTCTATCTTTCCAACAACCTGTCGAGGCATCTTCAGCATAGAAGTGAAATACGATGGCATTGCTGACAGAACCATCTTGAGCAAGACCAACCTTCCACCCCTTGACAATAGCTTGAACGCCCACCCTTCCAATCTCCCCTCTAGCCTCTCCACTAGGGGGCCCAATCTCTCACCAGAATCCTACCATCCGTCAACGGTAAACCCAGATATCTAATCGGGAGCTTTACCTGCTCTGTGCCAAGATCCAAACTACACCCCCTCGCCTCCGCCTCAGTCAGGTAGAAAGGGACAAAATCAGATTTAGCTAAGTTGATCTGTAGTCTTGACGCCTCACCAAACAAGAAGATAAGGAACTGCATTCTTCTGGCTTCCATTTCCCCACCTTCAATGAAGATCGTATCATCCTCATACTGAAGTAACGGGATACTCGTCCAATCTCTCAAGGAGAAACCTCTCATCAAATTCCTCTCACACGACCTCTTAGCTGCCCTTGCAAGAGCATCCACGGCAATCACAAAAAGCATCGGGACCAACGGACATCCTTGCCTCACCCCCCTCCTTGACTGAATCCAACCCCCTGCTGGATTTCCATTGATAAGAATCAAGAACGACGTCGTGGTGACACATCTCTTCATCCAGTCAATCCACACCGGTGGGAAACCCCTCTTCACCAAGGACGCCCAGAGAAACGACCACTAGACCGAGTCGTAAGGTTTGCTGAAATCGACCTTCCACAGGAAGGCCTTCTTATTTCTTTTCCAGGACGAAAGGATCTCCGAGGCCAACACATAACCTTCCAAAATATTTCTGCCAGGAACAAAGGCCGTCTGCACCAAGTCTACAATCCCAGCCAGTGTCCCCCTCAATCTATTGGCCAGGAGCTTCGCCACAACCAGGTAGATAGCATTCAAGAGGGTTATTGGTCTATACTCCTGGATCTCCTCAGCGTCCTTCTTTGGCAGCAGGAACATGTAGAACTTGTTCAGCCTATTGAATCCCAAATTTCCAACTCTAAATTCTTGCACAACTTGCATCATGTCCTCCTTCACCACCGACCAGAACTCTCTGTAGAAGGCAACCGGAAAGCCATCCGGTCCTGGACAACCATCTGTGTTCAACCCCCATACTGCCTCGCAGACCTCATCTTCCCCAAACAAGTCCGTCAAGAAGCTAGCTTCTGCCTCCCCGATCCGCGGCACCTCAGACCCTAACCATCTCCACCTTCCCCCCCGTCTTCTCCCAGTAAACTCTCTAAAGTACCTCACAGCTGCCTCTCCCACTGCCTCCCTTCCCATAAATTCCTCCCCATCCACCACTAATCTGTCAATCCAGTTCCTCCTCCTCCTACCTGAGGCAGCCATATGAAAAAATCGGGTGTTGGAATCGCCTTCCTTCAACCACTTCTGCCTAGACCTCACCTTCCACTCGATCTCCACCTTCCGGTCTTCTTCCTGTATCACCTGAATCTGCCTTGCTCTGTAAACCCTGTCAGCGTCATAAAGGAGACCAACATCCTCCGCCCTGTCCAGACGTGCAATCTCACCAAGAGCCTCATCTTTCTTCCTCCCACGTTCCTCCCTAATTTGCTTCATACGGACCTTCAAGAAGGATCTCAAATCTCGTAGCTTAGATTCCAACCTGACAGCCGCCGAACCATCCACATGAACCGACCTCCACCATTCCTCTACCAACCCCCTGAAACCCTCTTCCAGGTGCCACGCCCTGTCGAACTTAAAATACATACCATGCCTCCATCCCTCGTTTGACACCCATAGCAAGGGGGTGTGATCCGAGAAAGGTCGCTCCAGGGGTCTAACCTCTGCCATCGGGAACAGCTCTGCCATCGCCGTTGAGGTAAGAAATCTGTCGATCCGGGATCGCTGTCCTCCAGAACTCCTCTACGTGAAGAGACAGGACAAAGGTGGCATGTCAACCAGCCCCTGTTCCGCCACAAAGCCCGCAAATGCCTTAGAGCCTTGGTCCAATCCCCCACGGCCACCTGATCTATCTTCTACCAGTAGAGTAACATTAAAGTCGCCACCAACCAACCAAGGTAACCCCTGAAAAGCTGCCGCAACCTGGATCAGATCTTCCTACAAAGCCTACCTTCTCCGACCCTCTGTCGGGCCGTAAACTGAGGAAAAGAGCATACATGTGTTATCTCGGTGTCTCTGAAGCCTGATAGTGACAGCATGGGACCCAACCAACGAGTCCAACAAGGAGAAATCATCATCCTTCCACCCCACAGCAATTCCCCCCACACTTCCATCCGTGTCCAGGGCCAAGAAACCCCCAAAATCTCCTCCCCCCACCTCCCTCCACAACCTTCCATCACAGTTCCCCCACTTCTTCTCCTGGAGAAAGATCACATCAGGCCCCCATCTCTGAATATACCCCCGCAGAGCCGCCTGCCTCGATGGGTCATTCAGACCCCTCACATTCCACGACAGGACCTTGGTCATGAAGACCTTCGGGAACCTCCTCCTTGCGTTAACCGCCTAAACCCCATCACCGCAGCCACTCCATCCTCCTCTTCCATCAACAAACGCTGACCACGCGAGCTCCCCTCATAGCCACCCTCCGACCCTCCTCGCCCCGCATCCTCCACACCGTCTGCAGCCAGCACCTGCATGTCCTGCAGCGTTAGGACCTCCCCCACAGGCAACCTAGTCACCGCACCAGCCCTCCGCATCTTCGCCACATCCTCCAAACCTCCAACGTCACCACCAGCTCCCACCGCTCGCCGCCCCCTCCTCCACCGCAGGGATCCCTGGAATAGACACCGCCTCGTCATCGCCCCCAGCTAGGGTTGTCGTAGACGCCGCGTCTCCTCTTGAAAGCGGGGTGACGCCCAGCTCCACCTGTGTTCGGCGCCGGTTTTCCCCAACAACGCTCCCAGTCGAAACCTTCAGAGCTTGCCCCCTACGGTAGAACCACCGCAGCCTGTAGATGAGCCGTTGCGAGCCAGACAACCTCCTCCCGTCGCCACCCACGTCCCACGTCGCCAACCGCACCGCGCCCCACCGCCTGGTCCGGTTTGGCCATGGTGTGTCGCAACCCTCTAGCAACAGCTCCCCACCCTCCATCTTCAGAAAACTGGGGTCGCGGATCTGAACGCACGGAGAGACCCGAACCGACATCAGCTCCCAAGCCCTCATCTCCTGTAATCGGGTCATGCCCACCCGACCCAGGTCCGCCACGAGCGCATCCCACATAACCCGGGGCCACCTCAGCGCCACAGTCGCACCCGCAATCAGCGAGGTCGCCTAGCTTCAGTGCCGCAGACTCCTTCGACCCCTCTGCAAGATCTGCACCGGCGTTTCGCATCCCAGCCCCTTCATCTGCCATTGACTGCGCCACGGGGATCGTAACCGCCGCACAATCCTCGCCGCAATCCACGCCGCGACCCTCGGCCTTCGTAAAAGCAGCCTGTCCCTCCACCGCCTGCCCGCCACTACCGCCTCCAAGCGCCGCCGCTGCTCCGCCAACCACCGCCTCAGCGAAGGACGTAGGGCTCCCGGATCCCTACGAGATGCGGATCAGCCAGGAGGAGCTCCCTCACCTGAGCACCAACCTCTCTACAAGCTGCTGTCCCGGCCTCATCTCCACCCAGGCTTCGATACGCGACAGATCAGCCGACTTCAGGCCCAGGCCTTTGCAGTTCTGTAGCCTCGCAAAAGGGGCAACCACCGCCGCCACCACCTCTACCGTGTGGAGGAAGAGGGGAAACCCCTCAACCAACACTTTCCGTCTCGCGCTAGTCGGCGGTCTCTCTGCCAGAGTGCCATCCGACCTCACCGGCTAGCGACACCGCAGCACCTTGAAAACCAGCCGCCGCAGCTCCTCCTCCTGACCAAGCCCCAGTAGCACCAACCGCCCACTTCCGAGGGAGGCCACCCCAAAAGGCCCCCCGCCAGTCCCCAAGAAGGCGGTGACCACCCTTCTCAGAGCTCCCACCTCCACCTCCCCCTCTAAAACCACCGCTACCAAAGCCGACGCCAGCCTCCCTTCCAACGCTCCAACCTCCTCCGATCACGACACCTCAACCTCCACGAGAGGCGCCCCCTCCGGAGGGGGTGGAGGTGTCCCCTCCCGCCTTGAAGAGACCACTTCACCTGATCCTCGGAGCTCGCAACTCGACCTCCGATGCCCCAGACCGCCACAGCGTAAGCACCGCACCGGGTCCCTGTAGTCTGCCGCCACATGCCCCCTTCCGAGGCATTTGAAGCACCTCACCGGCTCCGCTCCCCTCCGTGACCTCCTGCTCACCACTGTCCAGCCAAAGCCTTCTCTCCCCACCCCATCCGCCAATCTCCCAGTCGCTAGTCTCCCAGTCGCCATCCTTCTCTCTGGCTAGTTTCAGAGATAAGGTGAAGGAATGGAGGGCATCACCTCTGCAAGGTTGCAAAGTTGGCTTGTATATGATGAGTTTGGAAGTAAAAGATATATATATATATATATATATATATATATATATATATATATGATACTGAACTTGCATCCATATCTGCTTTAAACTTTAATAGACCATGAATTTGCGATAGTTGTTTATAATTATTTTCCAGTCAAGTATTTGTGCTACTCTATGTAATTGTATAGATCAGCTACACTTGTCAGGGCTTTGCTGCAGGCCTATTGTTCTTAGGTGAAAATGCGAAGTACTGAAGCAGTATTATATTAGCTACATAAATTTCTTTACCATCTGCTTTCAGGTTGGTTCATTGCTTTTTATCTACTTATAGTCTGGCTCAGTTCGCAATTTGTCTTGTCCAGGAGGACAGTATGTCTGGCCAACCTTTCCCACATCTGCGCATGCCACTATCTTTGGAACTGGAGAAAATAGTGGACATTGTAATAATGGGATTGTCCTGAATTCTTATGTTGATGATTTACATCTTGGCAAGGAGAACACTAATGGGGCCATCTTGAAGTCTAACATTGGGAATGAAAATCTTGATAAGGAGAACACTAGATCTCATTTATGTTTGAAGCCTGAATTATTGACGGAAGTTAATGCTACACAGAATGCAACATCTGAAATTGAGTATATTGAATCAGAGAATCTGACAGATTTGCCTTCTTTGGAAGCTACTTTAAGTGTAAGTCACATGGTTTTTACTTGATTAGCTACTTGTTAACTTTTTAGATTATATACCATTCTTGATTTATATTAGTTAAAGTTTGTAAGGTGCCCATTCTGATTTATTTGCTTTGTGGGTTTAGACATTGATCGAAAGACTGGACTCCAAGGACTGTGTTTTGGTCTGTGAATCCTTGAATAACGTGAGGCAAATATCAATATATCACAAAGATAGACTTGTGGAAATATTCTAAGTGTATTTTTACGAAGTTGTGCTAACTGCTTTTCTTGTAACTGCCTAATAAAGTAACTTTCTTCTGACCATGTTCCATTGGTGTGCATCTTTTCTACTTGATCTTGGAGAGCAGGGGCAACGTTCTCACGTTGTTAGTGAAATCCATTAAAAATCCTAGAAGTGCTGTATGCAAAACTGCAATCATGGCATCAACGGATATTTTTAAGGCTTACGGTGACTGCATAATTGATTCTTTTGAGCCACTTGTATTTCTTTGTATATTTATTTAGGATGACCAATTTCATTTCTTATTTGAATGTTTGTCATCTGTTGAACTTAACGTGTATCAAAATTGCCAACTTTTGATGTGTTTTTTTTGGTCTGGATTCAGCTTGTGCAGCTTCTTCTCAAGTCATCTCAAGATAAACGATTTGTTTGTGAAGCTGCAGATAAAGCATTGCTTTCTTTGAGATCTTGGGTTACTCCTTCCTTACTTTTGCCTAAACTGCAGCTGTATCTTAAGCATAAGAATCCTCGGATACGACCCAAGGCATCAATATGCTTCAGCCGAAGTGTATCTCAACTGGTAGGAGTTGGCTCTCTTTTTAGTTATTTGTTCCTTCAATCATAAGCACATAGAACAAATCTCAAACTTGATGCTATGAGGAGTCCTAATTATGGAATCATGAATTACAGGTAGACGAAACTCGTAGATAAGAACATCAATTGATAGGAAAAGGATCCCTGATCACTTGCATGGTTCTAGGTTCCCTCCCTCATCTTGATATTCATTTGATGTCACTAGTGCACGCACTAATTAATTTGACCTAGATTGATATTGCAATGTCAACTAATTTAGCTTTTAAGGATTAGAAAAACATGAATCTGATGGTCCATGTGAAACTGTAAATTTCTTTTATGAAGCTGTAAGAGTCTTGTTTTTGCATTTATCATAATGTTTATAGGAAAAATCAACTAACCCCATGGTATAACCCCCAATTCAGTTTGCTCGTCCTTTAAAGAGGGGTTAATTATCTCAGTTTTCAAGAGGAAAATAAAGCTTGTATGATTGTACTAATTGGAAAACATGTTGCCTTGGTATTCAATGATGGTTGTGGCCAAACCATACTTTGTAGCTGTTAAGATTAGAGACATATTTGTCTTTTTTATTTCTTTTTTAGGTGACTGTAATTTACCTAAACTTCTCTAATATAAAAGAGATGATAGAGTTTCTTTGGTGAATAGGAAATTTATTTTTTATCTCACATGACATCAGAGTAGCGGTCTTAGGCCAGTGTCCCGATATTTCACCAAATATCCACCCTAAAACATGATTGATTCTGAAGAAGTGAGGTTAGTTATAGTACACTATCTTACTTGATTCCTACCATCAAGGATTGAGGTATAGGAATTGTCCCTTTTTTCTTTTTGAATCTATAAACACATCCACCTAGTTGTAAACTTTTAAAATTTAGCAAGCATGTGCACAAAAATGTTGCTTGCATGTTTGTACTTTCTGTTTCTTTTTGGCTGACCAAGAAAAAGATGAAAATTTGAAATATAAACTTTGTAGAGATTTTAGGTAGGCAAAAATATTTGTTGTTATTTATAAAAGTAGATCTTAACCCTCTTTATACAGAGAAGGGAAAAGATATATATGGAAACAACCTAAATAACATTTTATTAAAAATAGAATAACTAAATAAGGAGATAAAATATCCAACTTATTTACTAACAAACTTAATGTGGAAAAGACAAAAAGAGAATAGATAGGAATGTTCAATCCTTTAGTGTTTTCATGTATTTATAAACTTTTTTTTTGATGGCATTTCCTTTCTTTTTTTTGTTAAAGTTTCTGCATATGCAATTGTCAGACTCAGTGGCAAGATAGTATGGGATGAAGCGTGGATAGTTTGCGAGGATTATTCATGGATAGGTTGTAATCTGATATCTAAGTATCGAGTGCAATTGTAATCTAGCTTATGATTTTCTTGGTTATTGACTAGTTACCTTCATGTTTTATGTACCACTTTTTGTGCATCTCTTGTAAAATTTCAACCAGTTTTATGTTTAGTACATATGATAGACAAAGAGTGCAAGAATAATTAGTTTTTGTAAAATTCTAGCTATATTGGTTGAAAGAAACTCATGGAGCTTATTTTGGAAACTATATATTTCAATGATTTTTTTAGAAACTAATAAGCTTTTTAGTCCTTTCAAATATATGTTGGAATGAAGCATGTTCAAAATTTTTTACTTGTATTTTCAGTGAAGTTTTCATTTGAAATTTTCAATTTGTGAGGAATATTTAAGTGGATATTGTAAAATTAAATTTTATTTTATAGGTAATTAATGTAAACTATAAGTATGATATATTATGAGTGTTTTGAAGTATAATTAATAAATTTTTGTATCCTTTTTACATAGTGATGAATTAATTGTTGGCATGTTATTCATAAGGCAACGAAAAAAATTATTGTTAAAAGAAAGTAAAGACAATGAAAATATCCGTCGCTAAATTTAAAGTATATGATGACTTTAGTGACGATTTTATTCGTTATTTGAATTTGCCAATGAATATATTATTCGTTATAAATTTAACAACGGCTTGTATAGCAATGAATGTGGCAACAAATAAAATATTCATTGGTAGGTCATATAATGACGATTTATTCATCGTCTTCATAAAATATGTCCCCTTTGACCATTTTTGTTGTAATGAAAAAGCAAACAAATATTTTTTTTATACAATTTAGTGTAAGAATTGAATGCACACACAAACAGCGTCACCACAAAGAAATGGCGAAAAATAGGAGGGTCAATTGATCGAATCATTTTGTCATATCAAAATTAATAATAGCAATTGAATTCAAACATGAAATTGTCATTGAATCATGGTGGCAAAAAACGATCAAAACAGAAAAATATAATGAAAATAAAATCACGTATAGTGAGGGGGGAATTGTTGTATTGAAAGAGAGGTTATGCAAACCACATCAAGATATCATTATTTGTAAATATACATCTAACAGGATATCATTATTTGTAAATACACCTAACAAGAAGCACCTATAAAAATAACATTGTTCTCATCTCAATGCAACCACTAAGACTTATAAAACAAAAAATGCAACTAAGGAAAGAGATCAAAAATAAAATTCCTCTCGCATAAAGGGGAACATTGATGGTAATACTATCATGGTTCTTAACTAGTCACAATTAGTTAGATTCAACAAGTAAAAGCTCCTACTTAATTATCTAAGGGTCGCAACTTCGTAATGTTCTGATTTGAGAAGAAAATAAGAAAATATGATTAATTCTACAAGTTTAATAGCACATCACAAATGCATATTAACTATGGGGTTACTTAGGGAGTTAATTAAAAGTTAATTGAGCATAAAAGCTTAAAAAAGTTGGTTCACATCAACTGAGGGATTAATTAAAGGTCAATTGAGCATAAAAGTTTAAATAAGTGGGTTCACATCGACTGAATTATGGTTTCACCCATTTTGAGGGCGAAAATAAGGTTGAAAATCCTAATTATCAACTCTACCTAAATTAGAAAGGTTTTGGTTAGGATAAAATTAATCTAAATCTCTTAAAATTAATAGAAAAATATTCTAAGAGTTTTGGTACCTTTGGTTGACCATCTGAACTTATTTTGACCTACAACATAATTTCAAATGAGAATTTGCTCGAATTAGGGCTTCTCTACAATTTACCCAGTCAAACATGGGTAAAACTCAAAATCAAGTTCATTAGATTCCTTGGGTTCAAATTAGCTTAAGAATAAAATTGGAGTCTAATCAGAGTCCATCTTGACCTAGTTTACATTTTAGCCTCTAAAAACTCTATTTCTCATATTTGTACCCCTAAGTTTTGAGTTATTGCAAAAATCCCCCTATCTTTGTCATCATTTTTGCAAAAAGGTCTCTTCCGCCATTAGAGGTGTGAACTAAAATCAACCCATCCTTGCCGACTTCCAAAGCTGAAATTTGAGGAACAATTCTCCACCAAATCTCACCAAATTTAGTGAGATTGCTCTGAAGATCAATCCCGATCATCTGAGCTTATTTTTGAGTCCTCGCATGGCTGGAATCACCATCGGCAAGTTTGAAAAAGTCAAGCTCACAAGTCGGTTCAGGATCTTGCCAAATGAAGCTTTCTTGGCTTCTTTTGTCGCGGATCTGAACTTTATAAAAGCCCCACAATTTTCCCCGATCAGGGGTAGCCAAGAAATGACTAGATTCTCTCTTCTTCCTTCTCTAGCCACCACGTCTTGAGCTTCGGCGAGCACTCTCTATCCTCTTCCGACCGGTCAACAGCAAATTGACTGGCCCATCTTCTTCCTCCCTTCTTTGCGACTGAGACCAGCCAAAGTTCGGTCACCCCTGACCTCTCCTTCCTTACTGTCGTCTCGCTGTACTCCACCGTCTTCTTTACGTTCGGTCGGTCAACGCCGAACGCCTTCGCCCTCCTTTCACCTCTTAAGTCCCCTCACCTTTTCCCTCTCCCTCTTTAGGTCACGTCTACCTCCTTAGCTTCTAGGATTGACCACCGCATCACCAACTCCTACACCGTCTTTCTCGTCACTGGCACAAGCTTTAGCAAGCTCATGTCGATGCTACAGACCACCAAATCACTCGCCATTAAGCCCATGAGCTTTGCCTCACCTCCTTCATCAAAACCCCTAAACCTATTGAGCGAAGCACACACTCTACACCTCCACGGAACACACACGCCCGTTGTTACCTTCTCTGATGTTGGGCAATCGGCCTACATCACCGAACACCAAATCTCCACCAGCAGCGCACTTGCCACCACACGGCAAAGCACCTGAACTATTTTAATTAGGCCGCGAGGCCGTATTGTGCTCCTCAGGTATTCTCCAGACATCCGCCGTCGCCTTCGTCTTCATCGACTCCATCTGCTGTGCTCTGCCATCCTCCAACCACACTTCCACTCTTAATTGAAGTGACTTCAATTCACGGAGCCATCTACAACTGCAATTGAACGAAGGCAACAAAGCACTGGTAGTAATGCGAAGCAGCTTCATTTACTGACACACGCGAAGGAAGCAATGGAAGAATAGTGTCACATCGTGCAAGTCAAAATCGAAGAAGTGCATAAAAGGAAATTGGTTCCTTAGCTGTTCGCCTTGACACGGGGGTGAGGTCCCCTCATCTCATGTGCCTCTTACTCCTCACTCGCTACACCACGTCAGTGGGTTTGGTCTCTGGTCCGCTTACCTGGATCTGATATCTGTTACTGTGCACCCTTATACCTGGATCTGAGAGAAGGCAATCTTGGGGAGGGGGAGGTTTTGCCTCGAGGCACGTGCACACGTGCCTCGAGAAGCATGCCTTTACGCTTAACACTTAACCGTTTTAGAGCCTTGGGCCTTATGCTGTTGTTGCTTGGTGACTTTAAGTCGTCTGGTGTGCTTGGTCGATGTCTGACCTTGGTTCTGGGCTCTATGGATTTATTGAGCATTGGTCTGACATGGATTAGTGGTTCTGGGCACTGTTGGGTTATTTGACTTTGAATACTGTTGGGATTTGTGATTAAATCCTAGGGTTAAATTGATGATTTCAACCACCATTTTTAATCCTATCTTTTTATATTTTTATCCCTGACATTTAAGATACATTTTTGCTCTATATTGAGTATCATTTTGATTATCTCACCTGCGTTATTATTATTGAATATTGTGATTAGTAGATTGATTTGTCATATTTGCTCCCTCACGCTAATTTTTCAAGCATATAAATTTAAATGTTGCATTGATCTTTGTTGCTATATTACAACGTGATATTTTTATGATGATTTTCGACGCAATAAGCATGGCGATGATTGGCGATCATGACGGAGGTGACTGCCGGTGAGTGCACGTCCCGCGTGCTGCCACCATGAGGGAGAGGTGAGCACAACAATTGCCATGGAGAGGAAGGACCTGCGAGGAGGATGGGAGGTAGTTGTGTGATCCGAAGAAAATTACTTAGTAAAAAGAGTGTTTGTTGTAGTGCAATTTTTTTCGAAAATAGAAATAATATAACTGAAATTCTGTGAGTCCTAAGTCGAACATGGGGAGACGTAGGATCTATCTTATTAAATGCAAAATGCAAAGTAAATATGAACTAACTATAGTAAAGAAGGAGGTGAGAAGGAGATCAAAACCAAGCAATTACAAAGAGAAGGGGGATGGGAAACAGGACTTGCAAATAATATGATTAGAAATAGAACTTTATTGCAACTAGAATAACTGTCAAGACTACAACTAGAACGACTAGAGCATAAAATAGAAGAACTAGAAATCTACTAGAACTAAACTAGAAAAGAACTAGAAAAAGAGGAGATCAGATGGAGCGTGGTCCGTTGCAGTAGCAGCCTTGGAGATGAGGATGAAGGAGAGGATGAGGAAGAAGCAGAGGATGACGAACACTAAGGAGCAACATAGTTTGGACGTGGAGGTGAGAGGAGGAAGGGTGGTGAGATGGTTGACTAATGGGAGGGCTAAGGAGAAGGTGGTGAGATGTGGTAATTATTCTAAACTAAGGAGACTTAATTAAGGAGAGGGAGGGGGTATGGTCCTATTTATAGAGGTTTCTAGGTTTTAGATGGAGGGCTAAGATCAAATTAGGTTGGGATCAAGGGTTAGGATCAAACCTAGGTTGATAGGTTAGGTTGATTTTGCTGGAATTAAATGGAGGCTAGGATTGCATATGAGGTATGATGGAGGGCTAAGATTGGGGCAAAGGGGGCGGCTAGGTTGGTGGTTTTGGTGGGTCATATGGTCGACCAATGGGAGAGGGTTTTAGGGCCTTAGGATCATGGTTTAAGGGCTACGATTTAGTAAAGAAGGGATATGGTCAAAAATAGGATATGTTGGGCTTTTTAATGTTAGGATTAATCTAGGCCATAGGATAATGATATAAGAATGGTTAGGGACCTTAACGGGGATGGCTAGAAGGTTTGGGAAACCCTAAGGGGGTCAACACCTAAAGGATAGAGGCTAGGGTTTTTCTACTTAGGATTCAAGGGAGAGGATAAGATAAGCTTATTTTTGGGTTGTTAGGATCTAAGTGGGTTCATTTAGTCAACCAAAATAAGTTATTAATTAGGTCCATGGTTGGATAAATTAGGTTGTTAATTAGGATAGGTAGGTGGGTTCTAGATTAGGAAACGTTGGGTCTCTAAATAGGTTAGCCAAATTGTTAATTAGGCTAAGTCAAATAAATAGGCTCATGCTCTTTGTATGAGTGAGCTCAAACATGAAAGTCCAGTCTCCAAGCCTCAAAATTGCTCCAAATCTGGTACTTGCACATAATATAACAAAGAAACCAAGGCACCAGATGTAAGTTTGGGAAAAATTACAGAAAAACCCAAAATTATCTAGTATTTATAAAATGTACCTATATGACTAAATTGACTTAAATGCTTTCTACACTAATCAACCCTCAGGTTAGTATTAATTATGCATAATTAATGTAAATATATATAGAAATATCACACTCCTATGCCTATATTTTGCTAGTTTTCTAGCAAAACATTAAGCGGAAATCATATAGGAAGATAGTATTTACATGGAAATTGATTTGAGAGCTTTGAGCTAAGCTAAATCGAAATCTTAAATATTGATTTTTCACCAAAATAAAGGAAACGTACACAAAATTTTAACGTCAAAGACCCAATAGTTCTAAAGTACCAACTTAAATATGGACTACCTAAGTCAAATCATAGACTCCATTAGCCTAGGACTTGGATCTTGTGAGCAATACCTTATGACTCTATCAACCCACCCAAGGTTTGAATTAAACTTGAATTTTAAGTCTCTGTGTGTGTGATTAGATAATTGACTCATCATATGGTAAACCTTAAAGAACATTGAGTATTCAATTGAAGTAAGACCGTCTCTTCGTCCTATTGGCCTAAGTTTTCAGATTTGCCTTACTAAGAACTAGTAGCTTTTTCTCTACGCTTTTTTATCCTAAGGTCTGTTGGTGCTAGAGTACCACGATCATTTGTTTTGATGATAACAAAACACGTGTTATTTAACATTTGCAATTTGAGTCCTAGATTTCAGGTCAATTGCAAATGTGGACGTGTTTAGATGGAGTTCGAGCTCGCATCCAGGACGGATTGGAGGAGCTTGACGGAAAACAGAGGAGGTTCGCATGGAGCGACAGATTGAAGTTGGAAGGAAATGAAGAATAGGATAGATTTCCTTCTTTTGTACTTGTTGTATTTTTTGTTTCTTTTGTTGCTCTTTATTTCCTTAGATATTTCATGTTAAAGAGCCGCAAAGAACCCTAACAGTAATCCTAGGAACACCGGCACAACCCTAGGATACTTAGGTTTCCTGTAGAATATTTAGAAAACCAATATAGGGTTCAAACAGACTTTACAGACGTCTAATTCCCAAATCAGACGTCTGATAATGTATTTTAAGACGTCTGACTGTTGTTTCAGACGTCTGATAACTGTTAGGCTGGACATAGTTAGTTCTGTCTGATGAAATCAGACGTCCAGACCTTAGACCAGACGTCTTAGAAGACGTCTGATGGATTTTCCAGACGTCCAATTAGTGGACCGTTGGCTGGCTTAGCAGGCACTCAAAGATATGACCGTTAGAGCCTTATCAGACGTCCATAGGACTTTACAGACGTCTGATAAATGACCGTTTTGCCTCGGCTGACCCAAAATCTCTTCTCAGAGATTTTCTAGCCGTTGCAACGTTTGGAAATCAATTCCCACAGTAAAAGTAGGTTTCCAGACGTCCAGACATAGTGCCAGACGTCCTGTATGTCGTCTGATGGACTTGCGTAAAACCCTGTTTAGATCTGATCCAAGTCAGGGAGAGACCCGCCCAAAATCAGATGTCTGACCTTTTAATCAGACGTCTTATAGTGAACTTCCAGACGTCTGATGCTAGAATTAGACGTCTGATAAGCCTGTCAGAACAATGATTGTTCCTGATTTCGGGCTGATTCACTTGGGCTTTGTTCCCAACGGCTATAGAACCTTTCGTAAGCCTTCCAAAGCCTTCCTAAGGCCTCTATAAATAGAGGGGAGCCTTTACACACCGACATACAACAAGAGATACACAAGATATACACCTAGAGAGACCAAGATACACAAGAAACAAGTTGTATTACACTTTCCACTCTCTTGTGTCCTAGCTAGCTCTTGCTCTCCAAGCTCAAGCACCTCTCTCTTGAGAGCATCAAGATGTTGTGCACCCGCTCTCCCGCCGTAGTTCACGAGAGCGAAGTTGCGCCGTCGCGTGGCTCACGCACCGCGTCATCGTCGACGCACTCCTAGCAAAGGGGAGTTTCCTAAATCCTATAGAAGCTTAGGTTTATTACTTTGTTGGCTCTATAGGTTTGTTGTTTATTTTACCTTTGTCTTTTGGTTGGGTATTCGCTTTGCGAATTCCCGTCTCCTTCGTAGGACAAAATCCTTCTCGTGGAGAGAAGGGGTTAAGGAACGCTACCCTCGTACTTGTAGCGTGGTTGTACTGAGGTTGAATCACCCTCGTTTTAAAGTGATTCGTTTAGTGGATTTGATCAACTAGGTTGATCGGCAAATCCTAACTCGAGAGGGTTAGGTGATGGTTTTCACCCGGTTTGGGTTTCCACCTAAAAATTCCTGTGTACATTTTGTGATTGCTTATTTTTGTGAGATTGTTTATATTTTCAATTCCGCATTTTTTTGTCACGCTGATCTCACCCCTCTAAGTAGGGAAATTTCATTTGGTATCAGAGCAGGTCTTGCTGTTTCGGCGTAACAACCCGGCAAGAGATCAAATGGAGGGAAGCACATCAGCAATCAGGATCTCCGAGGGGCAGTCCACAACCCGTCCGCCGTTCTTCGACGGGAGCAACTACCCCTACTGGAAGTTGCGGATGAAGACTTGGCTTCAAGCCACCGACTTCACGGTTTGGGCCAGATGCGAGACGCCTTTCGACATCCCAGAAAAACCCGCGGGAGGATACTCGCAGCAGCATATTCGAGAGCTTTCACTCAACGCAAAGGCAATGAATGCCATGTATTGCGCGTTAAGTTCGGAAGAGTTCGAGAAAATCCAAGAGTGCACCACCGCCCACGAGATATGGAGGAGGTTGGAAGGCACTCATGAGGAGACAAGCTCGGAGGAAGAAGAAGAAGAAGAAACCGCTTGCTTTGGTTTCATGGCCAGAGGAACCAACAGCGACAGCGAAAGTGGAAGCGACGACAGCGACAACGAGGTAAATCTCGATCTTCAAGAAGCATTTAATGAACTTTTTGATATTAGTAAATCACTTAAAATAGAAAATAAAAGTATTAAAAAGAACCTTAGTTTTCTTAAATCTGAAAATGATAGGTTAGAAAAACAACTTAAGAACATAGAAATTAGTGCTAAGGATAATAACCTGTTATTAGAAAATCATAACCTCATCAATGAAAATAATAAGTTGATTGAGGAAAATGATAGTCTTAAGTTAGAAATTTCTGATTTAAAGACTAAGATGAATACTATATAAAAAGAAATTGCATGTCTTAGGGAAAACTCTAACAAACTAATCAATAAAGTAGATGATTTTTATAGCCCTAATGTTGAGAAAGGATCTCCATCAAGGAGACCTTCTAACAAATCCGGATCCAAGCCCACTTGGATACCGAAAAAAGAATTAGAATATTGTTTTGTAGGGTTCAGGGATAATTACAACATAAGGGACTGGACCTACAAGCTCAAGGCTGGTCAACTCGAGTTAGGGGAACCAAGTAGTAGACAAAGGAGGAGAACAAGAAGACCGACGAGACGGCGAACAAACGACGGACCCGCCGCACGTCGACCACCAGATTGGAGACCGGCGCCAATGCCCGGGCCTCCAAGCTACGGATGGGAGCCCCATCCGATGTGGCATCCACCACCACCATTCGGGCCATTTTATTGGCCATGGTAGGTGAGGTAAAACCCTTTACCCTATCTTTTTATCATAAGCATTTAGATAGGGGGAGTTAAAATTAATGAGCTAATTGTCAATTTTTAAGGGGGAGATATAGGGTAGCTAAATTTCCTTTAGTAAGGGGGAGAAAAATAATAGCTATCTCATTGTTACAAAAAGGGGGAGGACATTACCTTTGTTAAAATAAATTCATAGAAGAGCATGTTTTAAGGGGGAGTTATAGGAAATATAAAACCAATCAAACCTTTTTGATAATGTCAAAAAGGGGGAGGATTTTTATGTATTATTATTTACGGTTTTGTCATCATCAAAAAGGGGGAGATTGTTGGTGCTAGAGCACCACGATCATTTTTTTTGATGATAACAAAACACGTGTTATTTAACATTTGCAATTTGAGCCCTAGATTTCAGGTCAATTGCAAATGTGGACGTGTTTAGACGGAGCTCGAGCTCGCATCCAGGACGGATTGGAGGAGCTTGACGGAAAACAGAGGAGGTTCGCGTGGAGCGACAGATTGAAGTTGGAAGGAAATGAAGAATAGGATAGATTTCCTTCTTTTGTACTTGTTGTATTTTTTGTTTCTTTTGTTGCTCTTTATTTCCTTAGATATTTCATGTTAAAGAGCCTCAAAGAACCCTAACAGTAGTCCTAGGAACACCGGCACAACCCTAGGATACTTAGATTTTCTGTAGAATATTTAGAAAACCAATATAGGGTTCAAACAGACTTTACAAACGTCTAATTCCCAAATCAGACGTCTGATAATGTATTTTAAGACGTCTGACTGTTGTTTCAGACGTCTGATAACTGTTAGGCTGGACATAGTTAGTTCTGTCTGATGAAATCAGACGTCCAGACCTTAGACCAGACATCTTAGAAGACGTCTGATGGATTTTCCAGACGTCCAATTAGTGGACCGTTGGCTGGCTTAGCAGGCACTCAAAGATATGACCGTTAGAGCCTTATCAGACATCCATAGGACTTTCCAGACGTCTGATAAATGACCGTTTTGTCTCGGTTGACCCAAAATCTCTTCTCAAAGATTTTCTAGCCGTTGCAACGTTTGGAAATCAATTCCCACAGTAAAAGTAGGTTTCTAGACGTCCAGACATAGTGCCAGACGTCCTGTATGTCGTCTGATGGACTTGCGTAAAAACCCTGTTTAGATCTGATCCAAGTCAGGGAGAGACCCGCCCAAAATCAGACGTCTGACCTTTTAATCAGACGTCTTATAGTGAACTTCCAGACGTCTGATGCTAGAATTAGACGTCTGATAAGCCTGTCAGAACAATGATTGTTCCTGATTTCGGGCTGATTCACTTGGGTTTTGTTCCCAACGACTATAGAACCTTTCTTAAGCCTTCCAAAGCCTTCCTAAGGCCTCTATAAATAGAGGGGAGCCTTTACACACCGACATACAACAAGAGATACACAAGATATACACCTAGAGAGACCAAGATACACAAGAAACAAGTTGTATTACACTTTCCACTCTCTTGTGTCCTAGCTAGCTCTTGCTCTCCAAGCTCAAGCACCATTCTCTTGAGAGCATCAAGATGTTGCGCACCCGCTCTCTCGCCGTAGTTCACGAGAGCGAAGTTGCGCCGTCGCGTGGCTCACGCACCGCGTCATCATCGACGCACTCCTAGCAAAGGGGAGTTTCCTAAATCCTATAGAAGCTTAGGTTTATTACTTTGTTGGCTCTATAGGTTTGTTGTTTATTTTACCTTTGTCTTTTGGTTGGGTATTCGCTTTGCGAATTCCCGTCTCCTTCGTAGGACAAAATCCTTCTTGTGGAGAGAAGGGGTTGAGGAACGCTACCCTCGTACTTGTAGCGTGGTTGTACTGAGGTTGAATCACCCTCGTTTTAAAGTGATTCGTTTAGTGGATTTGATCAACTAGGTTGATCGGAAAATCCTAACTCGAGAGGGTTAGGTGGTGGTTTTCACCCGGTTTAGGTTTCCACCTAAAAATTCCTGTGTACATTTTGTGATTGCTTATTTTTGTGAGATTGTTTATATTTTCAATTCCGCATTTTTTTGTCACGCTGATCTCACCCCTCCAAGTAGGGAAATCACAAGGTCAACCTCTAAGGTGTATCTCCCAGGCTGCACCTAAAATGGTTTCTTGTTAGCTACATCACTGTTTTTGGGATTGGTGGAATTTTTGGTGCACACGTAATTTTTTAATTTTTGAGCTCTCTCTCTCTCTCTATATATATATATATATATATAAACTTCCTCCAACTACTGCATTTTTCTGGGCTTCTCTTCTTTTTCACATTCATTTTTCTAGGTAGGTGCCTTCCTTAGTTTGGTTCATTAGCTTACATTCCTAAGCACTTCATTTTATTTCCATTTGCAACTTACCAAATGATTGCATTTAAATGTTCTTTACTCTCTGGATGTAACCGTTATCTCACAAAATCACCTGTAGCGTGTTCTGCACATTGCCCCTCGATTGATACATGCATAGTTACAGCTTTGGAGGCAAGTAGATTGATTATACTACGGAAAGAATTAGTTATTCTAGTTGGACTTCTTGACATAAATTTATATATTTCAAAGAAATGATTTCAACCAATATCTTGTTAAGTTTCAAACTTCACCATTGTCTCAATGGTTTTCAACTGTTTCTTGTAATAGAGAGTTCATATACTGTTTAATCAATTATCCTAAAGTCACTATTCTAGTTGGATTTAGGTTTGCTTGCAGATAGACTAGCTGATGGACACTAAGCTCTAGTGAGTTTTTAATCAGATGGATGGCAAGGGAAGATTAAGGGTCAGAAACCGGGACTTTTCAAGTCAATGCGTGAATTTGGAGCCTACATTGAAGCCCTTGCTAAAGGCTCCCTCCTCCCAAAATTTCATTTCACATCATCAGGCAACCTTCCTAAAATGAGTGGATACAGAGATAGGAGTTTGATCACAAAACCTGATATGGCAGCAAACTCCAGTATCCTCTGAGATGCCTGGTATGCAGAGGTTCCCAACATCTAGAAATGATGCTCTACAAAATAACCAAATTGAATCCAAACTTAAGAAATCCAGGAAGTACCACCCATATGAAAAGAAAGCTGCTCAAGCTACAACTGAGGTTTCAAAGGTAGATCAACACAAAAAAGATCCATCTGGGTCAAGCAAGAAAAAGAGCAGTTCTACGTCAATAGGGAAATGGGAGAAGAACCTTGTGTTCGTAGGGGTAGATCGAGGTTTTAAAAAGATGTGTTTGTTATAGTAATAATTCCTTAAAAATAGTTCGAACAACAGATAAAATTTATAACTTGAATGTCAGAAATGAAATCTGAGATCATTCAATGGGAGCAAGTATTGCATTTACATGCTAATCTTAATATATAATGTAAATGAGAGCAATTAATTATTCAAATTCTAATATGCAATGTATGACATGAGTATATGAATAGTAAAAAAGAATTGTAGACAAAATAATGGTGATTTGGATCACCAATTATAAGTCTAACACATAGAACAATTACTCAAATATAATCAAATGAAGGAGTAGATAATCAGAAACCAGACGTCTTAAAAGGCGTTGCTACAGTACTGCTCTTTGATTTTGCTGCTGTTATTGTTCTTTGGCAGTCTCTTCTTCTACGATTCTCCTCTTCTTCTTCTTCTTTCTTCCTTGCCTTGGCCGATCTTTTATGGCTTCTCTTTCTCTTCTCTGACCTTTGCCTTTTCTTTCTTCTTCACTTGGCTCTTTCTCTTATGCACTGGGGGGCACCTTACGAAATTGGCTAAGTGTTAGCCAATACACAACAGAGCAAAAGTTCCCTTAACCCCGCGTTCTCTCTCACTTCTCTCTTTGGGTCAACCTCTTCTCAGCCTTCACAAGGCCATGTATAGTAGCGGGTATTCGGGTATCGGATCAAAGTGCACCCGGGACCAGGGCTGTCTACAATGGGGTAGCAGTCAAGGTGTGTGTAGGCGTAGGCGAGTATATAGATTGGAGCCAGGCCTGTGTGGTGGTGTCACGGGCGAGGCATGTGAGGGGGGCGGAGGACCTCACCCCCCTATGTGACTTGAGGCGAAGAGCCTCTGTCACTTTTTCCTTTTATGTGTTGCCGCTGTTGTTGCCACTTTCGATGTGGGACTAAATGCGTCCCTCGCCTCCCCCGTGTAGCAGCAGGTGGAATGGCTTCCAATTGAAGCTGACGAAATGCTCGACGTTCCCAAGTGAGCACATGGGTGGATGCCTGGGTGCCTTCCGCTCAACCTGGGGGTGTCTCCTAGGCTTAGCAAGACCTGGAGCAAGCTCCAAACAAGCGTGAAGCTTCGGTGTCAATGGCGTAGAAGCCTTGGTACTTGAAATCCACAAAACGGCCTTTCGGCCACATTAAATGAGCTCAGAGGCTTCGCTGGATGATAGCAAAGGTGGTGGAGGCGATTTCGTGGTGAGTCGAGGCGTGTGGCGGCCTGGCGGAGACAAAGATGGCTGGAGGAAGTGGGTCTGTTTGAGTGCGTGTTTGGGTGTGCGGTGGAGTGAAATAGGAGAGGGCTTTGATTGGTGGAGTCATAGCGAAGGTTTTGGGAGTTGTGGCGAGGTGTGTGGATGGGTGTAGCAATGGAAGTGCCTCGCCGGAGGAGTGGTCGGAGACGGAGAAAGACGAAGGTGATTAGTGGATTCGAGAGGTTCTTTTTGGGATTTTTGGGTCGAAAACTAACCTACGAGCTATAAGGAACTAATCTAACCTAAGCTAATCAGATGAAAGGGAAGGATTCTCCTTATCAGGGGTACGCCGGCTCTGGAGAAGACGAAGGCTTCGGTGAGGAGGAAACGACGATGACGACGGAGGTTGGAGAGCGCCCGCTGGTATGGCGCGATGCGGAAGAAGACGAGGAAGATGAATTTGTTGCCGATATTGCGGACGGATGACGAGGGAGGTCGGAGAAGATGGCCGGACGACGAGGAGCTATTCAGTCGAAGAGGAGGGATGAAGTAGAGGGATTCTAGGCCAAATTTGAGTGTGGAAAGGACGGGAAGGCCCTGAGGGTCCTTATATAGGCAGTAGAGGTGGCTTGGAGCTTGAAAAGCAAGCTTCCAAGCTTGGAAGGCTCGCCGAGGTTGGAAACCTAACTCTTTGAAGGATTCGCATGAGGATTCTAGTGTGAATCAAAGCCTAATGCGTGGCTCAAATTGTAGGAGATCTTCTTAGGAATCTCTCTTCCAATTTTGGAAGGAATTGAGCGAGAAATCAAGGAGATCTTCCTATTTGAAGGTCGTCGGAGTATGATTTAGGAAACTGTAGGCGGTGGGGACCTATTTGTGAAGAAGGAGATGAAGTTAGGAGGGTAAACGCAAATACCTTCAAAAGCTAGGGGTACGGGTGTAAGAGAAAGAATCAGACTGGATTGAAATGTAAACTTGGTCAAGATGATCTCTGATTGGGCCTAAATTTTGGTACAAACCTAATTTGGACCTAAGGAATTCAATGGTGAAGTTGGATTTAGGTTTTGACAAAGTTTGACTAGGTAATTTATGCAAAATCCTAAATTAGGGTAACTGTCTGTCTGAGATTGTTTTAGGTCAAGACAGGTTCTGATGGTCAAATTGAAGGTACCAAATCCTATAGAATATTTTTTTATGATTTTTAGAGGGTTTATGTAAATTTTATCCTGATCAGAACCTCAGTAGATTAAGCGGGTTTCTGTTTTTAGGGTTTCAGATGTCATTTAATTCTTGAAATACGTGAAAACCTGTTTCTATCTGTACGGATCTACTTGTTAGATATTTAAGATCATTTAACATTTAATTAACCCTTGAGAAATCCCATGAATGTTCTACAATTGAGATATGTTGTTAAAGCTGCAGTTTTACCGCTATTTTACTGTCTCTCTCAGAATGATTATGCAATGAATTATGGTCCTCTAGCTATTATGTAGGAGCATTTAATGATTGAATATGACTAAATAATGTTAGATATGACTGATGATGACGTTATTATCACCTTGATATAGTATATGCAGGAGTAACATTTGACTTTTTAGGTGTGTGATAAACGACAGGTTATCATCATTCTTATACCCTAAAACAGATCTAGCTCTTAAGCTTTTAACTCTGTAATCGGATTTTCGAGCTGCATTTAAGCATTCACTTAGGATAGGCATGCATTGCATTTTATTGTATTTTTAATGCATTTACTTGAGTATTAGGGATAGGCAGATAGTTAGATCCCACAAACCTTGGCACTTTGGAAGGCAAAAGATGAAGGAGAAGCCCACATGAGCTGGATCTAAGCTAGATCCAACTCATCCCAGCTTGAACCCAGCCCCTTCTAGTTGGATCAACTCATTCTCAGCTCCATTCAGCTCATCTCAGCTGAATGGTAGTTCTAGCTAGTTCACCTTAGCTCCATTTAGCTTACCTTAGCTGGATGGCAGCTCAAACTAGTTCAAGGCAGTTGATCCCAGCTCTATTTTGGCTCCTCAAGCTGAAAATAGTTCACTGGAAGCTCCACCTTACTAGGACTAGCTATTGCCATCAACTAGCTAAGCCTTGTCAGCTGAAGAAGACCTCAACCAGCTCAGGCCAGCTAAAGTCCAGCTTTCGGAGACTCAACTCAGCTCAACTTAATTGAATTGAGCTACTTGACCTAAGTTAGCTACTCTAGCTAGTTAGGTAATCTCCGGGAAGACCAGACCCAGCTCACCTCAACTCACATTAGCAGAAGCTAGCTCATCTTACCTTGGCTTAGCAGGTAGCTGAAACGGTTGGCTTCGGGATAACCGGGTTTTAGTTTGTTATAACATTGTAGTATAGCCAGTTATTACCAACATTTCAAATATATAAATTTTTTTTTACTCGGAAAATAAAAGAGTTCCCGAGGTCGAACTCAGGGAGCAAGTTGTATTCTAGAGATATACATGTTTCTTTTACAAAATAAAGAAAGAGAGAGGGAAAGAATTTGTTGTTCTCTTTGTTTTCTCCTCGTGATGTTCTTCTTTCTTTCTTTCTTCAGATCTCCTTCTTCTTCTTTGTTCTGCAGAGGTGATGCTCCTCTTTCTTTCTTCAGATCTCCTTCTTCTTCTTCCTTGGTTTCTGTCTTGGCCTCTCTTCTTCTTTTTCTGCAGTCTCTTCTGTGAAGGTTTCTTCTTCCTTGGCTCTGCTGTACTTCTTCTCTGCAGCCTTTTCTCTTCTTCTGCCTTGCTCAGCCTCTTCTTTAGAGTTTCTTCTTGTTTCTCCTCCCTGCGGCTAAGTGTCAGCTTCTTCTTTTCTTTTTCAGCCAGGGACGTCACCCCTCCTTCCTTCTTTTCCCTTCAGGCCGTCGTCTGATTTCCAAATCAGACGACTTAACTACCTGTTGCTACAATCAGCTTCCTTCTTCTTCTGCGGGTCTTCTTCTTCGCCTGTGCCTGCACACTTCAGAGTTTTTCGTCAGAGGCAAAACCTACTCTACCCTCGCCCCGCGTCTCTCTCTCTCTCTGAAACCACTCTTGGGAAAGCTCTCCCAGAGCTGCCGGGTAACCGGGTTCGGGTCAGGCCCGGGTCCAGGCCCACCGGCGTGCGTGGTGGGCGAGGAGTGCAGGTCAGTCTCAAGTCGGGTCGGGTCGGGTCAGGTCCGCGGGGCGTGAGCGCGGACGAGACCGGGTAACCGGGCGGGTGAAGGGGACCTCACCCCGTGTGCTGAGGCAGTAAGCCTTCAGCACTTTTGCATCTTATGTCGCTGCGACTCTTCAGGCGTTTCCGAGGTGGGACTAAATGTCCCACCTCAATTGCGCGCCCGCAGCGGGGAAGTCAGCAGGAGATTGCGGCGTCACGCGAAGCTTTCTGCCTTAGCTGCGAACCTGGTGTTTTGCCAAAACGCCTCGCAAGGCCTGGGAGTTGAATCTGGGCGTGGCGCTGAGCGTGGCGCACCTGTAGCTGCAGGCGGAAGCAGTTCCTCCTACGCGGCAATGGCGGCGGAGGTCGGGTGGCCTGTTCACAAGAAAACGGCCTCTCGGCCTAATCAGAAAGTGCCAGGAGCTTCGCCAGGGTGCGGCGAAGCTCGTGTGGGTGGTGGCGAGGCGCGGGGCGGCGTGCGAGGGCTGCCCTAGGTCGGACTGTGGGTCGGAGGATGGGTCTGTTCGGTGGGGTTGCAGAGGGTGATGTGGGGGAAGTGGCAGGGCGGAGGTTGATCAGGGTGAGGAGGCGGAGGTCCTGCGGTGGTCGGCGAGCCGTGTGGGTTGCTGAGGTGATGGGAGCGGCTCGCCGGAGGATGGCCGGAGGCGGAGAAGGTGAGGGTGAACAGGAGCGGTCGAGGGTTTAATCAAATAAAAGACAGTGAGGAAAAGAAAGAGGGGGAGATGGGGAGGAGTTCTGACCTAGCTACAGAGACGAAAGGGCGGAGAAGAAGATGCCCAGGGGAAAGGGCGGCGGCGAGCAGAGGGCTGGAGAGGCGCCAGTTGGGTACGGCGTGGCGCAGGAAGAGCAGGGGAGGAGGTCTCTGCTGCTGGTATTGCGACAGAGCGAAGAGGAGGAGGAGGAGGAACCGCCGGAGCTGGTGGGCGTCTGCCGGAGGGAGAGGAGAAGAAAGTTGGGGGTTTTCTCCGTCAGACCCGAGCTGCCCCGGTCGGTGGAGCAACGGGGGGTATTTATAGGGATCAAACAGGGAGGAAGGCGGAGGGAGACGACGTGTCTCCCTCGCCGGAGGATGGCCGGAAACAAGAACCCATACCGTCCGTGCGTTCGCACGGCCGGTATGGTGGGTTACAACGACCAGGGGGGTGTCCCTGCGACGGCTGACGACGCAGGGCACCCCCGGTTTACTTGCCAGGTCCCCCACCTCACCCTGCGCGGCGCCATGCTCCGCGCAAGGTCGCCGGAGCATGGTGCTGGCAGGTTTTGCAGGGGGGACCTGATCGCAAAGAACGAAGGAGAGTTAGGGGCCAAAATGCGAGGGTTCAAAAGTTGAGGGCCAAAGAGTAAATATATGAGGACCAAAGTGTAAAGTCGGTCAAGGAGGTTTCTTCTTAGGCTCAAGTTTTTATACATGACTAATTAGGACCTAAGGAATCTGATGGTGAATTTCATTTCTATATTAAACCTTGTTTGACCGGTCAATTTACGCAAAAACCCAAATTAAGTTATTAATTGGGCATGGTTCTCAATGTAGGTCAAAATGGGTTCTGAAGGCCAAATTGAAGGTTCTAAACCCTAGAGATTATTTTTCTATGAATTTTAGAGGGTTTATTCTATTTTTACTTTGCCTCGACCGTTGTGAATTGAAGTGGGTTGTTTTAGGGTTACAGAGTATCATTTAGTTTCTTGGAATTGCTGTAGCCCTTGCTAGATCATTTCATCCCACTCTTATTCTTATTAAGCTGCTTTGACCTATGTTTGGGCCCTGAATTACCCTGTATGCAGATTATACTGGTAAAATTGCATTTTTACCCCTTATGACTTGTTTTCTTCTCAAACTCAGGATTCTCTGAGTTAAGCCTTTCCTTGAGATATGTAGGAGCTTTTATCCTTTGTATTAGGTCAAAATGAGCTAGTTATGGCTCATGATGTGGTTCTCATCAGTAGCAAAGAACTTGCTAGCTAAGCCAGCTAAGGTAGCTCCATGCAGCTCTCTTCAGCAGCTATCAGCTCCAGTGCAACTCAGATGCAGCTCCTCCTCAGCTCTTCCTCTCAAACCCTAGCTCTACCTCCTACTTCATTCATCCACTAACTAAGTTAGCTTAGCTAGTCCACCTCTATGGCATCCCAACCTAACCCTAAAACCCACCTAACTAGCTCCACTAAATAACCTTACCCATAGTCCACCTAAGCTCCCCCTACTCCTACTCCTTTTCTCGCCAATCCTAACACTACCCTTCAACCCACCACCACCACCAAGAGCCACCTAAAGTTGGCGCCAAAACCCTTCCCATAACCACCTCAAAATTGGCGCCAACCTAGCCTAGTATCTACACTCTACGCATCATCAACCAACCCATCTCAACCCTTGATTTTGGCACCAAGAACACCTCCGTCTAGAAGCCAAAAATGATGCCAAAAATAGGTGTCCTTCCACCCCATATTCAGCCACCAAAATCCACCTTCAAACCCCTTTCACATCCCTTTTGTTGGCGCCATTAAACCCTCTCCATTGGATCCTTAACCACCTCCCATCAAGCCATCCTAACCCTCCACCTAAGGCCATGCGAACCGCCACCTTCCTACCCTATATTTACCCCATCTAACCGCCACCATATCCATATCTTCCCTTAGTGTAAATTCCACCTTAACCACCTATAACCTACGGCCAAGGAGAAGAAGAAGAGAAGAAGATCAAGGGGGCAACCTACCTGCCCCCTTGGTGCCTTCTTCCCCTCTCTTCCTCTCCCTTGTGCCACGCCAAGGAGGAGAAGCTCTTCATCCAGGAGGACAACCAAGCATTGAGGAGGAATCTAGGGTGGACATCCACCCTTGGAGGAACACTTTGGAGGAGATCTAATTCAAGGAAGAAGCAAGGAGACATCTTCAAGCCCGGGAGCTACCAAGCTTGGAGTGAAGATTATTTCGTGTTTCAACCGGAGGATTATCTTCTCTTCTTTATCTTTACTTCATCCCTTGTATTAGGTAGTATTTTAACATTTTTTGTAGTAACAAGCATTCAGATACTTGTCTTTTATTTTACAAGTAATACAAGAGTTTTATTGCCTTTAAGTTCATGTCTTAATCTTAGTGTGTTTTTCATGTGCTTAGTAGCTTAGTACACCACACCATCTTCTTCTAATTACCCTAGGCGCACTTGCCTAGGGTGAGCTTAGAAGAAAAGGTTTTCTTTTTGTCACTTAGGTTTAGTGATAGGTGTAGTCTTTAGCGTAATTATCATCTTCGCAATCGTGCCTGATATTTTTAAAACCCTAAAAAAGAATAAAAACTAAAATCACAAAAATACAAGTGTTGGTTTGAGAAGCAAGAGAGATTCATCTTGTTGACTGACAATTTGGCCTCCTTGGACGATCCTAGATGTTCACCCTATCTAGGTATTACAAATTTTAAGAGTTAATCGATTTTACGCATTTCAAAGACAAAAACCCGTATTTGTAAAATCACATAAAATCTGCATCACTTTTTTACACCATTGTCGAGGAGACACAGGTTAGTCACATTATTTATCTATCTCTTGCCTTATTAGGTCTTTACGAATTTTGTGTTTTGTTTTGTTTAGGTACTAATCAAGAGTAGGAGTAAGATTTAGATTCGCTTGGAACGGAAAACTTCTAGTGAACTTGTTTTTTCGCGTACTTAAGGTTAGTACCCCTAGCTATCTCTTTCATCATCACAAAAATCTATTAAAAAAATCTTTAAATTATCAAAAGAATAAAAAATAAGAAAAATTGAGGCTGGTGGAACCCTAAAAATACTTTGTTGCTTGTTTGCCTCATTTTCCCAACACCTTAGTCTTATTGGTGTTTGATTTTTGAAAATCCAAACTTCTATCTTAATTTTCAAAAATTAAGTTCGGGCACTTAGGAGCTTTCTAAAATCATTAAATTTCGTCGAAGGAAGTTCCTTCGAGTCGGGAACCTTGAGTCTAATTTTCAAGCAATTTGGCTGAATAGGAAAAATTAAAAAATTCACGAACTGAATAGGGGTCAGACCTTGTTTCCTTACTATTTTTTTACGGTCGGTGAATTTTATTAATTTTTCTACTCATCAGATTTGGGCAAAATTCTCAAAAATTTTTGAGGCCATTTGAGGTTTCTGCAGAATCAATTTTCCGAATTTATCAATTCTGACTCGTGACGCTAATAAAAAGAAAAATTTCAAAAAAATATCAAATAATTTCATAAAATCTTTAAAAAATTATTTTTGGATTCCTTGTCTGATTTTACATCAAGTAGTGGTGTTGTTTTCTTGTTTGGATAACTATTTTTAAAGATTTAAAAAAAAAAAGAAATTCATTTAGGCATTGCATAACTAGGATTTTCAATTCTAGAGTTTTGATTTTATTCACTCTCAATCACACATACAATTAAAGAAATTGATTCTCACCAACCTACAACTTGATTATCTTATTGTGTGATCACCTTCAAACCTATTTAAACATTTAAAAAAAGAGAATCTTAAAATCTACATCATCTTGATCAAACACTAAAATCCTTCAACTGAAAAATTCTTGTTTGCAAACCTATTTTAATTTGGCTTGGGCATCACTTCCTACCCAATTCGCACACACCAAAAAAAGAAATAATCAGGCATTACCCTAATTAACACCCATCACATTCCTTGTGCGCTTAAGTTCCTAAACCTAAATTAAAATTGGTAGTCATTTGACTACTAAGGACTTCACTTCATCTTAGGCTTGATATCTGTAATTTAAGTTACCTTTAATTGTCCCAATCCCCTTAAGTAAATGTGGTGTTAGACTAGGAGGGAAGTCAAACGACGGGTACGGGTTTACATAAGCCCTTGGTGATTTTCCCAGGACATGCTTGGGCCCAAGCCACCTCTCTAGTTTAGCCAGGTTCAATTAGGAGTCAACCTTAAGATTAGGCTTGGAATTTTGTTGCTTGATTATACACTTCTTCTCATTTGCCCCTCCTCTCCTCCCCGTTTCTTCCATTGTATGCATGAGTGGCAGTCCCAAACTCCACACTTGGAGGGATCACTTGATTCTGACCCTCGCACAAAAAGATCTTTTTTTTCTCATTCTTCATCTCATTTGCATAAAAAAATGGAAAACCAACAAAATAGGTCCACCAACCCATCCACATCCACATTTAATCCTGCCTCCGACCCTTCCACCCAAAATCCACAAGCTAACCACTCCATCGTTGACTTGCCCCTCCCTCATTTACCTAGCCTAGAGCTATCTAATGTTGAGATGCCACAACAACAACATCAAGCCCCCCACCTAATCCCTTCTCCATGATGGTTGAGCAACTGGTTCAACTACAAGCTAATCAACAATAGTTGACTAGGACTGTAATGAACCTAGCCAACCAAGGGCAAAACCCGCCACTTTGTCAACAACCTATCGTTCCTCTTAATGATTTTTATGATCATTTCAATTATGAGGACAAACTGGGGGTGATAATTCTAGAAGGGGACATTGAAATCAAACTAGTCGCTCTAAGCTTGATTAAGCACTTCCATGGCCTTCCTAGGGAAGACCTATTCAGCCACCTCGAGGAGCTCACTCTCCTCTTACAAACAATCTGTTTCCGTAATGTGTGAGAATCTCTATAGCTGATGCAGCTATTCCCATTATCTCTCAAGGATAAGGCCGCTTATTTGTTTAGAACCATCGGCAGACCCATTACAACATGGCCTTAGTTGAAAAGCACTTTCCTGAAAAAATTCTTCCCCATAGGTCGTACCAATTCCCTGCAAAGATCTGTTACGACCTTCCAACAAAAATTTGGCGAGACTTTACATGATGCTTGGGAACGGTTCCAAGATCTCTTAAGAAGTTGCTTGCACCACAAGGTTCCCTTATGGCAGCTCGTGTAGATCTTCTACCATGGATTAGACAATCAACTTCGACGTTTTGTCGATGCCTCGTGTGGTGGAAACTTCCTAAATAAGGATGCTAAAAGTGCCTATGAATTATTTGAAGAAATGAGTGCAAACTCATTTAATCATATGTCCATGAACACCTTTGGTAAAACTACAAACCCACAGTTCGGTGTTCATAAAATAGGCACTCCATCATTCCCCGTTACCTAAGATAATCTCCAATTGATTGCTTAAAGACTTGACCACATGCAATTGAACCAGAAGAAAATGGAGGAAAGACTTTCCACATCCACCTAGGCTCCATAAGCTCCACATCTAACCCTGCCTAACATTCTAAAGAGAGAAAATTTGCTGTATACTACCCCTACTGAGTATAATCAATATTCTAAGGCTTTTTATGGTTCACCAAGATCCTACACATATCCAAATCTCAACCCCACTGAAAATATCTCCGCCCTCTAGGAGCAATTTAGAATTTCCTCTAATTGGAGGAACTACCTGACTCACTCTTGGACCAACCCGGTTCCTCCCCAAAAACCAAATCAATTTGGAGGGTATGAGTTAAATCAGACTTTTCATCAACCTGGGCCATCTCAAGAAGACATCAATGCCTTAAGTTATGAAAGACCTGCAGGGAATGCAAAATCAAATGTCGAAAGTAACCTGTGTTTTTACAAATCTGAATAATCAGATTGGGGTTACTTCGACACAGAGACTTGCAGGACATTTACCATCCCAACCCATACCTAATCCTGTTAATCAAAGGAACCAATATCAGGGTAGAAATCTAAATCAGAACCACACTAATCAGCCTCCCATTAACTCTATACCTCAGTACCAACCCGATTTCCATCAACAGCAGGCCCCCCAACCTCCTCCCCAGAATAACCAAACTGCAAATGCAACATTGAGGAGTGGGAAAACAACCGATCCTAGGCCTTCACAACAACCTGATGAAACCCACTATCAACCTATGCAAGTTGACTCTCCTAACACCACTCAGGAAGAAAAAGAAAACCCAATATTACAAGACACGACTTTTGTTCCTTTTCCTTAAGCTCTCCATTCCACCACCAACAAAAAGAAGAAATCTGAGCCCATGACTGAAGAACTCATGGATTAATTTGGGCAAGGTCAGATAAACATCCCTCTCCTAGATGCATTCAAATACATACCTGCCTATGCCAAGTTTTTGAAAGATATTTATACTCCCAAAAGGCAGACTAAAAACCTAGGAAAAGTGCATCTTTTGGAGACAGTTAGCTCTGTAATTCAGAGTAAGCTGCCTCCCAAGATGAATGACTCGGGCATGCCTTTGATTTCAATAATTATTGATGATACCATTTTTAACCGCGCCCTTCTAGATCATGGTGCCTCAGCCAATATCATCCCCACGATTCTATTCAAAGAGTTTCAGATCAGTGATCTCAAACCTATTGAGGTTACCTTACAATTAGCCGACCGATCTGAGATCAAACCCTGTGGGATTATCAAGGATGTCCTTGCCAAAGTCCAGAATTGTGTCTTCCCCATAGACTTTCTAGTCCTTGACATTGAGGTACCTGAATCTCTGATTAACGCCCCTATAATTCTTGGACGACCCTTTTTGGTCACCGCAAAAGCAAATATAAATTGCTATACAGGAAAAATGGATATCACTTGTGTGGGCCAAACTATCACCCTAGATATTTTCAAATCCCCCAGGAGATTCCATGATGATAATTTTTTCAAGGACTCAGATACAAAAATATCTAATTTGGTGGAGGAGACAATGCTAGTGGATACTCTTCCCAACCACAATTATTTCAAGGATTCTGACTTTGAATCAGTAGTCGGCGAAATCAAAGACTTGCAGCCTTGTCTTCACTCACAATCTCTTCCTAATTACCCACTAGACCCACCCACACTAACTCCACCTACCCTTCATCACACTGATTTTTCTCCCACTCCCTTTCCCTTGGACCTATCACCCGACCCACCCAACTTTGGATTTCATCATGAACTCAAACCATGGTCAGCCTCACGTAATTCTTCCATTTTTCCATCCAATTTTGATCCCCAAATTTCTACTAGTCATCTTTTAGGGGATTCTGAGGACGACATCTTTCATGCAGGCATTTAAGTATCCAATTTCATACATGATTGTCCGTATTCCGTGCATCACTTCATGCCCGGTTGAATGGCGTAAAAGATAGCACTCGATTGGAGGTAACTCATTATTTTTCCTGCTTTCTTTTTTTCTTTCTTTTCCAGGTTTTGACCATCCCGAATCCGACCTCTTTCACTAAGGTGATCATTTTTCCCTCCTAATGCATGAGGACATTACATATCATAAGCATGGGGGTGTTTTTAAATTTTGACGATTGATTCAGAATTTTTAAAACCTAAAAATATTCAATTTTCTTTTGCATGCAACTTCATAAGAGAAAAATCATGAAACTTTTTGAGGAAAATTTTGAAAATCGAGACTAAGTTTGAAAGATTCATTTTAAGGTACAATGGGATTTAATTTTTAACAAACTAGGGACTATGATACAGATCTGATTATTAGAATCTCTGGGTCTATTTTTAGACTTGATCAAGTATCCTTTTCTAAAATTCCACCTAAGCTCGTGATGTTTCAGGTGACTTGATCTCTTGTTGTGATCTAGAAATTACTTAGCTTAGTTTCTGACCCAAAAACTTGCATCTCTTGTAAAATTCTTGTGTCAAAATTCACACACAAAGCCAACACCTAAAAAACATTTAGAAAATTAGAAAAGCCCCTTGTTTAGTCTTAGTGAAATCTGAAGCAGATGATTGATTTGAGTTCTCAATGCCGAAAAGGAGGAAAATGACTCCTCTGAGGATGCGATGTTAATATGTTATTACCTTGGTGTTGCTCCATATCTATATTTAATATCTTTAGATAGAGCATTAAGGCACATTTTGCAGCTCAAGTGTCTTGGATGGTACTCTACCCAAAGCGTTGGAGTAAAAGCTTGAGTTCACTTGGAGCGCCTCTTTACACCACATTGTGTTTTGGAGTTGTAAGCTCCTGGGTGGTGTCTTGGATAGTATTATCTCGAAGTATTGGCACTAGAGCCCCCTCGAGGATTGGTAATGGGAATGATGATCCCGACATATTTGTTGTAGGATTAAGCTAAGAATAAGCATGGGAGAGACCAAAAAAAAGTTTCAAAAACACGACCTTATAAATGTTGGCATTCAGAAAGCATCGACACAAGGTTTTAAAATTTATGCAAGTTGTCAGTTGGATTCAAGAGCCAAAGAAATCCTAACTACAAAATAATTTTAGGTCATTTGAATTAACAAGTTAACTTGTGAATTTTTGAAGGATACATTGATCCCGATTCATCTAATTTTTAGATCTAAAGATGAATCCTGATGTTTTATCCTTAACAAATCCCGTGCCTTTCATGGTTTTAATCAGCCCAAAGTCCTGTAATCTCCTCCTTAAAAGTAAAAAAATTAGTCTTTCCCAAAAATTCATTTTTTGAAAATAGTTTTGTTAAGAGACTAGCAAAAGATAAGCATGGGGGTGTAATAAACGTTAGTTTATCATCATTTTTATGCCATAAAATAGATCTAGCTCTTAAGGTTTTAACTCTACAAATAGATTTTCGGGATGCATTTAGGCATTCACTTAGGATAGGCATGTATTACATTTTATTGTACTTTTGATGCATTTACTTGAGTGCCAGGGATAGGTAGATAATCAGATCCCACAAACCTTAGCACTCTGAAAGGAAAAAGATGAAGGAGAATCCCACATCAGCTAGATCCAGCTCATCTCATCTGGATCCCAGCTCCTTCTAGCTGGATCAACTCATCCTTAGCTTCATTCAGCTCATCTTAGCTGAATGGTAGTACTAACTAGTTCACCTTAGCTCCATTCAACTCACCTCAGCTGGATGGCAGCTCAAACTAGTTCAAGATAGTTGATCGCAACTCCATTCTAGCTCAAAACAGTTCATTGGAAGCTCCAGCTAACTAGGACTAGCTACTTCCATCAACTAGCTAAGCCTAGTCAGCTGAAGAAGACCTCAACCAGTTTAGCCAGCTCAAGTCTACCTCCCAGAGACTCAACTCAGCTCAACTTTGTTGAGTTGAGCTACTTGACCTAAGCTAACTACTCCAGGTAGCTAGGTAATCTCCGAGAAGACCAGACCTAGCTCATCGCAGCTCACATTAGCAGATTCCAGCTCATCTTAGCTTGGCTTAGCAGTTAGCAAAGAACTAGCTAGCTAAGCCAACTAAGGTAGTGACGAGTCGATTTTCGCTTTCGAAAATGATGATTAAGATGATTTGTCGTTGTATTTTTAAGTGGTGGAAAATCAACTAATCAAAACAATTAGAATTAAAATTAAACCACTCAAGAAAAGCGGGTCGTGTCCACAGGGAGACAATGACCTATTAAACTCGCATCAGTAAAAAATCAATGTTCACTATTGATTTCCCAAGAAAATTATGTCAAATACCACATTAGATATGTGTTTAAATGAAAGCATAAGCTGAAATCGTATTTATGACAATCAAGAGGGAGTTCAATGCAATGTTCACAATAATAAAATATTAATATAAAGTGGCAATGGCATTGAATGTAAAATTTAATTGAGAGGGAAACAGGGGATTTCTTTCCCTTGTGCTTGCGCTTGAAGGTCACGGCTGGAGACGAGGCTCGCGGTGGAGGACAAGTGAAGCGAGGGCTCCGCAGTGGCGGTCGCGGTGAGGTGCGAGGCGACCCGAGGTGGTCGAACGGATTTGTGGAAGATGATGGGTTCTGGCGACTTGTTTAGCTCCTAAGGTGGCTCCTCCACGTGCGAGTGTTTCTGCTGCAGCTGTTGTTACGAACGCGACTTCAAGACGTCTTTTAAGATGTCTGGGAGGTGGCCCAGACGTCTGACCAGACGTCTAGGATTTAATTTCTGCGGCACGATGGATTTCTTCTGCGCGCCTGCACGCGTAGACCTGCAGATGCCTCTTTTCCCCTCTCTCCTCCGTAGGCGCAGGCGCTGCCCCTCTCTCTCTCTCTCTCCCCACGTAGCTTTAAAAAGGGCCCTCGCCCTCTCCCTCACTCTCATCTCCTCCGTTTCCTTTTTCTCCTTCTAGCCGGTGCGAGAGTGAGCGAGCGGCGGCAGCGGCAGCCGCGGCGGGTGTGCGGGAGGAGACGCTCAGCCGTGAGGGCTCGAGCTTGCCGAGGCAGCTGGAGCCTGCCGGCGGGGGAGCAGCGGACGCGGAGTGACACGGGAGGGCTGCTGCAGCTCGAGCAGGAGGCGGACGAGACGCGGCGCGGCCGTGCGTCGCGGGCGGAGAGCGCGTCGAGCTCTGATTCTGGAAATTTTTCCAGAATCAGACGTCTGGTCTTCCAACCAGACGACGGTGAAGACGTCTGGCAAGTAAGTTATTTTTTCGTCCTTCGTCCTTTTCTGCAACCGTTGTACTGAGAATGATGAGTGGTACGTGCAGGCTCTGAGATTCACATCCAACGCGAATCAGACGTTTGGCCACAGTGCCAGACGACTGGAAGGACTTCCAGACGTCCGGGGTGACCATCGGACGTCTGGGAACTAGGCCAGACGCCTCCGCAGGCTTCTGGACGTCTGAGAGACTACGCAGACAAAGGTACCATTTGACCCACTTTTTAAGACGTCTGGAAGAGGTTCCAGACGTCTGATTTTGGATTATTTCGTCGTTTTCGACCTGTTTAGGACCCGTTCGGAGTCCGTTTTCCGCGTCTCAAGTTGCGTTCTTTTCGGAATAAAATCCTCTACCCGTCTACAGTAATTATATACTATTCTGAGAAACTCCTTGTGTTTGATCCTTGTGTTAGGACCTCGTTCCATTGCAGTCTCGTGGGTTGCGGAGGTGCGCGGGATTTCCGACCACGCCCCCAGTACTTCCGTTGTAGCTGGTAGAGTGGCTTTAGAATTTATTAACATAATTTGTTACAGTTATGGAACAATTAATAGAACCTAGGGCATTGCATGAATCCTAGGAATGAGAAACCAGATTGAATGATAGATCGTAGGGTATTGCATGAATCCTAGGGCTGGAAAACTAGATTGAATGATAGATCCTAAGGTACGGCATGAATCCTAGGACTGGAAAACTAGTGATATGAATATAGATATTGCAGTTTTGGAAAATGTGGAAAGGAAATAATAGCTGCCTGTAAATTGACTTAACAGCTGCCTGTTATGAATAAATGAACATGATTGAGAATATGGGTTGTAAGAACGTGAAACTGGAATGGTGAAACCTGAATGTGCTGAGTTAAAAGAGCTGGAAACCCACGGGGAATTAGGAGTAGAACTCCTGGAAAGAGAATGAAATGGAACTGAGAAGGAAAGATGTGGAGGTGCATTGTCTCTTGGGTACGTAGTGCCAAGGGAAGCACCTGTTATCTGCTTAGTGCAGAGCGCAGCCAGCCGCCCCAGGGACCCGAGGTTAGGTCTGGCCACTTTGTACCGACTTGTTGGCCCTCGTGTACACAGTACCGAGGAGAGCTACTAGTGTAGGGCGAGTACTAGCTACCCCATGGGCCCTGGGGTTCTGCTAGCTCACCTACACCAACTTGTTAGGCCCACTGGGCAAACCAGGGTAGTCAGGCGAGGGTGCGCGGACTGTAGAGGGGCAAGACCCCTGTTTGGTTACTGTGGAGGGGTTGGACCCCTGTTACTGAGAGGGCTCTGCCCTATACTGGTTCCGTGCTGTGCTTTGGGCGCACCCGTTAATGGAAACGACTGACCGCGTGCCAGTGCGGGTTAGCTACCCGTGCGTTTACCGTGCGTGCTGTAGTCACCGTTACGTCTGTCAATGACCTTGGGGTGGTTGACTGAGAGTAGGATCACCACGGGGGACTCTCCCGGCCAGGAGAGCACCACGTGTTACTTCTACTGTTCAGAAAAGACTGCAATCAAGATCGTTCCCACGAGGAACATTCGAGATCAAGTGAAGGATCTGGGAAATAGATAGATGGTGAACAATAGAAAGATGTAAATAAAGGAAGAAAGAAAATAAAACAGCTTCTGTACACTTTACTGCTTCTTTAGTTAGCTGCCACTCTACTCAGCGTTTCGCTGACGTGTTACACTCGTTACTTTTCAGGACTAGGTGTTGAGCAGCCAGGGTCAGCGGCTGCAGAGGACGCTGGGCCGAGTAGGGTTCAGTAGAGTTACCACTGTTCTTTTGTGCCCTTTTTGTTCCACTGTAGTGAGTAGTTCTTGTTACTCTCTATACTTTGCTTTACTTGTAGTTCATGTTATGTTAAATGTTGTTCTACTGTTGTGGTGGTACATGCTGTAGTAGTTCTTTTTCTTACTGCTGTATTTTGTTACTGCTAGTTATATTTCATGTTAAATGTGGTTTATTTTACTGCTCTTTTGGTTACTTCCTCGTTGGACGACTAGGTCTTAGGATTAGTCGAGTCAGTCCAGTTCTCGTGTCTCGTAGGGACTCGGGAATTGGGTCGTTACAGCCGTACAAGGAGATAGAGGTGGCATCAGCTGCTGATGGTGCGTGCGGCTGAGGAGAAGGTGTGGCTGCTGCTGTGCGCGCTAGAGGTGTTGTTGGCCACGCGTGGGAGAGGTGGCGTGCGTCAGTCGCGCGGGCCGAGAGGTGCGTGAGATGGCTGCTGGCTGTGCGAGGGGATGCGCACGAGCTCGCAGGGGCACACTGCTGAAGGAGCGTAGCCGTAGGGGCGCTGCATGAGAACACGCGGCCATACGTGTGTTGCTGCGGGCGTGGCGGAGGTGCAGTTGAAGGGGGCATGGGTGCTGGAGGTGAGGGGGAGTGCAGGGGCACACGCATTCGGCTGCTGCACGCTGGGTTGCGCGCGGCCTCTGCTGAAGGTGGTGTGCTACTGCGAGTTGGGTAGCATGTGGGCGAGGAGGGCAATGGCACTTTGTTGGTGATGATGGTGGTGGGTTTCGTTGAAGTGGAGGAGAAACAAAGGAAGAAGAAACAAAGAGGAAGGTGGTAAAGAGGCTTCAGACATCCGGGAAGCTTCTCGGACGTCTTAAAATTGCAAAAATGGTTGCTGGTGCATTAGTGTAGTGGTGGTTGCTGGTGATGCTGTGAGGGTGGTGCACGGTGATGGTTGCATGTCGTCGAAGATGCACACGCACTATGTTGGCACGAGTCCACTAGCTTAGCGCGGCGAGCTGTCACCTCGCTGGCCCACGGTGTGGTGGAGCTCGGCCTTGGAGACGCACAATGGTGGTGATGGAGGTGAGCTCGAAGCTCTTCACAGTGGTGGAGTCGGGGCGGAGTCTCCCCGAGCATGGCAGCCGCTTCCCCTCTCTTGTAGCCATCTGCAATTCAAATGGAGGAGTGATGGAGATCCGCTTCTTCCGGTCCTCTTCACTGTCATGTTCATTGCTTGATTTGGCCATAAATGGCCTGTCGAGGAGGAGCGGTTGTTGCTGCACGAAGGCAGATATAAAAATATGTGGATTATTTGTATGCAAAACCCTTATATTTCTAACTATTTAATGCATGTAATTTATGCATGCAAACTAAATGATGATAGATAATTTATATATGAATGTAATGCATACAAGCAAATATGTATAAACTATATTATTTACATCTTAATACATGCTATGTATATGTAATATTACTCTAATGTCTAGGCATTTAAGTAACTAATTAGCCCACAAATATGAGCTCATCAGGTTGCTCCATGCAGCTCTCTTCAGCAGCTATCAACTCTAGTGTAACTCAGATGCAGCTCCTCCTCAGCTCTTCCTCTCAAACCCTAACTCTACCTCCTACTCCATTCATCCACTAGCTAAAGCTAGCTTAGCTTAGCTAGTCCACCTCCATAGCATCCCAACCTAATCCTAAAACCCACCTAACTAGCTCCACTAAATAGGCCTACCCATAGTCCACCCAAGCTCCCCCTACTCGTACTCCTTATGGCGCCAACCCTAACACTACCCTTCAACCCACCACCACCACCAAGAGTCACCTAAAGTTGGTGCCAAAACCCTTCCTATAACCACCTCAAAATTGGCACCAACCTAGCCTAGTATCTACACCCTACACATCATCAACCAACCCATCTTAACCGTTGATTTTTGGTGCCAAGAACACCTCCTTCTAGAAGCCAAAAATGGCACCAAAAATAGGTCTCTTTCCACCGCATATTCAGCTACCAAAAGCCACCTTCAAACCCCCTTCACTTCCCCTTTGTTGGTGCCATTAAACCCTCTCCATTGGATCCTTAACCACCTCCCATCAAACCACCGTAACCCTCCACATAAGGCCACGCCAACCACCACCTTCCTACCCTATATTTACCCCATCTAATCACCACCATATCCATATCTTCCCTTAGTGTAAATTCCACCTTAACAACCTATAACCTATGGCCAAGGAGAAGAAGATCAAGGGGGCAACCTATCCGTGCCCTTGGTGCCTTCTTCCTCGCTCTTCCTCTCCCTTGTGCCACGCCAAGGAGAAGAGGCTCTTCATCCAAGGAAGACGACCATGCATTGAGGAGTAATCTAGGGTGGACGTCCACCCATAGAGGAACATTTTGGAGGAGATCTAATTGAAGGAAGAAGTAAGGAGACATCTTCTTCAAGCCCGGGAGCTACCGAGCTTGGAGCGAAGATTATTTCACATTTCAACTGGAGGATTATCTTTTCTTCTTTATCTTTACTTCATCCCTTGTATTAGCTAGTATTTTAGCATTTTTTGTAGTAACAAGCATTCAGGTACTTGTCTTTTATTTTACTAGTAATACAAGAGTTTCATTGCCTTCAAGTTCATGTCTTGATCTTAGTGTGTTTTTCATGTGCTTAGTAGCTTAGTTCACTACACCTTCTTCTAATTACCCTAGGCGTACTTGCCCTAGGTAAACTTAGAAGAAAATGTTTTCTTTTTGTCACTTGGGTTTAGTGATAGGCATAATCTTTAGTGTAATTATCATCTTCGTAATCGTGCTCGATATTTTTAAAACCCTAAAAAAGAACAAAAACTAAAATCACAAAAATACAAGCATTGATTTGAGAGGTGAGAGAGAGAATCATCTTGTTGACTAACAATTTGGTCTCCTTGGATGGGCCTAGATATTTACCCTATCTATGTATTACAAATTTTAAGAGTTGATCGATTTTATGCATTTCAATAGCACAAGCCAGCATTTATAAACCACATAAAATCCACATCAGTGTGCTAGATCCTATATGCTCTTGCACGGGTGTGCCTCACCAATGCTATAGGTGGGGAGCAGTTGGAAGGCAGTCCTCTTATTGCACCGCAATGATATCTAAATACCCTCTGGCTATGAGCACTTCCAGACCTGAGCACACTTGGCTGGTCGGAAAATGAGCATCGGTGCCTATGGGAAGCTCTTATAGAGACTTGCATCAGAGGGTCAGGATCTCCTGCAGGCAATTGACATAAAAAATCGCTGGGCCAAACATGGCACAAACAAGTTTGTCACAATTAGGTAATCTTTGATGGTTCGGCATTGTGATGGCAATCACCTGTTGTTGATTTGTGTATACTTTATTCTTTCATTTAGTCTCTGTTGTCATTTTACCTACTCCAATTATGCTATGTTAAATTCCTTTGTTGCTAATTGGCTGCTTTAGACTAATCTCAGTGTGCTAGATTCCCTACTTTCTGGAGAAAGTTAACATGTTGCTGGTACTTGAGTTGTAGAAATTGTCATGCTTAGTTAAGATGCATCATTTTATCTTAAGATTTCCCGGTGTTATTGCCATTACACTATAATGTCATCTAATGCAGCTATGCTGATATCTATATCTTATTTGGAAGAGTTTGCCGATATCTATATTAACTAATCTGTGGGTCCTAAAGTCAATTTGTCATTTCATTTAAGTCATAAAAGATATGAAGAATTAAAATCAAGTTTCATTTAATGTTGCCATCCATCTTTAATTTGACCATTTTCATTTAAATATGAGGAATGATTTGATATTTGGATCAAATCTAAATGTATCATATAAGATGTTAATGATGCCATATATGTTATGTAATGCAGTACTTTCCTCACCTATTGGTTAAATTAAATGTTGCACATGAAAATCATCGATTTAAAGTGTAGCATCGTAATATATGACAAAAATCGCGACAACACTTAAATTTATAAGCTCAAAATCAACGTGAGTCTGAGGTCGCTCGAAGGGAGTAATTTGACAAATTCAATCACTAATCATAATTATCAAGAGAGAGATGCAAGTATAATCAAAATAATGCTTAATATATATATCATAATAATATCGCAGGAGTTAAGAGAAAAAAGATAGGGTTAAAATGGTGGTTTGAATCATCAAATTAACCATAATCTTAAGCTCTACAATTAACTCAAATTTGTGAACAGTAGCCACATTCAAGGCCCAGTTGCCTTATCCTCAAGAGAACCAAAGCATCTGCAGAATCAACACAAGCAACAAGAGCCTCGCAACACCTCAGAAGGCTAAGTGCCAAGCGTAGGAGAGGATGCACGAATCCCGAGGTGTGAAAAGTGCAAAAACCTCCTCTTCCCTCTCAGATTTCTTCTCTTCAGAACCAAGATGGACCTGGTGTTGAAGGGAGCTTTTCAAGAGTTTAAATACATCTCATTGTAGTAAAGTCTCCTAAATAGCTCGTCAACAAATACAATTTATAACTTGAATATTTAGAAATGAAGTTTGAGGTCGAGCACAGGAAGTAAATAAGAATTCACATGCTAATCTCAATTAAAATATAAATGAGCACAATAAATGAAACACTATAAAGATATTCAATGCATATTAATCTGTCACATTAAGTACTCAATGAAGATCAATGCATCTAGAGACAAAAAGATACCTATAACAAAATAATAGTGATTTAAATCGTCAACTATTATCCTAAGCACATGTATATTAATTACTTAATAATGTCAAATAAATGAACAGTACTTAGACGTCTGATCTGAGAATCAGACTATGATCTGAGAAGCAGACGACGTAACTGTCGCCTGCTATAGTGTTTCTCTCTGATTTTCTTCTTCTGTTCTTCTATTGCTTTCTTCTTCTATTCTTTCTTTCCCTGGCCTCTTCTTCAGGCACGACTCTCTTCTTTCCTCTCCTACTTTGCTTCACCTCTTCCTCTTCTCTTCCTTCAGGTTTTCTCCTTTTCTTTCCTCTGCAAGCCTTCTCTTTTCTTCCTCCCTGGCTTCTCACGCACAAGGGTCTTCGCAAGCTTCCCAGCGACTAAGTGTTGGGCTCTCTCTCTGAAGAGCAAAACCCACCCTCCGCTATTATTAGTCTCTCTGAAGCGAGTTTTAAAATCGTAACATTGCAGTATAAGTCGAATCAGTACGAAAAATAGATAAAATTTATAACTCAAATATCAGAAATGAAGTCTGAGGTCGTTCGCTGGGCGCAAGTGTCAAATATAAATCTCAAGATCACAATTCTAAACAAGAATATATCAAAATTGAAGCACTAATAAGATGAATATATAAGAGCAAGAATCAATGTAGCAAAAATGTCAGGATAAAATGGTGATTTGAATCACCAAATTATCCTATTTATAATTATATTCAATGAAGCAATCAGTATCAGATGATCAAATGTCATGCAATAAGTGCACTGCACTTCTGTTGAATCTCAGACGTTTGCTCAGCCGATCAGACAGCTTAACTCGCTCTTGCTATAGTGCAAAGGCATTGCTCTTCTTCTTTCTCCTTCTTCAGCTCCTCTTCTCTTTCTTTGCCTTAGCTCTTCTCCAGCCTTCTGCTCTTCTTTTTCTCTTCTTCACACACAAAGGGGGGTTTTTTCTTCAAACGGCTAAGTGTCAGCCGTTGATCTTCAGAGAAAAACCCCCCAACCCCCGCGCTCTCTCTTCTCTCTCTAGGATCTGCTCTCCCAGAGCCTTGCACAGTACCGAGCACTCAAATTCGGATCTAAGTGCACCCGGGACAAGAGCTACGGGCGTGGGTCGCAGCCGAGGTGTGCGCAGGTTAGGTGGGTCGGGTCAACGATAGGCCCGCGGGGTATGTGTCATGGGCGAGGTAGTGTCGGGTGAGAGGGGACCTTACCCCTGTGTGACTTGAGGCGATAAGCCCTATGCAAGAATTCAACTTATCAGCTTTGATCTGTCTTTCTACGCTCGATGTGGGACTAATCCCACAGGGTTCTTCTGCGTGCAGCTGCAGGTGTGAAAACGTGTCCAATTGACGCAGCTGCTGATAATGATGCCTGTAATTGATGCCATGGAACTCTTCCTAGATTCAATCCATAGTGTCTGGGGCTTTCACTTGGGCTTGCAAGACTTGAAGCAAGCTTCAAAGCTTGCTCGAACTCGTCGCTAATGGCGTGGAAGAGCTCGACACCTGAAAACACGAACAAGGCCTTTCAGTCGCGTCAAATATGCTCAGTAGGATCGCTGTGGGATGGTGAATGTGATGGTGTGCGTGGTGAGGTAAGTGCGTGCATGAGAAGGTTGTACGACCTCAGAACGAAGGTGCAGTGATGGAGGTGTTCAGTAGGTGGTTAGGAGGGGCAATCAACCTAAGTTATGGCTTTTGCTTCTAGGATCGAGGCGGAGGTGTAGGGATGAGCGGTGGCTAATTGGTGGAGCATAGTGGCCGTGCGAACTCACCAGAGGTACGCCGGCGAGGTGGAAGATGGGGAGTGTGCGAGTGAGATGGTGGTCTAAACGGAGTGTGGTTGGTCTGTGAATGAAGTAGAGTTAGGGAACTTATCTAGGTAGTTGGTAGACAGCGGGGAGTAGAGGCGACGTCGGTTGTAGTGTGGTCGGCACCGAGGAAGAAGGTGACTCCGGTGAGAAGGAAACGGCGAGGAAGACGGAGGGAGAGACGCCCTCTGGTGTGGCGCGATGTAGAGGAAGACGAGGAAGATGATTCGTCGCTGGTATTGTGGACGGACGATGAGGGAGGTCGGGAGGAATCGTCGGAGCTCAAGGAGCCTTTCGGCTGAAATAGGAAGGAGGAATGTGGGGAATTCCTGGTCAAAATCTAACTTGGGATCAACAGTATGTATTGGAGCTTCTTTTATAAGCCTCTGGAGGATGATTTGAGCTTGGGAAACAAGCTTCCCAAGCTTGGAATGTTTGCTAGAGATGGAAGCTTGAAATATACTCGAATCTCTCATGCATTTGCATGAGAGATTGGGAAGGTTGCAGGGCTTCGGATCTAGCTCAAAGGAAGGGAATTCCTTGACGAACTTCTCTTTCAAATCTGAGAGGGATTCGTCAAGGAATCAAGGAGAAAATGCCAAATCAAGCTTACTGGAGTTGTAGGATTAGGATTTCATGGTGGTAGGGACCTATTTGAAGAAGGAGACGATAAAGTTGAGGACTTGTTTGTAAAGGATTCAAAAGTTAGGGACATGTGTGTGTGATAAAAGAGTCAGATAGGATCAAATTGCAAATTCTGTCAAGATGATTTCAGATTGAACTTAAGTTTTGGTACAAACTTAATCTAGACCTAAGGAATCCAATGGTGAAGTTGGATTTTATTTTTGACCTGTTTGACTGGGTAATTTGCATAATTACCCAAATTAGGGCAAATGTCTGTCTGAGACTCTGTTTTGGGTCAAGACGGGTTTCAATGGTCAAATTGAAGGTACCAGATCTTAGAGAATATTTTTCTATGATTTTTAGAGGGTTTAGATGAATTTTATCCTGATCAGAACCTCAATTAATTAAGCGGGTCTATTTTTAGGTTTCAGATGTCATTTAATTCCTGAAATGTGCAAAAATCCTTTTTTGTCTGTTCTAACCCACTTGTTAGACTCTTAAAATCATTTGACCTTTGTTCAACCCCTGAGAAAACCTGCGGTTATTATGTTTTCGTGATAGAATGGTAAATTTGCATAAATAATCCTGTATTCTTGTCTTCTCAAATCAATGTTTTATGCTCTCAAGACCTTCTGAGAGATATGTAGGAGCTTTTATTGACTTAATCAGATCAAACTGAGCTAGTTGTGGCTCATGATGGTGTTCCCATCACCCGCTCTCTTTCCTTCCTCCTCTCTTCTCTTAGATAGCCTGGTAATCGGGTATACGGGTCGTGTAACCGGGTCCAGGGCTAGGTGCGTGGGTGTCGCAGCCGAGGAGTGAGATAGGCGGGTCGGGTCGTGAGTGCGGGTATGAAGGGGACCTCACCCCCGGTGTTTGAGGCGATAAGCCTGAGACATAAATTCAACTTATGCGGCTTCGTTGGCTTATCTCCCACCGATGTGGGACTATCTTCAGTCCCTTTGTCGCGTGCGTCTGCTGTGATGAACATGCCTCCAATTGAGGCAGCTACAGATGGCTTGATCCTCGATTTCCCACTTGGGCATGTGCCTAGGTGCCTTCTACACAACTTGGAGGTATCACCTGAGCTCTTCATGGTTAGAACACTATGAACACTGCCGGGGAAGACAACGCAGCGGTGGAGCTCCGGCAGGGTACCTGAAACCAAGAACATGGGTGAGAAGCCCCAATTAAAGTGCTCAAAAGGTTTGCTGTGGCGAGGTGAACTCAGTGGTGGTGGTTAGCGAACGTGTGGTGGCTGGAGGACATGTGTTGGTGACAGAGGTGGAAGCGTGAGGGTGTGGTGTTTGGTGGGTCGTGTGAGTGGATGCGATGGGTAATAAAGATGGGGGTTTGGTGTGAATGGATGAGGTAGAGGTGTAGGGGGTTTGGGCGAGGTGTATGGTGTGGTGGAATGATGGGAAAGCCTCACCGGAGGGCGACTGGAGATGGGGAAGATGAAGGGTGAACGACGGTGTCGAAGGTTATTTTTGGGTTTTGAGTATGGGGAATTAACGTAAGGGTCTAAATAAACCTAACTAACCTACTCTGACGGTTGAAGGGGGTAGGATTGACACAGGCGTTGGTTAGCCGATGTCGTGTCGAGGGTTATTTTTGGGTTTTGAGTATGGGGAATTAACGTAAGGGTCTAAATAAACCTAACTAACCTACTCTGACAGTTGAAGGGGGTAGGATTGACACAGGCGTTGGCTAGCCGACGTCGTGGAAGACGAATTCTCCTTAGAGGGACGGTGACGAGGAATGAGGAAGACTGCCCTTGTTTTTACTGGCGAGGCACGGAGGAAGACGAGGAAGAGGATGGGCAGGACAATTTGGCTGTTGGCTGCCCCTAGGAAGACGGAGAAGGAGGACCGCCTGAGCTTGGTCGGAGAGGGGTCGGAGGTAGGGTTTGGAAGAGATTTTTGGTCCCAAACCTTGCTAAGGAGGTGAGGCATGCCCTGGACGTGCTTTTATAGGCTATAGGAGGTTCTTCCAAGCTTAGAAGCTTCACGGTTTTAAGAGACCCGAACCTTCAAAATTTTAGCACGAGCTTTGGAGTGGGATTCAGAGCTTCGTACATGGCTCAAATGGAAGGCAACTTCCTCAGGAATCCTCCTTTCTAGTTTAGGAGAGATTCGTAGATCAATCAGGAAGAACTCTTCAATCAAAGGTCGCCGGAGTAGGACTTCCTCCGCGATAATGGCGGAGGGACCTGATTACAAAGAATGACAACAAAGTTACGGGGTATTTTGTAATTATTCGAAAGTTAGGGGCATAAGTGTCAGAGAAAGAATCAGATTGGACTGAAATGCAAACTATCTCAATATGTTCTTTGATTGGATCCAAATTTTGGTACAAACTCAATTTGGACCCAAGGAATTTTATGATGAAGTTGGATTTTAGTTTTGATCAAGTTTGATGGGATAATTTGCGTAGAAATCTAAATTAGGGCAACTATCTGTCTGAGACTCTATTTTAGGTCAAATTATGTTCCAATGGTCAAAGCAAGCATACCAAACCTTATAGAATATTTTTATATGATTTTTAGAAGTTTTAAGTGAATTTTATCTTAACAAGAACCTCAGTTATTTAAGCGAGTTTGTTTTTAGAGTTTCGGATGTTCATTAATTCTTAAAACACGTGGAAACCCGTTTCTGTCTGCATGAACCGTCTTTTTAGCCATTTATGACCATTTGACCTTCAATTAACCCATGGGAAACCCCGTGATTGCATTGAATTTAGGATATTATGTTAAAACTGTAGTTTTACCTGTATTTTCAAGTTTACCTCTAAGAAACAATGTGCAATGAATTATGGCTCTTTAGCGATTATTTAGGAGCATTTATCAATTAATTGTGACTAATTAAGGCTAGATATGACTGTTGATGACGTTATCACCATACCCTATGTTTAACTTTTGCTAGTCCTTTAGCAAAATCTTATGAAATTAACTCGAATTCTAGACCATGCTTTTGATGCTCAAAGTCCTGATTCTTTCTTTTTTTAGAAATTAGGTCAGAATGCTAATAGTAGGCTTAGAGGTACTCAAGTACCAAGATCCGGACCTAACCAGCTTTAGCCTCAGTCTGTTGCGAAGGTTTCTAAGACTCATAGAAACTATCCTATGGTTCGTTGAGCCCAGCGTTTAAAGCAATCGTACTTGTAACATGATCAATCTAGGTTTAGTTTGCAGTGCGTTTTTGTAAGAGAGAGGGATATAAGAATTTTTTGCATTTTTGGAGAGCTTTCTCTCTCCTTTTCTTTTCTTTATTTCTACCATCGAATTGGCTCAAAAACACGGTCTGTGTTTGATTCCTAGTCCCCACCATCAATCCTTGCTGGGTCCTTGACTTTTGATGCTTCGTGATAGCACCGTGCATGGCAACCCTCAGAACCCTAGCTTTCGACACTTTAAGATAGTGCCGCCTATGGCGTTTTGTAGCTAAATTTAGGCCCTGGCGATCGACATTTCAAGATAATCCTGCTCATGGCACTTGAACCAGCACAAGGTACTTACATGCCCCCAGTAGGATATTTAGATATCCTAGGAGACAAGCACCGAGGATACGGTATATTATTGCGCATCTTCGAGGGGAATTTCCCACCTCTCTGCGTCAGGAACTCGTCCAAATCACCTTGTGTTAATAAGTTACTCCTAATCTAGGCAGCTTTTTCAGAACAGAATAAACGCTTTTGCATGATTTTGATTATTAAGCGGACTAAACTAGACTTGTGTGGATTAAGGTGCTTAGGTTACCGAGTCCCGCAAATCAGAGATCAATTAACGGGGTTGAATACTCCCCAAGCTTTAGACCTAATACGTAAGCTTCTCATTTTCCTCAACCTATTGGGGACTATCTAGATCTTAACGGATACGTGAATTGTTAAGCCCTAAAATAAGCCCAAGAGGCCTAAGATTAGCATTCATACTAATATCTTTATCTCTCTATTATTCTAGGACTTAATTTCTTTTTATAGATTTGGTGTAGAACTTAAGTAGATTCCATAATCATTTACTAATGACTTACTTTCTGTTTCATATTGTTTCTCCTTTTTAAAATTTTGATTCACCTCTTCTTTTTCTCCTTAAGAATGATATGCAATTTAACTCACAAAATTCCTCCCCTTTCTCCAGTTTTTTATTTTTTTAATTATTTTTTTTTGGTTTTTTGAATGAGTAATTTTTTGTGAGAACTCTTCAGAAACTTGAATTTTTATGTGTTTGCACTTTAACACCCCTTATGCCTAAGTTTTGCAATGTCCTCATTGTAAATCGGAGGGTATGAAATTAGCTTGGTTCAAGGATTAAAACAGGATCGAAGGGTGGGTGAACAGGTCGAAATGACTGTTGCGGACGATTTCAAGCTTTGGTATGAGTACCAAAGGTGGAGTCGGCTGTTCTAACATTGAACTCAGAGTGCAGTAAACGTGAAGCTCAAAAGGATAATCAGAAGAGTCTTGGGTTTTTGGAATGACAGGTTGCATCCCATTAAGCGCTAAATTCAATGCCTTCAGCTAAGCAAAAGGTAATCATGGAGGAGTGATCAAATCAGTAGAGTTTTGTAAAACAAGCACTTTGATCAATAGCCTGGTTGGTCCAACCAAGTGCTTGTTTAGATCAACAGGCTGATGATGCAGCCCAAACTCAATCAATCTGGTGGGTTAATGGATGTGAATCAATAGATGTGGTGCCTACCAGATGCTTTAAAGTTCAAACGGATATGGCAGAGAGAATCGCGAGTTTGCCTGATTCCAATTAGCCTGGTTAGAGTAAGGATCTTCAAAAGAAAATGGGTCTGTGGAGGATGTGAGATCCTTACGAGAGTGATCAGAGAAGGATGGGACATGATTAGTAGTCTAATCAAGGTCCGAAACCCGATCAAAATGTGGAGAAGAATCATATGCAATCGAATCATCGAGGGGAGAATCAGATTAGAAGTTGATTTCGGTTGTCGGTCGGGGTTGGGATCAGATTCGAGAAGGTTCTGTATGTGGATTTGAAGAAGTGGCTTCCTTGAGAAATGTGTGTTGAGGGATCTTCTAGAAAGGATTCAAAAGCAGGTTCATCTAGAGAGTTCTCATAATGGCCATCAAAATCAAAGGTAAATGCCTGAAGAGTGCTTATAGGATCATGGAAATCTGAGTCAAGAAAAGATTCGAACTCTGGATTGCAGACACTCTTGGCATTTACTGTTTCTAAATCCTGAAGACAAAAAAGGAATGATTCAATCTCAATGGAACCTGATTTTGAATCAATGATCTCGAGATCAGGGACCTCAGAGTCAGAGTCGAAAAATGGGTCATGGATGCTGAGGTCGTAGATTGGTTCATAATTATCAGGAAACAAAGGTTCTTCGAAATCAGAGTAGGATTCAAAATCATCAGAGAATTTGCGAGAATAAGTTTCCGAATCTAATTCTGGATCAGGAGTTCCACCACAGAGAGACTCAAGATGTGTAGAATTAACAACCTGGCATGGATCTAACCTAATTTTAGATTTTGAGCTAAAAAAAGTGTTCCTAGTAAGCATAGGCTCGAGTTCTTGGCTCTTAAGGTAGACCCAATCAAATCCCAATTCTTCAAATTTCTCAATTTCTGTATCATAGATTGGCGTGACTTTCGAAAAATCAATTAATGTCTCTAAGGAGGTTGGAGAGGTGTATTCATCAAATACAGGCCCAGAATTGTATTCTAGATTTAAAATTCGATTCTCATCACATTGGGCCCCATAATCATCTCAATTAGGCTCAGATCTAGATTCCAGGTTAAAGGTAGGCATTGGAGCACTAGAATCTAGGTTAGGCTTCATTAGGATGTCAGAATCATTCTCGAGAATCACCTTAAAAGGATAAGGCTCGGGATTTACATTCTCGAGAAGCTCATCATCACAAGTGTCGGGGAAATCTAAGCTCGATGGACCAGCTTCCTGGTTTCCTAGGGCCGATTCAGAATCAGGAACACCTGCAATTGGATCCTCCCAACCCACCTCAAGATCAGGAATATCAATTTCTATGAAATTTGAATCTGAATTCATTTGGGTTAGGGGTCCATAATAATTTTGATCATCAAACCCAGGATTTGGGAAATTATGTTGATCACTAGAATCACTCTAAGATGTTTTATTGACTTCTGATGGGTATTTTTGATCAATGGATTTATATAGCCTATTCAACAATTCTCCCCGTTTTGCTAAAAAAATATGGAGTTCTTCCGGAACTGAAGGATTTGACCAATATTGCAGATAAGCGCTGTGTAATTTCACCAATTTGATGTGTTCTTCTAAGAGATCATCCTGGGTTGAACCGTGGTTTAGTCATATCCATATCATCTTTATACAGTTCAAAATGTGGTCTATTGTTTTCTTAAATTTATCCTGAATGTCCCTTTGACAATATTCCTCGTGTTGTCTATAAGCATTCTCAATTATCTTTTCTTTCATACTCATTTTGGACTCATGTTTCCTAAACAGTCTTCCTAGATTACCTGGTTGCATTTTCAAATTAGGCGGTGGAATCAAGATGTAGAATCGAACTCAGGATCAGATTGGAACTTGATTAGATCTGAAAGAAAATCTCAAGAAGATCTAATGAGGTCTCTTAAGTTTAAAACCTAAGGACCTTCCAGTGTATGTGCTCTATAGAAAAGATGAGGGATTGGATATTATTTGGACCTAATCAAGGCACCCAAATTTTTGGATGACTAAGGCAATTTCGAAGCGGATGATACCTCTGATTCAAAAATACGCACACCCAAGAAATACTTGGGCAACCAGGAAGGGAGAGCCCCGCAAAGACCCCTACATGGTAGAGCATCCCTACAGGTTATAGGGTTCCCCCACTCGACCTTCCTTGTCACTGTAGTTCCAAGAAGAGCAGAATGTACAGACTTAAGACCTTAAGTCTACCAATTTTAGCCTAATTTGTGTCTTGAATCACTTGATTAGAAGTTGATTTGACTTGTGACCTAATTTGGAAGTTGATTGACTCATAATGTAGGTCAACTTCAGTTGACTTACCCTACAAATGGAAGAATGAACTTTAGGTCAAGACCTAAAAATCACCCTGAATCGACTCTCAGGTTATTAGGTCCAAGATTTTATGGTTCAAATGAAATTAGAGCCTGATTTTTAAGGTTCTTCTTGATTAAATCTTTTCAAACCGGGACTTGGGTAGCACAAATACAGGAGGACTAATTCTCTTTAGAGCGGGCAAATGTGTACTAACACTTCGAACCCTAATGTTGGAACCCTAATTGGCTCTATTTCAAGTCCAATTAAATCTCAAGCTGTTCTTCTTGGACTTCAAACAAGAAGTGCATAGTCCAAGAAGATTATAAGTTAATGTAATCCTTAGTAGGTATAGGAAATCATGATCGAGATTTCTAAATAGAATTGCATCAAGCTTCAATCAGATATTGATTTTTTTTTTTTTTGGAAATCAGGAAACTTTGCCTCTTTAATGATAATTTACTAAGAAAATAAGGTAGGTAGTTCCTAATTGATTTATTTCCTTTTCTCTCTTCCAAGGATTAGGAGATTAGGGAAGAAGAGAGATTACCTACCCTAGGAGTGGCTCATTTACGCGGAAGATCGCCTCATGTTGTACCTTACAAAAATCACAAGAAATCAAATAAGGCAAGTCAGTGTTCAAATATAATCAAATAAAAGAAAGAATAACGTGAATTGTGTGTTGCTTCCCGGCAACGGCGCCAAAATGTTGAAGGGAACTTTTCGGGAGTTTAAATGCATCTCATTGTATTGAAGTCTCCTAAATAGCTCATCAACAAATACAATTTATAACTCAAAAATCTAGAAATGAAGTCTGAGGTTAAACACAGGGAGCAAATATGAATTCACACGCTAATCTCAATTAAAATATAAATGAGCACAATAAAGATATTCAATGAATATTAATGTCACATTAAGTTTTTAATGAAGATCAATGTATCTAGAGACAAAAAGATACCTAGAACAAAATAATGGTGATTTAGATCACCAATTATTAGCCTAAGCACATGTATATTAATTACTCAATTATGTCAAATAAATGAACAATACTTAGATGTCTGATCTGTCAAACAACTTAGCTGCCGCCTGCTACAGTGTTTCTCTCTGATTTTCTTCTCTTCTTTCTTTCCTTGGCCTCTTCTTCTTCAGGCACGGCTCTCTTCTTTCCTCTTCTGCTTTGCTTCACCTTTTCCTCTTCTCTTCCTTTAGGTTTTCTCCTTTTCTTTCCTCTGTAAGCCTTCTCTTTTCTTCTTCCTTGGCTTCTCACGCACAAGGGTCTTCGCAAGCTTCCCAACTACTAAGTGTTGGGCTCTCTGAAGAGCAAAACCCACCCCTCCCTCGCTCTCTTTCCTTCCTCCTCTCTTCTTTTAGATAGTTGGGTAATCAGGTATACGGGTCGCGTAACCGGGTCTGGGGCTACATCGTGGGTGTCGCAGCCGAGGAGTGAGATAAGCGGGTCAGGTCGTGAGTGCAAGTGTAAAGGATACCTGACCCCCGGTGTCAGAGGCGATAAGCCTTAGGCACAAATTCAACTTATGCGGCTTCGTTGGCTTATCTCCCACTGATGTGGGACTATCTTCAGTCCGTTTGTCGTGTGTGTCTACTGTGATGAAAACACCTCCAATTGAGGTAGCTGCAGATGGCTTGATCCTCGATTTCCCACTTGGGCATGTGCCTAGGTGCCTTCTGCTCGACCTGGAGGTATCACCTGAGCTCTTCGTGGTTAGAACACCACGAACACTGTCGGGGAAGACAATGCGGCGACGGAGCTCCGACAGGGTACCTGAAACCAAGAACACGGGTGATAAGCCCCAATTAAAGCGCTCAAAAGGTTTGCTGTGGCGAGGTGAACTCAGTGGTGGTGGTTAGCGAACGTGTGGTGGCTGGAGGATGTGTGTCGGTGACAAAGGTGAAGCGTGAGGGTGTGGTGTTTGGTGGGTCGTGTGAGTGGATGCGATGGGTAATAAAGATGGGGGTTCGATGTGAATGGATGAGGTAGAGGTGTAGGGGGTTTCAGCGAGTGTATGGTGCGGTGGAATGACGAGAAAGCCTCGTCGGAGGGTGGCTGGAGATGGGGAAGATGAAGGGCAAACGACGGTGTCGAGGGTTATTTTTGGGTTTTGAGTATGGGGAATTGATAAGCACGCATAAATTCATGATAAAATGCTTATTTATGATAGTTCATAAACTTAGCATTGAATCCATAAGTATAAATAGTGCATAACATGCATTACATTACATTGAGGATAATTTGTCTATTATATAGTAATTTCGACATTTTATGGCTAGGCGGCAATACAACATCTTTACGAGCTTCAGATGAGAAATCCGATCGTGTGGATGGATCCGAAGCGATGATTGCAGTCTGTCAGTGCGGAAATCACGTTGATCTGAGCACCGTGGCATCCTCTGCAAGCATGGAAAGGTGGATGGTCCAGATAATGCCACGTGGCACCATCTGGAGCTCCCAATGTCACTCGACATCCTTCCAAAGGGGTATCTAACAAGCAATCTCAGCCGTTGGATGCAAAACCAACGGCAAAGAGCCCTCCTCCACCGTGTGCCATAAGACGTCCTCTCGATCATTTGGATGGCTTGGCGCATTGGTTGGGCACCCGACCACCAAGTGAGGGGCATAAGTTCGAGACCTGCAAAGCCCCTTTAATTCGCAATTGAGCGCCTGTGCACACCAGCAGCGTGCGCACGCACACATGCCAGCGCACGCCAGTGTACATTGCTAGCACACACCGACGCGCACCAGCAGGGCCTTAGCGCAATCCACGCGCGTGATGGAGGGACCATGTAGCTTGCGCGTGGGCGGACATGAGGTGGCTACAGCGATGCTTGAGCTGGATCTACAGTGATGTCCTGGAGGTCGTTAATTACCTTTTGTCTATTTTTAGCCCCTTCCCATCCACAATATAAAGACCTACACACATCCCTTGCCTAGCACCTGCCTACTCTACTCCCACCTACTCCTAAGCTCTAGTAGCCTACCAAAGCTCCATTAGAGCTTATTCCCAAGCTTCAAAGGCCTCATATTAGTGTAATGTTCCTATCCCCCACCAAATATTCATCCTCCATCTCACACCTTCATAGGAAGCCTTGGAGCCGTCCTCCCACCTCCATTCTGGTAGATCGCCTCCATCTCCTCATCCTCATTCCAAAGCCTTGGTGAAGCATACCTCTACTCGACGTTTTCCTACATGTCACCTCCGTCGTCCAGCACCTCACCCTCTTCGTCCAAGCTGCCGCCAAGCACCGTCGTCTCGCCAAATAGCCGATTTGGGAGATTTTTTCTCACCCCTATCTCTTTTATATTTTAGCATATTGTAATAGACATTTGAATGACATTGTGAAATATCATATTTATTTCTCCACTTTGTGAAGTTCTCGCTTGTCTTTTTATTTTGAAAACACCAAAAAAATCACAAAACCCTAAAACACCAAAAGGAAACAAAACGAAGCGCGGATTTCAACGAAAGTAAACATCGCCTCTTTGTGTTCGACCTGGGACTCTTGGAGTTTTGGTTAAAAATTGTATTTAATAACGTGTTTTGCGAACTACGATGATAGGTTTCTCCTAACCCTAATTTTACTTCGCCAAAACCTGTTCATTTTGATGCCGTTGCTAGGGAGGCAACGCTCTTTGGTTTTTCTCGCATTTTTCCGCCTTAACTTTTTAGCTCACTTTGCTCTTTTCTTTCTGTGATTACAGGTACCCTTCCAAGGTGAGCTAAAGTAGATAGATTGGAGTAAAGTGCGGTTAAAGAGTTTTGTAAGTTTATCCCCACCACCCTCACCCTAGATTTCATTTCACCACACTAATAACTCAAACCCAAATCAACTTAGGTGCTTCTTATAAACCATAGGATAGATCTGGTTGTTTGTTTTCTACCTCCACCCATCTCATCCTAGCATATATAAAAAAAAACTCTTCTCTTGTGGGATTTACTGAAAGTGACACACATTAAACACCCACAACTTTTGACTTACGGCGCACAATTCCACTTTGATTCTACCACTTAACCGGGATTTGACCTGTGGACCCGGTGCACTTCAACTCAATACGCATAAGTGAGTAGAAAATCTGAATAGGTTAAACATTTGTGTGCCTTAACTAAGTGGTGCAACATGCTAATTGATTGAGTTGTTTGGGCCGCACCACTGAAGATAAAAGTCATTCATCAGTAGCTTGTCACTTAGGGTTAATCTTTAAGGCTGAACCAGGCACTCCACTTTATTTTTTGATTTCTAAAGGAAAATATTATCACCAGTGCTGTTAAAACTTAGAGTGTTACCTTGAACTTGATTGAATATACCTAAGATTAAACCTTAAAACCTACTAAAGAAGGTTAAATCCTAAAAGACATTATCAAATAACCTTGTTTGCAAACCCTGGTTGTGCACGCACATACATTTGAATTGATCATTAGGGGCACAACTTATCTAAAGGACCCATCACATTCCAAGAGCACAATCATCCCAAGCCTAATTAAAACTGAGTAGACGTTGGCTTTAAGGATTGATTCACTCTTCGGGGCTCAAACTGAGATTTTTTTCGATTAATCTGCATCTGCTGTTCCATCTGATGTCTAGATAGGGTAGTAGCATCAAACGACCACGGTTGGGGGGTACACTAGGAACCGGAGGTGCAAGCCAAAGGAAGAACCTTCTCCCCAACCCCTCCTAACTGGTTTCATTGATCGGATAAAAGTTGACCAAATCGGTTATAATCTCAAGATGGGTCTTGGGAGTCTATAGGTTTTTAAGCTAACCCACCTAAGGACAGGGTTGATTGCTTGTATTGCAGGGCTCCTTTCTTTCTTCTGATTTCCCCTCCTATTCTACCATATATCCTTCCACATCCTACACTCATTTCCCATCCTACCCTCATACCACCACTTATACCCAAGATGATCACTATCCCAACTCGACTTATAATTACCCATCCACTAGTTGGGATAACTTTGATTGGGGATATGAATTCCGACCTCAGTATCCGGGGCCTAACCCTAGACAACAAGACTATGATTACTATCCTTACCAAAGCTGCAATGATTATAGATATTCATCATTTGATGACCAAACCAACCCGATCTACAATCAGGAAGGATACAATGATTATAACACCTACCCTCCCCAGTATTCCACTGAATATAGGTTGCCACCATTCTTTGAATAACATGAAATGACCTACTATCAGGGAATGACTTGAGAACCTCGATATATTGACTCCCTTAGATTTAACCCAAGCCCACCCAAACTTGAACCGAACCATTCGGTTCAGGTGAACTAAGTCCAAGACAGGGTGTTGGCTAACTTGAGAAACATCATCCAATCTTTAGAAGCACAGCCAATACCATGCACTGAAGCATTGGAGCATATAATCAAAATGATTGATGAACTTAATAGTTCTCTATTGGATTTGCTCCAAAATGTTAGGGATAGGGGCTTGGGTGAGTTTCTACTTGGGAAATTGTCGAGGTTGAGGATGAAATTTGTAGTTGCCTTAGTCCAATCTTGGGATGATTTTCAAGATGAACTTCCTTCAGGAGAGCTAATGTCTGAATGTTAAGACTCAAGACATCAAACGCTTTTTAAGACGTCTGGGAGTTTGTCCAGACGTCTGGTCAGACGTCTGGATGCCTTCCCAGACGTCTGGAAATAAATTTTTGCGGCGTACGATTGCGAGTCTGCGAGCGTGCGCGCGCAGACTGAGCCCGCCGACCTGCAGGTGTTCTTTTTCTTTTCTCTCTCCCCCGACGCCTTCAAATACCCTCTCCCCCTTTCCCTCTCTCTCACGACCACTCCATCATCTCCTTCCAGTGTCAGCGGGAGAGTGAGAGAGAGAGAGGGCAGCAGCTGCTGCCGGGTGCGTGTGGGGAGGAGGTGCAGCGAGAGGGAGAAGAGGCAGAGCGCGTGAGGAAGAGAGTGCAAGCTTGTCGAAGCAGCGTAGGGCTGGCCGACGGGCGCGCAGCGGGAGCGTGGTGCTGGGGAAGTTACCCCGGTGCTGCTGCAACTCAGGCAGCAGGCAGGCGAGCGTGGCACGGCCTTGCGCAGCAGGCAGAAAGCGAGGAGGTCCCGATTCTAGGAAACTGTCCCAGAATCAGACGTCTGGACCTACGTCCAGACGACGCGGGCGACGTCTGTAGTGAGATCCAGACGTCTGAAAGGTACGATATTTCTCATCTTCCTCCTTTTTGCGGATGCGGCCATGCAGGCTGATCCGCCAAAGGCAGAGACGTGTCGTGATTGAGAAGGTTTTCGTAGCGCATGCAGGTTTCGTTCAGGAAGGCGCAAGGACACGCCCTCCCACACAAATCAGACGTCTAGGCACAACACCAGACAGCGGAGAGAGTCTCCAGACGGCTGGAGTGATAGTCGGACGTCCGGAACTAGGTCCAGACGGTTCAGCGGGATCCTGGATGTCTGAAGAACAACTCAGAGTGAGGTATGACCTGGACCACCTTTTTAAGACATCTGGAACACCTGGAAGGTGTTCCAGACGTCTGATTTGAGGCAGAGTTGTCGTTTTTGACCCGTTTAGGGTCCGTTCGAAGTCTGATTTCCGCATTTGATATTCCGTTCTTCTCAGAATTTGTTCCTCTATTTGTTTAAAATATTTTTATCCTATTCTGAGTATTCCTTTATGATTGATCCTTGTGTTAGGACCTCATCCCGTTGCGGCTCTGGGGGTTGCGGAGGCACGCGGACCTGCCGATCACGCCCCCATTTCTCCCGATTTTGCGGGTAGAGTGGCTTCCCTTGGTTATTTTTCAACATTAATGCATCTTTGAGATAAATAATAGATTCTAGGGTATGGCATGAATCTTAGGGTCTGAAAACTAGATTGAATGATAGATTCTAAGGTATGGCATGAATCCTAGGGTCTGAAAACTAGATTGAATGATAGATCCTAGGGTATGGCATGAATTCTAAGATTTGAAAACTAGATCGAGAGAACTAACCAAACGTCAAGTGGGGGTGCACCTTTTTATCGATCGTATTGTTCAATAACGGTCGAGAAAACCCAACCATGATTGTACATTCCTCAACCCTTTTTCTTGACAGTTATTTGAACATTTGCAACCGTTTTTAACAGTCAAAAATACTCAATATTCTTGTAGTGTATTCAAGAAACTAGATTTATGGCACTATACCTCACTTAGTTATTTTCAATTCCCGTGGATCCTTTACACTAGAATACTTATGTAACCTCGAAGTTATATTCCCAACTCCATTTTCCTTCCTATCAAGGTAACAAATGTTTACATTTTCTTTCTATCATTTGAACAAGAATGAAAACTAGCTCCTTTTACAAATGATTCTCTTCTTCTTTTTCATGTACGAGTTTGATTAGGACATATACAACCATTATGAAATTTATGTATTCTAATATACTCAAAGTAAACTCATGTCTTATGATCCCCTATGTACATGTACAATAGCTGATCTGTGTGGTCCTTTCGAGAGACCATAAGTCTTTTGTGCCTTTACATGCATACCAGCTTCCCAATTTCAACACCAAAGTGGGTGCATCAGCCATCGATCCACCAAAAATTCACATACAAGCATAGAAACACATATCTATCTTAAGTCTAAGGATATACATTATCCATGACAATGATAATAGAAAGATTTCTTACATCTCTATCTCATAAAGTCAACTCCTTAACTCAACCTACTCGATAACCCTAAATCTCTACTCCCATATGGAAGATGTGCATCAAAAGCAGTCATTAGACAATAATCTCTCAAGAAGATTACCATTTATTCTCAAATTAAAGATAATTGGATGTCATAATGGTTTTTAATGATTTATCAAAATTCTCAATCTAAATCATTTAGATCTTTAACACCTATCATTAGTATATCTAACTTTTCTATGATACTTTCTTCCAATTGTACTACTGACCCAATTAATTACAGTAGTGTCTCCATGCGACCTTACCTTCATATCCCAATTAATGATCAAGTGATCTTTATTTAGGTTGGCAAGCCAATGACACACAATTCAAAGTTATTCATAATTGTGTCTAATTGGTTAACATTTTTTTATAACATTTTCCGTAATGCTAAAGAAGAGAGGGATGTTTTTAGTCAAGGGGGATAGGCTTCCCTTAAAATATCTCCTCCTAGTTATTTTAGTGAGTAGATTTGGATTATTGTTAAGGATTCTTAGGATAGTCTTTGAAAGAAAAGCTTTGTTGAAGTGTAGGTGATTGATAATGCCCTAACCTCCATTTTGTTTGGTGCATGAAAAGTTTTCCCTTTAGTTCAATATTACCAAGCTAAAAGAAGTTTCTCCTAATCTTGTTGATTTCTTCAATCACTTTTGAGGTATTTTCATGCAAGATAAGGTAGAAATAACTAGCTATGCCAAGAAGCTATTAAGGAGGTTTACTCTCAATGGTAGGGAGGTATATTTTTCCTTTCAACTAGATAGTCTTTTATAAAATGTTTGTACGAGAAAGCCACAAGGTTCCCTTTTCCAGGATAAGGGAATAGAGGGAAGCCTAAGTATGTAATAGGAAAACCCTTAGTGATCAATTCAAGATGTTTGAGACCATGGCAATTTTAGTCTCCTGTAAGTTAAGAAGACAAAGGTAGTTTTTCCATAGTTACAAAAAGTTCAAAAAGTGTGGAGAAAATTCATAGAACATTAACATTTAAAATGTTCTCAATCGTGACAAATAAAACAATTAAATGATAGATGAATTGGATGCTTATGATATGGACATCTACAGTTCTATTTATGTAATCATGGATATAATTACCCTTATTTGCATTTTTTGAAATTGCATCAAGGAAGCTCATCACCATGATAAAGAGACATGGTGAGAGGGGCTCACCTTATGTTACGATCCGGTTCTCGAATCTCTACAGGATATGAGATCGGTTCGACTCGACTGATCCCAAGATCCAGTCATCCAACAAGAAGTAATCAAAAAGTAGGAAACTAAATCACATTTACTATGCTAAGTAACTAACAGTAAAAGAATACAAGTAGTAAAAGAAGTAAAAGCTACTAACAGTACATATCACCACCACAACAGTAAAGTGAAAACAAAGTACAGAACGTAAACAGTAACAAGAGTCTGAACTCACTAACAAAAGAAGGTACAACAGGAAGACTACTGCTACTAGACTCTACTGGGCTTAGCACCCTCTGCAGCTAATGACTCGGGCTGCTCAACACCTGGACCTTAAAAGGGTTATGAGTAAACAGAGTAAGCGAACGCTGAGTAGAGTGACAACCAACTAACTAAAGCAGTAAAAGTTAACAGGTAATTTATTTTTTCCAATTACTTTATTTTACAAGTTATTCATTTTCACCCACTAGTTTATATTTTCAGATCTCTTTCTTGATCTCGAATGTTTCTCATAGGAATGATCTTAATTGCAGTCTTTTCCGAAGAGTAGAAGGTGCATGTGGTGCTCTCCTGGCCGGGAGAGTCCCTCGTGGTGATCCTACACCCAGTCAACCACCCCAAGGTTACGAACAGATGTAGCGGTGACTACAACACGTGCGATAAGTACACGGGTAGCTACCCCGCACTGACACACGGTCAGTCGTTTCTGCTAACAGGTACGTTCAAAGTACAGCATAGAACAGTATAGGACCTAGCTCTCTCAGTAACAGGGGTTTAACCCCTCAAAACCAAACAAGGGTCTCGCCCCTCCAAAGTCTACGCACCCTCGCCTAACTACCCTGGTTTATCCAGTGGGCCTAGCAAGTCGGTGTAAGGTGACTAGCTGAACCCTGGGTCCTGTGGGGTGGCTAGCTCTCCCTACACTAGTAGCTCTTCCGGGTATAGTGCACACAAGGGCCAAGAAGTCGGTGTAGAGTGGCCAATCCTAACCCCGGGTCCCAACCCAAGGGCAGCTAGCTCCGCTCTACACTAAACAGGGGACAGTCGCTCTCCTTGGTACCACGTACTCAAGGGCCAACATACTTCCTGCTCACATTTTCAAATCCATTCTATTTTTCTCCAAGAGCTCTACTCCTAATTCCCTATAGGGTTCATGCTCATATTTCTCATGCCATTCCATACCATGTTTCATCATTCACATTTTCATTCTCAGGTTATACACATGTAGCTCGTATTTCTATCATTTTACATATACAACAGGTAATGTCACATGTAACTGTTTAGCTAGCACAGGTAATTCATATTTCACAGGCAGCTCTTGTTCATTAACAGGCAGTTAACATTTTTATTCATTCATTCAAGACTGCAATTCCAAACGCGCATATAGACATTTCAAGTACTTCTTATCCTAGGATTCATGCCATATCCTAAGTTCTAGTTATTCAATCCACATATGCATTCAGGTTTTATAATTAGATTAGGGGAAGACCACTGTACCAGACAACCTAGGAGAATTGGGGGCTCGAACGACAGGCTCACGTGCCTCAGCAAGCCCTGAACCCGCAACTGATCGAAGTCTTATAACAAGGAACATACCATAATGGAACATTTAGAACAGTATAAAAGGCATTCTAACAAGTATATGAACTCACAAAGAAAACACCGATATCTTGTTTGCATAAAATGGACCCTAAACGGGTCAAAAATAGGGCTACAGACCCAAATCAGACGTCTGGCAAAAGATCCAGACGTCTTAAAAGTAACCAGAAACTCACCTCAGGTTCTGCATCGACCTCAGATGGTCAAAACCTCTTCTAGATCGTCTAGACCTAGCTCCAGATGTCTGACCTCTCCTCCGGATGTCTAGGAGTGCCTCCGATCGTCTGGTAAGCTGTCCAGATGTCCGAAACGCGTGGGAGGGCTTTCCCCGCACCTTCCCGAAGCAATCCTTGCACGCGACAGCCAAATCGCCTACAATTAGGTACACAAAACGTAGCTGTAGTGCGGCTTGCATGGCCGTATCCGCAAAAGGAACGTACCTTCGCGAGGATCTACTTTCAGACATCCGGTGTAGTCACCAGACGTTCGCCTCGTCGTCTGGTCGTCACACCAGACGTCTGATTCTGGGAAAATCCCAGAATCAGAACCACTTCCTGCTCTCCCTCGCCGCGCGCAGCCGCGACTTCGCCTCCTTGCCTGCAGCTCCGGCTGCAGAAGTGTTGGGGATGGCTCCCCCGACGCACTCCTCCCGTACGCGTCGCTCCGGCCGTGCACCCTCCGGCAAGCTCCCACAAGCTCGCGAGCTCAAGCTCTTCCTCTCCTCACGTCGCCTCTCCTCGTCGCCGCTCTCACGCTCTCTCTCGCGCTCGCTCCACTCGCTGTGGTGGAGAGGAAGAGAAGAAGGTGGCTAGCTGTGGTGAAGTAAGGAAGAAAGGAAGAGGGGAAGAGGGGTTTTATAGAGGTGCATTAGGGTTCAGTGGAGGAGGGAAGAGGGAAAGAAAGAGAAGAGAGGTACTATCTGTGCATAGCCCGCGCGCAGACACGAAGGCTCGTACCAAAATTTTGATTTCTAGACATCTAACCAGACGTCTGACCGACAGTCCAGACGTCTTAAAAGGCTCAGGACAGAACGGGTCTTTACATCATAACAAACTTAAAGGAAGTTTCATCCCCGAAACTTGAGCTAGTTAGGGTGCGGAAAAAGAACTATATACACATAATAAACTTAAAGAGGATCGAAACCGATCTAAAAAGACGTACCCTCAAAAAGCTCCGGGTACCACTCTCGCATCGCCGCCTCAGGCTCCCAGGTAGCCTCCTCGTACCTCTGGCTCCTCCACAAGATCTTCACCAGGGGTACCTATTTCTGTCTCAAACTCCGGACGGCTCTGTCTAGTATCTGTACTGGTCGCTCGGGGTAGGTCAAGTCGTCACCCACCTCGACACTCTCGTGGCTCAGAATGTGACTTGGATCGGCGACGTTCTTCCTAAGGTTGGACACGTGGAACATGTCGTGCACACCAGAAAGCTGGGGAGGAAGGGCAAGCCGGTAAGCAACGGATCCTACCTTCTCCAAGACCTCAAAGGGCCCCACAAACCTCGGCGTAAGCTTCCCTTTCACCCCAAAACGCTGCAGGGCCTTCATCGGCGAAATGTGAAGAAAGACGTGATCCCCAACCTCGAACTGCACCTCTCTGCGCTTCCGATCAGCATAACTCTTCTGTCTGCTCCTGACAGTGCGAAGTCGTCTGTGAATCTACTCTATCACCTCCTGACTCTGCCGGATCAGTCTGGGGCCAACCTCCCACTTGGTCCCCACCTCAACCCAACTCAAGGGCGCGGTACATCTCCGTCCGTACAGAGCCTTGTAGGGTGCGATGCTGATACTCGAGTGATAACTGTTATTATATGCAAACTCTGCTAGGGGTAAGTGCTCCTCCCAAGAACCCCTCCAGTCCAGTACACAGGCATGTAAAAGGTCATTAAGTGTCTGTATCGTGCGCTCTGATTGTCCGTCCATTTGGGGGTGGTACGTCGTACTGAACCTCAACCGTGTCCCCAAGGCCAGCTGAAACTCAGCCTAAAACTGGGAAGTCAGGTGGGTATCTCGATCGGATACAATCTCACGCGAAACTCCATGCAGACGTACGACGTCATGAATATACCTCTCTGCCAACTGCGCTGGTCCTAAGGTGACTCAGATCGGTAAGAAACGTGCCGTCTTCGTCAATTTGTCTACTATCACCCAGACTGCGTCGTGTCCTCGCTGGGTAATGGGTAAGCCCACCACCAAGTCCATGGTGATGCTCTCCCACTTCCACTCTGGCATAGGAAGTAGCTGCAACGGCCCTGCAGGCCTCTGATGCTCGGCCTTCACCTGTTAGCACACCAAACACTGCTACACGAACTCACCTACATCCCGCTTCATCCCTCTCCACCAAAAGTCATGCCACAGATCATGGTACATCTTCGTGTTCCCGAGATGTATGGTGAACCTAGACCCGTGTGCCTCAGTCAGGAGCTCTCTTAACAACTCCTCGTCCCTGGGAATGCACAAACGTCCCCTCATGCGCAGGACCTCGTCTATAAAAGAAAAGTCTCCTGGGTCCCCTGACAGTACTCTATCTCGCAACGACTGCAAGTACGGATCTATCTGTCCTGTGACGATGCGGTCTATCAACTCTGGTCTCGTCTGTTGTGTTACTGCCCCACAGTGCTTCTATAACTCTAGGGGTCGCCAACTACCCAACTCCTCCATAAGTCTCCAACTCTGTGCCTGTAAGCTGGCCAAGTGGGCGAGTGCCTTCCAGCTCAAGGCGTCAGCCACCACGTTGGCCTTCCCCGGATGGTAGGAGATGCTGCAGTCATAGTCCTTCAAGAGCTCTAACCAACGTCTCTGTCTCATGTTAAGCTCCTAATCAAACAAATACCTGAGGCTCTTATGATCTGTGAATATCTCAAAAGTCTCACCGTAAAGGTAGTGCCTCCATGTCTTCAGCGTGAAGACAATAACTGCCAGCTCTAAGTTATGGGTAGGGTAGCTATGCTCGTGGGGCTTCAGTTGCCGCGAAGCGTAAGCAACAACGTGAGCTCGCTACATGAGCACGCCCCCTAACCCCTGCAACAAAGCATTCGTGTAGACAACGAAACCGCCGCTGCTATCTGGGATGGTAAGCACAAGAGTTGAAGTCAGCCTCTCCTTCAACTCCTGAAAACATGCCTCACAAGTGTCTTTCCAAGCAAAGGACACGTCCTTCCGGGTCAGCTGAGTTATAGGACGTGCAATCTGCGAGAAACCTCTAATAAACCACCGGTAGTAACCTGCCAGTCCCAAGAAACTGTCTATCTCTGTCACTGTACGTGGCCTCTCCCACCTGAATACTACCTCTACCTTGGTTGGATCCGCAGCCAAGCCATCCCCTGAAATCACATGACCCAAGAAGGTCACCTTCCTCAACCAAAACTTGCACTTGCTGTATTTGGCATACAGCCTATGTCGTCTCAACGTGTCCAAAACCATCCGTAAGTGTTATCCGTGCTGCGCCTAATCCCGCGAGTAAATGAGCACATCATTAATAAACACCACTACAAACTGATCCAGATACGGTCTGAACACCCGATTCATCAAATCCATGAAGGCAGTGGGGGCGTTGGTCAGCCCAAACGGCATGACCAAAAACTCGTAGTGTCTGTACCAGGTGCGGAAAGCTATCTTGGAGACGTCGGTCTCCCTAATCCTCAATTGGTGGTAACCTGATCTCAGATCTATCTTGGAGAATACCGTGGCACCTCGTAACTGGTCAAACAGATCATTAATCCTCAGCAGCGGATACCTGTTCTTGATGGTGACCCTATTCAGCTATCTGTAGTCAACACAAAAGTGTAGGGTACCATCCTTCTTTACAAATAATACCGGGGCTCCTCATGGGGACGCACTAGGCCTCACAAAGCCCTTCTCTAATAGGTCCTATAGGTGTGACTTGAGCTCTCGCAGCTCAAGTGGTGACATCTTGTACGATGCCGTAGAAATGGAGCTGGTCCCCGGTACCAGTGAGATCTCAAACTCGATCTCACACTCAGGCGGTAGTCCTGGCAGCTCCTCGGGAAACACGTCGGGGTACTCTCTGACCACCGGGATGTTCTGAAAGTTGGCCACGGTGCTGGGCTCTGTCATTACACAAGCCAGAAAGCCCTCACACCCTTAGCCCAAAAGTCTCACTGCTCGAAGTGTAGAAATGCACTTGAAACCTCAGTCCACTGGCTGTCCGTGAAACTCAAAGGAAGGCATCTCCAGTATGGAGAAGACGATCTTCCTCTCAAAACAGTCCACGAAAGATTGGTAAGCGGACAGCCAATCCATCCCCAAAATCACGCCAAAATCCTACATAGGTATCACGATCAGGTCAGCAGGGAGACTGTGTCCCCCAACACTGACCTCACAAAATGTGTAGACCTCAGCTACAAACAGCTGACCGCTCGAACCTCTGATCACAAACGCATCCTCTAACAACACGTAGTCCTGACCCAAGCAGACAGCAAAACTCGCAGCAACAAATGAGTGCGTGCCACCGGAATCAAAAAGTACGTAAACTAATCTGTTGAAAACTGTAACCATACTTGCCACCACTGAACCTGATGCCTTGACGTCTTTGTGTGTCAGGGCATTGATACGCCCCTCAGCTCTCGGTGCAAAAGAAGCAGCCACACTCTGCATCGAACGGGTAGCCGCTGGCCGGTACCCTCCCCGCGACTGTTGTCCTCCCCCACGCACCTGGAAACCACGGCCACCTGCTCGGCCTCCAGTGCTCGATGTGGGGAGCATTTGCTGCGCTTCGACCCTAGACGGGCAGTCCCTCCTGATGTGGCCCGACTAGCCACACTGGCAGCAGAGGGGGACTCGACTCCCTCCCTCGGTAGGTCCCTGCTGACGACTGGGCGAGGGTCCAGTGCTGACAGCTGGCCCTTGTCAAGGGCCCCCAAAGGCCGCTGACGGCCCCGCAAAACGAGACGGCTCTCCCATGGGCACCGCGTGCCTCCTCTCTCGCCAGCCCTATGAGTACTCTGGTTGGTAGGGCCTCTTCCGTCCGCTGTAAGCGTCTCGTGCGGCTGAGTTGGTCTCCTCGTACATCATAGCTACCTCCACCACTCTCGAGAAGGTGGACAGCTTCAGGGGTTTAACATACCCCCAAATGGCAGGTTGGAGCCCCTCAGTGAACCTCCACAAGCGCTCATCCTCAGTAGCCATAACTGTCGCAACAAAACATGACATTTCCAGGAAGCGCATGCGGTACGCGCTAACAATCATTGTCCCCTGGCTGAGAGTGTGGAACTCCTGCCTCCTCTGGTCCTGCCACGTCTGCAGGAAGTATTGCTCGTAGAAGAGGTCACAAACTAGTCCCAAGTCGGCTCTACCCTCTCCTAGCCTCTGACTGCCCTCCACCACCTGTGTGTCGCACTCTCCAGCTGATACGTGGCAAAGGCCATGCGGCACTCCGTAGGGGGGCGAAGGGTGTCAAACACCATCTCGATCTACTCCAGCCAGTCCTCTGCCTTAGACGGGTCCTCATCCCCCTTGAAGGAGGGGGGCTTCAGCTTCCGAAACTGTCCGAAAAGCTCGTAGTGCAGCTGGAGTGGGGGAACAGGCACGCCTCCAGGCAGGGAGGGCTCGTGCTCAGAGGTGTCAGAGTGTGGTGGGGGAGGTGGAGGACCACCCCCTCCCCCACTGTTCAGCGCTACAACGGTCTCGCAGTCCCACAGAGGACTCCCCCTCCACGTCCACAGCGCAGTCCCACAGAGGGCTCCCCCTCCCCTCTCATACTATATCTCGTATCAACTGTGCGAGGTCCTGAGCTTGAACACCCAGGAGAAGTGGTTGGTCAATTGACGCCTTGGGTCTGGCACGTCCACCCCTCTGACCTCGTCCATGGCCGTGTCCGCAGCCCGCCTCAAGAACTCCACGTCGAGGCATCTCCTGCAAGGAGACGCGAAAATAGAACAAAAAGGAGTCAACTCTAATGGACTTCAGTGAAGGAAACTCAGAACAGATGTCAAACCGTACGTTGTGGTGGTTACTCTAATTACATGCACGTGAATTGGTTATTTTCAAGCTAGTTGGTTCATTTCTCAGGACGACATTGCTCTAATACCATCTTGTTACAACCCGATTCCCGAATCCCTACAGGACACGAGACTGACTCGACTCGACTGATCCCAGGACCCAGTCGTCCAACAAGAAATAACCAAAAAGCAGGAAAATAAACCACATTCACTATACAAAGTAACTAACAGTAAAAGAGTACAAGCAGTAAAAGAAGTAAAAGCTGCTAACAGTACATATCACCACCATAACAGTAAAACATAAATAAAGTACAGAACATAAATAGTGACAAGAGTCTGAACTCGCTAACAAAAGAAGGTACAACAACAGGAAAACTACTATATTGGGCTCTACTAAACCCAACACCTTCTGCAGCCGGTGACTCAGGCTGCTCTACACCTGGACCTGAAAAGGGTTATGAGTAAACAAAGTCAGCAAACACTGAGTAGAGTGGCAACCAACTAACTAAAGCAGTAAAAGCTAATAGGTAATTTATCTTTTCTAATTACTTTATTTTACAAGTTATTCTTTTTCACCCACTAGTTTATATTTTCAGATCTCTTTTTTAAAATCTCGAGTGTTCCTCCTGGGAACGATCTTGATTGCAGTCTTTTCCGAAGAGTAGAAGACGCACGTGGTGCTCTCCTGGCTGAGAGAGTCCCCCGTGGTGATCCTACACCCAGTCAACCACCCCAAGGTCACGAACAGACGTAGCGGTGACTACGGCACTCGCGAGAAGCGCACGGGTAGCTATCACACACTAGCACGCAGTCAGTCGTTTCCGCTAACAGGTACGTTCAAAGTACAACACAGAACAGTATAGGGCCTAGCCTTCTCAGTAACAAGGGTCTAGCCCCTCAAAACCAAACAGGGGTCTCGCCCCCACAATCCGCGCACCCTCGCCTGACTACCCTGGTTTGCCCAGTGGGCCTAACAAGTCGGTGTAAGGTGGCTAGCTCTCTCCCTATACTAGTAGCTCTCCCCAGTACAGTGTACGCGAGGGCCAAGAAGTTGGTGAAGAGTGGCCAATCCTAACCTCGGGTCCCAACCCAAGGGCGGCTAGCTCCGCTCTACACTAAACAGGGGACAGTCGCTCTCCTTGGTACCACATACTCAAGGGCCAGCATACTTCCAGCTCACATTTCCAGATCCATTCCATTTTTTTCCAGGAGCTCTACTCCTAATTCCCTGTAGGGTTCATGCTTGTATTTCTCATGCCATTCCATACCATGTTTCATCATTCACATTTCCATTATCAGGTTATACACATGTAGCTCGTATTTCAATCATTTAATATATACAACAGGTAATGTCACATGTAACTGTTTAACTAGCACAGGTAATTCATATTTCACAGGCAGCTCTTGTTCATTAACAGACAGTTAACATTTTTATTCATTCATTTAAGACTGCAATTCCAAACACACATACAGACATTTCAAGTACTTCTCGTCCTAGGATTCATGCCATATCCTAGGTTCTAGTTATTCAATCCACATATGCATTCAGGTTTTATAATTAGATTAGGGGAAGACCACTCTACCAGACAACCCAGGAGTATTGGGGGCTCGAACGGCAGGCTCACGTGCCTCAGCAAGCCCCGAACCCACAACTAATCGAAGTCCTATAACAAGGAACATACCACAATGGAACATTCAAAATAGTATAAAAGGCCTTCTAACAAGTAGAGGAACTCACAAAGAAAACATCGATATCTTGTTTGCATAAAACGGACCTCAAACAGACCCTAAACGGGTCAAAAATAGGGCTACAGACTCAAATCAGACGTCTGGCACAAGGTCCAGACGTCTTAAAAGTAACCAGAAACTCACCTCAGGTTCTACGTTGACCTCAGACGTCCAGAACCTCTTCTAAACCGTTTGGACCCAGCTCCAGATGTCCGACCTCTCCTTCGGATGTCTGGGAGTGCTTCCGGTCGTCTGGTAAGCTGTCCAAATGTCAGAAACGCGTGGGAGGACATGCCCCACGCCTTCCCGAAGCAATCCCTGCACGCGACAGCCAAATCGCCTACAATTAGCCACGCAAAATGTAGCTGCGGTGTGGCCTGCATGGCCGTATCCGCAAAAGGAACGTACCTTCGTGAAGATCTGTTTTTAGATGTCTGGTGTAGTCACCAGACGTCCGCCCCGTCGTCTGGTCGTCACACCAGACGTCTGATTCTGGGAAAATCCCAGAATCAGAACCACTTCTTGCTCTCCCTCGCTGCGCGCAGCCACGGCTTCGCCTCCTCGCCTACAGCAGTGTCGGGGACGGCTCCCCCAACGCACTCCTCCCGCATGTGCCGCTCCGGCCATGCACCCTCCAGCGAGCTCCCACGAGCTCGCGAGCTCAAGCTCTTCCTCCTCTCCACACACCGCCTCTCCACCTCGTTGCCGCTCTCGTGCTCTCTCCCGCACTCGCTCCACTCGCTGTGGTGGAGAGGAAGAGAAGAAGGTGGCTGGCTGTGGTGAAGTGGGGAAAAAAGGAAGAGGGGAAGAGGGGTTTTATAGAGGTGCATTAGGGTTCGATGGAGGGAAGAGGGAAAGAGAGAGAAGAGAGGTACTGTCTGCGTGCAGCCCGCATGCAGACACGAAGGCTAGTACCAAAATTTCGATTTCCAGACGTCTGGGAAGGGGTCTAGACATCTGATCAGACGTCTGACCGACAATCCAGACGTCTTAAAAGGCTCAGGACATAACATGTCTTTACACCTTGTCTAACCGTACATGTAGATTTGAGTAAGCCATGTAAGGAGGCAATTTAGTGGTCCCCTATAGCTTTTGAGAACAAAGATAACAAAATTCCAATCAATTGTATCAAACACTTTCGCAAAGTCAATCTTAATTGCTATTAGCTTTTGTGTGAGTTAGAAACTTCTTACTGATATCATAAGTGAAAACTATTGATCTATCTTCAAGGTGCACAAATTTAGGGGGATAATGTCCTTTCTTTATTTTGCTTGTGGATTAGAAAGGACATCAGTGATGATCTTTAGGCTTAGTTGGCTTGGGGGTTAATCCCTCAAAAGAGGAGTTAACCATCATTTATTCAACTACTTAACCCTCCATTTGCTAATCCAGGTTTAGCTACTTTAACACGGGTTTGTCTAATACCAGTTTCAACTTGTGTTAGTTAAACCCATGTTAAAATCGTACACCAGTCATGTCTTTGACACCCCTCATATTTTATACACTTAACACTACTACCAAGTAAATGACACAAGAGTTAACATTACAACTTAACATCAATTCAGGTAAACACAAACTGATATTAACAACACTCAAAATTGCTAAATTAACACTAATTTCAGATTTTTTAACACTACTTTCCTAAATAAACTAGCCCTTGAAGTGATGCTTCAAAGACTTATGGATTTATAATTTCCTATCTTTTCTATTGCCCCTTTTTATGGGCCAGGGTTAAAATAGCACTATTCGGGTGCCTAAGGTTGGATGGTTGGAAATCCAAGTGTTGCATATATCGAAAAATTTAAATCAAGTCATCTTTGACCATGTTCCTTGTTTTCTATGGAACTCAACGGGATACCATCAAGTCTTCAAGCCTTTCTATCTTTCACGGAGAAAATGGCTCCACTGTAAAGATGCAGTGAAGGTGATCTTCACCGTAATGCTAATATTTAATATAAAAAAATTTTAAAAATAACGTAAATTGTGTTATATGGTAGGCCCACCTCTCGTAAAAAAGATATCACCGCTTTACGATTTAGCGGACACGGATAATTTTTAGTTTTGGATTAAAAGACGTGAGTGTAAAAGGATTTTAAAGTATAAAATAATTTTAAAGAAAATTTTAATGATTATATATAAATGTAAAATAATTTTACATCAATATATAATAATTTTAAAATTAATTTTTATGATTTTACATCAATATAAAATAATTTTATTTTTATTTAAAGGTAATGATGATTTTTTTAAGTGATGATAAATCTCACCACATAATAATTTATCATCACATAACAAGATTTATGTTACTTTTTTGGGAATGAAAGATAATTTACTTTTTTTTTTTTTTTTTTTTTTACCCCACCTCCTTATGTTACAATTACATCCACCATTCCACCATATCTCAGAAGGTGACAGAATAAATATTTATCTAACGCAAATGTTTCAAGGACAAAGAATGCCGATTTCTGGTTCAACCACACAAGTCGAAGAAGAAGCAGATTATGGTAAGATAAAAGTAGAAGGAGACCAAAGGGATTTGTCTCTAGGAAATTGATACGATTTGTTCCAAGCAAATGGCTCTATTCAATCTAACTCATTTGAGCTGTTCTCTACAATCAGGCCAAGTAAATTGCTATTTTCAGATTGCAGATTATGAACCTCTCCTTCAACTAAGATGATGTTGAATCTTTGGGGGAAGGATGATAAGGTGATTGGTAGAAGCTATTTGTTAGATTAAAATCCCCAATAAGAATTAAATTTGGTAAGCACACAATCACTTCTTTGATATTATCAAGGAGCAAATGGCCATCAGTTTGAGAGAGGCCACAAATACTTGCTACCTAGAGGAGATCTAGGAGGGAAAGGGACGTGAACTAAAATAGTCCGAGATCGTTGCCCAAAATTGAGGGGATCCCAACCGGTTAAAGAATCACCTTCAGTGGAAGCCGGTGGATAAAACTGCCAGACCAGAATTTGTATAAGGTCAGCCGTGAGGAGGGGAGGAATTCATCTTTTTCCAATCCGGATGTGTTACACCTAAAAAACCTCTTATGATAGATCAAAGCAACATTATAAGGACGAATAAATAACCATGAAATAAACGGCTTCAATGTAAAACATAGTATTAGCACAAATGTAGAATCCACTTCGGTGATGGTGGGAATCTTTTAGGCCCCACTACCTTTGAAGAAGATGAGAATGTTTCAAACTTTCAACCTCAAGGGTAAATATCTTTGCTAAATGCAAGCGTATGGCCACCTTTAACATGCTTTATCAGCCTTCCAGGCCCTCACCTTTTAATGCAATCCCAAGTGCCCTATGAATTTACAAATAGAAAGGATGGAAGATTGATTCCAACTCAGATGTGACCAAAATTGGCTACAATAAGCTCGTAAATCCAGCACTACAAGTTTTATCTTGTCTTTTAGGTTTGCAAATTCACCCCATCAGACCTAGAAGTATATCGAATTTCATTTCGATTGATTACTTTAGCCTCTCAATCAAGATTCAAAGAACAAAGATTGACATTGAAACTCTATGTCCCCAGTGTAGGTCCAGTTAAATGCAACAATATTTGAAAGTTTCAAATCTTCAAATCTAGATTTCCAAGCCAACAGAGAATTTTACCGGCAGTTCACAAGTTCTCTGCATCACACGGGCAATGTAGTCTATACTTCATTCACAAACACGTTTGGATTGGCCTCATGCTAACGATGCCAATTTATACCAAGATCTAATGCAATCCATGAGCAAGAAGACCTAAGTTATATTTAACTATGTCAAAATTTATAAAAATGTAAAATATGACACAGTTTTCCATGCACATGCGTGGTAAACATGATCCTAAACATAAAACTGATTTTTAATATAAATATATTTAAATATTAACGTAGACTTTACCATGCGATGAGATCCACCTTACTTATAAATATTACCATCATAATAGGCATAAGATAATTTTTTATTTTGAACAAAAAAATACATCAATAAAAAATAATTTTACGCTAACATAAAATAATTTTCAATTATCTTAGAGTAATTTTATAACAATATAAAATAATTTTGAAATGATTGACATTAAATGATTTTGAATATGATTTTATAATCTTATATTAATAAAAAATAATTTTACATCAATATAAAATAATTTTAAAATTAATTTTGATAATTTTACACAGATATAAAATGATTCTAAAGATAATTTTGATAATTTTATATCAATATAAAATAATTCTTAAGATAATTTTGATAATTTTACAGTAATATAAAATAACCAATATAAAATAATTTTACTTTTTATTTAAAAATGATAATCTTTTCTAACAATAATAAATCACATCACATAACAATGCTTAGACTACTTTTTTTATGTAAAAAAGAAAAAGACATGATATAATCCTCACTTGTAAATTTCCTCTCTTGCTTGTCCCCATCTTTTACGTTTTCATATACGCATCCTTTAACTATTAACATCTCTTTCATCTTATTTATTTATTTACCAGGCTCCTATTCTGATATTCAATTCGTCAGAGGAGGCATTTCCCGTATTGGATGTGATTTAGGCGTGAATGTGTTTCCACCGCTCCGAGATTGCTTCTACTAAACATACAGCTTTCGTGTAAAAGAGTTGAAAAGATACGTAAGGGCTGGTTTACAAAATTTGAATTTACTGTAAAAGCATAATACCCCTAAAGTCTGCCATGCAATTCAGAAGAGTGCTGTTCACCATATGGTTTATGATATTAACCAGTGATGCGATTTAAGGCTTTCTGCTTTATACAAAAAAAACAACTCAAGAGTTTGCGGATAGAAGTTGTAAAATGGCTTACACATCCCCGGAAGGTAGTTGATTTAGTTAATTTTTTTAATGGATGATGTACCATCATAGTTACGATTCTCTACGGTAAACATTTTACTTTACCTGATTCAATTACAAACTCTGCTAATTGAAAATGAGGCTAACCACGCAATCACCACCGAAAAATGCTTTAAGTGAGGTCGTGTTCCTATCTATGAATGGGTGTTAAGAATATATGATATAAACTCTTTGATTAAAGAAATGAGAACTCAAGTGTTACAATAAGCAACATCTAAACATTAATTTATTTATATCAATCCTCGGAATAGAACACTTTGAGATAGTCACCCTCCATCATGCTCAACTCTTCTACTAAGCTAGTTATACAAGATGCAAATGTCTGTACTAACCATGATCTTTAAATTTGTCCACATATTAACCCTCTCGATAAATTTATTTTGATTTTTAAGACAAGAAATTCTTAATTACATAATAATAAGCGAATTTCACAGAAATACTATTGTAAACTTTTGATATTATAATAATTATTGTCAGATTGAGTTTTATCAAGATAATCTTGTATTTTCAATTAAAATCATCAAGCATCGAATATCTTTACCCTAAAAATGCCATTGCATTCTTCATCTTCACTCCTTTCTTCACACTCTCTGACTCCATCATTCATCCCCATTATTTCTCCTTTCAACTCAGACATCATGGGAAGGAAACACTATGATAAACACGTCGAACACCCTCAAAAATGATCCTTCACTCTTTCCCCCATTGCCTTTTAAACTTTCTTGATCATCTGTGTACAACAAATGTTTAACCTCACATTAAATGAATGATATTGTTGCTAAACAAGATATTTTTACACTGGCATACATATAAATATGAAGTTCACAGGCACTAATGTAACATAAAAAAATGTTGATAGACATTTATTGAAATTCTCATTGTAACACCTCCAGGGATCTTATAAACAATTTGAGAACGAAGCCTCAAAATCTGGAATTCAGGTAAACAAGACTGGAACTGCAATTTCATAGTGTACTCAGGAGGCGAAAAAAGTCAAAGGCCAGGTCCCTAGCTGGGCTCTTTTCAGGTTATTTTCATGTATACCCTCTGGAAAGATGGCCTTAAGCATGATCATTTTCGATCTTCCTTTAGCAGCTCATGCCATGAAGGCTTAGAATGGCATGACAGGTCAACAGGTCACACCCCATTATTATCAACAAATAGTGAGCGTGCACAACACATTTGCAATTTCAGTTGGGGGGAGGGGTGTAGTCATCTGGATGCCTTGCTTTACCGATCCAGCTGCAAGAAGCATGTACAGGATAATCACGGTATTTGACCTTTATACAAGAATCACCATTTTTTAATCACTTTGGAAGTTTGCAAAATATCATTGAAACAAGCAAACACCACATTGGAGATCACAATCTACTATCTTTAATTGGAAGTGTTTTTTTGTAGTCCTTATGAGTGGTGTGTTATTTTTTATTTATGTTTGAACTTCCTTGTAATTCTCCTAACACCTCTCTATAAACAAGGGCTAAGGCTATCTTTTGAGAAATCAAATCATTGTTTCTTTCTCAACATGATATCAAAGTAGGCTAAACCCTATACTCTTCAAGCTTGAGTATCCTTCACCACGAAAACCCTAGGAAAGGAAGAGGAATCTATTCTCCATCTTCTCTCCACTTCCTCCACTGTTGCCAAACGTCTTCCTCAGCTTCCTCCACCTCCGTGTGACCGGTGCAGCCACCCCCGCTGGCCCTGCCCTTACTGATCTTGCTGCAAGGGTAGGGACAGTCCAGTAGTTTCACCTATACTGTTGTGGGTGGTTTGACATTGCTGCCAGGGATCTCTTTTACCTTGTGAGATCCCTAATGGCTATCTAAGGTGATATTTCACATCTTCGTCTGATTTTGTGCCTTGGGTTGTGGTTTGCATCTATTATGGCATGAGGCACAAGTTACTAATCCTTCTTGGCTGCTACGAGAAAGATTGGCACATGTTTTGGTACTGTTTTCAGATCTGAAGTTGTGATCATCTTTTTGTCTTAGCCCCAACATGGCAACATCTAGACCCTCTGCCTCTCTTTTAGTCAAGCCCATGACTTACTCGACCTCATTGGTGGTCCAAGGCACGTTTATGAAACTTAATGATGTCCAGAATTACCTATTTTGATCTTAGTCATTCAAGATTTTTATTGGCAATCAAAAGAAGCTATATGTTTTGACCAAGGATCCTCCCAAGGCAAATACAGATTTTGATAAGTATGAACAAGATAGTTATTTTATTATGAATTGGATGATGAACTCTATGAGTCTCAGCTTGCTAGCAATCTCCTCTAAAAGAAGACAGCGAAGGATATGTGGGACAACCCTGCAAAGAAATACTCACAGAGGTCGAATCATGCTCGTTTGGCCGACATCTATCGTCAGATCTGATCTACTACATAGGGAGATTGACTCTAGTTGATTATTACACATAGATAGTCTTGATTTGAGGAGTTAAATGTATTCCAACCATCTTGTTGTGATATTCAAACTGGGCAATGGCAGAATTGGCAAGTGTACCGTTTCCTTGATGGTTTGAGCCCTAGATACATATCGACCCATGATCAAATTCTTGCTTTGGAGGCTAAATCAGACTTGAGATATTGTATGGAAGTCTTTAGAAGATTGCACCAAACACAGGACCACTTGTCTCATCTACTTTACCCCCACTGAGACTACTACCTTCACAGTGATTGGGGGTAGAGGTAATGCTAGTGCTAACTGAGGATGAGGACATGGATGTGGATGTATTTGTGAGCCTTGTATCCACTACCAATGGACCAATTATCCCACTTAGAAGTGTTGGGCTATGTTTGGTCATCCTGGTAGAGCCAACTCGACTATGGTTCAAGGGAAGTCTCTTACCCCTGGAACTCCTACACTTACTACCTTTGATTATGCTAAACTTATGGTTCTCCTCCGCCAGGTTGTTGGTCCCACTACCTCTCAAGAGAAGAGTGCTTCCATTGTTGCTACGAGTACCTCCACCAATATGGCCACTGCTATTTCTACATCCTCTTAGGTGGTCGATTTTGGTGCCTCTAATCATCTTACCAATAAAAAGGAAGCTTTTACATCTATGAGAGATTACAGCAGTCACTTCGGCCCATTTGACAAACGAGTCATATTCCCCAATTACAGCTATTGGGGAGGTTCATTTTTCATACTCTATGTCTATTTGATGTTTCCTATGCTCCAAAATTTCCACTCAGTTTATTCTCTATGTATAGATCATGCAAAGAGCTTTCCTGCCAAGTACCTTTTTATGAGTATTTTGTTTTTTTTGGGACATTCAAGCAGGAAAGATGATTGGTAGGGGGATTGAGTGTGATGGTCTCTACTATGGAGACTCTCAAGTGTTTGTTGGTGCTACTTCTATTTCTGTTGACCAAGCACTCTGCCATCATTGTTTGGGTCATCCATCTATTTTTAGGCTACGAAAGATGTTCTCTAAGTCTACCATTCCTACCATCCTAGTGTGTGAAGCTTGTCAGCTTGTCAGTTAGGCAAGCACCACAGGACTTCTTTTCAGTCCAATTAAAATAAGAGAAGTTTGTCTGCTTTTCATTTCATTATATTATTTAGGGTCCATGTCGAATAAGTCACCATTCTGTTTATCAATATTTTGTGATTTTTATTGATAATTTTAGTCAATTATCATAGACTTTTTTACTAAACGAGACGTATGAAGTCCATTCTGTTATCAAGTTTTCCAATAAAATTCAAAATTTGTATTCCACGAGCATCAAACTTTTTCTCCGTAAAAATGCTCTTGAGTTTATGCAACGTGATGTGCAAGATTTTTTATCCAATAATGAGATTCTACATCAAACTTCTTATCTTCATACATCCCAACCAAATGAGGTTGTAAGTGCAAGTTGTGTCATATTCTTAATATAGCTCGTACCTTGATGACTGTCATGAATATTCCTAATTTTTTCATGTTGTACTTACTGCTACACAGGATCCCATCTCCTGTTATTGATGGAGACACACCATTTCATCTTCTACAGCCTGACTCACCTCCTTTTCACATTGCTACGAATTTTCAGATGCACATATTTTGTACACCTGTTTGGTGTTATTGATAAGTTGTCTCCTCAGTTGATTAAATATATTTTTGTGGAATGCTCTCGATCCCAAAAAGAGTATCGATGTTATAATCCTATTGGGGGAAGCGGTACTATGTCTCTACGGATGTCACTATCTTTGAAAAAATTCCCTTTTTGCTTTGAAGAGGGATCTTCTCTTGGGTGATTTACACATACTTATGAGCATCATCAAAGAACATGTTCCTATGCCACTTCCTACCATGCAGGTTGAGGAGACGACTGATCATGGATCCCTTACCAACATCTGTTCTGGATGTCGCTGCCTAGCAACCAACAAATCTCTCCATTACTTTATGAAAAGTTGTAAGGAGTTGTACTTTACATCCTATTTCACATTATACTTCTATTAGCCATCTCAGTCCTGCTCTATAGAGTTTCTACAGCATGTGTAACCATGACAATTCCCAGGTCCTATCATGATGCTACCACGGATTTAGGTTGGCAACATGCAATGGTTGAAGAGATGCAAACACTTGTTTCTCAAGACACATGGAAGTTGACTGATCATCCCGTTGGTGCTATAGTAGTTGACTATCATTGAGTATAAACTGTTAAGTACAGACCAAATGGGACAGTTGAGAGATTGAAGGCCAAATTAATAGCCAAGGGCTACAACGGACTTATGGGGTGGACTACTTCAACAACTTCTCTCCTATGGCCAAATTAAACTCCATCCATGTGATGTTGTCAGTGCCAGTGAACAAAGCATGGCCCTTGTATCAGCTTGATGTGAAAATCGCCTTTCTCTACAACGTCATTCACAAGGAGATGTACACGTCACAACCACCCGGATATGTGGAAGGGGGAGAAAATATATAGGCTGAAGAAGGCAATATGTGGTCTGAAAACATAGTCCAAGGGCCTGAGTTGAGAGGCCTAGATTTGGGGTGCAGAAGATTGGCTTCCTCAGGTCTACGGCATATCACTCCATTATTGTCAAATGGGAAGGCTCAAGTGTGATTATTCTGGCTATATATGTTGATGATATGGTGCTTACTGGTGATGGCATTCAGGAGACAAAAGGTTACTTGCAGTCCACATTTGTCACTAAGAACCTTGAAATGTTGAGATACTTCTTTGGCATTGAGGTTGCTCAAAATTCTGGTGGCTCGATACTCGCACAGAGGAAGTATGTGCTTGAATTACTTGAGGAGACTTGTCAATTAGGGGCTCAACCCTCCTCTATTGTTGTAGAGCCCCTTGGGAGGCTTTGTGCTGATGATATTTTGTGTTTGACAATAAGGCGAGATATCGCAATTGTAAAGATTTGGGCACTAGCATGGCGTGGAGGCTCTTCCACATGAACAGGAAATGCAGCAGCAGGTTGCTGCAGTTGATGTTGGCGCATGCAAATAGAGAGAGAGAGGAGAGGTGCAACTGACGTTCAAGAGAAGAGAGGGAGAGAGAGGGAGTTGATATAATTGGAACTAATATTGCATTAACTCAAAGGGAACATACATAGGTTCTCTCTATTTAAAGAGAGCAAATCCTAATCTCAAAACAGGAAACAAATCTAATCAAATCTCGTAAAAATAGTAAACAAAATATCCCCTTAACTTAATTATTTGACACCTTAACATACTAATAATAGATAACTTGGACTCAAATAACAACTAAGCCCTTTCTCATACTAAGTGAGGTCGATTATATGGATTATTTGCCTCCACACATATCGATTTTGAGCTATTTCAGAACTTAAATTAAAGTAATTGAGGTCATACTTAATAGTTTCCTTTCAACACTTGTTTAGTCTTCCTCGCCCCCTCTTAGAAGGTTCAACCTCCAACTTCTCGCATCTCCTTATTGAAGCATCTAGTAGCCTTCTTTGCAGATGTCCAAACCATCTTGGGCATGTCTCTCTCATTTTATCCTTTATCGGTGACACCTTAACCTTTTTTCGAATAATCTCATTTGAAATATGGTTATTTCTTGTATGACCACACATCCATCTTAACATCTTTATTTCTGCCACAGACATCTTCTGCACATGCCTATAATTGATAACCCAACATTCAAAACCATACAACATGGTTGGTCTTACCACAGCTCAATAGTACTTTCCTTTGACTTTTAAAGGAACACTCTTATCACAGAGAATACCAGATGCACCCCTCCATTTCAACCACCCTGCATTAACTCTATGTATAACATCTCCATCAATTCCACCATCTTGTTGGAAAATGAATCCTAAGTACTTAAAAGCATCTTTCAATGGAATGCACTCTTCTCCAATTTTTACATCCATCCCTTAGGGTCGACGCCCCTTGGGATGAGTCAAGAGCTTCCATGTGACACTGCCACGTGGCCTTATTCTCCACACTCCCCATCAAGTCGAGGCCGGGAGAACAATGACTTGCTCTACTTATCTTGTTGATGGTGCAGCTAGATGCTCCACCATCTTCTTTTGATGTAACTGTGAATCCTCTTGCCACCTCCGTAGTCGTTACTTCTTTAGGAACCTTTGAAGTCATAGCTATTGAAGCAATTGTCTTGTCTTTGTATAAACTTGATAGACTCTTCTCCAATTTCTTCTTCGTCATGTCCTTGGACTTAGACTCATCGAGAAGGACATGCAACTTGTCCTCTCCTCCAATGAAGATCTTCAATGCTGGAGCCCAAGGAATATAGTTTGAGGTATCCTAAAGTTTGATCATGGTACCTTGAACTATAACCTTTCCTTCCCCAGTATTGATCTAATTCTCGCTCTCGGCCATCTCCATCCTCGAGAAATGAAGCTTCCTCTACTTATACGCTTCATGTAAGGCGCTGGATGCATGAGAGAAGCCACCTCCCGGTGTCCCCTACGTGTCTTCTTGAGCCTTGCGTAAGGCACCAAGGTCCTTTAAGGAGTTCTTTAAGAGAACTTACAAGTCAATGAAAACGCCTCGGCACATGAGACTCTGATACATGTGGAAATCACACATAAGATAGGGCCTTCTTGCAATTGATCTCCCCCCTCTTGCTTATGCATGTCTATCAGTTTCACGTCAATCATGCTCAGTTTGAAACTGTACTTCTCGAATGTTGATTGGGGAAGCACCTTAGTGAGCATGTCTGCAGTCTACTCCTCAAAAGAAACGTGAGGTGAAGATACATCCCTTTCGAATCATATCTCTGGTGTAGTGATAGCCAAGCTCGACATATTTTGTTCTCTCACAAAAAGTCGGGTTATTTGCAATGAAGGTGGCTACTCAATTGTCACACCTCATCTCCATAGGCTCTCCAACTGGCACTTGAAGGTCCATAAGAACAAAGCGGATCCACATTAATTCAGTTGTTGCCTGTGCCATGGCATAATACATAGATTCTGCACTTGATCAAGCTGGCATAGTTTGTTTCTTGCTCCTCCAAGTGACTAGATTTCCATAAACAAAGGTGCAAAAATCTGAGGTGGATTTTCTATCCTTAGGGCATCCTACATGGTCTGCATCAATATATGCCATTACCCCAAGAGGACCTCTATATGCAAAGAGCAACCCTTTCCCAAGAGCGGACTTGAGGTATCTTAATATTATGATGGTCGCATCCAGATGTATTTTTTGTAGCTTTTCCATAAACTGACTAATCCAAGGCAATGTCAGGCCAAGTTATTGTTACATATAGTAACTTTCCTACCAAAGTCTTGTACTGCCCAAGGTTTAGGAAGTCGGTATGCAGTATGCGATCAGTTAGGTCACCGCATAGAAAGTATGCAGTATTGGGACAAGTATGCGAACGAGTATGCATTTTGCATTTGTTTATTTTAAAAAATAAAAAATAATTAGTTAGCTTATTAAAATTTGTGTTATATGTAATATTATAACTATACAACTACCTCAACTAGTATAATAAAAACAACATAGTTAACACTCCTACTCTTTAATTACTATATAACTTATAATATAAAAGATTAGACATCTTGAAAAAAGAAAATATAGATATTAGAATCCAAATATTCATATTTATTATCAATGAACATAAACAATCGATCAAAATCAAGAATCTAAAATGAAAACTAAATCAAAAATTTCATATCAACCTAAATCAAAACATAAAATTAAACCCAAGAATCAAAAATGAAACCTAAAATAAAAACTTAAAATGAAATGTAAATCAAAACAAAAAAATAAAGTATACAGTGATCATGTCAAACAATACCTAAAAGGCTAAAAAGAAGAAATCTCTCAAAGACTCAAATCAAAATCATCTAGCATATACCGCTTGTTGTCACTACCGACCAAAAGAATCCCTCCTACCTGAAGAGCTTGGGCGTTTCGTAGAGAGGGATGAGATAGGGGTTTAATTTTTAGGAGTTATTGAAGGGCTAATGTGTCAACAAGGAAAGGGGTATTGGGGGTGGGGGTATCAAGTAGGTGTTAGGTTAATGTGAATTTTCTTGAGAAGAGCCCACCGATGGCTTTATCACAAAATCGAGTGAGTATGCAGCCAAGTAAACGCCTACTCGACTGACCTACTCAGCCAAACCCGAGTACAGAACCGCATGACACTACTCAGTTCGAGAAGGCGTCTACTAATGCCTATGTGAGCACCTACTCAACCTTGGCGGCCGACTTCTTGAACACTGTATTGCCTTACATCAACCGACTTAGAATTATCTTCATGGAGGTATAGGGTGGGATCCATAGGGATCTTGGCTAGCTTAGCTCCAGACATACCAGTCTCTGTGATAGTACAATACCATCAGTATTCTAGGCAACCTCAATGTCAATGAAACATTTGAGTGATCTCAAGCCCTTGATGACACAGTGCTACATCAATATTTTCTTAGTTGCCATGATTCCCTACATATCATCTCCAATGAAGATAATGTCATCCGCGTAGACCGGCATCACGACTCTTCCCTGTTTAGTTACTCGAACAAACAAAGAATAATCTGCAATTGATCTCTTAAACCCAATTTTCTCCATTACCTCAAGATAACTTCTGAAACTATGCCCGAGGACTCTTCTTAAGGCTATAGATGGCTTTATGAAGTCTACATACTTTGTCACACTGTCCCTCAATCTCAAAACTGAGAGGTTGCTGCATGTAGACCTCCTCATCAAGATAACGTATAAAAAAAGCACTCTTGACGTCAAGTTGGTGAAAGCCCCAACTGAAATGTGTTGCGATAGAAATAAGGATCCACACATAGGGAGCAAGCTATAGGAAAGAATGTACTAAAGCAGTTGATGCCGTAAGTTTGGATATATCCTTTTGCAATGAGCTAAACCTTGTATCTTTCGACTGACCCATCTTGTTGATGCTTCATTGTAAAGACCCAATGGCAGCCAACAATTTTAGATCCTGCAAGGGGCTTAACTAGGGACCATGTTCCCCTCAATTTCAAAGCTGACATTTCTTCATCCATTGATGCCTTCCAATGAGGATCTCCCAAAGCCAGTTGGTGAGATGAGGGAATCATTATAACAGATAGCACAAAGACAAATTGTAGATGCTCTAGAGACAAGTGAGCCAAGGAGTCATGCCTGGACATTGGATGTAAGGTGCAGGACCTAGTGCTTTTTTGTAGGGCAATAGGCAAATCAAGATCAACCTCGTCATGAGGATTTGGTGAAATCTCTAGTGAAAAAACAGGGCCACTTGTATCAATAGGATTAGAAGCGCCATCAAACTCATTAGGGGTAGCGATTACCTCAGGTGCAGGTGATGACATTGGCATAGGAGAGGGGGCTCTTGAGGTTGTTGTGACTATTGTGACTGCTGTCAAGATTTGAAACACCAATTTCAATGTCGTATATATAAATTTTTAAGTGCGCATTTTGCCAAAACACCGAGAGCATGCCATGAAAACGTCTGTTTTAATGTTGAATTTCGACAATTTTGATGCCTAGCAAATAATCCATTTCGAAGGCACACTAACACATGTCGACAAAAATAGCAAAAGTATTCAAAATAATTAGAATTTTAAAAATAACTATTGAAAAGGATAAATATTTCCTTTTAAGTCCTAAATCCCATCTTATACTTATTTAAATGGATACCTATTTCTAAAATTAAGGACTACAAAAAAAAAACTTAGGATTTTATTTTTAGAAATTAAACAAAGTTTCCTCAATTCTAAATTGCGATTAAACCTATATATTCATAATAATAGTAAACCTGGACTCTAGTGTCTAGATCTACTCCATAATTAGGGATAGATGTGAAATGAAATCAAATATCAAGAGAAAAATACAGCAGCAGTTGCAATTGTCTAACATCAGTGGAAAATCCTTCTCTTGAGTAAAAGATAAAATTACGATGGGCATTCAAGTAGATAATGGGTAGAGGGAACAACATGACCATGACACTTAATTCCTCCACCACTCATCAAAGTTGTCGACATCAACTAACCATAAGTTAAAACTTTAGTAGAATCTCTTTTGAAGTAGATAGAGCAATAGAGCGTTTAGAACATAGCAACACAACAGCAATGAAGAATGGGAGCAACAGCAGCAACAATTATCAAAATGTCAAGTGCGTTTCGCCAAAGCTAACCCTTTCAACAAAATTTTGCTGAAATTTCAGTGAAACACTATGTTTCGACATTATTTTCATGTCGATATCGCTCCATCCCGAAAATGCATCAACTATTGCATAAGCACCTATTTTGGTTTGTGTAGATCAATCGAAATCTTTGATCATGCTCATTATTTGGTGTCATGGGCTGCTCAATAGTAGGGACAAGAAGAGGAATTTGGGCTTCTTTAGTTGTTGAGACTTCCACACGAGTCCCCGCAGAGGAATAGTGGGGAATGGACTCAAAAAAGGGGACATTAGTGCCAACATAGTGGTGCTTTCTAGCTAGATCATAGCACTAATAACCTTTTTGAGTTCTAGAATATCCCACAAAAAATACACTTTACGACCCTAAGAGAATTTATCTCTATCAAACCATGAATATGGAGAAAGATACACATCCAAAGACCTTAGGTAGGATAATGAAGAGTTCTTTATGAGGAAACAGAACAGAGTAAGATAGCTCTTCATCAAGAACTATTGGAGGCATGGCATTAATCAAGTAGCATGTGGCGAGCATGGCATCCCCCCACTGTGAAGTTGGCACACTATGCTAGATAAGTAATGTATGTGCTATAGCCAAATGCACCTATGCTTTCTCTCAACTATACCATTTTGCTGAGAGGTGTAGGGACAACTAATTTGATGAATAATCCCTTAGTCACGGAACACAGCATGAAGGGTAGAGGAACAAAATTCTCAGGCATTGTCAATTTGCACAATTTTAATATGGGCATCAAACTGATTTTTTATTCCAGCCAGAAAATGTTTAATGATAGATGCCACCTCAAACTTAAACTTTAATAAAAACACCCAAGAGATACAGGAGAAATCATCAACAATGACAAGGTAGAAACGATAGACCAGTCAATCAGCTGTATGACTGGGACCCTACACATCAAAATATAAAAGTTCAAACAACTCAAAACTATGCCCTGGTCGACTCAGGAAAGAGTCCTGGAGATACTTCCCGAGTTGACAGGCCTTACACTAGAAATTAACTGTAGGTGAGATCTAATGAATAACTCGTCTTAGCTTCTATAGCAGCATATGTCCAAAACATAAATGCCAAAGAAAGCTCAGACCTCCAGAAGATGTTGAGGCATGACCAACATAGGAAGTCTGCTCCAAGCGATAGAGGCCCCCTTCCTAACAACCACAACCAATCACCCATGCCATCAGGATATCTTGTAACACAAGAGACATGGCATCAAAAGTCGCACAACAGTTAAGCTCGTTCATGATACGACTAATAGATAACATATTTAATGGAAAATCAAAAGCATGTAAAACATTCTATAACTAGAGGTTAGGTGCTATCTTAATCTCCCCCTAACCAGTAAAAGGGGAGTTCCTGTCGTCAACCACTATAATATTTCTTTTTGAAAAGTCAGTCACAACCTAGTGAACTACTGTGCCTTACCACAGATGTGACGTGAGGCACCAAAGTCAACAAGCCAATCTGCATTATCTCTTACCATATATGAAACAAAATCTATAACTAGGGTTTTAGCAACAACAGCAATGTCATTAGTGCCAGAGGAGGAAGCCTGAGAACTAGTCAAGAACTAGGAGAATTTCTGAACACGATAATCAAATTTTGCTTTAGTGATGGGTGTTGAATCAGGTGTCGTATCAGGCCCAATCATCACCTAATGGGCACTCACAAGTTTTCCATGCTTGGTCCAGCATGAAGCCTCCAAGTACCCAGGACTACCACAGTAGGTACACTACACTCTTCCTCATCCAAAGCTACTACATCCAGAGTCACCTTGACCACAACCTCTTCCACGAGAGACTTGTGCCTCTCCTCTTCCTCTACCCTAGGAGACAACCATGGTAGAGCTTTGCTCAGCCTGCTCAGTAGGTGCAAGGGAAATAGCCAACCTACTAAGCCTATTATAGGCCTCGATGGTGGGCATCTCTGGTAACGTTAGCATCTAAGATCAGGCAACCTCGTAGGCTGGATCTAGTCCTGCGAGAAAATTCCCAACCATGATCTGGGCTCTATATGGCTTTGGTGACTCACATGAACATACTGGCATATATGCATTAAGTCTCTCAAAGGCTTATTTTAAACTAGAGTAATACTGAGCAAGCGGTCGTCTTCTTGCCTTATATGGGTCTCATATGGGCAATCTCATGGTGAAGTTGCAAAATCCGGGTAGCATTTTTATCTTAGGAATACATGTGGTAAAGCATATCCCACATCTCCTTTGCGGTCTTGTAATACATCACCTCTGTTGCGATCCTCTACACAGTTGTATTCATAATCCACACCTTGACCATAGCGTTATCTTTTTTCCACAATGCATATTTTACACCCTAACCATGGCATTATCCTTCTTTCACAATGCATATTTCCCAATCTTCTCAATAGGCCCCGTTTCTAGAAGGATGTACTCCTTGTCATGACCCTCAACCACATTAAGGATCCATTGTGCCCATAAGGAATAGTTGGATCCATCAAACTTGACTATAGGCCCAAAAAAAGGATTCTTGAAGTCTCTGTGTCCTCCCTCTTCTCATGAGGAGGAATCTATTATTTCAGATGCCATCCTTGTTTATCGGAGCCCCTCTAAATCAAATAAACAAAAACAAGGAGAAATCAAACCATACTCAAACCCTCGAAAGGCCTACTAGAGACATTGGAATAAGAGGTGGCCAGCAGCAAAGCTTCAACAAGCTAACAATGCCCCGATGACCATGGATCGGTGGAGCACCACTACAAGAGTTGAATCGACCCCTCAAAAGCCTAAACGGGAACGGAGCCAACACTGGTGGCTTGTCTAATCAGGCTGATCGGGTGACGTTGCACCAATTAGGGAGAGCTGTCGGCAACGAGCTGTCGACCAAGCAGTCACTGGAGTGGGCATGGCTAGCTGGCGATGGTCCAGCGACCCCTCCAAAGGCGGATGCCACTGAGAGGCAGCCGATGGAGGCTAATCCGATCCAAGCTCTCACTAGTGTGAATAGTGTTGGGTTCAAGAACAGTTCGTGGGTGGAGTTCAAGGGCACAAATCACAATGCGAATGAGTCTTTGGTAGGGGTAGGCGTTCAATTAGTTTGGGTGGGTGGGTTTGGATTATTAGGTTTGGATCATCAAAATGTCCACCCATGACCCACCTAAATTAGGTCAGGTTTGGGTTGGTTTCAAATCGGTTGGGGTCGAGTGAAACCTAAATTTTGCACATATTTTTTGTAAGGGAAAGCCTTTTCTTGATGCATACTTTTCAAAAAGGAAAAACGAAAAAACCCACCAAGTTGTTGCACCTATCCTCTATCTTCTAAAATAATCATCCAAAATATCTTGATGGTTAGATTATTAGTAGAAATATATACATAAAAAATATATTTAAGGATGTATGAAATAATTTTTTAAACTCAATTTTTTTTCCCTAGCTACATATGATTAAACAAAATAACTTAGATACGACATATGCATGAAATAAGAATTGCCCATTGTCTCCCACTATCAATGTGGAGAGGGTGTCGCCGACTCATAGGTGTTGGAGATTGAGCAGAGGAGGGAGGGGAGGTCATAGCCGAAGGCACCCTATAGGCCATTAAAGTAGGTGCAATGGTTGATGAGGGTGGTGAAGTGGGCGTTGAGATCGGAGGAGGGAGAAGGGGATGGACTCAGTGGAGGAACAAGGCAAAGAAGCGGAGGGTCTGGGCAGAGAGGGGGAGAGGAGGAGCACACACAGCTCTAGGTAGTTGGGTGGGTCGATCAGCAGCCTGCAGGCACAAGTGTGTGTTGGAGTGGAAAGGGACGAGGTCAAGGGAGGGGCGTCAGTGCACATAAGGTAAGAGGGACTCAGGAATGGGTGATAAGGATTAGGGTTTTCTATGTTATTTTATATATAGTACTAGAAAATGGTTAGGGTCAGGTGGGTAGGTTGGATCCACATCATCCATGATAAAAGTTCGGGGTATTTAGGTCAATCACGTTGGAACTAATTGAGCCATGAGTCGACCTAATACCTATAATAATTCTATAGGTTGGGTCAAGACCCGACCTATAATCTAAATAACCTAAACCATTTCACACATTTTTTATGATTTGGGTGGGTTATTTGGGTCAACCCAAAAAATGCCCACCCCTAGTCTTTGATGGAGAAAAAAAGCAATGAGAATCAAGGAGGTATCGACGCTGACCTAGAACCACCGCTTTGATACCATTTTAAGAAAATTGATTGGTTCATTCATTGCCTCTAGCCTTAAGACCCTATATATAGCAAAGGGTCTTGGGAAAACTTACATATATTCCTACTTGGTAAGAAAGCCACAAGGAAAACATACACATGCCCCTACTTGGGGAGAAAGCCGCAAGGAAAAAAAACAGTCATGTACTCAAAGAAAGAAAGAAAAATACGGTGCATCGGGCAACAGCCATTGGCAGGCAGTGTCTTATTCTCAAGAACCTTAAGAGTAATCCTGGGAAGGAAATCTATATCAAGAATAATGGACACTTGGACTTACATGCCTCTTTAGATGCAAATTATGAGGATCTTTACAGGATAGGCGATCAACTACAGGCTATGCCACCTTTCTAGGTGATAATCTTGTTACTTAGAGAAGCAAAAAACAAACTATTGTAACCAGATCTACTGCATAAGCAAAGTACCAAGCTATAGCTCACATGACTTTGTGAGATTATGTGACTGACTAATTTTCTTAGTGATCTTGGTCTCAACGTGCCTCTTCTAGTGCCCATGTTCTGTGACAGTTGCTCATGTACTTTTATTGCTTCCAACCCTGTATTTCATGAGCATACAAGACATATTGAAGTGCACTGCCATTTTGTCAGAGATAAGGTTACTATAAGAAAGATTTGCACACCTATGAGAAGCAAATTGCAAGCCTGATGAAGCGTCATGAGTTATTATATTACAAGCTAGGCATGCGTGACATTTATATTCTAACTTGAAGTGGAGTGTTAGAAGTGTTATTTTTAGTTCTTATGAGTGGTATGTTATTTTTTAATTATATTTAGACTTCCCTATAATTCTCCTAGCACCTCTCTCTATAAAAGAGGACTAGAGCTTTCTTTTGTGAAATGAGATCATTAGTTTCTTTCTCAACAGCCAAAACCGAGAACAGCTTAGAGGAGATGAAGAGCTTTGACATACCTTGAATCTGGCCCAGAAATGCTCATCTCCAGGCTTCAACAAAATAGGAAGAGGAAGGAGCAGACCTTTTTCCTTGCAAGCCTGGTGCCTAGGAACAATCCTATGTTGAAGACTAAAAGAAAAGTAGTGAGGGAACCTCTTAAGCTCCTGTAAATCCCTCTCCATCTCCATCATGCAGAAGTCGAATTTCGGCTGAAGATTTCCCTCAATGCTGTAGCAAAACAATGCAGGAAACTTCCTGAACATTGACCTGGCATCTTCAGGCGAGAATCCTAAACCCTCAAAGTACTGTATCTTGGGGATCAGCTTATCCTCCACACTGCACGACAGCAAAGTAGCATGCTTTGCTGTATCCGTAACCCCTAACATCCGCAGGAAGTAGAGTGTCGGCCTGAGACGCTCCTCCACGTTCAAGACAAGTAGTCTTGGGCGGCGATGGATGAGTTCACGTATGTTTGTGGGCTGAAGGAAGATTCAAAAACAACTGATTAGCCTTTTATTTATAGCTTGTCAAGGATCTTCAAAATCAGTTTTATCTGATTTGGGAACTTCGAAGGTAGACTGCCAGTTAACTTGGGTGCTGATTTGTTTCTCATGTTCAAGTTAGGAGATCAAAATTCCAAAATGTGTTCCAGGAATTCTGCTAATGGTTTCCGAGTAACCAACCAGGCAAACAATACTCCTGTGGCAAGTGTAATCTCTGGAAGTGGAGATTGACAGAACAATTTGAATATGCTTTTTTTTTTGTTTGCAAGCAAATAATTTGAACAAGTTGAAGCCTCATTTTTAGTCATAACATTCTCGGAAGTAGCAGGAGTTTGACTTCCTATTATAAAATCATAGCCACCTACTTGTGCTTGTTTTAGACCAAAATGAGGAGGGGGTGTGTGGTGTGAGCAAAAAAGGAAAAAACAGAAAAAGTCCAGCAACCTGTCCTTACCATTCCAAGAAATCAACCCAAAATGCAGTTGACATTAAGGCATCTTGTAATATATTTTAATATTATGTTCGAGATAGGTGATTAACATATACATTACAGATAGATAGAAGAAGGAGAAGGAGAATGAGAAGCTCTCCTTAAAAGAAATTCTTTCTTTGTTTGTTTCTTTCTTTCATTCTTTCTTTCTCTCTTTCTGTTGAGGAAGAGGAGGAAATAAAATGATTATACGGAGGAGGGAGACGGCAGAAGAGAAAGAGGGAATTAGAGGTGCAGTAGTAAGGTAACCTTGACGCGGGCCTCACGGAGGAGGAAGGTGAAGACGGAGAAGAGCTGGGCGGGGTTGGAGGCGAGGACCTCCGGGCACGTGAAGCAGATGCGCCGGATGTCGATGGGAGGAAACCCCATGGAGCCCAGGTATTCCACGACGGATTTCACGCCCTCGAAGGGAGCCGATGCGATCTGGGGATAGATGGAGGTCAAATCAAACAAGTCCATGTCCATATATGACTCCAGGAACAGCACCTTCTCCCTGAACCCATACTCCAGCGATGACCTCTTATCGTCGTCGTCGTCGTCGTCGTCGAGCCGGTGACGGGGTGGGGAAGGGGGAGCCGTGGGAGATGACAACGATGAGGGAGAGGGCCTGTTGTGGAGGGAGAGAGAGGAGGAGGCGGACCTGAGCCTCAGGCGACGGACTGGGAGAGAGTTATACGCGCTGCTGCTGCTGTTGGTTGGGGAGAACGACGACAACTGTGGGCGGAGGTTGAGAGTACAGTTGAGGAGGAGGACCTCTTCCATTTCTCTCACTCTCGATCTATTCCTTTTCTGGTCGTCATTTGCTCATCGTCACCGCTGCGGCCGCAAGGGAAGTGCAACCGTGCGCTCGTGTGGATAAGGGCGGTGGAGAAAAGAGGCAGCGATGTGCACTTCGGATGGATTCCGGCAAATACATAGGCCTATAGTTCACGCATCACGTCAATTTTTTCGTCCAACTTGTTGAGACTGCTGGGGTGCCCTTTTACTGCGAGGATATCCCCTGCCCCTTTTACGTGACTGCACCTTTCCGGTTCCCAACCTCCCTTTGGAGATCGGTTTAATTAAGCGGGATGGGACGATTTATCGTATATTTGTTGAGTTTTATTCTCAAATAAAATTATCTCCAAAGAAAATTTTAAAATTTAAGATAAATTTATTTTGGAAGGGATGGGATAAATTTTATCACCCCTTTTATGAAATATTAGTTGATTAACCTGCACAATGTGTCATAATTTTTTAATTTTAAAAATATAATATGATTAGTATTAATTTATTAGTATGAAAGAAGATATTTTAAATAATTTAGTATTTTGATACAGTTTATATGAATATCTTTTGAATTTTTATATTCGTACAAAAGTATTTACTTATATCTAAAAAGGTATTTTATTTGATAGAAAATTTTCTTTTCAAAATTTATAATTTGGTGTTTAAAAAGAATTTAGAATGACTTAAAGTTTAAAAATATTTTTTTTTATCAATTTGGTAAAGTTATCACTATTCTAGTTAAAAATTTAGTTGAATATTCATTTCTATACTTATGATCGCTAGTAGTTTTTGTATTAGCTATTTTGATATAGTTTAAATTTGACTATACTAAAGTCATTTTAGATAATATTCTCTATATTATCCTACTTAAAAATTTGAGTTAGAAGAATATGCTATAAATGAGAAGAGTAGAGGTACATATAGATTGCTAGTAAAAATGAAGGTGTAAGTAATTGGTGGTACATAGGTGCAAATGATAGGTAGTAGAAGAGAGATCATTCATTACATCAAGTGAATCATAAGGAAATAATAGAAATAACCAAACATATTCTCCAAGGACATCACCTTGGATAAAAATGGCAAAAAAAAGTATATTGAAGAACTCCTATTTAGAGATTTTCATTTTTAAATGAAAAAAATTATATTTAAAAGGTTAAAAATTATTTGTCTAACAAATCAATTGTTTCCTTCCCAAATTGAGTTACATCGTAAGATATATGGTTATGAAATTATAATCTAAAATATATACACTTGCTTTCCCTTGTACGAGAGTAGACAATACTAGAAGTTCTTCAATTTTTTGTAATATGTGATAGATGAGTGAGTTCTTAAAGATATGAATCCTTGTGAATTATATAGCATGATATTTATAATTTAAAGAAAAAACACTCTATAATAACCTAACAGCATAAAATTTTTACATATTATTTAGTCTTTAATATGAGGGTCAGGGCAGTATAGTAATAAAAGAAATCATATTTGAATGAAAATGAAAAAAAGAGAAATTATCTCAAATTAAAATGAGAGACATAATGTAAATGAGAGAAAATATATTAGACAAAATAAGTCTATGGGAATATAATGAGTGGATCACGAGAAGAACTAAAAAAGTAATAACGACATAAAAATTATCCCTTATTATTTTATCATTATTTTTTGATCCAATAAATAGAATCCATTCTTAAATAAAAAATGAAGGCAACATTCAAATCCCAACCTTCATGATAAAAGAAAAAGAAAAAGATAGAAACGTGGGTTAACGTGGTGCTTCTGCAGGAAATAAAAGAAAGGTGGGAAAGAGAGATATTTATGTATATGGTGGTGGGTGAGGAGGGTAGTTAAAATTAGAAATGGGAAAAGAGTGCAATTGATTTGGGAGGGGATGTGTGATGGGAAACTGGAGAAATGTTGGTGGGATGACATGGCGTGGCAGGATACACCGCACTTTGTTTTAGTTATAATATAGATTATCCCTACCTAACCTCAAATATTTCTATTCATCTTATAATTTAACTCATACATCTTTTAAATAGGAAATCAATTTATTTTTAATTTATCCTTTAATTTTACCACCTACAAAATTTATTCCTAAACATTTATCTCATAAAATAAACAAGATCTTAAACTTCATATTACCCCCTTTTCGTCGCCTATTCTTATAAGTACCAAGAAATCATTTCCAATTTACTTGTAATTTTCTATCCCAAATTTCTTATCCTTTGGCATAAACTAACCTTAATGATTTCAAAAGGAGTTCGACTTCTTGTGCATGCATTATCCAAGGAGATTTATGTTGTGGGAAATGGTTTGATCAACAATTTTTTAAATTTCACATCCACCTAGCCATTGATTGAGCATTTAGTTGACAGGTTAAATAGATTTAGTATTTAATTTATCACTTAAGTGGCCTCTCATTTATATCAAATTAAATAAATTTAATTCAAAATAAAATTATTTTACTCTCTCATAAAATAACTTTAATCTATCAAAATATCCAAATAAATTAACCCACTTATTTACCCATAAATAAATACAAAAATACTACAGCCTTGCTTCTACGCTTGCGTCCTTCGTATCCGTTACCTTTTAAGTGAAAATGTATCGTTTTTCTTTTCTTTTTTAAACTTACCATAATTTCTGCGAACGGTAAGATATTTCGTCCAACGAATTTGGTTGGAATTACATTAGATACGACACTGTGAGTTGATGCAGTGTAGAAAAAATTAGGCCATGACATAACATTTTTAGTGATATTCAAAGTTTGGAAGATGTTAACAAAAAAAGATCAAATCCTTTATTTAATATATTTTTTGCGTTGTTACGTTCCACCGAATGCATCCATTTCAACTAAAATTTGGTTATTTTGTTTTCCTTACCTGTAGGTGTGGGTGTTTGATTAATTTTAAATTTTTAGATATGCGTTGGTTTTATCATTTGTACTTCTCTCCTGTGAAAGAGAGATTCTTTCTTTTATAAACGTAGAATACTTTGATTGAATGCAGCACAACTACTTTATTTCTCCCTTCCTCTCACCTTTCTCGACACCTTCCCTTCTACTTTTCTTTTGGGGAATAAATATGCTATTAAAATAAAAAGAATCCCATACATAAGTTTCGCATTCCTGTGAGGGAAAGAGAGAAGGATAAACCTAATACCCTTAAAAGTAAAATATTACTTTAAGTAGGAATGGGGAAAGATTAAAATACAAAAACAAAAGCATAAGAAATCAAAGAAAAATAAAAAGAATCATCCGAAGTACAGAAACCAGTCGGACTCCTTCAAAATGGAGAGTAGTCCCACACTCATTGATACAGCTGTACCAACGAGATAAAATCTCAAAGAACGCACTAACAAGAAGACCAAATTAGCCGACATCTGACTGACGTCATAAATCTCGACCATAATGGTATGGGGTCACATGTGGTCCCAAACAAAACTAAAACTAAACTAAAAAATAAGAAAAAGAATGACCAATCAACACCATTAATCAAAATTGCCCACTGCGACATCCGACCACTGACCGCACCCAAACACACGTCGTCGATTGCGCGTCGACCTCCGCACGCTGCAACATGACCTCAGTAGACTGCCACACGTCGTAGATGCTATGACCACGTCCACCGACCTCACCCACTGCTTGCGGACCATCAACCACACGACCACAGCATGCCAACCACCGGCCGCACTGATGAGAAGCTTATCATGGTCTCTAATTACCCCTAATTAACTAGCCTTCCTAGTTAATTAGCTAGAAATATGTGAATATATGGGTTAATTATTAAATAAGGGATAAATAGTAAAGGACCTAAAATTAAGTTAAAAATGCTATATTATCATCCAATTAATATTATTAATACTCTAATTAATAATTAGACTCAAAATATTATCAATAATGCATTTAATTAATGTGTTAACTAGCTTAAGCATAATATATACCTAAGTATGTAATAACTTAAGTAACATTAAATAAATTAATCTAAAAAGGTCAAAAATGTAAATTCAAGATTTAAATATAATAATTGTCTTAATTATAATCATATATAAAAAGTTAAAAAAGATTTAAATTAAAATAAACCTTGAAAACTTGAGTTTACATTTTGGTCCTTATATTTCACTTCAATTGGGTCCTTATTTTCCACTTAGGTCCTTAGGATTCACTGCAAATCGATCCCTGGACTTCTTCTCTTCTTCACACGACTAGACGGCTGATGACTAGAGGTGTAGCCACCGCTTGATCACCGCCAATCCGACGTCATCTCTTCTTTTCCAAGCTCCTGGAGCTTGCGCTCACTATCCTATTTTCATCCACCAGTCTGGATGACACTTATATCCTAATTTAGGGTTGGAGATAACCTCACCGGCATCGGAGAAGATGTCGGTGGTTGTCCTCCTCCTAGCCACAATTGCGTCCAGATTCCACCTCCTTCTCAGTCGCCATCGACTATAAATACCCCTTGACACCTCTGATTTCCAGCAAGTTGGCTCCCTTCCCTCTTCTTCACTGTAGCCAACCCAATAGGCTATTCACTCCGCAATTGTAACGACCCGGTTCCCGAGTCCCTACGAGACACGAGAACCGGACCGACTCGACTAATCCCAAGACCTAGTCGTCCAACGAGGAAGTAACCAAAAGAGCAGTAAAACAAACCAAATTCAGTATGAATATAACTAACAGTAAGAAAGTACAGGAGTAAGGAAAGAAACTACTACAGTATATACCACCACAACAGTAGAACAACATTTATCATATAACATGAACTGCAGGTAAAGAAAAGTACAGCGGAAACAAGAATTACTCACTATAACGGAAACAAAGAGGTACAAAAGACAGTGGTAACTCTACTGGACCCTACTCGGCCCAGCGTCCTCTGCAGCCGCTGACCCTGGCTGCTCAACACCTGGTCCTGAAAAAGGTAACGAGTGTAACACGTCAGCAAAACGCTGAGTAGAGTTGCAACTAAAACTAAAGACAACAGTAGAGTGTACAGTAGCTGTTATGTTCTATTACTTTCTTTATTTACATCTTTCAATTGTCTCACTATTTCATTTATTTCTCAGATCTTTTACTTGATCTCGAATGTTCCTCGTGGGAACGATCTTGATTGCAGTCTTTTCCGAAAAGTAGAAGTAGCACGTGGTGCTCTCCTGGCCGGGAGAGTCCCCCGTGGTGATCCTACCCTCAGTCAACCACCCCAAGGTCACTGACAGACGTAACGGTGACTACGGCACGCGCGATAAATGCACAGGTAGCTAACCCGTACTGGCACGCGGTCAGTCGTTTCCGTTAACGGGTGCGCCCAAAGCACAGCACGGAACCAGTCTAGGGAAGAGCCCTCTCAGTAACAGGGGTCCAACCCCTCCACAGTAACCAAACCGAGGCCTTGCCCCTCCACAGTCCGCGCACCCTCGCCTGACTACCCTGGTTTGCCCCAGCGGGCCTAACAAGTCGGTGTGGGAGGCTAGCAGAACCCCGGGGCCCGTGGGGTAGCTAGTACCTCCCTACACTAGTAGCTCTCCTCGGTACTACGTACGTGAGGGCCAGCAAGTCGGTACAGAGTGGCCAGTCCTAACCCCGGGTCCCTAGGGCGGCTGGCTCCGCTCTGCACTAAACAGGGGGACAGTCGCTCTCCTTGGTACTCCGTACTCAAGGGCCAGCTCACTTCTCCAAAACTATTCCATTCACTTTCCAGGAGTTCTACTCCTACTTCCCCGTAGGGTTCCATCCTTTTTACTCAAACATCCAGCTTTCACTTTCCAGTTTCACATTCTTACAATCTATGTGCTTAACCACGTTATCTATTCACAACAGGCAGCTGTTAATTCAAATTACAGGCAGCTTTATATCTCTTTCCATTTTCCAAGACTGCAGTATTATACATTCCACTAGTTTTCCCATCCTAGGATTCATGCCATATCCTAGGATCTATCATATAATCTAGTTTTCCAGTCCTAGGATTCATGCAACACCTAGGAGCTATCATTCCATCTATTTCTCATTCCTAGGATTCATGCAATGTCCTAGGTTCTATTTATGGTTTCATAATTTAAGAGATTTTATTAATAACTTAAAGCCACTCTACCAGGTACAACGGGAGTAATGGGGGCGTGATCGGGAATCCCGCGTGCCTCCGCGACTCCCAAGACTGCAACTGAACGAGGTCCTATCACAAGGATCAAACACAAGGAAAGTCTCAAAACAGTGTATAGCTACTGTAGATGGGTAGATGAATTAATTCTGAAAAGAACGCAACTCGAATCGTGGAAAACGGAACCCGAACGGGCCCTAAACGGGTAGAAAACGACGACACTGTGTAAAATCAGACGTCTGGAACTTCTTCCAGACGTCTTAAAAAGTGGATCAGAGAATTACCTGCTCAGCGTGGTTTCCCAGATGTCCAGAAGTATGAGGGGACGTCTGTCCTATCTCCCAGACGTCCGATGGTAACCCCGGACGTCTGGAGGTCGCTCCCGCCGTCTGGTACAACAGCCAGACGTCTGATTCGCGTTGGAGGGCGAATCACCGAGCCTGCGCATAGCCAACTCCCTCCCTCAGTACGGTCAGTCGACAGGAAGGAAGAAGAAAGCAGACTACTCACCTTTCAGACGTCTGTATGATCTTCCAGACGTCTCCCTCGCCGTCTGGCTATCAACCCAGACGTCTGATTCTGGAAATTTTTCCAGAACAGCGCACCACTCGGCCTCCGCTCGCGACGCCGCCCGCGTCGCACCTCCCGCGTCTGCTGCTCAGACCGCAGCAGGTCCCTCTCCGCGTCGTTCCACGCCTCCTGCGCCCTCCGCCGGCCGGCCAAGCCGCTCCGGCGAGCTCGCCCTCACGGCAGAGCCCCGCCCTCGCACGCCGCACCTCCTCCGCGCTCACTGCGGTCGCCGCTGCCGCCCTCGCGCTCACTCGCTCTCGCGCACAGGAAGGAGAAGAGGAAGGGGACGGTGGAGACGACAGGAGGGGAGGCGTGGCCTTTTAAGGCCGCGCGAGGAGGTGGGAGAGAGTGCGCGGCAGGTCTGCAGCAGTAGAGAGAGAGGGAAAAAAAAAGAGAGAGAGGAATCGCGGGTCTGCGCGCACAGGCGCGCAGACGAATCTCTTGTGCGAAAAATAACTGTTTTACAGACGTCTGGAAACAATCCCAGACGTCTGGTCAGACGTCTGGATGTGATCCCAGACGTCTGGTCAGACGTCTGGATGTGATCCCAGACGTCTGGTCCGACGTCTGGGTCACCTCCCAGACGTCTTAAAAGACGTCTGGGGCACGCGTTCGTAACAGGCTAGCTCCGCTCTGCACTAAACAGGGGGATAGTCGCTCTCCTTGGTACTCCGTACTCAAGGGCCAGCTCACTCCCCCAATACTATTCCATCACCTTCCAGGAGTTCTACTCCTACTTCCCCGTAGGGTTCCATCCTTTTTACTCAAACGTCCAGGTTTCACTTTCCAGTTTCACATTCTTACAATCCATGTTCTCAACCACGTTATTTGTTCACAACAGGCAGCTGTTAATTCAAATTACAGGAAGATTTATATCTCTTTCCATTTTCCAAGACTGCAGTATTATACATTCCACTAGTTTTTTCCCATCCTAGGATTCATGCCATATCCTAGGATCTATCATACAATCTAGTTTTCCAGCCCTAGGATTCATGCAACACCTAGGAGCTATCATATATTTCTCATTCCTAGGATTCATGCAATGTCCTAGGTTCTAGTTATGGTTCCATACTTTAACAGATTTTATTAATAACTTAAAGCCACTCTACCAGGTACAAGGGGAGTAATGGGGGCGTGATCGGGAATCCCGCGTGCCTCCGCGACTCCCAAGACTGCAACTGAAGGAGGTCTTATCACAAGGATCAAACACAAGGAGTGTCTCAAAACAGTGTATAGCTACTGTAGACGGGTAGAGGAATTAATTCTGAAAAGAACGCAACTCGAATCGCGGAAAATGGAACCCGAACGGGCCCTAAACGGGTCAAAAACGACGACACTGTGCAAAATCAGACGTCTAGAACTTCTTCCAGACGTCTTAAAAAGTGGATCAGAGAATTACCTGTTCAGCGTGGTTTCCCAGACGTCCAGAAGTCTGCGGGGACGTCTGGCCTATCTCCCAGACGTCCGATGGTCACCCCGGACGTCTGGAGGTCACTCCCGCTGTCTGGTACAACAGACAGACGTCTGATTCGCGTTGGATGGCGAATCACCGAGCCTGCACACACCCATCTCCCTCCCTCAGTACGGTCAGTCGACAGGATGGAAGAAGAAGATGGAAAACTCACCTTTCAGACGACTGGAAGATCTACCAGACGTCGCCCTCGCCATCTGTCTATCAACCCAGACGTCCGATTCTGGAAATTTTTCCAGAACAGGGCACCACCCGGCTTCCGCTCGCGACGCCGCTCGCGTCGCACCTCGCGCGCCTGCTGCTCAGACCACAGCAGTCCCCCCTCCGCGTCGCTCCGCGCCCCCTGCGCCCTCCACCGGCCGACCCTAGCAGCCCCGGCGAGCTCACCCTCACGGCAGAGCTCCGCTCTCGCACGCAGCACCTCCTCCGCGCTCACTGCGGCCGCCGCTGCCGCCCTCGCACTCGCGCTCACGCTCACTGGCTGAAGGAGAAGAGGGAGGAGACGGTGGAGACGACGGGAGGGAGCGTGTGGCCTTTTAAGGCCGCGCGAGGAGGAGAGAGAGGACGCGGCAGGCGTCTGCAGCCGCAGGGAGGAGGGAATCAGCGAATATCCGGTCTGCGCGCTCAGGCGCGCAGACGACTCGCGCGTGTCGAAATTAACGGATTTCCAGACGTCTGGAAGCGATCCCAGACGTCTGGTCAGACGTCTGGACCACCTCCCAGACGTCTTAAAATACGTCTGGGGCACGTGTTCGTTACAATATAACAAACTCAAAGGAAGTTTCGTCCCCGAAACTTGCGCCAACTAGGGTGCGGGAAAAGACGTGCAAATAACCATAACAAACTCAAAGAGGACCGAAATCGGTCTGAAAAGACGTACCCGCGAAAAGCTCCGGGTACCGCTCCCGCATTGCCGCCTCAGGCTCCCAGGTAGCCTCCTCGTACCGCTGGCTCCTCCACAAAACCTTTACAAGGGGTACTTGCTTTCGTCTCAAACTGCGGATGGCTCGGTCTAAAATCTGCACTGGCCGCTCGGGGTAGGTTAGGTCGTCGCTCACCTCGACGCTCTCGTGACTCAGTACGTGACTGGAATCGGCTACGTACTTCCTGAGGTTGGACACGTGGAATACGTCTTGCACACCAGAAAGCTGCGGGGGAAGGGCAAGTCTGTAAGCAACGGGTCCAACCCGCTCCAGGATCTCAAAGGGCCCCACGAACCTCGGCGCGAGCTTCCCTCACACCCCAAACCACTGTAAGCCCTTCATGGGCGAAACACGAAGGAAGACGTGGTCCCCAACCTCAAACTGCACCTCTCTGCGTCTCCGATCCGCGTAGCTCTTCTGTCTGCTCCTGACAGTGCGGAGTCGTCTATGGATCTGCTCAACTACCTCCTGACTCTGCCGGATCAACCTGGGGCCAACCTCCCACTTGGTCCCCACCTCAACCCAACTCAAGGGTGCCATACACTTCCGTCCGTACAGAGCCTCGTAGGGAGCCATGCCGATGCTCGAGTGATAACTGTTGTTGTATGCAAACTCTGCCAGGGGCAGGTGCTCCTCCCAAGAGCCCCTCCAGTCCAGTACATAGGCACGCAAAAGGTCCTCAAGTGTCTGTATCGTGCGCTCAGACTGTCCGTCCGTCTGGGGGTGGTAAGCCGTGCTAAACCTCAACCTCGTCCCCAAGGCCTGCTGAAACTCAGCCCAAAACTGGGACGTAAAGCGGGTATCCCGGTCGGATACGATCTCCCGCAGAACTTCGTGTAGTCGTACCACATCACGGATATACCTCTCTGCCAACTGTGCTGGTCCCAAAGTGACTCGGATCGGCAAGAAACGCGCCATCTTCATCAGTCTATCCACTATTACCCAGACTGCGTCATGTCCCCGCTGGGTAACAGGTAAGCCCACCACCAAGTCCATGGTGATGCTCTCCCACTTCCACTCTGGCACTGGAAGCGGCTGAAGCGGCCCTGCAGGCCTGATAGCGATGGCGTGAAGAGATAACCGGGTTTTATTGTTATGTCGTTGTAGTATAGCCAGTTATTGCCATCATTTCAAATATATAATTTTTTACTCGGAAAATAAAAAAGTTCCCGAGGTCGAACTCAGGGAGCAAGTTGTATTCTAGGGGTACAAAGTTTCTTTTACAAAAATATAGATAGATAGAGAGAGAGATGAAAATTTGTTGGCTTCTTCTTTCTCGTCTGTCTTCTTCTTTCTTTTCTCTTCTCTTTGGCTTTTGGTTCCTTTATCTCCTTGTGGTCTTCTTCTTCTTTCTGTCTTCTTTATCTGCAGCAGTGGGTGATGTTCTTCTTCGTCAGTTCTTGTTTCTGCTCGTCTCTTTCTTTTTCTACTCCCTTGCGGTCCTGTTCTTCTTCTTCTTTCTTTCTTCTTTTCCTTTCTTCAGACTTTCTTCTTCTCGTGCTCTTCTTCTTCTTTCAGTTCTTATCTTGGCCTCTCTGCGTTCTCCTCTGCCTCGCCTTCCTTCTCCTTCTTTTCCTTCAGGACGTCGTCTGATTTTCCAATCAGACGACTTAAACCGCAGCTGCTACAGTGCCGCTCGGTGATCCTCCTTCCTTCAGCTTTCGTCTTCTTCCACGGTTCTTCTTCACCTGTGCCTGCACACTTACACAGCTTGATCAGAGAGGGGCAAAACCTATCTCTACCCTCCCCCGCGTCTCTCTCTCACAGAATCCGCTCATGGGATAGCTCTCCCAGAGCTGCCGGGTAGCCGGGTACGGGTCGCGCCCGGGTCCAGGCCCACCGGCGTGCGTGGTGGGCGAGGAGTGCAGGTCAGTCTAAGTCGGGTCGGGCCAGGTCCGCGGGGCGTGAGCGCGGACGAGACCGGGTAATCGGGCGGGTGAAGGGGACCTCACCCCATGTGCTGAGGCAATAAGCCTCCAGCACTTTTTCGCTTTATACCGCTGCGTTCCTTCAGAGCCTTCCGAGGTGGGACTAAATGTCCCACCCCAATTTCGCGCCTGCGCGGAGGAAGCAGTCGGTAATCGCAGCGTTACGCGAGACCTTCGCGCGAGGGCTTCGACTCGACTGCAGCCTGGTGCTTCGCGAAGGCGCCTTGCGCTGTCTGGGAGCGTAACCTGGGCGTGACTCACCTGGGGCAGCAGGTGAAGAAGCTGCTTTGCTTCAACAATGGCGGCGACGAGCACAGGTACCTGCCCACAGAAAAACGGCCTCTCGGCCCAATCAGAAACGCGGAGGACCTTCGCCGTGGCACGGCGAAGGTGGTCGGGGGATGTGCAGGCGGCGGGGCGGAGCCTAAGGGCTGCCCTAGGTCGGACTGTGGGTCGGGAGATGGGTTTGTTCGGTGGAGTTGCAGGGGGTGATTTGGGGGAAGTGGAGGGGCGGAAATGGATCAGGGTGAGGAGGCGGAGATTATGTGCAGGTCGGCGAGCCGTGTGGGATGCTGGAGTGATGGGAGCGGCTCGCCGGAGGATGGCCAGAGGTGGAGAAGGTGAGGGTGATTGGTCGGAATCGAGGGCGACAGTAGATGTTTAAAGTGAGGAAAAGGAAGAGGGGAGGAAGAGGAGGAGTTCTACCTACTTAGCAGGACGAGGAGGGGCCGGAGCGGGCGACAGTCGTATCGACTGTCGCCGGAGAAGAAGATGCCCGGGGGAAGGGGCGGCGGCGAGCAGAGGGCCGGAGAGGCGCCAGCTGGGTGCGGCGTGGTGCGGGAAGAGCGAGGGAGAGCAACCCTGTAGCTGGTAGTGCGGCAGAGCGACGAGGAGGAAGAGGGGAGGCCGCCGGAGCTGGAGGGCTTCCTGTCGGAGTGGGAAGAGAGGAAGTGGGGGTCTTTCTCCGTCAGGACCGAGCTCCTCAGAACGGCGGAGCGACGGGGGTATTTATAGAGGCGGAATCAGAGAGGAGGGCGGAGGGAGATGACGTGTCTCCCTCGCCGGAGGACGCCGGAGATGGAAACCCATACCGTCCGTGCGTTCGCACGGCCGGTATGGTGGGTTGCAGCGACCAGGGGGGTGTTCCTGCGACGGCTGACGACGCAGGGCACCCCCGGTTGACTTGCCAGCCCCTCCCCCTCACCCTGCGCGGCGCCATGCTCCGCGCAAGGTCGCCGGAGCATGGTGCTGGCAGGTTTTGGCAGGAGGGACCTGAATGCAAAGAACGAAGGAGAGTTAGGGGCAGAAATGTGAGGGTTCAAAAGTTGAGGGCTAAAAAGTAAATATATGAGGACCAAAGTGCAAAGTTGGTCAAGAAGGTTTCTTCTTAGGCTCAAGTTTTTATACATGACTAATTAGGACCTAAGGAATTTGATGGTGAATTTTATTTCTAGATTAAACCTTGTTTGACCGGTCAATTTATGCAAAAACCCAAATTAAGTTATTAATTGGGCATGGTTCTCAATGTAGGTCAAAATGGGATCTGAAGGCCAAATTGAAGGTTCTAAACCCTAGAGATTATTTTTCTATGAATTTTAGAGGGTTTATTCTATTTTTACTTTGCCTCGAACCTCGTGAATTGAAGTGGGTTTGTTTTAAGGTTACAGATTATCATTTAGTTCCTTGGAATTGCTGTAGCCCTTGTCAGATCATCCCACTTTCCTTCTTATTCGGTTTGCTTGACCTGTGTTTGGACCCTGAATTACCCTGTATGCAGATTATACTGGTAAAATTGCATTTTTACCCCTTATGACTTGTTTTCTCCTTAAACTCAGAATTCTTTGAGTTAAGCCTTTCCTTGAGTTATGTAGGAGCTTTTATCCTTTGTATTGGGTCAAAATGACCTAGTTATGGCTCATGATGAGGTTCTCATCATACCCCCATGCCTAGCTTTTGCTAGTCCCTTAGCAAAAACTTAAGGTTTCAACCCTTGTTCTAGACCATGAAGTTCTTAATAGCTTTAGATAAGTGCTTTTTTATTTGAGCTTAGATTAAGTTAGAATGCTGACCATAGGCCTAAAAGGTACTCTAGTACCAATCAAGATCCAAATCTGTCTAGCCTTAGCCTCAGTCTTTAGCAAAGGTTTTTAAGGCCCATAAGAACTAACCTAAGGTTTATTGGACTTTGTGGTTAAAGCACCCGTGCTTGAAATGATTTTAGCCCTGGCTCAGTTCGCAGTGCGTTTTATAAGAGAGAGATAGAAAGTTTTTCTGTTTGGAGAGTTTTCTCTCTCTTTTTCTTTTTAGTTCTAGCCTAGGATTGACTTTTCAACACGGTCTGTATCAGATTCCTTGCTCCCATCATCAATCCTCAAGGGTTCCTGGCGATCGATGCTTCGAGATAGCACCGCCCATGGCAACCCCCGGAACCCTGGCTATTGAGATTTCGAGATAATCCCATCCATGGTGTTCCGTGGCCGAATCCAGACCCTGGCAATTGACACTTCGAGATAATGCCATCCATGGAATCTGAACCAGCAGAGTGCTTACATGCCCCCAGTAGGATATGTAAATATCCTAAGAGACAAGCACCGAGGAGATGATATTTTGTTACGCATCTTCGAGGGGATTTCCCGCCTCTCCGCGCTGGGAACTCGTCCAAATCATCTTGTGTTGATCGGCCGCTCCTATTCTAGGTGTTCTTTTTAGAATTTTGCGACGCTTCTGCGTGATTTTGATTTTTACGCTTACTGAACCAGGCTGTGTGTGAGGTTAGGGTGCTTAGGTTACTGAGTCCCGTAAACCAAAAATTAGTTAACGAGGCCAAATACTCCCTAAGCCTTGGACCTAGTACTTAAGCTTTTCATTTTCCTCAACCTCTTGAGGATTGTCTAGATCTTAATGGGTACTAAGAGTCTATTCAAGAATGCCTAAGGTTTGCGTTCTTACTAATCTCATTATGCACTTTTCAGTTATTTTCTTGAATGAGGTCTAGAACTTAGGTTAATTCCTTAGTTCCTTACTAATGACTATCACCTTTTCTCATAATTTTGTGCTCCTTTTTCATTTTGTTTCTTTTCTCCTTCTCCTTCACAAAATTTCCTTCTCTTCTTTTCCTCTTATTCTTTTTCAAAAAATTTTTAATTTTTATGGTGTTTTTGGCATATGTGAATTTTTTTTTTGTTTGAAACCCTTTTCTTACAAGTTTTGCACTTTCATACCCCCCCATGCCTAAGATTTGCAATGTCCTCATTGTAACCTAGGGGGTTTTTATTTAACTTAGTTCATTCCTTAAGACAGAAATTTGAATGAGTGAATGGGTCGGGTTGAATTTTTGCGGACGATTTCTAATCCCAGATGCAAGCATCTGAGGTGGGGTCGGCTGTCTACAAGGGTGAACCTTAAGTGCAAAAAGGTGTCAGAAAAAGTTTTGGATTTTTAGGAAAATGACGGGTTGCCTCCCGTTAAGCGCTGAGTTTTACGCCATCGGCTGGGCGCAATAAGCTCAAGGGGAATGGAGGATATAAGATGCTTCAGCCAAATCAGTAGAAGTTACATCAATGAACGGCTTGAGTCTCTGACCGTTCACGATGAAAGGTTCAGAATCGTGGCTGAGTGGACTGATTTCGATTGCTCCATTTCCAAAAACCTGTCGGACCAAATATGGTCCGACCCACTTGGATCTCAGTTTTCCTGGGAAGAGTTTTAGTCGGGCATCAAAGAGTAGGACCTTTTGACCAGGATGAAAGATCTTTCTCGAGATGTGTTTGTCGTGGAAGGCTTTAACCCGCTCCTTGTAGATTTGTGAGTTCTCGTACGCGTCTAGGCGTAATTCATCGATCTCGCTGATTTGGAGTTTTCTGTGGGTCCCAGCCTTGGAAAGATCTAGATTACAGTTCCGTACTGCCCAATAGGCTTTATGCTCCAGTTCTACGGGAAGGTGGCATGCCTTTCCGTACACCAGTCTAAAGGGAGACATGCCCAATTGGGTCTTGTGGGCGGTCCTATAGGCCCACAATGCTTCCGGAAGTCGGGACGACCAGTCCTTCCTGTCAGGTCGAACAGTGACTTGCAGGATTTTCTTGATTTCCCGATTAGACAGCTCAGCTAGACCATTAGTTTGGGGGTGGTAAGGAGTAGAGATTCGGTGAGACACCCCGTATTTGGTCATCAGTGACCTAAACTGAGCATTTGTGAAATGGGTCCCCCCATCAGAGATTATTGCACGAGGAATCCCGAACCTTGAGAAAATGTTTTGATGAATGAATTTGAGAACGATTTTGTGATCACAGGTTCGGGTCGGTATGGCTTCGATCCATTTGGACACGTAGTCCACAGCCAACAGAATGTATTCGAAACCAACCGAAACAGGAAAGGGGCCTATAAAATCAATCCCCCAAACATCAAAGATTTCGCATACTAGAATCGGTTGCATAGGCATCATGCCACGATGGCTCATGTTGCCCAAAGTCTGGCAACGACTGCATGCCTTGCAGTGACTGTACGCGTCTTTGAACAGTGTGGGCCAGTAAAAGCCGCACTGGAGGACTTTTGATGCGGTTTTATGCCCAGCGAAATGGCCACCTCATGCCTGGTCATGGCAGAAAGAGAGGATATTGTTGAATTCCCCTTCCGGGACACATCTCCGGATGATCTGATCGGCACCTATGCGGAAGAGGTACGGGTCTTCCCAAATGTAATACTTGGCATCGGAGCGTAATTTGTCCTTCTTGGCCTTCGGCCAATCGGACGGGATCTGATGAGATGCCAAGTAATTTACTACATTAGCAAACCATGGAAGGCTAGTACCAATAGTCAGCAGGTGCTCATCGGGAAAATGCTCAGTGATGGGTCCGGAAGGGTCAATTATTTCAGAAGGAAGACGGGACAAGTGATCAGCTACCACATTTTGCTTTCCCGCTTTGTCGCGAATCTCAAGGTCAAATTCTTGCAACAGCAAGATCCATCGGATTAATCGAGGTTTCGCGTCCTTCTTTGCAAGGAGATGCCTCACAGCTGTGTGATCCGAGTATATGATGACACAGGAACCCAGAAGGTACGATCTGAATTTTTCTAGGGCAAATACTACAGCTAGCAGCTCTTTCTCAGTAACCGTATAGTTACGCTGAGCCTCATCGAGTGTTTTGCTGGCGTAGTAAATGACCATAGGTTTCCCGTCAATTTTCTGCCCCAAAACAGCTCCTACAGCGAAGTCGGATGCATCGCACATGATCTCAAAGGGTTGAGACCAATCAGGGGACTGTAGGATCGGGGCTTGGGTGACTCGGTCACGCAGGATTTCAAATGCTTGAGTGCATTCCTTGGAAATTTCGAAAGGAACATCCTTGGAGAGAAGAGTGGTCAGGGGGCGCGCGATTTTTGAAAAATCAGGGATAAATCGTCGATAAAAACCGACATGCCCTAAAAAGGAACGGATGTCCCTGATCGAGCTGGGCATAGGAAGGTGAGAAATCAGATTAACCTTAGCTCGATCCACTTGGATACCTTTTTCCGAAATTGAGTGTCCCAGGACAATTCCCTCAGGCACCATGAAATGGCTCTTTTCCCAGGAAAGAACCAAATTCACATCGATGCACCGCCTGAGTATCTGGACCAAGTGCTGGAGGCAATCGTCGAATGATGCTCCGAAAACTGAAAAGTCATCCATGAAGACTTCCAGATAATCACCTACCATATCTGAGAATATGGCAAGCATGCATCGCTGAAAAGTAGCGGGTGCATTGCAAAGACCGAAAGGCATCCTTCGGAAAGCATATGTTCCGAAGGGGCAGGTGAACGTGGTCTTTTCTTGGTCCTCAGGATGGATTGCCACCTGGTTATAACCGGAGTACCCGTCAAGAAAGCAGAAGAACCTATTTCCCGCAAGTTTTTCGAGAATTTGATCAATGAAGGGTAGTGGGAAATGATCCTTCTTCGTGGAGGAATTGAGTCGGCGGTAATCTATACAGACTCTCCACGAGTTGGCTAATCGGGTAGGAATGATTTCTCCGGTCTCAGTCGTTATAGTGGTGAGTCCTGCCTTCTTGGGCACGACCTGAATTGGGCTCACCCAACGACTATCGGAGATCGGGTAGATGATTCCGGCATCTAACCACTTGATGATCTCCTTTTTCACGACCTCCTGCAGATTGGGGTTTAAGCGTCTCTGCATTTCACGAGAAGGTCGTGTGCCCTCTTCTGAATAGATATGATGAATACAATAAGAGGGACTTATTCCAGTCAAATCATCGAGAGTCCATCCGATGGCTCTGCGATGTTGCTGGAGGACAACAATCAGACGGGATTCCTGTTCAGGACTGAGGTTGGAATTGATAATCACAGGAAGGGTCTGATTAGAACCCAAAAAGATGTATTTCAAGTGAGCAGGAAGGGGTTTCAGTTCGAGGATGGGGTTATCAGCAGCAGCGGGTGGTTCAGTATAGATGTGAGGTTCAAGGGTGGGAGTTACTGGGTTGTTCATATCTGGATTCGACTCCTCTGTTTGCGGGTCAAGATCCTTCTGTGGTTGATGAGGCATAATCGAGTTATTCTGGAAGTGTGATTCATCAACCAAAGTCCTGATGTCACAAATTTGTTCGATGACACCGCAATTAATTCCTTGTTGGGCCTTAAATATATCAATTTTCAGTGTTTGATTTCCAAACTTAAGCTCTATTTGGCCCTCCTCACAGCTGATGTTGGCTCTAGCAGTAGCCAAGAAAGGTCTCCCTAGAATGATTGGTGTATCCCTAGGGTTCTCAGGTGCGTCCATATCTAAGACTATAAAGTCCACTGGAAAATAGAAATCCCGCACTCTTACGATAACATCCTCGAGAATCCCTTTTGGTGACTTTATAGATCGATCTGCTAATTGTAATGTCACCTCGGTTGGTTTTAGCTCAGATTCTTCTAGATGGTCAAATAAGGATGTGGGTATCAGGTTTATGGATGCACCCAAGTCTAACAATGCTCTATCAAATTGGGTACCACCTATCTTGCAGGAAATCAGGGGAGTACCAGGATCTTTTGCCTTGGGTGGGAGTCTACTGAGGATTACAGAGCTGGCTTGCTCTGACAGAACAATTGGGCTCCCTCCTTTGGTTCGCGGCTTACGCTGGGGTGTACATATATTCTTTAGAAATCGTGCGTAAGCTGGTACGTGGCGGATTGCATCCATCAAGGGGATGTTTATGTGGACCTGCTCAAAGAGCTTGACCAGGTCCTCCTCAGGGGCCACGGGTTTGGTGGTCTTCTTTCCCTTGGTCAAGGCCTCGGGAAACGGGATCTTGGTTGGTTCTTCTAGGATAGGTCCAGGTTGTGGATCCGGAACAGCGGTATCTTGGATAACTATCCTAGGGTCATGGTTATCAGGCTTGGAGTGGTTTGGATAATGCGGGTCTTGAGTTGTTTTACCACTACGTGTTGTTACAGAATTTAATCCGGCCTGATTTTGGTTTGGGTTTGGTAAGAGGGGTGGCTGCTGCTGAAATCCCGCATAAGAAGTTGAGGCTTCCATCTCGTCTGGAGATGGAGTAGTAGGGGCCTGATAAATCCATTGTGCGTGGCCTAAATTTGGATTCATAACGCGCTTCTGGGTTGGCACGTTATTTGGGTTAGGAAGAGGTTGGGAAGGGAGTGTGCCTGACTGGCGAGAATTTCCAACTGGGCCAGTTGAGTTTTAACCTCTGTAAGTTCGTCCTTGTGCTGTTTTTGAATAGCCGCATTCGTTCTTTGAATGTCAGCCAGAGTCTGAAGGATTAGGGACATTTGATCCTGATTTGGCCCTGATGGATAAGTAGGGTTGGGCTGAGGCGGCTGGTAATGACGAGAGGGCTGTGGGCGGGACTGAAAAGGTGTTCTTTGGGTTTGGGAATTTCCCGCCCACTGAAAATTGGGATGGTTTCGCCATCCAGGGTTGTAAGTGTTGGAGAATGGGTCGTTCTGGATGGCGTTGAGGTCCTCGCTGGTCTGAGGAACCTCCTGAGAATCAGGGAAAGGGGGAATGGAGTTCCCCGGGCTGGTGTAGAAAGGATCGGATGATCCTCCGATCCGAGAATCAGATGGGGATGGATATGGATCCATCCTAGGGGAAGATCGGTGGAGGATGTTTTGCACAGTCTCCTGTGTGGAAGGAGGTTGTGCAAAGGAGTTACGCGCAGAGGTGGCTCGCTGCAAGTGCTGAGTCAGCTCATCCACCTTCTTCTCAATGATTGAGACCTTGTCCAATCGACTGGCCATTAATTCCAGGTCGACTGATGCGGACAGGCCCTGCGTCTCATGTGCTCCCTTAAGATTCGTCGCTGCGCGGGTATTCGTCCTGTCGAATAATCCCATGGAGTCATTGTTGATGGAGTTCTCGCACATGTTTTCGAGAATCTCCCATACGGTGTCTTCATGTTGACCCATGATGTTTCCTCCGCAAGTTGCATTGACGAAAAGGCGGATGTCCTCACGGAGTCCCTGGTAAAAAGATTGGACTTGTTCCCATTTAGGAACTCCGTGATGGGGGCACTTTCTCATGAGATCCTGAAAACGATCCCATGCCTCATGGAGAGGTTCTCCTGATTGTTGAGTGAAGTGTGTAATCTGATGGCGCAAGGCGTTGGTCCGACCAACGGGAAAAAACTTTTTCAAAAACTCGGATTGAAGTTCTTCCCAAGTGTTGATCGGCCGGGTCTGAGTTTGATACCAATGGGCGGCCTTGTCCATAAGAGAAAAGGAGAACATCTTCATGAGAAGAATATCCCGATTTTGCGCATCTGATCCAAAAGTGTGGGCCAGATGCTTTAGCTGTTTGATGTGCTGGAAGGGATCTTCAGAATTAAGCCCATGGAATTTAGGTATAGCATGAATCATGTTGGGCTTTAATTCGGAATCAGGTCCTCCAGTCGGGATTCTGACTCGAGGCTCAATGGCCACCGTAGCAGAATTGTAGTGGTCCCGCATCATAGGACGCTGTGGTGGGTGCACGAAGTTTTGGAAGAGGTCATTGAGTCGTTGAAGCTGGTGTTCCAGATTATTTTCTTCCTCAACTGGCTGAGCCATGATGGGGGAAGAAGAAGAACTTGGTTCTGAATCAGAAGAGAGAATAATGTGAGGGTGTTGCTGCACAAACACGGGCGTCGAGGCTTGGCCTTGACGAGAGCGAATTTCTAAAGGAGGTCTTAAGGGTGGTCTTAAGGACTTCCTTCCGTACATGCACTGTTGGAAGAGGTAAGTTTAGAAGGTGCTGGACCAATCAAGACACCCAAAAATGTGTTGGGTGACTATAGAGGTGCGGGGCAGATGGACCCCTTGATCAGAAAGATCGTCCACCTGAGAATTACCTGGGCAGCCAGAGAGGGAGAGTCCCGCGAAGACTCCTACACGGTAGAGCGTCCCCACGGGTTACAGGGTTTCCCCCACCCGACCTCTCTTGTCACTGCGGTTCCAGGTAGACCAGAATGGGGATCTTGACCTCTTAAGTCTACCAATTTTAAGATCAGGGTGCTTGAGGTTTCACTTGAACTTTAGTCTTTTAAGTGCAAAGAGTGACCTAATTTAAGGTTGGTTGACCCAAGGGGTCAACTTTACCTCTTGTTTTCTTTGAGAGCTTTTAGGTCTTGTCTTTTAGGGTTCAAGTGTTTAGAGAGCCAATTGTTTTAGGTTTTCTTTGAATAGGTATTTTCAATCAATGGTTTAGGCACACTTCTTTTGGATTTTCTCCATTCTTGATTTAAGTAGTGTGTCTCTAAAACCCTAATGTTGAATCTTATGTTGGCTCTACTTGGTCCAGTTAGTTCTTTGTTGGGTAATTAGGGCTCAAGCAAGAATGTGTTAGCCCTTAAATACCCTTAATAGTGTGCAGGACTAATGGGTTGAAAACATGCAACTCTTTATGGTTACTAAGTATGGAAGACAGGTTAGCCCTATATTGCTTGTTCTTTTCTTTTCTTCCTCTTTAGAGTTTAGGGGTTAATAGTGAGAGGAAAAATTTACCTGTCCTCGGAGTGGTTGTCGTGCGGTTGCTTGTCTTCTTGATTTCCTGTAGCTGCACAAAAGAGAGGAGATTATCAGAAATTAAAAAGAAACAGGAATGTTTACCTCTAGAATAGCCGTTGCTCCCCGGCAACGGCGCCAAATTGATAGCGATGGCGTGAAGAGATAACCGGGTTTTATTGTTATGTCGTTGTAGTATAGCCAGTTATTGCCATCATTTCAAATATATAATTTTTTACTCGGAAAATAAAAGAGTTCCCGAGGTCGAACTCAGGGAGCAAGTTGTATTCTAGGGGTACAAAGTTTCTTTTACAAAATATAGATAGATAGAGAGAGATGAAAATTTGCTGGCTTCTTCTTTCTCGTCTGTCTTCTTCTTTCTTTTCTCTTCTCTTTGGCTTTTGGTTCCTTTATCTCCTTGTGGTCTTCTTCTTCTTTCTGTCTTCTTTATCTGCAGCAGTGGGTGATGTTCTTCTTCGTCAGTTCTTGTTTCTGCTCGTCTCTTTCTTTTTCTGCTCCCTTGCGGTCCTGTTCTTCTTCTTCTTCTTTCTTTCTTCTTTTCCTTTCTTCAGACTTTCTTCTTCTCGTGCTCTTCTTCTTCTTTCAGTTCTTGTCTTGGCCTCTCTGTGTTCTCCTCTGCCTCGCCTTCCTTCTCCTTCTTTGCCTTCAGGACGTCGTCTGATTTTCCAATCAGACGACTTAAACCGCAGCTGCTACAGTGCCGCTCGGTGATCCTCCTTCCTTCAGCTTTCGTCTTCTTCCACGATTCTTCTTCACCTGTGCCTGCACACTTACACAGCTTAATCAGAGAGGGGCAAAACCTATCTCTACCCTCCCCCGCGTCTCTCTCTCACAGAATCCGCTCATGGGATAGCTCTCCCAGAGCTGCCGGGTAGCCGAGTACGGGTCGCGCCCGGGTCCAGGCCCACCGGCGTGCGTGGTGGGCGAGGAGTGCAGGTCAGTCTAAGTCGGGTCGGGCCAGGTCCGCGGGGCGTGAGCGCGGACGAGACCGGGTAATCGGGCGGGTGAAGGGGACCTCACCCCATGTGTTGAGGCAATAAGCCTCCAGCACTTTTTCGCTTTATACCGCTGCGTTCCTTCAGAGCCTTCCGAGGTGGGACTAAATGTCCCACCCCAATTTCGCGCCTGCGCGGAGGAAGCAGCCGATAATCGCAGCGTTACGCGAGACCTTCGCGCGAGGGCTTCGACTCGACTGCAGCCTGGTGCTTCGCGAAGGCGCCTTGTGCTGTCTGGGAGCGTAACCTGGGCGTGACTCACCTGGGGCAGCAGGTGAAGAAGCTGCTTTGCTTCAACAATGGCGGCGACGAGCGCAGGTACCTGCCCACAGAAAAACGGCCTCTCGGCCCAATCAGAAACGCGGAGGACCTTCGCCGTGGCACGGCGAAGGTGGTCGGGGGGTGTGCAGGCGGCGGGGCGGAGCCTAAGGGCTGCCCTAGGTCGGACTGTGGGTCGGGAGATGGGTTTGTTCGGTGGAGTTGCAGGGGGTGATTTGGGGGAAGTGGAGGGGCGGAAATGGATCAGGGTGAGGAGGCGGAGATTATGTGCAGGTCGGCGAGCCGTGTGGGATGCTGGAGTGATGGGAGCGGCTCGCCGGAGGATGGCCGGAGGCGGAGAAGGTGAGGGTGATTGGTCGGAATCGAGGGCGACAGTAGATGTGTAAAGTGAGGAAAAGGAAGAGGGGAGGAAGAGGAGGAGTTCTACCTACTTAGCAGGACGAGGAGGGGCCGGAGCGGGCGACAGTCGTATCGACTGTCGCCGGAGAAGAAGATGCCCGGGGGAAGGGGCGGCGGCGAGCAGAGGGCCGGAGAGGCGCCAGCTGGGTGCGGCGTGGTGCGGGAAGAGCGAGGGATTGCAACCCTGCAACTGGTAGTGCGGCAGAGCGACGAGGAGGAAGAGGGGAGGCCGCCGGAGCTGGAGGGCTTCCTGTCGGAGTGGGAAGAGAGGAAGTGGGGGTCTTTCTCCGTCAGGACCGAGCTCCTCAGAACGACGGAGCGACGGGGGTATTTATAGAGGCGGAATCAGAGAGGAGGGCGGAGGGAGACGACGTGTCTCCCTCGCCGGAGGACGCCGGAGATGGAAACCCATACCGTCCGTGCGTTCGCACGGCCGGTATGGTGGGTTGCAGCGACCAGGGGGTGTTCCTGCGACGGCTGACGACGCAGGGCACCCCCGGTTGACTTGCCAGCCCCTCCCCCTCACCCTGCGCGGCGCCATGCTCCGCGCAAGGTCGCCGGAGCATGGTGCTGGCAGGTTTTGGCAGGAGGGACCTGAATGCAAAGAACGAAGGAGAGTTAGGGGCAGAAATGTGAGGGTTCAAAAGTTGAGGGCCAAAAAGTAAATATATGAGGACCAAAGTGCAAAGTTGGTCAAGAAGGTTTCTTCTTAGGCTCAAGTTTTTATACATGACTAATTAGGACCTAAGGAATTTGATGGTGAATTTTATTTCTAGATTAAACCTTGTTTGACCGGTCAATTTATGCAAAAACCCAAATTAAGTTATTAATTGGGCATGGTTCTCAATGTAGGTCAAAATGGGATCTGAAGGCCAAATTGAAGGTTCTAAACCCTAGAGATTATTTTTCTATGAATTTTAGAGGGTTTATTCTATTTTTACTTTGCCTCGAACCTCATGAATTGAAGTGGGTTTGTTTTAAGGTTACAGATTATCATTTAGTTCCTTGGAATTGCTGTAGCCCTTGTCAGATCATCCCACTTTCCTTCTTATTCGGTTTGCTTGACCTGTGTTTGGACCCTGAATTACCCTGTATGCAGATTATACTGGTAAAATTGCATTTTTACCCCTTATGACTTGTTTTCTCCTTAAACTCAGAATTCTCTGAGTTAAGCCTTTCCTTGAGTTATGTAGGAGCTTTTATCCTTTGTATTGGGTCAAAATGACCTAGTTATGGCTCATGATGAGGTTCTCATCAAGGCCTCTGATGCTCGGCTTTCACCTGCTGGCACACTAAGCACTGATGCACGAACTCACCCACATCCCGCTTCATCCCTCTCCACCAAAACTCGCGTCTCAAGTCGTGGTACATTTTCGTGTTCCCGGGATGTATGGTGAATCTGGAACCGTGTGCCTCAGTCAGGAGCTCTCTCAATAGCTCCTCATCTCTGGGAACGCACAACCGTCCCCTCAATCGTAGCACCTGGTCTGTGAAAGAGAAGTCACCTGGATCTCCTGACAGTACTCTGTCGCGCAAAGACCGCAAGTACGGATCGGCCATCTGTCCTGTGATGATGCGGTCCATCAACTCTGGCCTACTCTGCCATGTCACCGTCACTGCCCCACAGTACCCTCGTAACTCTAGAGGTCGCCAACTGCCCACCTCCTCCAAAAGGCTCCAACTCTGTAACTGTAGACTGGCCAAGCGTGTGGGCACCTTACGGCTCAAGGCGTCAGCCACCACATTGGCCTTTCCCGGGTGGTAGGAGATGCTGCAGTCGTAGTCCTTTAGGAGCTCCAACCAACGTCTCTGTCTCATGTTGAGCTCCTTCTGATCAAAAAGGTATCTGAGGCTCTTGTGATCTGTAAAAATCTCGAAGGTCTCACCGTACAAGTAGTGCCTCCAGGTCTTCAGCGCGAAGACAACAGCTGCCAACTCTAGGTCGTGGGTAGGGTAGGTATGCTCATGGGGCTTCAGTTGCCGCGAAGCGTAAGCGACAACGTGACCCCTCTGCATGAGCACACCTCCTAACCCCTGCAAGGAAGCGTCCGTGTACACAACGAACCCGCCACTACTGTCAGGAATGGTGAGCACGGCAGCCGAGGTCAACCTCTCCTTCAGCTCCAGAAAACACGCCTCACAGGCATCTGTCCAAGCCAAAGGCACGTCCTTCCGGGTCAACTGTGTCATAGGGCGCGCAATCTGCGAAAATCCTCTGATGAACCGTCTGTAGTAGCCAGCTAGTCCCAGGAAACTACGGATCTCAGTGACTGAACGCGGTCTCTCCCACCTGAGCACTGCCTCGACCTTGGCTGGGTCCACCGCCAAGCCGTCTCCAGAGATCACATGACTCAAGAAGGTCACCTCCCTCAACCAGAACTCGCACTTGCTGTATTTGGCATACAGCCTGCGTCGCCTTAGAGTGTCCAAAGCCATCCGCAAGTGCTGTCCGTGCTGTGTCCAATCTCTAGAATAGATGAGTACATCATCTATGAAAACCACCACGAACTGGTCCAAGTACGGTCTAAACACCCGGTTCATTAGGTCCATGAAAGCAGCGGGGGCATTGGTCAGCCCAAACGGCATGACCAAAAACTCGTAGTGTCCGTACCGGGTGCGGAAAGCTGTCTTGGAGACGTCGGTCTCCCTGATCCTCAACTGGTGGTATCCAGACCTCAAGTCTATCTTGGAAAACACCGTGGCACCCCGCAACTGGTCAAACAAATCGTCAATCCTCGGCAGCGGATATCTGTTCTTGATGGTGACCCTGTTCAGCTGTCGGTAGTCCACACAAAGACGTAGGGTCCCATCCTTCTTCTTCACAAACAGTACCGGGGCTCCCCAGGGAGACGCACTGGGCCTCACGAAACCTTTCTCCAGAAGGTCCTGCAGCTGAGACTTGAGCTCTCGTAGCTCAAGCGGTGCCATCCTGTATGGCGCGGTGGAGATGGGGCTGGTCCCTGGTACTAGTGAGATCTCAAACTCGATCTCACGCTCGGGCGGTAGTCCTGGTAACTCGTCTGGAAACACGTCAGGGTACTCTCTAACCACCGGGATGCTCTGGAAGTCTGCCACAGGACTGGGCTCTGCCACCACACAGGCTAGGAAGCCCTCACACCCCTGGCTCAAAAGTCTCGCCGCCCGAAGTGCCGAAATGCACCTGAAACCTCCGTCCACTGGCTGTCCGTGAAACTCGAAAGAAGGCAACTCCGGAATGGAGAAGACAATCTTCCTCTCAAAACAGTCCACCAAGGCATGGTAAGCGGACAGCCAATCCATCCCCAGAATCACTCCAAAGTCCTCCATCTGGATCATAATCAGGTCAGCTGGCAGGCTATGTCCTCCGACGCTGACCTCGCAATCCGTGTACACCTCCTCAGCTACAAACAGCTGACCACTCGGACCTCTGATTACGAATGGATTCTCTAACAGTGTCTAATCCTGGTCCAAACTAACTGCGAAACTGGCTGCGATAAACGAGTGCGTAGCGCCGGAATCGAAAAGCGTGTAAACGAGTATGCTAGAAACTGAAACCATACCTGCTACCACCGATCCCGAAACTCTGGCGTCCCTGTGTGTTAGGGCGTTGATACGCCCCTCAGCTCTAGGTGCGAACTAAGCAGCCACACTCTGCGTCGGATGGGTAGGTGTTGGCCGGTACCCTCCTTGCAACTGTTGTCCTCCTCCTCATGCCTGGGAACCGCGGCCTCCTGCGCGCCCTCAAGTGCTCTGTGCGGGGAGTATCTGCTGAACTCCTACCCTAGATGGGCAGTCCCTCCTGACGTGGCTCGGCTGGCCACACTGGTAGCAGAGGGGAACCCGACTCCCGCCCTCAGTGGGTCCCTGCTGTCGACTAGGCAGGGGTCCGGTGCTGGCGACTGGCCCCTGTCGAGGGCCCCCAAAGGCCACTGATGGCCCTGCACAACGTGACGGCTCTCCTGCGGACGCCACGTGTCTCCGTTCTTGCCGGCCCTGTGAGAAGTCTGGCTGAAAGGGCCTCTTCCGCTCGCCGTCGATCTCTCGCGCGGACGGGTTGGTCTCCTCGTAAGTCATAGCTGCCTCTACCACCCTTGAAAACGTAGGCAGCTTCAGGGGTTTGACATACCCCCGGATCGCAGGCCGGAGCCCCTCGGTGAACCTCCAAAGGCGCTCCTCCTCAGTGGCTACCGTTGTCGCTGCAAAGCGGGACAGCTCCAAGAAACGCGTGCGGTACGCGCTCACAGTCATCGTCCCTTGGCGGAGAGTGTGGAACTCCCGCCTCCTCTGGTCCTGCCACGTCTGGGGAAAGTACTGCTCACAGAAGAGGGTGATGAACTGGTCCCACGTCAGCTCGTCCCTCTCCTGTCCCCGGACCGCCCTCCACCACCGGTGTGCCGCACTCTCCAGCTGGTACGTGGCAAAGGCCACGCGGCACTCCACCGGGGGGCGAAGGGTGTCGAAGATCTTCTCCAGCTGCTCAAGCCAGTCCTCTGCCTCGGTCGGGTCCTCATCCCCCTTGAAGGAGGGGGGCTTCAGCTTTCGGAACTGTCCGAAAAGCTCGAAGTGGCGCTGTAGGGGAGGTGCTGGTGCACCTCCAGGCGAAGGTGCCTCGTGTACAGAAGTGTCGGAGGAAGGTGGGGGTGGCAACGGCCCATCCCCTCCCTCGTGTCCAGCGCCGTGTCCGTCGCGTGGTCCCACAGAGGACTCCCCCTCTGCAGCCCCAGGAGGAGGCGCTTGGGGCGGTGGGTGGAGCTCCTCTCGTACAATATCTCGTATCAGTCTGGCGAGATCCTGGGCCTGGATGCCCGGGAGTGGTGGCTGGTCCACCGAGACGTCAACAACAGCACGTCCACCTCGCCGACCTCGCCCTCGGCCGCGCCCGCAGCCAGTCTCGCTAGTCTCGCGACGAGGCATTTCCTGCAAGGAGACGCGAAACAAAACGGAAACGTCAAAACAGACGGTACCTAACAAAACTTCTAAGAGCTCATGTCAAGAGATATGTTGTGGTGGCTACTCTAGCTATAAACATGTGAATTGGTTATTTTCCAGTCAGTTGATTCACTTCTCGGGACGACCTTGCTCTGATACCATCTTGTAACGACCCGGTTCCCGAGTCCCTACGAGACACGAGAACCGGACCGACTCGACTAATCCCAAGAGCTAGTCGTCCAACGAGGAAGTAACCAAAAGAGCAGTAAAATAAACCACATTCAGCATGAATATAACTAACAGTAAGAAAGTACAGCAGTAAGGAAAGAAACTACTACAGTATATACCACCACAACAGTAGAACAACATTTATCATATAACATGAACTGCAGGTAAAGAAAAGTACAGCGGAAACAAGAACTACTCACTATAATGGAAACAAAGAGGTACAAAAGACAGTGGTAACTCTACTGGAACCTACTCGGCCCAGCGTCCTCTGCAGCCGCTGACCCTGGTTGCTCAACACCTGGTCCTGAAAAAGGTAACGAGTGTAACACGTCAGCAAAACGCTGAGTAGAGTGGCAACTAAAACTAAAGACAACAGTAGAGTGTACAGTAGCTGTTATGTTCTATTACTTTCTTTATTCACATTTTTCAATTGTCTCACTATTTCATTTATTCCCCAGATCTTTTTCTTGATCTCGAATGTTCCTCGTGGGAACGATCTTGATTGCAGTCTTTTCCGAAAAGTAGAAGTAGCACGTGGTGCTCTCCTGGCTGGGAGAGTCCCCCGTGGTGATCCTACCCTCAGTCAACCACCCCAAGGTCACTGACAGACGTAACGGTGACTACGGCACGCGCGATAAATGCACAGGTAGCTAACCCGTACTGGCACGCGGTCAGTCATTTCCGTTAACGGGTGCGCCCAAAGCACAGCACAGAACCAGTCCAGGGCAGAGCCCTCTCAGTAACAGGGGTCCAACCCCTCCACAGTAACCAAACCGGGGCCTTGCCCCTCCACAGTCCGCGCACCCTCGCCTGACTACCCTGGTTTGCCCCAGCGGGCCTAACAAGTCGGTGTGGGAGGCTAGCAGAACCCCGGGGCCCGTGGGGTAGCTAGTACCTCCCTACACTAGTAGCTCTCCTCGGTACTACGTACGCGAGGGCCAGTAAGTCGGTACAGAGTGGCCAGTCCTAACCCCGGGTCCCTGGGGCGGCTAGCTCCGCTCTGCACTAAACAGGGGGGTAGTTGCTCTCCTTGGTACTCCGTACTCAAGGGCCAGCTCACTTCCCCAATACTATTCCATTCACCTTCCAGGAGTTCTACTCCTACTTCCCCGTAGGGTTCCATCCTTTTTACTCAAACGTCCAGGTTTCACTTTCCAGTTTCACATTCTTACAATCCATGTTCTCAACCACGTTATTTATTCACAACAGGCAGCTGTTAATTCAAATTACAGGCAGCTTTATATCTCTTTCCATTTTCCAAGACTGCAGTATTATACATTCCACTAGTTTTTTCCCATCCTAGGATTCATGCCATATCCTAGGATCTATCATACAATCTAGTTTTCCAGCCCTAGGATTCATGCAACACCTAGGAGCTATCATATATTTCTCATTCCTAGGATTCATGCAATGTCTTAGGTTCTAGTTATGGTTCCATACTTTAACAGATTTTATTAATAACTTAAAGCCACTCTACCAGGTACAAGGGGAGTAATGGGGGCGTGATCGGGAATCCCGCGTGCCTCCGTGACTCCCAAGACTGCAGCTGAAGGAGGTCCTATCACAAGGATCAAACACAAGGAGTGTCTCAAAACAGTGTATAGCTACTGTAGACGGGTAGAGGAATTAATTCTGAAAAGAACGCAACTCGAATCGTGGAAAATGGAACCCGAACGGGCCCTAAACGGGTCAAAAACGACGACACTGTGCAAAATCAAACGTCTGGAACTTCTTCCAGACGTCTTAAAAAGTGGATCAGAGAATTACCTGTTCAGCGTGGTTTCCCAGACGTCCAGAAGTCTGCGGGGACGTCTGGCCTATCTCCCAGATGTCCGATGGTCACCTCGGACGTCTGGAGGTCACTCCCGCCGTCTGGTACAACAGACAGACGTCTGATTCGCGTTGGATGGCGAATCACCGAGCCTGCGCACACCCATCTCCCTCCCTCAGTACGGTCAGTTGACAGGATGGAAGAAGAAGACGGAAAACTCACCTTTCAGACGACTGGAAGATCTACCAGACGTCGCCCTCGCCATCTGTCTATCAACCAAGACGTTCGATTCTGGAAATTTTTCCAGAATAGGGCACCACTTGGCTTCCGCTCGCGACGCTGCCCGCGTCGCACCTCGCGCGCCTGCTGCTCAGACCACAGCAGTCCCCCCTCCGCGTCGCTCCGCGCCCCCTGCGCCCTCCGCCAACCGGCCCTAGCAGCCCCGGCGAGCTCGCCCACACGGCAGAGCTCCGCTCTCGCACGCAGCACCTCCTCCGCGCTCACTGCGGCCGCTGCTGCCGCCCTCGCGCTCGCGCTCACGCTCACTGGCTGAAGGAGAAGAGGGAGGAGACGGTGGAGACGACGGGAGGGAGTGCGTGGCCTTTTAAGGCCGCGCGAGGAGGAGAGAGAGGATGCGGCAGGTGTCTGTAGCCGCAAGGAAGAGGGAATCACCGAATATCCGGTCTGCGCGCTCAGGCACGCAGACGACTCGCGCGTGTCAAAATTAACGGATTTCCAGATGTCTGGAAGCGATCCTAGACGTCTGATCAGACGTCTGGACCACCTCCCAGGCGTCTTAAAATACGTTTGGGGCACGCGTTCGTTACAGCAACTCTGGCAAACTTCCACCACCTCATCCGACTTCCTCCATCCATTTTTATCAGCTCTGGAACTCCGCCAAAGTCAACCGCATCTTCTGATAAGCGCTGACTAAGGAGCTCTCTTCTACTTCACCTCACAACCGCCGCCGGAGATCTTTCAACAACCCTTTGATTTCCTCCTCCATCATGAGCCGTCGACGGAGATCCTCTAACCCCTTCGTCCAGGTAACAGTAGACTAGGAGTAGGAGTAGGATAGTTTAGTTAGTTAGTTACGTAGACTAGATAACTATAATGTTAAAATTAGATTTCATCTTCCTTAACTCCGGCGAGCTCCTTGAGCTTGTCATGAGCATTAATTTCATCTTTTTGAATCACTGTCCACATTCTTCTATCTTCCATGATCATTTCTATCACTATTAATTACTAATTTGATCACTAATTCGCCTAAACCACTTCCACCTCCACCGACTACTTCTGTTGTCTATGGCAGCAGTAGTTGACCTAATTTCCACCTCCATTGGGTCCTCCATTATCTTTTCATCTTCTAAGGATCCTAATCATCGCTATAATTTGATTAAATACCACATATAAATTAAATGCCTAAATCTAATTAAGCTCCTGAGCTCGCTGTCAATGGTAGCTCAGGAGTAGTTGAAATCTTTAATTATATATATATTTATGATCGCAAACATCTGTTGACTGTTTTCTCCACTCAATTGAGTGGGAAAACAAGTCCTGAGTATTAACCAACTCAGATTCTTCAAGAATAGAATTCACTGTTAAATCTTAATTTTAATGATCAATTGAAGAAATTAACTTGATCCTGAGGTTCCTTGTGACCTCAAGAACCTTTTCAAGTCATTAATGGCACAAATTCTCATTCTGTACACAATTTTCTCTTTTTCTGGACTCATCGGAGCTCCGACGAGCTCCGACGAGTAAAAATTGATCTTCAGCCTATAGAATTTGGTGAGAAGCTCCAGATTGATGAATTGAGGTTCACTGATCATGTTGAGTTTGTTTATTTGAGATTTTGATGACTGGAGCTTGAGATATGTATTCATCTTCTCCAACTCCGATGGAGTTGGAGAAGTCTGACAGATAGTTTCAAGATGCATTTAATAGGTCTAGAAGCTTCAGTGCCGTGAACTGAACTCATTGCTATCCTTAGATCACTATAACAACCTCTGGGTTGTTCTAAAGAAGAAACCACTTCAGAAGCTCAGGCGACGAGCTTAAAACCCTAGAATCTTCAGTTAAAACACCTATTTTAGGGTCTGAGCATGTTCCTGAGATTGAAAGGAAGTTGTTTGAGGCTTTAATTCCCTAAGAAAAGATTTAAATGAGAAAGTCAAAATTTGAGGTTCTACAGTCAAACTTGAGTTTGATTCTTCGATTCTGGATTTAATCTGCTGCATTGATGAGTTTAAATAGATTCTGAGATGTCTGTGAATGATTTTAAAGTGATTTGAGTGAGCTCTATAGTTAATTAGATTGGATTTCAATTTCTACCAGTTTGGGTTGTTTTTGAACCCAAACTGTTGGCAGTGAGTTTTTGATGAGTTTTGATTGTAAATTCTCTCCAAATGAAGTTATAACAACCTCTAGAAGTTGTTTTGATTGATTAAACATGTCTTTAGTTGTCTGTTAGATCATTTCTATATCCGAATCACACTTCTTGAAGCTTCCAGAGAAGCTTTAAGCTTCTGTACATTTCCTGAAGCTCCAGAGACCTCAAAGCATACACTAGTAGTTGCGGAAATAACCTTAGAAACCATTTAGCACTTCAATTGGAAGCTTAAGTCCAGTCTGTGGACTTAGAACTCATAAATTCCATTTCCAGGCCATTTTATATCGTAGAAACCTGTAGATTCACCCTTCAAATCGAAGAGCATAACTTTCCCTTCACATTGAATTGACACTACAATCTTGTAGAGCAACTCAAGAGCTTTCCAACAAGCTTTTATTTGCTTGGAATGGGGCTCTGAGCTAGGAGAAATCATCACTTGAAGTTTGCTCTGGGAGGGGTTAAGTTAGTCCCACATCGACTAGTTCTAAGTGACCGCCTGGGTATAAAACTCTTTTGTTGTATAAGCAGTTCAGTCGTCAGCGCTAAACGCATGATTACCGATTGAGCATGAGCATGTGTGTGTGTGGGCACGTATGTGCCTGCGAGTGTGTGCGCCTGTGGCGTGCGGATGTGTGGCCCTGGGAGGGCGTGCGCAGGGCTTAGGAGGCATGAGCCAGTTTGGCTCGAAACTCTGAACCGGAAATAAATCGAAATATAATTGAATCAGGCTTGGACCTAGTAGGGTCTAGTCCTACCTTGAAAAGGGTGCTGTGTATCCCCGAATGGTCCAAGCAGCCAACTAAATAAACCCAATTTTTGGTTGAAGAGAAAAAAACCTGGTTCAGCTTAAGGCTAAGTGTTAAGGAAAATGCTAAGGAGCAAAGGCGAGAAAGAGAAGGAATGAAGGTTGCTAAGGAAAGGCTAAGTTCTAAAGGCTCATAACGCAAAAGCAGAAGGAAAGCAAAGGAAGAGAAAGGAGAAGGAAGATAGAAAGAATTCGTAAGAGAAAAGAAGGAACAGGCAATAGAGAGACAAGGCAGAGAAGAAAAGAAAAGAGGAAGAAGAGAAGAGCTTGAGAAATATAAGAGGAAAATAAGAGAAAGAATAAAGAGAAAAGGAAAAGATTAAGAGAAGATTAAAAGAAAAAAGAGAAAGAGAAAGAAAGAGAAAGGTTAAAGAAGAAGAACAAGAGAGAAAGGCTGAAGATAAAGGAAAGAAATGGTTTTTCTTGCATTATTTTTTTAATTCCTTTTTGATTTAAATGTTGTAATAAGGCATATTTCAAATAGAAAAACTTATATTGCCTTAATCTCTTGGAATAAATAGAAATTAACATGTTTACTTGTTGTTAAAGTAGATCATTTGTGTAAATATGTTTTCTTATGGAATTTTGCATATTTCTTAAATTTAAATCATTAGGCAAAATTCATGTTGTTAAAATTAACTTAATTATACCTCCTATGAGTTGTTGAAACTGCTTGGTGAATTCTGAATAAATTATACCTCTCAGCGAACGACCTGGACTCAACCAGTTAAAAGTAATAAAATATAAAATGTTAGGTTAACTTGACCCTATACTACTCAGCCGACACAAATTCGAGTTAACTTAAGTTACTTTCTTCTACACATAATTAAGCACAATTAACTTAATTAACTGTGTTGAGAGAGAATGCATCACGCACCAGTAGCCCATGGCCACTACGGCCACACCTCAACCTCGCTGCAACCGCGAAACGCTACGACAGCGAGCGTCGCCACGACTGCGCCACCTCGACTGGGACCGTCGTGACCGGTCTCAACAAGTGACGAGAGGTGGTGCATGTTGAGGAGAAGCTTCGATCAACGAAGACGAGTGGTCCGGAGGGAGGAGGTGGGCGATCCAGAGGTGGAGGGGCCCCGATCGACCATCCCCATAATTGAAACAAGGGTTTTTTTCGCTTGGGAGAGGGGGAAGGGGCCATGTCGAACTTTTGATGGATTGAGAACTTCTCTTGGTCTTCTTCTTCCTCCCTTTACTTTGATTCCCTCTTATCCTTCTTTCCCCTACCCCTTATGTCAACCCACCTAAATCTAGCCCACCACCACTGGACACCACTCGATGCTACCTATCCCCTTCTCTGAGTCCTTGCTCCTGACATGCATATTTAGCCTCCAATTACATCGCATTGCTTTTGGCCACTTTACACCACCATTGTCCAAACCTCCTACTCCATGTCTCACTGCATAAGAACCACATCATTGGACGCTCCTTTTTAGTATATGCTTCCTTTACACGCTCCTTCCATGCATCCACTTTTCCCACCAACCACTCATAGTGCCCTTAGTCATAGTTCCAAATTTGTTCCAGCCATTATGAAAGTACACTAGAGGGGAGAGGAGGGTGAATAGTGTAATTAAAGAAATGTCTAAACAAAAATTTGCAAAATCACAACCACACAAATAGACACCAAGATGTTTAGGTGGAAACCCCAATTGGGTAAAAACCACCACCTAAGTCAACCTGACTTAGGATTTCTGATTACCAAGTGATCAATGATAAGCCCATATTTGTGAGCTAATTAAATGTGTAAATGCCTAAGCATTAAGGTAACACATTCATTTAGATAGTATGCATTGGTATGTAAATAAGTTCGAATATAAGTTGGCTTATATGCATTTCACATGCATTGTTAGGAATAATAACTCATTTAGTAAACTTTGTAGGTTCAAACATAAATTTTCCAATATTATTTGTTTATTGATTTCATCTTTACGGATGCATGCTGGTGGCTGACGTTACGAGGGAGGATGCCATTGAAGATTACCATTGAAGCAGTCGGGAAGAGCAGATCTGACCTTAATGGGCACGACGCTCCACCCTATCCAATTGGTTTGAAATCCATCCAACCACTATAAGAAGAGCAACAGATCACCGAGCTTGGGTAGGCCACCACCCTCACTCCAGCACTGTGCAGAGGTTCAAGCTCATTCGTCTCACCACCGTCGACCTTGACCGTGGCAGTCTGCTCTACTATCGTGGGCGTGCCTCGTGATAGGACGCACCGCCAAATCTGAGTAGCTACACTACCGTGAGAACACACAGGTGTGCACTCCACTGTGATCCATTGTCCACTGCACCATCAGCCATGACCCACGCACCCTCCATAACCTTTGCCACGTCATCCAAGTACGGTTAAGTCATCCGGAAAGGTTCCCGGATGTCTAAAGACCTAATGCACCACTATTCATCTTCTCCTCTCTTTCTTCTTCTTCCCCATTTTCCTTTTCCTCTGTTTTCTCCTCCAACTCAACGAAGCCCATCACCTCCAATGCCAACAGCCACCAACCACTACCTCTTCCTTTACTAAGCACAACCGCGCCGCCCTCCTCGCCACCTCCTGCAGATCGTGCAACCACCTCCAGCACTCCACTCGACGCACCACTCTCCCCACGCCTTCCTGTGCTCCACGCCCGGCAACGCCCACTGCCTGCTTGTGCACTCCCTCGCGCGTCACCTGCTGCTAGCCTTAGCTCCTCGCCAACACCCTCCCTAAGCGTGTGCGCTCCTGCAGCAGCAGCAGCCACCACCACCTCTCCCTCGACTCCAATAGTAGCAGCAACAAACCACTACCGCTGCTCCTGTCTGCTTCATTCGGCCGGCTCCAGTCACGCCAAAACTTGCCGCCATCCCCACTGGATGCGGCTCAAATCACTCAACCTTCGGTGTGCTCCTCGTGGCCAACCCTCTGATAAACGACAGCTTATCATCATTCTTATGTATAAAAACAAACCCAGCTCTTAGAATTTTGCTCCGTAAATGGGTTTTTGGGCTGCATTTAGGCATTAACTAGGTTAGGCATGCATTGCATTTTCTTTTGTTGTTTTAATGTGTTTTTGTGTGTTAGGGATGAATAGATATACAGATCCCTAAAACCCTAGCACTCAAGAAGGCAAATGGTGAAGGTAGAGCTCAGACTAACTGGAACTCAGCTTGATCCAGCTCACCACAGCTGGAACCTAGCTCACTTGGACTAGGGTTAGCTCATTCCAGCTCCATTCAGCTAATCTCAGCTGAATGGCAGCTTAAGAGAGCTCATCTTAACTCACCCTAGCTCAGGTCAGCTCAGATCCAGCTCAACCTAGTGGAGTCTAGCTCATCTCAGCTCCCACTAGTCCACAGGGAGCTCTAGCTAGCTCAGCTGAGTTGACTGGAGTTCACCTCATCTCAGATCCAACTGTATCCAACTCCACTCAACTCTAGCCAGCTGAAGAACTCATCCCAGCTCAGGAAGCTCAAGTCCAGCTCCCGGAGACTCAGCTTAGCTCAACTCAGTTGAGCTAAGCTACCTTAGTTGCCTCAACCAGCTTGATCCTCCCTGGGAGCACCAGACCCTGCTCACCTCAGCACATTATGGTAGAAGCCAGCTCACTTTAGCTTGGCTTAGCAGCTAGCAAAGAACTAGCAAGCTAAGCCAGCTAGATTAGCTCCATGCCAACCTTTTCAACAGCTGCCAGCTCCAGTTCTAGCTCCAGACTTCTCCTCCTCAGCTCCTCTCTTCAAACCCTAGCTCTAATACCTCCTCCTCTACTCCATAGCTAGTTAAGCTAGCTTAGCTTAGCTTATCTTAGCTAGCAACCAGCTCCTTGGCCATCCACCACCTTCAACTCAACCCTAGCTAGCTCCACCAACTTAAGCCCTACCTAAGCTAGCTATCCTACTCCAAGTTGGCGCTACCACCTAGCCACCTCTTCACCCCATCATCAGCACCAAAAGGCACCAAATTTGGCGCCAAAACCTAACCCTAACTACCCCCCTTTTTGGCGCCAACATCCACCCCCATATCCACCATACACTTAACCCTACAACCCATCCTAGCCACCCACCTACCCCTCCTAGAACCCTACTTGGAGCCACCTAAGCCCCCCTTCTAGAAGCCATTTTGGCACCAACTTCAAGGGGTGCCACCACCCATAACCACCCCCTAGGTGTCCCTTGGGTTGGCGCCAATTGCCCTTAGCCATAGGATCCCCAACCACCTCCATCTTCCCATCTTAGGCCTCCATTTCAAGAGTCACCTTAGCCCCCTAACTACTCTATATAAATCCACCACCTACCACCATTTTAGAGCATCCTCCATTAGTGTTTACTTCCACCTACATCCACCTATACCTACGGACAAGGAGGAGTAGAGAAGAAGATTAAGGGGTCACATCACCAGCCCCTTTGGTGCCTTCTTCTCCCCACTCTCTTCAACTTGGGCCACGCCAAGGAGGAGGACCTTTCCATCTCAAGGAGGACGGCCAGGCAAAGGAGAAGGACCTAGGGTGGACGTCCACCCTTGGAGAAAAGCTTAGGGCACGCCCCCTTAGGGATTGCTTTGGAGGACATCAATTTGGTGGATCTTTCAGAGACAAAGAGTTGGAGCACTTTTTTTCAAGCCCAGGAGCTACTAGGCTTGGAGCAAGGAGCCTCCCCTCTTCATCAATTTTTAAAGGATTAGTGTTTCTTTACTTTGTAGTTATAATTCTAGTTGTAGAAGCTTTCCTCTACTAGGGTTTTTGTACAACACTTTCTTATTAATCAAGTTGCCTTCTTTAGTTGCATTCTTAATTGCTTTGTTTTTAGCATTCTTCACTCCCTCTCCCTAATTATTCTAAGCCTCCACTTGCCTAGAGTGAGCTTAGGGAGATGCTCTACTTGCCACTTTAGGAGTAGTGTATTGAGTTAAGTGTTAGTCACTTTCTCGCCAACAATTTCACATGTTGCCTTAATTTCAAAAACATAAAAATGATATATTGAAAAAGACCAAAAAGAAAGTTGAGATTTATATTCCAAGCAAGAGATTTAATTTTTGCAAACTTGCCTCCTTGGACTACCCTAGATACCCCACTATCTAGGAATATAAATTTAAAAGAGAATCTATTTTTGTGCGTTGTAATGACTTAAAACCCTAAATTAACAAACCGCGCAAAAACACAATCACCGTCCTCTCCTCTAGGTGCAGGCTCAAGGAGAAGCCATTCCATTATTTTGCTACAGTAGAGGTGGTATTAGTATTTACGTGCCTATGCCATTTCCAAACTCATTTTTTGTATTTCATTATTTGAGTGACATTTCATGTGTCCCCCTTTATTTTGTCATGATTGCTAAATCAAGATGCACTTTCATTTAAACTCATATCAAATGCAGATTTTGAAGTTGTTTCTTGGTGAAATTATTTGTGAACAATTGTTATTGACTTTTACGAGTTTTTAATAGGCACGTGCCTCCCTGTGGACACGACCCACCCTCTCGAGTGGTTTATTTTAATTATTTTGTTAAGCGACGTTCCACCACCTTGAAACTAAAACGACGCGTCATTTTATGTGCGAAACAACAATGAAAGAGAAAATCGTCTTTTCAATCAACAATGCACTATCCACACTGAAAGTTCCCTACTAGGAGGGGGTGACGTAATAATTGCGGAAATAAAATATATAAAGCAATCTCACAAAATAAGCAATCACAAAATGTGCACAAGTAATTTTTAGGTGGAAACCCAAACCGGGTGAAAACCACCACCTAACCCTCTCGAGTTAGGATTTTCCGATCAACCTAGTTGATCAAATCCACTAAACCGAATCACTTAAAACGAGGGTGATTCAACCTCAATACAACCACGCTACAAGTACGAGGGTAGCGTTCCTCAACCCCTTCTCTCCACGAGAAGGATTTTGTCCCACGAAGGAGACGGGAATTCGCAAAGCGAATACCCAACCAAAATAACAAAGATAAAATAAAACAATAGGTCCTATAGAGCCAACAAAGTAATTAAGAACCTAGCTTCTATAGGAATAAGGAAACTCCCCTTTGCAAGGAGTGCGTCGAGGATGACGCGGGTGCGTGAGCCACGCAACGGCGCAATGTCGCTCTCGTGAACAACGGCAGGAGAGCGGGTGCGCGAAGACTTGATGCTCTCAAGAGAATGAAACTAGAGCTTGGAGAGCAAGGGCCTCAATTGGACACAAGAGAGTGGAAGTATGTTGCTTAAGTGTGTCTTGTGTTTTTCTAAGTGTATATCTTGTGTGTTTTTGTGTTGCAAAGGCTCCCCTCTATTTATAGAGGCCTTAGGAAGGCTTTGGAAGGCTTAAGAAAGGTTCTATAGCCGTTGGGAACAAAGCCCAAGAGAATCAGGCCGAAATCAGGACAATGATTACATTTGACAGGGTTATCAGACGTCTAACTCTGGCATCAGACGTCTGGAAGGCCACTTTAAGACGTCTGATTCCAAGGTCAGACGTCTGATTCTATGCGGGTTTCTCCCTGACTTGAATCAGATCTAAACAGGGTTTTTGTGCAAGTCCATCAGACGACATACAGGACGTCTGGCACTATGTATGGACGTCTGGAAACCTACTTTTACTGTGGGAATTGATTTCCAAACGTTGCAACGGCTAGAAAATCTCTGAGAAGAGATTTTGGGTCAGCCGAGGCAAAACGGTCAATTATCACACGTCTGGGAAGACCTATGGACGTCTGATAAGGCTCTAACGGTCATATACTGCCGTGCTTGCTAAGTTAGCCAACGGTCCACTATCTGGACGTCTGGCAAGTCCATCAGATGTCCTCTAAGACGTCTGGACTAAGGTCTGGACGTCTGATTTCATCAGACAGAAAACTAAGTCCAGCCTAAAAGGTTATCAGACGTCTGAAACAACAGTCAGACGTCTTAAAATACTTTATCAGACGTCTGATTTTGGGATTAGACGTCTGGAAATGCTGTTTGAGCCCTATATTGGTTTTCTAAGTATTCTACAGAAAACCTAAGTATCCTAGGGTTGTGCAGGTGTTCCTAGGACTACTTTTAGGGTACTTTGAGGCTCTTTAACATAATGTTCTAAGGAATCAAAAAGAGCAAGAAAATAAAGACAAAAGATACATGAAAGGATAAAAAAGAATCTATCCTATTCTTCTTGTCTTCCATCTCCAATCTTTCGCTCCACGCGAACCTCCTCTGTTTTCCGTCAAGCTCCTCCAATCCGTCCTGGATGCGAGCTCGAACTCCGTCTAAACACGTCCACATTTGCGATTGACCTGAAATCTAGGACTCAAATTGCAAATGTTAAATAACACGTGTTTTGTTATCATCAAAACAAATGATCGTGGTGCTCTAGCACCAACACACACCACTTTGAATGAGGGTGGTGTACCTCAATTACAAACCCACCTTCGATCCCGAAACGGAGGTTTTACCCTTCCACTAGGAAGAGAATGGGACCCAACAGAGCGGATACACTTGATTTTAGGACAAATGTTCCAATGAGGATATATCATATGTCTAAAACTAAAATCAGACGTCTAAATTTGAAGGAAAGGTTCTTGGAACACTTCTTGATCCATCATATCTTCTACATGGGTCTTGTGTCTAAATGCTAGATGTCTGTAAGATGTCTGGAGATCCCGTTGGATGTCTGATACAAATAATAAGCCTCGAGAATTGATTTTCAAAGAATCTAATGAATGAGGTCATTATGAAAAATCAATCTTTAGGTTAGAATTAGCCTAACGCCTATTTATTAGACGTCTAGTAATGTTTCTAGACATCTAAAGATATTAGTAAAATACTTCTTAAGTGTCTCGAGAAGATATTATTCTGACAAAACTTAATTTAAGTTAAGATTAGGCCTAACGATCCATTATTGGATGTTTGAGACCATGTTCAGACATCTCCTGAGGACCTTAGACATTTGAGGCATAAGGTAGACGTCTAATATACTAAAGTCAAAATTTGTGAATGTAGGTCATCCAGATATTGGACGTTTGATTAATTTATCAAATGACTTAAAATGAAACGTCAAGCATTTAATGAATGAGTTAGACATATGATATTTGTGTATAGTGTGGATTCTGAGTTAGGATTTGGTTCTAAGGTTTTGCCTAAGTGTTGAGAGACTAAGGGTGAGAATCTTACATCTTATTAGGGGTCTTTTACAATACTTCAAAACACAATAAAAATAAGAATTACAATTGATAAGTTCATTTCAATGGATTATAAGTAGGCTTTAGTTAGTTAAATCCCACATTATATGATACATTAGTGTATGAATTAACTATGGAATAAGTGCATGAATATGATTTAGTCATATTCACATTTCTTAGCATAATGTGCCAACTTATGTAGTATAAATAATTATTTGCTTCTACTTTATTTGCAGGAATATTGATATAGCCGAATAAGGAAGAGAGCCTCTAAAGAAATTCCAGAGGCACTCAACCTTGCCTGTAAATTTCCCTTTCCAAAAGGGTGAACGACCACCTTGCATGACTTGAAAGTGGGATCTAATGGAGGTTGTCCCCTTTGCATTCAAGGCCTCCTTGCAATTTGAATATATGCTAAATTAGGAAGAGCAAGATCCACAATTTGTGGGTTTAGATTTGAAGCAAATGGGGGCTACCATATAAGACCTCTTGGAGGCCAAAAGGGCATTCTTCATCCCTTCGCCAACGCAAGAAAGAAGAGAGAAGAAGAGAAGGGGTCGTTCCTTCTTTCTCCTTCCAGCACCCTCTCCATTTCCATGGGTATGGAGTGCCCAACCTCTGCATCGACGTACGGCAATCCTTGAGGAAGGGGTGATGAGGAGTGGCTGATCATAGCTAAAACTCCTAAGTTAAGCTAGAAACTAAGTTAAACACTACATTATTAACACAAGAAATGGGTCAAGTGTGGAAAATAACAAAATGACCTAAAACAACAAATTGTTGTTAAAAATGCACAATTAGGTCACCAAATGAGATATGTTATTACTAAATGTAATTTGATGATCCAATTGCAAATTGAACACATCTTTGAGCTCAAAAGTTTAAATTAAAAGTGAAATCATATTCCAAAATGTTCAATTAAGCTTCAACAAAAACTTCATGGCATTTGGACATCATTAGGATCCTGCATTATTGACATTGCATATAGGTCCTTCATTTCCTTACATTTTATGCATACAAAACTTTCCAGGGACTCTTTTGCAAGCTGCCAGGGACCTATGTGCAAGACCTAAGGATCACGCTACCACCTTTTTAGCCACTTATGGGCTTGTATGCAATTCTTCTAGCATTTTGTCCTTAGTGGGTTTCCTTGCCATTAACCCAACTCACCTGACATCACACGCGCTACTGTTCCTCATGAAGAACTTGAAGAACAGGAGTCGTTGATTCCTTGCATCCACGATCCTATGGTTGATCCCATTCCAAACTTCACACGCGCTCGCATGTAGCTTCACCATGCTTCCTAGATCCCATCTAACGGTGGGATTCGTCTCTAAACCTTCCTGCCCTCCTCTCGAACCCATCCCACCATACACCCTAATCCCATCTAATCTCACCATTGCGATGATTGGAAACACTCCTTCAGCTACTTAAGAAGCTCCTTGGGTTCGCGCGATGCCTATCAGCTCCCTCCTACCTTCTCGAGCTGAGCATTTTGTCCTCTTCAGTTTCCTCTCCCCATACTACCCCTATTCCTCTGCCTACGCAGTGGAATTGCACCTCCTACGACCTCTCCTCGCCACTAAGGATATCATAGCACCTGAAGGCGACATTGAGCTTCACTTGCAAGCTTTCAGACTATTGGAGATCCTCCCCCATTCGTTGCTGCAGTCACCAGCTGTAGTTCTCTTTACGGGTTCCATTCTTCCATATAGATTAGGTTTTCCAACTTTCTAGAGTAGATTTAAAGTATTAATTAGTGTACTGTAGAGTAGTTAGGTGTAGTTTAGATGATGAATTGGATGAATGATTAGTTTAGATTAGAGTTAGATTAGATTAGATTGATTTCATCCTTTTTGATAAATTCAGATCAGAGAGGTGATTTCCCACTTCCACTTCAATCCCCTGATCTTCCTCCACATCTCATTTCCCTCATTCACTAAATTTCTCGCATTGTATTCGCCAACCACCCATTTTTTAGAGCATCAAATGAGATCTGATGCTCTTGAGCATTCAGATTTGATTTGGGTGCCCCATTTCATTTGAGGGTCACTCCATTCATTCCACCTAATCACAATGACCCTCACATGGTTCTGAATGAAGTAATTCATGGTTTTTGAAAGATTTGAAGATTTGAGATTCAATTTTATTAGATTTCATTGAATGATCTAAACTTTCTCCTTACGCTGTCTATGGCCCACGAGAGAAATTAGATCAGAATTTTTCTTGGTTTTTGAGCTCAACAGCAACTGTAGCTGAGATAGCAACAACTGCATGAATTTGATGGCAGCATGGAAGTAATTTTTAGCTGTTGAACTTAAAACTACGATAGTAGAAGTTTTGGTAGCAACTTAGTTTGAATTGCAGCGAAATCAGCTGATGAATTAGCAGCTCTTAGCTATTGAAATTGAGCAACAATTGTTGCTACATTAGTAGTAGCTGTTCTGTTGGTTTGAATGAGTGGAATTTGTGTTAGAATTTGGGTTGGAATGAAGCTGACATGTTGTATATTGATAGAACTTGGTGTATAAGCTTTCATGTACTAGAATTTGAAGTTAAATTTGAAAGGAATAGCTTGTTATCCTTGTTTGAGTCTTTTGTCAGAATATTTATGTGCATAATTTGTCCAACATGTTATTTTAATGAAATTCATTGTGAAAATTATGTTTAAATGCTCCATCATCTTCCTTGTGATGTGTTAAGTGTTTGTGAGTGTTTTTATTGAATATCAAACCCTTAGAATCCATTTTAGTGCCTTAGGTTTCACTTAAAACATTCATCCAAGGTCACATTTGGGGTTAACTTGTAAATAAATAAAATTCATAAAAAAATCATAAAAAAATAAAATAAAGGTGTCTTGAGTATGATTAGGTATTTTTCTAAGTTTATGTCAAATTTCTAAGTATTCTGAATCCTGGGCTTGGTAGAACATGCCAACCAGTGGTTCAATATACTTTGGAACTTAATAAAAGAATCAAAGTTAAAAATCAAAAAATGAGCTCTTCTATCTCTCATATCACCCTTCCTCTCTCATCTCCTATCTCTACTATATATATATAAACCATAAAAATACCTTATATAGTATATTTATACTTGTAAATCTAATTTAATACTAAGCTAAATGTATATATTGTAAAAGATGTAAATAATGTACATAAATAACCTATAAATGTATTCTATATATTAAATTAAGTATTTAAGATGATTTATTATATATATAAATTTATTGTATTATTATACATTAATTTATATTAACTTAAATGTATATTATTGTAAGTAATTATAAAAATCTATGTATATGTCTATAACCATAATTAATATTGTACACATGTAATTAACTAAGTATTATATGCTGTACCATACTTGTAAATTAATTTAATTATGTAATTACAGTAGATAATTTAGTTATTAAGTTAATTAAGTATATTATTAACTTAAAATAAAATAAATTAGCAAATTAAGTTGTTAATAAATTAATTTATACTATACTTGTACATATAGTAATTTTAAGTATTTTCAACCTATTTATACTATACTTACATTATACTACAGTATTTATAAGTTAAATATGTATATAAATGTGTATTTAAATGTAAATAAATTAAAATAAAATATGTAAAATAAATTAAAAATGTATAATAAATAATTTATTATTTAAATTAACTCTATACAAAGTCAATTTCATGATTAAGTTGTTAATTTATACTTTAATTAAGGAATTAACCCTTAAATTAATGTGTATAAATCCCTAACTTTAACTAATTTTAATATATATTTAAATAACCTATTTCCCTAAATTAATTATATAATTATATAGACCTATATTAGGCCTTTATAAATATATAATTTATTTATAATTTAGAATTAATTATGACCCTCAAATTGAGGGCCAAAATCATGAAATCAGAGTACACTCTCAGCACTGCAATGCTTAATTGGCTGCTATGTAATGGTGCCACATCATGTGGCGTGGCAGTGTTTGAGCTGTATAAAAGGAAATCCATTCTTTGGCTTCCCAATCATCATGGCGCAGAGCGCGTCATATCTATTATCCTCTCCTGATACTAAGCATATATATGAGCATGATATTTGTGAACAATGATGGGATGGGGGCCATGTAATGTAGTGGGCTTGATATTGGGCCTGACTGAAATGAAAGAAAATACATGATAATTGAACTAGGGCTGGTCCTGGTAATGGTCTGGTCCCACCCCTATGGGTGCTGCATATCCCACAAATCGGATCGGCCCATCCATAAAAAATCTAATTTTGGTATAGTGAATAGTGAACTGGAGCTGTGTAAAGGAGTGGTCCTGAGAAAAACTGTTGAACCTAAAGAGGAGAGGAGAGTGTTGAATTTGACTAAGTGTAAGAATGTTGTGTGTGCCTGTGTGTGTATATATATATGAGTATAAAGTATATGTACATAGATGCATAGTATAGTAGAATAGTATACGTATATAAATATATGTAAATAATGTATGCGTGTATATAAACATAAGTATGGTAGATATTGTTTGAGCCTTATATGTATATAAATAAAACCTTAAGGCTTTAGTGACAGTTATATCTGTCACTATAGATATGTATATAGATCTGTCACTATATATGTTTGATTCATTGATTCATGTTGTAAATAAGATTGACATTTTTGGAATAAAAGAGCATTTTTGGAACATAGAGAGTGATGCATATCAATAATTGCATCTTAGTGAACGACTTAGAAACTAACCAGTAAAACTTGTAATTAAATAAAATGACGTGACATCTATTTGTATTGTGACAAATATACTACAACAACGACATTTAAAACATTATTTTTAATATGCAGATGGTTTTGTCCATCAGGGGGTCAAACTCCTTTATTGCCTACGACCCCTCAGGACGGGCATCACTATCATTGCCTCATGGAGAGGTCATCTCCGCACACCGGCCCTCTTCGACTCCCCAGGCGTGGAGATCCAAGAAGGTTGCGCCATGCCATCACCTCACCCATCGTCGCCCAGAGGAGCCACTAGCTCTATGCCCAGGAGCTTGATGCTAACATCATCATGAGTCATAACTAACTTTAATTAATTAGGATTAATTGATAAATGCTCCTACATAATCACTAAAGAGTTGTAATTCCCTACACATCCATTCTGAGAAGAGTGCACTAAATCAAGGTTAATTCTGCAGTTTTAACAACATATCATGAATGCAGAGTAATCATGAGATTTTCTAGGGGTAAAATGAAAGTCACATGTTCATTAATGACTAATAAGAGGGTTAGTGCAAATAGAAACAGGGTTTCACACACTTCGAGAACTGACACAGCTCCCATAACCCTAATTTTAGACCCGCTTAAATAACAGAGGTTCTAGTCAGGATAAAATCCATCTAAACTTTCTAAAATTCATAAAATAATATTTTATAAGGTTTGGTATCCTTGATTTAACCACTGAAACCCATTTTTACCTTAAATAGTCTTAGACAGAAAGTTGCTCTAATTTAGGTTTCTACGCAAATTGCCTAATCAAACTTGTCCAAAACTAAAATCCTACTTCGTCATCAGATTCTTGGGTCAAAATTAGATTTGTACCAAAATTTGGGCCTAATCAGAGTCCATCTTGACCTAGTTTGCATTTCAGTCCAGTCATACTCTTTTCCTTTCAATCTGACCCTCAGCTTTTGAATTATTTGTAGATTGGTGCCTAAATTTCTCATCATTCTGTGCAAATGGGTCCCTACCGCCATTTGTGTGAACATAGGAGCTCCATCGAGATTCGAGCGAGGATTTCTCGCTCGATTCTCAATAAAACACTCCCAAAATTGAAAGGAAGATTCATCGAGGAATTCCCTCCCAAATGAACTTGACCATAGACCTTGATTCCTTCCCAACCGTTCATACAAATTGTTTGAAGAAGTGGGTATCCTTTGTGCGTGAAATCCTCAAAGCTTGAAAGCTTCTTTCCTTGCTTGGAAACGTCCCCTAAAGCCTATAAATGAGCCGACGTGCACAACCACTCTTCCTTAGCTAGGTACAGGGCCAAAAACCCTCTTCTTTCCCTATCTCTGGCCTCCTCTGACCTAAGCTTCGGCGACCTCCCTTCCCCATCGTCCTACGGATGGCCAACAACTAAATTGACCCGTCCTTCCTCTTCCTCATCGTCCTCCGCACCTGGTGGGCCAAAGCCAGGGTTGCCTCCCCTTCTCCTCGCCACCGTCTACCTCAATGGAGCAAGTTTCTTCCATGGTGCCGGCAATCACACCGGCGTTCGTAATCCTTCCTGTTCGTCCTTTAGATTAGGTTCACCCTCTCTCTCTTTCTCCCTAGATTCTATCTATCTCCTTTTCCCTTCAATTCAACTGACGACCACGCCTCTCCCCCTTCGTCTTCTTCCACTCCAACTGAGCTTCGACAAGGTGGTGAGCTCGCTACACCGCACCTTTTGCCATGCCACAACTCCCATATGCATCACCATACTCCCCACTTTAAAAGCCCTCTACCAATTTCATCCTTCATCCACCTAAACACTCCAACCACCAACCCACCTTAACACCTCCATCTCCGACTTCGCACGCCGACCACACACACGCCCACGCCACGCAAACATGACCACCACCTTCGCCATCACTTGGTGATCCTTTTGAGCGTATTTGACTTGGCTGCAAGGCCATTCTTTGTGTTTCAGGTCCTCACTGGAGTTCGCTGCCGCCGCCATCATCTCCACCCCTGTTCACAGTGCTTCGACGAGCTCAAGGCTTAGCTCCACGCTCTAGGTGCTGCGATTTAGCTTCAGGGCCTTTCCCAGGCCCTCAATTGGAGACCACATTCACGACTTCACCATCAATTAGAGGTCTTTCCTCCTACAGCTGATATGAGCAGGAGTCACGAGCTATAGTCCCACATCGTGGGGATGCAGATTCAATGCAATGCTTAAGTTGATTTTGCGAAGAGTGCTGCTCGCCCAAGCACCAGGGGTCGGGTCCCCATACACCCTCTCATTGATTACCAGCCTACTAATCACTCCCCGCTTGTGACCACACCTGCAAGCCTAGACATTGTTCGAGAACCGATAACCCATATCCGGATTCGATTACATGTTGGGTCTAAGAGGAGGAGGGATTTGTGAGAGAGTGGAGGAGGGTTTTGCTCTCTGAAGGTATGCCCCTGTGCGACACTTAGTCGCTGAGTGGTTGTGCTCTGTGTGTGAGAAGGCATTGAAGGCCTTGAGAATTGAGGAAGGCTTCTGAAGAAGATGAAGAGAAAGGCTCTCTGAAAAGCCTTGTGCTTGTGCGTTGGTGCTAAAAACTGTTGAATGATTTAAGTACTACAGTTTATATTTGAATTCTGATTGAAGATACTATTAAATAATTTGAGCAATTGAATGCATTCTTAAGAGTATAAGTGGTGATTCAAATCACCATTATTTTGATTCTCTTTTTTTTGATTCCATGATCTTGTGAGCTTCATTGAATAACAATTTGATCATACTTATTCATTGCATATTTTTTATTACTGTGCTCATTAATTCTGAATGGCATTTAATGTTGTGAATTTCATATTTGCTTCCTGTGATCGACCTCAGACTCCATTTTAGATTTTGAGTTATAAATTTAATTATTTTCGAGCGATTGAGGCTTTACTACGACAATTACTCCTTAAAACTCCTCGATAGCCCGATCAACATTTTGGCATTATTGCCGGGGAGCAATGCGTAATTCACACATTAGTCTTATCTTTCTTGATTATTATCTGAGCACTAACTTGCCTTGTTTGCTTTATTTGTGATTTTGCGAGGTACATCACGAAGAGATCTACGCAAATCAGCCACTCCAGGGGTAGGTAACTCTTTCTTCTCCCCTAATCAATCTCCTAATCTTTTGGAAGAGAGAAAAAGGAAAGAAAATTAATTAGGATTCACTTGTCTTATTTTCTAGTAATCATCATTTCTAAGGCAAGTTTCCTAATTTACGATTTTAATTCAATATCTGATTGAAATGATTTTATTAGAGATCCCTACCCAAATTGCCTATACCTACTAGGGATTTACGCTTAATTTTTATCATCTTGGACTACTCACTTCTTGTTTGAAGTCTAAGGTGTACATGTTGAGATTAAATTGGACTTGAGATAGATCCAATTAGGGTTTCTACATTAGAGTTTTGAAATATTAGTTCACACTTGCTTGAATTAAAGGAAATTTACCCTCCCACATTTGTGTGCTACCCAAACCCTTGTTTGAAAAAATCTAATAAGAAAAATCCTAAAATCAGGCTCTAAATTCACTTGAACCCTAAAATTTTGGACTTAATAACCTAAGAGTCAATTCAAGGTGATCATTGGGTCTTGACCCAGATTTCATTCTTTATCTTTTAGGGTAGGTTAAGTGAAGTTGGTCTACTTTGTGAGCCAGTAAACCTCCAAATTAGGTCACAAATTAAATTAATTTCTAATCAAGTGAAATCCAAGGCACAAACTAGGCTAAAATTGATAGACTTAAGGTCTTAATTCATACATTCTGATCTACTTGGAACTGCAGTGACAAGGAAGGTCGGGTGGGGGAAACCTTATAACCTGTGGGGACACTCTACCGTGTAGGGGTCTTTGCTCGGCTCTCCCTTCTTGGCTGCCCAGGTACTTCTCGGGTGTGTGGATTTTTGATTCAGAGGTATCATCCGCCTCGAAATAAGCCTTAGTCATCCAAAAATCTTTGGGTACCTTGATTGGGTCCAATTCATATCCAATCCCTTATCTATTCTTTAAAGCACATACACAGGAAAAGGTCCCTAGGTTTTTGACCTAGAGGCCTCATTAGAATTTTCCTTTTTAGGGATTTTTGATCTGATCCAATCACTTCAATCTGAACCTGAGTTTGATTCTACATCTTCATCCACCACCTGATTTGAAAATGCAACCTAACAAATTAGGAAGAATTTGTAGGAAACCTGAATCCTAAATGACCATAAAAGAGAAAATGATTGAGGATGCCCTTAAACACTATGAGGATTATGATACAACCTTAAATCTAGTGAGCAAGATTCAGGTTAATGTATCAGAAACAACAACCCACATTGTGAATCGTGCCCAGCTAATAGTGACACAAATGATAAATGGGTCAACCCGGGATATTCTCATGACAGGATACACTGAATTAGAGAGATTGTATAATGTTGAGTATCTCTAATGTATGATAAATCCATTACTTTGGGAGATGCACCAAGATGACCTTGAGAAATGGGAGAATTTGATAAATACATTGAAATAGACTATCAATAAAAAATATCCATATTCCCACACAGAAATTGATCTCCCAAATCCCAGATTCGAAAATCAAGGCTATTATGGACTCCCAACCCAAATGGAATCTGATCCAAATTATGTGCAAATTGACATACCTGATCTTAATGAGGGTTGGGAGGATCCAATTGCAGGTGTTCCTGATTCTGAACCAACCTTAGAAAGCTTGAAGTTGGTCCATCAAGCTTAGATTCCCCAGACACCTCTGATGATAAGATAGAATCAGAACTTCTCGAGAATGTAATTCTTGAGCCTTATCCTGTTAAGGCAATTCTTGAGAATGATTCTGACATCCCAATAGAACCAAAATTGGATTCTAGTGACCCAATTCCTACCTTTGACCTTGAATCTAGATTAGGACCTACTTAGGATGATTATGAGGCCCAAATGGAAGAGAATCAGATTTTTGATCTGGACTATGATTTTGGGCCATGTTTAATGATTACACCTCTCCAACCTCCTCAAAGATACAGATTGATTTATTGGAAGTCAAACTGATCTATGATACAGAATTAGAGGAGTTGGAAGAGTTGGGATTCGATTGGGTCTGTCCTAGGAGTCAAGAACCTGAGCCTATGCCTAATAAGGACACCTCTTCAAGCTCAGAATTTGAGATTAGGTTAGATCAAAGTCAGGTTGCTGATTTTACACATTTTGATTCATTCTGTGGTGGAAATCCCGATCTAGAATTAGGTTCAGAAACTGATCTTCACAAATTCTCCGATGATTTCGAATCTTACTCTGATTTCGGAGAATTGTTGTTTTCTAATGATTATGAATCAGTTTATGACCTCAGCATCCATGATCGATTCTTTAATTCTGATGCTGAGGCCAATGATTTAGACATCAAAGAAGCCACACCTTCTGATCCACATACAGAGCCTTCCAAAACCTAATCCCAACCTCGCCCCGCCATCGGAATCAACTTCTCACTTCTCTTTGATCCAGTTGCATATGATTCTCCTCCATCTTTTGATCGGGTTTCGAACTTTGATCTGACCGATAATCACTTCTTATCCTTTTCTGATCCTACTAGTAGGGTTCCTACATCCTCCATGGATCCATTTTCTTTTGAGGATCCCTACTCTAACCATGCTGAGCTGACTCAGCCAAACCCCAAATTCTCATTTCCATATTTGTTCAAGCCTCAAAGAATCTAGTGGGCTTCATATCTATTGATTCACATCCATCAACCCACTAGACTGATTGGGTTTGGGTTACATCATCAGCCTGTTGATCTGAACAAGCACCTAGTTGGACCAACCAGGCTATCGATCAAGGTGCTTATTCTATGAAACTCATCTGATTTGACCACCCCTTCTCCTTGACCACCTTCTGCTCGGCTGAAGGCAATGAATTTAGTGCTTAACGAGAGGCAACCTGTCATTCCAAAAACTCGAGACCCTTCTGATCATCTATTGAGCTACACTCCTACTGCACTATTGAGTTCAACTTTAGAACAGTCGACTCCACCTTTGGTACTTGTATTAAAGCTTGAAATCGTTCGCAATAGTCATCCTGACCCGTTCAACCACCTTTTGATCTTGTTCTAATCCTTGAACCAAACTAAATTTGTACCCACCTGGTTTACAATGAGGACATTACAAAACTTAGGCATGGGGGTGTTAAAGTGCAAACATATGGAAATTCAATTATCTGAGGGGTTCTCATACAAAAAAAAACATATTCAAAAAAATGATAAAAAATAAAAAATGCAAAAGAAAAAAGAATTGGAGAAAGGGGAGGAATTTTGAGAAATAATTGCAAATCTTTTTTGAGGAGGAAATTCAAATGTCAAAAAGGAGCAAAAATAAAAAACAAGAGTGATAGTCATTAGCAATTGATTATGGAATCTACTAAAATTCTAGACCTAATCAAAAGAAAAATTAAGTCCTGCAAACAAAGAGACAAGGAGATTAGTATGAGTGTTGATCTTAGGCCTCTTGGGCTTATTTTAGGGCTTAAACATTCATGTATTCATTAAGATCTAGATTAATCCTCAAGAGGTTGAGGAAAATGCAAAGCTGATGTAGTAGTTCTAAGGCTTAGGGATTATTCGGTCCCATTGCCTGCCCTTTGGTTTGCGAGATTTGGTAACCTAAGCACCCAAAATCACACACTTAGTCTGGTTTAGTGTGCTTAACAAAGAAAAATTTGCCAAAAGTGTTCTTTTATGAAAAGCCATCTCGAAGATCTAGCTTAGGAGCGGCTCGACAACACAAGTTGATTGGATAAGTTCTCAACGCAGAGAGGTGGGAAATTTCCTCAAAGATGCATAATAGCATATCATCTCCTCGTGCTTGTCTCCTAGAATATCTAAATATCCTATTGGGGGCATGTAAGAACCTTGTGTTGGTTCAGTGCCATGGGCGAGATTATCCCGAAATGTCAATTGCCAGGGCTTGAATTTAGCTACAAAACACCATGGGCGGCACTATCTCGAAGTGTTGAAAGCCAGGAGTTCTAGGGGTTGCCATGGGTGGTGCTATCCCAAAGCATTGAAAGCCAAGGACCCTTCGAGGATTGATGGTGGGAACAAGGGATCCAATATAGATCGTGTTTAGGGCTAATTTGAGGCTTGATCTAGGAAAATATGAAAAGAAAACGAGAGAAAACTCTCCAAACAAAAATCCTTCTACCTCTCTCTTATAAAATTACACTGGTAAACTGAACCTAGACATGTTAAGTCTATGAACGGGTGCTTTAACCAGTGGGTTAAACAAACCTCTGGACAGTTTTTGTGGGCCTTAGAAACTTTTGCGGAAGACTCAGGCTGAAGCTGGTTAGGTTTGGATCTTGCTTGATACTTGAGACCTCTAGGGCTACTATTGGTACTCTAACCTAATTTCTAAAAAAATAAAACAAGTCAGGCATTCGAATATCAATGCATGGTCTAGAACCCTAGTTCTTTCCATAAGATTTTGTTAAGGGACTAGCAAAAGTTAGGCATAGGGGTATGATAATAACATCATCATGAACCATAACTAGCTTTAATTAATTAGGATTAATTGATAAATGCTCCTACATAATCACCAGAGAGTCGTAATTCTCTGCACATCCATTCTGAGAAGAGTGCATTAAATCAAGGTTAATTTTACAGTTTTAACAGCATATCATGAATTCATAGTAATCACGAGGTTTCCTAGGGTTAAAATGACGGTCAAATGTTCATTAATGACTAATAAGAGGGTCAGTGTAGATAGAAATAGGGTTTCACACACTTCGAGAACTAACACAGCTCCCGAAACCCTAATTTCAGATCCACTTAAATAACAGAGGTTTTGGTCAGGATAAAATCAATTTAAACCTTCTAAAATTCATATAAAAATATTCCATTAGGTTTGGTATCCTTGATTTGACCATTGGAACCCATTTTTAACTTAAACAGAGTCTCAGACAGAAAGTTACCCTAATTTGGATTTCTACACAAATTTCCTAGTCAAACTTGGTCAAAACTGAAATTCGACTTCACCATCAGATTCCTTGGGTCCAAATTAGGTTTTTACCAAAATTTAGGCCCAATTAGAGTCCATCTTGACCTAGTTTGCATTTCAGTCCAGTTAGACTCTTTTCCTTTTAATCAGACCCTCGATTTTTGAATTATTTGCATATTGGTCCCTAACTTTCTCATCATTCTTTGCAAATGGGTTCCTGCCACCATTAGTGTGAACATAGGATCTCCATTGAGATTCTAGCGAGGATTTCTCGCTTGATTCTCAATCAAACACTCCCAAAATTGAAAGGGAGATTCCTTGAGGAATTCCCTTCCAAATGAACTCGGCCATGGACCTTGATTCCTTCTCAATCGTTCGTGTGAACGGTTTGAAGAAGCGGGTATCCCTTGTGTGCGAAATCCTCAAAGCTTGAAAGCTTCTTTCATTCCTTGGAAACGTTCCTTAAAGCCTATAAAAGAGTCGTCGTGCACAACTGCTCTTCCTTAGCTAGGTACAAGGCCAAAAACCCTCTTCTTTCCCTATCTCCAGCCTCCTTCGACCTAAGCTCTGGTGGCCTCCCTTCCCTATCGTCTTATGGATGGCCAATGACCAAATTGGCCCGTCCTTCCTCTTCCTCATCGTCCTCCGTGCCTGGTGGGCCAAAGCTAGGGTTGCCTCCCCCTCTCCTCGCCGTCGTCTCCCTCAACGGAGCAAGTTTCTTCCACGGTGCTGGCAATCACACTAGTGTTCGTAATCCTTCTCGTTTGTCCTTTATATTAGGTTCACTCTCTCTCTTTCTCCCTAGATTCTATCTATCTCCTTTTCCCTTCAATTCAACTAACAACCATGCCTCTCCCCCTTTGTCTTCTTCTGCTTCGGTTAAGCTACGGCGAGGTGGTGAGCTCGCTACACCGCATCGTTCACCATGCCATGACTCCCATAAGCATCGCCGTTTCCCCACTTTAAAAGCCCTCTACCAATTTCATCCTTCATCCACCCAAATACTCCAACTACCAACCCACCTTAACACCTCCATCTCCGACTTCGTACGCCGACCACAAGCACGCCCACACCATGCAAACACGACCACCACCTTTGCCATCACTTGGCGATCCTTTTGAGTGCATTTGACGTGGCCGCAAGGCCATTCTTTGTGTTTTAGGTCCTCACTGGAGTTTGCTGTCACCGCCATCATCTCTGCCCCTGTTGGCAGTGCTTCGACAAGCTCAAGCCTTAACTCCATACTCTAGGTGTTGCAGTTTAGCTTCAGGGCCTTTCCTAAGCCCTCAATTGGAGAACACGTCCGCGACGTCACCCTCAATTAGAGGCCTTTCCTCCTGCAGCTGATACTCGAAGGAGCCACTAGCTATATCCCACATCGTGGGGATGCAGACTCAACGCAACGCTTAAGTTGATTTTGTGAAGAGTGCTGTTCACCCAAGCACCGGGGGTCGGGTCCCCATACACCCTCTCATCAATTACCCGCCTACTAATCACTCCTCGCTTGCGACCACACCCGCAAGCTTGGACATTGTTTGAGACCTGATAACCCATATCTAGATCTGATTACATGCTGGGTCTAAGAGGAGGAGGAATTTGTGAGAGAGTAGGGGAGGGGTTTTCTCTCTAAAGGTATGCCCCTGTGCGACACTTAGCCACTGAGGAGAGGCTTTGCTCTGTGTGTGAGAAGGCATTGAAGGCCTTGAGAATTGCGGAAGGCTTTTGAGGAAGAAGAAGAGAAAGACTCTCTGAAGAGTCTCGTACTTGTGCGTTGGTGCTAAAAACTATTGAATGATTTAAGTACTATAGTTTACATTTGAATTCTGATTGAAGATACTATTGAATAATTTGAGTAATTGAATGCATGCTTAAGAGAATAGGTGGTGATTCAAATCACCATTATTTTGATTCTCTTTTCTTTTTGATTCCATGATCTTGTGAGCTTCATTGAATAACAAGTTGATCGTACTTATTCATTGCATATTTTTTATTATTGTGCTCATTAATTTTGAATGACGATTAATGTTGTGAATTCCATATTTGCTCCCTGTGATCGACTCGGACTCCATTTTAGATTCTGAGTTATAAATTTAATTATTTTCGAGCGATTGAGGCTTTGCTACGATGATTACTCCTTAAAACTCCTCAATAGCTCGATCAACAGAGCTTCACCTTGGATGTTCTCCCATATGGTGATAGCACAAGGAGACACCTAGGATCGCTATCCACCATGCCAAAGCCCTTCTTCACCCTTTCTTCTCTCTTTCCTTGTTTTCTTATTTTTGTCTATTTATTGTGAACATGTGCTTGAATGTTTCTTGATTGAATAAGATCTTAGATATGTGTTTTTTAGCCTCCCTGTGGACAACTTTTCTTGCTTTATACATGGTTGATCTTTTTAATATATCTATTTTGTTTCGCTATGAACCACTCAACGACGACAATGTTTCATTTATTTTTCTTTGGTAGTGAATCGATCAACGATACTTAATAATTTACACAAGTAAACCTAAGACCTAGAGTAAACTTTTGTCTTCACGTCTTGTCCTTGAAGGTTCACTTAAATCCTACAACTTATGGAATTTGATTGATGGAATTCTATGGAAATGGAAACAAAAATCCATTTTCTTTATCCAAATTCATTTTCTTTATATATGAATGTTATGTTTGAAATTAGTTTGAACGTAAATATAGTAGTTTGATCTTATTTTCTATCCTTTGGTTATTTTGTAAAATCATCAAAATACTTATTAATGAGAGGTTGCACTAACACATTGCACTTCTTTGCCTTGTCTTTTCTTAGCTCGGACTATTGATTTGAGCTTCAATAAGACATGTTCCGACATATTTCTTGGTAGGAGATTACAAGCTGATCGGAGCCTACTAGTGATGGGCCCTACTTAGGTTCAGGAATAGGAGTAGGCCTGTTCAAGCAAACAATCACACATAGAGAGATAAATTGGTCACCTACTTCCACAAGAAATGACGTATGTCTGGGGAGAGTACTATGACTCTCAAGTTTCCACTAAGTATTCAGCAGTATAGAAGTACAAACAATGCTCTCTTGCTCTCTATGTGTGTGTGTCCCTCTTCTCATGGGACACCCGCTTTTTTTTTGCAGAGTAGACTGTAACACTCAACGGAATGCATGTGAATTTCTCAGCTAGTGGTGACTGTAGTCAACCGAACGACCATCCAAATTAGCCACCACATTACCACATTTCCTATAAAAGCAGAGTTGTGGACTTAATGGTTGGTAACTGTCATTCTTCAGGTGACGTAATAGAAATACCAAACTAGTTCTTAGTTGAGCGGAGCGGGTTGTTTGCCTGAACTGGAAGGCGGACATGGACTTATTCCATTCGATCTTGTTCATTAGATGGGGGTTTTCCAGCCAACTAATTCAACCGGACAAAGAGACTTGATGAACCAGCTTAGTGCATAATTTGCTCATGTAAGAAGTTGGACCTATGCCTTATTGGGCCTATGCCTTAATGGGCCTAAAAAGGCTTTTATTAAGCCTATTTGGCCATTTACTGAGAAGAGGTTATTCCTTCCCTCATCAATTGCATCCACTCTCTTTAGTTAGTACTTTAACTAAGAGTAATTGAAGTTTTGCTCTTTAGTAAAGAACAAAATTTCCTTTTCTTACCCCCAACAATTGGCCTACCTATCAAGACGAGCTAGGTGATTAGTTTTAGAGGGGGAATAAATTGAGGAGTGAAATGATAGGCATATCGTTGCCTATGTGGAAGGTATACCAGGCATATCGCCGCTTGTACCTTTTGGTTGATTTAGTTACTACTAACTTAGGGTTTGTCAAAGGTTTTAGCTGATGAAATTTAGCGAGAGGTGGCCAGCCATCGTGATCGTTGACTTTTGATTTGCACTGAAAATGGTGTTTAAGGTGTTGTAGTATATGTGTCACAAATACAAACCGATGTCGTGTTAATTTTATTTATTTACAGTATTTACTGGTTTCTTTCTAGGTCATTCACTAGAAGGCATTTATTGATATACATCACTCTCTAAGTCCAAAAATATTCTTTTATTCCAAAAATATTGATTTTATTTACAAAATGAATGAGTGAATCAAATAATGAATGAATGTGTTAATTATTTACAAAAGAATCAGTTAATATGCACTACAATTCTTGAAACATATGTATAATAAACAAGCATAAAAAATTATCTACTACTACACTATGTTAGTTATATACAATTACTATAAGTAATACCTAAGTATAGGTACAAAAATATCTAATAATATCTACTATACTAAATCATAATAACATACTAATGTCTGTAGCAACATATGTTATATATACAGTAACATAAATAAATGTTGCATAGCCTTAGTAAAATATTTACATAACATAAGGCAAAATAGTTATCTATATTGACATATATAGCTATGTACAATGACATATACATACATTACTAAAACCTTAGTAACATATTTACATAACCTAAGGTAAAAATTGTTACTTACACTAACGTATATACATATATACAGTGACATATACATCTGTTACTAAAGCTCTAGTTATTTATATACATAAGAACTCAAACAAGTACCTATTCTACTTATACTACTATATATATATATTACCGTATACATACAATTATATTTATATTATTTATATACCTATGCTATGTACACATATACCATACATATTATATTTTACATGTACACATATATACATATGCATGCACATACAACACAAGGGCTCTAAACACTTAGCTGCTCGGCTAACTCTTCTTCTCTGTTCCTCTCTTCTCAACACTTGAATAAGGGCCTTCCTCTCTCCACACAACTGGTTCACTATTACTTAACCAAAAATTGGGTTTTTAAATTGGCGAACTAACCTTTCGTGGGATACACAGCACCCATATGGGTGGGAGCAGACCACTACTAAACCCGATTGTAGTTCATTAATTGTACATTTTATCCGATTTCAGGCCCAATATTAGGCCCACAAATGCGCAGCTACAGTGTGTGGCCCCATACGATTAGATGTAATGGTAATGGCTATGGTGTGTGGGTGGCCGACACCCGTGACGACTGGGTACCCGGTATCACAAAACCCTTAAATACCACTATGGTCGGTCTTCCACTACTAATGTGGCACCATGTTGAGTGCCCTTCAGGCACTGTAGTTGCGCATGATTGCATTCTAAAAGCTTGATTTTGGCCCTCGATTTGAGGGCCATAACTTATTTTAAATTAAAAATAAATTATAGGGTTACAAAGCCCTTATATAGGGCCACCTACTTGTACAATTATTTTACATAAATAAGTTATTTAATTATATAATAAAATTAGCTAAAGTTTACTGTTTATACATGTTAAGTTAGATGTTAATTACTTAAAGTATAAATTAGTTAAGTAATAGTATAATTGACCTTATAAAGAATTTATATATATAATAAATTATTTATTACACATTTTTATTATATTTTATAAGCTTTATTTTAATTTATATAGATTTAAATACATGTTTTAGTTAGTTTTACATATAAATAATCTATAAATACTATAATACATTATAAATACAGTATAAATAACTTGAAAATATTTAATATAGTATTATACACATGTACATTATAATTTACTTCAGTATTAACTTAAATTACTAATTTATTTTATTTTAAGTTAATAAATTACTTAATTAACTTAATAACTTAATTATTTACTATAATTACTTAATTAAATTAACTTACAGGTATTGTACAGTACATAATATATATATATATATATATATATATAAATACATATATACAATATTAGGTATAATTATGTACATATAGATAGGTTTATATAATTACCTAGTTTATTACACATTTAAGTTAATATAAATTAATAGATGATAATACAATAAGATTATATATGTAATAAATCATTCTAAATACTTAATTTAATATATATAATACATATATAATTTAATTATATATATTATTTACATATTATACAATAAATACATATAGCTTAGATTTAAATTATATATACAAGTATATACATAGTGTATAGGGTATTTTGGGGGTCTTTCTGATTTTTATTATTTATTATATATAGAATAGAGGTAGGAGATGAGAGAGAAAGAGTTAGATAAGAGAGAGAGAGGTTTCTTTTTGTGATTTTTGAGTTTTGATTCTTTTATTAAATTCTAAGGTATATTGAACTGTCGATTGGTATGTTCTACCAAGTTAGAGGTTTAGATTACTTTGAAACTTGAAACACATCTAAAGAAATACTTAATTTTACTCAAGACAGATTTATTTTATTTTTTTATGATTTTTTTAGGTTTTTTATTTATAAACAAAACAAGCCAACTTTAGGCCTTAAAGTGTTTTGGAGAGTGAAACCTAAGGCACTAAAAGAGTTCTATCATCTGGAACTGAAGTTTTGTAACAACCCGGTTCCCGAGTCCCTACGAGACACGAGAACCGGACCGACTCGACTAATCCCAAGACCTAGTCGTCCAACGAGGAAGTAACCAAAAGACAGTAAAATAAACCACATTCAGCATGAATATAACTAACAGTAAGAAAGTACAGCAGTAAGGAAAGAAACTACTACAGTAGGTACCACCACAACAGTAAACAGCATTTATCATATAACAAGAACTGCAGGTAAAGAAGGTACAGCGGAAACAAAAACTACTCACTAGAACAGAAACAAAAGGGGTACAAAAGGCTGTGGTAACTCTACTGGACCCTACTCGGCCCAGTGTCCTCTGCAGCCGCCGGCCGTGGCTGCTCAACACCTGGTCCTGAAAAAGGTAACGAGTGTAACACGTCAGCAAAACGCTGAGTAGAGTGGCAAACTAACTAAAGGCAACAGTAGAGTGTACAGTAGCTGTTATGTTCTATTACTTCCTTTATTCACATCTTTCAATTTTTCTCACTATTTCATTTATTTCTCAGATCCTTTACTTGATCTCGAATGTCCTCGTGGGAACGATCTTGAATGCAGTCTTTTCCAAAAGTAGAAGTAGCACGTGGTACTCTCCTGGCCGGGAGAGTCCCCCGTGGTGATCCTACCCTCAGTCAACCACCCCAAGGTCACTGACAGACGTAACGGTGACTACGGCACGCGCGATAAACGCACAGGTAGCTAGCCCGCACTGGCACGCGGTCAGTCGTTTCCGTTAACGGGTGCGCCCAAAGCACAGCACGGAACCAGGGCAGAGCCCTCTCAGTAACAGGGGTCTAACCCCTCCACAGTAACCAAACCGGGGCCTTGCCCCTCCACAGTCCGCGCACCCTCGCCTGACTACCCTGGTTTGCCCTAGTGGGCCTAACAAGTCGGTGAAGGAGGCTAGCAGAACCCCGGGGCCCGTGGGGTAGCTAGTACTCTCCTAAGACTACTAGCTCTCCTCGGTACTACGTACACGAGGGCCAACAAGTCGGTACAGAGCGGCCAATCCTAACCCCGGGTCCCTGGGGCGGCTGGCCCCACTCCGCACTAAACAGGTACAGGTACTTCCCTTGGTACTGCGTACCCAAGAGACAGTACAAACTACATCTCAGTTCCATTCCTTTTTCTTTCCAGGAGTTCCACTCCTAATTCCCCGTAGGGTTCCAGCTCTTTATCTCAGAACATCATATGTTTCACTTTCCAGATTCACGTTCTCAAAATCCATGATCTCAAACATGTTTCTTTATTCATAACAGGCAGCTGTTAATTCAAATTACAGGCAGCTTTATATTCCTTTCCATTTTTCCAAGACTGCAGTATTATACATTCCACTAGTTTTTCCATCCTAAGATTCATGCCACATCCTAGGATCTAGCATACAACTAGTTTTCCAGCCCTAGGATTCATGCATCACCTAGGAGCTATCATTCCATACATTTCTCATTCCTAGGATTCATGCAATGTCCTAGATTCTAGTTATGGTTTCATACTTTAACAGATTTTATTAATAACTTAAGCCACTCTACCAGGTACAACGGGAGTAATGGGGGCGTGATCGGGAATCCCGCGTGCCTCCGCGACTCTCAAGACTGCAACCGAACGAGGTCCTATCACAAGGATCAAACACAAGGAGTGTCTCAAAACAGTGTATAGCTACTGTAGACGGGTAGAGGAATTAATTCTGCAACGAACGCAACTCGAATCGCGGAAAACGGAGCCCGAACGGGCCCTAAACGGGTCGAAAAAGACGATACCGTGCAAAATCAGACGTCTGGAACTCCTTCCAGACGTCTTAAAGAGTGGATCAGAGAATTACCTGTTCAGCGTGGTTTCCCAGACGTCCAGAAGTCTGCGGGGACGTCTGCCTAGATCCCAGACGTCCGATGGTCACTCCGGACGTCTGGAGGTCACTCCTGCCGTCTGGTACAACTTCCAGACGTCTTATTCGCAAAGGATGGCGAATCAGCGAACCTGCGCACAGCCAACCCCCCCTCCCTCAGTACGGTCAATCGACAAGAAGGAAGAAGAAGGCGGAAAACTCACCTTTCAGACGTCTGTATGATCTTACAGACGTCGACCTTGCCGTCTGGCTATCAACCCAGACGTCTGATTTTGGAAATTTTTCCAGAATCAGAACCCTGCTCGGCCTCCGCTCGCGACGCCGCCCGCGTCGCACCTCGCGCGTCTGCTGCTCAGCCTGCAGCAGGTCCCTCTCCACGTCGCTCCGGCCCCCTGCGCCCTCCGCCAGCCGGCCAAGCCGCTCCGGCGAGCTCGCCCTCACGGCAGAGCTCCGCCCTCGCACGCCGCACCTCCGCGCTCACTGCGGCCGCCGCTGCCGCCCTCGCGTTCGCTCGCTCTCGCGCACAGGAAGGAGAAGAAGGAGGAGACGGTGGAGACGGGAGGGGAGGCGCGCCCCTTTTAACGCCGCGCGGAGAGGAGAGAGAGAAGGCGGCAGGCCGCCTGCAGCCGCAGAGAAAAGAGGGAATATGCGGTCTGCGCGCTCAGGCGCGCAGGCGACTCGCGTGTGTCGAAAATAACGGATTTCCAGACGTCTTGAAACTATCCCAGACGTCTTATCAGACGTCTGGTTGTGATCCCAGACGTCTTGTCCGACGTCTGAGCCACCTCCCAGACGTCTTAAAATACGTCTGGGGCACACATTCGTTACAAGTTTAAACACTCAAGAATGTCCAGTACTTTATAAGAAACATGTTCAAACCTTTATATAGGGCTTTTACCTCAATTCTCAATTCAAAACAAAATTGGACAGTTAATCCAAGTTCAAAGGTTGATAAAAGAATTTAAACCTAAATGACAAGAAATTCTAATTGAATTTCAACCAATTAAAGGTACATGAATGCTAGTTCCCATGAGCTCATCAATAGACAGAGAGTCAACTTCAAATCCTCATCTAAAATCGACTTTAGATTAGCTAAAAAAGTGGTTGAACAGACCTAGCAGCAGTTGCTGCTATCTCATTTGTCAGTAGTAAAGAGCTGCTACAATTTCCTTTCACATCAGACATTTCTCTTGCTCAGACATTTCTCCTGCTACTCAGACGTCTTAAATTCCAGATGTAGCCACTTGTTAGTACAAGGGCATTATGATTGTTAATTTTGATAATAACAAAATACTTGTTATTTAACATTTGCATTTGAGTTTATGAGTTTCAGGAAAATGCAAATGGATACGAGTGTGAAGGAGGTCAAGGTTGTATCCATGGTGGATTGGAGGACCTTGATGGAGGAGAAAGAGCTTCGCGTGAAGTGAGAGCTTGAAGTCAAGAAGAATAGGATAGACATTTTGTTCTATGTATTTTGTTCTTGTACTTTGTATTTGTTTGTCTTTGCTCTTTATTTTATTTCTTAGATGATTGTTAAAGAGTCCCAAAGTATTAAAACAGTAGTCCTAAGAACACTTACTCAACCTTAGGATACTTAACTTCTCCAAGAGAACTTAGAAAACCAAAATAGGTTCCAAATAGCCTGATCAGACGTCCAATCTGGACATCAGATGTCTGATCTTAAACTTTAAGACATTTGACTATTTGATCAGATGTTCAAAACACTTAGGCTGGAAACCCACTCTCTGCTTGCCAGTTTCAGATGCTCAACCTTTAGTCCTGACGTCTTAGAAGATGTTTGAGGACCTTGCTAGACATCTAACTAGAGGATCGTTGGCTTTTGACAAATCTAATTGTTAAGGATTGACCCTTAATATTATTCACATTCACTTTCAGATGTATATGGAGCATCCCAGATTCTTGATAAATATACATTAGGCTAAGATCTTACCCTAATTACTTCTTATCAGACCTTATAGTCATTTAAGCCTTAGGAAATTCGTTCCCGCAATGATTTGTGTTTCCAGACGTCTAGACCTATTACTAGATGTCCGATCTGTTGTCTGTGCAACTTAACACTAGAACCCTATTTCGATCTTGATAAAATAGGAAGGAAACCTGTTTAGAATTAGACGTCTGATTAGTTTCCCAGATGACTTAAAATACTTCTTTAGACGTCTGTTTTGATCTAACCCACTCTACATCTTCTACCCTTCCAGATCAGATGACTAATCCCTAAACCAGATGATGGCCCAGACGTTTGACCTTAGAACCAAACGTCTGATAACCTTGTTAGAATAATTAAAGACCCTGATTTCGGCCTGATTTGCCTTTGGATTATTCCCAATGGCTATAGAAGCCTTCCAACGGCTATAAGAGGCTTTTAAACCCTTCTCAGGGCCTATATAAATAGAGGAAGTCCCTTACTTTATTACGTACATCTAAGAATACTACTTCCATTCATTTTATGTCCAAGAGAAGAAAGGAATCACCTAGAAGTGTTGTTACTCTCCAAGATCCTCTAGCCCACACAAGAGAGCACCAAATTGGTCGTTCACTGGTCGGTTAAATCCTCAACACAGTTAATTAAGTTATTTAGGCTTAATTAATTACATGAGAAAGTAACTTAGGTTAACTTGAATTAATGTCGGTTGTGTAGTATAGGGTCAAGTTAACCTAATATTTCAGATTTTAAATTCTTGTTAACTGGTTGAGTTCAGGTTGTTCACTGGGAGGCATAACTTAATCTTAATTCACCATTAATTTCTAAGGAATAATTAAGAATTAATTAATTGACTAAATATTAAATTAGAATACTTTAAGCCAATGAACAATGCACAAGAATTAATCAAATTAGCACATGCAACATTCCATTAGAAAGAAACACATTTACACATGATTTAGCATTAAAACTAAGTAATGTGTTTATTACTTCAAATGTAGCTATTTACAAAAGATAAAGGCAAGAAATTGCTAAACAAATGAATACAATGCCTTTATTACATCAATTAAGCTCAAAATAGCAAGAGAAGACATGTTATAGCAATAAAAGCATAAATCAGACGTCTAAAAATATTATTGGTCATCTTAAAAATAGAAATTAGAAGTTTGATTACAATAAGAGACGTCTGATTCTCTCTTTATTTTCACTCTTACTTAATCTTCAGCCCTCTCTGTTTCTTCTTTACTATTGCATCGTTGCTTTCTCTCTCTCTCTCTCCTTTGTTTTTCTTCCTTTGTTCATTTCTTTAGCTTAACCTCTTCTTACTGTGCTTAATGAATTCTACACTTAGCCATTAAACCTTCAATTGCAAAATTTTGGTTTTCTCATTGGTGGCTCAGATCGGTTGGGGATACACAACACCCCTTAGAGGGTGGGACTAGACCCTACTGGGTCCAAGCCTAGTTTCTCTTAGGTATTTTATTTTCCAATTCAAGCTCATGCATAATAACCAGCCTCCCAAGCCCACTCGCCCACTCACAGGCCCATGCTCACGCCCACAGGCACACGCACACGCATACACACACATGCGCAGGCACGTGCATCGCACGCACTTGTGCCCCAAGCTTAGTTTCATTTTGCGCCCTGCGTTGATGACCGAGAAGGCTTAAGCACAAAATCATAATATAGTAGTGCCAGCGCGCCAGAGTTACCGAGGTGGGACTATCTTTCCCAGGTTTTAGCCGATCTTTGGTCAGCAATTGCGGCTGACTCCGTTCATCAAATCAATCGAGACCTCTTGATGTACTCTATCAGGAACATGCATCAATTTGATGCTCAAGGGTTGATTTACCCTTCGATTTGAAGGGTAGAAGCAATGTTGCAACATATCCATTAATGGTCGCAGAGAAAGGAAATTGAGTCTACAGTCTTGTCGAAGGTCTTTTGACCTTGAAAGAAGATCTGAACTCCTTTAGAATTCAATTTCGTGATCTCTAAGTCAAGAATAGAGCTTATGCAAATCTCCAGGGAGGAAGAGGAGCTCATGGCTTCATTCTAGTAGTACAGAACTCAAATTTGAGTTTTGAAAGGCTCTGCAGAAAGAGGAACTTCCTCTTAGGGATTCTGAACAACCTCAGGAGGTTTTAATAAACTGATCTGGGTAACATTAAGGTTTAAATCTCGCCAAATAGACCCAGAACAGTGTATGAACTCTAAATAACCCAAAGAACACAACAGGTCTAATCTCCTTTAATTCTAAACTAAACACATTAAAAACCACTCGCTTGTGATATACATCACTCCATATCTCAATTAAATCAACTAATTCACAGAATGCCTCATATATTCCTCAATTAGCACTTAGGGTTGACTCATTCGCACTTAGAGTTGACTTTCTCAATTCATCTTTCTCAGAGCAAATTGATGTACTAAATGAGATCTATTTCACTCCAGAAAGCTAATGCACTATTCAAAACTTAGTTTTGAGCTCATCGGATGTGTATTCAGGGTCCGCCGCCTAAGGTCAGAAGGGTTGGTGTTTGGTGGAAGAATGTAGGAGTTCTCAAGCTTCAACAGACTCTATAACAGACTCCTAGGACTCTAGTGAAGCTTCCTGACCTGTTAAATTATTAAAAACCTAACTGAATCCACCACTTTAACTCCTCTGGAGTTAGATAATACGATGGTCAGGGAAGGGTTTTAGACATTAAAACACATAATAAATTGTTAATTCTTAATCTTGAGGTACTATAAGACCATTCGAGAGTTTTTCAGAGTTTTTAAAGGGTTGGAACTCGAAAATAGCTCGCTGGAGCTAGCTAGAGCTCCGGTGAGTCCGATTTCGACCGATAGAGATAAAAATCTCACCAAAATAGCTCATTGATGGATTATAAAACTTCCTGAGGTCCTTCTGAACCTCAAGAGGAACTCAATTGAAATGGATATTGAATTAAATCAAGTATCTTCAAAGAATTTTTGAAAATTAGGAAGTTGAGTTCGTTAGAACTCTAGGGCATTCCTCTCACTCAAATGAGTGAAAGGAAAAGATTTATTGCGTATGACGATGGTATAGAAGTGGTCAATTAGGTGTTTAGACTCTTTTGAGCTCGCCATTGACAGCGAGCTCAAAAGTTGAGACGTAATTAGGCATTTTTCATATAGACGATTATTTCTTTAATTAACAAGTTGAACGGGGCCCTTAAATAGTGTATAGGTGATGTAGGGCCCCAATTGGGTGTGTTCTAGGCTCGGAGGCCTCCGCTATGGACAGCGGAGGTCGTCAGTGAATGTGGAAGTGATCTAGGTGATAAAGCTGATAGAAATGAGGGAAAAGCAGTGCTATGAAATCATGATAAGGAGAGGAAGATGATTAGTGCGTAAAAATGGCAAAAGAGTGGCCCAGACGAGCTCAAAGAGCTCGCCGAAGATGAGGAAGACAGCATACAAATTGAACATTTAAACCTAACTAACTACCTAATCTACTGAATTAAGCTACACTACACTTACCTAAGCCTAATCCTATTGTTACCTGGATGAAGAGGGTGGGGGATCTTGTCATTGGCAAGGCAAGAATGAGATCAAAATCTAGACTGATGAGAAGAGAATCTTCAACCGATCGAAGAGGAGATCAGAGGGAGAATGGAGTGCTTAGTCGCTGTTGGTAAGGCGATAGAGAGGAAGAGGTGGTGAGAGAGGTAGCACGTCCTCGGCGACTGCGCTCGAGAAGGAGAACGAAGACGTCGGAGTTGCGGATGAACCTACTGACCAACTACGGTGAGGTGGAGAGGGGAAGGGAGCAGATCAAGCTCAAATCGTAGGGGTTGATGGGTATTTATAGGTTGCAGCTGCTGAGAAGAGGGTTGTATCTGGATGGAAATACGTCTAGGTGCAGGGTAACCACTGGCGTCTTCTCTGACGCTGGTGAAGTTACTCTCTAACTCTAAATAGGATTCAAGGATCATCTAGACCATGGGATGAAATGAAGAGGGTGAGCGCAAGCTCTAGGAGCTTGGCGAGGGTGGAATGGCATTAGATGAGTGGTCATCGGAGGGTGACATCACCGCTGAATGTCAACCGTTCAAGCGGCTGGAGAAGAAATGAAGAAGAAGAAGAAGATGGTGTTCGCGAGGACCTGAATGCGAGGAAGCTAAGGACCTAGGTGAAAGGAAAGGACTCAAATGCAATGAATTATAGGGACTAAACTGTAAACAGAGGCCATTTAAGTTAATTTTAATTTAATTCTTTTTCAACTTTTTATATATAATTATAAATTAACTAAATATTATATTAAAGCCATGTATTCACATTTTTGACCCATTTATTTATATTTATTTACTTATTAACTTAAATTATTTAAGATTTAGGTCTTAAGTTATACATAAGGTAAATAAGATATTAATTAGGTAACTAATTAATGGTATTTCGAGTCCATTTATTAATTAAGTTATTAATAATATTAATTGGCTGATAATTTAGCATTTTAAACTTATTTTAAGGTCCTTTAATGATTTGTCCCTTATTACATAATTAACCCTTATATATGCATATTCCTAGCTAACTAACTAGGGAAACTAGTTAATTAGGGTTAATTAGAAGCCATGATGAGCCTCTTATCATACCCCCAAGCCAAAGTTTTGCTAGTCCTTAGAAAAATTAACCAGAAATATGATGATTTAAACACTAGGGTTTAAATTATTATATTATAAAAACTAAGTAGAGGACTGCCCCAATTTTGGATATTCAATTTTTTTAGATATATATATATATATATATAAGTATTCATAAATATGCAGAGCATTCTGCAGAAAACTCTTTACTTAGACTTAAAAACTCAGATAACCTTCTCAAAACACACTATTAAAAATAGAGTTTTTAACGAGAATTTTATCAAAAATCAAAATACCGAAAACTCATTCTCTGTAATCACTCTAAACCCTAGAAACTCAGAATTCAAAGTGTTTTAAGAAAACAAAACTCAATAGTTGGAAATTAAATTTTAACTCGAAAACTTAATAGACTTAAGTTAATCCTTAAGTTTACGAAATCTAATTTTTATCAACCTAAGTTTTCGCAAATTAGCCAGACACTCATTATTAACCAAAATCAGAGTGGTAAAACCCTAGTCTGCCAGCCCACAGCACCAAGGACAGACCTCTAAACCTAGGGTTTTGTCAATCTTTCTCCTTTAGGCCTTATCTGCAAGTGGTCAAAACTTGATTTCTTAGGCTTCACTGCCCAATACAAAGGTTCAGTAGCTATGAATTTAAAGCATCTGTGCTTGTGAAGAGAATTATCCTAAAGGCATACAAAGTTGCAAAAATCTAGATCTTAAGACATCAATTTCCAATCTAGGTTATTCCAATTCAAGCCTTTGGCTTGACCTTACTCAGATTTGGTTGCTTTCTCCTCACCATTTTTCTATCTCGAGGCCAACACTTTTTGTGTATATCTCCTCGGTGGACCACTGGGTCTCTTATTCCTAATTTTTATCTCCATATGTTTTTCAACTCTTTTCTATAAGATAGAACACCCATATGTAGCGAGGTGTTCTTTTATTTGATAGAAGGAAGGGTAGCATTCATTTGTACCGAGACATTTTATGTGGTGGATAAATTGCATAAGCACCCATTTGTAGCGAGGTGCTTAACTGCAGGGTGTTTTATTCTTCTCTTTTATTTTATTTTATTTATTTTTTTCTTTTCTCCTCATTTTTCTTACTAACATAATACTCCATATCCTTTTTCTAGGTGAGTGGCACATCCTTCACCCTTTCAAGAGCCACCCTGTGGAAATCCTTGGACTAAAGAGGATTTAGAATCGATCTCTTAACCTTTGTGTTTTCGCGGTCTCAGATGCCAACAAGGCAACTCTATGTGTGAATTTTAGACGCTTAGGTTACTTAGCTCTCAAACCAGAGCGTGGACAGCAAAGTCATTCACTCTCAGGTCCTTTAAACTCTTAGTTTCCTCCCGTAGGATCTGTCAAGACACAACTCGCCAAGTCTAGACGAATGTCCTTAGTTGATTAAGCTAACTATAGCCTGATAGACCTTAAGACTAAGATTCTACCAACTCTTTACTTAGTTAACTTTGAATATCTGGCCTTTTTACATAACTTGGTGGTAAAAACAGATGTTTAGAAAGAGAAAGGACTTACTTAGTCTAATTGACCAAGAAAGTTACAATTTAATTCCAAGACTCAAGTTTTAAACTTAATACACCTTAGTTACTTTATTTTAGGGTAAAGAGTGAGGAAAACAAATCCTTAGGGTTTCATATTCTAACTTGAACAAAATTCCGTTCAAAATTTCGCAAAGAGATGTGTGTTTTGAAAAGATTATTTAAATAAAAATTTGAATAAGGATTTAATGCTCTTATAAAATACTATTTACAATATATATATATATATATATATATATATATATATATATTTGGTTTTTGACCTAAAAGCAAAATTAAGCTCTTAATTACTAATATAATTAAGTATAAATATATTTTTTTTGTATCTTCTTTTTCTTCTTCATTATAAATGCAAAACCCCTTTATTATTTTTATGATTTTGTAATTTTCAATTTTTATATTTATATATTTTTTTATGCTTTATAAAATTTAAAATTTTTATGAATTTTTCAAAATTTTTCAAAATTTTTAGGGTATTTTTTGACTTTTCTAAAATTTTTAAATTTGTTGGTATTTCTATTTTTTTAAAATTTCGTGGGTATTTAATTTTTTTGTGTTTTATATTTTCACTTTTATCTACAAATACACTTGAAGTGAAAATTGTCACTTCACACCCTCCGAAGCCAAAATATTACAATGTCCTCATTGTAAGAAGGGTGGAAAAGATATTACATTTCACTAAGTGTAGGGTGACGGAAGAAGTCAAATAGAGGAGATCAAAGATCTCTGTGTGGACGATTTCTAGTGTGACCAAAGGTCAGAGTGGTCAGTCGGACTAAGTGAAGGTAATCAGTGTAAAATAAGTGGCAATTCAGATAATGATTCAAGTGTATGTGTAGAGAAAAGTGTAGAAAACAGGAACAGCTATATACAGAATGAGTGGTGGAATGATGGATGTAAACCCTAGTGGAGCATGTAACAGTCTCCAACAAGACCTAAAACATGTGGTTCCAAGAAAGGTTTTAAACATTGACCATTAACTTTGAAGGGTCGATCCTTGTTGGGTTCGGTGATTTCGACAGCTCTATTGTCGAAGACTCTAACTACAATAAATGGACCTTGCCATTTAGACCTAAGTTTCCCAGGGAAGAGCCTTAGATGGGCATCAAAGAGCAACACCTTCTGACTAGGTGAGAAAGATTTGCGAGAAATGTGTTTATCATGGAAGGCTTTAAGTTTTTCCTTATATAGCTTTAAACTCTCATAGGAATCATGTCGTAATTCCTCAAGTTCGCTAAGCTGCAACCTACGGTGATCACCAACCTTCGCGAGGTCTAAATTACAAGCTTTAATTGCCCAATAGGCCTTGTGTTCTATTTCTACGAGAAGATGACAAGGTTTCTTGTAAACAAGTCTGTATGGTGACATGACTATTGGTGTTTTGTGAGCGGTCCTATAGGCCCACAAAGCCTCATCTACATGGGAAGACCAATCCTTCCTATCAGGTTAGATTGTCATTTGAAGGATCTTTTTGATCTCCTGATTAGAGACCTCGGTTTGCCCATTGGTTTGGGGATGATAAGGCATAGAAATATGATGTGTGACCCCATATTTCTTGAGTAGGTTCCTAAACTGGGCATTGTTAAAATGGGAACCGCCATCAGAAATGATAGCACGAGGTACCCTAAAACAAGAGATGATATGATTTTGAATAAAAGGTATGACAACTCTGTGATCGTTTGTGCGTGTGGCTATGGCTTCGATCCAATGAGATACGTAATAAACTGCGAGTAAAATAAACTTGAAGCCAAAAGAGGACGGAAATGGACCCATAAAATCTATGCCCCAGATATCAAAGATCTCACAAACTACAATCAGGTTCAGAGGCATCATGTCTTTTCGAGACATGCTACCAATAGTTTGGCAGCGACTACATGCCTTACAATATATTTGTGAATCTGCAAATAAAGTAGGCCAATAAAACCCGCATTGCAGAACTTTTGCAGCGGTCTTACGACTAGAAAAATGACCGCCACAAGCCTGGTCATGACAAAAGGAAAGAATAGAATCAATCTCAGAAGAGGAAACACAACGCCTGATGATTTGATCGTTGCAGAGTCGAAACAGATATGTATCTTCCCAAAAATAGTATTTGGCTTCTAATTTGAGTTGTGATTTGTGATTCCAGTTCCAGTCGGGTGGGAATTGATGTGTAACCAAATAGTTGATGATGTCCGCATGCCAAGGAAGATCTGACGATATAGCCAAAAGATGTTCATCAGGGAAATGCTCAGTGATTGGAGGAGATGATTCAATAATCTTAGAAGGAAGGTGGGAAAGGTGGTCGGCAATGATGTGCATACATCTAAATAGCCAAACATGTCTATTAAGGCATGTTCTTAGTGCCATATTAGCATCATACATTGTAAATATTACATAACATGCATGATTATGCATTTAGGTCAAGTTATATAAATTGTATAGTAATTGTCTCCTTTTATGGTCAGGGATAGGGTGACTTTTAATCGGGGCCTCGGATAGAAGATCCAATTGTACGGATCTGATCAGGGCAACGATTGGAGTTCAACGACTCCAAGATCACCTTGATCGGACATCCGTAGCACCGGATAGAGATCGAGGAAGCCTAAAAATTAAGGGCCAAGATGGTGTCAATCCACACTTCAGACGACAAATCCAACTGCATGGATGGGTTCGGATCGATGATCGTAGCCTAATGGCACAAAAATTGGTCCAATCCGACATCTGTGGCACCATCTACAACATGTAGAAAATGAACGGCCAAAATGGCACCACGTGGCACCATCACAGCCACCTAAATCAGCCGCAACATCGTTCCCCATCTTCTGAAGGTGCGGCGAGGTGTGATTTGGGTCGTTGGATCTTGCTCCAACGGCCATGAAGTGCACGCTCGTAATTTGTAACTGCGACAAAGCAGCGCCGCAGCACAACAGTTGAACAACGTTGCACGAGCGCGCGACTTGCATTTGACTCGCCATCCGCAGCGCGCGGGCGAGTAATCATGATGGTGTGATTGGTTGTGGGCAGCTCAGATCAGCCAATCGTGCACACGCGCGATTTGACGCATAGTGTGCATGCCCGATTGGACGCGGGTGCGCGGTGAAGGTGCAGACGAAGGCATTGCAAGGAGAAATCTGAGCTATTCGATCTTGCGATCGGAAAACTAAGATTTGAAGAACGTGAGCGAGTGTTTTGAGTGTGGAAGGCGGGGAGGCGCGCATGGCGCGAGCACGTCAGCCACGATCAAACCTTTAGTGACGGATAAATCTGTCACTAAAGACCTGATATTAATGTTTTAAGCTTGAAATGACAAATTTGCCCTCAATTCCTACAACTATAAAAGGAGACCCGACCTCCACTTCTTCTTCATCCCTTCCTTCACTTCTCTCCCTCTCTAAAGCTAAAGAAAAGCTTGTTCCACACCTGGGATGCTATTCTAGAGCCAAAATCCAATTTTCTCATCCCCGTTCTGGAAGTGGATCTTGCGACGATGACGACGTGTTGCCTCGTTCCTACTTCTTCCTGCTTCATCCTCCTTCTTCCCGCTCCATCCCTAGTCTTCCAGGTGTCGTCCCGTTCGGCTTGTCCTCCAAGCAGTCGTCGAGGAGGATAACTTCTCTCTATCTTCTCTTTTACTGCTTTCTAGAATAGATTTCCTGCTTTTTAGTGTAGATTTCCTGCTTTCTAGTGTAGTGGATAGTTGTAATTGTAATGAATATCAACTTGTGATAATGAATTCCATGTTTATTCTATCTCTCTTTTGTCTTTATTTGTAATATTCTTTCTCTGTCTTCTATTTATTATTCTTTAAGTAGATAGTTAGTTTAGATTCAATTTGACTAGCTAATCTGCTTCGTGACAATTAAACAAACGTGGTTTTAAATCGAACATATGCCTCCCTGTGTTCGACCCGAAATTCTTAGAATTTTGGTATAAATTTATTTGTTGACGGATTTCTTCACAAATCGAACTACAACGACGGGTTTTTTCGAAACCAACTTCAATCGTGTAGTTTTCCGAACTCAACATTTTGGCACCGTTATCGAGGAGGCGAGGATTTTCGATTTTCTTTCCAAAATTCACGCACTTTATTATTTTCTAACTTGCTTAATTTCTTGTCTATTGTTTTGCAGGTACCTTGACAGGGAATCTTCAAGCGGTAGATTGGAGTAAAGTACAGTTGAAGACAACTGTAAGTGCTCCCCATTCTCCCCATCCATAAATTCCATTTCACCACATTAATTCAAACTCCAATTAACCTAGGTGTTTGCATAAATCCTAGGGTTAGTTTGGTTGCTTGGATTTCCACTCACATTCATCTCACCCACATATAAAAAATCAATAAGAAGATATTTCTTGTGGGGTAATTCAACATACACACTACATACACCCACATTCAAGACACATAACCTAATTAATTTACTTCTACTCAACCAGATTCTGATCTGTGGAATTGGTACACACAAATCAACATATAAAAGAGTTGAAATCAGTCTAGGTTAATCATTTTGTGTGCTTAACTCAGTGGTGCAATTTAGGCCAATTGTTTGAGTTGTTTGGGCCGCACCACTTTAACTAAAATCAACTCATCAAGTAGCTACCACATAGGTTCAACTTTTAGGGATTTACCAGGCACTCCACATTCTTTTAAGTTTCAAAGAAAAACATCATCACCTGTACTTTTAAAACTTGGTGTGCCAACTAAACTTGATTGAATATACCTAAAGTTGAATCTTAAAAGTTACTAAGCAAGATTTGAAACCTAAAATTCACCACATCAAAAAATAATCTTGTTCTGGTTATGCACGCACACACATATCAATCAATCATTACGGGCACAACCCAGATAAAGGACCCATCACATTCCAAAGCACATTCAAACCTAACCTTAATTAAAATAGAGTAGACGTTGGCCTTAAGGATTGGACTCGCTCTTCGGAGCCCAGACCAAGATTATTTTCGATTAGTTTGTTTCTACCGTTCAATCTGATGTCTAGCTAGGGGAGCAGAATCAAACGATCGCGGTTGGGGGGTACACTAGGAACCTGAGGCGCAAGCCAAAGGAAGAACCTTCTCCCCAGTCCTTCTCTCTAACTGGTTGGGTTGACCGGAAAGAAGTAGATCAAATCGATTCTTTATCTCAAGACGGGTTTTGGGAGCCTGTACGTCTTTAGGCTAGCCCACTTAAGGACATGTTTGTTTGTTTGTATTGCATGGCACCTTTCTTCCTCCCGTTCTGTCATGGATCCTTCCACATTTTGTACGCTTTCCCATTCTTATCCTCCTAATACATCTTATGCCCAAAATGATTATTATTCTAACCAGACTTATTCTCATCCATCTTCTAGTTGGGATAATCTTGATTGGGAATATAGTTCCGGACCTCCGTGTTCAGGGTTTAACCTTGGACACCACGATTTTGATTCTTATCCTTCTTCAAGCTACACTGATGTTAGATCATCACCCTCATTTGAACAACCTAATGTGATCTACAATCAAGAAGGATACACTGATCCTTACCCCTTCCCTGAATACACTGCCTTTAGGTCATCACCACCTTATGAGCAACCTGAAATGACCTATTATCAGGGAGGGTATCAATATCCTTAATTCGTTAACTCCCCTGCACTGAACCCAAACCCACCCTACCCTGAACCAAACCATGTGGTTCAGGTTAACCAGGTCCAAGAAAAGGTGTTGGCTAACTTGAGGAATACCATACAATCTTTAGAAGCTCAACCAACACATTGTACTGAAGAATTGGAGCCCCTGATTGAAATGATTGATGAGCTGAACAAGTATCTATTGGATTGGCTCCAGGATGTTAAGGATAAGGGCCCGGGTGAGTTTTTACTTGGGAAATTATCGAGATTGAGGATGAGATTTGTGCTTGCTTTAGTTCAATCTTGGGATGATTCCCAAGATGAACCCCCTTCAGGAGAGGTAATGTTAGAACCCGCTTAGGCACCTGTTGGGGGGGATACGTGTTACGAGACCAGGTTTGACCAAGTTGTTCTAGAGCAATCAAATGGGAATGATTTGATTTCTTCACTGGAGATCCCTGAGTCGGGGTACGAGGAAACGCATGTCTTTATGGATCAGAAAGTGATTGATAATTTTGAGATATACATTAATACAGATTTAGATTTCTTTGATTCTGAAGGTGAAGAATCATTATGCAAAGTTTCACATGAGTTTACAGAACACGATTATAGTGAGACAACTGGGCTAGAGGAATTCAATAAATCATTTGATGGCCCTAAAATTGAGGAATTTGATCCTGTTGGGGCTTGCATGGCAGATTCATATCTTGTTTTGAAGGATTCAATTCATAGCCCTGATCCTCAATCACACCCCAAAGAATTTATTGACGATTTTGATTTTGAGATCACTAAACCTAAGTCCATTCTAATTCAGTCACATCTTTTAGACTTGGAAAATTCTGATGGGGTAATTAATATGCAAGAGGTCCTGGAATTTGAAATCCTGATTGCGAAGGATAGAAAGTGGAAAACGATGATATGGGAAGTAAATTCCGGAGGAAGCGAAAGATCAAGTCTAAGGGTTCCAATTTGTTTAAAACGACCTTTCTACCAAGATCCTTATGACATCTTCTTAGAGAATGTTCAACCCAAGCAAATATTCATTAATTATCCTTTTGAGCTTGATCTCTCTATTATTTGACTTTTTGGTATTAGGTTGCATCCTCACAAATCTCAGGCTCGACCCCTCTTGCATACTGATCTAGGTTCTGGGTAATTTTCATCCAGAACCTTAGATATACTCGACCATGGGGTATGGGTCTGCATCACAATCTGGTCCACATCTGTGGACATCTGTTGGTAGGTCTTGAGGTGAATCTTTTTATTTTGATTCTGACCTACACTTGTGAATACTTTGTTTCTTCTTTATTTGTATAGGGTGCCTAGCTGAAGGCACTAACTTCAGCACATATATAGGTTCTTTTCATGTCAGAGCGAACCCGTTATTCAAGCAATTTAGGTGCTTTCTACTTCACTCTGTTTTATGTCTTTTTAATACAATGAGGACATTGCATTAGTAGGCATGGGGGGGTGGATATTCATCACTGAATTATTTTCTCAGCTCCGTAGATTCTTTTTATTTTCTTTTGATTTATTTTAAAAAAAATTGAATTAGGAAGGAATACTTGGGCATTAAAACTTTTCAATCTTAGGAAATATTACAGTAGGATCTGAACACTAAGACCCTTCAGGTCTTTGGGCTTAATCAGCCCGGGTATCCACTAAAATGTGGATTTGTTTATTAAGTCCTCGCCATCCTGAATTCTATTTCAATTTTATTAAATAAGTTTGGGTGATAAGTACACGACTTATCAACCTGCCCTCTAATTTGAGGGAACTTTAAGTCTAAAGCATCTACACACTATTCGACATTGACTCGTTGTTTGGCGGTTTTAATGGAAATTGGGTAGCTAATGAACCTTCTAGGGTGGTATGGCTGGCAAGTTATCGTGGTAACAACCCATTGGTAGGTTATTCAGAGCCCAGCCACTGGACCATTATTTTCCTGTTGTCTTTAGGTAAATCTTAGATTAGGAAAGCCACCTACTTAAAAAAAAAAAATAGAAAAAGAAAGTCCAAAAAGAAAAAAAGGAGAAAAGAAAAAGAAAAAGAAGAGGAGAAAAAAAGAAAATAAAAGAAATAAGCCACATGTCACCGCACGAGTATAGCTGGCAAGTTATCATGGGTAACAGCCCATTGGTAGGTTGTCCAAAACCCAGCTCAAGAAATGCAAGTCAAATTCCTAAAACACTTAGGAAGAAGCGGAGAAGTAGAATAAGCTGGGGAGATATACACTGGATTCATCCTTATGTTGACCCCATAAAAAGAAAAGTAGGGAGAAAGCTACCAGTCGTATAGATACACCTTTAGGCAGAATTCTTTTTAAGGTCACTTAGGGGCGTAGAAACCCAAAGTTCGTTTTGATTGCCGATCAATGAGTCTATCACTTTCACAAAAAGATGCTTAGAACTTGGGGTTCTCATCAAGTCTTGAGTGGGTTGAGTGGCTGTAGAAAGCCACTCTGTAACCCTAAACTCAAAAATCCAAAAAAAATTAGAAAAGAAGAAAAAGGAGAAAAAGTGATCTTTCTCTGAATAAGCCGAGGGCTTGAGGCGGTCTACATTTTGGCAGATACTCAAACTCTGTTGTGTCTTTGAAAGTTCAGCTCCTAAGTAAAACTTTCTTAATGTTGAAACTGACTTGTGCCTGAGTAATCCAACCTTAATTCTTTTATAAATAACATATAGTTTTTGCTAGGGACTAGCAAAAGATAGGCATGGGGGTGTGATGTGCATACATCTAAATAGCCAAAAATGTCTATTAATGCATGTTCTTAGTGTCATATTAGTATCATACATTGTAAATATTGCATACCATGCATGATTATGTATTTAGGTCAAGTTGCATAAATTGTATAGTAATTATCTCCTTTTATGGTCAGGGATAGGGCAACTTTTAATTGGGGCCTCAGATCGAAGATCCAACTGTACGGATTTGATCAGGGCGACAATTGGAGTTCAACGACTCTAAGATTGCCCTGATCGGACATCCGTAGCACCAGATAGAGATCGAGGAAGCCTAAAGATTAAGGGCCAAGATGGTGTCAATCCACACTTCAGATGACAAATCCAACTGCACCGATGGGTTCGGATCGATGATCGTAGCCTAATGGCATGAAAATCGATCCAATCCGACATCCGTGGCACCATCTACAACACATAGAAAATGGACGGCCAAGATGGCACCACGTGGTGCCATCACAGCCGCCCAAATTAGCCGCAGCATCGCTCCCCATCTTCTGAAGGCACGACGAGGCATGATTTGGGTTGTTGGATCTTGATCCAATAGCCGTGAAGCGCACGCATGTAATTTGTAACCGCGACAAAGCAGCGCCGTAGCACAGCGGTCAAACGACGTTGCGTGAGAGCGTGACGTGCATTCAACTTGCCATCCGCAGTGCGCGAGTGAGTAATCGTGATCGTGCGATTGGTTGTGGGTGGCTCGAATTAGCCAATAGCGCGCATGCGAGATCTGACGCACAACGTGCATGTCGATCGCACGTGGGCATGCGTGAAGGCACAGACAAAGGCACGCGCGAGGAGAAATTTGAGCTGTTTGATCTCGCGATTAGACGACTAAGATTTGAAGAACGTGAGCAAGCGTTTTGAGCGCAGAAGCGGGGAGGCGTGCGTGGCGCATGCACGTCGGCCACGATCAGACCTCTAGTGATGGATAAATCCGTCACTAAAGACCTGATATTAATGTTTTGAGCTTGAAATGACAAATTTGCCCTTAATTCCTACAACTATAAAAGGAGACCTGACCTCCACTTCTTCTTCATCCCTTCCTTCACTTCTCTCCCTCTCAAAAGATCAAGAAAAGCTTGTTCCACACCCGGGATGCTATTCTAGAGCCAAAATCCAATTTTCTCATCCCCATAACGGAAGTGGATCCCGCGATGACGATGATGTGTTGCCTCGTTCCTGCTTCTTCCTGCTTCATCCTCCTTCTTCCTGCTCCATCCCCAGTCTTCTAGGCATCGTCCCATCCGGCTCGTCCTCCAAGCAGTTGTCGAGGAGGATAACTTCTCTCTATCTTCTCTTTTACTGCTTTCTAGAATAGATTTCCTACTTTCTAGTGTAGTGGATAGTTTAATTGTAATGAATATCAACTTGTGATAATGAATTCCATGTTTATTCTATCTCTCTTTTGTCTTTATTTGTAATATCCTCTCTCTGTCTTCTATTCATTATTCTTTAAGAGATAGTTAGTTTAGATTCAATTTGACTAGCTAATCTGCTTCGTGACAATTAAACAAACGTGATTTTAAATCAAACGTATGCCTCCCTGTGTTCGACCTGGAATTCTTAGAATTTCGATATAAATTTATTTGTTGATGGATTTCTTCGCAAATCGTACTACAACGATGGGTTCTTTCAAAACCAACTTTGATCGCGTAGTTTTCCGAACTCCACAGGCAACGACATTCTGTCATCCCACCTTATCATGAATTTCTAGGTCAAGTTCTTGCAAGAGCAAGGTCCATCTGATCAACCTAGGTTTTGTGTCCTTTTTGGATAGAAGGTGTCTAATAGTAGAGTGATCAGAGTACACAATGATTCGAGATCCGAGTATATAAGATTTGAACTTTTCTAATCCAAATACTATCGCTAGTAATTCCTTTTCTGTAACAGTGTAGTTCCTTAGTGCCTCATTCAAAATCTTACTAACGTAGTAAATCACTACCATATTTTTCTTGATTTTCTATCCAAGTACAGCTCCAACTACGTAATCTAATGCATCACACATAATTTTAAACGATAAATCCCAATTAGGTGGTTGCAGGATCGGAGCCTGTGTAACTCTATCTCTCAATGTCTCAAATGCAGATATACACTCCTCACTCATCTCAAAAGTCGTGTCCTTTGTGAGGTTTGTGAGTGGTCGAGCAATCTTCAAAAAGTCGAGTATAAATCTTCTATAGAAACCCACATGCCCGAGAAAAGATTCGATGCCCTTGATTGAGTTAGGAATTGGGAAATTTGAGATTTGATTGATCTTGTGTCGATCTACTTGGATACCTTGCTCAGACATGAGGTGGTCAAGACAATGCTCTCTGGGACCATAAAATGGCTCTTCTCCCAGTTGAGGACAAGATTCACTTCTATACATCTCTTAAGAATCTTCGACAAATTATCCAGACAAATATCAGATGTTTCCCCAAAGACTGAAAAATCATCCATGAATACTTCCATGCATTCACGCACCATTTCAGTAAATATGGCTAACACATGTGCTAAAAAGTTGCGAGTGCATTGCAAAGCCCAAATGGCATTCTTCGGAAAGCAAAGGTTCCGAAGTGGCAGGTGAAAGTCATTTTCTCATGATCTTTGGGATAAATTGCGACCTGATTGTATCCAGAGTAACCATCCAAGAAGCAAAAGAACCTATTACCAGCTAATCTCTCAAGGATCTAATCAATGCATGGCAAGGGAAAGTGGTCCTTCTTTGTAACCATGTTGAGCATGTGATAATCAATGCAAACCTGCCATGAATTCACAATTCGTGTGGGAATGGTTTCTCTAGATTTAGTCTTGTTTATGGTGAGCCCTACCTTTTTAGGTACCACTTGAATTGGACTCACCCAAGGGCTATTGGATGTAGGATATATGATGTCAGCATCTAGCCACTTGATTATTTTCTTCTTTACGACCACCTTCAGATTTGGATTTAAATGTCTTGGAGCTTCTCTTGAAGGTCGTGTCCCATCTTTTATATAGATGCGATTAGTACAATAATTGGGGCTAATCCCAGTGAGATCGTGTAGGGTCCACCCAATTGCCTTCTTATGATCTCATAAAACCTCGATTAGTTTCTTTTCTTATTTCAGAGATAAATGAGAATTGATGATCACAGGATGTTTCTGATTGAAGTCGAGATAGACATACTTCAAATTGTCAGGCAATGGCTTTAATTCGAGTGCAGGAGTTGAATCAATAGCAGGATTTGGGGTGGGATTTTCGATTGCAAAAAGTGGCTAAAATGAGTCATGTAATTCAGATTCAGGATCGAGTACATATTCTGATAGTGGGTTTTGGATTTGAGGGTACAAGATATCAAAAGATGTGTTTTCCAATTCTAAGGAACTAGGGTCATCCTCAAAAACTGAAATAGATCTAATTTTCTCAATCCATTTGCAATCTAATCCTCGAGAAGCTCTAAATATATCCAATTTTATTGTCTTCTCCCCAAATTTTAAGTCAATCTTTCCAAACTCACAATCTATGTTGGCCTTTGCAGTGGCCAAAAAGGGTCTCCCTAAGATAATTGGGGTATCACTAACTCATTCAGGAACTTCCATATCTAAAATAATAAAATTCACTGAAAAATAGAAGTCCTGAACTCTAATGATCACATCTTCCAAAACTCCCCTAGGTGACTTAATAGATCTATCTGCTAATTGTAAAGTCACATCAGAAGGTTTAAGTGTGTCAACATCAAAATATTCAATTATGGAAGTTGGAATCAGATTAATGGATGCTCCTAAATCTAGGAGGGCTCTATTAAAGCATTGGTCCCCAATTATACAAGAAATAAATGGAGAACCTGGGTCTTTCTTTTTCAAAGGAAGAGTACTCGAGATAATAGAGCTCACTTGCTCCGAGAGTGCCACAGTGCTTCCTTTCCTCGGCTTACGCTTAAAAGTACACAACTCCTTGAGAAATCTCGCGTAAGTCTGAATGTGTTTAATAGCATCTAAGAGTGGAATATTAATGTGTACCTATTCAAAAATTTTAACTAAATCCTCATCTAATGTAATAGGTTGCTTTTGTTTCCTAGTCTTCTTCAAAGCTTCTGGGAATGGGACTTGGATTTCCTGTTCTACTAAGGTATTACCCTAATCTTGCGAATAAGCAGGATTTGCTGGATCGGGTGCATCACCTCTTACAGGTGTAGAAATAGGGGCCATTCTAGATGTACTAGGGTCTTGGGACAAGTTTTGTGGATCTACTGGATCCCTAATGGAAGTCCCACGGTGGGTTGTAACAGAGTTAATACCCGTATGCGAAGAAGAAGCTGGTGAAGAAGAAGATGCTTGCTAGTGCTGGAAAGATGGATTCGATAGTAGTGGTTGACTTTCTTGAGTCAGATAGTGCTATTGATTTAAATACTCTAAATCAGTAGATGTAGCAGAGGGTGGATTTGGATTTTGATTCTAATTCAGGGGTATTTGATTAAGGAGATGGATTTATCCCTGATTTAGATGTTGAGCTCCTAGGTGTGGTCTCTGCTGGATATTCCTAGGGTTTGGAACTAGCTGGGATGGAAGGGCTCCTAGCTGACGAGACTCAGCTAACTGCGTGATTTGGCCCCTGAGATCAGACAGTTCTATCGAACATTGCTGTTGTACCTCAGCAAGAGCTTCAGCATTCTATCACTGGCTTTCAATCACAGCTCACAAAATTTGGTTGAGCTGCAAGTCTCTATTTGGCCCCACGAAGTTCTACGAACTCGTATAAAATGACCTCGCATTTGGTTGTTGAAATGGTAACTTAGGCGGGTTTTTCCTGGTCTGAGTCGGATATGATGGTCTTTATGAATGGCTAGACTAAGAGAAATTAGGGTGATTACGCCATCCAGGATTATAGGTATTAGAATATGGGTTTGATCTCGGTGCGTATCTCTGAATGGCATTTAAATAAGAAAGATAAGGCATGTTTTCTGCAAAAATAGGAAGTGGGGACAGTGGTGGGAAAGATTGTGGGACAAAGGTCCCTCCTTGGGTTGGTGCAGGAGTAGATAGAAAACCCAAGGAAGATGGATCTCTCGAATCCAGATTATTCACAAACTCCCTCCCTACGGGAATTTGCTAAATAGGTAAACGTGTAGGATTTTGCGTAGTGAGAAAAGGCGTAAGAGATTTCATCGTGTTTTAGACCTCATTGAGATGCTTCGCTAAAATATCGACTTTGTCCAGTTTCTCTGCTATGATCTCTAAATCCTTGAAACTGGACAGATTCTCGATCTCTTGTATGCCCTTCTGTGGGTTTTGATGCACTGTATTGGTGCCCCGTGTGAGTTGCGACATGGATGCGTTGTTGATCGAGTTTTCCGCCATCCCTTCAAATAATTTTGAGGCGGATTCTACGTCGCGATTCAAGAAATTCCCTCCACAAGAGTCATCGACCAGATTACGAATGCCTTCTTGCAATCCATAATAAAAGATGTGCATGAGTTGCCAGCGAGGGATGTCGTGATGTGGGCATTTCCTTTGTAATTCATGGAAGCGTTCCCACGCTTCATGAATTGGTTCTCCTTGATTTTGAGAGAAGGTAGTGATGGCTTGCCTTAATGCATTAGTGTGACCAATAGGGAAAAATTTCTTCAGAAATGAGGATTCGAGTTCAGCCCAAGTCGAGATTGGTCATGCTATAGTTCTATACCAGTAGGCAGCCTTGTCCTTTAGTCTAAAGGAGAACATCTTCATCAATAGGATTTCCTGGCTTTGATTTCGAGGACTAAGAGTCTGAGATAGATTTTTAAATCTTTAATATGTTGGAATGGATCCTCGAATTCAAATTCGTGAAAGTGTGGGATTAGACTTATAATGTTTGGCTTTAATTCTGGGTTATTTTCCCCAACGGAAATCCTAACATTAGGCTCTACTTGTGCATTAGATGGATTATAATAGTCACAGAGTAGAGGCCTAGGATGAGGGATCGGTAAATCAGGGTTTTCAAAACCCGCTTCAGGTTGAGGTGGAGGACGGGTTTGCAAGTTCTGCAAATTCTAAAGAGCAGCTGTCAATAGATTGATTTGATGGTTTTGCTCGAGCATCTGAAGATTTTGGTTCAGGAGTGCCTCATGGACATCAAAAGGCGACATCTCCCCCTGACCAGAAGAGGAAGGGATCTCGAGATTCTGGTTTTGCATTTGGTCCATAGGATCAAATGCAGAAAAAGCAGATGAATCAGACGGGAAAATTATTGGTTTCTTCAGTGCAACTAGCTTAGGAATACCTGTCAATGGAGATACGAGAGGCGATTTCAGGGATCGCCTCTCATGCATAAACCAAAAGAATGTGCAAAGGCACACTCACACCACTGAAAACAGCGGCAAACAAGACCCGAAAATAGTGCAAAAAGTGGGTTTTTCTCTTCTTTCAAAGGAAAAAAGAGAGTCCTAGAATACGCAAAAATAATTTGGACGTAAACAAGTATAATATTAGTATCAAAATACGCATCCTAAACCTATGTCTACGCAAGTGCGTATCCATAAGGCTCAAAGGTCTAAGGTCTAGGATCGAGATTGCTCACTACAAGCTCCCCGGGGCTTAGTAGTGAGACAAACTTGTTGATCTTCGACCAATGCCCTAAGAGGTGCAAAGAGGAGAGGTAGAAAAATTAGACCCGTGTGACTCTAGTGATCGCGCTATGTGAGCAATAGAATGCAACAGACGAGAGTGTAAAAACCCGCATGCATTTTACAAACAGATCGAGTCACAAATTTTAATTGTCCTCTTTTTACTTAATCTTTTCACAAAAAATGATAGAAAGAAGTAAGGTGACCGCTTTTTAGATTTTTTGAAACAAAAACATGGTCTTGTTAATTATCCAATGACAGGGATCTATGTGGGTTTTGCGCGTGTTTTCCCACTGATGTGAGAAAAACAGTAGAAAAATCCCGAGTTAGATTTTGTATACTAGCAGATAATGCACTCCTAAGAGTGTATGCCTAAAACATGCTGCTGCTAGTCAGATAAGTATGCATATTTTTGTATTTTTTAATTTTTTTCTAACCTAAATGCAGCAATACAAGCTACACTAAAGACTAAGTAAAGAAAATACTCACAATAGTATGTATAATGGTCAGAAAAATAGAAATAGAAAACCCACCTTCTTTCCTGAGAATACTCGCAAAGGTAACCTTGAAAAGAAGACAGAAAACAAAACAAAACAAAGCTAATTAGTAAAAAGAAATATGTACAACTAAAAATAATGGCGAATATAAATTACAGTTACCTCCCCGGTAATGGTGCCATTAAAATGGTCGATTAAATCCTCAACAGAGTTAATTAAGTTATTTAGGCTTAATTAATTGCATGAGAAAGTAACTTAGGTTAACTTGAATTAATATTGGTTGTGTAGTATAGGGTCAAGTTAACCTAACATTTTAGATTTAAAATTTTTTTTAATTGGTTGAGTTCATGTTGTTCACTGGGAGGCATAACTTAATCTTAATTCACCATTAATTGCTAAGGAATAATTAAGAATTAATTAATTGACTAAATATTAAATTAGAAACTTTAAGCCAATGAACAATGCACAAGAATTGATCAAATTAGCACATGCAACATTCCATTAGAAAGAAACACATTTACACATGATTTAGCATTAAAACTAAGTAATGTGTTTATTACTTCAAAAGTAGCTATTTACAAAAGATAAAGGCAAGAAATTGCTAAACAAATGAATACAATGCCTTTAGTACATCAATTAAGCTCAAAATAGCAAGAGAAGACATGTTATAGCAATAAAAGCACAAATCAGACGTCTAAAAATATTATTGGTCATCTTAAAAGTAGAAATTAGAAGTCTGATTACAACAAGAGATGTCTGATTCACTCTTTATTTTCACCCTTATTTCTTAATCTTCAGCCTTCTCTGTTTCTTCTTTACTGCTGCGTCGTTGCTCTCTCTCTCTCTCTCTCTCCTTTGTTTTTCTTCCTTTGTTCATTTCTTTAGGTTAACCTCCTCTTACTGTGCTTAATGAATTTCACACTTAGCCATTAAATCTTCAATTGCAAAATTTTGGTTTTCTCATTGGCGGCTCAGACCGTTTGGAGATACACAGCACCCCCTAGAGGGTGGGACCAGACCTTACTGGGTCCAAGCCTAGTTTCTCTTTGGTATTTTATTTTCCAATTCAAGCTCATGCATAGTAACCAGCCTCCCAGGCCCACTCGCCCACTCACGGGCCCATGCTCGCCCATAGGCGTGCACACACACACACACACACATTCGCAGGCACATGCAGCGCACGCACACACGCCCCAAGCTCAGTTTCATTTTGCACCATGCGTTGACGACCGAGAAGGTTTAAGCATAAAATCGTAATATAGCAGTGCCAGCGCTCCAGAGTTACCGAGGTGGGACTATCTTTCCCAAGTTCTGGCTGATCTTCAGTCAGCAATTGCAGCTGACTCCGTTCACCAAATCAATCGAGAGCTCTTGATGTACTCTATCAGGAACATGCATCAATTTGATGCTCAAGGGTTGATTTACCCTTTGATTTGAAGGGTAGAAGCAAGGTTGCAACACTTCCATTAATGGCTGCAGAGAAAGGAAATTGAGTCTACAGTCCTGTCGAAGGTCTTTTGACCATGAATGAAGATCTGAACTCCTTCAGAATTCAATTTCGTGCTCTCTAAGTCAAGAATAGAGCTTATGCAAATCTCTAGGGAGGAAGAGAAGCTCATGGCTTCATTCTCATAGTACAAAACTCAAATTTGAGTTCTGAAAGGCTCTGCAGAAAGAGGAACTGCCTCTTAGGGATTCTGAACAACCTCAGGAGGTTTTAACAAACTGATCTGGGTAAAATTAAGGTTCAAATCTTGCCAAATAGACCCATAACAGTGTATGAACTCTAAATAACCCAAAGAGCACAACAGGTCTAATCTCCTTTAATTCTCAACTAAACACATTAAAACCACTCGATTGTGATATACATCACTCCAGATCTCAATTAAATCAACTAATTCACAGAATGCCTCATATATTCCTCAATTAGCACTTAGGGTTGACTCATTCACACTCAGAGTTGACTTTCTCAATTCATCTTTCTTAGAGCAAATTGATGTACTAAATCAGATCTATTTCACTCTAGAAAGCTAATGCACTGCTCAAAACTCAGTTTTGAGCTCATCGAACATGTACTTAGGGTCCGCTGCTTGAGGTCAGAAGGGTCGATGTTCGGTGGAAGAATCTATGAGTTCTCAAGCTTCAACAAACTTTATAATAGACTCCTAGGACTCTAGTGAAGCTTCTTGACCTGTTAAATTATTAAAAACCTAATTGAATCCACCTCTCTAACTCTCCTGGAGTTAGAGAAAACGATAGTCAGGGAAGGGTTTTAGACATTAAAACACACAATAAATTGTTAATTCTTAATCCTAAGGCACTATAAGACCATTCCAGAGCTTTTCAGAGTTTTTAAAGGGATGGAACTCGAAAATAGCTCGCTGGAGCTCCGGTGAGTCTGGTTTTGACCGATAGTGATAAAAATCTCACAAAATAACTCATTGATGGATTATAAACTTCCTGAGGTCCTTCTGAACCTCAAGAGGAACTCAATTGAAACGGATATTGAATTAAATCAAGTATCTTCAAAGAATTTTAGAAAATTAGGAAGTTGAGTTCGTTAAAACTCCAGGGAATTCCTCTCACTCAAATGAGTGAAGGGAAAAGATTTATTGCGTATGGCGATGGTATAGAAATGGTCAATTAGGTGTTTAGACACTTTTGAGCTCGCCATTGACAATGAGCTCAAAAGTTGAGACGTAATTAGGCATTTTTCATATAGATGATTATTTCTTTAATTAACAAGTTGAATGGGGCCCTTAAATAGTGTATAGGCGATGTAGGTCCCCAATGACGAGGACTAGAGATGTGGACTTCACAAGGGGAGTAAATCAACCCTCCTCCTTTAGATAAATAGCAGCTGCTTCAACTTTCAAGCTTGGCAGCTAGTGAATGTGGAAGTGATCTAGGCGATAAAGCTGATAGAAATGAGGGAAATGCAGTGCTATGAAATCATGATAAGGAGAGGAAGATTATCAGTGCATAAAAATAGAAAAAGAGTGGCCCAGATGAGCTCAAAGAGCTCACCAAAGTTGAGGAAGATGGCATACAAATTGAACATTTAAACCTAACTAACTACCTAATCTACTAAATTAAGCTATGCTACACTTACCTAAGCCTAATCCTACTGTTACCTGGACGAAGGAGGTGAGGGATCTCACCGTTGGCAGGGCAAGAACGAGATCAAAATCTAGGCTGGATGAGAAGTGAAGCTCTGGTTGATCGAAGTGGAGATCAGAGGGAGAATGGGGTGCTTACTCGCCGTTGGCAGGGTAATGGTGTGGAAGAGGTGGTTAGAGAGGAAGCACGTCCTTGGCAGTTGTGCTCGAGAAGGAGAACGAAGATGTCGGAGTTGCGGATGAACCTACTGACCAGCTATGGTGTGGTGGAGAGGGGAAGGGAGCTGATCAAGCTCAAATCATAGGGGTTGATGGGTATTTATAGGTTGCAACGGCTGAGAAGAGGGTTGTATCTGGACGAAAATATTTCTAGGTGCAGGGTAACCACCGACGTCTTCTCCGACGCCGGTAAAGTTACTCTCTAACCCTAAATAGGATTCAAGGATCATCTAGATCGTGGGATGAAATGAAGAGGGTGAGCGTAAGCTCTAGGAGCTTGGCGAGGGTGGAATGACATCAGATGAGTGGTCATCGGAGGGTGACATCACCGCCAAACGTCAACCGTTCAAGCGGCTGAAGAAGAAATTAAGAAGATGGTGTTTGTGGGGACTTGAATGCGAGGAAAGCTAAGGACCTAGGTGAAAGGAAAGGACTCAAATGCAATGAATTATAAGGACTAAAATGTAAATAGGGGCCATTTAAGTTAATTTTAATTTAATTCTTTTCCAACTTTTTATATATAATTGTAAATTAACTAAATATTATATTAAAGCCATGTATTCACATTTTTGACCCATTTATTTATATTTATTTACTTGTTAACTTAAATTATTTAAGACTTAGGTCTTAAGTTATACTTAAGTTAAATAAGATATTAATTAGGTAACTAATTAATGGTATTTTGAGTCCATTTATTAATTAAGTTATTAATAATATTAATTGGCTGATAATTTAGCATTTTAAACTTATTTTAAGGTCCTTTAATGATTTGTCCCTTATTACATAATTAACCCTTATATATGCATATTCCTAGCTAATTAATTAGGGAAACTAGTTAATTAGGGGTAATTAGAAGCCATAATGAGCCTCTCATCATGCACCCACTCTGCTCGTTGCATACGAGAGCGCCGTCGTTCCTTACGTGGATCACACACCCGTGTTGCTAAGCCGACACACTTCCGTTAAAGGGAAGTTTCATTTTCCTATAGTAGCTAGATTAAATACATACTTTGTGGCTCTATAGGACTATTGTAATATTATCTTTGTTTGGGTATTCGCTTTGTGAATTCCCATCTCCCTCGCGAGACAAAATACTCCTCGTGAAGAGGATGGGTTTTAAAGAACACTACCCTCGTACATAGTAGCGTGGTTGTAAGAGGTTGTGTCACCCTCGTTTTAAGTGGCTGGACTAGTGGATTTGATCGACTAGGTTGATCGGGAAATCCTAAGTCGAGAGGCTTAGGTGGTGGTTTTTACCCATGCTTGGGTTTCCACCTAAAAATTCCTGTGTACTTGTGTGTTTACTTTTTTTGTAAGATTGGTTATATTATTTCTGCATTATTTATTTATCACACAAATCTCACCCCCTTCTTCAGAACCTACATTTGGTATCAGAGCAGGTCTCGCATCATCAACATCACATCGGTAAGTGATCATGGAGGGGAGCATCTTTGCTACAAGACATTCGAAGAGGCAGTCTATTGTCCGATTGCCTTACTTAGATGGGAGCAATTACGCATATTGGAAATTGTGAATGAAGATGTGGCTTCAAGCCGTCGACTTTGCATTATGGGGACTGATGAGAACCTCATCATGAGCCATAACTAGCTCATTTTAACCTAATACAAAGGATAAAAGCTCCTACATAACTCAAGGAAAGGCTTAACTCAGAGAATTCTGAGTTTAAGGAGAAAACAAGTCATAAGGGGTAAAAATGCAATTTTACCAGTATAATCTGCATACAGGGTAATTCAGGGTCCAAACATAGGTCAAACAACCCAAATAAGAAGGAAAGTGGGATGATCTGATAAGGGCTGCAGCAATTCCAAGGAACTAAATGATAATCTGTAACCCTAAAACAAACCCACTTCAATTCACGAGGTTCGAGGAAAATTAAAAATAGAATAAACCCTCTAAAATTCATAGAAAAATAACTCTAGGCTTTAGAACCTTCAATTTGGCCTTCAGAACCCATTTTGACCTACATTGAGAACCATACCCAATTAATAACTTAATTTAGGTTTTTGCATAAATTGACCAGTCAAACAAGGTTTAATCTAGAAATAAAATTCACCATCAGATTCCTTAGGTCCTAATTAGTCATGTATAAAAACTTGAGCCTAAGAAGAAACCTTCTTAACCAACTTTACACTTTGGTCCTCATATATTTACTTTTTGGCCCTCAACTTTTGAACCCTCGCATTTCGGCCCCTAACTCTCCTTCGTTCTTTGCATTCAGGTCCCTCCTGCCAAAACCTGACCAGCACCATGCTCCGGCGACCTTGCGCGGAGCATGGCGCCGCGTAGGGTAAGGGGGAGGGTCTGGCAAGACAACTGAGGGTGCCCTGCGCCGTCAGCCGTCGCAGGAACACCCCCCTGGTCACTGCAACCCACCATACCGGCCGTGCGAACGCACGGACTGTATGGGTTTCCATCTCCGGCATCCTCCGGCGAGGGAGACACGTCGTCTCCCTCCGCCCTCCTCTCTGATTCCGCCTCTATAAATACCCCCGTCGCTCCGCCGTTCTGAGCAGCTCGGATCTGACGGAGAAAACCCCCAACTTTCCTCTCTTCTCACTCCGGCAGACGCCCACCAGCTCCGGCGGTTCTTCCTCCTCCTCCTCTTCGCTCTGCCGCAATACCAGCAGCAGAGACTTCTTCCCCTGCTCTTCCCGCGTCGCGCAATACCGGCGCGCGCTGCCTCTGCCCCGTCGTCACCGCCGTCCTCCCCCACTGGGCACCTTCTTCTCCGGCGACAGCAGGTACAACCGTCCGCCTCCTCGCCCCCTTCGTCACTGTAGTTAGGTTAGAACTACATCCCTCTATTCTCTCTCTCTTTTCCCCCTGCTATTTTTATCTAATTACCCCTCGACCGCGCCTAATCACCCTCACCTTCTTCGCCTCCAGCCATCCTCCGGCGAGCCGCTCCCATCACTCCAGCAACCCACACGGCTCGCCGACCACCGCAGAACCTCCGCCTCCTCACCCTGATCAACCTCCGCCCTTCCACTTCCCCCAAATCACCCTCTGCAACTCCACCGAACAAACCCATCTCCCGACCCACAGTCCGACCTAGGGCAGCTCTTAGGCTCCGCCCCGCCGCCTGCACACCCGCCGACCACCTTCGCCATGCCACGGCGAAGGTCCTCCGCGTTTCTGATTGGGCCGAGAGGTCGTTTCTCTGTGGGCAGGTACCTGCGCTCGTCGCCGCCATTGTTGAAGCGAAGCAGCTTCGACCTGCTGTCCCAGGTGCGCCGCGCCCAGGTCACGCTCCCAGGCTGTGCGGGGGCATTTCGGCAAAGCGTTAGGCTGCAGTTGAGGCGAATCCCTCGCGCGAAGGCCTCGCGTAAAGCTGCGATTACCAGCTGCTTCCTCCGCGCAGGCGCGAAATTGGGGTGGGACATTTAGTCCCACCTTGGAAGGCTCTGAAGGAGCGCAGCGGTATAAAGCGAAAAAGTGCTGGAGGCTTATTGCCTCAGCACACGGGGTGAGGTCCCCTTCACCCGCCCGGTTACCCGGTCTCGTCCGCGCTCATGCCCCGCGGACCTGGCCCGACCCGACTTAGACTGACCTGCACTCCTCGCCCACCACGCACGCCGGTGGGCCTGGACCCGGGTGCGACCCGTACCCGGCAACCCGGTAGCTCTGGGAGAGCTTTCCTAAGAGTGGCTTCTGTGAGAGAGTGACGCAGGGGAGGGTAGAGTTAGGTTTTGCCCCCTCTGATCAAGCTGTGTAAGTGTGCAGGCACAGGTGAAGAAGAACCGTGGAAGAAGACGAAGGCTGAAGGAAGGAGGAGCACCGAGCGGCACTGTAGCAGCGGCGGTTTAAGTCGTCTGATTGGAAAATCAGACGACGTCCTGAAGGCAAAGAAGGAGAAGGAAGGCGAGGCAGAGGAGGAACACAGAGAGGCCAAGTGAAGACTCTGCAGAAGAAGAAGTGCACGAGAAGAAGATCTGAAGAAAGAAAGAAGAAGAAGAAGAACAAAGGAAGAGAGCAGAAGATCTGAGAAGGAAGAAGAGGAGAAGCAAAGAGAAAAGAAGAAAAGCCAACAAATTCTCTCTCTCTCTTTCTTTATTTTTGTAAAAGAAACTTGTACCCCTAGAATACAACTTGCTCCCTGAGTTCGACCTCGGGAACTCTTTTATTTTCCAAGTAACAAATTGTATTAAACTGGTAATCACCTCTCTCTATACTATACTACGACAAAATAATAAAACTATAGAGGAAGGTCGCCACCAGTTTTTGGCGCCGTTGCCGGGAAGCAACGGCTATTCTAGAGGTAAACATTCCTGTTTCTTTTTAGTTTCTGATAATCTCCTCTCTTTTGTGCAGCTACAGGAAATCAAGAAGACAAGCAACCGCACGACAACCACTCCGAGGACAGGTAAAATTTTTTTCCTCTCGCTATTAACCCCTAAACTCTAAAGAGGAAGAAAAGAAAAGAACAAGCAATATAGGGCTAACCTGTCTTCCATACTTAGTAACCATAAAGAGTTGCATGTTTTCAACTCATTAGTCCTGCACACTATTAAGGATATTTAAGGGCTAACACATTCTTGCTTGAGCCCTAATTACCCAACAAAGAGCTAACTGGACCAAGTAGAGCCAACCTAAGATTCAACATTAGGGTTTTAGAGACACACTACTTAAATCAAGAATGGAGAAAATCCAAAAGAAGTGTGCCTAAACCATTGATTGAACATGCTTATTCAGAGAAACCCTAAACAATTGGCTCTCTAAACACTTGAACCCAAAAAGAAAGGACCCAAAAGCTCTCAAAGGAACAAGAGGTAAAGTTGACTCCTTGGGTCAACCAACCTTAAAATTAGGTCACTTTCTCACTCAAAATACCTAAGAGATCAAGTGTAACTTTAAGCACCCTGATCTTAAGCTAAAATTGGTAGACTTAAGAGGTCAAGATCCCCATCCTGGTCTACCTGGAATCTCAGTGACAAGAGAGGTCGGGTGGGGGAAACCCTGTAACCCGTGGGGACGCTCTACCGTGTAGGGGTCTTCGCGGGACTCTCCCTCTCTGGCTGCCCAGGTAATTCTCAGGTGGACGATCTTTCTGATCAAGGGGTCCATCTGCCCCGAACCTCTATAGTCACCCAACATTTTTTGGGTGTCTTGATTGGGTCCAGCACCTGCTTATCTCATCCAGTCCTTCAGTATTTTGCAGGAGGTCCTTGAAACCTCCTATAGAAATTCACTCTCTCCGAGGCTAAGCCTCGGCTCCCTTGTTTTTGCAGAAATCATTCACATAGCCCCTCTTTCCTCTGATTCTGAACAAAGTCCCCTTCTTCCATTAATTCAAACTTCGGATTCTATCTTGATTCCACCACCTGATTCGAAGATGCAGCCTAATTACCTAGCAAGACTACCATATAAAAAACCTGAATATTTGAGATCCATGAAAGATAAGATGATTGAGGATGCCCTTGAATTCTATGAAATCAAATATAAACCCTCAACACCAATAGAAAACATTCAGGTTGATGTCCCAACAACCACAGCTTTCATCATAAACTGTGCCCAGATTCTATTGACAGAAGTTACAAAAGGATCAACCCGAGATATGCTCATGACAGGATACATTGAGATGGAAAAATTACACCAATCTGAATACCTTCAATGCTTGACAAATCCTGTACTTTGGGAACAACACCAAGATGCCCTTATGAAACGGGTAGAAATGATGAAATCAGTAGAACAAATTATCAACCAGAAATACCCGTATATACCAGAAATAGAGGATGAACCATCTTGGAACAATATTAAGGAACAATCCAGTTTCCCAGATCTCGGGACTGGGGCACAAAGTGGTTGTGAAATCCCAACCCAAATAGAAGACAATGTTGAATTAGGTTGGGATATTGCAGGAGAACACAATGATGAGCCAAACTTAGACCATGAATTGCCAAGCCTAGAATTTCAAAACTCCTGCAATAATGAGATCAGAACTGAACCTTCTGAGGGTATAAATTCCGCCCCTTATTTTGATAAGGTGGCCCTCGAAGGTTATTCGGACTTAGGTTCTAATAATTCTACCCACATCCTAAGCCTAGAACCTAGATCTGAAACTTATTGGGAAGATTATGAGGCCCCTTATGAGAAAGATCAAATTTTTACAGAATATGATGCCGGGCCTCTATTTGATGAATATCCCTCTCCAACATCTTCAGAAAATCTGATCGATTTTCCAGAGAACATGCCAATTTATGATACAGAGACTGAGGAGTTGGACGAGTTGGATTTTAATTGGGTCTATCCTACCAGCTTGGAGCTTGAGCCTAGACAGAATACCTTTTCGAGCCCAGAATTGACATATAGGCTAGACCCCAATCAGGCTGCTGATTCCACATCTGATGATTTTTGCTGTGGTGGAATTCATGATCATGAATCTCATTTTCGCCAACTCTCCGACAATTTCAAATCTGACTATAATTGCGGAGAGATTCCCCTTCCTGAACACGCCAGGCCTATCTACGACCTCAGTTCTCATGACTTTAACTCCGACTCTGAGGTCCTGATTCCCGAGATCACCGATAACACAGAATCATTCTTTTTCGATCCTCAGGAACCAAAAACAGAAAATGCCAAGAGTGATTGCAACCAAGAATCCAAATTTTTTCTCGAATCCGATTCCTTTCATCCTACAAACACTCTTCCGGCATTTGATAGTTACCCAGAGGACTCTCTACAGAAAATCACCTATCATCTGTTTCTAGAAGAGCCCTCGTACACAATGGCCACCTCATCCGCACACACAGAACGGATCAAAACCTCTTCCAAACCCCGACCCGCAACTGGACTCAATTTCTAATTAGATTCACCTCTCACCGAGCCGATTGCATTTCCAACTCAGGTTCTGAACACTGATCAGACTACATACCACGCCCCATCATTCTCTGATCACCCCTATAGGGTTTCCGCGTCATTCATTGATTATTCTACGGATCCCTACTCTGACCAGGCTGATTCGACTCAGCCAAACCCTGCGTTTACACTTCCACATCCATCTGAGCTTCATAGTTTATTGTGGGCTCCACACCTTTTTATCCACATCTATCAACCCACCAGATTGATTGGGTTTGGGATGCATCATCAGCCTGTTGATCTGAACAAGCACCTGGTTGGACCAACCAGGCTCTTAATCAAGGTGCTTGTCTTACAAAACTCTGTTGATTTGACCATCCCCTCTCCATCGCATTTCCCGCTTGGCTGAAGGCATCAAATTTAGCGCTCAACGGGAGGCAGCCCGTCATTCTCTTTGAAAACCTGAAACTTGTTCTGACACCTTTTTGCACTTGAAGTTCACACTTTAGGACAGCCAACTCCACCTCAGGTGCTTGCATCTGAGATTAGAAATCGTCCGCAACAGCCACCGCGACCCATTCACTCATCAAAACATCTGTCCTAATGTATGAACTAAGTTGAATAAAAACCCCTAGGTTACAATGAGGACATTGCAAATCTTAGGCATGGGGGGGTATGAAAGTGCAAAACTTGTAAGAAGAGGTTTCAAGCAAAAAATTCACATATGCCAAAAGTGCAAAACTTGTAAGAAAAGGTTTCAAACAAAAAATTCACATATGCCAAAAGCACCATAAAAATTAAAAAAAAATTTCGAAAAAGAATAAGGGGAAAAGAGAAGGAAATTTTGTGAAGGAGAAGGAGAAAAGAAACAAAATGAAAAAGGAGCACAAAATTATGAGAAAAGGTGATAGTCATTAGTAAGGAACTAAGGAATTAACCTAAGTTCTAGACCTCATTCAAGAAAATAACTGAAAAGTGCACAATGAGATTAGTAAGAACGCAAACCTTAGGCATTCTTGAATAGACTCTTAGTACCCATTAAGATCTAGACATTCCTCAAGAGGTTGAGGAAAATGAAAAGCTGAAGTATTAGGTCTAAGGCTTAGGAAGTATTTGGCCTCATTAACTAATTTTTGGTTTACGGGACTCAGTAACCTAAGCACCCTAACCTCACACACAGCCTGGTTCAGTAAGCGTAAAAATCAAAATCACGCAGAAGCGTCACAAAATTCTGAAAAGAACACCCAGAGTAGGAGCGGCCGATCAACACAAGTTGATTTAGACGAGTTCCCAACGCGGAGAGGCGGGAAATCCCCTCGAAGATGCGTAACAAAATATCATCTCCTCGGTTGTTGTCTCTTAGGATATTCACATATCCTACTGGGGGCATGTAAGAACTCCGCTGGTTCAGACACCATGGATGGGATTATCTCGAAATCTCAATTGCCAGGGTCTGGATTCGGCCACGAAACACCATGGATGGGATTATCTCGAAATCTCAATAGCCAGGGTTCCGGGGGTTGCCATGGGCGGTGCTATCTCGAAGCATCAATAGCCAGGAACCCTTGAGGATTGATGATGGGAGCAAGGAATCCTAGGCTAGAACTAAAAAGAAAAAGAGAGAGAAAACTCTCCAAACAGAAAAACTTTCTATCTCTCTCTTATAAAACGCACTGCGAACTGAGCCAGGGCTAAAATCATTTCAAGCACGGGTCCTTTAACCACAAAGTCCAATAAACCTTAGGTTAGTTCTTGTGGGCCTTAAAAACCTTTGCTAAAGACTGAGGCTAAAGCTAGACAGATTTGGATCTTGATTGGTACTAGAGTACCTTTTAGGCCAATGGTCAGCATTCTAACCTAATCTAAGCTCAAATGAAAAAGCACTTATCTGAAGCTATTAAGAACTTCATGGTCTAGAACAAGGGTTGAAACCTTAAGTTTTTGCTAAGGGACTAGCAAAAGCTAGGCATAGGGGTATGATGAGAACCTCATCATGAGCCATAACTAGCTCATTTTGACCTAATACAAAGGATAAAAGCTCCTACATAACTCAAGGAAAGGCTTAACTCAGAGAATTCTGAGTTTAAGGAGAAAACAAGTCATAAGGGGTAAAAATGCAATTTTACCAGTATAATCTGCATACAGGGTAATTCAGGGTCCAAACATAGGTCAAACAACCTAAATAAGAAGGAAAGTGGGATGATCTGATAAGGGCTGCAGCAATTCCAAGGAACTAAATGATAATCTGTAACCCTAAAATAAACCCACTTCAATTCACGAGATTCGAGGCAAAGTAAAAATAGAATAAACCCTCTAAAATTCATAGAAAAATAACTCTAGGCTTTAGAACCTTCAATTTGGCCTTCAGAACCCATTTTGACCTACATTGAGAACCATACCCAATTAATAACTTAATTTGGGTTTTTGCATAAATTGACCAGTCAAACAAGGTTTAATCTAGAAATAAAATTCACCATCAGATTCCTTAGGTCCTAATTAGTCATGTATAAAAACTTGAGCCTAAGAAGAAACCTTCTTGACCAACTTTACACTTTGGTCCTCATATATTTACTTTTTGGCCCTCAACTTTTGAACCCTCGCATTTCGGCCCCTAACTCTCCTTCGTTCTTTGCATTCAGGTCCCTCCTGCCAAAACCTGACCAGCACCATGCTCCGGCGACCTTGCGCGGAGCATGGCGCCGCGCAGGGTAAGGGGGAGGGTCTGGCAAGACAACTGGGGGTGCCCTGCGCGTCAGCCGTCGCAGGAACACCCCCCTGGTCGCTGCAACCCACCATACCGGCCGTGCGAACGCACGGACGGTATGGGTTTCCATCTCCGGCATCCTCCGGCGAGGGAGACACGTCGTCTCCCTCCGCCCTCCTCTCTGATTCCGCCTCTATAAATACCCCCGTCGCTCCGCCGTTCTGAGTAGCTCGGATCTGACGGAGAAAACCCCCAACTTTCCTCTCTTCTCACTCCGGCAGACGCCCACCAGCTCCGGCGGTTCTTCCTCCTCCTCTTCGCTCTGCCGCAATACCAGCAGCAGTGACTTCTTCCCCTGCTCTTCCCGCGTCGCGCAATACCGGCGCGCGCTGCCTCTGCCCCGTCGTCACCGCCGTCCTCCCCCACTGGGCACCTTCTTCTCCGGCGACAGCAGGTACAGCCGTCCGCCTCCTCGTCCCCTTCGTCACTGTAGTTAGGTTAGAACTACTTCCCTCTATTCTCTCTCTCTTTTCCCCCCTGCTATTTTTATCTAATTACCCCTCGACCGCGCCTAATCACCCTCACCTTCTCCGCCTCCGGCCATCCTCCGGCGAGCCGCTCCCATCACTCCAGCAACCCACACGGCTCGCCGACCACCGCAAAACCTCCGCCTCCTCACCCTGATCAACCTCCGCCCTTCCACTTCCCCCAAATCACCCTCTGCAACTCCACCGAACAAACCCATCTCCCGACCCACAGTCCGACCTAGGGCAGCTCTTAGGCTCCGCCCCGCCGCCTGCACACCCCCCGACCACCTTCGCCGTGCCACGGCGAAGGTCCTTCGCGTTTCTGATTGGGCCGAGAGGCCGTTTCTCTGTGGGCAGGCACCTGCGCTCGTCGCCGCCATTGTTGAAGCGAAGCAGCTTCGACCTGTTGTCCCAGGTGCGCCGCGCCCAGGTCACGCTCCCAGGCTGTGCGGGGGCATTTCGGCAAAGCGTTAGGCTGCAGTTGAGGCGAATCCCTCGCGCGAAGGCCTCGCGTAAAGCTGCGATTACCAGCTGCTTCCTCCGCGCAGGCGCGAAATTGGGGTGGGACATTTAGTCCCACCTCGGAAGGCTCTGAAGGAGCGCAACGGTATAAAGCGAAAAAGTGCTGGAGGCTTATTGCCTCAGCACACGGGGTGAGGTCCCCTTCACCCGCCCGGTTACCCGGTCTCGTCCGCGCTCACGCCCCGCGGACCTGGCCCGACCCGACTTAGACTGACCTGCACTCCTCGCCCACCACGCACGCCGGTGGGCCTGGACCCGGGCGCGACCCGTACCCGGCAACCCGGTAGCTCTGGGAGAGCTTTCCTAAGAGTGGCTTCTGTGAGAGAGTGATGCGGGGGAGGGTAGAGTTAGGTTTTGCCCCCTCTGATCAAGCTGTGTAAGTGTGCAGGCACAGGTGAAGAAGAACCGTGGAAGAAGACGAAGGCTGAAGGAAGGAGGAGCACCGAGCGGCACTGTAGCAGCGGCGGTTTAAGTCGCCTGATTGGAAAATCAGACGATGTCCTGAAGGCAAAGAAGGAGAAGGAAGGCGAGGCAGAGGAGGAACACAGAGAGGCCAAGTGAAGACTCTGCAGAAGAAGAAGTGCACGAGAAGAAGATCTGAAGAAAGAAAGAAGAAGAAGAACAAAGGAAGAGAGCAGAAGATCTGAGAAGGAAGAAGAGGAGAAGCAAAGAGAAAAGAAGAAAAGCCAACAAATTCTCTCTCTCTCTTTCTTTATTTTTGTAAAAGAAACTTGTACCCCTAGAATACAACTTGCTCCCTGAGTTCGACCTCGGGAACTCTTTTATTTTCCGAGTAACAAATTGTATTAAACTGGTAATCACCTCTCTCTATACTATACTACGACAAAATAATAAAACTATAGAGGAAGGTCGCCACCAGGGACGATGCGAAGCTCCATGCGAAGTCTCAGCGAGACCCGAAGGAGGCTACCCGCAATAGCAAACCTTCAAGCTTTCCCTTAATGCGAAAGCAATGAATGCGTTGTGTTGCACACTAAGCCCGGAGGAGTTCAACTAGATATCTTAATGCACCACCACATATGAGGTATGACACACTCTAGAGGTAACTCACGAAGGTACCTCCAAGGTAAGAACCTCTAAAATTAATGTTTTATCTCAAAATTTTGAATCTTTCTCTATGAAACCTAATGAGTTTTTAAGTGAGATGAACACTAGGTTCACTCTCATAGTAAACAATTTGAAAGCTTTAGGGAAGACCTTCATAAAGGGGGAGCTTCAAGGAAAGCTACTCCATTCTCTTGGACCGGAATGAGAACAAAAAGTCACCACCATTGAGGAAGCGAATGAAGTTGAGGAGCTCAACATGGAGGATCTCTCAGGCAATCTCATGGCCTATGAGATAAAGATGAAGTAGTAGAAGAAGGATACACCAGAGCTGAAGCCAAGGAAGACCCACACCTTCAAAGTCACTTCGGATAGCGAGGTAAGTTTCGACGATGAAGACCTTAGGATTTTATTTAAGAAGTTTTCTAAGTTTTGTAGGAGCTCAAAGAGAAGAAGGAAAAGAAGGAGCAAGATAGCCTGAGACGTTGCTATCATTGTAACGAAAAAGGGCATCTTCGACCTCAATGTCCTATTCTCAAGAAGGAGAAGAAGGAGAAGGAGAAGAAATATAAGAAAAAGGCATTCCAAGCTACATGGGATGACTCGAGCTCGGAAGAAGAAGATCCCGAAGAGAAGAATGAAGTTGCTTGCATGGGCTTCATGGCCATCACAAGCGATAGCAAGTATGAAGATGACAACAAGGTAAACTCCGAATTACAAGATGCTTTTGATGAACTTTATGAAATTAGTAAGTCATTGAAAGTAGAAAACAAAAGTATTAAAAAGAATCTTAGTTTTCTAAAATCTGAAAATGAAAGATTAGAGATTAAAATTAAGGATCTAAAAAGTAGTTCTAGTTATAACAATTTTGAAAATGATAATTTGTTATTAGAAAATAAAAACCTAATATATGAAAACACTAGATTAATTGGGGAGAATACTTGTTTAAAAATGGACATTTCTGGTTTAAAAACTAAGATGCATGTTATTGAAAAGGAACTAGCTAGTCTAAAAGAAAATTTAGACAGTCTTTTATGTAAATTAAAAGCTAGTCCTAAGGTTGAGAAAGGATCTCCTTCAAGGAGATCTGCTAACAAATCCAGATCCAAGCTAACTTGGATACTGAAAGATCAATTAGAATCTTGTTTTGTAGGTTTCAAAGGAGATTACAACATGAAGGATTGAACCTACGAGCTCAAGGATGGTCAATTCGAATTGGGAGGACCAAAGAATAGACCAAAGAGGAAGATGAGAAGATCGACAAGAAGACTAGCGGGTGATTGAACCGTTGCATGTCAACCGCTAAATTGGAGACCGACTCTAATGCCTGGGCCTCCAAGCTTTGGATGGGAGCCCCATCCATTTTGGCAACCTCCATTTGGGCCATGCTATTGGCCATGGTAAGTGAGGTACACCCTTTTACCCTATCCTTTCATCTATAGCATTTAGATAGGGGGAGGTAAAATTTGATAAAACTATTTTTCCATCATTAAGGGGGAGGTTTTAAATGAACATAGCTATATTTCCATTAGAAAGGGGAAGTTAATGGATAAATGAATAGCTATCTTGTTATGTTAAAAAGAGTAAATTAGAAGAGCATGTTTTAAGGGGGAGTATAGGATAACTAAACTTGATTAAACCTTTTTTGATAATGTCAAAAAGGGGGAGAATTTTTTGGATTGTTATTTATGATTTTGTCATCATTAAAAAGGGGGAGATTGTTGGTGGGCACCATTTGCACTCCCTCTCCTCATTGCATACGAGAGCACCGTCATGCCTTGCGTGGATCACCCACCCATGTTGCTAAGCCAACACACTTCCATCAAAGGGAAGTTCCTTTTTCCTATAGTAGCTAGATTAAATACATACTTTGTGGCTCTATAGAACTGTTGTAATATTGTCTTTGTTTGGGTATTCACTTTGCGAATTCCTGTCTCCCTTGCGAGACAAAATACTCCTCGTGAAGAGCAGGGGTTTTGAGGAATGCTACCCTCGTACATAGTAGCATGGTTGTATGAGGTTGTGTCACCCTCGTTTTAAGTAGCTCGGTTAGTGGATTTGATCGACTAGGTCGATCCGGAAATCCTAAGTCGAGAGGCTTAGGTGGTGGTTTTTACTCGAGTCTGGGTTTTCACTTAAAAATTCTTGTGTACTTGTGTGTTTGCTTTATTTGTGAGATTGGTTATATTATTTCCGCATTATCTATTTATCACACAAATCTCACCCTCCCTCCATTAGGACCTGATAAACACGCATGAATTCATGATAAAACACTTATTTATGATAGTTTCTAGGCCTAGCATTGCATATCATAGTATAAATATTGCATAACATTCATTGCATTGCATTTAGGATAGTTTGTATATTCTGTATATTAATTCCAACATTTTATATGGCCAAGAGGTAGTGTGACATCTTTATGGGCTTTGGAAGAAGAATCTGACTAGACAGATGGATCCGGAGCGACGATTACAGTCTGTCAAAGTGAAAATCACCCCAATTCGAGCTCTATGGCACCCTCTACATGAAGAAGAAGATGGATGGCCCAGATGGCATCACATGTTGCCATCCAGGCCACCCTACTTAAGCCACTGTGCCCCAGCTTCATGCAAGGAATGATCCCAGCTGTTGGATCTCAATCCAATGGTTGAGACACGCGCTACATTGGCTGGTTCTCCCCTCCAAAGCACAACAGTGAAGGCTTCATCTCGACTGTTGGATCTTCATCCAACGGTTGAGGCGTGCAACTGCACCACTCTCCACACGACCATCCAGCACATTGGCCAAATGGTAGCGCACCCATTCCTCAAACGAGGGGCACGGGTTCGAGCCGCAATCCTCCGTGCCTGCTACAGCGCTGGCAAAAATTAGACCACTCGATCTTGATCGAGTGGTCTAGATTCCTCACGCACGATCTGACTCCACCCAGTGACTTGAGGACACACGCCAGATGTGCTCATTTAAGATGACTGGATGTGCTCTTGGTCGTCAAATCTTTGAGGCACACAATCTACGTGTGTTCAAACTAGCGAAGGCACAATCCACGGACGCTTCTCAGTCGTGTGATGAAAGATCCAATGACTGCCGTTGAGCACGGGATACAAACTCCATCAAGCACATGCCTCCTCCTCGCGATCTCAACCCTCCACCCTTGATCCAATAGCTGAAGTCCTCTATGCATTGTGCCAGCTGCATCTGCGCCTCCTCATGGCAGCAGAGGTGCTTGAATGTGTAGCAACACCCTCGGCTGGTCTTTAGTGACATTTTAAATGTCGCTGAAGACTCGTGCATGCAAAAGACCTCCATTCCACCACTATAGAAACCCCATGATCCCTCCCCTTCCAAACCATCTCTACCTACTCTACTCCCACCTACTCCTAAGCTCTATTAGCCTACCAAAGCTCCCTTAGAGCTTATTCCCAAGCTCCAAAGGCCTCTTATTAGTATAATTCTCCTAAACCCCACCAAATATTTGTCCTCCATCTCACCACCTTCGTAAGTAGCCTTGGAGCCGTCCTCCCACCTCCATTCCGGGAGAAGATTGCCTTCATCTCCTCATCCCCATTCTAGAGCCTTGGTGAAGCATTCCTCTACCTGACGTCCTCCTGCATCTCACCTCCGTCGTCTAGCACCTCACCCTCTTCTTCCAAGCTGCCGCCAAGCACTGTCGTCTTGACAAACAACTGATGTGGGAGATTTCTTCTCACCCCTATCTCTTTTGTATTTCTTAACATATTGTAATAAAAATTTGCATGATATATCAGATTTGTTTCCATCTCCTTTGTGAGATATCTTGCTTGCGTTTTCATTACAAAAACACCAAAAAAATCACAAAACCCTAAAACACCAAAAAGAAACAACATGAAATGCCGATTTCAACGAAAGTAAATGTTGCCTCCCTGTGTTCGACCCAGGACTCCCTTGGAGTTTCGGTTAAGAATCTTATTTGATAACGTGTTTTGCGAACTACAATGACGGGTTCTTGAAACCTAGATTTTTCTTTGCCAAAACTCGTTCATCATTTTGGCGTCGTTGCTGGGGAGGCAACGGAATTTGCTTTCTTGTCTTTAAAGTTTCTTTGCATTTACTTATTATTAACCCCACTTGCCTCTGATTTACTGTCTTGCAGGTACCCTAGCAAGTTGATTTGAGTATGGTAGACCAGAGTAAAGTGTGGGTAGAGTAATTTGTAAGTGCCCCCACATTCCCCCCACTAGTTCACTTTCGCTACATTCATAACCAAGACCTAATCTACTTAGGTGTTTGCATAAACCCTAGGATAGAATTTGTTTGTCTTGTTTCTCACCTCCACTCATCTCACCCTCGCATATTAAAAAAATAAAAATAAAAAGATACTTCTTGTGGGACAAATCAACATACACACTACATACACCCACATTTGAGGCACATAACCTAACTTGATTTTTATGTACTCAACTAGAATTTTGACCTGTGGAACTGGTAAACCAATTGAACACATAAAGGAGTAGAAGTCATACTAGGTTAATCACCTTTTTGTGTGCCCTAGTCGGTGGTGCATCTGGGCCAGTTGATTGAATTGTTTGGACCGCACCACCTAATCTAAAAGGAATTCATTTTGTAGTTGCCCCAAAGGATTCAAAAATTAGGTCAAGACAGGCACTCCACATTTTCTTGATTTTTAAAGGAAAATACTTGAACTCTTGATTTCAAACTTGGTTTGCCTCTTGGAAATTTGGTTGAATCTACCTAATATTTGAAACTTAAAAGCTACTAAGTAAGATTCAAACCCTAAAACTCACTTCATCATCAATAATCTTTCTTGAAAATCTTTTTGGTTGTGCACACACACACATTTTCAACGAATCATTAAGGGCACAACCCATTAAGGGCCCATCACATTCCGAAAGCACTAAATATCCCAAGCCTAACTAAAATTGATTAGACATTGGCTTTAAGGACTGATTCACTCTTTGGGGCCTAGATTGAGATTGTTCACGATTAACCTGCATATACTTATCAATCTGTTGTCTAGCTAGGGGAGTAGCGTTAAATGACCGTGGCTGGGGGGTACACTAGGAACCAGAGGCGCAAGCCAAAGGAAGAACTTTCTCACCAGCCCCTCCTTCTAACTGGTTGGATTGACTGGATACAAGTATAGTAAATCATCTATAATCTTAAGATGGATTCTGAGAGTCTATAGACCTTTAGGCTACCCAACCTAAGAATAGGCTTGTATTTTTTGTGCTGTAGGGTTCCTTCTCTTCCCCGTCCTTCCGACTTCCTTCCAGTGTATGCTTGGAAGGAGGTCATTGAACCCTCGTTTGGAAGGACCTTTAGACCATTCTCAGAGGTGGAGGTTGAGTTATAGCCAAGCAGATCCCATGGTTGATCAACAACCACCTCCCCTTCCCCCGAACTAGCAGGAGCTGATTCAGAGCCAATTGGAAGAATTGCAGCAGATGCAGCAATGGTTCCAATGAATGAATGGTTAGGGCGCTTGGCCCTTGAAGGATTTCTATGATCCTTCAAGCTATGGGGAACGTCCTGGCATCATGATTCCCATCGGAGACATAGAAATCAAGCCCCAAGTCTTAAGTTTGATTAAACATTTCGATGGGCTTGGCTCGGAGGACCCATTCTAGCACTTGTAGGATCTGACCACTTTGGTTTAGACCACCAAATAGGAATGTGAACGAAGAACATATGATCATGAGGCTCTTTCCCCACTCTTTTAGGGATAAGACTGCACATTGGTACCGGACCATCAGAAGGCCGATAGAAACATGGGTTGCTCTTAAGTCGGCTTTCCTGAAGAAATTCTTCCTAATCGGACGGACCAATGCCTTGCGACGGGCAATTACCACTTTCACCTAGTGGCCGGGGGAACCATTTCATGGTTCTTGGGAGCAATTCTAGGAACTTTTGAGGAAGTGTCCATACCACGAGGTGCCGAAATGGCAACTCGTGCAAATATTCTATCACAGGTTGGTCGAACAACTCAATCACGTGGACGCCTCTTGCGGAGGTAATTTCCTCAATAGTGATGTAGATATCATATACAACTTGTTTGAGGAAATGAGTGATAATTCAATTAATCAAGCCACCATGGATGCCTTCAACCGGTCTTAACAACACAGGTCAAATGCTAATGAGATCTAGGACTCTCATTCATTTGACATGGAATTGATTTGTAACAAGCTTGATAAGATGGACTTAGTTGCTAAAAGAATGGAAGAATGGATGTCTAGGAATTTGGGAAACACTTCTACACCCACTCAATCCTAGAATTCGGGATTCCATTCCTGACAAGCTCCCACAGGGTGGGAGTTCGTGGACCAACTTGAATCGGCTCAACCTATGAGCTAGGATTTCTCGAAACCATATGGGTTCCAAGCTGGGACCTTTGATCCTAGCTTTCCTGATCCCTCCTTCTCTCCATCCTTGCCCTATGAGGATGCGTATGCAATATAGGAGAATGCTAGGTCCAACCCGTATTCCAACATTTATAACTCGGGTTGGAGGAATGATTACGCAACAATCATAGGTCTTAATTGACCTAAATTAGGCTAGGACTTAGCATAAATTAAGGTAGTTCATGCATGCATAAGCATTATTTGCATCTTTACTGCCTTCTTTTAGCTATGCATAAAATAATGCTATAATGTGCTGATTAGGTGCATTATGTCAATTACAGGTAATAAGCTGATCAGAAGCAAGATCTGAAGCTGGATCTGAAGCTGGATCTAAAGAATAAGGAATAACTAGTGTTGTAGCAGAGTTGGAGTAGAAGACTGAAACGTCGCGGCAACCGGGTTTTGGTTTTGTTATAACGTTGTAGTAAAGCCGGTTATTACCAACATTTCAAATATAAATTTTTTTTACTCGGAAAATGAAAGAGTTCCCGAGGTCGAACTCAGGGAGCAAGTCGTATTCTAGAGATATACATGTTTCTTTTACAAAATAAAGAAAGAGAGAGGGAAAGAATTTGTTGTTCTTTTCGTTTTCTCCTCGTGATGTTCTTCTTTCTTTCTTTTCTTCAGATCTCCTTCTTCTTCTTTGTTCTGCAGAGGTGATGTTCCTCTTCAGATCTCCTTCTTCTTCTTCCTTGGTTTCTGTCTTGGCCTCTCTTCTTCTTTTTCTGCAGTCTCTTCTGTGAATGTTTCTTCTTCCTTTCTTTCTTCAGATCTCCTTCTTCTTCTTCGTTCTGCAGAGGTGATGTTCCTCTTCAGATCTCCTTCTTCTTCTTCCTTGGTTTGGCCGTTGCTCTTCTTTTCTTTCTTTCTTCAGCCTGCCTTCTTTCCTGCTCTGGCTGCTGACCTTCCGTCGTCTGACCCGGTGTTTCGACGACTTAACTATGCATTTGCTACAGTGCAGCTCCTTCTTCTTCGCCTGCACTTCTTCTTCCGCGGGTCTTCTTCTTCGCCTGCACACTTCAGAGTTTCTCGTCAGAAGCAAAACCTACTCTACCCTCCCCCCCCCCGCGTCTCTCTTTCTCTCTGAAACCACTCTTGGGAAAGCTCTCCCAGAGCTACCAGGTAACCGGGTTCGGATCAGGCCCGGGTCCAGGCCCACCGGCGTGCGTGGTGGGCGAGGAGTGCAGGTCAGTCGAGTCGGGTCGGGTCGGTTCGGGTCAGGTCGGTGGAGTTGCAGAGGGTGAGGTGGGGGAAGTGGTAGGGCGGAGATTGATCAGGGTGAGGAGGCGAAGGTCCTGCGGTGGTTGGCGAGCCGGGTGGGTCGCTGAGGTGATGGGAGCGGCTCGCCGGAGGGTGGTCGGAGACGAAGGGGGTGAAGGTGGTCAGGGTCAGTCGAGGGCTTAAGTGAATAAATTGAAAGCGGGGAAAGAAAGAGGAGAAGAAGGGGAGTAGCTCTAGCTTACTTGCAGGGACGAAAGGGGAGGAATAGGGCGACAGTCGTATCGACTGTCGCCGGAGAAGACGATGCTCAGGGAAAGGGGCGGCGGCGAGCAGAGAGCCGGAGAGGCGCCAGCTGGGTGCGGCGTGGCGCGGGAAGAGCAGGGGAGGAAGTCTCTGCTGCTGGTATTGGGGCAGAGCGAAGAGGTGGAGGGGGAGGAAACCGCTGGAGCTGGTGAGCGTCTGCCGGAGGAAGAAGAGAAGAAAGTTGGGGATTTTCTCCGTCAGATCCAGGCTGCCCTGGTCGGTGGAGCAGCGGGGGGTATTTATAGGGATGAAACAGGGAGGAAGGCGGAGGGAGACGACGTGTCTCCCTCGCCGGAGAATGGTCGGAAACACGAACCCATACCGTCCGTGCGTTCGCACGGCCGGTATGGTGGGCTACAATGACCAGGGGGGTGCCCCTGCGACGGCTGACGACGCAGGGCACCCTCGGTTTACTTGCTAGGTCCCCCACCTCACCCTGCGCGGCGCCATGCTCCGCGCAAGGTCGCCGGAGCATGGTGCTGGCAGGTTTTTGCAGGAGGGACCTGATTGCAAAGAACGAAGGAGAGTTAGGGGCCACAATGCGAGGGTTCAAAAGTTGAGGACCAAAGAGTAAATATATGAGGACCAAAGTGTAAAGTCGGTCAAGGAGGTTTCTTCTTAGGCTCAAGTTTTTATACATGACTAATTAGGACCTAAGGAATCTGATGGTGAATTTCATTTTCATATTAAACCTTGTTTGACCGGTCAATTTGCATAAAAACCCAAATTAAGTTATTAATTGGGCATGGTTCTCAATGTAGGTCAAAATGGGTTCTAAAGGCCAAATTGAAGGTTCTAAACCCTAGAGATTATTTTTCTATGAATTTTAGAGGGTTTATTCTATTTTTACTTTGCCTCGAACCTTGTGAATTGAAGTGGGTTGTTTTAGGGTTACAGATTTATCATTTAGTTTCTTGGAATTGCTGTAGCCCTTGCTAGATCATTTCATCCCACTTTTATTCTTATTAAGCTGCTTTGACCTATGTTTGGGCCCTGAATTACCCTGTATGCAGATTATACTGGTGAAATTGCATTTTTACCCCTTATGACTTATTTTCTCCTTAAACTCAGAATTCTCTGAGTTAAGCCTTTCCTTGAGTTATGTAGGAGCTTTTATCCTTTGTATTGGGTCAAAATGAGCTAGTTATGGCTCATGATGAGGTTCTCATCATACCCCCATGCCTAGCTTTTGCTAGTCCCTTAGCAAAAACTTAAGGTTTCAACCCTTGTTCTAGACCATGAAGTTTTTAATAGTTTTAGATAAGTGCCTTTTTTATTTGAGCGTAGATTAGGTTAGAATGCTGACCATAGGCCTAAAAGGTACTCTAGTACCAATCAAGATCCAAATCTGTCTAGCCTTAGCCTCAGTCTTTTAGCAAAGGTTTTTAAGGCCCACAAGAACTAACCTAAGGTTTATTGGACTTCGTGGTTAAAGCACCCGTGCTTGAAATGATTTTAGCCCTGGCTCAGTTCGCAGTGCGTTTTGTAAGAGAGAGATAGAAAGTTTTTCTGTTTGGAGAGTCTTCTCTCTCTTTTTCTTTTTAGTTCTAGCCTAGGATTGGCTTTTCAACACGGTCTGTATCAGATTCCTTGCTCCCATCATCAATCCTCAAGGGTTCCTGGCGATCGATGCTTCGAGATAGCACCGCCCATGGCAACCCCCGGAACCCTGGCTATTGAGATTTCGGGATAATCCCATCCATGGTATTCCGTGGCCGAATCCAGACCCTGGCAATTGACACTTCGAGATAATGCCATCCATGGAATCTGAACTAGCAGAGTGCTTACATGCCCCCAGTAGGATATGTAAATATCCTAAGAGACAAGCACCGAGGAGATGATATTTTGTTACGCATCTTCGAGGGGATTTCCCGCCTCTCTGCGCTGGGAACTCGTCCAAATCAACTTGTGTTGATCGGCCGCTCCTATTCTAGGTGTTCTTTTCAGATTTTTACGACGCTTCTGCGTGATTCTGATTTTTACGCTTACTGAACCAGGCTGTGTGTGAGATTAGGGTGCTTAAGTTACTGAGTCCCGTAAACCAAAAATTAGTTAACGAGGCCGAATACTCCCTAAGCCTTAGACCTAATACTTCAGCTTTTCATTTTCCTCAACCTCTTGAGGAGTGTCCAGATCTTAATGGGTACTAAGAGTCTATTCAAGAATGCCTAAGGTTTGCATTCTTTACTAATCTTATTGTGCACTTTTCTTGAATGAGGTCTAGAACTTAGGTTAATTCCTTAGTTCCTTACTAATGACTATCACTTTTTCTCATATTTTTGTGCTCCTTTTTCCTTTTGTTTCTTTTCTCCTTCGCAAAATTTCCTTCTCCTCTTTTCCTCTTGTTCTTTTTCAAATTTTTTTTTTTTTTAATTTTTATGGTGTTTTTGGCATATGTGAATTTTTTTGTTTGAAACCTTTTCTTACAAGTTTTTGTACTTTCATACCCCCCCATGCCTAAGATTTGCAATGTCCTCATTGTAACCTAGGGGGTCTTAGTTCATTCCTTAAGACAGAAATTTGGGTGAGTGAATGGGTCGGGTTGAATTTTTGCGGACGATTTCAAATCCCAGATGCAAACATCTGAGTTGGGGTCGGCTGTCTACAAGGGTGAACTTCGAGTACTGAAAGGTGTCAGAACAAGTTTCAGGTTTTCAAAGAGAATGACGGGCTGCCTCCCGTTAAGCGCTGAGTTTTACGCCATCGGCTGGGCGCAATAAGCTCAAGGGGAAAGGAGGGTATAAGATGCCTCAGCCAAATTGGTAGAAGTTACATCAATGAACGGCTTGAGTCTCTGACCGTTCACGATGAAAGGTTCAGAATCGTGGCTGAGTGGACTGATTTCGATTGCTCCATTTCCAAAAACCTGTCGGACCAAATATGGTCCGACCCACTTAGATCTCAGTTTTCCTGGGAAGAGTTTTAGTCGGGCATCAAAGAGTAGGACCTTTTGACCAGGATGAAAGATCTTTCTCGAGATGTGTTTGTCATGGAAGGCTTTAACCCGCTCCTTGTAGATTTGCGAGTTCTCGTACGCGTCTATGCGTAATTCATCGATCTCGCTGATTTGGAGTTTTCTGTGGGTCCCAGCCTTGGAAAGATCTAGATTACAGTTCCGTACTGCCCAATAGGCTTTATGCTCCAGTTCGACGGGAAGGTGGCATGCCTTTCCGTACACCAGTCTAAAGGGAGACATGCCTAATTGGGTCTTGTGGGCGGTCCTATAGGCCCACAATGCTTCCGGAAGTCGGGACGAACGACCAGTCCTTCCTGTCAGGTCGAACAGTGACTTGCAGGATTTTCTTGATCTCCCGATTAGACAGCTCAGCTAGACCATTAGTTTGGGGGTGGTAAGGAGTAGAGATTCGGTGAGACACCCCGTATTTGGTCATCAGTGACCTAAACTGAGCATTTGTGAAATGGGTCCCCCCATCAGAGATTATTGCACGAGGAATCCCGAACCTTGAGAAAATGTGTTGATGAATGAATTTGAGAACGATTTTGTGATCACAGGTTTGGGTCGGTATGGCTTCGATCCATTTGGACACGTAGTCCACAGCCAACAGAATGTATTCGAAACCATCCGAAACAGGAAAGGGGCCCATAAAATCAATCCCCCAAACATCAAAGATTTCGCAGACTAGAATCGGTTGCATAGGCATCATGTCGCGATGGCTCATGTTGCCCAAAGTCTGGCAACGACTGCATGCCTTGCAATGACTGTATGCGTCTTTGAACAGTGTGGGCCAGTAAAAGCCGCACTGGAGGACTTTTGATGCGGTTTTATGCCCGGCAAAATGGCCACCGCATGCCTGGTCATGGCAGAAAGAGAGGATATTGTTGACTTCCCCTTCCGGGACACATCTCCGGATGATCTGATCGGCACCTATGCGGAAGAGGTACGGGTCTTCCCAAATGTAATACTTGGCATCGGAGCGTAATTTGTCTTTCTTGGCCTTCGGCCAATCGGACGGGGTCTGATGAGATGCCAAGTAGTTTACAATATTAGCAAACCATGGAAGGCTAGTACCAATAGTCAGCAGGTGCTCATCGGGAAAATGCTCAGTGATGGGTCCGGAAGGGTCAATTATTTCAGAAGGAAGACGGGACAAGTGATCAGCTACCACGTTTTGTTTTCCCGCTTTATCGCGAATCTCGAGGTCAAATTCTTGCAACAGCAAGACCCATCGGATCAATCGAGGTTTCGCGTCCTTCTTTGCAAGGAGATGCCTCACAGCCGTGTGATCCGAGTATATGATGACATGGGAACCCAGAAGGTATGATCTGAACTTCTCTAGGGCAAATACTACAGCTAGCAGCTCTTTCTCAGTAACCGTATAGTTACGCTGAGCCTCATCGAGTGTTTTGCTGGCGTAGTAAATGACCACAGGTTTCTTGTCATTTTTCTGCCCCAAAACCGCTCCTACAGCGAAGTCGGATGCATCACACATGATCTCAAAGGGTTGAGACCAATCAGGGGACTGTAGGATCGGGGCTTGGGTGACTCGGTCACGCAGGATTTCAAATGCTTGAGTGCATTCCTTGGAGATTTCGAAGGGAACATCCTTGGAGAGAAGAGTGGTCAGGGGGCGTGCGATTTTTGAAAAATCAGGGATAAATCGTCGATAAAAACCGACATGCCCTAAAAAGGATCGGATGTCCCTGATCGAGCTAGGCATAGGAAGGTGAGAAATCAGATTAACCTTAGCTCGATCCACTTGGATACCTTTCTCCGAAATTGAGTGTCCCAGGACAATTCCCTCAGGCACCATGAAATGGCTCTTTTCCCAGGAAAGAACCAAATTCACGTCGATGCACCGCCTGAGTATCTGGACCAAGTGTTGGAGGCAATCGTCGAATGATGCTCCGAAAACTGAAAAGTCATCCATGAAGACTTCCAGATAATCACCTACCATATCTGAGAATATGGCAAGCATGCATCGCTGAAACGTAGCGGGTGCATTGCAAAGACCGAAAGGCATCCTTCGGAAAGCGTATGTTCCGAAGGGGCAGGTGAACGTGGTCTTTTCTTGGTCCTCAGGATGGATTGCCACCTGGTTATAACCGGAGTACCCGTCAAGAAAGCAGAAGAACCTATTTCCCGCTAGTTTTTCGAGAATTTGATCAATGAAGGGTAGTGGGAAATGATCCTTCTTCGTGGAGGAATTGAGTCGACGGTAATCTATACAGACTCTCCACGAGTTGGCTAATCGGGTAGGAATGATTTCTCCGGTCTCAGTCGTTATAGTGGTGAGTCCTGCCTTCTTGGGCACGACCTGAATTGGGCTCACCCAACGACTATCGGAGATCGGGTAGATGATCCCGGCATCTAACCACTTGATGATCTCCTTTTTCACGACCTCCTGCAGATTGGGGTTTAAGCGTCTCTGCATTTCACGAGAAGGTCGTGTGCCCTCTTCTGAATAGATATGATGAGTACAATAAGAGGGACTTATTCCAGTCAAATCATCGAGAGTCCATCCGATGGCTCTTCGATGTTGCTGGAGGACAACAATCAGACTGGCTTCCTGTTCAGGACTGAGGTTGGAATTGATGATCACAGGAAGGGTCTGATTAGAACCCAAAAAGATGTATTTTAAGTGAGCAGGAAGGGGTTTCAGTTCGAGGATGGGGTTTTCAGCAGCAGCGGGTGGTTCAGTATAGATGTGAGGTTCAAGGGTGGGAGTTACTGGATTGTTCACATCTGGGTTTGACTCCTCTGTTTGCGGGTCAAGATCCTTCTGTGGTTGATGAGGCATACTCAAGTCATTCTGGAGGTGTGATTCATCAACCAGAGTCTTGATGTCACAAATTTGCTCGATGACGCCGCAATTAATTCCTTGTTGGGCCTTAAATATATCAATTTTCAGTGTTTGATCTCCAAACTTAAGCTCTATTTGGCCCTCCTCACAGCTGATGTTGGCTCTAGCAGTAGCCAAGAAAGGTCTCCCTAGAATGATTGGTGTATCCCTAGGGTTCTTAGGTGCATCCATGTCTAAGACTATAAAGTCCACTGGAAAATAGAAATCCCGCACTCTCACGATAACATCCTCGAGAATCCCTTTTGGTGACTTTATAGATCGATCTGCTAATTGTAATGTCACCTCGGTTGGTTTCAGTTCAGATTCTTCTAGATGGTCCAGTAAGGATGTGGGTATCAGATTTATAGATGCACCCAAGTCTAACAATGCTCTATCAAATTGGGTACCACCTATCTTACAGGAGATCAGGGGAGTTCCAGGATCTTTTGCCTTGGGCGGGAGTCTACTAAGGATTACAGAGCTGGCTTGCTCTGACAGAACAATTGGGCTCCCTCCCTTGGTTCGCGGCTTACGCTGGGGTGTACATAAATTCTTTAGAAATCGTGCGTAAGCTGGTACGTGGCGGATTGCATCCATCAAGGGGATGTTTATGTGGACCTGCTCAAAGAGCTTGACTAGGTCCTCCTCAGGGGCCACGGGTTTGGTGGTCTTCTTTCCCTTGGTCAGGGCCTCGGGAAACGGGATCTTGGTTGGTTCCTCTAGGATAGGTCCAGGTTGTAGATCTGGAACAGCGGTACCTTGGATAACTATCCTAGGGTCATGGTTATCAGGCTGGGAGTGGTTTGGATAATGCGGGTCTTGAGTTGTCTTACCACTACGTGTTGTTACAGAATTTAATCCGGCCTGATTTTGGTTTGGGTTTGGTAGGAGGGGTGGCTGCTGCTGAAATCCCGCACGAGAAGTTGAGGCATCCATCTCGTCTGGAGATGGAGTAGTGGGGGCCTGATAAATCCATTGAGCGTGGCCTAAATTTGGATTCATAACGCGCTTCTGGGTTGGCACGTTATTTGGGTTAGGAAGGGGTTGGGAAGGGAGTGTGCCTGGCTGGCGAGAATTTGCCAACTGGGCCAGTTGAGTTTTAACTTCAGTAAGCTCGTCCTTGTGCTGTTTTTGAATGGCCGCATTCGATTTTTGAATGTCAGCCAGAGTCTGAAGGATTAAGGACATTTGATCTTGATTTGGCCCTGATGGATAAGTAGGGTTGGGCCGAGGCTGAGGCGGCTGGTAGTGATGAGAGGGCTGTGGGCGGGACTGAAAAGGTGGTCTTTGGGTTTGGGAATTTCCCGTCCACTGAAAATTGGGATGGTTTCGCCATCCAGGGTTGTAAGTGTTGGAGAATGGGTCGTTCTGGATGGCGTTGAGGCCCTCGCAGGTCTGAGGAACCTCCTGAGAATCAGGGAAAGGAGGAATGGAGTTCCCCCGGCTGGTGAAGAAAGGATCGGATGATCTTCCAGTCCAAGAATCAGATGGGGATGGATATGGATCCATCCCAAGGGAGGATCGGTGGAGGATGTTTTGCACAGTCTCCTGTGTGGAAGGAGGTTGTGCAAAGGAGTTACGCGCAGAGGTGGCTCGCTGCAAGTGCTGAGTCAGCTCATCCACCTTCTTTTCAATGATTGAGACCTTGTCCAATCGACTGGCCATTAATTCCAGGTCGACTGATGCGGACAGGCCCTACGTCTCATGTGCTCCCTTAAGATTCGTCGCTGCGCGGGTATTCGTCCTGTCGAATAATCCCATGGAGTCATTGTTGATGGAGTTCTCGCACATGTTTTCGAGAATCTCCCATACGGTGTCTTCATGTTGACCCATGATGTTTCCTCCGCAAGTTGCATTGACGAAAAGGCGGATGTCCTCACGGAGTCCCTGGTAAAAAGATTGGACTTGTTCCCATTTAGGAACTCCGTGATGGGGGCACTTTCTCATGAGATCCTGAAAACGATCCCATGCCTCATGGAGAGGTTCTCCTGATTGTTGAGTGAAGTGTGTAATCTGATGGCGCAAGGCGTTGGTCCGACCAACGGGAAAGAACTTTTTCAAAAACTCGGATTGAAGTTCTTCCCAAGTGTTGATCGGCCGGGTCTGAGTTTGATACCAATGGGCGACCTTGTCCATAAGAGAAAAGGAGAACATCTTCATGAGAAGAATATCCCGATTTTGCGCATCTGATCCAAAAGTGTGGGCCAGATGCTTTAGCTGTTTGATGTGCTGGAAGGGATCTTCAGAATTAAGCCCATGGAATTTAGGTATAGCATGAATCATGTTGGGCTTTAGTTCGGAATCAGGTCCTCCAATCGGGATTCTGACTCGAGGCTCAATGGCCACCGCAGCAGGATTGTAGTGGTCCCGCATCATAGGACGCTGTGGTGGGTGCACGAAGTTTTGGAAGAGGTCATTGAGTCGCTGGAGCTGGTGTTCCAGATTATTTTCTTCCTCAACTGGCTGAGCCATGATGGGGGAAGAAGAAGAACTTGGTTCTGAATCAGAAGAGAGAATAATGTGAGGGTGTTGCTGCACAAATACGGGCGTCGAGGCTTGGCCTTGACGAGAGCGAATTTCTAATGGGGGTCTTAAGGGTGGTCTTAGAGACCTCCTTCCGTACATGCACAGTTGGGAGAGGTAAGTTTAGAAGGTGCTGGACCCAATCAAGACACCCAAAAATGTGTTGGGTGACTATAGAGGTGCGGGGCAGATGGACCCCTTGATCAGAAAGATCGTCCACCTGAGAATTACCTGGGCAGCCAGAGAGGGAGAGTCCCGCGAAGACCCCTACACGGTAGAGCGTCCCCACGGGTTACAGGGTTTCCCCCACCCGACCTCTCTTGTCACTGCGGTTCCAGGTAGACCAGAATGGGGATCTTGACCTCTTAAGTCTACCAATTTTAAGATCAGGGTGCTTAAGGTTTTCACTTGAACTTTAGTCTTTTAAGTGCAAAGAGTGACCTAATTTAAGGTTGGTTGACCCAAGGGGTCAACTTTACCTATTGCTTTCTTTAAGAGCTTTTAGGTCCTGTCTTTTAGGGTTCAAGTGTTTAGAGAGAGCCAATTGTTTTAGGATTTTTCTTGTTAATTATTTTCAATCAATGGCTTGGGCACACCTCTTTTGGATTTCCTCAATTCTTGATTAAGGGGTGTGTCTCTACTGAAATCCTAATGTTTGACCTTATGTTGGCTCTACTTGGTCCATTTAACTCTTTGTTGGGCAATTAGGGCTCAAGTAAGAATGTGTTAGCCCTTAAATACCCTTAATAGTGTGCAGGAGTGATAAGTTGAAAACATGCAACTCTTTATGGTTACTAAGTATGGAAGGCAGGTTAGCCCTATATTGCTTGTTCTGTTCTTTTCTTCCTCTTTAGAGTTTAGGGGTTAATAGTGAGAGGAAAATTTTACCTGTCTTCGGAGTGGTTGTCGTGTGGTTGCTTGTCTTCTTGAGTTCCTGTAGCTGCACAAAAGAGAGGAGATTATCAGAAATTAAAAGAAACAGGAATGTTTACCTCTAGAATAGCCGTCGCTCCCCGGCAACGGCGCCAAAATGAAACGTCGCGGCAACCGGGTTTTGGTTTTGTTATAACGTTGTAGTAAAGCCGGTTATTACCAACATTTCAAATATAAATTTTTTTTACTCGGAAAATGAAAGAGTTCCCGAGGTCGAACTCAGGGAGCAAGTCGTATTCTAGAGATATACATGTTTCTTTTACAAAATAAAGAAAGAGAGAGGGAAAGAATTTGTTGTTCTTTTCGTTTTCTCCTCGTGATGTTCTTCTTTCTTTCTTTTCTTCAGATCTCCTTCTTCTTCTTTGTTCTGCAGAGGTGATGTTCCTCTTCAGATCTCCTTCTTCTTCTTCCTTGGTTTCTGTCTTGGCCTCTCTTCTTCTTTTTCTGCAGTCTCTTCTGTGAATGTTTCTTCTTCCTTTCTTTCTTCAGATCTCCTTCTTCTTCTTCGTTCTGCAGAGGTGATGTTCCTCTTCAGATCTCCTTCTTCTTCTTCCTTGGTTTGGCCGTTGCTCTTCTTTTCTTTCTTTCTTCAGCCTGCCTTCTTTCCTGCTCTGGCTGCTGACCTTCCGTCGTCTGACCCGGTGTTTCGACGACTTAACTATGCATTTGCTACAGTGCAGCTCCTTCTTCTTCGCCTGCACTTCTTCTTCCGCGGGTCTTCTTCTTCGCCTGCACACTTCAGAGTTTCTCGTCAGAAGCAAAACCTACTCTACCCTCCCCCCCCCGCGTCTCTCTTTCTCTCTGAAACCACTCTTGGGAAAGCTCTCCCAGAGCTACCAGGTAACCGGGTTCGGATCAGGCCCGGGTCCAGGCCCACCGGCGTGCGTGGTGGGCGAGGAGTGCAGGTCAGTCGAGTCGGGTCGGGTCGGTTCGGGTCAGGTCGGTGGAGTTGCAGAGGGTGAGGTGGGGGAAGTGGTAGGGCGGAGATTGATCAGGGTGAGGAGGCGAAGGTCCTGCGGTGGTTGGCGAGCCGGGTGGGTCGCTGAGGTGATGGGAGCGGCTCGCCGGAGGGTGGTCGGAGACGAAGGGGGTGAAGGTGGTCAGGGTCAGTCGAGGGCTTAAGTGAATAAATTGAAAGCGGGGAAAGAAAGAGGAGAAGAAGGGGAGTAGCTCTAGCTTACTTGCAGGGACGAAAGGGGAGGAATAGGGCGACAGTCGTATCGACTGTCGCCGGAGAAGACGATGCTCAGGGAAAGGGGCGGCGGCGAGCAGAGAGCCGGAGAGGCGCCAGCTGGGTGCGGCGTGGCGCGGGAAGAGCAGGGGAGGAAGTCTCTGCTGCTGGTATTGGGGCAGAGCGAAGAGGTGGAGGGGGAGGAAACCGCTGGAGCTGGTGAGCGTCTGCCGGAGGAAGAAGAGAAGAAAGTTGGGGATTTTCTCCGTCAGATCCAGGCTGCCCTGGTCGGTGGAGCAGCGGGGGGTATTTATAGGGATGAAACAGGGAGGAAGGCGGAGGGAGACGACGTGTCTCCCTCGCCGGAGAATGGTCGGAAACACGAACCCATACCGTCCGTGCGTTCGCACGGCCGGTATGGTGGGCTACAATGACCAGGGGGGTGCCCCTGCGACGGCTGACGACGCAGGGCACCCTCGGTTTACTTGCTAGGTCCCCCACCTCACCCTGCGCGGCGCCATGCTCCGCGCAAGGTCGCCGGAGCATGGTGCTGGCAGGTTTTTGCAGGAGGGACCTGATTGCAAAGAACGAAGGAGAGTTAGGGGCCACAATGCGAGGGTTCAAAAGTTGAGGACCAAAGAGTAAATATATGAGGACCAAAGTGTAAAGTCGGTCAAGGAGGTTTCTTCTTAGGCTCAAGTTTTTATACATGACTAATTAGGACCTAAGGAATCTGATGGTGAATTTCATTTTCATATTAAACCTTGTTTGACCGGTCAATTTGCATAAAAACCCAAATTAAGTTATTAATTGGGCATGGTTCTCAATGTAGGTCAAAATGGGTTCTAAAGGCCAAATTGAAGGTTCTAAACCCTAGAGATTATTTTTCTATGAATTTTAGAGGGTTTATTCTATTTTTACTTTGCCTCGAACCTTGTGAATTGAAGTGGGTTGTTTTAGGGTTACAGATTTATCATTTAGTTTCTTGGAATTGCTGTAGCCCTTGCTAGATCATTTCATCCCACTTTTATTCTTATTAAGCTGCTTTGACCTATGTTTGGGCCCTGAATTACCCTGTATGCAGATTATACTGGTGAAATTGCATTTTTACCCCTTATGACTTATTTTCTCCTTAAACTCAGAATTCTCTGAGTTAAGCCTTTCCTTGAGTTATGTAGGAGCTTTTATCCTTTGTATTGGGTCAAAATGAGCTAGTTATGGCTCATGATGAGGTTCTCATCATACCCCCATGCCTAGCTTTTGCTAGTCCCTTAGCAAAAACTTAAGGTTTCAACCCTTGTTCTAGACCATGAAGTTTTTAATAGTTTTAGATAAGTGCCTTTTTTATTTGAGCGTAGATTAGGTTAGAATGCTGACCATAGGCCTAAAAGGTACTCTAGTACCAATCAAGATCCAAATCTGTCTAGCCTTAGCCTCAGTCTTTTAGCAAAGGTTTTTAAGGCCCACAAGAACTAACCTAAGGTTTATTGGACTTCGTGGTTAAAGCACCCGTGCTTGAAATGATTTTAGCCCTGGCTCAGTTCGCAGTGCGTTTTGTAAGAGAGAGATAGAAAGTTTTTCTGTTTGGAGAGTCTTCTCTCTCTTTTTCTTTTTAGTTCTAGCCTAGGATTGGCTTTTCAACACGGTCTGTATCAGATTCCTTGCTCCCATCATCAATCCTCAAGGGTTCCTGGCGATCGATGCTTCGAGATAGCACCGCCCATGGCAACCCCCGGAACCCTGGCTATTGAGATTTCGGGATAATCCCATCCATGGTATTCCGTGGCCGAATCCAGACCCTGGCAATTGACACTTCGAGATAATGCCATCCATGGAATCTGAACTAGCAGAGTGCTTACATGCCCCCAGTAGGATATGTAAATATCCTAAGAGACAAGCACCGAGGAGATGATATTTTGTTACGCATCTTCGAGGGGATTTCCCGCCTCTCTGCGCTGGGAACTCGTCCAAATCAACTTGTGTTGATCGGCCGCTCCTATTCTAGGTGTTCTTTTCAGATTTTTACGACGCTTCTGCGTGATTCTGATTTTTACGCTTACTGAACCAGGCTGTGTGTGAGATTAGGGTGCTTAAGTTACTGAGTCCCGTAAACCAAAAATTAGTTAACGAGGCCGAATACTCCCTAAGCCTTAGACCTAATACTTCAGCTTTTCATTTTCCTCAACCTCTTGAGGAGTGTCCAGATCTTAATGGGTACTAAGAGTCTATTCAAGAATGCCTAAGGTTTGCATTCTTTACTAATCTTATTGTGCACTTTTCTTGAATGAGGTCTAGAACTTAGGTTAATTCCTTAGTTCCTTACTAATGACTATCACTTTTTCTCATATTTTTGTGCTCCTTTTTCCTTTTGTTTCTTTTCTCCTTCGCAAAATTTCCTTCTCCTCTTTTCCTCTTGTTCTTTTTCAAATTTTTTTTTTTTTTAATTTTTATGGTGTTTTTGGCATATGTGAATTTTTTTGTTTGAAACCTTTTCTTACAAGTTTTTGTACTTTCATACCCCCCCATGCCTAAGATTTGCAATGTCCTCATTGTAACCTAGGGGGTCTTAGTTCATTCCTTAAGACAGAAATTTGGGTGAGTGAATGGGTCGGGTTGAATTTTTGCGGACGATTTCAAATCCCAGATGCAAACATCTGAGTTGGGGTCGGCTGTCTACAAGGGTGAACTTCGAGTACTGAAAGGTGTCAGAACAAGTTTCAGGTTTTCAAAGAGAATGACGGGCTGCCTCCCGTTAAGCGCTGAGTTTTACGCCATCGGCTGGGCGCAATAAGCTCAAGGGGAAAGGAGGGTATAAGATGCCTCAGCCAAATTGGTAGAAGTTACATCAATGAACGGCTTGAGTCTCTGACCGTTCACGATGAAAGGTTCAGAATCGTGGCTGAGTGGACTGATTTCGATTGCTCCATTTCCAAAAACCTGTCGGACCAAATATGGTCCGACCCACTTAGATCTCAGTTTTCCTGGGAAGAGTTTTAGTCGGGCATCAAAGAGTAGGACCTTTTGACCAGGATGAAAGATCTTTCTCGAGATGTGTTTGTCGTGGAAGGCTTTAACCCGCTCCTTGTAGATTTGCGAGTTCTCGTACGCGTCTATGCGTAATTCATCGATCTCGCTGATTTGGAGTTTTCTGTGGGTCCCAGCCTTGGAAAGATCTAGATTACAGTTCCGTACTGCCCAATAGGCTTTATGCTCCAGTTCGACGGGAAGGTGGCATGCCTTTCCGTACACCAGTCTAAAGGGAGACATGCCTAATTGGGTCTTGTGGGCGGTCCTATAGGCCCACAATGCTTCCGGAAGTCGGGACGAACGACCAGTCCTTCCTGTCAGGTCGAACAGTGACTTGCAGGATTTTCTTGATCTCCCGATTAGACAGCTCAGCTAGACCATTAGTTTGGGGGTGGTAAGGAGTAGAGATTCGGTGAGACACCCCGTATTTGGTCATCAGTGACCTAAACTGAGCATTTGTGAAATGGGTCCCCCCATCAGAGATTATTGCACGAGGAATCCCGAACCTTGAGAAAATGTGTTGATGAATGAATTTGAGAACGATTTTGTGATCACAGGTTTGGGTCGGTATGGCTTCGATCCATTTGGACACGTAGTCCACAGCCAACAGAATGTATTCGAAACCATCCGAAACAGGAAAGGGGCCCATAAAATCAATCCCCCAAACATCAAAGATTTCGCAGACTAGAATCGGTTGCATAGGCATCATGTCGCGATGGCTCATGTTGCCCAAAGTCTGGCAACGACTGCATGCCTTGCAATGACTGTATGCGTCTTTGAACAGTGTGGGCCAGTAAAAGCCGCACTGGAGGACTTTTGATGCGGTTTTATGCCCGGCAAAATGGCCACCGCATGCCTGGTCATGGCAGAAAGAGAGGATATTGTTGACTTCCCCTTCCGGGACACATCTCCGGATGATCTGATCGGCACCTATGCGGAAGAGGTACGGGTCTTCCCAAATGTAATACTTGGCATCGGAGCGTAATTTGTCTTTCTTGGCCTTCGGCCAATCGGACGGGGTCTGATGAGATGCCAAGTAGTTTACAATATTAGCAAACCATGGAAGGCTAGTACCAATAGTCAGCAGGTGCTCATCGGGAAAATGCTCAGTGATGGGTCCGGAAGGGTCAATTATTTCAGAAGGAAGACGGGACAAGTGATCAGCTACCACGTTTTGTTTTCCCGCTTTATCGCGAATCTCGAGGTCAAATTCTTGCAACAGCAAGACCCATCGGATCAATCGAGGTTTCGCGTCCTTCTTTGCAAGGAGATGCCTCACAGCCGTGTGATCCGAGTATATGATGACATGGGAACCCAGAAGGTATGATCTGAACTTCTCTAGGGCAAATACTACAGCTAGCAGCTCTTTCTCAGTAACCGTATAGTTACGCTGAGCCTCATCGAGTGTTTTGCTGGCGTAGTAAATGACCACAGGTTTCTTGTCATTTTTCTGCCCCAAAACCGCTCCTACAGCGAAGTCGGATGCATCACACATGATCTCAAAGGGTTGAGACCAATCAGGGGACTGTAGGATCGGGGCTTGGGTGACTCGGTCACGCAGGATTTCAAATGCTTGAGTGCATTCCTTGGAGATTTCGAAGGGAACATCCTTGGAGAGAAGAGTGGTCAGGGGGCGTGCGATTTTTGAAAAATCAGGGATAAATCGTCGATAAAAACCGACATGCCCTAAAAAGGATCGGATGTCCCTGATCGAGCTAGGCATAGGAAGGTGAGAAATCAGATTAACCTTAGCTCGATCCACTTGGATACCTTTCTCCGAAATTGAGTGTCCCAGGACAATTCCCTCAGGCACCATGAAATGGCTCTTTTCCCAGGAAAGAACCAAATTCACGTCGATGCACCGCCTGAGTATCTGGACCAAGTGTTGGAGGCAATCGTCGAATGATGCTCCGAAAACTGAAAAGTCATCCATGAAGACTTCCAGATAATCACCTACCATATCTGAGAATATGGCAAGCATGCATCGCTGAAACGTAGCGGGTGCATTGCAAAGACCGAAAGGCATCCTTCGGAAAGCGTATGTTCCGAAGGGGCAGGTGAACGTGGTCTTTTCTTGGTCCTCAGGATGGATTGCCACCTGGTTATAACCGGAGTACCCGTCAAGAAAGCAGAAGAACCTATTTCCCGCTAGTTTTTCGAGAATTTGATCAATGAAGGGTAGTGGGAAATGATCCTTCTTCGTGGAGGAATTGAGTCGACGGTAATCTATACAGACTCTCCACGAGTTGGCTAATCGGGTAGGAATGATTTCTCCGGTCTCAGTCGTTATAGTGGTGAGTCCTGCCTTCTTGGGCACGACCTGAATTGGGCTCACCCAACGACTATCGGAGATCGGGTAGATGATCCCGGCATCTAACCACTTGATGATCTCCTTTTTCACGACCTCCTGCAGATTGGGGTTTAAGCGTCTCTGCATTTCACGAGAAGGTCGTGTGCCCTCTTCTGAATAGATATGATGAGTACAATAAGAGGGACTTATTCCAGTCAAATCATCGAGAGTCCATCCGATGGCTCTTCGATGTTGCTGGAGGACAACAATCAGACTGGCTTCCTGTTCAGGACTGAGGTTGGAATTGATGATCACAGGAAGGGTCTGATTAGAACCCAAAAAGATGTATTTTAAGTGAGCAGGAAGGGGTTTCAGTTCGAGGATGGGGTTTTCAGCAGCAGCGGGTGGTTCAGTATAGATGTGAGGTTCAAGGGTGGGAGTTACTGGATTGTTCACATCTGGGTTTGACTCCTCTGTTTGCGGGTCAAGATCCTTCTGTGGTTGATGAGGCATACTCAAGTCATTCTGGAGGTGTGATTCATCAACCAGAGTCTTGATGTCACAAATTTGCTCGATGACGCCGCAATTAATTCCTTGTTGGGCCTTAAATATATCAATTTTCAGTGTTTGATCTCCAAACTTAAGCTCTATTTGGCCCTCCTCACAGCTGATGTTGGCTCTAGCAGTAGCCAAGAAAGGTCTCCCTAGAATGATTGGTGTATCCCTAGGGTTCTTAGGTGCATCCATGTCTAAGACTATAAAGTCCACTGGAAAATAGAAATCCCGCACTCTCACGATAACATCCTCGAGAATCCCTTTTGGTGACTTTATAGATCGATCTGCTAATTGTAATGTCACCTCGGTTGGTTTCAGTTCAGATTCTTCTAGATGGTCCAGTAAGGATGTGGGTATCAGATTTATAGATGCACCCAAGTCTAACAATGCTCTATCAAATTGGGTACCACCTATCTTACAGGAGATCAGGGGAGTTCCAGGATCTTTTGCCTTGGGCGGGAGTCTACTAAGGATTACAGAGCTGGCTTGCTCTGACAGAACAATTGGGCTCCCTCCCTTGGTTCGCGGCTTACGCTGGGGTGTACATAAATTCTTTAGAAATCGTGCGTAAGCTGGTACGTGGCGGATTGCATCCATCAAGGGGATGTTTATGTGGACCTGCTCAAAGAGCTTGACTAGGTCCTCCTCAGGGGCCACGGGTTTGGTGGTCTTCTTTCCCTTGGTCAGGGCCTCGGGAAACGGGATCTTGGTTGGTTCCTCTAGGATAGGTCCAGGTTGTAGATCTGGAACAGCGGTACCTTGGATAACTATCCTAGGGTCATGGTTATCAGGCTGGGAGTGGTTTGGATAATGCGGGTCTTGAGTTGTCTTACCACTACGTGTTGTTACAGAATTTAATCCGGCCTGATTTTGGTTTGGGTTTGGTAGGAGGGGTGGCTGCTGCTGAAATCCCGCACGAGAAGTTGAGGCATCCATCTCGTCTGGAGATGGAGTAGTGGGGGCCTGATAAATCCATTGAGCGTGGCCTAAATTTGGATTCATAACGCGCTTCTGGGTTGGCACGTTATTTGGGTTAGGAAGGGGTTGGGAAGGGAGTGTGCCTGGCTGGCGAGAATTTGCCAACTGGGCCAGTTGAGTTTTAACTTCAGTAAGCTCGTCCTTGTGCTGTTTTTGAATGGCCGCATTCGATTTTTGAATGTCAGCCAGAGTCTGAAGGATTAAGGACATTTGATCTTGATTTGGCCCTGATGGATAAGTAGGGTTGGGCCGAGGCTGAGGCGGCTGGTAGTGATGAGAGGGCTGTGGGCGGGACTGAAAAGGTGGTCTTTGGGTTTGGGAATTTCCCGTCCACTGAAAATTGGGATGGTTTCGCCATCCAGGGTTGTAAGTGTTGGAGAATGGGTCGTTCTGGATGGCGTTGAGGCCCTCGCAGGTCTGAGGAACCTCCTGAGAATCAGGGAAAGGAGGAATGGAGTTCCCCCGGCTGGTGAAGAAAGGATCGGATGATCTTCCAGTCCAAGAATCAGATGGGGATGGATATGGATCCATCCCAAGGGAGGATCGGTGGAGGATGTTTTGCACAGTCTCCTGTGTGGAAGGAGGTTGTGCAAAGGAGTTACGCGCAGAGGTGGCTCGCTGCAAGTGCTGAGTCAGCTCATCCACCTTCTTTTCAATGATTGAGACCTTGTCCAATCGACTGGCCATTAATTCCAGGTCGACTGATGCGGACAGGCCCTACGTCTCATGTGCTCCCTTAAGATTCGTCGCTGCGCGGGTATTCGTCCTGTCGAATAATCCCATGGAGTCATTGTTGATGGAGTTCTCGCACATGTTTTCGAGAATCTCCCATACGGTGTCTTCATGTTGACCCATGATGTTTCCTCCGCAAGTTGCATTGACGAAAAGGCGGATGTCCTCACGGAGTCCCTGGTAAAAAGATTGGACTTGTTCCCATTTAGGAACTCCGTGATGGGGGCACTTTCTCATGAGATCCTGAAAACGATCCCATGCCTCATGGAGAGGTTCTCCTGATTGTTGAGTGAAGTGTGTAATCTGATGGCGCAAGGCGTTGGTCCGACCAACGGGAAAGAACTTTTTCAAAAACTCGGATTGAAGTTCTTCCCAAGTGTTGATCGGCCGGGTCTGAGTTTGATACCAATGGGCGACCTTGTCCATAAGAGAAAAGGAGAACATCTTCATGAGAAGAATATCCCGATTTTGCGCATCTGATCCAAAAGTGTGGGCCAGATGCTTTAGCTGTTTGATGTGCTGGAAGGGATCTTCAGAATTAAGCCCATGGAATTTAGGTATAGCATGAATCATGTTGGGCTTTAGTTCGGAATCAGGTCCTCCAATCGGGATTCTGACTCGAGGCTCAATGGCCACCGCAGCAGGATTGTAGTGGTCCCGCATCATAGGACGCTGTGGTGGGTGCACGAAGTTTTGGAAGAGGTCATTGAGTCGCTGGAGCTGGTGTTCCAGATTATTTTCTTCCTCAACTGGCTGAGCCATGATGGGGGAAGAAGAAGAACTTGGTTCTGAATCAGAAGAGAGAATAATGTGAGGGTGTTGCTGCACAAATACGGGCGTCGAGGCTTGGCCTTGACGAGAGCGAATTTCTAATGGGGGTCTTAAGGGTGGTCTTAGAGACCTCCTTCCGTACATGCACAGTTGGGAGAGGTAAGTTTAGAAGGTGCTGGACCCAATCAAGACACCCAAAAATGTGTTGGGTGACTATAGAGGTGCGGGGCAGATGGACCCCTTGATCAGAAAGATCGTCCACCTGAGAATTACCTGGGCAGCCAGAGAGGGAGAGTCCCGCGAAGACCCCTACACGGTAGAGCGTCCCCACGGGTTACAGGGTTTCCCCCACCCGACCTCTCTTGTCACTGCGGTTCCAGGTAGACCAGAATGGGGATCTTGACCTCTTAAGTCTACCAATTTTAAGATCAGGGTGCTTAAGGTTTTCACTTGAACTTTAGTCTTTTAAGTGCAAAGAGTGACCTAATTTAAGGTTGGTTGACCCAAGGGGTCAACTTTACCTATTGCTTTCTTTAAGAGCTTTTAGGTCCTGTCTTTTAGGGTTCAAGTGTTTAGAGAGAGCCAATTGTTTTAGGATTTTTCTTGTTAATTATTTTCAATCAATGGCTTGGGCACACCTCTTTTGGATTTCCTCAATTCTTGATTAAGGGGTGTGTCTCTACTGAAATCCTAATGTTTGACCTTATGTTGGCTCTACTTGGTCCATTTAACTCTTTGTTGGGCAATTAGGGCTCAAGTAAGAATGTGTTAGCCCTTAAATACCCTTAATAGTGTGCAGGAGTGATAAGTTGAAAACATGCAACTCTTTATGGTTACTAAGTATGGAAGGCAGGTTAGCCCTATATTGCTTGTTCTGTTCTTTTCTTCCTCTTTAGAGTTTAGGGGTTAATAGTGAGAGGAAAATTTTACCTGTCTTCGGAGTGGTTGTCGTGTGGTTGCTTGTCTTCTTGAGTTCCTGTAGCTGCACAAAAGAGAGGAGATTATCAGAAATTAAAAGAAACAGGAATGTTTACCTCTAGAATAGCCGTCGCTCCCCGGCAACGGCGCCAAAATGAAACGTCGCGGCAACCGGGTTTTGGTTTTGTTATAACGTTGTAGTAAAGCCGGTTATTACCAACATTTCAAATATAAATTTTTTTTACTCGGAAAATGAAAGAGTTCCCGAGGTCGAACTCAGGGAGCAAGTCGTATTCTAGAGATATACATGTTTCTTTTACAAAATAAAGAAAGAGAGAGGGAAAGAATTTGTTGTTCTTTTCGTTTTCTCCTCGTGATGTTCTTCTTTCTTTCTTTTCTTCAGATCTCCTTCTTCTTCTTTGTTCTGCAGAGGTGATGTTCCTCTTCAGATCTCCTTCTTCTTCTTCCTTGGTTTCTGTCTTGGCCTCTCTTCTTCTTTTTCTGCAGTCTCTTCTGTGAATGTTTCTTCTTCCTTTCTTTCTTCAGATCTCCTTCTTCTTCTTCGTTCTGCAGAGGTGATGTTCCTCTTCAGATCTCCTTCTTCTTCTTCCTTGGTTTGGCCGTTGCTCTTCTTTTCTTTCTTTCTTCAGCCTGCCTTCTTTCCTGCTCTGGCTGCTGACCTTCCGTCGTCTGACCCGGTGTTTCGACGACTTAACTATGCATTTGCTACAGTGCAGCTCCTTCTTCTTCGCCTGCACTTCTTCTTCCGCGGGTCTTCTTCTTCGCCTGCACACTTCAGAGTTTCTCGTCAGAAGCAAAACCTACTCTACCCTCCCCCCCCCGCGTCTCTCTTTCTCTCTGAAACCACTCTTGGGAAAGCTCTCCCAGAGCTACCAGGTAACCGGGTTCGGATCAGGCCCGGGTCCAGGCCCACCGGCGTGCGTGGTGGGCGAGGAGTGCAGGTCAGTCGAGTCGGGTCGGGTCGGTTCGGGTCAGGTCGGTGGAGTTGCAGAGGGTGAGGTGGGGGAAGTGGTAGGGCGGAGATTGATCAGGGTGAGGAGGCGAAGGTCCTGCGGTGGTTGGCGAGCCGGGTGGGTCGCTGAGGTGATGGGAGCGGCTCGCCGGAGGGTGGTCGGAGACGAAGGGGGTGAAGGTGGTCAGGGTCAGTCGAGGGCTTAAGTGAATAAATTGAAAGCGGGGAAAGAAAGAGGAGAAGAAGGGGAGTAGCTCTAGCTTACTTGCAGGGACGAAAGGGGAGGAATAGGGCGACAGTCGTATCGACTGTCGCCGGAGAAGACGATGCTCAGGGAAAGGGGCGGCGGCGAGCAGAGAGCCGGAGAGGCGCCAGCTGGGTGCGGCGTGGCGCGGGAAGAGCAGGGGAGGAAGTCTCTGCTGCTGGTATTGGGGCAGAGCGAAGAGGTGGAGGGGGAGGAAACCGCTGGAGCTGGTGAGCGTCTGCCGGAGGAAGAAGAGAAGAAAGTTGGGGATTTTCTCCGTCAGATCCAGGCTGCCCTGGTCGGTGGAGCAGCGGGGGGTATTTATAGGGATGAAACAGGGAGGAAGGCGGAGGGAGACGACGTGTCTCCCTCGCCGGAGAATGGTCGGAAACACGAACCCATACCGTCCGTGCGTTCCATGAAACAGGGAGGAAGGCGGAGGGAGACGACGTGTCTCCCTCGCCGGAGAATGGTCGGAAACACGAACCCATACCGTCCGTGCGTTCGCACGGCCGGTATGGTGGGCTACAATGACCAGGGGGGTGCCCCTGCGACGGCTGACGACGCAGGGCACCCCCGGTTTACTTGCTAGGTCCCCCACCTCACCCTGCGCGGCGCCATGCTCCGCGCAAGGTCGCCGGAGCATGGTGCTGGCAGGTTTTTGCAGGAGGGACCTGATTGCAAAGAACGAAGGAGAGTTAGGGGCCACAATGCGAGGGTTCAAAAGTTGAGGACCAAAGAGTAAATATATGAGGACCAAAGTGTAAAGTCGGTCAAGGAGGTTTCTTCTTAGGCTCAAGTTTTTATACATGACTAATTAGGACCTAAGGAATCTGATGGTGAATTTCATTTTCATATTAAACCTTGTTTGACCGGTCAATTTGCACAAAAACCCAAATTAAGTTATTAATTGGGCATGGTTCTCAATGTAGGTCAAAATGGGTTCTAAAGGCCAAATTGAAGGTTCTAAACCTTAGAGATTATTTTTCTATGAATTTTAGAGGGTTTATTCTATTTTTACTTTGCCTCGAACCTTGTGAATTGAAGTGGGTTGTTTTAGGGTTACAGATTTATCATTTAGTTTCTTGGAATTGCTGTAGCCCTTGCTAGATCATTTCATCCCACTTTTATTCTTATTAAGCTGCTTTGACCTATGTTTGGGTCCTGAATTACCCTGTATGCAGATTATACTGGTGAAATTGCATTTTTACCCCTTATGACTTGTTTTCTCCTTAAACTCAGAATTCTCTGAGTTAAGCCTTTCCTTGAGTTATGTAGGAGCTTTTATCCTTTGTATTGGGTCAAAATGAGCTAGTTATGGCTCATGATGAGGTTCTCATCAAAGACCTAGAATAAGATGTAGTAGACAATAATGTAAGGGGTTGAGGTATGCTATTCTATTTAAGTAGGAATAAAGTAGTAAAATATGAAGAGCTTAGGACCATCCTAACCCTAGGATAGCCTAGAAGTTTCCTTAAGCCTTAGCCACCCTTAGATTAGGTCACCACACCCTAGGAAACCTTAAAACCCTAATTCCAACCTCTATATGGATGTCAAGATGAGTTATAGGACGTCCAAAACCCTTAGACAACTCTCGCACACCTTAAACCCACTTCTACAGTGTTATTGGACGTCCAGACACTTGGTCAGACGTCCAATTTCTACAGAATAGCCAAGATAGAACCTAGAATCCCTTCTGACTCTGATTGGACGTCCAGAAAACAAGTCTGGACTTTTAATTTTTCACTATAAGACGTCTGACACTATTATTAGATGTCTGGAACTGCTCTCTAGTTCCTGTTTCGGAATTCAAGCCTTGGTCATGGATCTCTAGCCACTAAACTCAATTCTAACCCCATAGGAACCTAAATTAAGGTACCCTAACCCTAGTACATCACCTCTAGACCTCCATAAGGACCTAATTAGGTCCTCAATAAACCTAATTGACATGGATCATGGCCAATCACTTCAATCTATTCAATTGGACTCATTGAGTCCAATTGAGCCCTAATCTCAGCACACACTGTCCAATTGGACTTAGTGAGAGTCCAATTGACATAGACCTGACTTAATTGAGTTATTTTACTCTCAATTAGGTTTCCACACACCCAATTAAACTTGTATTAAGTTTAATTGTACTTTACCTTAGTGAATTAGGGTTTACAACCCTAATTTGAGACCTACCTTGACCTAAACCCACTAGAACCTAACCTAATCAACCTAGCCACCTAAGTTTCGACCCACACACACCATCCACATGAAAAATACCTAGCCTAGAGTTCTCTAGAACTCTCTACCATGTGTTATTGCCTTGGTTGCTAAAATTAGCAACCAAGAGCCATTCAATTTCTAGATCCATGTTCTCACATTTTTGTGCGGGTTTAAAGTGTATCACGTTGTAGTATAACCGACAAAACGTTTAAACAAATATAAAGAATTTTATTACTCGAAAAACTAGAGTATCCGAGGTCGAACACGGGGAGCAATCTCAGTACTTTTTAAAACCACAGAATACAACTGTTAAGTGAAAATGAGTGATTCAAAGAGAGAACTTTAAAAAGGATTTGTAAAAGAAAATAGAATTGGACGTCTGATTTCTGTATCAGACGTCTTAAATGTAATCCCCTCTCTGTTCTTCTCCTTTCTGCTTCTTTCTCTTTCTGCCTTTGCTTCTTGTTTCTTATTTCTTCTCCTGCCTTGCCTTCCTTCTTTCTTCTTCTTCTTCATCTGATCTTTGCAGAGTCTTCACTTGGCCTCTCTTCGTTCTTTTCTTTCTTTTTCCTTGCCTTCCTTCTTCTTTCTCTTTTCTGCCAAGACTTCTTCTTCCTTGGTCTCTTCTCTTCTTCCTTTTCTGCAGCTGCTAAGTGTTCGCTTCTTCCTTTGCTTCTTCTTCCCTGCGCACACCACAGCCAAGGCAAAACCTACCCCCATCCCTCTACCCAAACGTCTCTCTCTTTCTCTGCAATTCGCTCAAGGATGCTCTCCCCAGAGCTACACGGGTAATCGGGTTGGCTTCGCACCTGGGACCAGGCGCACCGGCAGGTGGTGATGCGCGAGGAGTGCTCAAGGATTGGGTCGGGTCGGATCCCGCCAGATCCGCAAGGTCAAGCCGCGGACGAGGCGGGTGAGGGCAGGTGAGGGACCTCACCCCTGTGCTTACGGAGGCAGTGAGCTTAAAACACAAAAACAATTTATATTATACCTGTGTTTTGCAATTCCACGATGTGGGACTATCTGATCAGTCCCGATTTCACGCACGTCCGCAGAGCTCCCGTCGTGCAATTGCCCCAGCTGCTGGCCTCGCAGTGCGACTTGCTGGCCTCACTCGCTTCGCGACACTTGCGTGAGTCTGCTACACCTGCAGCCTGGGCACCCTGGTGCCTGAAGCTTCTACAAGCTCCTCGCTGCTTCGACCTTCAATGGCGGCAAGAGCTGCAACCTGTCATACACAAGAATGGCCTATTGGCCCAATCAGATTAGCTAGAAACCTTCACCGTAGCACGGCAAAGATGATGCGCAGTGCTGCAGGCCGCAAGTTGGCCTAGGCATGCATCCCTAGGTCAACCTGTGGTCGGAGATGTGGGGTTGATCGGGGGGTGCTTTTGGAGGTCTGGAGTGGCAGTGGAGGGGTGGACTGAGTTCCTGGTGGTGAGGCGGAGCTCACGAGAGGGTTGGCGGGCCGTGTGGAGGGGCGGAGTGGTGTGGGCGGCTCGCCGGAGGGCGGTCGGAGGCGAGGACGATGGAGGTGGTCAGGCACTGTCGGGGGGTAATTGGATAAAATAGTAGGGGGAAAAGAGAGAGGAGAGGATGGAGAGGGTATTTGGGGTGATCTGGAAGGAATGGAGGCAGCGGAGTGGACGGCGTGTCATTGCCGTCGTCGGGGAAGAAGGACCCTGAGGGAGGAAGCGGCGACGAGGATGAGGGCAGGGGCACGTGCGCTTGGTACGGCGCGACGTGGGAGGAAGCGGCGGAGTTGACTCTGCTGCTGGTTTGGCAGCAGAGCGACGAGAAGGAGGGGAGAAGGTCGCCGGAGCTTGCGGGTCTTTTGGCCGGAGTGGGAGAGAGGAAATTTGAGGGGATCTCCGTCAAATTCAAGCTTAAGATCTGCGGCAGGGCCTGGGGAGTCTTTTATAGGTGCTGGCCGCTCCTTCTAGCGCGTGGAAACCGCGCAATCAACTCTGCCGGCTCGCCGGAGATGGAAAGAGGGTGGATACCCAAATCTCTCGTGCGTTGTCACGAGAGATTGGGTTCACGCCAGAGATCGTGATCTGCTTTAGATGGAAGGGAATTCCTCAGAGAATCCCCCTTCCATTTCTGGGAGGGAATCTCTGAGGGATTAGAGAGTAATCCCTCTCTAAACCTCACCGGAGCTCGGTTCTGCCCTAACAATGGCGGCAGGACCGGATTGCAAAGGGGGCGAAGAACCTAGGGGGCTCTCTGCAAAGATATTCAAAAGATAGGGACCAATTTGTGATTTGGGTGTACTAAATTGCAAAGTAGGTCAAGATGACCTCCCCTTAGGTCCAAATTTTGGTATAAACCTAATTTGGACCTAGGGAATCCAATGGTGAAGTTGGATTTTAGGTTTGACCACGTTTGACTAGATATTTTGCGTAAAAACCCAAATTAGGTTAATTGAAGAGCTAGGACCCTAATCTAGGTCAAACTGGGTTCCAAAGGCCAAATTAAGTGTTCTAAACCCTAGAGGATGTTTTTCCATGATTTTTAGAGGGTTTACTTGATTTTTATTCTGACCGAAACCTTGTTAATTTAAGCGGGTCTATTTTTAGGGTTACCAAGTGTCATTTAATTCTTAGATTGCATATAAACCCATTTCTGATTGACTCAACCCACTTTCTATCCCATTTAGACCATTTGACCTATTTTTTGCCTCTGAGAAATTCCGTTTATGTACTGCAATGGTAAATTTGCAGTTTTAACCTTTATTTCATGTTTTCTTCTCAGAGCACTTGTTCCTTCAGTTAAGCCTTCTTCTAGGCTATGTAGGAGCTTTTATCTTCTTTATTGGGTCAAAATGAGCTAGCTATGGCTCATGATGAGGCTCTCATCATACCCCCATTCCTAGCTTTTGCTAGTCCCTTAGCAAAATTTCAAAGTTTTAACTTCCGTTCTAGACCCTGAATGTCTGTCAACAATCATGATAAGTGCTTCTCCTTTTCTTCTGTGATTAGGTTGGAATGCCGACAATAGGCCTAGAGGTACTCAAGTACCAACCAAAATCCGGACCTGTTCCGCTTTAGCCTCGGTCTTCCGCAAAGGTTTCTACGTCCCACGGAAACTAACCTAGGTTTTGTTGGACTCCGCGGTTAAAGCACCCGTGCTTGAGACATTTTTAGCCTAAATTCAGTTTGCAGTGCATTTTTTTTTTTGTAAGAGAGAGGTAGAAGATTTATTTGTTTAGAGAGCTTTTCTCTCTCTTTTCTTTTTATTTCTAGCTTCGGATTAGCTTCTCAACACTGTCTGTATCGGATTCCTCGTCCCCATCATCAATCTTCAAGGGTCCCTGGCTTTCGAGATTTCGAGATAATCCCGCCCATGGCAACCCCCGGAACCCTGGGTTTCGAGATTTCGAGATAATCCCGCCCATGGCATTCCGTGGCCGAATCCAGACCCTGGCGATCGACATTTCGTGATAATGCCGCCCATGGTATCTGAACCAGCAGAGTGCTTACATGCCCCCAGTAGGATATTTAAATATCCTAAGAGACAAGCACCGAGGAGACGATATGTTGTTACGCATCTTCGAGGGGAATTTCCCGCCTCTCCGCGCTGGGAACTCGTCCAAATCAATTTGTGTTGATTGGCTGCTCCTAATCTAGGTGACTTTTTCAGAACATTAAACGCTTTTCACGTGATTTGGATGTTTATGCGCACTGAATCAGACTGTGTGTGAATTTGGGGTGCTTAGGTTACCGAATCCCGCAAATCGGAGGTCAGTTAACGAGGCCGAATACTTCCTAAGCCTTAGACCTAGTACTCAAGCTTCGCATTTTCCTCAACCTCTTGAGGATTATCTAGATTTTAACGGATACGTGAATTTTTAAGCTAAAGATACTAGCCCAAGAGGCTTAAGACCAACGTTCCCACTAATCTCTTGTTATATCTCCGTAGCACTTTTCTTTTTCTTGATTTGGTCTAGAACTTCAGTTAGCACCTTAATCTTTTACTAATGACTATTTCTTTTTATTTTCCTTTTGTGATCCTTTTTGTCATTTTACACTCTTTCATTCCTCTCATTTGTATGACCCTGAATTGTTCCTCCCCTCTATTGAGTCTTTTTTTTTTTTGTGTAACCCTTTCTTTATATGAATTTCCTGACATTTTGCACTTTCATACCCCCCCATGCCTAAGACTTGCAATCTCCCCATTGTAATTTAGGTGGGTTCGAATTTAGCTTAGTTCATGCATTAGGACAGGTGTGTGGTGAGTGAATGGGTCGAAGTGACTTGTTGCGAATGATTTCTAATCTCGGGTAGGTATACCTGAGATGAAGTTGGCTGTGCTAATGGATGAACCCTAAAGTGCAATATTAGTTCTGCATAGAGATGTCAGAAAAGGTTTCGGGTTTTTCAAAGAATGACGGGTTGCCTCCCGTTAAGCGCTGAGTTTTACGCCATCGGCTGGGCGCAATGAGCTCAAGAGGAATGGAGGGTAAAGGATGACTCAGCCAAATCTATATCGGTCATGTCAATGAACGGCTTGAGTCTCTGACCGTTCACGACAAAAGGTTCAGAATCGTGGATGAATGGGATGATTTCAATGGCTCCATTTCCGAAGATTTTCTGGACTAGGTAGGGTCCGACCCACTTGGATCTTAGCTTTCCTGGGAATAATTTGAGTCGGGCATCAAAGAGTAAAACCTTTTGACCAGGATGAAAGACCTCTCTAGAAATGTGTTTGTCGTGAAAAGCTTTAACCCGTTCTTTGTAAATTCGCGAGTTCTCATACGCGTCGTGGCGTAACTCATCAATCTCGCTCATTTGAAGTCTTCTATGGGTTCCAGCCTTGGAAAGGTCAAGATTACAGGTCCGTACTGCCCAATAGGCTTTATGCTCCAACTCGACGGGGAGGTGACATGACTTCCCGTACACTAGTCTGAAGGGAGACATTCCTAATTGGGTCTTGTGGGCGGTCCTATAGGCCCACAATGCTTCCGGAAGCCGAGAAGACCAATCTTTTCTATCAGGTTGAACAGTAACCTGAAGGATCTTCTTGATCTCTCGGTTAGATAGCTCAGCTAGACCATTAGTTTGGGGGTGGTAAGGAGTAGAGATTCGGTGTGACACCCCGTACTTGGTCATCAGTGACCTGAACTGAGTGTTTGTAAAATGGGTCCCTCCGTCGGAAATTATAGCACGCGGAATCCCGAACCTGGAGAAAATGTTTTGGTGGAGGAATTTTATAACGACTTTATGATTGTTGGTTCGGGTCGGAATGGCTTCTATCCACTTGGAAACGTAGTCAACTGCGAGTAAGATATATTCGAAGCCATTCGAGATCGGGAAGGGTCCCATGAAATCAATCCCCCAAATATCAAAAATTTCGCATACCAGGATCGGCTGTAGAGGCATCATGTCTCGATGGCTCATGTTGCCCAGAGTCTGGCAACAGGAATATGCCTTACAGTGATCGTATGCATCCTTGAAAATTGTGGGCCAGTAAAAGCCACACTGGAGGACTTTTGATGCAATTTTATGTCCTGAAAAATGTCCACCGCATGCCTGGTCATGGCAGAATGAGAGTATGTCTTTGATTTCCACTTCCGCGACGCACCGGCGGATTATCTGATCAACACCAATGCGGAATAGATACGGGTCTTCCCATAGGTAATACTTGGCATCGGAACGCAATTTGTCCTTTTTGGCCTTTGACCAATTGGACGGAATTTGATGTGATGCCAGGTAATTAACTATATTAGCGAACCATGGAAGACTTGTACTGATAGTCAGGAGGTGCTCATCAGGAAAGTGTTCTGTAATAGGTCCGGAAGGATCAATAATTTCAGAAGGAAGGCAGGACAAGTGATCGGCTACCACATTTTGCTTTCCCGCCTTGTCGCGAATCTCGAGGTCAAATTCTTGCAATAGCAAGATCCATCGGATTAATCGAGGTTTCGCGTCCTTCTTAGCAAGGAGATGCCTCACAGCTGTGTGATCCGAGTATATGATAACACGGGAACCCAACAGGTATGATTTGAATTTTTCCAAGGCAAATACTATGGCCAGCAGCTCTTTCTCAGTAACCGTATAGTTACGCTGAGCCTCATCCAGTGTTTTGCTGGCGTAGTAAATGACCATAGGTTTCCCATCAATTTTCTGCCCTAAAATCGCTCCTACAGCGAAGTCAGATGCATCGCACATGATCTCAAAGGATTGAGACCAATCAGGGGACTGTAGGATCGGGGCTTGGGTGACTCGATCACATAGGCTCTCAAATGCTTGAGTGCATTCCTTGGAAATTTCGAAAGGCACATCCTTGGAAAGAAGATTGGTCAAGGGGCGCGCGATTTTTGAGAAATCAGGGATGAATCGACGGTAGAAACCGACGTGCCCCAAAAAAGATCGGATGTCCTTAATCGAGCTAGGCATAGGAAGCTTGGAAATCAGGTTAACCTTAGCTCGATCCACTTGGATGCCTTTCTCCGAGATTAGATGTCCCAGGACAATTCCCTCAGGCACCATGAAATGGCTCTTTTCCCAGGAAAGAACCTAATTCACCTTGATGCACCACCTGAGTATTTGGACCAAGTGTTGGAGGCAATCGTCAAATGATTCTCCAAAAATTGAAAAGTCATCCATGAAGATTTCCAGATAATCACCTACCATATCTGAGAATATGGCAAGCATGCACCGCTGAAAAGTTGAGGGTGCATTGCAGAGACCGAACGGCATCCTTCGAAACGCGTACGTCTCGAAGGGGCAGGTGAATGTGGTCTTTTCTTGGTCCTCTGGATGGATTGCCACCTGGTTGTAACCAGAATACCCGTCAAGAAAGCAGAAGAACCTATTTCCCGCTAGTTTTTCGAGGATTTGATCAATAAACGGTAGTGAGAAATGATCCTTCTTCGTGGAGGAATTGAGTCTTCTGTAATCAATGCAGAATCTCCACGAGTTAGCTATTCGGGTAGGAATGACTTCTCCGATTTCAGTCGTGATGATGGTAAGTCCTGCCTTCTTAGGCACCACTTGTATTGGACTCACTCAACGACTGTCGGAGATCGGGTAGATGATCCCTGCATCTAACCACTTTATGATCTCCTTTTTCACGACCTCCTGCAAGTTAGGGTTTAGGCGTCTTTGCATTTCTCTTGAAGGTCGTGTGCCTTCTTCTGTGTAGATTCGATGTGTGCAGTATGAAGGGCTTATACCAGTCAAATCATCGAGAGTCTATCCAATGGCTCTACGATGTTGCTGGAGAACAGAAATCAAATGGAGTTCCTGGTCAGGTGTGAGTCGAGAATTGATAATCACAGGAAACGTCTGATTTGAATCCAAAAAGACGTACTTCAGATGTTCGGGAAGGGGTTTGAGTTCCATGACAGGGTTGTCAGCAGCAGCGGGTGGTTCGGGGTTTGTATCAGGAGCAATGGTAGGAGTCATAGGTGTGTCTAGATCATGTTCGCACTCCTCTGTTAGCGGTTTTTGATTCTCTAGTGGTTGATCAGGAATAATCAGGTTGTCCTCTATATGTAATTCATCAACCACGACTTTGACATCACATATTTCCTCTATAACCCCGCAATTAATCCCTTGTTGGGCCTTGAAAATGTCAATCTTCATGTTTTGATTCCCAAATTTTAATTCTATCTGGCCTTCTTCGCAGTTAATGTTTGCCCTAGCAGTGGCTAAAAAGGGTCTCCCTAATATGATTGGTGTGTCCCTTGGGTTCTTAGGTGCATCCATGTCTAGTACTATGAAGTCCACTGGGAAATAAAAATCTCTTACCCTAACAATGACATCCTCGAGTATTCCTTTGGGTGACTTGATGGATCGATCGGCTAACTGCAATGTCACCTCAGTGGGTTTAAGTTCAGATTCTTCAAGGTGGTCAAGGAGGGATGTAGGTATTAAATTTATGGAGGCACCTAGATCTAGTAGGGCTCTATCAAATTGGGTTTCACCAATTTTACAAGAAATCAAGGGAGTTCCTGGGTCTTTAGCCTTGGGTGGGAGTTTGCTCAAGATGACAGAGCTGGCTTGCTCTGACAGTACGATTGGATTCCCATCCTTGGTTCGCGGCTTACGTTTAGGTGTGCATATGTCTTTCAAGAATCTTGCGTAAGCCGGTATGTGACGAATTGCATCCATCAACGGGATGTTTATCTCGACCTGTTCAAAGAGCTTGACCAGATCCTCCTCGGGAGCCACGGGTTTGGTTATTCTTTTTCCTTTGGTCAGGGCCTCAGGAAATGGGATCCTAGATGGTTCCTCTAGGATAGGTCCAGGTTCTTGATCTGGGACAGTAGTATCTTGGATAACTATCCTAGGGTCTTGGCTATTATCAGGCTTGGAGTGGTTCGGATAATGTGGGTCTTGGGTTATTTTACCACTACGTGTTGTTACAGAGTTCAACCCGGCCTGATTTGGGTTAGGTAGGAGGGGTGGCTGCTGCTGAAATCCCGCATAAGATGTTGAAGCCTCCATCCCGTCTGGTGATGGAGTAGCAGGGGCCTGATAAATCACATGTGTTTGGCCCGAATTTGGATTCATAACGCGCTTCTGGGTTAGCACGTTATTTGGGTTGGGCAGAGGTTGCGAAGGAAGGGTGCCAGGTTGGCGGGAATTTGCCATCTGGGCCAGTTGGTTGCGAACCTCTGTGATCTCGTCCTTGTGCTGTTTTTGCATTGCCACATTCGTCTTTTGAATGTCAGCCAGTGCTTGAAGGATAAGAGTCATTTGATCCTGGTTTTGCTCGGATTGGTAGGTGGGATTGGGCCGAGGCTGAGGCGGCTGAAATGGACGAGAGGCTTGTGGACAGGGTTGATATGGTGGTCTTTGAGAATTTCCCGCCCACTGAAAGTTAGGATGATTTCGCCATCCAGGGTTGTAGGTATTGGAGAATGGGTCATTCTGGATGGCGTTAAGGTCCTCGCAGTTCTGAGGAACCTCGGGAAAGTCAGAATACAAGGGTTCAGAGTTCCCCCAACTCGAGTAGAATGGATCGGAGGTCACTCCGGTCCGAGAGGCAGATGGGGGTGGATATGGGTCCATCCCCTTGGCAGGTTGGAGATAGATGTTTTGCACAGTTTCCCTTGCCAGAGGAGGTCATGCAAAAGAGTCTTGCGCAGAGGTGGCTTGCTGCAAATGTCGAGTTAGCTCGTCCACCTTCTTTTCTATGATAGAAACCTTGTCCAACCGACTGGCCATCAGTTCCAAGTCGACGGAAGTGGATAGGTCCTGCATCTCATGTGTCCCTCTTAGATTCATCGATGTGCGGGCATTCGTCCTGTCGAATAAGCCCGTGGAGTCATTATTTATGGAGTTCTCGCACATGTTTTTGAGAATCTTCCACACCGTGTCCTCGTGTTGACCCATGATGTTTCCTCGGACGTTGCATTGACGAATAAACGAATATCCTCACGGAGTCCCTGGTAAAAAGACTGGACTTGTTCCCACTTAGGAACTCCGTGATGGGGGCACTTTCGCATGAGATCTAGGAATCGATCCTAAGCTTTGTGAAGAGGTTCTCCTGGTTGTTGAGTGAAATGAGTGATCTGGTGGCGCAAGGCATTCGTCCGGTCAACGGGGAAGAATTTTTTCAAAAATTCGGACTGCAGTTCCTCCCATGTGTTGATCGGACGGGTTTGAGTTTGATACCAATGTGCGGCCTTGTCCATGAGGGAGAACGAAAACATTTTCATGAGTAGGATATCCAGATTTTGTACATTTGACCCGAAGGTCTGGGCCAGATGCTTGAGTTGTTTGATGTGTTGGAATGGATCCTCAGAGTTAAGCCCATGGAACTTCGGTATGGCATGAATCATATTGGGCTTCAGTTCAGAATCAGGTCCTCCAATTGGGATTCGTACTCGGGGTTCGATTGCCACCGCAGCGGGATTATAGTGATCTTGCATCATAGGTCACTGTGGTGGGTTTACAAAGTTCTGAAAGAGATCATTAAGGCGTTGAAGTTGGCGTTCAAGGTTGTTCTCCTCTTCAATGGGTTGTGCCATGATGGAAGAAGGAGAACTAGGGTCTGAATCAGATGAGAGATTTATATACTGGGGTTGCTGCACAAACAAGGGCGTCGAGGCTTGGCCTCGACGAGAATGAATTTCTAAAGGAGGTCTTAAGGGTGGCCTTAAGGACCTCCTACCGAACATGCACCGAAAGATGTGATGAGATTTATAAGGTGCTGGACCCAATCAAGACACCCAAAAAAATTGTTGGGTGACTATAGAGGTTCGGGGCAGGTGGACCCCTGGATCAGAAGATCGTCCACCTGAGAAATACCTGGGCAGCCAGAGAGGGAGAGTCCCGCAAAGACCCCTACACGGTAGAGCGTCCCCACGGGTTACAGGGTTTCCCCCACCCGACCTCTCTTGTCACTGCGGTTCCAGGTAGACCAAAATGGAGACCTTGACCTCTTAAGTCTGCTTTTTTTAAGATCAAGGTGCTTAATGTTCCACTTGAACTTTTAAGTATTTTGAGTGCAAATGTGACCTAATTTTAAGGTTGGTTGACCCAAGGGATCAACTTCACCTCTTGTTCCTTTGAGAGCTTTTAGGTCCTTTCTTTTACGGTTCAAATGGATTAACAGCCTGATTTGCTTAGGGTTCCTTTTGTATAGATCTTTTCAAACACGGTTTAGGAATACCTCTTTTTGGACAATTTGTTTCTTTGTTTTAAGAGAAGATGTGTCTCTAAAAACCCTAGCTTTGCAATCCCTAACTTGGCTCTAGTTGCCCAATTTAGTTGCCTCAGAAATTAGCACCTAGGGCTCAATCAAGAAAGGTTAACCCTAGTTGCCTTAGTTGGATGAACAGATAAAAATGTGTTGAAATGAAAATCAGGCAACTTGATGAGTTACTAATTATGAAACAGGTAGCCCTAAGTTGATTTTTCTTTTTTTTTTTCCTTTTTAGATTTTGAGAGGGTTAAGAGAGAGGCCTTATGGAAATTACTTGTTCCTTGGAGAATTTGTTGTGTAGTTATTGTTCTTTCCTTTTTGTTTTGCTTTCCCTGTGTGAACACAACAAAAGAGAGAAGTTAAGTCAAATATTAGATAGAACAGTTGTAATCAAAAGCTTTAAAAGTGCCCGTTGCTCCCCGGCAACGGCGCCAAAATGTTCTCACGTTTTTGTGCGGGTTTAAAGTGTATCACGTTGTAGTATAACCGACAAAACGTTTAAACAAATATAAAGAATTTTATTACTCGAAAAAATAGAGTATCCAAGGTCGAACACGGGGAGCAATCTCAGTACTTTTTAAAACCACAGAATACAACTGTTAAGTGAAAATGAGTGATTCAAAGAGAGAACTTTAAAAAGGATTTGTAAAAGAAAATAGAATTGGACGTCTGATTTCTGTATCAGATGTCTTAAATGTAATCCCCTCTCTGTTCTTCTCCTTTCTGCTTCTTTCACTTTCTGCCTTTGCTTCTTGTTTCTTATTTCTTCTCTCACCTTGCCTTCCTTCTTTCTTCTTCTTCTTCTTCTGATCTTTGCAGAGTCTTCACTTGGCCTCTCTTCGTTCTTCTCTTCCTTTTTCCTTGCCTTCCTTCTTCTTTCTCTTTTCTGCCAAGGCTTCTTCCTTGGTCTCTTCTCTTCTTCCTTTTCTGCAGCTGCTAAGTGTTCGCTTCTTCCTTTGCTTCTTCTTTCCTGCGCACACCACAGCCAAGGCAAAACCTACCCCCGTCCCTCTACCCAAATGTCTCTCTCTTTCTCTGCAATTCGCTCAAGGACGCTCTCCCCAGAGCTACACGGGTAATCGGGTTGGCTTCGCACCCGGGACCAGGCGCACCGGCAGGTGGTGATGCGCGAGGAGTGCTCAAGGATTGGGTCGGGTCGGATCCCGCCAGATCCGTAAGGTCAAGCCGCGGACGAGGCGGGTGAGGGCAGGTGAGGGACCTCACCCCTATGCTTACGGAGGCAGTGAGCTTAAAACACAAAAACAATTTATATTATACCTGTGTTTCGCGATTCCACGATGTGGGACTATCTGATTAGTCCCGATTTCACGCACGTCCGCAGAGCTCCTGTCGTGCAATTGCCCCAGCTGCTGGCCTCGCAGTGCGACTTGCTGGCCTCACTCGCTTCGCGACACTTGCGTGAGTCTGCTGCACCTGCAGCCTGGGCGCCCTGGTGCCTGAAGCTGCTACAAGCTCCTCGCTGCTTCGACCTTCAATGGCGGCAAGAGCTGCGACCTGTCATACACAAGAACGGCCTATTGGCCCAATCAGATTAGCTAGAAAGCTTCGCCGTAGCACGGCGAAGATGATGCGCAGTGCTGCAGGCCGCAAGTTGGCCTAGGTGTGCGTGCCTATGTCAACCTGTGGTCGGAGATGTGGGGTTGATCGGGGGGTGCTTCTGGAGGTATGGAGTGGCAGTGGAGGGGTGGACTGAGTTCCTGGTGGTGAGACGGAGCTCACGAGAGGGTTGGTGGGCCGTGTGGAGGGGCGGAGTGGTGTGGGCGGCTCGCCGGAGGGCGGTCGGAGGCGAGGACGATGGAGGTGGTCAGGCACTGTCGGGGGGTAATTGGATAAAATAGCAGGGGGAAAAGAGAGAGGAGAGGATGGAGAGGGTATCTGGGGTGATCTGGAAGGAATGGAGGCAGCGGAGTGGACGGCGCGTAACTGCCATCGTCGGGGAAGAAGGACCCTGAGGGAGGAAGCGGCGACGAGGATGAGGGTAGGGGCATGTGCGCTTGGTACGGCGCGACGCGGGAGGAAGCGGCGGAGTTGACTCTACTGCTGGTATGGCAGCAGAGCGACGAGAAGGAGGGGAGAAGGTCGTCGGAGCTTGCGGGTCTTTTGGCCGGAGTGGGAGAGAGGAAATTTGAGGGGATCTCCATCAAATTCAAGCTTAAGATCTGCGGCAAGGTTTGGGGAGTCTTTTATAGGTGCTGGCTGCTCCTTCTAGCGCGTGGAAACCGCTCAATCGACTCTGCCGGCTCGCCGAAGATGGAAAGAGGGTGGATACCCAAATCTCTCGTGCGTTCGCACGAGAGATTGGGTTCACACCAGAGATCGTGATCTGCTTTAGATGGAAGGGAATTCCTTAGAGAATCCCCCTTCCATTTCTGGGAGGTTATCTCTGAGGGATCAGAGAGTAATCCCTCTCTAAACCTCGCCGGAGCTCGGTTCTGCCCTAACAATGGCGGCAGGACCGGATTGCAAAGGGGGCGAAGAACCTAGGGGGCTCTCTGCAAAGATATTCAAAAGATAGGGACCAATTTGTGATTTGGGTGTACTAAATTGCAAAGTAGGTCAAGATGACCTCCCCTTAGGTCCAAATTTTGGTATAAACCTAATTTGGACCTAGGGAATCCAATGGTGAAGTTGGATTTTAGGTTTGACCACGTTTGACTAGATATTTTGCGTAAAAACCCAAATTAGGTTAATTGAAGAGCTAAGACCCTAATCTAGGTCAAACTGGGTTCCAAAGGCCAAATTAAGTGTTCTAAACCCTAGAGGATGTTTTTCCATGATTTTTAGAGGGTTTACTTGATTTTTATTCTGACCGAAACCTTGTTAATTTAAGCGGATCTATTTTTAGGGTTACCGAGTGTCATTTAATTCTTAGATTGCACATAAACCCATTTCTGATTGACTCAACCCACTTTCTATCCCATTTAGACCATTTGACCTATGTTTTTCCTCTGAGAAATCCTGTTTATGTACTGCAATGGTAAATTTGCAGTTTTAACCTTTATTTCATGTTTTCTTCTCAGAGCACTTGTTCCTTCAGTCAAGCCTTCTTCTAGGCTATGTAGGAGCTTTTATCTTCTTTATTGGGTCAAAATGAGCTAGTTATGGCCATGATGAGGCTCTCATCAATTTTTAGATCCACATTTGGTGGATCTGAAAACCGCCATCCACCCTTTCTCTCTCACTCTCCCACGAGCTCCCACCATAGGCCTCTCTAGAGAATTCCATAATTCTCTAGAGAGCTTCCCTTAGGTCTATAAAAAGGCCTAAGGGGTGGCCATTTGCACCCATCCCATTCTTGGCACTCATTCACACTTAGGTTAGCTACATTCTTCTCCATTCCACCTCCACGAGTTGTGCACCATGGATGCCACCATCTCCATGCCAGGATGCTGGATCATCTCCCCAACCTCTCTCCAAGGGCCAACCTAAGCACCATTGGCTGCCCCTCCTCTCAACCATTCAAAGGCCATCAAAGCCCACCTCCGAATGCCCTTAGTCCTGCTAGATTAGTAGCTAGTTCTTCATATTTACATGCTTTCATTTATTGCTTAGTAGTGTAGCTCTTATTCTCCCCCAATGATGCATGCAAAATCCCCCCATAGATTCTTATATGCAATCATTTTCTGTTAGCTAGATTTATATTTTCAAGCTTTCCTTTATAAGCTTTCCTCTACATTCCATGTTGCAAACACCCTCCTGAATGAATGAATGAAAAATATATTTTTTATATACATATCTTTGTGTTGAAAATCACCATGAGCTTATTGATTGCAATCTATTTCATGTGATTCAAGTTGCCTGCTCTTCATTTTTTATGTATTGCAACCAGCATGTCGGTACCAGAAAATACTGAAGATTTAACTATCAATGCATTTTATGTAAATAGCCACCACATAACTAGAATTATGCGTACCGAAACTCATACTTTCACCTTCGTTATCTATCTAACACATGTGCACGTAATTAGAGTTCACAATAGAAGTGGAAAAACTTTAATCCGAAAATTGGAAACTGGCGTGCGATTCTAAACAAGTAGAGTGATAAAAGATCGATTTTAGATTTGCATAATGCCTCTCAGAGATGAATGACCAGGACTCAAGTCTCATTATCCTTATATAAATATTTTTGTTTGATCATATTGTGCACTATACTACGAGGCATTTTACTATCAAAACGTGCTTTACGATTCACAACAAATGGTACCATTGCTGGGGAGGCAACGTCATTTTTTAATTTCAATCTTTTGAGCTATCACTGAGAAATCTTCCTCTGCTTGTCCTTCGATGTGCAAGAAAAATAGGAAAAAAAATGGGATCTGCACACACAACGAGCGCGGAAAAAAAATTTCCAAGTGCACATCATATCTACCTTAGTCTAGGCTTTTTTTGTGAACCCTTGGTTAGATTTGCTTCCAGTAATTTCATTTGGAAAAAAAAAGAAAGCTTGTTCATTTTTGTGAAAAAGAAAAAAAATTCAAAAAAAAATCTAGGCAGTTAGATTAGGTTTCTTTTTGAATTCTATGTTAGTTTTGAAAAAGCAAAAAAAAAAAAAATATATATATATTTGAAAATCCTTTAAAAAAAATCCTTCTTGGAAGAAAAAAAACTTTCAAAAGTTTTTGAAATTTTTTTTTTTGGTGGAAAGTTTGAATTTCAAACTCACACTTTTTAAAAGCTTCTCCATCATTCTCTGATTTTCGGCCAGATTTCAAAGTCTGTTTTAAAAATTCAATTGCCGAAAAACTAGTGAACAAAAAAATATGAAATTCGAGCTAGACCTTCATTTTCAAATCATCTTTCAAATAGAATCGTTATTTTAAAAAATTCCAAGTATAAAATTTTTAAAAATTCTTGAAGTGCAAGGGGGTCAGACTGACCTAGATTTAAGAATTTCAAAATTCAAAAAGCAATTTCGAGCAATCTATGAATTTGTTTTGACTAAAAATGGTGGGGTTTGAAATATGATTTCATTATCTTTAATTTTCATATTTTTTCTGAATTTTTGAAGATCATTTGATACTGTTTCAAAGAAAAAACTCTACTAGGGGTGAAAATTCCAGATCTGACCCCTTGACATTTAAAAATCTATATAAATTCGGTTGAAGTAGTAAAAATTATAAAAAAAATTCTCTAAAAAAAAATTGAAAAAGGAATCTACTTGCAAAATTTCAACTTATTTGGATTCCAATTCTTGCCAGAGAACTATTTCTATTTCGTTGTCTACTAAAAAGAAGAAAACAAAAAACCCTAGAATTGCATGAACCCTAGGTTACATCTTTAGGGTTACAATCTAGAGACCACATTTAGGCTAGACTAGACTTAATCAGGTCTAGTGCTTAGTCGGTGAGCTTATTCACCTTGTGGGCCACTCACCACAAACCCCAACTGGAGAAAAACGGGCCAAAAATCAATTCTAAAACACGAAATCAACCCGAATTCGTTGTCGTACTACTAGGTGCTTTCAACCTCTTGGCAGGGTTAGCTTGAGAGGCGGGAATCACTTTCAGTCGGTTGCATAACAAATTTTTATTCAGGAATTCGAACTTAAAATGAAAAATCTGGTCACCCAATCATAAGGACCATTTGATTGACATGGCCTTAGCCTTGTCTGGCTTGGCTACACCAACCCAGGGGTTGGGTGGTGTATGCAAGGAAGGAGGTCACTTAGACCTCAACTGGTTGGACCTTGGGAGCCGCTCCTAAGGAGGCGAGTCACCTCGCTAGGACCATCTTCTCCCCCCAGTTCTTCTACTCCCTTAGCTACAATGGCTAATCTCGAACTTGGACCTAGACTTGGTCAGGACGCTAGTAATCTGGACCCGATGGCTCGTCTGGAAGCCCAGGTGGTTGAATTTGAGGAGTGGCATCGGTAGAGCATGGACTGTATTTTGACGGCGCTTGACAGAATGCAGCATCCACCGCGAGGAGAACAACTGCAGGATTTCTATGATCCAGCTGCACTGATTGTCGTACCTTTAGTCAGGATTCCCGTAGGTGGAGACGCGTTTGAGCTCAAGCCTAATGTGATCGGTTTGATCAGCACTCACTTTTATGGAACCTCAAGTGAAGATCCATTCCAGCACCTAGAGGACCTGAGTCAACTCGCAGAAATGATTCGACCCAGGAATATTGATCTTGGGATTGTTCTAATGAAGCTTTTCCCATTTTCTCTAAGGGACAAAGCTTCATACTGGTTCAAGACCATTGGGAAGCCAATTGGAACTTGGTCGGAATTACGACGTGAATTCCTGCAAAAGTTCTTCCTGATCGGTCGGATGAACGTGATGAGGCGTGCGATCACAACTTTCTCCCAAGGAGCTAGGGAGAAGTTGCATGACTCCTGGGACCGATTTCACGGCCTTCTTTGGAAATGCCTGCACCATGGTATAACCAGATGGCACCTAGCTCAGATCTTTTACCATGGGCTGGATGACACAGATCAGTATCTGGCCGATGCATCTAGTGGCAGGAATTTCCTCGTGAAAGACGAGAACAGTGCATTTGAGGTGTTCGAATCTTTGGCGGAGAACTCGATGAATGGCACATCCATGAACCAGTTCCAGCGGCCTGGTCAGCAGCGGGTTGGTGTCCATGAGGCTTACAACGAGTCTATTCGAGCTGACATGGATATCATCGTCAAGCAGCTGGATAAAATAAACCTGATCGAGAAGAAGATTGACCAAATTAGTCAGGGTCAATCTAACCTGAACTCTGCTGCTCCAAGACCCTCCTATGCACCCTGAGCCCCCTGCTCGAGTTAATCTACTCACTCGAGATGCATCTTCTCCTTATTTATGAGATCTTGCATATCAGGATCCCGTAAACAATCCAGATTTGGCACCATACGACCAGGGTTACGCACCACCCGCAGATTATAATACGTATCCCCTTGATGGATATACGTCTCAGATGTCTTCGGGCTACGAGGACGTCAGTGCTATTCAAGGATACGGGCGTAATAACCCGTATTCAGAGACGTATAACCCTGGTTGGCTCCAGCATCTGAACTTCTCCAGATCTGGTAACTCACAGAGACCACATCAAGATCCACACTACTAGATCAGGCAATACGGGAATGTGCAAAACACATACCCTAGGCAGCAGCCATTCTCGTCTCAGTAGCAGCAACCCTGTTATTTATACCAGTCGCTGCACCAAGTTGCCAGTCACCCTCCAAAGCGGGCTGACCGTTTGGAGGCATTGAAAGAGGAGCTGCAAGAATCAATGAGGAAATCTACACAGGATAGCTTGCAAATAATGAAGGCGATGGCTGACTAGATACAAACTATACAAAACACGCAAAACCAGCTGTTGCAGGAGCATAGAACTTAGGGAGCCTTACCCTCCCAACCTGTCCCGAACCCTCGGTATGTACAGAACCAAGGTGCCCCGCCTAGATTTCAGGCACACAGGGACAGACACACGCCATATTATAGGCGCCTCCTGCACCACCGGGTTATGCTCAAGGCCAGCCGCCTTTGATGCAGAACCCCGCATAGTCTACCCCTTCCGTTCCCCCACCACCTCATGGATAGCAAGCCGATGCAAATGCTGTCTCTTTGAGGAGAGGAAGGAAGACATTAGACCACCACATAGGTAGGCGAGTCCTGATTTTTCTCACCCTTCATCGTAGGCGGGTTTGACTCCATCTCAGGAGCCACCTACGGTAGATAAGGGTAAGAGGCCACTTGACCTTGAGATTCCTGTCCCTTTTCCTGAGGCTCTGACGTGAAATGTAGTGAGGAAAATGGACACGAGGAATTTTGAGGACCTGAAGTCAATGTTCAAGGAAGTACATATTCAGGTCCCCCTTCTTGAGGCAATAGATCACATCCTCGCTGTTGCTAGGTTCTTCAAGGACTATTGTACCACGAAGCGACGGCCTATAATTGGATGATAGGCGGTACTGTCAAAAGAAGCTAGCGCCGTGATTCTAGCTGACCTGCCACCGAAAAGGAAAGACCCTGGTTCCCCACTTATATCCTGCTTCTTGCAGGATTCTCCATTTAATCGGGCCCTTCTAGATCTGGGTTCGTCCATCAACCTAACTCCCACTGTCGTATTTGATCGATTTCGATTTGGGGAGTTAAAGCCTGCCTCGATCACGATTAAGTTGGCTGATAGATCAGTAAAAACACCGAAGGGGGTGGTTGAGAACATGATTGTAAAAGTCCTCAAATTCTGCTTTCCCGCAGATTTTTTCATTCTCGATATGGAGGTTCCTCCTAATCTCCGAGATGCACCAATCATTTTGGGTCACCCATTTTTAGCGACAGCCTGAGCAAACATCGATTGTGCATCTAGGTGTATGGAGATAGCCCTAGGTAATGAGCGACTTCGACTTGACATATTCAGGGCATCAAGAAATTTTGACTGTGATGGCATAGAGGAGGATGGTGAAGACGAAGATTCGGCATACTGTGGTAACATTGGGCTCCTTTATGACAACACAATGTCTCATTCGTCTGCACTATCAGGGTTCTTGGACCTCGATCCACACGGGACTGAGACCACTGCACTGCACATATCTCCTCGAGGATTCGTTTGTTTAGGGTGTGTTTCTGACCACAGCATCCCTGATCTAGCTATCCTGATCCGTACACTACTGGATCGCCCCTGTTGTTACAAGAAGAAGTGACCACAGCTAACAGGTTTCCCGTTAATGCAGTCACAACCGATTATCTCACAGGTAGTGAATCAGCAGGAATTCACATACATACGGTTCATCAGATTCCCACCTTTGAGTCTACTCCTCCTATTCCCATTTCTGATGAGGATTTCAGTGACCTCCCCATAGATCTTCTACTTTCACGAATACCCTCGTATGATCCAGAGCCTGGAGAGGGCATGATGTTTGATGTCAATTATCGTTATGAGGATCCCTATGACTCAAATTCTGGTTCTAAGATACATTTTGATCTACTCCCTCAGCAACTTCCTGCTGAATTGTGGGACATGATAAATCAGCTGAATCAACATCATGATCCCCCCTCTGATTATCCTCTATCTTCCACCACTACTCCACACTTTCTTATAGTTAGACTTTTTGGAGTAGGGGTGCACAATCAGTTAGTTCGCATCTTCGGACCACTGATTCTAGGAGCATACGAGCACATCTTTCTCTTAATCTTGACCGGCTCTTATGCTAGAACTGATACATCTGATTGAGTTTTCACCCAGTTGGAGGCGTTAAACTCAGCATCTACCCCACATTCTACCATCATCTATACATAACCATTTTTATACATAGCATATTTTTCTTTTAGCATATTTCCTTTTCGCATATTGCATACTGTTAGGTTGGCTGATGTTGAATGCTAAAATTTTAGGAGCAATTCCAGGTGATTTCTACCCATTTACTCCCTGCTATACTTATTCTCTTTTGTATTCATGCATGAAGACATGCAAGAACTTAGGCATGGGGGGGGGGTAGATATAGTAAAATTGAAAAAAAAAATTTATGTCAACCCTTAGGAAAACCTCAGAGCTGCATGTAAAACGTACTTTAGGATCCTAAATAAAAGAACAACCGACTCCACCTCCAATGCTGGCATTGGAGCTAAAAATCGTCTGCAACAGCCACTTCTGACTCACCCGCTCACCTTTTGTTCTAAATTTAGGGTCAAGCTGAATGTAACCCGAAAGGGAAATTTTATGAACTACGAATATAAGAGGTTAATTGTTTATAGCATATATACATATTGCACTCATGAATAAGATTATCTTACTAAGAGAATGCATTATGGATTTTATCCTCTAGTTGATTCTTATAATTTCGAATCTAGTATAAATTTTCACATACACATAGAATTTGCAATGGATTCACGGTGAAGGATGATAAACGTCTTTAGTTTGTCGAGAAGCTGTGCTTCTTTTCCTAAACCCTTGGACAGTATTTTGGGAGCTAGGTAGATTTTCTTCTAAAAATCCACCAAATAGTGTGAGATGAGAGTAGAGTGTACTGGTGCTCTAAGATTAGTGGAAGGAATCAGGAATCCTAGATAATTAAGTGATGATACCCAGAGATTAGGCATAGTTTTCACTCTCGGTTCCTGTGTATACATTTTTGTGCGAATTTTGAGAGCCACCAAATAAGGCAAATACGCGGAGAGCGAGTTTTCATAAAACTAGGGCTAAGGTGGATGGTTATGACCATTCTTTATGGAATCCTCGGCTGAAGGAGGGTATTGATGTCAATGTCAGAAATACACTGTCTTATCCATCTCTCTCGGTGTCGTGAGTAGGCACTTCCACCAAATAAGCCACCCAATGTCTCTTGAGTACCACCAATCCCTAATAATGCCTCTTCAATAAAGTTCATGGATGTGTGCTAGTTGTGTTATGTTAACAAAAAAAAAAGAAAAAAAAGAGAAAAAAAAATGATGAAAAGAAAGAAAAATTGAAAAAAAATTAGAAAAGGAAGGAAAAGCAAAAAAAAAGAGAGTGAATATTTAGTGTTTATTTTAGTTGCATTGAGGCAATACCACCAAATAAATTTGAGATCCACCAAATATGGCCTTAACCCACCTTTCTTATGTTTTTGACCGCTCAAATACTGGTTGAGGAATTCTGACTTAGTGTTACAGTTATGGGAACTCAATTAAAGTGTTAATGCCAAGTAAGACCACCAAATACAGGTCATATGTGTGAATCTGGTGAGATTGTGAGCTCTAAGAAAAAGAAAGAAAAGAAAAAGAAAAAGAGAAAGAGAGTGAATACAAAGGAACCAAAAGAGAGCATAGTTTTTCTCATCTTTCTTTGAATTGAGTTACTTGAAAATCCTGGAATCTAGATTTTGAAGTACTAATCTCTATGTAGCACAAACTGAGAGTGAGCCACCAAATAAACACCCATATCCCTCAGACATCCTCTACCCAAGCTTAAAGCTGGGGTGGAATTCATAGAATATCTTGAATACCCCGAGGGAAGAAGTCCGCCTATCCCGCTAGAATTTTTACTAGGGGTCAAGTATAGGCTTTAGAGGTGAATTAGTTTTTCACTCGAATCCATTGCAAAAGCTACATAGCTACACTTTCATGATTGTCTGGATTTCTAAAGCATAGGATGAAAACAAAAAGGAGAAAATTCTCTAGGCATACACTTGATAAAATAATCAATCCCTTAGGGACCCTTATGTAAATAATTTAGTCTTGCATTTACTAGGGACTAGCAAGATTTAGGCATGGGGGTATGATTACGCAGTAATCATAGGTCATACTTGACCTAAATTAGGCTAGGACTTAGCATAAGTTAGGGTAGTTCATGCATGCATAAGCATTATTTGCATATTTGCTGTTTTCATTTAGCAATGCATAAAATAATGCTATAATGTGCTAATTAGGTGCATTATGTCAATTACAGGTAATAAGCTGATCAGAAGCAAATCTGAAGTTGGATCTGAAGCTGGATCTCAAGAATAAGGAATAACTAGTGTTGTAGCAGAGCTGGAGCAAAAGACCTAGAATAAGATGTAGTAGACAATAATGTAAGGGGTTGAGGTATGCTATTCTATTTAAGTAGGAATAAAGTAGTAAAATATGAAGAACTTAGGACCATCCTAACCCTAGGATAGCCTAGAAGTTTTCCTAAGCCTTAGCCACCCTTAGATTAGGTCACCACACCCTAGGAAACCATAAAACCCTAATTCCAACCTCTATATGGATGTCAAGATGAGTTATAGGACGTCCAGAACCCTTAGCCAACTCTCGCACACCTTAAACCCACTTCTACAGTGTTATTGGACGTCTAGACACTTGGTCAGACGTCCAATTTCTACAGAATAGCCAAGATAGAACCTAGAATCCCTTCTGACTCTGATTGGACATCCAGACAACAAGTCTGGACTTTTAATTTTTCACTATAAGACGTCTGACACTATTATTAGATGTCTGGAACTGCTCTCTAGTTCCTGTTTCGGAATTCAAGCCTTGGTCATGGATCTCTAGCCCCCTAAACTCAATTCTAACCCCATAGGAACCTAAATTAAGGTGCCCTAACCCTAGTACATCACCTCTAGACCACCCTAAGGACCTAATTAGGTCCTCACTAAACCTAATTGACTTCGATCATGGCCAATCTCTTCAATCTATTCAATTGGACTCATTGAGTCCAATTGAGCCCTGATCTCAGCACACACTGTCCAATTGGACTCAGTGAGAGTCCAATTGACCTAGATCTGACTTAATTGAGTTATTTTACTCTCAATTAGGTTTCCACACACCCAATTAAACTTGTATTAAGTTTAATTGTACTTTACCTTAGTGAATTAGGGTTTACAACCCTAATTTGAGACCTACCTTGACCTAAACCCACTAGAACCTAACCTAATCAACCTAACCACCTAAGTTTCAACCCACACACACCCACACACACCCACACACACCATCCACATGAAAAATACCTAGCCTAGAGTTCTCTAGAACTCTCTACCATGTGTTATTGCCTTGGTTGCTAAAATTAGCAACCAAGAGCCATTCAATTTTTAGATCCACATTTGGTGGATCTGAAAACCACCATCCATCCTCTCTCTCTCACTCTCCCACGAGCTCCCACCATAGGCCTCTCTAGAGAATTCCATAATTATTTGGAGAGCTTCCCTTAGGTCTATAAAAAGGCCTAAGGGGTGGCCATTTGCACCCATCCCATTCTTGGCACTCATTCACACTTAGGTTAGCTACATTCTTCTCCATTCCACCTCCATGAGTTGTGCACCATGGATGCCACCATCTCCATGCCAGGATGCTGGATCATCTCCCCAACCTCTCTCCAAGGGCCGGCCTAAGCACTATTGGCTGCCCCTCCTTCTCCTCTCAGCCATTCAAAGGCCATCGGAGCCCACCTCCAAATGCCCGTAGTTCTGCTAGATTGATAGCTAGTTCTTCATATTTGCATGATTACTTTTACTTCTTAGTAGTGTCGCTCTTATTCTCTCCCAATGATGCATGCAAAATCCCCCCATAGATTCCTGTATGCGATCATTTTCTATTAGCTAGATTTATGTTTTCAAGCTTTCCTTTATAAGCTTTCCTTTACATTCCATGTTGCAAACACCCTTTTGAATGAATCAATGAAAAATATACTTTTTATATACATATCTTTGTGTTGAAAATCGCCATGAGCTTATTGATTGTAATCTATTTCGTGTGATTCAAGTTGCTTGCTCTTCATTTTTATGTATTGCAACCAGCATGTCGGTACTAGAAAATACTGAAGATTTAACTATCAATGCATTTTCCGTAAACAGCCACCACATAACTAGAATTGTGCGTACCGAAACTCATACTTTCACCTTCGTTATCTATCTAATACATGCGCACGTAATTAGAGTTCACAATAGAAGTGGAAAAACTTTAATCTGAAGATTGGAAACCGACGTGCGATTCTAAACAAGTAGAGCGATAAAAGATCGATTTCAGATTTGCATAATGCCTCTCAGAGATGAATGACCGGGACTCAAGTCTCGTTATCCTTATATAAATATTTTTGTTTGATCGTATTGCGCACTGTACTACGAGTCATTTTACTATCAAAATGTGCTTTACGTTTCACAAGGAACCACCTAACTTCTCTTGGAAAAATCAAGAGCAACAGACCCAAAACATGACCCAGCAGCTATGCACCTCAGAGACCTATGGTTCAGGGTTAAGAATACACCTTGTTGCCCCCTAGACCGATTACTCAGCCACCTTAGAATGCCCAACAGTCTGTAGGGCAGGCTGATTTAAACTGGCAGATGGTAGAAATGCAAGGGTCCATGCTTCAACTTATGCAACAAATGAAGACATCATGAGACAACTTGCAATCCGGGTTTATTGCTAACACTCGACAACCCAGATCTCTACCATCCCAATCCGTACCCAACCCGTGTAATGTGCAAAATCAGGGCAATAAAGCCCAAGGGTATGGAAATCAAAGGGACCCACATGCTCAGGTGGTTGAGCAGGGTCCCTCCTCTTCTTCTTTTGGATACATGACCAGTCAAGGCCCTCCAATCTTCACTAACCCGCCTCAATACCCGAACCCATATGCCTCTGCAAATTCCGTCACCTTAAGAAGTGGAAAGCAGACCCAGGACCCTGAATTACCTTCTAGAAGCCAAAACTTTGGGGAGCTCGAGAGAGAAAAGGAGGAGATTAAAGATGACAATAAGGCCCAAGGATCGAAAATTGAAGACACCACCTACATCCCGTTCCCTGAAGTCTTATTGAAACCAGGAAGAAGAAAACCTTAGAGAGCAACGAGGAGCTCTTGAATTTATTCAAGAGTGTCGAGATCAATATTCTGCTCCTTGATGCTAGTAAGCACATCTCAGCTTACGCTAAAGTTTTGAAAGAACTACGTACCCAAAAGCGTAAGCCGAGAGAACCCACCCCAAGGAAGGTGATTCTCTTTGAGCAGGCAAGTTCTATTATCTTGCGTCACCTTCCTCAAAAGAAGAAAGATCTTGGTGCCCCCTTGATTTCATGAGTCATTCGGGAGTACACTTTCGATAGTGCACGTTGGATCTAGGTGCATCCATCAACCTAATCCCTACCTCTCTTTATGAGAGGTTTGGGTTAGGAGAACTTAGGCCAACCTCAATAACGCTACAATTAGCAGACTGTTCGGTCACCACACCGAAGGGCGTTATTGAGGATGTAATCGTTAAGGTCAAGGACTTCTATTCTCCCGTAGATTTATTGGTCCCTGACATGGATGTACCTAACGATTTGAGGAACACGCCCATCATTTTGGGGTGCTCGTTCCTAGTTACCTCCAAGGCCAACATAAATTGTGAGAGCGGTAGTATGGCAATCTTCTTTGGGGATAGGAGGCTAACTCTTGATATTTTCAAGGTGATAAAAGGATTTGAGGATTGTGCATTCATTGAGGAGCTCGATGATCATGATTTTGATTTGGAGACATGTATGTCCATCAATGTACTCAAGGACTCCACTAGACTTAGCAAACCTAACCCACAACCCTCCATGGCAAACCTGCCATACCCTGGAGAGGTTGTTGATTTTGTTCATTCCCAACCTCTTCCATTGGATCGTCCTAATGAATCTTCATCAGCATCCTCCCTTCCCTCTATACTAAACCCACCTCAACTAGAATTGAAACCATTGCCTAAAAATTTGAAATACGAGTTCTTAGGACTTAAGGATACGCTCCCTGCGATTATTAGTGCTGATTTGACTAAGGAGCAAGAAGTGAGATTGATTAAGGTCCTTAAGAAAAATAAAGAGGCAACTGGTTGGATCATTCACGACCTTAGGGGGATCGAGCCATCTTACTATAATCACCATATTTTTATGGAAGATGGATCTCGCCCTTCTAATGAAATGCAAAGGAGACTAAACTTGAATATGCGAGAAGTGGTAAAAAAGGAGATAATCAAGTGGCTCGATGCTAGAATTATTTACCCGATCTTGGATAGTCCATGGGTTAGCCCCATTCAGATTGTACCCAAGCCCCAGCAACAACGCACCGCGCATAGTGCACACGCACAGCCGCAGCCGCACGTAGCAGCAGCGTAATGCATGCCAGCGCACGTGTGCACGACGCGGGAAGCATGGGCAGGTGAAGAGAGCAGCGCGCGATGCGCTCGCCAGTGGAGCGACCAGCAACAACGCACCGCGCATAGTGCACACGCACAGCCGCAGCCACGCGTAGGGCGGCCTGGATGGCACCACGTGGCGTCACCTAGGTCATCCATTCTTCTTTCTTTTCTAGAGGGTGCCATGGTGCCCAGATTGAGATGATTCTTATGCTGCTGGACTGCAATCGTCGCTTCGTATCCATCCATACGGTCGGATTTTCCATCTGAAACCTGTATGGATGTCGCATTTCCCCTGGTCGTTGATCTTCCTCGGACTTCGTATGATGCTACGATTCTTCGATCTATACGATTTCAAAGGCGTTACACTCCGATCGTCATCCTAATCAGATTCGTATGGTCCGATCACCCATCCGAGGCCCTGAAATAAATCCTCTTCTCTCTTGACCATAAAAGGACCTAATTAACCTAAAATATATACAACTACTCTAAATGAAGAATGATGCATGCTATGCAATATTTATAACATGAAATGCAAATCGAAGCCTAGGAATATGCATGAATTAGCATTTTAACCTAAATAGATGTGTCTATATCAGCCACCAAAAAGGATCATTTCCCCTTTCCATTCATTGATCAAATCCTAGAAAGGTTAGCTAGGAAAAAGTACTTTTGCTTCCTGGATGGTTATTCAGGATATAACCAAGTCCCTATCCATCCCGAAGACCAGGAAAATACAACTTTCACATGTCCCTACGAAACCTTTGCATTCTGTAGAATGCTATTTGCGCTTTTCAATGCACCTGCGACTTTTCAAAGGTGCATGCTGGCCATTTTTTCTGACATGATGGGAGACTGCATTGAGGTTTTCATGGATGATTTCTCCATTTTCGGAAATTCTTTCGAGTCTTGCCTAGCTAACTTGGAATTAATCCTCCAGAGATGCATCAAGACACGGCTGGTCCTTAGCTAGGAGAAGAGCCACTTCATGACCCAAGTAGGCATTGTCTTGGGTGATGTGGTCTCTAATCGGGGTATTGAGGTTGATAAGGCTAAGGTGGATGCTATATCTAGACTTCCTCCACCCACATCCATAAAACAGATCTGCTCTTTCCTTGGGCATGTGGGTTTTTATAGAAGATTCATTAAGGATTTTTTAAAGGTTGCTTGACCCTTGAGTAACCTTCTGGTCAAAGACACGTCATTCGAGTTTGATGAATCATGCCGTAAGGCATTTGATTTATTAAAAACGGTAGTCACTTGTGCCCTGGTGTTGCAACCACCAGTCTGGACAGCCCCATTTGAGATAATGGTGGATGCATCTGATTATGCAGTCGGGGCTGTCTTGGGTCAGAAAATTGAGAAAAATCCCTCCATAATCTACTATGCTAGCAAGACTCTAGACGAGGCCCGGAGGAATTACATTGTTATTGAAAAAGAGTTGCTAGCCGTAGTTTTTGCCTTATAAAAATTTAGGACTTATCTTTTATGTTCTCACGTTATCATTTACATCGACCACTCGGCCTTGAAACATCTCTTGGCCAGAAAGGATGCCAAGCCCTGGCTTATTCGTTGGATTCTGCTACTTAAAGAATTTGTTCTTGAAATAAGAGATAAAGCCATGGCACAAAATGTAGTGGCAGATCACTTGTCAAGAATCCTAATTGATTCTCCTCGTTCGGATATCCCTATCTCTGAAAATTTTCTGGATGAGACGATCCTTACAATCTTGGATATCTGAACCCCCTGGTTTGTGGATATTGTCAATTATTTGGCTGTTGGTCAAATCCCCCAGGATTGGACCAAACAACAACGGGACAGACTTATGTCCAAGGAAAAACATTATTTTTGGGACAATCCCAAGATGTACCGTATCGGCACTGGCCAGATTATTCGCTGATGCATCCCAGAAAATGAGTTCCATAGTATACTTGAATTTTGCCATGCATCTACGTGTGGTGGACATTTTTCCGGAAAAAGATGGCAGCAAAAATTTTGCAATTCGAATTCTATTGGCCATTGTTATTTAAGGATACCTAGGAATTCTCAAGGTCGTGTGCCTGATGCCAGACACTCGGGAGCATGGCCAAGAGAGACATGATGCCCCTAAACCCAATACTTTCCGTCGAAATTTTTGACATTTGGGGCATCGACTTCGTGGGACCCTTCCCTCCTTCATTTGGACACCAGTATATTCTGGTCACTGTTCATTACGTGTCCAAATGGATTGAGGCAATCCCCACCTGGACCAATACCACAAAGTGGTCATCGATTTTGTGAAGAGAAATATCTTCAGTTGGTTCAGGATTCTCAGGCAATTATTAGTGATGGTGGCACACATTTCACTCATGCCCAGTTTTAGAATTTCTGGGGAAATATGGGGTAAATCATCGGATTTCCACACCCTATCACCCATAGACGAACGGACAGGCCGAGGTCTCCAATCGGGAGATAAAAACATTTTGCAGAAAATCGTAAGGCCTGATAGGAAAGGTTGGACCCAAAAGATAGATGATGCTCTTTGGGCTTATCGTACGATATACAAAACACCTATCGGTATGTCTCCGTTCCATATGGCGTTTGGTAAGGCGTGTCACTTACCCATAGAGTTAGAACACTGGGCATTTTGAGCCATCAAGAAATGTAATTTTGACCTATAGTTGGCCAGGAAGACCAGGAAACTTCAACTATCTGAGTTGGAGGAACTTAGAAATGATGCCTATGAAAATGTCAGAATTTATAAGGCAAGGACTAAAGCTCTTCATGACCAAATGATTTCACGTAAGAGCTTTGAACTGAACCAGAAGGTCTGGCTTTTCGATTCTCGACCGAAGCTTTTCCCCGGTAAGCTTAGGTCTAAGTGGAACGACCAATTTGTTATTGAGCAAATTTTTTCTAACAGAGCCGTCGAAATCTCTGATCCAAAGGTGGGTAATTCCTTCAAGGTCAATGGACAACGTCTCAAACCCTATGTTGACCATGTGTTCCCTGAACCCGTCTCAGACAAGGTTGCTCTCACCTTGCCCTAACCATCGCTGGCCGAATATCACATAGTTGAAGGCACTAAACATAGCACATGTGAAGGTTGTTTCAAGCTGACTAGAATCTCATGGAAACTAGGTGCTATTCTTCCAATTCTACTCTCTTGCATGCTTTCATTTTAACAATGAGGTCATTGCATTAGCTAAGCATGGGGGGTGGATATCTTATGAAATAATCATTTTGTCAGCTGTAATAGTAATTTCCTGTTATTTTATTTAAAAACAAATATAGAAGTAGGAGAAGAGAACTTAGGCATTAAGAGTTGCAAACTTTAGGAATTAATACTTTGGGACTTGAATACTTAGACTCTTCAGGTCTTCGGGCTTAATTAGCCTGGGTGTCTACTCGAATGTGGACTTAGTCTCGAGTCCTCGCCAAATAATTTTATTCTAATTTGGCTAATAAATTGGGGTGATAAGTACACAACTTATCAACTTGCCCTTTGATTTGAGAGGACTTTAAGTCTAAGCATCTACACACTATTTGCACTGCCTCACTTTTTGGCTGTTTCTTCGGAAATTAGGTAGCTAATGAACTTTCTAGGGTAGTATGGCTGGCAAGTTGTTGTGGGTAACAACCCATTGGCCGGTTGTCCAGAGCCCAGCTACTTGACCATGTTCATTCTACTGCTTTTAGGTAAATCTTAGATTAGGGAAGCCACCTAGTTAAAAAAATAATAAAAGAAAAAGAAGAAAAAAATAGAAAAATAAACCACACTTCACCGCACGAGTATAGCTGGCAAGTTACCATGGGTAACAGCCCATTGACTGGTTGTCTAGAGCCCAGCTCACAAAAATGTACAAATAATTCCCAAAACACTTAGGGAAGAAGCGGGGAAGTAGAATAAATTGGGAAGATATACACTGGGTTCTCCCTTGTGTTGACCCCATAAAAAATTTTAAAAGTAGGGAGAAAGCTAACGTTAAGAAAGATAAACCTTTAAGCAGAAACTCTTAAGGTCACCTAGGGTCGTAGAAACTTGAAGTCCGTTTTAACGGCCGCCTAGTGAGTCACTCTTTTCACAAGATGCTTAGTACTTAGAGTCCTTTTCAAGTCTTGGGTGAGTTGGGTAGCCGTAAAAAGTTATCTCGAAACTCTCAAACTTAAAAGGTCCAAAAAAATTAGAAAAGAAGAAAAAGCAAAAAAAAAAGTATCTTCCCTTTTCAAATAAGGTGAGGGCTTAGGCGGTCTGCATTTTGGTAAACACCTGGACACTGTCGAGTTTTTGTAATCAAGTCTTGGGTTGAAATTTTCTAAAGCAACCAATAAATTGTGCCTATAAGTGATCAAACCCTAATTCTACTTTTATACATAGCATTTAGGTTAATGTCGCTAGGGACTAGCAAAAAGTAAGCATGGGGTATGATAAACATGCATGAGTTCATGATAAAATAATAATTTATGATAGTTTCTAGGCCTAGCATTGCATATCATAGTATAAATATTGCATGACATTCATTGCATTGCATTTAGGATAGTTTGTATATTCTGTATATTAATTCCAACATTTTATATGGCCAGGAGGCAGTGCGACATCTTTATCGGCTTCGGATGAAGAATCTGACCAAACGGATGGATTCAGAGTGACGATCGCAGTCCGTCAACATGAAAATCACCCCAACCCGAGCTCCGTGGCACCCTCTACAAGAAGAAGATGGATGACCCAGATCGCGCCACGTGGCGCCATCCAGGTTGCCCTTCCAGAGCCATCGTGCCCTAGCTTCACTCTAGGAATGATCCAAACCGTTGGAGCTCAATCTAACAGTTGAGACATGCACTACATTGGTCGGTTCTCCCCTCCAAAGCACAGCAACGAAGGCTTCATCTCAACCATTGGATCTTCATCCAACGGTCAAGGCACACGACTGTACCACTCTCCATGGACCATCCAGCACATTGGCCAAATGGTAGCGCACCTGCTCCTCAAACGAGAGGTGCGGGTTCGAGCCGTAATCCTCCTCGTCCGTTACGGCGCTGGCGAAAATTGGACTGCTCGATCTTAATTGAGCAGTCTAGATTCCTCACATGCAATTTGAGGCCACCCAGCGACGTGAGGATGCACCCCAGATTGCACGCGCATAATTAGAGGCGCTCATTCAAGACGACCGAATGCACTCTCGGTTGTCGGATCTTTGAGCCACGCGATCCGCGTGCGTTCAAACCAGCGAAGGTGCAATCCATAGACGCCTCTCAATAGTGCGATGAAGGATCCAATAGCTGTTGTTGAGCGTGGGATTCAAGCTCCATCAAGCGTGTGCTTCCTCGTCACGATCTTTAGCCCTCCGCACCTGATCCAACGGTTGAAGTCCTTCGTGCATTGTGCCAGCTGCATCCGTGCCTCCTCATGCTAGCAGAAGCGCTTGAATGTGTAGCAACACCCCCGACGAGTCTTTAGCGACGTTTTAAATGTTGCTAAAGACCTGTGCTCGCAAAAGAGCTCCATTCCTCAACTATATAAACCCCATGACCCCTCCCTTTCTAAACCATCTCTACCTACTCTACTCTCACCTACTTTTAAGCTCTAGTAGCCAACCAAAGCTCCCTTAGAGCTTATTCCCATGCTCCAAAGGCCTCTTATTAGTGTAATGCTCCTATACCTCACCAAATATTTGTCCTCCATCTCACCACCTTCATAAGAAGCCTTAGACCCCCTCCCACCTCCATTCCGGTAGAAGATCGCCTCCATCTCCTCATCCCCATTCCAGAACCTTGGTGAAGCATTCCTCTACCTGACATCCTCCTGCATCTCACCTCCATTGTCTAGCACCTCACCCTCTTCGTCCAAGCAGCTGCCAAGCACCGTCGTCTCTCCAAACAGCTGTTTGGAGTGCTTGATCGAGTTTTAGAAAAGTTGCGTTGTAGTACGATCGAAAAGGCATTCAAAACAAATATAACTTATTACTTGAATTTGAAAGTCCGAGGTTGAACACAGGGAGAAAATTAGGGTTTAGAAATCAAGATCACAACTTGAGAATTTGAAAGAATATAATATGCAATAAAAATCAATGTTATAGTGCAAAAAGATAGGAATAAATGTAAGGCACTAAAGGAACCAATGTATGAATAAAGCATAAAATTGGACGTCTGATTTGTGAATCAGACGCCTTAAAATGTGGATGCTACAATCTTGTTCTTCTCCTTCTTTTCTCAGTCTCTGGCGACTGCTTTCAATCTTCTTCTTTCTTTCTCTGATTCCTTGCCTTAGCCTTTCTCTTCCTCTGCCTTCTTCTTTGTCATGGCTGCCTTCAGCTCCTTCCTTCAGTTCCTTCCTTCTCTTTCTTTCTTTTTCTTTCTCTACCTTTTCTTCAGCTCCTTCTTCTACCTTCGCCTTTTTCTTCTTCTCTCTGCTGCAGCCCTTCTCCTTCCTTGGCTTCAGCCCTTAGCTTCCTCTTCGGCCTTGTCTTCTCCTTCCCCTGTAGAGCAAAACCTACCCCTACTCGTGCGAGCTCTCTTCTCTCCTTTCTCTCTTAGGTTCACCCTCCCAGAGCCACTTTCTCGGGTAATCGGGTCGGATATGCACCTGGGACTAGGCCCACAGGCGTGCGGTGGTGGGCAAGGTGTGAGGTCGGGTCGGGTGAGAGGGGACCTCACCTCGTGAGTTGGAGGCAACCAGCCCAATACAGAAAATCAATTTATGCGGCTTTGGCACTCCAGATGTTTTTGAGGTGGAACTATCTTTTTGCCTCTTTCACACGTGCCTGCAGCAGAGGGCCGTTGCTTAATTGTAGCAATAGGGATGGCTCTTGCCTTCAATTGGCCACCTGGAGAGGTTTGTGAGAGTACCCCGCGCGACCTGGACTGGATCCTAGAGTAAGCATGGCCTGGAGAAGCTTGCAAGCAAGCTTCCTGTCATGCATCAATGGCAGCAAACCCCTGGACTTGAAATCACACAAGTGGCCTTGCGACCGCGTTAAAAATCTCAGGGAGCTTCGCTAAGGTGCGGCAAATGTACAGAGGTGGTTGGCGTGGTGTTGAACGTATGAATGCTACGCTAACGTGTTCAATTTTGGAGAACCTGTCATTGTAGTTTGAAAGCGAAGAATTCGTGTTCAACAAATAAAATTTATACCGAAAAGAATTCCGAGTCGAACACAGGGAGGCTACGTTGATTTATATTCACAATTATATTTTTTTTAGGATTTTTGATAAGCAAGGCGATATAATTACAATGGAGCTATCAGACTAAAAGAAAGAGAGAGAGAGAGAAAGAAAGAGAGAGAAAGAGAACATGCATTCAATATTTCAACTGTTTATATAATCAAACTAAATAAAAGTTACACTAGAAAGCGGGAAATCAATTACACTATAAAGCAGGAAAATTCTACACTAGAAAAGCTGTAAATAAGAATGGGAGAGAAAAGTTATCCTCCTCGACGATTGCTTGGAGGACGAGTCGGACAAGACGATGTCTGGATGAAGGAGAATGGAGCAGGACGAGGAAGGATGAAGCAGAAGAGCAGGAACGGAGCAGCACGCTGTCGTCGTCGCAGGATCCACTTCTGAAGGGGAACAAAAATTTAGACTTTATCTCGTGAGGAGCATCTCAGGTGTGGGACAAGCTTCTCTTGAGCTTTGGAGAGGTAGAGAGGAGAAGGAAGGGATGAGAATTTCGTATGGAGGGGGTCTCCTTTTATAGTTGCAAGGAGTGGGGGCAAAATGGTCATTACAACTTTAAAATAATAAATGAGGGGTCTTTAGTGACGAATAAATCCGTCACTAAAGCCCCCAACGTGGGCGTAGCTTCCGCGCCCACGCGTGGCTCCTCAGCTGCCCACTTCTTCAACGCCTACACCCACGTACTTCAGATCTCAGTCGTCCGATCGCGAGATCGGACGGCTTAAGACGCATCTCCACCCGCTGCTGCGCGCCCGCTCAGCGCGTGCGATGCCGCGTGATGCTGCGCGTTCAATCGCGCGCGATCTCAATTGAGCACGGACGGCCGTCCGATGACGATCCAACGCCCACCATCGCCCGCACGCCTGCGCCTTCCTCCCGTTCGCTGTGGCTCGAACCCGCGCCTGCAGCTCGCGTAAGCGTGCTTAAGCGCTGCGCTACGAGGCGTGGATGGTCGAGCGGGCGCTTTTAGGCGCGGCTGACCACAGCCGTTGGATCGAGATCCAACGGCGAAGAGAGAGTGGGTGCGGGGCCTTCAGAGATTGCATGCAGCCGTTTTGGCGGTCGGGATGGCACCACGTGGCACCATCTTGGCCGTCCATCTTTTGGGAGTTGTAGATGGTGCCCCGGATGTCGGATTGACTCGATTTTTGCATCATTGGGCTGCGATCGTCGATCCGAATTCATCCGTGTGGTCAGATTTGTCATTTGAAGTGTGGATTTACACCATTCTGGCCCTTGATCTTCTAGGGCTCCCCAGTCACTATCTGATGCTATGGATGCCTGATTAGGGCGATCTTGGAGTCGTTGAACTCCAATCGTCGCCCTGATCACATCCATATGGTTGGATCTTTGATCCGATGCCCCAATAAAATATTTGCCCTGTCCAAGCACATAAAAGGAGACAATTAACCTCCATTTTATTCAAACTACTCTAAATGCAAGATGATGCATGTTATGCAATATTTATATCATGAAATGCAATCCTATGCTTAAGAACATGCATAAATAGACATTTTAAGTAGTGTAAATGTGTTTACGTCATACCCCCATGCCTATCTTATGCTAGTCCCTAGCAAAAACTATATGCTATTTATAAAAGAATTAGGTTGGATTATTTGGACCTGAGTTATTTTTAATCATTAAGAAATTGTCTACTTAGGAACTGAGCTTTCAAAGACACAACAGTGCCCGGGTATCAGCCAAAATGCAGACCGCCTCAAGCCTCGCCTTATTCAAAGAAAAATTTCTTTTTCCCTTTTTACTCTTTTCTATTTTTTTTTTTGGATTTTCAAATTTTAGGGTTTAAGAGTGGCTTTCTACGGCCATTCAACTCACCCAAGATTTGATGAGAACCCTAAACTTTTACCATCTTATTGTGATTATGAAAGACTCGTTGAACGGCAGTTAGAACGGACTTCGGATTTCTACGCCTCTAGGTGACCTAACAAGAATTCTGCCTAATGGTGTATCTTTACAACCGGTAGCTTTCTCCCTACTTTTATTTTTTTACGGGGTCAACACAAGGGTGAATCCAGTGTGTATCTCCCCGATTTATTCTACTTCTCTGCTTCTTCCTAAGTGTTTTGGGAATTTTTAGTGCATTTACTGAGTTGGGTTCTGGACAACCGATCGATGAGTTGTTACCACAGACAACTTGCCAGCCATACTCGTACGGCGAAGTGTGGCTTATTTCTTTGTTCTTTTCTCCTTTTCTTTTTGATTTTTTTTTTCTTCTTTTCTTTTTAAGTAGGTGGCTTCCCTAATCTAAGATTTACCTAAAGGCAGCAAAAAGAGAAAGGTCCAGTGACTGGGCTCTGGACAACCTACCTATAGGCTGTTACCTACGATAACTTGCCATCCATATCACCCTAGAAGGTTCATTAGCTACCCAATTTCCGTTAAAATCACTGAACAACGAGTCAGTGCAAAGAAAGTGTGTAGATGCTTAAAACTCAGAAATTACCTCAAATTAGAGGGTGGGTTGATAAGTCGTATACTTATCACCCAAACTTATTTATTCCAATTATAATAGAATTAAGATGGAGATGACTCAAAGACAAATCCACATTTTAGTGGATACACAGGCTAATTAAGTCCAAAGACCTGAAGGGTCTTTGTGTTCAGATCCTAATGTAAAATTTCTTAGGATTGAAAAGTCCTAATGTCCAACTAATCCTTCCTAATTTTTTTTATATAAATAAAAAGATAAAAATAATTTATATGAATTTCACAAAGCTGATCAAATAATTCAAAAATGAATCCACCCCCCCATGCCTAGCTGATGCAATGTCCTCATTGAAAAAGAGACATGAAAGAAAAGGTAGAATATGAAAGATGCCACCTAGATATGAAGCTCGTATCAGCCTTGTGTCATATGTACAACTGCTGAGTTTAATGCCGTCAGCTAGGCGAAGTCCAGCCAAAGAAGTCATAGAATGGCTAGAGCAACAGAGTCTGAGATGGGTTCTGGAAGATTACGATCAACAATAGGCTTCAAACGTTGACCGTTGACTTTAAAGGTGTTACCCGTCTTTGGGTCAAAAATCTGAACGGCACCATTTGAAAAAATCTGATCAATTATGAATGGGCCATTCGATTTAGATCTAAGTTTGCCAGGAAAGAGCTTAAGTTTAGAATCGAATAACCAGACCTTTTGGTTTGGCTCAAAGCTCTTGCAGGAAATCAATTGATCATGTAGAGCTTTGGTCCGAGCCTTGTAGATCTTGGCATTCTCATAAGCATCATTTCTAAGCTCCTCCAACTCAAATAGTTGGAGTTTCCTGGTCTTCCCAGCTAGATTCAGAACTAAATTGCATTGTTTGATTACCCAGAATGCCCTGTGTTCAATCTCTACGGGTAGATGGCACGCCTTTCCATACACCAAATGGAATGGAGACATGCCGATGGGCGTTTTATACGCCGTACGGTAGGCCCAAAGAGCGTCCTCAAGCTTTTGAGTTAATCCTTGCGATCAGGCCTAACCATTTTTTGTAGAATGTTCTTGATCTCTCGATTGGAGATCTTGGTTTGTCCATTCGTCTGGGGATGGTAAGGTTTGGAAATTCAATGATTAACCCCGTATTTGGCCAATAAATTCTGGAATTGGGCATTAGTAAAATGAGTGCCACCATCACTGATGATAGCCCTCGGAATCCCGAACCTACTGAAGATATTTTTCTTGACAAAATTGATGGCCACCTTGTGGTCATTGGTTTGGGTGGGAATCGCCTCAATCCATTTGGACACATAATCAACAGCAACAAGAATGTACTGATGTCCAAATGAAGGGATAAAGGGTCCCATGAAATCGATGCCCCAAACATCGAAAATTTCGATAGGAAGAATAGGGTTTAGGGGCATCATGTCTCTCTTAGTTATGTTCCCGAGTGCCTGACATCGAGAACATGACCTTGAGAAGTCCTAGGCATCCTTGAATAAAGACGGCCAATAGAAGCTAGATTGCAAGATTTTTGCAGCCGTCTTTTTCCTGGAGAAATGTCCACCACACCCAGATGCATGACAGAACTCGAGTATACTGTTGAATTCATTCTTCGGTATGCATCGGCGAATAATCTGATTAGAGCCGATACGATATAGTTCAGGGTCCTCCCAGAAGTAGTATTTGGCCTCAGATTTGAATCTATCCCGTTGTTGCTTGGTCCAATCCTGGAGTATTTGACCAACGGCCAAATAGTTAACAATGTCAGCAAACCATGGGGTGTGGACACCTAAAACTGTAAGAATGGTTTCGTTCGGAAAAGTGTCAGCAATCGGAATGTCCGGACAAGAAGAATCACCTAGGAGTCTCGACAAATGATCCGGCACCACATTTTGTACCCCAATTTTATCCTTGATTTCAAGATCAAATTCTTGAAGAAGAAGAATCCAACGAATAAGCCAGGGTTTAGCATCCTTTTTAGCCAAGAGATGTCTCAAGGCCGAGTGGTTGGTATAAACGATAACATGAGACCCTAAGAGGTAAGCCCTGAATTTTTCCAAAGCAAATACTACAGCTAGTAATTCCTTTTTCAGTAATAGTGTAATTCCTCTGGGCTTCATCCAGAGTTTTACTAGCGTAGTAAATGACAGAGGGCTTTCGATCAATTTTCTGACCCAAGACAGCCCCGACCGCGTAATCAGAAGCGTCGGTCATGATCTCAAAAGGGGCTGTCCAAATTGGTGGTTGCAAAATTGGAGCACAGGTGACTGCCGTTTTCAGAAAATCAAATGCCTCGGCATGCTTCATCAAAAACAAACGGCGTTTCTTTGGCAAGAAGATTGCTCAAAGGATGAGCAACCTTCGAGAAATCCTTGATGAATCTTCGATAAAATCCCACATGGCCAAGAAATGATCTGATCTGTTTAATAGATGTGGGAGGAGGAAGTTTAGCGATAGCATCAACCTTAGCTTTGTCTACTTCAATTCCCCGTTCAAAGATTACATGACCCAAAACGATGCCCTCTTGGGTCATGAAATGACTCTTTTCCCAGCTAAGGACCAGTCGTGTCTTGATACATCGCTTAAGAATCATTTCCAAATTAACCAAACAAGAGTCAAATGATTCTCAGAAAATAGAGAAATCATCCATGAAGACTTCCATAAACTCTCCCACCATGTCGGAAAATATGGCTAGCATACACCTTTGAAAAGTCGCAGGTGCATTGCATAACACGAAAGGCATCCTACGAAAAGCAAAGGTTCCGTAGGGACAGGTGAAAGTAGTTTTTTCCTGATCCTCGGGATGGATAGGAACTTGGTTGTATCCCGAGTAGCCATCAAGAAAACAGAAGTACTTCTGCCCGGCTAATTTTTCCAAGATTTGATCAATGAATGGAAGGGGAAAATGATCATTTCTAGTGGTTGTGTTCAGCTTCCTGTAATCAATACAAACTCTCCAAGAGGAAGCTGAACGAGTTGTGACAGATTCTCCTCTCTCATTAGTCACAACAGTAATCCCAACTTTCTTTGGAACAATCTGAACGGGACTTACCCAGGGACTGTCAGAGATTGGATAAATAGTTCCTGCATTGAGCCACTTGATGATTTCCTTTTTGACCACTTCTCACATATTTGGATTCAATCTCCTCTGCATCTGGCGAGAAGGGCGGGATCCATCTTCCAAAAATATTCTATGATTACAGTAAGATGGCTTGATCCCCCTGAGGTCATGAATGGTCCAACCAATTGCCTCCTTATGTTCCTTTAGGACTTAATCAATTTAATCTCTTACTCCTTTGTCAATTTAGCACTGATAATCACAAGGAGCGTATTCTGAGGTCCTAAAAATTGATATTTCAAATTCTTGGGCAATGGTTTCATTTCAAGTTGGGGTGGGGTGATGATTGATGGTAGGGTAGATGCTGAAGATTCAACAAGAGGGAGAGGTTGTGAGTGAACAAAATCAGTAACCTCTTTCGAAGATGTCAGGTCAGAGGGTTGCGAGTCAAATTCATCAACCAAAGAGGAACTTTCAATTGAAGAAACTGTCAAACAAGTTTCAATATTAACATTATCCTCTTCAAGTTCCTCAATAAATCTATAATCCTCAAATTTGTTGATCGCCTTAAAAATATCCAATTTCATTCGTTGGTCCCCAAAGGCGATTTCCATGCTACCACTTTCACAATTAATGTTGGCCTTTGCGGTAGCCAGGAAAGGACGCCCCAAAATGATGGGCGTGTTCCTTAGATTATCCGATACATCCATGTCAAGGACAAGGAAATCTACAGGAAAATAGAAATCCTTGACCTTAACTATAACATCTTCAATAACACCTCGCGGGTTTGTGACCGAACGGTCCCCTAACTGTAGCGTTACTGAAGTTGGCCGAAGTTCTCCTAACCCAAACTTCTCATAAAGAGAAGTCGGAATTAGGTTGATCGATGCACCGAGATCCAAAAGTGCTCTATCAAATGTGTAATCTCCGATAATGCAAGAAATTAAAGGAGCACCAAGATCTCTCTGAGGAAGGTAGTGTAGGATAACAGAACTAGCCTGCTCGGAGAGTACCACCTTCCTCAGAACCGATTCTCAACTTATGCTTTTGTGTACATAATTCCTTTAAAAATCTTGCGTAAGCCGGTATGTGCTTGATAGCATTAAGGAGCAGGATATTGATCTCAACATTCTTAAATAAATTTAGAAGATCCTCATTGCTATCAACAAACTTCTTCTTTGCTTTGGTTAAGGCTTCAGGAAAAGGAACACGAGTCAGATCTTTGGAATCAGGTTCCTTAGCCTTGATTTCTCCTCTAGAATTCTCCTCTCTCTCCTCAGGTTCTTCAGGATTCAAAAGATCAGAATAGTGTGGTTGTGGATCCTGAGTCTTCTTACCACTCCTCAAAGTTACAGAATTTGCAGAAGCGTAAGAATTTGGGTCTTGGGGAGGATTAGGAAAGATTGGAGGGGCTTGATTGACCATGAATTATTGATTTGCAGAAGAAGAAGACGAGGAACCCTGCTCAACCACCTGAGCATGTGTGTGCGGGTCCCTCTGATTTTCGTACCCTTGGGCTTGATTGCCCGAATTCATAATGTTTCGCGGGTTGGGTACAGGTTGGGATGGTAGAGATCCGGGTTGACGAGAGTTAGCAATGAGCCCGGATTGCAAGTTGTCCAGCGAGTTTTTCATTTGCTGCATGAGCTGGAGCATAGATCCTTGCATCTCTACCATTTGACGGTTCAAATCAGCCTGCCCTGCGGGTTGACGGGCATTCCAAGCTGGCTGATTGACTTGATTCGGAGGCAACTCAGTATATACTTGACCTTGACCCATTGGTCGTTGCGGAGCATAATTGCCGGGTCAGAATTGGGTCTGTTGCCCCGGATTTTTCCAAGAGAAGTTAGGGTGGTTTCTCCAACCTGGATTATAGGCATTCGAGTAGGGTTTGGATCTAACATTCTCTTGTACAGCACAGACATCCTCATAGGGTGAGGATGGAGAGAAAGAAAGGGAAGGATCATAAAAACTGGGATCAAAGGCCCCAGTTGGGAACCCGTGGGGTTCCGAAAAATGCTGACTCATAGGTTGAGTCGCATCGAGTTGATTCACGAACTCCCGTCCAGAAGGAGCTCATGAGGAATGGAATCCCGAATTTTGGGATTGAGTGGATCGAGAGTTGTTCATAGAATTGCCAGCCATCCTGTAACGACCCGGTTCCCGAGTCTCTACGAGACACGAGAACCGGACCGACTCGACTAATCCCAAGACCTAGTCGTCCAACGAGGAAGTAACCAAAAGACAGTAAAATAAACCACATTCAGCATGAATATAACTAACAGTAAGAAAGTACAGCAGTAAGGAAAGAAATTACTACAGTAGGTACCACCACAACAGTAAAACAACATTTATCATATAACAAGAACGGCAGGTAAAGAAAGTACAGCGGAAACAAAAACTACTCACTAAAACAGAAACAAAAGAGGTACAAGGACTGTGGTAAACTCTACTGGACCCTACTTGGCCCAGCGTCCTCTGCAGCCGCCGACCCTGGCTGCTCAACACCTGGTCCTGAGAAAGGTAACGAGTGTAACACGTCAGCAAAACGCTAAGTAGAGTGGCAAACTAACTAAAGGCAACAGTAGAGTGTACAGTAGCTGTTATGTTCTATTACTTCCTTTATTCACATCTTTCAATTTTTCTCACTATTTCATTTATTTCTCAGGTCCTTTACTTGATCTCGAATGTCCTCGTGGGAACGATCTTGATTGCAGCCTTTTCCAAAAGTAGAAGTAGCACGTGGTGCTCTCCTGGTCGGGAGAGTCCCCCGTGGTGATCCTACCCTCAGTCAACCACCCCAAGGTCACTGACAGACGTAACGGTGACTACGGCACGCGCGATAAACGCATAGGTAGCTAGCCCGCACTGGCACGCGGTCAGTCGTTTCCGTTAACGGGTGCGCCCAAAGCACAGCACGGAACCAGGGCAGAGCCCTCTCAGTAACAGGGGTCCAACCCCTCCACAGTAACCAAACCGGGGCCTTGCCCCTCCACAGTCCGCGCACCCTCGCCTGACTACCCTGGTTTGCCCTAGTGGGCCTAACAAGTCGGTGAAGGAGGCTAGCAGAACCCCGGGGCCCGTGGGGTAGCTAGTACTCTCCTAACACTACTAGCTCTCCTCGGTACTACGTACACGAGGGCCAACAAGTCGGTACAGAGCGGCCAATCCTAACCCCGGGTCCCTGGGGCGGCTGGCCCCACTCTGCACTAAACAGGTACAGGTACTTCCCTTGGTACTGCGTACCCAAGAGACAGTACAAACTACATCTCAGTTCCATTCCTTTTTCTTTCTAGGAGTTCCACTCCTAATTCCCCGTAGGGTTCCAGCTCTTTATCTCAGAACATCATATGTTTCACTTTCCAGATTCACGTTCTCAAAATCCATGATCTCAAACATGTTTCTTTATTCATAACAGGCAGCTGTTAATTCAAATTACAGGCAGCTTTATATTCCTTTCCATTTTTCCAAGACTGCAGTATTATACATTCCACTAGTTTTTCCATCCTAAGATTCATGCCACATCCTAGGATCTAGCATACAACTAGTTTTCCAGCCCTAGGATTCATGCATCACCTAGGAGCTATCATTCCATACATTTCTCATTCCTAGGATTCATGCAATGTCCTAGATTCTAGTTATGGTTTCATACTTTAACAGATTTTATTAATAACTTAAGCCACTCTACCAGGTACAACGGGAGTAATGGGGGCGTGATCGGGAATCCCGCGTGCCTCCGCGACTCTCAAGACTGCAACCGAACGAGGTCCTATCACAAGGATCAAACACAAGGAGTGTCTCAAAACAGTGTATAGCTACTGTAGACGGGTAGAGGAATTAATTCTGAAACGAACGCAACTCGAATCGTGGAAAACGGAGCCCAAACGGGCCCTAAACGGGTCGAGAAAGACGATACTGTGCAAAATCAGACGTCTGGAACTCCTTCCAGACGTCTTAACGGTGGATCAGAGAATTACCTGTTCAGCGTGGTTTCCCAGACGTCCAGAAGTCTGCGGGGACGTCTGTCCTATACCCCAGACGTCCGATGGTCCACACGGACGTCTGTAGGTCACTCCCGCCGTCTGGTACAACTTCCAGACGTCTGATTCGCAAAGGATGGCGAATCAGCGAACCTGCGCACAGCCAACCCCCCTCCCTCAGTACGGTCAGTCGACAAGAAGGAAGAAGAAAGCGGAAACTCACCTTTCAGACATCTGTATGATCTTACAGACGTCGACCTTGCCGTCTGGCTATCAACCCAGACGTCTGATTCTGGAAATTTTTCCAGAATCAGAACCCTGCTCGGCCTCCGCTCGCGACGCCGCCCGCGTCGCACCTCGCGCGTCTGCTGCTCAGCCCGCAGCAGGTCCCTCTCCGCGTCGCTCCGCGCCCCCTGCGCCCTCCGTCGGCCGGCCAAGCCGCTCCGGCAAGCTCGCCCTCACGGCAGAGCTCCGCCCTCGCACGCCGCACCTCCGCGCTCACTGCGGCCGCCGCTGCCGCCCTCGCGTCCGCTCGCTCTCGCGCACAGGAAGGAGAAGAAGGAGGAGACGGTGGAGACGGGAGGGGAGGCGCGCCCCTTTTAACGCCGCGCGGAGAGGAGAGAGAGAAGGCGGCAGGCCGCCTGCAGCCGCAGAGAAAAGAGGGAATATGCGGTCTGCACGCTCAGGCGCGCAGGTGACTCACGTGTGTCGAAAATAACGGATTTCCAGACGTCTTGAAACTATCCCAGACGTCTTATCAGACGTCTGGTTGTGATCCCAGACGTCTTGTCCGACGTCTGAGCCACCTCCCAGACGTCTTAAAATACGTCTGGGGCACACATTCGTTACACATCCACTCTTCCATTCTTTTAACAACCAAGTCCACCTTATCAAGTTTATTACAAATCAATTCCATATCAAATGAATGAGAGTCATGGACTTCATTGACATTTGATCTGGGTTGCTGGGACCGGTTAAAAGTATCCATGGAGGCATGATTAATTGAATTCTCACTCATTTCCTCAAATAAATCATGTGCACTATCTGCATCTTTATTGAGGAAATTGCCTCCGCAAGAAGCATGAAACGTGGGGTTTTACCGGGTTTGTTATAACGTTGTAGTAAAGCCGGTTATTACCAACATTTCAAATATAAATTTTTTTTACTCGGAAAAATAAAAGAGTTCCCGAGGTCGAACTCAGGGAGCAAGTTGTATTCTAGAGATATACATGTTTCTTTTACAAAAATAAAGAGAGAGAGAATTTGTTGTTTTCTCTTTGTTCTGCAGAGGGGGGTGCTCTTCTTTCTCTCTTTCTTTAGATCTCCTTCTTTCTCTCTGTTCTGCAGAGGTGATATCCTTCTCTTGCAATGGTGATGCTCTTCTTCTTCTTCCTGCTGTTCTTCCGTTGGTGATGTTCTTCTTTCTTCAGAGCTCCTTGTTCTTCTTCTTCGTTCTGCAGAGGTGATGCTCCTCTTCAGATCTCTTCCTTCTTCTTCCTGCTGTTCCTTCTTTCCTGCTCTGGCTGCTGACTTTCCGTCGTCTGACCCGGTGCTTAGACGACTTAACTATGCATTTGCTACAGTGCAGCTCCTTCTTCTTCGTCTGCACTTCTTCTTCCGCGGGTCTTCTTCTTCTTCTTTGGCCTGCACACTTCAGAGTTTTTCGTCAAGAGGCAAAACCTACTCTACCCCCCTCCCCCGCGTCTCTCTTTCTCTCTGAAACCACTCTTGGGAAAGCTCTCCCAGAGCTACCGGGTAATCGGGTTCGGGTCACGCCCGGGTCCAGGCCCACCGGCGTGCGGTGGTGGGCGAGGAGTGCAGGTCGGTTTAATCGGGTCGGGCCAGGTCCGCGGAGCGTGGTCACGGACGAGGCCGGGTCGGGTGAGAGGGACCTCACCCCGTGGTCAGGAGGCAGACAGCATAAGGCACTTTTTGCCTTTATGCGTCCGCGCGCCTCCGAGAAGTTCCGAGGTGGGACTAAATGTCCCACCCCAATTGAGCGCCCGTCGCAGAGGGAGCAGTGGGCGATTGTGGCTTCACGCGCGGCCTTCGCCCCATCTGCGAGCCTGGGACGTTTCGCGGAGACTTCCCGCGCAACCTGGGAGTCGAACCTGGGCGAAGGCGTGCCTGCACCTGCAGGTGAAGGAGCTCTGCCTGCTCAGTAATGGCGACGGCGGGCGAGTCACCTGGTCACAGAAGAACGGCCTCTCGGCCAAATCAGACAGGCGGGGGACCTTCGCCGTGGCACGGCGAAGGTGGTCAGGGGGTCTGCAGGGGGCGTGATGGAGCCAACAGGTCGTCCTAGGTCAAACTGTGAGCGAAGAAGTGGGTGTGTTCGGTGGATCTGCAGAGGGCGTTTGGTGGGAAGTGGAGGGGCGGAAGAGGATCAGGGTGAGGAGGCGGAGGTTCTGCGGTGGTCGGCGAGCCGTGTGGGTCGCTGAGGTGATGGGAGCGGCTCGCCGGAGGGTGGTCGGAGGCGGAGAGGGTGAGGGTGAACAGGAGCGGTCGAGGGTTTAATCAAATAAAAGACAGTGAGGAAAAGAAAGAGGGGGAGGTGGGGAGGAGTTCTGACCTAGCTATGGAGACGAAAGGGGCCGAGACAGGGCGACAGTCGTATCGACTGTCGCCGGAGAAGAAGATGCCCAGGGGAAGGGGCGGCGGCGAGCAGAGGGCTGGAGAGGCGCCAGCTGGGTACGGCGTGGCGCAGGAAGAGCAGGGGAGGAGGTCTCTGCTGCTGGTATTACGGCAGAGCGAAGAGGAGGAGGGGGAGGAAACCGCCGGAGCTGGTGAGCGACTGCCGGAGAAAGAAGAGAAGGAAGTTGGGGATTTCTCCGTCAGATCCAGGCTGCCCTCGTCGGTGGAGCAGCGGGGGGGTATTTATAGGGATGAAACAGGGAGGAAGGCGGAGGGAGACGACGTGTCTCCCTCGCCGGAGAATGGTCGGAACACGAACCCATACCGTCCGTGCGTTCGCACGGCCGGTATGGTGGGCTACAATGACCAGGGGGGTGCTCCTGCGACGGCTGACGACGCAGGGCACCCCCGGTTTACTTGCCAGGTCCCTCACCTCACCCTGCGCGGCGCCATGCTCCGCGCAAGGTCGCCGGAGCATGGTGCTGGCAGGGTTTTGCAGGAGGGACCTGATTGCAAAGAACGAAGGAGAGTTAGGGGCCAAAATGCGAGGGTTCAAAAGTTGAGGGCCAAAGAGTAAATATATGAGGACCAAAGTGTGAAGTCGGTCAAGGAGGTTTCTTCTTAGGCTCAAGTTTTTATACATGACTAATTAGGACCTAAGGAATCTGATGGTGAATTTTATTTTCATATTAAACCTTGTTTGACCGGTCAATTTGCGCAAAAACCCAAATTAAGTTATTAATTGGGCATGGTTCTCAATGTAGGTCAAAATGGGTTCTAAAGGCCAAATTGAAGGTTCTAAACCCTAGAGATTATTTTTCTATGAATTTTAGAGGGTTTATTCTATTTTTATTTTGCCTCGAACCTTGTGAATTGAAGTGGGTTGTTTTAGGGTTACAGATTATCATTTGGTTCCTTGGAAGTGCTGTAGCCCTTGCTAGATCATCTCATCCCACTTTTATTCTTATTAAGCTGTTTTGACCTGTGTTTGGTCCCTGAATTACCCTGCATGCAGTTTATACTGGTAAAATTGCACTTTTACCCCTTATGACTGGTTTTCTTCTCAAACTCAGAATTCTCTGAGTTAAGCCTTTCCTTGAGATATGTAGGAGCTTTTATCCTTTGTATTGGGTCAAAATGAGCTAGTTATGGCTCATGATGAGGTTCTCATCATACCCCCATGCCTAGCTTTTGCTAGTCCCTTAGCAAAAACTTAAGGTTTCAACCCTTGTTCTAGACCATGAAGTTTTCAATAGTTTTAGATAAGTGCCTTCATAGATTAGGTTAGAATGCTGATCATAGGCCTAAATGGTACTCTAGTACCAATCAAGATCCAAATCTGTCTAGCCTTAGCCTCAGTCTTTTAGCAAAGGTTTTTAAGGCCCGCAAGAACTAACCTAAGGTTTATTGGACTTCGTGGTTAAAGCACCCGTGCTTGAAATGATTTTAGCCCTGGCTCAGTTCGCAGTGCGTTTTGTAAGAGAGAGATAGAAAGTTTTTCTGTTTGGAGAGTTTTCTCTCTCTTTTTCTTTTTAGTTCTAGCCTAGGATTGGCTTTTCAACACGGTCTGTATCAGATTCCTTGCTCCCATCATCAATCCTCAAGGGTTCCTGGCGATCGATGCTTCGAGATAGCACCGCCCATGGCAACCCCCGGAACCCTGGCTATTGAGATTTCGAGATAATCCCATCCATGGTATTCCGTGGCCGAATCCAGACCCTGGCAATTGACATTTCGAGATAATGCCATCCATGGAATCTGAACCAGCAGAGTGCTTACATGCCCCCCGTAGGATATGTAAATATCCTAAGAGACAAGCACCGAGGAGATGATATTTTGTTACGCATCTTCGAGGGGATTTCCCGCCTCTCCGCGCTGGGAATTCGTCCAAATCAACTTGTGTTGACCGGCCGCTCCTATTCTAGGTGTTCTTTTCAGATTTTTGCGACGCTTCTGCGTGATTCTGATTTTTACGCTTACTGAACCAGGCTGTGTGTGAGATTAGGGTGCTTAGGTTACCGAGTCCCGTAAACCAAAAATTAGTTAACGAGGCCGAATACTCCCTAAGCCTTAGACCTAATACTTCAGCTTTTCATTTTCCTCAACCTCTTGAGGAGTGTCCAGATCTTAATGGGTACTAAGAGTCTATTCAAGAATGCCTAAGGTTTGCATTCTTACTAATCTCATTGTGCACTTTTCAGTTATTTTCTTGAATGAGGTCTAGAACCTAGGTTAATTCCTTAGTTCCTTACTAATGACTATCACTTTTTCTCATAATTTAGTGCTCCTTTTTCATTTTGTTTCTTTTCTCCTTCACAAAATTTTCCTTCTCCTCTTTTCCTCTTATTCTTTTTCGAAATTTTTTTTTAATTTTTATGGTATTTTTGGCATATGTGAATTTTTTGTTTGAAACCTTTTCTTACAAGTTTTTGCACTTTCCTACCCCCCCATGCCTAAGATTTGCAATGTCCTCATTGTAACCTAGGGGGTCTTAGTTTATTCCTTAAGACAGAAATTTGGGTGAGTGGATGGGTCGGGTTGAATTTCTGCGGACGATTTCAAATCTCAGATGCGAACATCTGAGTTGGGGTCGGCTGTCTATAAGGGTGAACTTCGAGTGCTGAAAGGTGTCAGAACAAGTTTCAGGTTTTCAAAGAGAATGACGGGCTGCCTCCCGTTAAGCGCTGAGTTTTACGCCATCGGCTGGGCGCAATAAGCTCAAGGGGAAAGGAGGATATAAGATGCCTCAGCCAAATCAGTAGAAGCTACATCAATGAACGGCTTGAGTCTCTGACCGTTCACGATGAAAGGTTCAGAATCGTGGCTGAGTGGACTGATTTCGATTGCTCCATTTCCAAAAAGCTGTCGGACCAAATATGGTCCGACCCACTTAGATCTCAGTTTTCCTGGGAAGAGTTTGAGTCGGGCATTAAAGAGTAGGACCTTTTGACCAGGATGAAAGATCTTTCTCGAGATGTGTTTGTCGTGGAAGGCTTTAACCCGCTCCTTGTAGATTTGCGAGTTCTCGTACGCGTCTATGCGTAATTCATCGATCTCGCTGATTTGGAGTTTTCTGTGGGTCCCAGCCTTAGAAAGATCCAGATTACAGTTCCGTACTGCCCAATAGGCTTTATGCTCCAGTTCGACGGGAAGGTGGCATGCCTTTCCGTACACCAATCTAAAGGGAGACATGCCCAATTGGGTCTTGTGGGCAGTCCTATAGGCCCACAATGCTTCCGGAAGTCGGGACGACCAGTCCTTCCTGTCAGGTCGAACAGTGACTTGCAGGATTTTCTTGATCTCCCGATTAGACAGCTCAGCTAGACCATTAGTTTGGGGGTGGTAAGGAGTAGAGATTCGGTGAGACACCCCGTATTTGGTCATCAGTGACCTAAACTGAGCATTTGTGAAATGGGTCCCCCCATCAGAAATTATTGCACGAGGAATCCCGAACCTTGAGAAAATGTGTTGATGAATGAATTTGAGAACGATTTTGTGATCACAGGTTCGGGTCGGTATGGCTTCGATCCATTTGGACACGTAGTCCACAGCCAACAGAATGTATTCGAAACCATCCGAAACAGGAAAGGGGCCCATAAAATCAATCCCCCAAACATCAAAGATTTCGCATACTAGAATCGGTTGCATAGGCATCATGTCACGACGGCTCATGTTGCCCAAAGTCTGGCAACGACTGCATGCCTTGCAATGACTGTGTGCGTCTTTGAATAGTGTGGGCCAGTAAAAGCTGCACTGGAGGACTTTTGATGCGGTTTTATGCGCGGCAAAATGGCCACCGCATGCCTGGTCATGGCAGAAAGAGAGGATATTGTTGACTTCCCCTTCCGGGACACATCTCCGGATGATCTGATCGGCACCTATGCGGAAGAGGTACGGGTCTTCCCAAATGTAATACTTGGCATCGGCGCGTAATTTGTCTTTCTTGGCCTTCGGCCAATCGGACGGGGTCTGATGAGATGCCAAGTAATTTACAATATTAGCAAACCATGAAAGGCTAGTACCAATAGTCAGCAGGTGCTCATCGGGAAAATGCTCAGTGATGGGTCTGGAAGGGTCTATCATTTCAGAAGGAAGACGGGACAAGTGATCAGCTACCACGTTTTGTTTTCCCGCTTTATCGCGAATCTCGAGGTCAAATTCTTGCAACAGCAAGATCCATCGGATCAATCGAGGTTTCGCGTCCTTCTTTGCAAGGAGATGCCTCACAGCCGTGTGATCCGAGTATATGATGACATGGGAACCCAGAAGGTACGATCTGAACTTCTCTAGGGCAAATACTACAGCTAGCAGCTCTTTCTCAGTAACTGTATAGTTACGCTGAGCCTCATCGAGTGTTTTGCTGGCGTAGTAAATGACCACAGGTTTCTTGTCATTTTTCTGCCCCAAAACCGCTCCTACAGCGAAGTCGGATGCATCACACATGATCTCAAAGGGTTGAGACCAATCAGGGGACTGTAGGATCGGGGCTTGGGTGACTCGGTCACGCAGGATTTCAAATGCTTGAGTGCATTCCTTGGAGATTTCGAAGGGAACATCCTTGGAGAGAAGAGTGGTCAGGGGGCGTGCGATTTTTGAAAAATCAGGGATAAATCGTCGATAAAAACCGACATGCCCTAAAAAGGATCGGATGTCCCTGATCGAGCTAGGCATAGGAAGGTGAGAAATCAGATTAACCTTAGCTCGATCCACTTGGATACCTTTCTCCGAAATTGAGTGTCCTAGGACAATTCCCTCAGGCACCATGAAATGGCTCTTTTCCCAGGAAAGAACCAAATTCGCGTCGATGCACCGCCTGAGTATCTGGACCAAGTGTTGGAGGCAATCGTCGAATGATGCTCCGAAAACTGAAAAGTCATCCATGAAGACTTCCAGATAATCACCTACCATATCTGAGAATATGGCAAGCATGCATCGCTGAAAAGTAGCGGGTGCATTGCAAAGACCGAAAGGCATCCTTCGGAAAGCGTATGTTCCGAAGGGGCAGGTGAACGTGGTCTTTTCTTGGTCCTTGATGGTCGGCCTGGATAGGTTGTTAATATGATATTTTTATCGTTGAAATGTGTATAGTGGTTAACCTAATTCAGACCTAACCATCTCTTTACAAAATTTTTAACCTGGCCTAATTGATTTTATCTTGTCACTTTTAAGCCCAGGGTCGAACTCAGGGAAGTGGGGTTCAAGTCGAGTTTCTTCGTTTTCCTTAAAACGCGTCTCTTCCGTTCGTTTATTCTGTTTTTGGTATTTTTCTTATTTAGGTTTTTTTTTTGGTAATCCTTGTTCTTGAGGCACACCCTCAAAATTGTGTCCTTGGCTTTTAGCCAAAACAGAGTTTCAAAACACGTCTTGCTACTTGCAAGACGGGGGTACCTGCAAATCAAAGATTATCTTTTCACTTTTATACCTTTTTTTATCTTTTTACTAAGAAAGAAACTAACAGATAGAAAGTAAATATAGTAGCTATAGATATATATTTATATGTAGTATATATATAAAGGGGTGGGGGTGGAGGTGACGATGGAGTGTAGCACTATGTCGAGTCAGCCGACGTCTAGAGAGACGCAACCAACACGACTAGGTGCCGCGTGGAGTGTGGATGGAGGATGGATGATGTATGGGACCACGCTTTTTTTTTGTACGCGTGTATCAGGGAATATCAGCAACTGGTGCAGATATCCCCGCGATACAGCGTATAATAAATAACGTGAAAATATATGTACATATGTATGTATATAAATGTATAAGTATATATGTATAGATATATATAGATATATATATATATATATATATATATATATATATGTATGTATATATGTATATAGCTATGTATATATGTATATAAGTATATATATATAATACTATATGTATGTATACATAACTATATAGATATACTATGTATATATAAGTATATATATATAATACTATATAGATATATATATATATATGTATATAAGTATATATGTATCTAGATATGTAGATATATGTATATAGTTATATAGATATATATATGTATATATGTATGTATATATGTATCAATATATAAGTATGCGTATATATATGTTTATAGTATAGGTGTGTGTGTGTGTGTGTGTGAAAGTGTGAGTGTAGATGTCTGTGTGCGTCGGTGTAGTGTGTGAGAAAGTGTTGTGAGAGAGAGTGAGAGAGAGAGAGAGAGAGAATGGGAGAGAGAGAGCAGGAGAGAGCGGGCAGGAGAGAGCGAAGGCAGGAGAGAGCGGGCCGCACTGCAGGGGACGAGTTAAGACGTCCGGAGGTGAAGACCGTCGTCTGATGGTCGCGGGCGCACGGGCGCGTCTTCGCCCAGAGGAGGAGAGGAGTCTGCGTCGCCGGCTGCGAGCGCGGAGGCTCGCGACAGCGCGCTCAGAGAGGGAGGCGGGGAGTCTGCAGGCACGCGCGGGCGCTTGCAGAGGTTGGTAGGGAGGCAGGAAGGCGCTTGGCCGGCCGCTGCTGAGGAGCGCAGCGACCGGTTGCGGGCGCAGAGGCGGGCGACAGAGCAGACGAACGGAGGCGGGGAAGGCCTGCAGGCGCGTGCAGAGGGGCTGGGGCGCCTGCAGACGCTCGCGGAAGCTGCGGGGGCCGCTGCCGCTGCTGCTGCTGCTGCCGCCGCTTAGCTGCTGCTGCTGCTTCCGCTTCAGACTTTGAAGAAGCAGCAATGGCGGGAAGGGCAGGAACGGAAAACAAATGAAAACAGAGAGCCACCACGCCCACCGGCTCTTTGAAGAGCTGGGCGGTGATGGTCTCACTGTGGTAGTGTGCACCACAGTGAGCTCCTGCCCGTCGGGTTTCTCCTCGGAGGAGGACCGACGTATGGAGGGGAGAGGGAGGAGAGGAAGGTGGCGGCCTGCTGGTGGTGATTCTTTCTTGCTGCAGCCAGCCCGCAGCTGCGTATTGCAGCAATGTTCCCCCCTGCCTTCGTCGCGAGGAAGAGCTGCTGCTTTATAGAGGAGGAGAGCATGGCGGGGAGGCATGGCAGCAGCAGGGAGAGGCGTTGGAGAGTGGTTGCTGCAGGGAGAGGCGCGGGAAGTTGCAGCAGCGGGAAGGACGGCAGGGAGAGGCAGCGGAGAAGAGGTTGCAGCAGCGGGAGATGGGAGGAATGGCAGCCGCAGGGAATGGCTTGGGCAGGGAGAGGGCGGACGCGCGCGGGAAGTTGCAGCAGCGGGAAGGACCGCAGGACAGCAGGGAGAGGCGGGACTGCTGCATGCGGCTGCGGGAAGGCGCATGGCGGGGAGAGGTTGCGGAGAAGTTGCAGCCGCGGGAGAGAAAAAATAGAAATCAAGAGGAAATAAAAATAGAGAAGGGAATTTTTGCAAAGAGGCACTTGAGGAGAATGTAAATTATGAAGCCCTTTTATTCCAATCTTCCCTCCTCTTAATTAAATGCATGAATGCAAGTATTTTTACAGATGCGACTATAGGATTATAATATACATAGTTAATGCTAGAAAATAGCATAAGAAGGCGTCCCTATAGGCGTGTTTTGAGGTGCAAACATATACCCCCATGCCTATCTTTTGCTAGTCCCTAGCAAAACCGTATTTAGAAATGTTCTTAAGCTGAAGATTTTCTTCTGAGATGATATCGGTGTGTTTATTATCGGATATTGTGAGAACCAATTGTAAAGAAGACTACCAGTACTTTAAGTCTTACATGACAAAGATTATCTCTCAACTAACCAGGACTCTTGATATTTAAACCTTAAGTACGATTTCCAGGACCCAGGAGGTTTTTCCATACTCGAGAGCTCAACAGGTTATGGTTTGTGCATAGTGAAGGATCAAGACTGACCAGATGAACCTTAAGACTCACTCCCAGGGTTTCACGAATTTTTAAGTACAGGTTGGTCCCAATTTCAGCTCGTGTTTTCGGATTGACCCTTAAGATGATTACGGAAAACTCAACTCCCATTTTTGAAAAACAAATTATACCGACATTTATGAGATATACTGATTCTTTTGCAACATCTTTTTTTTTTTTTTTTTTTTTTTTTTTTGAAACATATGTCAGTATATCTCTTACAACACATTTTGAAAGAGCACACTTTTTTTTTTTTTTGTGGGAGAGTTTCTTTTTGGTGGAAAGAGCCACTCCTAAACACAAGACTAAAACTTGGGATAAAAAGTCTACCTGCACGCACAGGTAAGGACTCCACCTTTCCTAATGAACACTAGGGTTGGATCTTATGTTCACCTGATCTTTCCTGATATGTGTAGTGTGAACCAAGTTTACTTAAGCTCTCAAGAAAAAGCAAACCAACGAATCCTGTACTGTGTCTCAGGTACAAGAAACGTTCTTAGTTAGGAGAGATTTTGATCTATTTCGTCAATGCTTTAAGTGAATTAAGCCGAGCCTGAGCGAATCAAGCTTCTGTGGCCTGGAAATTCTTCAAAACAGAGGTTGAATATCCATAAACACTTATTGTATTTTTGTTTCAGCTTTTAGATCATTACTAAACACCATTTATTACTATATATATATATATATATATATTTTTTTTTTTTTTTTTTTTCTTTTTTTTTTTTTCTTGCATATTTATAAATAGGTGGTAATTGTCTGATACCATAAAATACCCGGATCCTATGGATGCCTATCCACCCCCCCATGCCAAACAATGCTATGTCCTCATATGCATGCAGGGAAAGGCAGAGGAAGATCGGGTAACAAGAGCTGAGGTTCAGGGTATAGATCAGGGTGGAAGGGTGGGTGGATGGTGGGTGGTGAAGAGAAAAGTGAAGTGATTGCGATAGAGGTGTGAAAAGTGATGGTGGATGGTGAGTGCTGTTAGGGTGCCTCCCAACAAGCGCTGAATTTAATGTCCCCAGCTGGACTCAGAATGAGGCAAAGAATTAGTTACCCTCCAGCAGGGCAACGGTTTCTCCAACGGGGGCAGGTTCATGAGTCAGATAGGGTTTCAAACGCTGCCCGTTGACCGTAAATTTACGCCCAGATTTGGGATCTTCGATTTCGACGGCCCCATTGGGGAATGGTCTTGAGACCAGAAAAGGACCAGTCCATTTGGACTTTAATTTCCCAGGAAAGAATTTGAGTCGGGCATTATAGAGCCAAACTTGCTGAGATGGCTCAAATTCCTTCCGCCGAACATGGCTGTCATGAAAAGCCTTAGTGCGCTGTTTAAAGGTTAGAGCAGAATCATAGGCTTCACGACGGAGCTCTTCCAGCTCTTGGAGTTGGAGTTTCCTTTCTCGTTCACACAAGTCTGGGTCGAGGTTACATTGGCGAACCGCCCAATAAGCGCGGTGCTCCAACTCCACAGGCAAATGACAAGGCTTCCCGTAAACGATTCTATATGGAGACATACCAAGGGGAGCCTTGAAGGCGGTCCGATACGCCCAAAGTGCGTCAGTCAGCTTGTCGGACCAATCCTTACGGTCAGGCCGAACCGTTTTCTGGAGAATCTGCTTGATTTGCCGGTTCGACACTTCCGCCTGGCCGTTCGTCTGAGGATGATACGGGGATGCGATACGATGGTGGACTCCGTATCTCCTCAGAAGTGCCCGAAAAGAAGCATGGGTAAAGTGGCTTCCTCCATCCGAGATAATGGCCCGAGGGATCCCAAAACGCGCAAAGATATGGTCTTTGACGAATCGGGTGGAGATAACATGGTCAGCACGGCGCGCGGGAATAGCCTCGATCCATTTTGAAACATAGTCGACGGCCACGAGGATGAATTCGAAGCCGTTGGATGGAGGGAAGGGACCCATGAAGTCAATTCCCCAGATGTCGAAGATTTCCGCAGCTAGGATGTGTTGCAAGGGCATCATGTCACGACGTGCCATTGACCCTAAAGACTGGCACCTAGTGCAATGTTTGGCATAAGCGTGCGCATCCTGGTGAAGGGAGGGCCAAAAGAAACCGCACTGCAACACCTTGGCTGCAGTTTTCCTCCCAGAGAAATGGCCTCCACAGGCCTGATCGTGGCAGAAGGATAGCACACTGGGGAACTCACTGTCAGGAATACAGCGACGGATGATTTGATCAGCACCTATCCGAAAAAGAAGTGGATTATCCCAGAAATAATACTTTGCTTCTGCCATGAGACGCTCACGCTGGTTTTTAGGCCAGCCACATGGAAGAGATCCAGAAGCAAGGTAATTGGCAATGTCGGCATACCACGGTCCACTTGCCGCATTTATTGCCAATAGGTGCTCATCAGGAAAAACTTCATTAATTGGCAGAGTAAGTCCAATATGGTCAGGGTCCAGTCTGGAAAGGTGATCAGCCACAACATTCTGGGCTCCGACCTTATCACGAATCTCAATGTCAAATTCCTGGAGCAGAAGGATCCAACGAATCAGTCTAGGCTTGGCATCCTTCTTGTGCATGAGATGGCGAATGGCCGCGTGATCAGTGAAAACAATAATGTGAGAGCCCAGAAGGTAAGAACGGAATTTTTCCAGCCCAAAGACGACTGCCAGTAGTTCCTTTTCAGTGGTAGTATAATTACGCTGGGCCTCGTCCAACGTCTTACTGGCGTAGTATACCACGAAGGGGTGTCTATCGCGTCTTTGTCCCAGGATGGCTCCGACTGCAAGGTCTGAAGCGTCACACATAAGTTCAAAGTTGAGGGACCAATCAGGCGGCTGGAGAACAGGGGCCTTGGTGACAGCATTACGCAGTTGCGTGAATGCTTGTATACAGTCAGGGCCCATGTCGAAGGGCACGTCGGTTGATAGGAGATGAGTTAAGGGTCGAGAAATTTTGGAGAAGTCTTTGATGAATCTCCTATAGAAACTGACGTGTCCCAAGAAGGAGCGGATTTGTTTGACAGAACCAGGCACAGGTAAATCAGCAATGATATCGAGCTTAGCTCTGTCAACCTCGATACCCCTATCGGAGATGATATGTCCAAGAACAATTCCTTCGTGCACCATAAAATGACTTTTTTTCCAGGAAAGCACGAGGTTTACATCAATACATCTCCTAAGGATGCGAGTCAGGTTGGCAAGACATTCGTCGAAAGATGGTCCAAAGACTGAAAAGTCATCCATGAAGACCTCAAGAAAGTCACCCACCATGTCATGAAATATCGCCAGCATGCATCTCTGGAAAGTTGCTGGCGCGTTACAAAGTCCGAACGGCATCCTTCTAAAGGTGAAGGTGCCGAAAGGGCAGGTAAAAGTGGTTTTCTCTTGGTCTCGGGGGTCTATTGCCACCTGGTTATATCCTGAGAATCCATCCAGGAAGCAGAAAAATTTATTTCCCGCTAACCGCTCCAGGATTTGGTCAATAAATGGTAGCGGGAAGTGATCTTTCTTGGTTGCAGCATTGAGTTTCCTATAATCCACACACACTCTCCAAGATGTAGGAGTGCGTGTAGGGATGGATTCGCCCCTGTCATTGACACGGATGGTGAGTCCTGCCTTTTTGGGCACAACGTGAATCGGACTCACCCAGGGGCTATCGCTGATCGGGTAGATTATACCCGCATCCAGCCACTTAATGATTTCATTCTTAACGACCTCCCGCATGTTAGGGTTGAGACGTCGCTGCATCTCGCGAGAAGGTCGAGCCTCCTCCTCCGTATATATACGATGAGTGCAGTAGGAGGGACTAATACCAGATAAGTCTGATAAAGACCATCCAATAGCTGCCTTGTGTTCTAGGAGGACCTTAGTTAGTTTGCACTCCTGCTCCATGGTTAATTTTGAACTGATGATTACAGGGAGCGTTTCATTTGGTCCCAGGAAAACATACTTGAGTGTATTAGGCAGCACTTTTAGCTCGGGAGTGGATGGGGAAGGATCTGGCATTTCTTGGGACGAGAGTGTCCCAGACGGGTAGGAGAACAAGTTAGGAGGAAGAAACTGGCCTTCAGATTGGCCAAGAAGAGGGGCTTCTTGGATAGATGGATCCAAAAATGAATAGCCCCAGTGAGAAGTATATGGGCTCAAGGTCCCAGTGTGGATTTGTAAATCCGCCTGATTTGGCGGGGAAGAAAGGGCAATTCGGTCTTCATGAGTGTGGACTGACAGTGAGTAGCCCGGATATGACTCAGACCACGAGGTATGGGAAGCGGAGAAAACCTCGTCAGAAGTCTGGCCAGGAGAAGGTACTGGACAAGGGAGGGATTGGGGAATGTCACAGTATGCGTTGGTCAGGCAGTTATCAGTGTTTATAGGTAATCCGCAACAGTCCGAATAGGTCCCAATTAGTCCGATACACGCGCTGACGGCCATGTCCTCGTCAGACGTGTCATCCTCAATGCAATCGCAATCAAAGTTCTTGGCTGCCTTGAATATGTTAAGCTTGAGCTTCTCAGATCCAACGGCAATCTCAATACAGCCCGACTCGCAGTCGATGTGGGCGCGGGCTGTGGCCAAGAAAGGTCGACCGAGGATGATCGTACAATCAGAAAGTGAACTAGGAACTTCCATATCTAAAACAAGAAAGTCAACAGGAAAACAGAGACTGTTGACCCTAACCACCACGTCTTCCACCACACCCTTCGGGATTTTGACAGAACGATCTGCCAACTGTAACGTGACAGGGGTGGGTTTCAGATTTCCCAAGGAAAATTTTTTGAGCATGATGGTCGGTATGAGATTGATGGAAGATCCTAGATCAAGCAAGGCACGGTTAAAACTGCAGCCTTGGATGCTACAGGAAATCAGTGGTGTGCCCGGATCTTTCTGCTTCGGTGGTAAGTTTGATAGTATAGCACAACTCGCATGAGGCGAGAGAACCACCGGATTCTTAGTCTTCTTTGACTGTCGCCTGGGTGTTGTGTAGTCTTTGAAAAATCGAGCGACAGTAGGTATGTGGTCGATTGCCTCGAGCAGGGGTACCTTGATTTCTACATCCCTGAACAAATTACGTAGGTTGTCAAAGGCCTGCGTATTTTTCTTTTTGCCTTTTGGCTCCCTTAGTAGAGCCTCAGGGAATGGGACTGATTCTGGCACAAGTTTTGGTGCATCATCCTCTCGCGAATGCGGTATGCATTCCGAATGAGAGGGCGAAGAAGAAGATGGGCCAGGATCAGGTCGAGGCGGATCGACGGTCTGCTTACCGCTCCTCGTAGTGATAGCATTGGACGATGCGGGTCCAGTGGGATCATACGGTGGAGGAGGGTTTGCAATGGGGATATAAGAGTGTGGTGCTGCAGCAGGATTAGCCTGAAATCCCGGTGGAATGTTCGGAGCTTGCAGAACTTGATTAACCTGTCCCTGAGAAGGTCGTACCTGTGGTTGAGAACCACGGGGCACGAAATTTCGCGGGTTTGGAACAGGTTGGGCGGGAAGAGTGCCCTGAGATCGAGTCGCCATGCGTAGTTGACTGATCTCGGCATTCTGCTGCGCCAATTGGTGCTGAAGAGAGGTCATGTTCTCTTCATGGCGCTTTGACATTTCCGTCATCATTCGCATCAATTTGTCAAGAGGGCTTGATGCGTGTTCAGTTTGTGGTACGCAAGGGCCTGATGGCGGATTTGCCATAGGATTAAACTGGACCCTTGGGATGACGGGTGCGGACGGTCGCATTGGTCCACCCGCGGGGTTTTGGCGCTGCGGGTTGTTGGACCATGCAAAGTTCGGGTGATTACGCCACCCTGGGTTATAAGTGGCAGAGAACGGGTTGTTCCCCAGGGCGCAAGCATCTTCTATGCCAGAAGACGCGTCCGCATGTAGATATGCGTCAGAGCACACGGAGGCTTGGTCCTCCGTGTCGAAATACTGGCTCGCAGAAGCCAGTTCCACATGACTTACCGAGTCGCTTGGAGCGACACTCGATAAGGAAGGTCTTGCAGGGTTTCCAGGGATATGCCTGGTGTTGAAAGAATTTGGATTGTGACGAAGTGGTGAAGAGGTGGTGTTTGCCATAGATCGGGCGGGGTTGGCCAGAAGCTCGTCCAGCTTCTTGTGCACGACGGAGACTTCATCCAGTTTTTGTGCAATAAGGCTTAGATCAGTGGATGAATGGGAGGGTCCCGTGTCAACTTCGTGGACATTTCGGGGCTGGCTGGTACGATTAAAGGCGACAATGGAAGCATTGTTCATCGAGTTTTCACTCATATTTTCAAACAGCTCGAATGCTCCATTCTCGTCTTTATTCATAAAGTTCCCTCCGCAGGAAGCGTCTGCAATCTGCTTCAAAGTCTCATTTAGCCCATAGTAGAAAATCTGGGCTATATGCCACTTAGGCAGACCGTGATGCGGACACTTCCTGAGGAGGTCGTTATACCTCTCCCAAGCCTCATGAAATTGTTCGCCGTTTTGTTGCGTAAATGAAGTGATAGCACGGCGAAGCGCATTGGTTCGCCCGATTGGGAAGAACTTCTTGAGAAATGCTGTTCGCATCTCTTCCCAAGAGTGGATGGTTCTCCCAAGGGTGCGTAACCATTGCGACGCTTTATCCCGTAATGAAAACGGGAACATCTTCATGAGGACTATAGATAACCCGACATTTCTTGGTTTAACGGTTTCAGCAAGTCGGGTTAGGTCTTCCAAGTGGAGAAATGGGTCTTCACTTGCAAGACCATGAAAGTGAAAATTGATTAGGCCAATTATGTTTGGTTTTAATTCAAAGTCGTCCCCGCCCATGGGAACCCGAATTTGTCCTATGGTCTCTGTAGCAGCGGGATTCTGATAAGAGCTAAGAGACCTAGGCTCCTCCCGTTCGGGAGGGTTCTGCATTTCCTCCAATGTTTCCCGAATGGCTTCGATTTGCTCATTATACATTTCCATTTGGGCTTGGAGGCGGGTTATGGGTTCTAAGGCTCCACCACCTGGTGGATTCTGAGGGCGGTTTCCTCCCTCGGGATTTGGGGGTGGGCGTGCAGCCATGTTTGTGGAGGAGGAGGACGATTCGACTTGTTTTCTAGATTTATCAGTCAATTCAAATAGTTCAGGGTTTTGTGACCTCCTCCCAAACATGCACTACCGCAGGAAGAATTGGGGAGATGAGAAGGGAAAAGGGATGAGAGAAATGACGCCGCAAAGGTACACTTGATTACAAATCAATACAGTCAAGTTCCTAACCTCTACAGTGTGCCCTTAGACCTAAAGATCTAAGTTACCTACTATCACGAACTACGGAACCGAATGCGAGCACCGCGGAACCACCGGGCCAGATTGAAAGGCCGTTTGCCCCAGTCTTAGACACCCGATAGCACGCGGGAACTCTCACCAGCACGTAGTCGCTGCACACAGGTAGTTAGACCTCCAATCCTTAGTAAGGGTCAAGTTACTACCAGTTTTAATTAGAGGCTTAGGGTCAAGTGCTTTTGGAATGTGAAGGGCGTTGTTTACGGGTAATGCCCAAGTGATTGATTTTAAGAGTGTGTAAGAACAAGCATGCAACGGGGAAATCTCCCCGAATTGAAGTTTTTATTGGCGAATGGTTTTTTAGAGTTCAGCCTTAAGTAGTATGAATTTTAGGGTTTTGCTGAATTACCAATTCAACCAATCTCCGGGTTTTTTGCAAAAATACAGGTTTTCCTTCTAAAACCCAAGAAACCCTTCTTCAATTATCAGTTAGTTAATGCATGCTAAAATGCAATGGGCTACCCTAAATGGAGATTTCTAAGTGTGGATGCACGAATCAGTTTTATATCAATGTGACAGGGAGCCAAAGCACTTCAATTCAAGTGCTCCCAATCACCAGAAAGATATCCACACACAAGGCTTCAACCAACAGATAAAGAAAATAAAATTTTTGGGGTTGAAGTATTCAGGATCGAATCACAGGCAAATTTGAAAAGTCGTGGTGGGGTTGGAATCAACTCAATTCCAAGTCTCCCCACCAAAAAATGTGATCCTGAATTAAAGATAAGTGAGGCAAAAGAGGGATACAAGCAATCTTTTTCTTTGCCTCAAAGAATACTTCCCACGGCGAAAAATCTAAGAATGAAGATTCTCGGATTTTCGCTATGCGAAGTAAGGCAGGAAATCCCGGGGCAGTGGGAGTGAAGACAACCAATCAATCAAGTGAATTTTAATCCACTTGCCCTCAAGAAATCCCAAGAAGTTTTTCTAATTTTTAGTTTTAAAATTTTTTTTTTTTTTTTTTTTTGTGTGGTGGCAAGTTAACCCTAATTTGATGAGAAAAGAAAACCTACTTGTTCGGCAACGTGTGCGAAGTTCCAATGCGATGTCGGCGTCTTCACGCTCTCGTTCCCGCCTTGGATCTGCTCACGTCCTCGACTTTGTCAGCCTTCTTCTCCTTCCACCAGGTTCACCTGCACACCAAAAGCAATAATACCCGTGAAGAGAGAAGAGACAAATTTAAAGGAATTGGATAGAAACTTACTCGAAAGCGCACCTCCCCGGCAACGGCGCCAGAAAAGTTATGATGGTCGGCCTGGATAGGTTGTTAATATGATATTTTTATGGTTGAAATGTGTATAGTGGTTAACCTAATTCAGACCTAACCATCTCTTTACAAAATTTTTAACCTGGCCTAATTGATTTTATCTTGTCACTTTTAAGCCCAGGGTCGAACTCAGGGAAGTGGGGTTCAAGTCGAGTTTCTTCGTTTTCCTTAAAACGCGTCTCTTCCGTTCGTTTATTCTGTTTTTGGTATTTTTCTTATTTAGGTTTTTTTTTTGGTAATCCTTGTTCTTGAGGCACACCCTCAAAATTGTGTCCTTGGCTTTTAGCCAAAACAGAGTTTCAAAACACGTCTTGCTACTTGCAAGACAGGGTACCTGCAAATCAAAGATTATCTTTTCACTTTTATACCTTTTTTTATCTTTTTACTAAGAAAGAAACTAACAGATAGAAAGTAAATATAGTAGCTATAGATATATATTTATATGTAGTATATATATAAAGGGGTGGGGGTGGAGGTGACGATGGAGTGTAGCACTATGTCGAGTCAGCCGACGTCTAGAGAGACGCAACCAACACGACTAGGTGCCGCGTGGAGTGTGGATGGAGGATGGATGATGTATGGGACCACGCTTTTTTTTTGTACGCGTGTATCAGGGAATATCAGCAACTGGTGCAGATATCCCCGCGATACAGCGTATAATAAATAACGTGAAAATATATGTACATATGTATGTATATAAATGTATAAGTATATATGTATAGATATATATAGATATATATATATATATATATATATATATATGTATGTATATATGTATATAGCTATGTATATATGTATATAAGTATATATATATAATACTATATGTATGTATACATAACTATATAGATATACTATGTATATATAAGTATATATATATAATACTATATAGATATATATATATATATGTATATAAGTATATATGTATCTAGATATGTAGATATATGTATATAGTTATATAGATATATATATGTATATATGTATGTATATATGTATCAATATATAAGTATGCGTATATATATGTTTATAGTATAGGTGTGTGTGTGTGTGTGTGTGTGAAAGTGTGAGTGTAGATGTCTGTGTGCGTCGGTGTAGTGTGTGAGAAAGTGTTGTGAGAGAGAGTGAGAGAGAGAGAGAGAGAGAATGGGAGAGAGAGAGCAGGAGAGAGCGGGCAGGAGAGAGCGAAGGCAGGAGAGAGCGGGCCGCACTGCAGGGGACGAGTTAAGACGTCCGGAGGTGAAGACCGTCGTCTGATGGTCGCGGGCGCACGGGCGCGTCTTCGCCCAGAGGAGGAGAGGAGTCTGCGTCGCCGGCTGCGAGCGCGGAGGCTCGCGACAGCGCGCTCAGAGAGGGAGGCGGGGAGTCTGCAGGCACGCGCGGGCGCTTGCAGAGGTTGGTAGGGAGGCAGGAAGGCGCTTGGCCGGCCGCTGCTGAGGAGCGCAGCGACCGGTTGCGGGCGCAGAGGCGGGCGACAGAGCAGACGAACGGAGGCGGGGAAGGCCTGCAGGCGCGTGCAGAGGGGCTGGGGCGCCTGCAGACGCTCGCGGAAGCTGCGGGGGCCGCTGCCGCTGCTGCTGCTGCTGCCGCCGCTTAGCTGCTGCTGCTGCTTCCGCTTCAGACTTTGAAGAAGCAGCAATGGCGGGAAGGGCAGGAACGGAAAACAAATGAAAACAGAGAGCCACCACGCCCACCGGCTCTTTGAAGAGCTGGGCGGTGATGGTCTCACTGTGGTAGTGTGCACCACAGTGAGCTCCTGCCCGTCGGGTTTCTCCTCGGAGGAGGACCGACGTATGGAGGGGAGAGGGAGGAGAGGAAGGTGGCGGCCTGCTGGTGGTGATTCTTTCTTGCTGCAGCCAGCCCGCAGCTGCGTATTGCAGCAATGTTCCCCCCTGCCTTCGTCGCGAGGAAGAGCTGCTGCTTTATAGAGGAGGAGAGCATGGCGGGGAGGCATGGCAGCAGCAGGGAGAGGCGTTGGAGAGTGGCTGCTGCAGGGAGAGGCGCGGGAAGTTGCAGCAGCGGGAAGGACGGCAGGGAGAGGCAGCGGAGAAGAGGTTGCAGCAGCGGGAGATGGGAGGAATGGCAGCCGCAGGGAATGGCTTGGGCAGGGAGAGGGCGGACGCGCGCGGGAAGTTGCAGCAGCGGGAAGGACCGCAGGACAGCAGGGAGAGGCGGGACTGCTGCATGCGGCTGCGGGAAGGCGCATGGCGGGGAGAGGTTGCGGAGAAGTTGCAGCCGCGGGAGAGAAAAAATAGAAATCAAGAGGAAATAAAAATAGAGAAGGGAATTTTTGCAAAGAGGCACTTGAGGAGAATGTAAATTATGAAGCCCTTTTATTCCAATCTTCCCTCCTCTTAATTAAATGCATGAATGCAAGTATTTTTACAGATGCGACTATAGGATTATAATATACATAGTTAATGCTAGAAAATAGCATAAGAAGGCGTCCCTATAGGCGTGTTTTGAGGTGCAAACAGTCCTCAGGATGGATTGCCACCTGGTTATAACCGGAGTACCCGTCAAGAAAGCAGAAGAACCTATTTCCCTCTAGTTTTTCGAGAATTTGATCAATGAAGGGTAGTGGGAAATGATCCTTCTTCGTGGAGGAATTGAGTCGACGGAAATCTATACAGACTCTCCACGAGTTGGCTAATCGGGTAGGAATGATTTCTCCGGTCTCAGTCGTTATAGTGGTGAGTCCTGCCTTCTTGGGCACGACCTGAATTGGGCTCACCCAATGACTATCGGAGATCGGGTAGATGATTCCGGCATCTAACCACTTGATGATCTCCTTTTTCACGACCTCCTGCAGATTGGGGTTTAAGCGTCTCTGCATTTCACGAGAAGGTCGTGTGCCCTCTTCTGAATAGATATGATGAGTACAATAAGAGGGACTTATTCCAGTCAAATCATCGAGAGTCCATCCGATGGCTCTGCGATGTTGCTGGAGGACAACAATCAGACGGGATTCCTGTTCAGGACTGAGGTTGGAATTGATGATCACAGGAAGGGTCTGATTAGAACCTAAAAAGACGTATTTTAAGTGAGCAGGAAGGGGTTTCAGTTCGAGGATGGGGTTTTCAGCAGCAGCGGGTGGTTCAGTATAGATGTGAGGTTCAAGGGTGGGAGTTACTGGGTTGTTCACATCTGGATTTGACTCCTCTGTTTGCGGGTCAAGATCCTTCTGTGGTTGATGAGGCATACTCAAGTCATTCTGGAGGTGTGATTCATCAACCAAAGACTTGATGTCACAAATTTGCTCGATGACGCCGCAATTAATTCCTTGTTGGGCCTTAAATATATCAATTTTCAGTGTTTGATCTCCAAACTTAAGCTCTATTTGGCCTTCCTCACAGCTGATGTTGGCTCTAGCAGTAGCCAAGAAAGGTCTCCCTAGAATGATTGGTGTATCCCTAGGGTTCTCAGGTGCATCCATGTCTAAGACTATAAAGTCCACTGGAAAATAGAAATCCCGCACTCTCACGATAACATCCTCGAGAATCCCTTTTGGTGACTTTATAGATCGATCTGCTAATTGTAATGTCACCTCGGTTGGTTTCAGCTCAGATTCTTCCAGATGGGCAAGTAAGGATGTGGGTATCAGATTTATAGATGCACCTAAGTCTAACAATGCTCTATCAAATTGGGTACCACCTATCTTACAGGAGATCAGGGGAGTTCCAGGATCTTTTGCCTTGGGTGGGAGTCTACTAAGGATTACAGAGCTGGCTTGCTCTGACAGAACAATTGGGCTCCCTCCCTTGGTTCGCGGCTTACGCTGGGGTGTACATATATTCTTTAGAAATCGTGCGTAAGCTGGTACGTGGCGGATTGCATCCATCAAGGGGATGTTTATGTGGACCTGCTCAAAGAGCTTGACCAGGTCTTCCTCTGGGGCCACGGGTTTGGTGGTCTTCTTTCCCTTGGTCAGGGCCTCGGGAAACGGGATCTTGGTTGGTTCCTCTAGGATAGGTCCAGGTTGTGGGTCTGGAACAGCGGTACCTTGGATAACTATCCTAGGGTCATGGTTATCAGGCTGGGAGTGGTTTGGATAATGCGGGTCTTGAGTTGTCTTACCACTACGTGTTGTTACAGAATTTAATCCAGCCTGGTTTTGGTTTGGGTTTGGTAGGAGGGGTGGCTGCTGCTGAAATCCCGCACGAGAAGTAGAGACTTCCATCTCGTCTGGAGATGGAGCAGTGGGGGCCTGATAAATCCATTGAGCGTGGCCTAAATTTGGATTCATAACGCGCTTCTAGGTTGGCACGTTATTTGGGTTAGGAAGAGGTTGGGAAGGGAGTGTGCCTGGCTGGCGAGAATTTGCCAACTGGGCCAGCTGAGTTTTAACTTCAGTAAGCTCGTCCTTGTGCTGTTTTTGAATAGCCGCATTCGTTTTTTGAATGTCAGCCAGAGTCTGAAGGATTAAGGACATTTGATCTTGATTTGGCCCTGATGGATAAGTAGGGTTGGGCCGAGGCTGAGGCGGCTGGTAGTGATGAGAGGGCTGTGGGCGGGACTGAAAAGGTGGTCTTTGGGTTTGGGAATTTCCCGCCCACTGAAAATTTGGATGGTTTCGCCATCCAGGGTTGTAAGTGTTGGAGAATGGGTCGTTCTGGATGGCGTTGAGGTCCTCGCAGGTCTGAGGAACCTCCTGAGAATCAGGGAAAGGAGGAATGGAGTTCCCCCGGCTGGTGTAGAAAGGATCGGATGATCTTCCAGTCCAAGAATTAGATGGGGATGGATATGGATCCATCCCAGGGGAGGATCGGTGGAGGATATTTTGCACAGTTTCCTGTGTGGAAGGAGGTTGTGCAAAGGAGTTACGCGTAGAGGTGGCCCGCTGCAAGTGCTGAGTCAGCTCATCCACCTTCTTTTCAATGATTGAGACCTTGTCCAATCGACTGGCCATTAATTCCAGGTCGACTAATGCGGACAGGCCCTGCGTCTCATGTGCTCCCTTAAGATTCGTCGCTGCGCGGGTATTCGTCCTGTCGAATAATCCCATGGAGTCATTGTTGATGGAGTTCTCGCACATGTTTTCGAGAATCTCCCATACGGTGTCTTCATGTTGACCCATGATGTTTCCTCCGCAAGTTGCATTGACGAAAAGGCGGATGTCCTCACGGAGTCCCTGGTAAAAAGATTGGACTTGTTCCCATTTAGGAACTCCGTGATGGGGGCACTTTCTCATGAGATCCTGAAAACGATCCCATGCCTCATGGAGAGGTTCTCCTGATTGTTGGGTGAAGTGTGTAATCTGATGGCGCAAGGCGTTGGTCCGACCAACGGGAAAGAACTTTTTCAAAAACTCGGATTGAAGTTCTTCCCATGTGTTGATCGGCCGGGTCTGAGTTTGATACCAATGGGCGGCCTTGTCCATAAGAGAAAAGGAGAACATCTTCATGAGAAGAATATCCCGATTTTGCGCATCTGATCCAAAAGTGTGGGCCAGATGCTTTAGCTGTTTGATGTGCTGGAAGGGATCTTCAGAATTAAGCCCATGGAATTTAGGTATAGCATGAATCATGTTGGGCTTTAGTTCGGAATCAGGTCCTCCAATCGGGATTCTGACTTGAGGCTCAATGGCCACCGCAGCAGGATTGTAGTGGTCCCACATCATAGGACGCTGCGGTGGGTGCACGAAGTTTTGGAAGAGGTCATTGAGTCGCTGGAGCTGGTGTTCCAGATTATTTTCTTCCTCAACTGGCTGAGCCATGATGGGGGAAGAAGAAGAACTTGGTTCTGAATCAGAAGAGAGAATAATGTGAGGGTGTTGCTGCACAAATACGGGCGTCGAGGCTTGGCCTTGACGAGAGCGAATTTCTAATGGAGGTCTTAAGGGTGGTCTTAGAGACCTCCTTCCGTACATGCACAGTTGGGAGAGGTAAGTTTAGAAGGTGCTGGACCCAATCAAGACACCCAAAAATGTGTTGGGTGACTATAGAGGTGCGGGGCAGATGGACCCCTTGATCAGAAAGATCGTCCACCTGAGAATTACCTGGGCAGCCAGAGAGGGAGAGTCCCGCGAAGACCCCTACACGGTAGAGCGTCCCCACGGGTTACAGGGTTTCCCCCACCCGACCTCTCTTGTCACTGCGGTTCCAGGTAGACCAGAATGGGGATCTTGACCTCTTAAGTCTACCAATTTTAAGATCAGGGTGCTTAAGGTTTCACTTGAACTTTAGTCATTTTAAGTGCAAAGAGTGACCTAATTTAAGGTTGGTTGACCCAAGGGGTCAACTTTACCTATTGTTTTCTTTAAGAGCTTTTAGGTCCTGTCTTTTAGGGTTCAAGTGTTTAGAGAGAGCCAATTGTTTTAGGATTTTTCTTGTTAATTATTTTCAATCAATGGCTTGGGCACACCTCTTTTGGATTTCCTTAATTCTTGATTAAGGGGTGTGTCTCTACTGAAATCCTAATGTTTGACCTTATGTTGGCTCTACTTGGTCCATTTAACTCTTTGTTGGGCAATTAGGGCTCAAGCAAGAATGTGTTAGCCCTTAAATACCCTTAATAGTGTGCAGGAGTGATGAGTTGAAAACATGCAACTTTTTATGGTTACTAAGTATGGAAGACAGGTTAGCCCTATATTGCTTGTTCTTTTCTTTTCTTCCTCTTTAGAGTTTAGGGGTTAATAGTGAAAGGAAAAATTTACCTGTCTTCGGAGTGGTTGTCGTGTGGTTGCTTGTCTTCTTGAGTTCCTGTAGCTGCACAAAAGAGAGGAGATTATCAGAAATTAAAAGATACAGGAATGTTTACCTCTAGAATAGCCGTTGTTCCCCGGCAACGGCGCCAAAAATGAAATGTGGGGTTTTACCGGGTTTGTTATAACGTTGTAGTAAAGCCGGTTATTACCAACATTTCAAATATAAATTTTTTTTACTCGGAAAAATAAAAGAGTTCCCGAGGTCGAACTCAGGGAGCAAGTTGTATTCTAGAGATATACATGTTTCTTTTACAAAAATAAAGAGAGAGAGAATTTGTTGTTTTCTCTTTGTTCTGCAGAGGGGGGTGCTCTTCTTTCTCTCTTTCTTTAGATCTCCTTCTTTCTCTCTGTTCTGCAGAGGTGATATCCTTCTCTTGCAATGGTGATGCTCTTCTTCTTCTTCCTGCTGTTCTTCCGTTGGTGATGTTCTTCTTTCTTCAGAGCTCCTTGTTCTTCTTCTTCGTTCTGCAGAGGTGATGCTCCTCTTCAGATCTCTTCCTTCTTCTTCCTGCTGTTCCTTCTTTCCTGCTCTGGCTGCTGACTTTCCGTCGTCTGACCCGGTGCTTAGACGACTTAACTATGCATTTGCTACAGTGCAGCTCCTTCTTCTTCGTCTGCACTTCTTCTTCCGCGGGTCTTCTTCTTCTTCTTTGGCCTGCACACTTCAGAGTTTTTCGTCAAGAGGCAAAACCTACTCTACCCCCCTCCCCCGCGTCTCTCTTTCTCTCTGAAACCACTCTTGGGAAAGCTCTCCCAGAGCTACCGGGTAATCGGGTTCGGGTCACGCCCGGGTCCAGGCCCACCGGCGTGCGGTGGTGGGCGAGGAGTGCAGGTCGGTTTAATCGGGTCGGGCCAGGTCCGCGGAGCGTGGTCACGGACGAGGCCGGGTCGGGTGAGAGGGACCTCACCCCGTGGTCAGGAGGCAGACAGCATAAGGCACTTTTTGCCTTTATGCGTCCGCGCGCCTCCGAGAAGTTCCGAGGTGGGACTAAATGTCCCACCCCAATTGAGCGCCCGTCGCAGAGGGAGCAGTGGGCGATTGTGGCTTCACGCGCGGCCTTCGCCCCATCTGCGAGCCTGGGACGTTTCGCGGAGACTTCCCGCGCAACCTGGGAGTCGAACCTGGGCGAAGGCGTGCCTGCACCTGCAGGTGAAGGAGCTCTGCCTGCTCAGTAATGGCGACGGCGGGCGAGTCACCTGGTCACAGAAGAACGGCCTCTCGGCCAAATCAGACAGGCGGGGGACCTTCGCCGTGGCACGGCGAAGGTGGTCAGGGGGTCTGCAGGGGGCGTGATGGAGCCAACAGGTCGTCCTAGGTCAAACTGTGAGCGAAGAAGTGGGTGTGTTCGGTGGATCTGCAGAGGGCGTTTGGTGGGAAGTGGAGGGGCGGAAGAGGATCAGGGTGAGGAGGCGGAGGTTCTGCGGTGGTCGGCGAGCCGTGTGGGTCGCTGAGGTGATGGGAGCGGCTCGCCGGAGGGTGGTCGGAGGCGGAGAGGGTGAGGGTGAACAGGAGCGGTCGAGGGTTTAATCAAATAAAAGACAGTGAGGAAAAGAAAGAGGGGGAGGTGGGGAGGAGTTCTGACCTAGCTATGGAGACGAAAGGGGCCGAGACAGGGCGACAGTCGTATCGACTGTCGCCGGAGAAGAAGATGCCCAGGGGAAGGGGCGGCGGCGAGCAGAGGGCTGGAGAGGCGCCAGCTGGGTACGGCGTGGCGCAGGAAGAGCAGGGGAGGAGGTCTCTGCTGCTGGTATTACGGCAGAGCGAAGAGGAGGAGGGGGAGGAAACCGCCGGAGCTGGTGAGCGACTGCCGGAGAAAGAAGAGAAGGAAGTTGGGGATTTCTCCGTCAGATCCAGGCTGCCCTCGTCGGTGGAGCAGCGGGGGGGTATTTATAGGGATGAAACAGGGAGGAAGGCGGAGGGAGACGACGTGTCTCCCTCGCCGGAGAATGGTCGGAACACGAACCCATACCGTCCGTGCGTTCGCACGGCCGGTATGGTGGGCTACAATGACCAGGGGGGTGCTCCTGCGACGGCTGACGACGCAGGGCACCCCCGGTTTACTTGCCAGGTCCCTCACCTCACCCTGCGCGGCGCCATGCTCCGCGCAAGGTCGCCGGAGCATGGTGCTGGCAGGGTTTTGTAGGAGGGACCTGATTGCAAAGAACGAAGGAGAGTTAGGGGCCAAAATGCGAGGGTTCAAAAGTTGAGGGCCAAAGAGTAAATATATGAGGACCAAAGTGTGAAGTCGGTCAAGGAGGTTTCTTCTTAGGCTCAAGTTTTTATACATGACTAATTAGGACCTAAGGAATCTGATGGTGAATTTTATTTTCATATTAAACCTTGTTTGACCGGTCAATTTGCGCAAAAACCCAAATTAAGTTATTAATTGGGCATGGTTCTCAATGTAGGTCAAAATGGGTTCTAAAGGCCAAATTGAAGGTTCTAAACCCTAGAGATTATTTTTCTATGAATTTTAGAGGGTTTATTCTATTTTTATTTTGCCTCGAACCTTGTGAATTGAAGTGGGTTGTTTTAGGGTTACAGATTATCATTTGGTTCCTTGGAAGTGCTGTAGCCCTTGCTAGATCATCTCATCCCACTTTTATTCTTATTAAGCTGTTTTGACCTGTGTTTGGTCCCTGAATTACCCTGCATGCAGTTTATACTGGTAAAATTGCACTTTTACCCCTTATGACTGGTTTTCTTCTCAAACTCAGAATTCTCTGAGTTAAGCCTTTCCTTGAGATATGTAGGAGCTTTTATCCTTTGTATTGGGTCAAAATGAGCTAGTTATGGCTCATGATGAGGTTCTCATCAAAGCATCCACATGGTTTATGAGTTGCTCAGTCAACCCATGATAGAAAATCTGCACGAGTTGCCATTTCGGCACCTCGTGGTGTGGACACCTCCACAATAAGTCCTGGAATCGCTCCCAGGCCACATGAAACTGCTCCCTCGGCCGCTGGGTAAAGGTAGTGATTGCCCGTCTCAAAGCATTGGTACGACCGATTGGGAAGAATTTCTTCAGAAAGGCCGATTTCAACTCATTCCAAGTTGTAATTGGTCTTCCTATTGTCCTATACCAATGCGCAGCCTTATCCCTAAGAGAGTGGGGGAAGAGCCTCATAATCATTTGCTCCTCGTTTACGTTTCAAGCCTTGGTGGTCTGGACCAAAGTGGTCAAATCTTCTAAGTGCTGAAACGGATCTTCGGAGCCAAGCCCATGATAATGTTTAATCAGGCTTAAAACCTGGGGCTTGATTTCTACGTCACCGGCTGGAATCTGGAGGCCGGGACATTCCCCGTAATTTGAAGGATCATAAAAATCCTTCAAGGGCTGAGCGCCCTGCATTCTCTGGAACCATTCCTGCATTCTCTGCATTTGTTCCAGCTGCCTTCAAAATTCTTCCTGTGGATTTCCAAGCAGAGGAGGCTGTTGTTCGGCCATGGGATCAAATTGACCAAAATCTAACTTGCGCCTCCTAGAATGTTCTAATGGTCCTTCCAATCGGGGATTCAATGACCGTCTTCCCAGCATAAATTAGGAGAAGGTCGGAAGGACTGGGGATAGGGACCCTGCAGCACAACAAAACAAGGCTGTCCTTAATTGGGGTAGCCTAAGGATCTACTGACTCCCAAAACCCGCCTTAAGACTGTAAATGATTTACTCTACTTGCGTCTGTTTAATCCAACCAGTTAGAAGGAGGGACTGAGGAGAAGGTTCTTCCTTTGGCTTTCGCCTCAAGTTCCTAGTGTACCCCCCAGCCGCGGTCGTTTGACGCTACTCCCCTAGCTAGACATCAGATTAATCAGTACAAGTAGGTTAATCAAAAACAATCCCAGACTAGGCCCTGAAGAGCGAATCAAACCTTAAGGCCAACGTCTACTCAATTTTATTAAGGCTTGAGATTGTGGTGCTTATGGAATGTGATGGGCCCTTACAATGGGTTGTGCCCTTAATGATTGATTGAGATTTGTGTAAGTGCGTGCACAACTAGGGTTTTCAAGCAAGATTATTTATAATGCGTGAATTTTAATGTTCAAATCTTGCTTAAGTAGCTTTTAGGGTTTCAAATTAGGTGAATTGCAATCAAGTTTCTAGGCAAACCAAGTTGTAAAACATGGGTGAAGATTGTTTTCCTTTAAAATCAGAAAGAAAGTGGAGTGCCTGGAATATACCTAGATTAAAAACCCTAAGGAGGAGCTACTTGATGAGTTGGTTTTAAATAGAGTGGTGCGGCCCAAACAACTCAAACAATTGGCCACAAATGCACCACTAAGTTAGGCGCTCAAAAATGGCTAACCTAGAATGATTTCTACTCTGTTATGTGTTGCTTTGTGTGTACCGGTTCCACAGATCATAACCCGGTTGAGTAGAAAACAAATCAAGTTGATCAAGTGCCTTGAATGTGGGTGTGTGTTGTGTGTTTGTTGAAAATTACCCCACAAGATTATCTTTTTGTTATTATTTTTTTTTATGAATGAGGGTGGAATGAATGTGAGTGGAAATCCAAACAACCAAACTATTCCTAGGATTTATGCAAACACCTAGGTTAATTGGAATTTGGATTTAATGTGGCAAATGAAATCTATGGAGGAGGACAGAATGGGGGAGCACTTACAGTTGTCTTCAACTGCACTTTACTCCAGTCTACCACTTGATGATTCCTTGATGGAGGTCTCTGCAAAACAATAGACACTAGAGAAAGCTAGTTAGAAAACAAATAAAGTGCAATAAATGCGAAGAAAAGATCGGAAATCGTTGCCTCCCCGGCAACGACGCCAAAATGTTGAACGTACGAATCGCTACGCTAACGTGTTCGATTTTGGAGAACCTGTCGTTGTAGTTTGAAAGCGAAGAATTCGTGTTCAACAAATAAAATTTATACCGAAAAGAATTCCGGGTCGAACACAGGGAGGCTACGTTGATCTATATTCGCAATTATATTTTTTTTAGGATTTTTGATAAGCAAGGTAATATAATTACAATGGAGCTATCAGACTAAAAGAAAGAGAGAGAGAGTGAGAGAGAGAGAGAGAGAGAGAGAGAGAAAGAGAGAGAGAGAAAGAGAACATGCATTCAATATTTCAACTGTTTATACAATCAAACTAAATAAAAGTTACACTAGAAAGCGGGAAATCAATTACACTATAAAGCAGGAAAATTCTACACTAGAAAATCTGTAAATAAGAATGGGAGAGAAAAGTTATCCTCCTCGACGATTGCTTGGAGGACGAGCCGGATGAGACGATGTTTGGACGAAGGAGAACGGAGCAGGATGAGGGAGGACGAAGCAGAAGAGCGAGAACGGAGCAGCACACCGTCGTCGTTGTGGGATCCACTTCCGAAGGGGGACGAAAATTTAGACTTTATCTCGCGAGGAGCATCCCGGGTGTGGGACAAGCTTCTCTTGAGCTTTGGAGAGGTAGAGAGGAGAAGGAAGGGATGAGAATTTCGTATGGAGGGGGTCTCCTTTTATAGTTGCAAGGAGTGGGTGCAAAATGGTCATTACAACTTTAAAATAATAAATGAGGGGTCTTTAGTGACGGATAAATCCGTCACTAAAGCTCCCAATGTGGGCGTAGCTTCCGCGCCCACGCGCGGCTCCTCAGCTGCCCGCTTCTTCAACGCCTACGCCCACGTACTTCAGATCTCAACCGTTTGATCGCGAGATCGGACGGCTTAAGACACATCTCCACCCACTGCTGCGCGCCCGCTCGGCGCGTGCGATGCCGCGTGACGCCGCGCGTTCAATCACGCATGATCTCAATTGAGCGCGGATGACCGTCTGATGACGATCCAATGCCCACCATCACCCGCATGCCCGCGCCTTCCTCCCCTTCGCTGCGGCTCGAACCCGCGCCCGCAGCTCGTGTAAGCGCGCTCGACCGCTGCGCTACGAGGCGCGGATGGTCGAGCGGGCGCTTTTAGGCGCGGCTGACCACAGCTGTTGGATCAAGATCCAATGGCGGAGAGGGAGTGGGTGCGGGGCCTTCAGAGATTGCATGCAACCATTTGGGCTGCCGGGATGGCGCCACTTGGCCGTCCATCTTCTGGAAGTTGTAGATGGTGCCACGGATGTCAGATTGACTCGATTTTTGCATCGTTGGGCTTCGATCGTCGATTTGAATTCGTCCATGCGGTTGGATTTGTCATTTGAAGTGTGGATTTACACCATCCTAACCCTTGATCTTCTAGGGTTCCCCGGTCACTATCTGATGCTACGGATGCCTGATTAGGGCGATCTTGGAGTCGTTGAACTCCAATCGTCACCCTGATCACATCCATATGGTTGGATCTTTGATCCGAGGCCCTGATAAAATGTTTGCCCTGTCCAAGAACATAAAAGGAGACAATTAACCTCCATTTTATTCAAACTACTCTAAATGCAAGATGATGCATGTTATGCAATATTTATATCATGAAATGCAATCCTATGCTTAAGAACATGCATAAATAGACATTTTAAGTAGTGTAAATGTGTTTACATCACATGGCGTGGGACCGCCTGTGGGTGCGTGCCTAGGGCACACTGCGGTCGTGTATGTGGGTGTGCTCGGGGGTGCTTGTGGGTGAGTGGCGGAGTGTTGTGAGTGGGGGGTTATGTTCAGAGAGTCGTGGCGGAGCTTATGGACCGGTCGGTGAGGAGGGAAGTGGTCTGTGGTGGTGGAGCGGCCTCGCCAGAGTGGTGGCCGGAGGTAAAGGGGATGATGGTGGTGGAGTGCGACAGTGGTCGTTCGAGGGAAATAAAGAGAGAAAAATAGAGTAGAGGGTGAGAGGACTTATCTAAGAGTGAAGAGATGAAGGGGTAGGTAGGGATGGTTGCTGGCTCATATCTCCGATGCCAGAGACGAAGGTGCTCAATGAGGGAGGTCGACGAGGACGAAGGGGAGGCAGGAGCTTCGACGAGTGCGGTGCGACGTGGAAGAGCGAGAGGAAGAGAAACCTGCCACCGATATTATGGCTAGGCGACGAGGGAGAGTGGGGGAAGTCGCCAGAGCTTGGTGAGCAGTTCGGTCGGAGGAGGAGAGATGAAATTGAGGGGTTTCTCTGGCTGAATTCAAGCTTCGCCGATGCAGAATGAGTTAGGGTTTCTTAAATAGGTCATGGAGGTCGGGTTTGTGCTTGGAGGCCAAGCTTCCAAGCATGGCAAATTCATCGGTAGAGGAAACTCGAGAGAGACCTAAATCTCTCATGTGTTCGTGATAAACACGTATAAATTTATCGTAAAATGCTTATTTGTGATAGTTCCTGGGCTTAGCACTGTATATCATGATATAAATATTGCATAGCATGCATCATTCTGCATTTAGAGTAGCTATTTATATTTTAGGTTAATTAGGTCTTTTTTATGGTCAGGAGAAAAGAGGATTTATTTCAGGGCCTCGGATGGACGATCAGACCATACGGATCTGATTGGGACGACGATCGGAGACTAACGCCTCTAAAATCACCTAGATCGGAGTCCCGTAGCATCACATTAAACCTGAGGAAGATCAACGGCCAGGGGGCAATGCGACATCCATACGGGTTTCGGATAGAAAATCCGACCATACGGATGGATTCGAAGCGACGATTGCAGTTCGGCATCGCGAGAATCACCTTGATCTGAGCACTGTAGCACCCTCTACAAGAAGAAGATGAACGGCCTAGATGGCGCCACGTGGCGCAATTTAGACCGCCCAACACCGACCAGCAGCACCGCCCAACTCCTTCTTCATCCGCACCCTTGAATCCTAGCCGTTGGATCAAGATCCAATGGCTGGGAAGCTTTGCACCAAACTCCTCCTCACGACACATCCACACACTTGAAGCAAAGGGTCCAGACTGCAGCTCTCAAGGGTGGGGCGCGGGTTCGAATCCCCGCAGCCCCCCCAATTTCCAATTTGGCCTGCCGCTCAGTAGCAGCTGCGTAGCACGTAGCGTGGCGTATGTGCATGCGCATGCCAGCGCACGTGCGACACGGGTGTGCGAAGCGCGTAGCGCCAGTGGAGCGCACGCTAGCAGGGAGGCGCGCAGATCTTCAGCGATGCACCTTTAGTGATGCTTGCAGCTGTCATTAATGGTCTGCGCACGCCAGCAAGAGGATTTGATAGGCGGATCTTTAGCGACAGCTGCAGCGACATTTATGGACGTCACTAAAGGCCCATGCACGCCAGCAAGAACAATTGAAGGGTGGATCTTCAACGACAGCTGCAGCGACGTTTGTGGACGTCAGTAAAGACCTAGATACAATTTTTGCCTCTTCTCCACCACTATAAAAGGACCTACACCCCCTCCCTTCCAAGCCATCTCTACCTACTCTACTCCCACCTACTCCCAAGCTCTAGAAAGCCTACCAACACTCCATTAGAGCTTTTTCTCAAGCTCCCAAGGTACCTATTAGTGTAGCGAACCTCTGCCCCACCAAATACTCCTCCAACTTCCTATCTCCCTTCATAGGTCACCTTGGAGCCGTCCTCCCACCTCCATTCCGGTAGCAGATCAACTTTGTCTTCTCACCTCCATTCCGGAGCTACGCCGAAGCTTTCCTCAACCCGATGTCCTCCAGCATCTCACCTCCATCATCCTGCTCCTCACCTCCTTCGTCCGAGCTTTCGCCAGGCACTGTCATCTCGCTGAACAGCCGATTCGGGAGATTTCCTCTCACCTCCCTCTCTTTTTATGCTTTTGTAGTTCATTGTAATTGACATTGGCTTGATATATATATCATATTTGTTCTATTTCTATGTTGTGATTCATTCTACTTGTTTTTTATTTCAAAAATACAAAAAAATAACAAAACCCCAAAATACAAAAAAGAAACAAAGAAACAAATCGAAGTGCGGTTTTCAATAAAGTAAACGTCGCCTCCGTGTGTTCGACTTGGGACTCCCTTGGAGTTTCAGTATAAATTTTATCTGATCGATGTGTTTTGCAACTATGACGACAGGTTACTTGTAACCTCAATCTCTAACACACGAGACACAATGCGACCATTTTGGCGCCATTGTTGGGGAGGTAATGGAATTTACTTTAGTGTTTATTGCGCTTCTTTGCATTTACATAGCACTAACCCTACTTGTCTTTGATCTACTGTCTTGCAGGTACCCTAGCATGGAGATCCAAATGTGGTAGATCGGAGTAAAGTGCAGGTAGAGTACTCTGTAAGTGTCCCCCACTTTCCCCCCAACTAGTTCATTTCGCCACAATCATAACCAAGACTTAATCTACTTAGGTGTTTGCATAAACCCTAGGATAGACTTTGTTTGTCTTGTTTGCCACCTTCACCCATCTCACCCACATCTTATATAAAAAAAAAACGAAAAGATATTTCTGTGGGACAAATCAATTTACACACTCTATACACCTACATTTGAGGCACATAATCAGACTTGATTTTCATCTACTCAGCCGGGCTTCCGACCTGTGGACCCGATACACGAATTCAACACATAAATGAGTAGAAATCATATTAGGTTAACCATCTTTTTGTGTTCCTTAATCGATGGTGCATTTGAGCCAATTGAGTGAATTGTTTGTGTTGCACCACCTAATCTAAAAGCGGTTCATTTTCTAGCTACCCCATAGGATTCAATAATTAGGTCATGCCAGGCACTCCATATTTTTCTTGATTTCTAAAGGAAAATACTTGAACACGTGCTTTCAACAACAAACTTGGTTTGCCTCACAAAACTTGGTTGAAAACACCTAATATTTGAATCCTAAAAGCTATTAAGTAAGATTTGAATCCTAAAACTCACCTCATCATTAATAATTTTGCTTGAAAACCTCTTGGTTATGCACATTCACACATTCTCAAACAAATCATTAAGGGCACAACCCATTAAGGGCCCATCACATTCCAGAGCACCAATTTCCCAAGCCTAACTAAAATCAATTAGACATTGGCTCTAAGGGTTCATTCGCTCATCGGGATCCAGATTGAGATTATTCACGGTTAACCTGCTTATGCTAGTTAATCTGATGTCTAGCTAGGGGAGTAGCATCAAACGATCGCGGCTGGGGGGTACACTAGGAACCGGAGGCGCAAGCCAAAGGAAGAACCTTCTCCCTAGTCTCTCCTAACTGGTTGGATTGCCTGGACATAAGTAGAGTAAATCGTCCATAATCTTAGGACGGATTTTGAGAGTCAGTAGACCTTAGGCTACCTCACCTAAGGACAGGCTTGTATTTTTTGTGCTGCATGGTCCCTTCTCTTCCTCGTCCTTTCGACTTCCTTCCAGTGTATGCTTGGAAGGAGGTCATTGAACCCTCATTTGGAAGGACCTTTAGACCATTCTCGGATGCGGAGGTTGAGCTTTAGCCAAGTAGATCCCATGGCTGATCAACAACCACTTCCCCCGCCTCCGAACCAGCAGGAGCTGATTCAGAGCCATTTGGAAGAATTGCAGCAAATGCAGCAATGGTTCCAACAAATGAATGGTCAGGGCACTTGGCCCTTGAAGGATTTTTATGATCCTTCAAATTATGAGGATCGTCCCAGCATTGTAATCCCTGCCGGAGATGTTGAGATCAAGCCCCAGGTTTTGAGTCTAATTAAACACTTCCACGGGCTTGGCTCAGATGACCCATTCCAACATTTGGAAGACCTGGTCACTCTGGTTCAGACTACCAAATCGTGGATTGTGGATGAAGAACAGAATCTCATGAGGCTTTTCCCCCATTCACTCAAGGATAAGGCTACACATTGGTATTGTACCATTGGAAGACCGATTACTACTTGGACAACTTTGAAATCGGCCTTCCTGAAGAAATTCTTCCCAATTGGGTGAACCAATGCATTGCGACGTGCAATTACCACTTTTGCCTAGTGGCAGGGGGAACCATTTCATGAGGCTTGGGAGAGATTCCAGGATCTGTTGCGGAAGTGTCCACACCATGTGGTGCCTAAATGACAGCTTGTGCAGATTTTTTATCATGGGTTGAATGATCAACTCCGTAATCATGTGGACGCTTCTTGTGGAGGCAATTTCCTCAACAAGGACGCAGATAGCGCGTATGATTTGTTTGAGGAAATGAGCGAAAATTCTTTAAACCATGCCTCCATGGAAACCTTCAACCGATCCCAACAAATTAGATCAAATGCCAATGAGGTCCAAGATTCTCATACATTTGATATGGAATTGATCTGCAATAGATTAGATAAGATGGATTTGGTTACTAAACGAATGGAAGAGTGGATGTCTGGAAACTCTAATTTTCTAGATCCGCTTAATCCCAGGGATCAGGATTCCATTCTTCGTAAACTCCTACGGGACGGGAGTTTGTGAACCAACTAGAGACGGTATGGGTTCTAAACTGGGGCCTTTGATCCCAGTCTTTCTAATCCTTCTTCATCCTCATCTTATGAGGATGTTCATGCTGTGCAAGAGAATGTTAGGTCCAACCCTTATTCTAATTCCTACAATTCTGGTTGGAAAAATCATCCTAACTTCTCTTGGAAAGATCAAGGGCAGCAGACCCAATATCGACCCAACAACTATGTACCGCAAAAACCAATGGGTCAGTGTCATGTATATACTTAGTTGCCCCTGAATCAGGTTAATCAGCCCATGTGGAATGCTCAACAACCTGCCGAGTAGGCTGACTTGAACCTAAAAATGGTAGAAATGCAAGGGTCAATGCTCCAGCTCATGCAACAGATGAAAACTTCGCTGGACACCTTGCAATCCGAACTTAGTACAAACAACCGGCAGCCCGAATCTCTACCATCACATTCTATACCAAATCCAAGGAATGTTCAGAACCAAGGCGCTGGGCCTCAAGGGTTTGGTAATGATGGGGAGTCGCATGCTCAAGCTCATGCTATCTATCAGGCTACCCCAGCCCCTCCCGGAGCTAACCAAGTTCCTACCATAATCAATCGGGAGCCTCCTGTTTTGCCTAACCCTCCCTAAGGCACTAACCAACAGCATTTTGCCACGGCAAACACCATCACCTTGAGGAGTGGTAGTAAACGCAAGGGACCTACCCAACCCCATGTCAACCCCATTAGGCCCTGTAGCAAGAATTCCAAACTCCCAACTAAGAATGTGATCAACAAAACATCAAGGTCTGATTCGGGAGTATGTTGTTGTTGTATGGGCAAACAGAAAAAGTCAGAGGAGAAATTGGAGGAAAGGATGTCCTTACTTCAGGCTTTCAAATTAACAATCATTTTACTCCTCGCAGCTATCGGATCAATCCCTGCCTATGCCATAGGTTTACTGAATGCCTATAAAGAAAGGCATAGAGTAAAATCTGAAATCAGTAGGAGAGTAGTTTTGTCCGATAACACAAGCACATTGATCATAAACAAGCTACCTCCTAAGAAGCAGGACCCGGGAGCCTCGCTGATTTCCTGCACAATAGGAAACGTTACTTCTGACCGGGCCCTCCTCGACTTAGGCACTTCCATTAATGTGATCCCCACCTCACTACACATGGAATTGGGTCTAGGCTACCCAAAACACACTGACATAACCTTGCAGTTAGCCGATAGATCCATTACAAAACCAAGGGGTATTTTGGAGGATGTTTTAGTCAAGGTTAATGATTTACATTACCTTGCTGATTTCATGGTCCTGGACATGGAAGCCCCAAAACAACTCAACCACACCCCGATTATTTTGGGAAGACCTTTCCTGGCTACTGCCAAGGCGAGGATTGATTGTGAATCGGGAAATATAGAAATGACCTCAGGCGATAAGACAAATTGATTCAATATTTTTGAGGTCTCAAAGAAGAATAAAACTAAGTGTGGTTCAATGGAGGAGCTTGGTAGAATAGAGGAAGTAATGGCTATACATACCTTAGACAACCTTTTAATGGCCAACTCAACCCAAACTTGGGAAGAAGATCACACAGTTGCTGAAATAATTGAGGACAAAGCAAAAATGTGACCAATTGTAGCAACACGGGATGAGGAAGATATACATGAAATCAAAAAATTGTTGAATGATTCACGTGATCAAGATAAAATCCAACAATATCCTTATCCTGAATGCTTAGAGTTTGAGGTCCAACTTGTGGGTGAGAATTCTGAGGATCAGGATGGTTGGTTTAAGAACATAGAGTGTGAGGATGAAATTGAACATTGGGGAAGAACTCTTCAAACATTAGGTATTCTAGGGTACCCACAAATCCCCAGCACATCACAAAACCCTCATCGTCCTTTTTACCCAACCACTGCATAAATTCTATACCCAACTACACTTCCTCTGCAATAAATCAACAAAACTCCTATTGGAGACCATTTGGGCTCTCCTTGCACCACCAGCTTACCACTTTCATTGTTCATCTCTTTGGTAAGCCCATTTTCACTCTCCGGGACTCATACTTGGGGGCCCGGAAACTGTGTTGTTGTGGCCTCAATGTTTAGTTATTGTTGATTGAGAACCTCGCCTAGCTAAAGGCACTAAACTTAGCACATGTAAATACTGTTCCAAGTTGACCAGTGTCTCACGGAAACCAGGTGCTATTCTTCCACTTCTACTCTCTTGCATGCTTTCATTTTTTTTCACAATGAGGACATTGCAAAAGCTAAGCATGGGGGGGTGGACATATTTTATAACCTTTTTGTCAGCTCTAACAGTAATTTCCTATTATTTGATTCTTGTTAAAAAAAAAATTTAGAATTAGGAGATGAGAACTTAGGCATTAGGAATTGTAAACTTTAGGAATTGATTCTTTGAGACCTGAATACTTAGACTCTTCAGGTCTTCGGACTTAAATAGCCCGGGTGTCCACTCGAATGTGGATTTAGTCTCGAGTCCTCGCCAATTAAAATTTATTTTAATTTGGTAAATAATTTGGGATGATAAGTATGCGACTTATCAACCTGCCCTCTGATTTGGGGGGACTTTAAGACTAAGCATCTACACACATTATTTTGCATTGACTCACTTTCCAACGATTTTTACGGAAATTGGGTAGCTAATGGATCGACTTGGGTGGTATGGCTGGCAAGTTGTTGGTGGTAACAGCTCATCGGCCGGTTGTCCAGAGCCTAGCCACAAGACCATTTTTGTTGTACTGCTTTTAGGTAAATCTTAGATCAGGGAAGCCACCTACTTAAAAAAAAAAAAAAAGAAAAAGAAAAAAAAATGGAGAAAAAAAAAATAAAACCACACTTCACCGAACGAGTATGGCTGGCATGTTGTCGGTGGTAACAACTCATCGGCTGGTTGTCCAGAACCCAGCTCACAAAATATGCATAATAATTCCCAAAACACTTAGGAAAGAAGTGGGGAAGTAAAATAAACCGGGGAGATATACACTGGATTCACCCTTGTGTTGACCCCATAAATAAGAAAATAGGGAGAAAACTACTGATTGTAAAGATAAACCTTTAGGCAAGGTCACCTAGGGTTGTAGAAACCCGAAGTCCGTTTTAACGGTCGTTTTGTGAGTCTATCACTTTTTCACAAAGATGCTTAACACTTAGAGTCCTTTTCGAGTCTTGGGCGGGTAGGGTAGCCGTAAAAAGTTATCCCGTAACTCTCAAACTCCAAAAGTACAAAAAAATTAGAAAAAAAAAATTATCTTCTCAAATAAGACGAGGGCTTGGACGGTCTGCATTCTGGTAGGCACCTGGGCACTGTTGAGTTATTGTAATTAGGTCTTGGGGATGAGGCTTTCTAAAGCAATCAATGGATTTTGCCTAAATACTCGAACCTTGATTCTACTGATATACATAGCATCTAGTTTAAATTTGCTAGGGACTAGCAAAAAGTAAGCATGGGGGTAAGATAAACACGTATAAATTTATCGTAAAATGCTTATTTGTGATAGTTCCTGGGCTTAGCATTGCATATCATAACATAAATATTGCATAGCATGCATCATTCTACATTTAAAGTAGTTGTTTATTTTAGGTTAATTAGGTCCTTTTTATGGTCAGGAGAAAAGAGGATTTATTTCAGGGCCTCGAATGGATGATCAAACCATACGGATCTGATCGGGACGACGATCTGAGACTAACGCCTCTAAAATCGTCCAGATCGGAGTTTCGTAGCATCACATTAAACCCGAGGAAGATCAATGGCCAGGGGGTAATGCAACATCCATATGGGTTTCGGATGGAAAATCCGACCGTACCGATGGATCTGGAGCGACGATCGCAGTTCGGCGTTGTGAGAATCACCTTGATCTAAGCACCGTAGCACCCTCTACAAGAAGAAGAAGATGGACGGCCCAGATGGCACCATGTGGCACCATCCAGACCGCCCAACATCGGCCAGTAGCACCGCCCAACTCCTTCTTCATCCACGCCCTTGAATCCTAGCCGTTGGATCAAGATCCAATGGCTGGGAAGCTTTGCACCAAACTCCTCCTCACGACACATCCACACACTTGGCGTAATGGTCCAGACTGCAGCTTTCAAGGGTGGGGCGCGGGTTTGAATCCTTGCAGCCCCCCCAATTTCCAATTTGGCCAGCCGCTTAGCAGCAGCTGCATAGCGCGCATTGCGCAGCAGCAGCATCGCGGTGTACGCACACGTGCATGCCAGCGCACGCTAGCGTGCGCGCGACACGGGTGTGCGAAGCGCCAGCAGAGCGCACGCCAATAGGGAGGCGTGCGGATCTTCAGCGACACACCTTTAGTGATGCTTGCAGCTGTCACTAATGGTCTGCGCACGCCAGCAAGAGGATTTGATAGGCGGATCTTCAGCGATGTTTATGGACGTCACTAAAGGCCCATGCGTGCCAGCAAGAACAATTGAAGGGCGGATCTTCAGCGACAGCTGCAGTGACGTTTGTGGACGTCAGTAAAGACCCAGATACGATTTTTGCCTCTTCTCCACCACTATAAAAGGACCTACACCCCCTCCCTTCCAAGCCATCTCTACCTACTCTACTCCCACTTACTCCTAAGCTCTAGCAAGCCTACCAACGCTCCATTAGAGCTTGTTCTCAAGCTCCCAAGGTGCCTATTAGTGTAGCAAACTTCTGCCCCACCAAATACTCCTCCAACATCCCATCTCTCTTCATAGGTCACCTTAGAGCCGTCCTCCCACCTCCATTCCGGTAGCAGATCAACTCCGTCTTCTCACCTCCATTCCGGAGCTACGCCGAAGCTTTCCTTAACTCGACGTCCTCTAGCATCTCACCTTCGTCGTCTCGCTCCTCACCTCCTTCGTCCGAGCTTCCGCCAGGCACCGTCGTCTCGTCGAATAGTCGATTCTGGAGATTTCCTCTCACCTCCTCTTTTTATGCTTTTGTAGTTCATTGTAACTGACATTGGCTTGATATATATATCATATTTGTTCCATTTCTATCTTGTGATTCATTCTACTTGTCTTTTATTTCAAAAATACAAAAAAATAACAAAACCCCAAAATACAAAAAAGAAACAAAAAAATGAATCGAACCGCGATTTTCAATAAAGTAAACGTTGCCTCCCTGCGTTTGACCTGGGACTCCCTTGGAGTTTCAGAATAAATTTTATCTGATCGATGTGTTTTGCAACTACGACGACAGGTTACTTGTAACATCGATCTCTAACACGCGAAACACGACCCGACCAGTTCGCATGAGATATTGGGTACCAAATAGGGCTTCTAATTGGGTTCACATTGGAGGAATTTCTCAGAGAATCTCCCTTTCAATTTTGAAGGGGATTCTCTGAGAGATCAGGGAGAAATCAACCTTTCAAGCTTGTCGGAGTAGGATTCCCTCTACTATAATGATATAGGGACCTAATTGCAAAGAACAAAGAAGAAGATTGGGGGTCAATTGTAAGGGTTTTGAAATCTAAGGGTAGAAATGTAATTGGGCTGGACCTATTTGCAAAGTAGGTCAAGATGAATTCCCCTTAGGCCTAAATTTTGGTACAAACCTAATTTGGACCTAAGGAATCCAATGGTGAGATTGGATTTTGTGTTTGACCACGTTTGACTGGGTAATTTATGTAAAAACCCAATTTAGGGCAAACATTTGTCTAAGACCTCATTTTTGGTCAAAATAGGTTCTGATGGATAAATTGAAGGTTCTAAACCCTAGAGAATATTTTTCTATAATTTTTAGAGGGTTTAGGTGAATTTTATTCTTACTAGAACCTTGTTAAATCAAGTGGGTCTGTTTTAGGGTTACAAGAAGTCATTTAATTCCTAGCATTCACACGAACCCTTTTCTGTTTGAACCAACCCACTTTTTATCTTGTTAAGACTATTTGACTTGTGTTTAGACCTTGAGAAAACCCATTGTTTCATTGCAATGGTAAAATACTATAGCTAGCAGCTCTTTCTCAGTAATTATGTAGTTACATTGAGCCTCGTCAAGTGTTTTGCTAGTGTAGTAGATGACCACGGGTTTCCTATCAATTTTCTACCCAAGTACCGCTCCTACAGTGAAATCGGATGCATCGCACATGATCTCAAAGGGTTGAGACCAATCAGGGACTGTAGGATCGAAGCTTGGGTAACTTGATCATGGAGGATTTCAAATGCTTGAGTGCATTCCTTGGAGATTTCGAAAGGAGCTTAGTTAGATAGTAGAGTGGTCAGGGGGCATGCGATCTTTGAGAAATCAGGAATGAATCGACGATAAAAATCGACGTGGCCCAGAAAAGTTTAGATGTCCTTGATCGAGCTCGGCATAGGGAGTTTGGAAATCAAGTTCACCTTGGCTCGATCGACCTGGATGCCCTTTTCTGATATGAGATGTCCCAGGACAATTCCTTCAGGCACCATGAAATGGATCTTTTTTCAGGAAAGAGCCAGATTCACATCAATGCACCGCTTGAGGATTTGGACCAAGTGTAGGAGGCAATCGTCAAATGATTCTCCGAATAATGAAAAGTCATCCATGAAGACTTCTAGATAATGACCTACCATATCTGAGAATATGGCAAGCATGCATCGTTGAAAAGTAGCAGGTGTATTGCAGAGACTGAACAACATTCTTCGAAATGCGTACGTCTCGAAGGGGTAGGTGAAAGTGATCTTTTCTTGGTCCTCAGGATGGATTGCAACCTGGTTATAACCAGAGTACCCATCCAAAAAGAAGAAGAGCCTATTTCCCACTAGTTTCTCGAGGATCTTATCAATAAACGGTAGTGGGAAATGATCTTTCTTTATGAAGGAATTGAGTCTTTTGTAATCAATGCAGACTCTCCATGAATTTGCCACACGGGTCGGTATGATTTCTCTGGTTTTAGTCGTGATCACAATGAGTCCTGCCTTTTTAGGCACAACCTGGATTGGACTCACCCACTGATTGTCGGAGATTGGGTAGATGATCCCTGCATCTAACCACTTGATGATCTCCTTTTTCACGACCTCTTGCAGATTAGGATTCAGACGTCTTTTCATTTCACGGGAAGGTTGTGTGCCCTCTTCAGTGTAGATACGGTGTGTGTAGTAAGAGGGGCTGATATTAGTCAAATCATCGAGAGTCCATCCAATGGCTCTACGATGTTGCTAGAGAACAGTAATCAGACGAGATTCCTAATCAGGTGTGAGTCTAGAGTTGATAATCACAAGATACGTCTGATTGGAACCCAAAAAGACATACTTAAGATGGTCGAGAAGAGGCTTGAGTTCTAGAACAGGGTTATCAGCAGCAGCGGGCGGTTCAGGGTGTGTGTCAGGAGCAAGGGAAGGAGTTATGGGTGTATCTAGGTTAGGTTCGGACTCCTCTGATTGCAGGTTTTGATCCTCTTGTGGTTGATCGGAAGTAGTTAGGTTGTCATCAATATACGGATCATCAACCACAGCCTTGATGTCACATATTTGTTCTATAACATTGCAATTAATCCCTTGTTGGGCCTTAAAGATGTCAATCTTTAGTGTTTGGTTCCCCAATTTCAGTTCAATTTGGCCCTCCTCACAATTTATATTGGCTCTAGCAGTGGCCAGAAAGGGTCTCCCTAGTATAATTGGTGTATCCCTTGGGTTTTCTGGAGCATCCATATCCAAGACTACAAAGTCCACTGAGAAATAGAAATCCTGCACCCTAACGATGACATCCTCAAGAACTCCTTTAGGTGACTTAATAGGTCGATCAGCCAACTGTAATGTCACCTTTGTAGGTTTAAGCTTAGATTCCTCAAGATGGGCAAGTGGGGATGTAGGTATTAGGTTTATGGAGGCTCCTAAATCTAATAAAGCTCTGTCAAATTGGGTATTACCAATGGTATAGGAAATCAGGGGAATACCTGGGTCTTTTGCCTTAGGTGGGAGTTTGCTCAAAATTATAGAGCTGGCTTGCTCTGACAGTATGATTGGACTCCCACTTTTGGTTCGAGACTTATGCTTAGGTGTACATACGTCTTTCAGAAATCGTGCGTAAGCTGGTATGTGGCGGATCACATCCACCAACGGGATGCTTATGTGGACCTGTTCAAAGAGCTTGACCAGATCCCCCTCAGGAGCCACGATTTTGGTTGTCCTCTTTCCCTTGGTCAAGGCCTCGGGAAATGGAACCTTGGATGGTTCCTTTAGAATAGGTCCAGGTTCTTGATTTGGGACAGGGGTGTCATGGATAACTATCCTAGGGCTTGGGTTACTACCAGGCTGAAAGTGGCTTGGATAAGGTGGGTCTTGTGTTGCTTTGCCACTACGGCTTGTAACAGAATTCAATCCTACTTGGTTTTGGTTTGGAGTTGGTAAAATGGGTGGCTGCTGCTGAAATCCCGCATACGATGTCGAAGCTTCCATCCTGACGAGTGATGGAATAGAAGGGCCTGATAAATCATGTGGGCTTGGCCCGGATTTGGGTTCATAATGCGCCTTTGGTTTGGTACATTATTCGGATTTGGCAGAGGTTGCTAAGGGAGTGTTCCAGGTTGGAGGGAATTCGCCATCTGGGCGAGTTGATTGCTAACCTCTGTGATCTCATCCTTATGCTGCTTTTGCATAGTCGCATTCATTCTCTGAATGTCTGCCAGAGTCTGAAGGATAAGAGTCTTTTGATCTATTTGGGTTGGCCCAGATTGATAGGTAGGGTTGGGTCGAGGCTGATGCGGCTGATATGGAGGAGGAGCTTGTGGACAGTGTTGATATGGTGGTCTTTGATTCTGATTATTTCCTACCCACAAGAAGTTGGGATGATCCCACCATCTAGGGTTATAGGTATTAGAGAATGGGTCATTCTAGATGGCTGACGGGCGTGGAAATCGCGTATTTTGAAATCGTTGGAAATCGTAGTATAGTTGCAAAAACCACTCGTCAAAGATATTTGTGATAACGAAACTCTCATAGATCTTTATTCTTTTTAGAACTTGAGTCCCGGTCGTTCGTCTCTGGGAGGCGTGAAAACGAATCGAGATTTGGATCGGCTTTTATAACCTAAATCTAACCTAAGCTACTATTTTTGTCTTTTTGTGTTTTTGATTTTTTTTTTTATTTTGAAAAGCGAATTGAAACCTAGATCTAGATAAACTAGCAAAAACCTAAGTGACTATGTGCATCTAAATGAGGCCATGGTGGTCGTGCATGGTGTGAACAAACCAAAGTGTCATATAAGCAAGCAAACATGAGGACAATCAATCACAAAAACATTATCTATGCAAAGAAATTTATCACACATCATCTACACTAGAAAGCATATAAATAGAAGAAAATCCCTCACGCCGGAAAGTTGACACTAGGGCCATCGGCCTTGTGTGAGGGTGTAGGCTAGACCTTGGGTATGCAAACCCGTCTACACACCTACCAAAAGAGATGGTCGGCCACAAGAGGCTATGGGTGAGCCTTCATGGCCGTCCAAAAAGAAGAAGATGGGGGCTAGTGCACCCAAGTGGAGAGAGGAGGGTGTTGCTCCCTTTCTCTACCAATGGTCGTCCTTGAAGCTTTGGAGAGAAGCTTCTCTAGCTAGCCGTCCATGGAGCCTTGGAGGAGGATGAGGAGGATGACCTTAAGGTTTTGGAGGGTGGAAGCAAGTTTAGAGTGGAGAGTATGGATGGGAGAGTGTATGGAGATTGTCTAATTTCGTAGCCCTCTCTTTGCCCTTTTGGAAGGCTCCATTTGGTTGCCACTTTTGGTGGCTCCAAAAATAGCAAATGCCATAATTTTTGGATCTAGGTTTGACACAAGTTTTTAGGGTTTCCAAGAGAGTGTGCATGGGTTTAGTGGGAGTAAAATGGGAAGGTGTGCGTGTGTGTGTTTTTCGTAGGGCTAGGTTGTGGGTTTTGGTAGGATTAGGCGCTAAATAGGTTGGGTCAATCTAGATTAAGTGGATGTGGACCTAATTAGGCTTAGGAAAGTCTAATTGGGTAGGAGTGAACCTAATTAGGTCTAAGTCAAGTCTAATTAGATGTGTGCATGTGATTAGGCTAGGGTAACCCTAATAGGTATGAGTTAATTAGATCCTGGGTGGATCTAATTGGGCTCGGGTGCACCCAATCAACTGTAGATGCACCCAATTAGGTATGGGATGGTTCAATTGGGTTAGGGATAGGACAAGTAGGGCTATGGATAGTGGAATAGGCTTAGGAGGTCTCTACTTAGGTTTCCTAGGGTGTCTGGTGGGGTTCGTAGGTCAAAATAGGCAAGCTAGGGCTTCCAACACCCAAAATCAGGAACCAGACAGCAGTATCAGACGTCCAGGATAGTGGTCAGACGTCTTATACTACAAAATTGGACGTCTGGACACTAAATTAGACGTCCAATTCTATGTCAGTATGAGTTTTAGCTTCCTGGATTGTTATTCTGCAGAAATCAGACGTCCAGCCAGATGTCTGGACGTCTTAAAAGGTGCTGGAGAGTGGGTTTTGTGTTTTCTAAGGTTGGTTTTGGTTCCTAAGTGTTTGGGAGAGGGATAGGAACATGGATAGTGCTATCCATGTTTGGGTTTTGAGGCTAAGGTGCCCTAATGGAGGTTGTTTTGGGTTTGGGAAGGCTGTCATAGGGTTTCTAAGGGTAGGGATAAGGCTATCCTCCTCACTCCTCTTATTTGGATCAGTCTTCTTCTTCCTTTATTGCTTTATTCCGCTATCTCCATCCTGGATCACTTTATTATCTGTAAATAGCAATAAAAACCAATAACTAGCAGGATATCTCATCTTATTCTAAATAGACTGATGCAATGCATGATATGCAAGATATGAGTGCAATATCCACAATTTTAGATAGGTTCAGACATTATTTAGGTTGATTAGGACCTATGATTGCTGTGCAATCAATGGCGTTGAGGTCCTTGTAGGTCAGAGGAACCTCAGGAAAGTCAGAGTATGAGGGTTCAAAGTTCCCCCAACTAGAGTAGGTTGGATCAGAGTTTCCTCCGGTCCTAGAGTCAGGCGGGGGTGGATACGGGTCCATCCCCTGAGAAGATCGTTGATAGATGTTATGCACAGCTTCCCTCCCAGAAGGCGACTGTGCAAATGGGTTTTGCGCAGAGGTGCTCACTGCAGATGGCGAGTCAGCTCATCCACCTTCTTCTCAGTGATAGCGACCTTGTCCAACCGAATGACCATCAATTCCAAGTCGACGGATGCAGACAGGCCCTGCGTCTCATGTGCCACCCTTGGATTCGTTGATGCGTGGGCATTTGTCCCGTTGAATAAGCCCATGGAGTCATTATTGATGGAGTGCTCGCACATATTCTTGAGAATCTCCCATACAGTATCCTTGTGTTGACCCATGATATTTCCTCCGCATGTTGCATTGACGAATAGGTGGATATCTTCACAGAGTCCTTGGTAAAAAGATTGGACTTGTTCCCATTTAGGAACTCCGTGATGGGGGCACTTTCGCATGAGATCCAGGAAATGGTCCCATGCTTCATGAAGTGGCTCTCCAGATTGCTGGGTGAAGTGTGTGATCTGGTGTTGTAAGGCATTCGTCCGACCAATTGGGAAGAACTTTTTCAGAAACTTGGATTGTAGTTCAACCCATGTGTTGATTGGACGCGTTTGAGTTTGATACCAGTGAGCTGCTTTGTCCATGAGGGAGAAGGAGAACATCTTCAATGGAAGAATATCCCGATTCTGGACATTTGACCCGAAGGTCTGGGCCAGATGTTTGAGTTGTTTGATGTGCTGGAAAGGATCCTCGGAATTAAGCCCATGAAACTTTGGAATAGCATGAATCATGTTGGGCTTGAGTTCAGAATCAGGACCTTCTGTAGAGATTTGGACTCGAGGTTCGATTGCCACCGCAGCAGGATTATAGTGATCTCGCATCATAGGACGTGCGGCGGGTTTACAAAGGCTTGAAATAAATCATTAAGACTCTAGAGTTGGTTCTCAAGGTTATTCTCTTCTTCTACTGGTTGTGCCATGATGATGGAAGAAGGAGAATTTGGTTTAGATGAATAAGAGGAGATGTCTATGTGGTGGGGTTGCTGCACAAACACGGACGTCAAGGCCTGGCCTCGGCGGGAGTGAATCACTAAAGGAGGCCTCAAGGATGGTCTTAAGGACCTCCTACCGAACATGCACTGATGGTTTGGACGAGAGTAGAATGTGATGGACCCAATCACGACACCTAAGAATTTGGATGACTATAGAGGTTCGGGGCAGATGATACCCCTTAGTTAGAAAGCCGTCCACCTGAGAAATACCTAGGCAGCTAGAGAGGGAGAGTCCCGCAAAGACCCCTACACGGTAGAGCGTCCCCACGAGTTACAGGGTTCCCCCACTCGACCTCTCTTGTCACTGATGTTCCAGGTAGACCAGAATGAGGACTTTGACTTCTTAAGTCTACCAGTTTTAGTTAAGAACAAGGGTGCTTAAAACTCCACTTGAACTTTAGATGTATTAAGTGCCAAAGTGACCTAATTTCAAGGTTGGTTGACCCAACAAGGGGGTCAACTTCACCTATTTGTCCTTTGAGAAGTTTTAGGTCCCTTCTTTTTAGGATTCAAGTGAGATTAAGAGCCTGAGTTTTTAGGGTTTTCTTGAATAGATCTCTTCAACCAAGGTTTAGGCACACCTCTTTTTGGAGAGTTGATTCTTGCTTATGAAGGTGTGTCTCTAAAACCATAAATTGAAATCCTTAGTTTGGCTCTAATCTTGGTCCAATTTAGTTTGCCAAAATATGGTATCTAGGGCTCAATTAAGAAGGTGGTAGCCCTAGTTACCTTAAGTGGGTGCACAAATCAATGTTGTTGTTGAAATCAAATCAGGCAACTTTGGTGAATTAGCTAGAGATGAAAAGCAGGTAGCCCTAATTGATTTTATCTTATTTTTTTCCTTTTTAGAATGAGGGGCATAAGAGAAAGAGATTAATTAGAAAGTACCTGCCCCGGGTGTGTTTGCTGTGCGACTGTCTTCTTTTGAATCTTCTTCCCCTGAAACAATCACAACACAAAGAGATATATCAAGTTAGTACCAAATCAACAATTGTAATTTGGATTTCTAAATCACCCGTTGCTCCCCGGCAACAGCGCCAAAATGTTTGGAGTGCTTGATCGAGTTTTAGAAAAGTCACGTTGTAGTACAGTCGAAAAAGCATTCAAAACAAATACAATTTATTACTCGAATTTGAAAGTTTGAGGTCGAACATAGGGAGCAAATTAGGGTTTAGAAATCAAGATCACAACTTGAGAATTTGAAGGAATATAATATGTAATAAAAATCAATGTTATAGTGCAAAAAGATAGGAATAAATGTAAGGCACTAAAGGAACCAATGTATGAATAAAGCATAAAATTGGACGTCTGATTTGTGAATCAGACGCCTTAAAATGTGGATGCTACAATGCTTGACTCTTCTTCTTCTCCTTCTTCATTTCTCAGTCTCTGGCGGCTGCTTTCAATCTTCTTCTTCTTTCTTTCTCTGATTCCTTGCCTTAGCCTTTCTCTTCCTCTGCCTTCTTCTCTGTCTCGGTTGCCTTTAGCTCCTTCTTCCTTCAGTTCCTTCCTTCTCTTTCTTTCTTTTTCTTTCTCTACCTTTTCTTCGGCTCCTTCTTCTGCCTTTGCCTTTTTCTTCTTCTCTCTGCTGCAGCCCTTCTCCTTCCTTAGCTTCTGACTTCAGCCTCCTCCTCCTTCCTTGGCTTTAGCCGTTAGCTTCCTCTTTGGCCTTGTCTTCTCCTTCCCCTGCAGAGCAAAACCTACCCCTACCCGCACGAGCTCTCTTCTCTCCTTTCTCTCTTAGGTTCGCTCTCCCAGAGCCACTTTCTCGAGTAATCGGGTTGGATACGCGCTCGAAACCAGGCCCACCGGTGTGCGGTGGTGGGAGAGGTGTGAGGTCAGGTCGGGTCACCAGGTCCATGAGGGGTGGTCGTGGACGAGGCGTTGGGTCGGGTGAGAGGGGACCTCACCCCGTGAGTTGGAGGCAACCAGCCCAATACAGAAAATCAATTTATGCGACTTTGGTGCTCTAGATGTTTTTGAGGTGGGACTATCTTTCTGCCTCTTTCACGCGTGCCTGCAGCAGAGGGGTGTCACTCAATTTAAGCTACGGGGATGGCTCTTGCCTTCAATTGGCCACCTGGAGAGGTTTGCAAGAGTACCCCGCGCGACCTGGACTGGATCTTGGAGCGGGCATGGACTGAAGAAGCTTGCAAACAAGCTTCTTGCTGTGCATTAATGGCGGCAAACCCCTGGACTTGAAATCACACAAATGGCCTCGCGGCCGCGTTAAAAAGCTTAGGGAGCTTCACCAAGGTGTAATGAACATGCAGAGGTGGTCGGCATGGCATGGGATCGCCTGTGGGTGCGTGCCTAGGGCACACTGCGGCCGTGTATGTGGGTGTGTTCGGGGGTGCTTGTGGGTGAGTGGCGGAGTGTTGTGAGTGGGGGGTTATGTTCAGTGAGTCATGGCGGAGTTTATGGACCGGTCGGTGAGGAGGGAAGTGGTCTGTGGTGGTGGAGCGGCCTCGCCGGAGTGGTGGCCGGAGGTAAAGGGGATGATGGTGGTGGAGTGCGGCAGTGGTCGTTCGAGACAAAAATAGAGTAGAGGGTGAGAGGACTTATCTGAGAGTGAAGAGACGAAGGGGGAGGCAGGGATGGCTGACAGCTCGTATCGTCGACGCCAGAGACGAAAGTGCTCAGTGAGAGAGGTCGGCGAGGATGAAGGGGAGGCAGGAGCGTCAGCGGGTGCGGTGCGATGTGGAAGAGCGAGAGGAAGAGGAAACTGCCACCGGTATTGTGGCTAGGCGACAAGGGAGAGTAGGGGAAGTCGTCGGAGCTTGATGAGCAGTTTGGCCAGAGGAGGAGAGATGAAATTGAGGGGTTTCTCCAGCTGAATTCAAGCTTCGCCGATGCGGAATGAGTTGGGGTTTCTTAAATAGGTCCTGGAGGTTGGGTTTGTGCTTGGAAGCCAAGCTTCCATGCATGGCAAGTTCGCCGGCAGAGGAAACTCGAGAGAGACCCAAATCTCTCATGCGTTCGCATGAGAGATTGGGTACCAAATAGGGCTTCTAATTGGGTTCACATTGGAGGAGATTTCTCAGAGAATCTCCCTTTCAATTTTGAAGGGGATTCTTTGAAAGATCAGGGAGAAATCACCCTTTCAAGCTCGTTGGAGTTGTATTCCCTCCGTTATAATGGCATAGGGACCTAATTGCAAAGAATGAAGAAGAAGATAGGGGGTCAATTGTAAGGGTTTTGAAATTTAGGGCTAGAAATGTAATTGGGCTAGACCTATTTGCAAAGTGGGTCAAGATGAATTCCCCTTAGGCCCAAATTTTGGTACAAACCTAATTTGGACCTAAGGAATCCAATGGTGAGATTGGATTTTGTGTTTGACCACGTTTGACTGGGTAATTTATGTAAAAACCCAATTTAAGGCAAACATTTGTCTAAGACCCCATTTTAGGTTAAAATAGGTTCTGATGGCCAAATTGAAGGTTCTAAATCCTAGAGAATATTTTTATATGATTTTTAGAGGGTTTAGGTAAATTTTATCCTGACCAGAACCTTGTTAAATCAAGTGGGTCTCTTTTAGGGTTACAAGAAGTCATTTAATTCCCATCATTCACACGAACCCTTTTCTGTTTGAACCAACCCACTTTTTATCTTGTTAAGACCATTTGAGCTGTGTTTAGCCCTTGAGAAAATCTGTTGTTTCACTACAATGGTAAAATTATAGTTTTACGCCTTGTTTCTTGCTTTTCTCTTAAAATGGTTATTCAGTGAATTAGGACCTTTAGTTGGTTATGTAGAAGCTTTTGTTTTCTTTTATGGGTCAAAATGAGCTAGTTAGGGTTCATGATAGTGTTCCCATCAACAACCAATTTTGGAGATTTCTTCTTACCCCTATCTCTTTTGTATTTCTTAGCATATTGTAATAAACATTTGCATGATATATCAGATTTGTTTCCATCTCCTTTGTGAGTTATCTTGCTTGCCTTTTCTTTACAAAAACATCAAAAAAATCACAAAACCATAAAACACCAAAAGGAAACAACACGAAATGCAGATTTCAACGAAAGTAAACATTGCCTCCCTGTGTTCGACTGGGGACTCCCTTGGAGTTTTAGTTAAAAATTTTATTTGATAACGTGTTTTGCAAACTACGATGACGGGTTCTTGAAACCTTGATTTTTCTTCGCCAAAATATGTTCATCAGGATCTACACCACTGTTGCTATTTGAGTAGCTACTTGGCCATGAAAGCAGCAGCTAGAAGTTGCTGCTACAGTTGCTATGATTTCCAGCAGCCAATGCTGTTGTGTTGAACAGGAGAGACTTAGGATCTAGAAAATCAAATCTAGATGCTAATCATCTCAGAAAAGCCAAGTAATCAACAAAACCCTTGAAATCAGAGGTTCAATCCTCAGAGAAAAGCTCAAGATTAGATCAATCAGAATAACAATTACTGCTACTGAATTGGTCTGGATCAAATCATCCAATTCAATGAAATTCAATCTTAATCCATGAAACACTTTCAGTGATCATCATTTAAAGCTCATTAAACCTCTGATATGCATGATTTTCCAGATGGATATTGTTTAGATCAAAAACCTATGTTGCCCTGATTCGGGCTTTTAATGTGATTTGATTTTTGAATAAATCATTTGATCTGCTTAAACACCATTGATTGGTGTTCAAGGTGATCTAGTGACTAATTCAGAATCATTTAGGTCCTTGTTTAACCTTAAATCAGTATTACTGATTATCCTTGGTCAAACTATCTAAAATAAGGCTTAAATTAAGTGCATGCTCATCCATAAATTAAAAACAAAATCCAAAACCTTGGATTCATTGCATTACACCTAATTTAGTGATTAAAACCTCAAATCACTCGATTAAACTCGAATAAACCTAAATTGACTCTAAATCGCAAGATTGGGCGTGAAACACAAATCTGAAAGAATCGAGCGAATTGGTCCAATTAAAACTAGATCAAGGGGTATTTGTGAATTTCTGAAATGAATGAGAGACCCCCCAGGTGGATTTTTGGTGCAAATTCAGATCTAGTAGTCAAGACTTCAGATCTGAATTTGACCTTAATGGAGGGGTGAACAATGAATAAAAGGCAAGGGAAAATCAGAAACAAATTGTGATGCATAGGGAAAGCTGTATGAGTTGAAATGGAGGTGGAAAAACACCTCTCTAATCTGAATTGATTAAAGAGGGCGAAATCGAGTCTAGGCTACTCTGCTCTTACCATACACTAAATCATTCATCAATCGATGAATTCAACTATTTGAGCTACTCCTAACTAATCTATTGTACTCTAATTACTAATCTAATCTCATCTAGAAAGCTGGAAATCCTATCTAACAAGAGGAATGGGGTTGCTTGGATCCAAAGTAGAGGCTAAAGAGGAAGACATGAGGGAGGTCTCCAGTGAGTGAAGAGGCCACAAGTGGAGCTTTAGGGTTGTCCTCAGGCGTACGTCATCCTTAGCGGCGAGGATGAATTGGAGGTGAAGAACTACGCCCTTGTCACAGGCGTGACGAGTAAAGAGGTTAGGAGTTGTTGGAGAGGGAGGAAAGGATCGGCTTAAGGAAATAAGAGGGGAGTCGATTGTGCATGTAAGGAGCTCTAGAGCTGCTTAAGTAGCCAAGGAGTGAATCAAAACACCGCAGGGGTAGGGTTAGGCAGTTAGGTTTTGGGCAGTGGAGATGGAGAGAGAAGAACTCATGTGCATCCAAATCAAATCATGGCCGTTGGATTAGATCTGGCATAGGTTGTGATCACATGCGCGAAGTCGTGTGATGGTTTGATTAGGAATGACCCTTGGATCAAGAGATCATAGGATCAACGACCTAGATTGGCCATGCTCTTGTGAGTAAATAGCTCAACTGCACCTGCAAATATGTTGGTGGTTTTGTGAAGAGGCCCTCAAGGTCGAAGGGGTAGAACGTTTGTAGCAAGACCCATTAGTGGTGAAGATTAATACGACGCGCTCCCTGGACTATGCAAAGAAGTCCCCAGCAGCTTTCAATGAAGTCCTTGAGAAGTTTTATTATGAATAAAATGTTATGCCCTGAGGACCTATATGTAAAACTCTAAATACAAGGTCCTAGTGATGTCCAAATGCAACCAAGTTTTTATCAAGGCTTAATTGAACATTTAAGAAGTTGATTTCACTTTCAATTTGATCTTTTGAACCCAAAAATGTGTTCAATTTGCAAATGGATCATCAATTTACATTTTTGAATAGAATATCTCAATTTATGACCTAATTTTATATTTTTAACACAAATTTGATGTTTTAGGTCATTTCTGTTATTTCCTACACTTAACCTATTTCATGTGTTAATTATGTAGTGTTTAACCTAGTTTCTAGCTTAACTTGGGCATTTTAGCTATGATGAGCCACACCTCATCACACCGTTATCAGTAACCTTGTCGTTATTGAAAGTTCCAAAGGTAAAGACCTTCATTATAAAGTGAAATGATTAATTCTCTTATAATTTGGTGACATGCGTAGGAAATAAGATATGAGGTGCAAGAAATGAAGAGTTTCAATGCATAAGTTGAATCTCCTACGTCGAGCATTAAATGCACGACACAATTGGCGAGATTCGAATCATTGAAGTGGCATGAATGGAATCATAGCCATGGCTATAAATAGAGAGTGGCAGGTGCAAGTTAATGCAAACCTACCCTCATGCCACTAGTTGAGAAAGCTCCTATCAGCTAAGACAAGTCTGCAAAGGGTGTGGCATTGACAATCAATCATCTTATTCAAAGAGAAGAGATTTCGAGTCTCTTAAGAAAATGTGAGTTAGCCTCTTCTCAGTTGGCTTTGTCTCCCGAAACTCTTGCTTTATATGTGTTTAGCTTCAACTTCTGCAGTAAATCTAGCATTATGGAGTTTTTAGAAGATCACGACATATTGTTGGCTATATTCTAGCATGCTGGGAGAGATACCCAAGTATCTTCACCTGAGGAGGGAAACTTCTTCATAGTATGCAAATGCAATTGAGCATGGGCTTAGTGTACCACTTAACCCTTTATTGTATCTTTTCTCTCATACTACAACTTAGCACCATCCCTACTAAGTTTAAATTGTTGGCTGGTGTTGAACACTTTTATTGCATTATGTTTCCATCTGGAGATTCGACCCTGCTTGGGGTTATTCTGTGTAATTTTTGGGCTAATTCTCCTTAAAGTGAAGAAGGGGAGACCTCAGTCCGAGATATACACTTTACACAGTCGTCGGACTAGGTATAGGATAACTGATCTGTCGAATAGTTTGAAAGGTCAAGACCATCTTTTATTTTTCATTGACAATGGGGATCAAGTGGAATTCCCAACATCCTGATAAGGTTCTCCTGAAAAGGACTTGCCACCTACGTCCCATCAGCTTGATTTGGCAGCCTAGGCAGACACAAAGAAAATAATTAATTTTTGGGTGATCTCCAAAGTAGGTTTTTTGCAACCAGCTATTTGGAAGGTGTTGTCATGGGTAGCAGACTTGTATCCTACGCCAAGTAAGTTGGGGCATGTTGAGTGCGTGAAATAGCATTTTAATTAGGAAAACATCGTAGTATAGTGAGAAATATGACTCAAGCAAAAAATTAATAACGAGATGGCGAGTGTCCCGGTCAATCTCAAGGAGGCATAAGATGGAGAAATTGATTTTGGTTTTATTCTCTCTCTAATTCTCTCTCTAGTTGCTCAGAATTGCAGTCTGATTTCAATTATGCGTAGTGGTGTTATTTATATGGAGTACGTGCGCATGAGTTAGGAAAATGACAAACATGAATGTATGCGTTTTAGTGCAACTACTTCTACCAATCTCAAATTTCCAATTGTGTTCCTGTTTAGCAAAAAGTAATTTATATTTTTCGAAACCACCATTTTACTTGCATACACAAAGAGACTATGGTTCATCTCAAGATGATAATTTTATTTCATGGAGTCAAATCATTACAATCGATTCTAGAGGAATGCTTTGCAAGGGAATGAAAAGAACTAATTCTATGCTAACAGAAAAGATATGCATGCATGGATCTTAGAAAGATTATGCGTGCATTCTCAGAGAGAGTAATACTACTACTTAGCAAGATAATAATGTGAAAATTAAAATATGATGAATAACTAAGCTATAAGAAATCAGGGCACCGGAGGTGGTCTTCGGTGGCTGTGTGGCTGGAGGTGGTAGGAGGGAAGAAAGGGATGGCCAATGGTGGGTAGGCCGGCCTCTTGAGAGGTGGAGGAGGTGGTGCTCTCTTAGATGTGGAGGATGAAGATGGTGGAGGCGCTTGTGAGTGATGGTGCAAGTGGCGTAAATATGGGGTCTAAAAGATGGGGTTTTCGCCATCCAAGGGAGCCCTTAAATAGGCTAAGGGGGACAGCCAAGGGCTCTTAAGAGAAGTCTCTATACTTCTCTAGAGCGGTCGTCCACTTTGCTAAAAATGGGTCTTCTTAGATCCACTTTTTGTGGATCTAAGAATGACCATGTGTGGCTATTCTAGATTCTTCTCTAGAATTGGCGAGTGGGTGTGGGTGTATATGTGTGTGTGTGTGTGAGTGTGTGGTGGTGTGTGCACTAATAGGTGGTCAAGTGGACCACTTGGTCCACTTCTAATTTGGTCCTAGGTGAGTCCTAGTAAGGTGTCTAAAAATAGGCTTAGGTGTAGCCTATTACTAAAGGGTTGGCCCAATTAAACTTAACTTGGTTTAATTAGGTGAACATGTTTACAATTAGGAGAGAGAATTCCCAATTAGATTAGGCTTGAGTCAATTGGACTCTCACTGAGTCTAATTAGACTTGTGTTTGTTGAGATTTGAGCTCAATTGGACTCTGAGTCCAATTGACTAAGTGTAATGCAATTGACTTAGATCCAAGTCAATTGGGTTTAGAGAGAACTTATCTAGGTCCTTAGAAGGGTCCTAGGGTGGTGTACTAGGCTTAGGGTACCTTAAATTAGGTTTCCTAAGGTGTAGGATTGGGTATATAAGCCTTAGGAATCAATATGTAGGCTTGATTCTCAAAACAACAAAAGGAGAGGGGTACGAGACGTTTGATCTTAAGATCAGACGACTTATACTTCAAAACTAGAAGTCTAAGTCTTAGTCTGGATGTCCAATACTAAATCAATATGGATGTTAGATTTTGTCTTGGGTTTCTACGAAAATTGGACGTCTGGCACATTGTCTGGACGTCCAATTTTGCATCAGTTTGGGTTTCAAGTCCTACAAGTGGAATCTATGGAGCTTGGATGTCCACCATCCTACCTGGACATCTAGAGGTAGGCTGGAATGTGGGTTTTGAGGTGTTTTAGGCTAAGGTGACCTAATAGGAAGGGTGGCTAAGGTTTGGAAAGATGTTTAAGGCTATCCTAAGGCTAGGGATAGGTGTAGGGATGTCCTTTGTTCTTCATAATTCAATCTAAGCATTAAAATCCCACAAGTAATGTTGTACACCTCTTCCCTACATTATGTCTTAACTTGTGTGCAGCTTTATTCCATGGCTTTTGCTCCAGCTCTAGCTCCTATCCTACTTTAGATTCAACTTCAGGCCATCTCCTAAGCTTCTTATTACCTATAAACCAAATAATACACTAATCAATACATTATTATGGAATTATTTCATTACTATTTAAATAAAGCAAGAAAGATGCAAGGTATGCTATTAATGCATGAATTATGCTACAATTATGCTAAGTTCTAACTTAATTCACGTCATTTAAATCATATGATTGCTATGCAATCAGGGCACATAAAAGGTTAGCCCTATTGCTTAGATGTGGAGGGATTGGTAAACTATTTTTGTTACTGCTTGCAGTTTTCAAGAAATTCTCGAAGCTAAACTTGCCAAAGAAACATAGGCAAGCGTCGGTTAGGTTGTCTGGAGAGGCTACGTAGCCGGAAAAGGAGAAGAGGAAGGGGGAGGTACCTAAAGAAGTGTTAGCCTGCAAAGAGAAACTTCCCTGACAACACTCCTATGAGGGGAGGGGAATTGCTTCCCATAGGAGGGAAGAGGCCGAAAAATGCAAGGAACTACTGGGGGTTCCCATTATGAAGCGACTAATCCCCTCAAGTGCCCCAAAAAGTCGAAAGCTAAGAGGCCTCCTCATGTAAAGAAGGCAAAAAATGTAATTTCTTTTGGGAGCATAAGAAGGCACTCTCGAAGTGCAATGGGGACTCCCGAGCTATAGGTGCTAGATATTGAAAATACACTAGGGTGTGAATAGTGTAATTGAAAAATAATAGATAAATAAAATGCAATCACATAAATTAAACACTACTTTTAGGTGGAAACCCAAACCGGGAGAAAACTACCACCTAAGTCAACTTGACTTAGGATTTACTAATCACTAGGTGATTAAATCACTAACCACCATTTCAAATCGAGACTGGTATACCTCAATTACAAAGCCTACCTCCTATCCCTAAACAGAGGTTTCTCCCTTCACAAGGAAGAGATGGGGATCTGATAACCCGAACACTCAAGTACAAGAAAATGAAAATAAAGCAGAATTTAAGCACAATCTATAGAGCACCCCAACAAAGATCTTAAGGTTATATAGCTACTATAGGCAATAAAGAAACTTCCTGAGATGGTTGCTAGTAGCAGAGTAGTGAGGGAGACAATACCTAAAGGAATTGAAAGCACAACAATAGGGCAAGTTGAATGTGGAGTAATGGAAGGTATAGAACTTGAAGGTATGTCCAATGGGTGTATTTGCCTCATTGGAGGTTAAGGGCTACTTATAGACCTCAAGAGAACCTTTAAGAAGGCTTGGGAGCCTTCTCCTAGTAGATGGAGACAAATCTCCAAAGATTTGGTCGAAATCCAAATCAGATTAAGCAATAATTAAGTCTGACAGTAGAATCAGACAATTGAAAAATATGTCAGACATTTGATCTAGGGTTTCTGGACGTCTGGAAACAAGGTTAGTGTTCCTAGAACTAATTAGATCTAAACAGTGTACTTGTCACAATATATTAGATGTCTGGATACTAAGTATAAGACATCTAGGACAATATTTGGACATCTGAAAATGGCAGGGTTGGTTCCTGGAAATGATTAAATCCAAACAAGGGTCTTGTGTTTAGAGATCTGACATATGTAGGCCGTCTGATACTATTATTGGATGTCTGATAATAATAAAGACTAATGTGTTATGATTTCTACAAAATCTTAAAATTGAGATTTTCTTTGACAAATCAATCTTTAAGTTAGATTAACCTTAACATTCCATTATTGGACATTTAGAAGGTCGTCTATGTCATGCTCCGAAAACCCAGGCCCTAACAAGGGTCAAAGTTCTAGGGAATGGTAATAGAGGAGGTGCTGGTTTATTTAATTCACGTTGTACCAAACTAAGTCAAGCTATTAAAGAGTTCCATTTAATAAGAAAATGGAAGAAAATATCAGGAGAATAGCACATAAATGAAAATATAAAGTACAAACTAAACATGTACTAAGATGGAAAATAAAACAGAAATCCATTGTAAAACCAAAGCATAAAAGTTACCTCCAAAAATCCTGGTGAAAACCCATGCAGCCACAAATCTCGTGCGTTGATGTCGCACGACAGAAACAATCTAAAATTAGGTCACAAAGTAGGGATAAGCTAATTGGATCAGTAGGGAACAAAGATATACTATATCACAATAAAAAACACAGCGTAGTGTACAATTTCGCTAACCGGCTAGATCCTTAGCCCAACTCAACAACCTAGGTTTCGACTCCTAAACCCGGTCAAAGCTTACCAATCACCGTGGTCTAAACCAAATAACTGTGTTGTCCCTTTTTCCTATTATTTAACATTATGAAATTTGTTTCCTCACTCACCTTAATGATTAGATTCTAGAAATCATCCCTTTCTACCAGAGGAGATTGAGATGCATTCTTTCCTTGAATTTCCATCCTTTCCTAGCCAGGGGAGAGGCTAGCAAGTCTGCTGATCCTCAAAAAGGCATGCCCGTTCTCGACGTATCGAAAACATTATTGACCTCAGTTGAAGAGTCAGTCAGGTCTCTTGGGAGCTACCTAGGCCTACACCTTGCGATCACAAAGAGTAAGTTTGGTTTGTGTCCAACAAGGACCAATCATAGATAAAACCAGATCATCAGAGCAGGATTAGCCAGAATTGTAGAGCTACACTAATGCTCTCGCTAGGAGCAACTCCTCATAGGAGCGTACTCCTCGGGTGTGCTTTCTCAATCCATCGTCGGATGAGATCTCAACCAATCCATCACGGTACCCAAGCGAATTCCGTACATATGGGCACCAAGTGAGCCCTAGCTATGAGTACCAAGTACCCCAGCATCCCCCGCATGCCCATGCGGATGCCTAACGAGCCTAGAGCCACAAGGACCTCCGCATCGAGTCGAATTTGGGTACATCCAAGTACCATATACTGATGGCAGCCCAAGGCCATCACCATACTTGGGAGTCCTTCAAGTTCCGAGGTAAAATTTCCTTGGTAGCGTCTATCTACCACAACAGCTAGTGTCCTCTACCCAAGCAGTGAATCCATGGTTGACTAAGTCCAATGGTGTAGCCTTATGAGCTCACCTAGTCGACCTACTATCATTTAATTTCATTAGGTTTCGTGTCCAGAACAAAGCCCTAGATGCCTAGTGAATTAGTTGGGGTCTTTCTTAAGACCTTAGGATCTAGGCATTCCATTTATTAGACTCTGGCCGAGTCACAAATATCATCATGTGAGGTTCAAGTGATTACTTAGCCGATTTAGATGGCTTAGAATCCATTTAGAGAGCTTCAAGCTCAAAGTAAACACACACACATGCATATTTTCTATCTAGGGTTTAACTACAGTTTCACCATTTCCCCTACCTATCGGGGCACCTACTAGACCCCCAATTAGGTTCCATCATTCTTTGGGATTCTTAGTGTCAAAAACCCACATTTAAGGCCAATTAGTAACTCCAACAAACTACCTAAGTTAGGGACCTGTTACCTAACGTTAGCAAACCCTCCACAGCCACCTATCGTTAGGTAAACCTAACCTAACGTTAAGTCAAGCTGTAGGACAAGTTCAGAATTGCAAAACCTGCCATGCGTGTTCAAAACCTAGGTTTTGCGCCTCCTAACCACCTGCAAACTTGACCACCAATACACAAGCATACCAGATATATTTTGAACCCAAGAGACCCCTAATACCAATATTTTGGATTCGATCCTTTACTTAACCAGATTCAATTAACTTTTAATCCTCTTTTTAGAGTTCAAGCAGGGTGGAACAGGTACATTAATACTGGTTCTAATCCTAGGTACTGGTGTTGGGTACCCACTGTCTCAACTAGGCCATGTGTGCTAGTATTGGTATTAAGTCGAAGTACCAATGTTGGGCACCCATAGCACAATGCCACAATACTAGCCAATACTGGTGTTGGGCACGAATACCGGTACTAGGCACCATTCATACCTTTCCAAGTAATCCAGCCAGTATCGATATTGGGCACCTACCACCATAGCTACTGAACTCATCTAGTATCGGTACGGGTCACCAATACTGGTACAAGGTGCCTTTAGTACCAGACTTAAGTAGATTTATAGGTCATGCTGAGCCAACTAGTACCGATACTAGTCACCAGTACCGGTACGAGGTGTCTTCACCATCCAGTTCCCAACTTTAAACCTTCCATTTGATTACCCATGTTTATCACTTAACACCACCCATTTAGGACACCATTCTAAGCATTTACAAGGATGGAAATAACACAAGTAACTAGAGAAATCAAGGGAAACTCTTCCGTTTGTTTACCCACATTCACCACCAAATTACACAAATAACAAAGTGGGTACACCTCACTGCACGAGTGTAAAGGTAATGATCTATGTAAAAACCCATAATAGTAACCAATTACTTGATCTAGCCCTCTTCCCCCTTTTTATTTAAAACCTTTATGCCCAAAACACCCTCAAAATCCTCAAGATCACGGTATGGAAAGGGGTTTGCTCTCATGTAACCCAACACCACACAAACATAGATTGATTCCACATCCTCTAATTTCTCGATGCCTACAAGGCCATAAATTATTCCACAACATGAGGCGGGAGGAATAGGAAGATGATTGAACACCAATGTGCAAGATATATAAGGACAAGGAGATCCTCATTACAAATACCACCTAAGGTGACTCTAATCATTCCACTACAGCATAATATTCATATTCATATGCTATTTAACTTTCTATACCAAGAGATAGTTTAACAAATAACAGAATGAAGATTCAGTATAGAGAATAGTATGTGAAAGAAAACAAATGCTACCAAAAGGCTCAAGCTAGACCCAGTCCACATTTGCAATTGAATGGGCTAAAGTAAGGAGCCACAGTAAAACCAATAGAAGCTACATAGTGCCTCTCACTTATGTTCCACCCACCAGTGTAGTACCCTACATGCTCTTGACTGACTACTAAACCGAGTCAAAATATGTAGGATGGGAAGAAATTGCATTTAGCCTTTTTTTTGTGAAAGGTTATATTTACTTTAATCTATACACTTACTAACATACAATAGAAAATCCTCCCGATAGTTTTCTGAAAAGAAAGCTACAATAGCAACATCTAAAAATTATGAAACCCTGATGATGATAACATCATCATCAGCCATATCTAGCTTTAATTAGTCATAACCAACAGATAAATGCTCCTACATAACCGCCAAAGAGCCATAACTCACTGCATATTCATTCTGAAAGAAATGCATTAAAATAGGGGTAAAACTACAGTTTTAATAGAATATCTTAAGTGCAGAACAATCATGGGATTTTTCAAGGGTTAATTAAAGGTCAAATGTTCATAAATGTCTAATAAGAGGGTTCGTGCAGAAAGAAATAGGTTTTCGCGTATTTCGAGAATTAATGGACATCTAAAACCCTAATTTAAGACCCGCTTAATTAACTGAGGTTCTGGTTAGGATAAAATTCACCTAAACCTTCTAAAAATCATAGAAAAATATTCTATAAGGTTTGGTACTGTTAATGGACCATTGAAACCCATTTTGACCTAAAATAGAGTCTCAGACAGGAAGTTGCCTTAATTTAAGTTTTTACATAAGTTACCCAGGCAAACTTAGTCAAAACCAAAATCCAACTTCACCATCAGATTCCCTGGGTCCAAATTACGTTTGTAGCAGAATTTGGGCCTAATCAGAGATCATATTGACCTAGTTTGCATTTTGGTCTAGTATGACTCTTTTTCTTACTTAAACCCCTAGCATTCAAAATATATTGCAAATACCCCCTTAACTTCATCATCTTCTTCACGAACCGGTCCCCGCTGCCTCCATATTTGTAGAACTTCTAAACCATTAGCAACCAACCTTCAATCAGGGATTACTCCCTGATTTCGTGGCCAAACCCTTCCAAAATTGGAAGGGAGATTCATGAAGAGATGCCCTTCAATCTAAACCCGATGTTGCCTTATAATTCTTGCCCTAGGGTTCATGTGAACTCTTGGAAGTTTCCAAGTCCTACTCCATGATTTCTGAGCTTTCAAGCTTGGTTTCCAAGCTTGAAGCTCGACTCTAGGCCTATAAAAGATCCCCATCGACTGCCTTACCTTAGCTTGTTTTTGGCCGGGATAGCTCCTTCTTCCCTCCTCTCCAACCGAATACTACACGAACTCCAGCGACCTCCTACGACCACCTTCTTCGTTCACCCTCATAGACTATAGCAGGTGGATTCTTCTTCCTCTTATTCTTCCGCACGTCGCAATACCAGCGACCGTTGCCTATGCCCCCTCGTCATCGCCGCTTCTCCCACTGGAGATTTAGTCTTCTTTGAGTCCGGTGTACCTTCGGCAAGGAAATTCTCCCCTTTCATCTGTTAGATTTAGGTTAGTTAGGTTCCCTTAGATCCTTAGGTTAATTCCCTCTATTTAAAACCCAACAATCAACCCTTGACGCCACCGCCCGCCACCTTCGTCTCCACCTCCAGCCATACCTCTGGCGAGGTCCATCTCACACCACACACTTCCAAACACCTCACCACCTACTCCACAACCTCTGCCACACCACCATGAACAAAATCCCTAACCTATTCCACCCTATCGGCCACCCAAACTCTCCATTGAATAAAGCCACCTTTGCACTCCATCTCCAATTCCGTCAGACCACCTCATGCCCTAATTCTTCATGCAACCACCGCCACTGCACTCCACACCTGCCGGTGATGCTCATGACCTATTTTAATGTGGCTGAGAGGCTATGTTGATGATTTCAGGTCTTCGCTGGCTTGCCATTGCCGCCCTCGAATTCTCCAACCATGCATTGAGCTCTTTGGCCATTTATGCTTCAAGTCTTGGTCCCAGGTGACGTGGATACACTCCAAGACCCTTCCCAGGTCCTCAATTAGAGGCCTCGCCCATGACTTCAATGTCAATTGGAGAAGGCATTATAGCTGCACGCATGCGAGAAGGGGGACTAATTTAGTCCCACATCGTGGGATTCAAACACAACCGCAGTGCTTATTATGTTTTTGTGCACTGGCTTATTCGCTCAGTAACACGAGGGGTTGGGTCCCTCCTACCCTTCTCACCGGAACCCACCTAAGCCTTCACTCCTCACTCATCAGCCATTGCTGGTGAGCTTGGACTAGATATTGCTTTGACCCGATTACCTGGTTACGACCTGAATATCTGAGAGAGGAAGAGGTAGGAAAGAGAAAGAGAGAGCAGGGGAGGGAGGGTTTTGCTCCTGCAGGTATTGCATGACACTAAGTCACTAAGATGAGTGTGTTCCCCTTGTGCGTGAGAGAGGAAGAAGCTTTGTAGAAGAAGGAAGGATGATGAAGAAGAAAGGCTGAAGAAGAGGAAAAAGCATTGTAGCAGGGTGACGTTTAAGTCATCTGATTTGAGAAGCTGATGTTTGATAAGGTAGTGAGGCTTGATACTGAGGAAGTATTTGTTGGCGTGGAAATTGGTTTAAGTGGTTCAAGCCACTGTTCATTTATTTGATATATTTGAGTAATTGATATATATGTGCTTAGACTAATAATTGGTAATCTAAATCACCATTATTTTGTTAGGTTTCTTTTTGCTTTATCAAACTCTTGAAATACCCATGTTTGCGATTGAACATCAATTTGAGTAGTTGTTATTCATTGAAATATCTTTATTATGCTTAAATTATGGTGCTCATTTATGTATTCATTTCGATTAGCACGTGAATTGCAATACTTGCTCACTGTGTTTGACCTCGGACTTCATTTTAGATATTCGAGTTATTAATTGTATTTGTTGATAGAGCTATTTAGGAGATTTTACTACAACGAAGCATATTTAAACTCTCCCTCAAAAGCTCGTTCAACATTTTGGCGCCGTTGCTAGGGAGCAATGCACAATTCACCACTATTCTTTGTTTTATTTGATTATATTTGAGCACCAACTTGCCCTATCTGTTTTCTTGTGATTTTGCGAGGTACATCACGAGGCAATCTTCTGGGCAAAACAACCACTCCTAGGGCAGGTAATCTCTCTTCTTCCCTAATCTCCTAATCCTTGGAAGAGAGAAAAGGAAACAAATCAATTAGGAACTACCTACCTTATTTTTCTTAGTAAATCATCATTTAAAAGGAAAGTTTTCCTAATTTGTAAAAAAATTCACAACTGATTGAAGAATGAGGTGATTCTGATTAGAAATCCCTACCTTAATTTCCTATACCTATTAGGGACTACACTTAATTTTTAATCACCTTGGGCTAACACACTTCTTGCTTGAAGCCCAAGGTGTACATCTTGAGATTTAATTGGACTTGAAATAGAGTCAATTATGGTTTCTACATTAGGATTTTGGAGTGCTAGTTTACACTTGCTTGCATAAAAGGAAACATACCTTCCCGCATTTGTGTGCCACCCAAGCCCTTGTTTGAAAAAAGCTAATCAAGAAGAACCCTAAAATTAGTCTCTAAGATTCACTTGAACCTTAAAAATCTTGGACCTAATAACTTGAGAGTCAATTTTGGGTGATTTCTGGATCTTGACCTTGATCTCATTCTTCATCTTTTAGGACAGGTCAGGTGAAGTTGGTCTACTTTGTGGGCCAACCAACCTCCAAATTAGGTCACAAGTCAAATCAACTTCTAATCAAGTGAAATCCAAGGCACAAATTAGGAATAAAATTGGTAGACTTAAGGTCTCAATTCGTACATTCCGGTCTATTTGGAATTGCAGTGACAAGGAAGGTCGGGTGGGGGAAACCCTGTAACCTGTGGGGATGCTTTACTGTGTAGGGGTCTTTGTAGGGCTCTCCCTTCTTAGCTGCTCAAGGAATTCTCGGGTATGCGAATTTCTGATTTAGAGGTATCATCCGCCTCGAAACAGCCTTAGTCATCCAAAAATCTTTGGGTGCCTTGATTGGGTCCATTTCATATTCAGTCCCTCATCTTTTCCCTAGAGTACACACACAGGAAAGTCCTTAGGTTTTTAACCTAAGGGGCCTCATTAGATCTTCTTGGGAATTCCTTTCAGATCTAATCAGTTCCAATCTGAACCTGAGTTTGATTCTATATCTTGTTTCCACCACCTGATTTGAAAATGCAATCTGACATGTTAGAAAAAGTGATTAGAAAACCTGTGTCCCAAATGGCTATCAAGGATAAGATGATTGAGGCAGCCTATAGACACCATGAAGAATATTATGAAGCCTTGATAGGGACATTAAGGATAAATTTGTAAAAACATCAAACCACATTCTGAACCGTTTCAAAATAGTATGGACACAAATGAAACACGGTTCAACCTGAGATGATCTCTTAGCAGAATATATTGAATTAATGAAATTACATAGCAACGGGTGTCTGCAATGTTGGTCAAATCCTTCACTTTTGGAAAAACACCAAGATCTCATAGAAAGGTGGGGAAAATTGTTGAATAAGTTATATAAAACCATTGATCAAAAATACTTGTCAGAAGTTAATAAGACATCTTGGAGTAATTATAGTGATCAACATAATTTCCCAAATCCTGGGTTCAAGAATCAAGGTTGTTGTGGACCCCCAACCCAAATGGAATTTGATTCAAATTATGTATAGATTGATACGCCTGATTTTGAGATGGGTTGGGAGGACCCAATTGCAGGTGATCACGATTTTGAACTAGCCCTAGGAAACCAGGAAGCAGGTCCATCGAGCTTAGATTTCCCTGACACCTGTGATGATGAGCTTAAAATAGAACTTCTCGAGAGTGTAAATTCTGAGCCTTATCCTGTTAAGGTGATTCTCGAGAATGGTTATGACATCCTAATAGAGCCTAGCCTAGATTCTAGTGATCCAATCCTTACCCTTAACCTAGAATCTGGATTAAAAGCCTATTTTGGATAATCATGAGGCCCAAAGTGATGAGAGTCAAATTTTGAATTTGAATTATGATTCAGGGCCTATATTTGATGAATACACCTCTCCAACCTCCTCTGAGACACAAATTGATTTCTCTGAAGTCACATCGATTTATGATATAGAAATCGAGGAGTTGGAAGAGTTGGGAATCGATTAGGTCTACCCTAGGCGCTAAGAACCTAAGCCCATGCCTAATAAGGACACCTTTTTAAGCTTGGAATATAAAATTAGGTTAGATCCAAGTCGAGTTGCTGATTCTACACCTCTTGATTTTCTCTGTGGTGGATCTTCCGATTTGGAATTAGGTTCAGAACATGATCTTCACAAATTCTCCGATGATTGAATCCTACTATGATTTTGGAGAACCTTTATTTCCTAGTGACTTCGAACCAATCTACGACCTCAGCATCCATGACTCGATCTTCGACTCTAACTCTGAGGTCCCTAATCCCAAGATCATTGATTCAAAAGCAGGTTCCATTGAGATGGAATTATTCCTTTTTAATCTTGAAGAATCAGAAATAAGTGCCGAGAGTGTCTGCAATCCAGAGTTCGAATCTTTTCTTGACTTAGATTTCCATGATCCTATAAGCACTCTCCAGGCATTTACCTTTGATTTTGATGGGCATTATGAGGACTCTCTAGATGAACCTACTTGTGAATCCTTTCTAGAAGAGCCCTCAACACACATAGTTCTCAAAGAAGCCACCTCTTCTAATCGACAAACAGAGCTTTACAAAACCTGTTCCCAACCCCGACCTGCCATTGGAATCAGTTTCTACTCTGATTCTCCTCTCTATGATCTGGTCGCACATGATTCTTCTCCATCTTTTCATTAGGTTTTGGACATCGATCATACTACTAATCATGTCCCACCCTTTTCTGATCACTTTTGTTGGGTTCCTACATTCTCCATAGATCCATTCTCTTTTGAGGACCCCCACTCTGACCAGGCTGATTGGAATCAGCCAAACTCGCGATTCGCACTACCACATCTCTTTAAACCTCAAAATACCTGGTGGGATTCGTATCTCTTGATTCACATCTATCAACCCACTAGACTGATTGGATTTGGGTTGCATCATTAGCCTGTAGATCTGAACAAGCACCTGGTTGGACCAACCAGGCTTTTGATCAAGGAGCTTGTTCTACAAAATTCTGTTGATTTGACCACTCCTTCTCCATGATCACTTTCTACTCGGCTGAAGGCATTGAATTTAATGCTTAATGGGAGGCAACCCTTCATTTAAAAAACCTGAGACCCTTTTGATCATCCTTTTGAACTTCACGTTTACTGCACTTAGAGTTCAAAGTTAGAACAGCTGACTCCCTTTGGTATTTGTATCAAAAATTGAAATCGTCTGCAATAATCATCCCGACCTGTTCACCATCCTTTTTAACCTATTCTAACCTTTGAACCAAGTTATTTCATTATTATTATTAGAAAATATAAAAAATATATATAATATAATTTATTAAATCATTCAATATACATATAATTACTTTTATTTCAATAATTAAAATAGCAGTGATGAGAACCTCATCACGAGCCATAACTAGCTCATTTTGACCTAATACAAAGGATAAAAGCTCCTACATAACTCAAGGAAAGGCTTAACTCAGAGAATTCTGAGTTTAAGAAGAAAACAAGTCATAAGGGGTAAAAATGCAATTTTACCAGCATAATCTACAAGTAGGGTAATTCAGGGTCCAAACACAGGTCAAACAAACCTAATAAGAAGGGAAGTGGGATGATTTGGTCTGATAAGGGCTACAGCAACTCCAAGGAATTAAATGACAATCTGTAACCTTAAAACAAATCCACTTCAATTCACGAGGTTCGAGGCAAAGAAAAAAATCGAATAAACCCTCTATAATTCGTATAAAAATAATCTCTAGGGTTTAGAACCTTCAATTTGGCCTTAGGAACCCATTTTGACCTACATTGAGAACCATGCCCAATTAATGATTTAATTTGGATTTTTACGTAAATTGACCGGTCAAACAAGGTCTGATCTAGAAATAAAATTCACCATTAGAATCCTTATGTCCCATTTAGTCATGCATAAAAACTTGAGCCTAAGAAGAGACCTTCTTGACCGACTTTGCATTTTGGTCCTCATCCATTACTTTTTGACCCTCAACTTTTGAAACCCTCGCATTTTGGCCCCTAAATCTTCTTCGTTCTTTGCATTTGGGTCCTCCCTGCAAAACCCTGAGCAGCGCCATGCTCCGGCGACTTTGCGCGGAGCATGGCGCCGCGCAGGGTAAGGGGGACCCTCTGCCAAGTCAACCGGGGGTGCCCTGTGACCTCTGCCGTCGCAGGGACACCTCCATGGTCTCTGCAACCACCCATACCTCCCGTGCGAATGCGCGGAAGGTATGGGTCTCCATCTCCGGCGTCCTCCGGCGAGGGAGGCAGGTCGTCTCCCTTCGCCCTCCTCTTTGATTTCGACTCTATAAAAGCCCTCGACGCTCTGCCACACTCTCCAGCTCTGATCTGACGGAGAAACCCCCCCCCCCTTTTCCTCTCTTCCCACTCTGACAGAAGCCCCCCAGCTCTGGCGGTTCTTCCTCCTCCTCCTCGTCGCTTTGCCGCACTACCAGCAGCAGAGTTGCCTTCACCTGCTCTTCCCGCGTCGCGCCGTACCCAACGCGCGCTCTCCCGCTCTCTCCTCGCCGCCGCCCTCTCTCTCTGGGCACCTTCTTCTCCGGCGACAGTCGATACGACTGTCGCCCTGCTCCGGCCCCCTCGTCCCTCCAAGTAGGTACAGTTCTTCCATTTCCTCCTCTCTTTCTTTTCCCTACTTTAATTTGCTCAACCGCCCTTCGACTGCGCTTAATCACCCTTACCTTCTCCATCTCCGGCCACCCTCCGGCGAGACGTTCCCATCGCTTCGCAACTCCATACGCCTCGCCGACCCTCACAGAACCTCCGCCTCCTCACCCTGATCAACCTCATCTCACCCATTACCACTCCACACCCCCACCATACTCCACCGAACAAACCCATTCTCGTGGCCACAGTCCGACCTAGCCCTGCCACCAGACGCCATCCCACGACTTGCCACACCCCGCACCACCTTCGCCTTGCCACGGCGAAGGTCCCTCGCGTGTTTGATTAGGACGAAGGGCCGTATTCCTGTCTAACAGGTTCGCTGCTCCAGCCGCCATTAGCGACTACTGAAGCAGCTTCGAGGCGAGCTCTAGGCCCTACAGCCCCAGATTCCTAGGTGCTACAGGTTGGGGCGAAGTCCGTGAAGCCTTCTGCCTCTTCAGTTGGCCTAGACATTGACTGCAGCTGATCAGAGGGCGAGGTGGAGTCGTCCTGCGGGCGCGCGCGAAGGCAGCAGAAGTTAGTCCCACATCGTGGGATTTCGAAGCCGCGCACCCGCATAAAGGCAAAAAGTGCCTTAGTCTGTTTGCCTCCTGACCACGGGGTGAGGTCCCTCTCACCCACTCGACTTGGCCTCGTCAGCGACCACCCCACGCGATCCTGGCCCGACCCGTTTACCCGACCTGCACTCCTCGCCCACCACCGCACACCGGTGGGCCTAGACCCAGGCGTGACCCGTACCCGACTACCCGGCAGCTCTGGGAGAGCTATCCTACGAGTGAATTCTAAGAGAGAGAGATGCGGGGGAGGGTAGAGTAGGTTTTTGCCCTTGACCAAACTGTGAGTGTGTAGGCACAAGAGAAAAGAAGAAAGAAGGAAGGAGGACGCACTGTAGCAGCAGGTTACTTAAGTCGTCTGATTGAAAAATCAGACGATGCTCCGAAGAAAAAGAAGAAGAAGAAGCTCTGAAGAACCCAAGAGAAGAACAGAAGGAAGAAGACAAAAGAAGAGAAGCAGAACACGAGAAGAAAAGAAGAAGAAGCTCTGAAGAAAAAGAAAGAAGAAAGCAAGAAAAAGAAGAACAGAGGAAGAACAAGAAGAAGGAAGAAAACTGAAGAACCAAAGAGAGGAGAAGAAGAAGAAGCCAACAAGACAAATTTCTCTCTCTCTCTCTTTATTTTTGTAATAGAAACTTTGTATCTCTAGAATACAGTTTGCTCCCTGAGTTCGACCTCGGGAGATCTTTTATTTCCGAGTAAAAATTGTAATAGTGGTAATGACTATCTGTACTACAACGCCATTTCTATAACAAAACAACAAAACCTAGTCATACCGCCATTATTCTTGGCGCCGTTGCTGGGGAGCAACGGCTATTCTAGAAGTAATAAAATTTCTATTTGTAAGTTTCTAATAATCTCTCCTCTCTTTTGTGCAGGTACAGAAAGAAACAAAAAGACGCAGCCGCACCACAGCCACTCCAAGGACAGGTAACTTCCTATTAAACCCTAAAATTTTAAAGAAAAAGAAAAGAAATAGGCATAACCTGTCTTTTATACATAGTAATAGCTGCATATTCTCAGAAACTATTATTCCTGCACACAGTTTTAAAGGTGATTAGGGGCTAACACATCCTTGCCTGAGCCCTAATTACCCAAACAAAGAGTTAAATGGACCAAGTAGAGCCAACATAAGGTCAAACATTAGGATTTCAGAGACACACCCCTTAATCAAGAATTGAGGAAATCCAAAAGAGGTGTGACCAAGCCATTGATTGAAAATAATTAATAAGGAAAATCCTAAACAATTGGCTCTCTCTAAACACTTGAACCCTAAAGAAAAAAACAAGGCCTAAATTCTCAAGGGAACCACTGGGTGAAGTTGACCCCTAGGGTCAACCAACCTTCAAATTAGGCCACTTTGTTCACAAAAACACCTAAGAGTTCAAGTGAAACCTTAAGCACCCTGATCTTAAACTAAAATTGGTAGACTTAAGAGGTCAAGATCCCCATTTTGGTCTACCTGGAACCGCAGTGACAAGAGAGGTCGGGTGGGGGAAACCCTGTAACCCGTGGGGACGCTCTACCGTGTAGGGGTCTTTGCGGGACTCACCCTCTCTGGCTGCCCAGGTAATTCTCAGGTGGACGATCTTTCTGATCAAGGGGTCCATCTGCCCCGCACCTCTATAGTCGGCCAACACATTTTTGGGTGTCTTGATTGGGTCCAGCACCTTCTGAACTCATCTCTTCCAGCAGTGCATGTACGGTAGGAGGTCCTTAAGACCACCCTTAAGACCTCCTTTAGAAATTCACTTCGTCAAGGCCAAGCCTCGACGCCCGTGTTTGTGCAGCAACCCCCTCACATTATTCTCTCTTCTGATTCAGAACCAAGCTCTTCTTCTTCCCCCATCATGGCTCAGCCAGTTGAGGAAGAAAATAATCTGGAGCATCAGCTCCAGCGACTCAATGACCTCTTCCAAAACTTCGTGCACCCACCGCAGCGTCCTATGATGCGGGACCACTACAATCCTACTGCGGTGGCCATTGAGCCTCGAGTCGGAATCGTGACTGGAGGACCTGATTCCGAATTGAAGCCCAACATGATTTATGCTATACCTAAATTCCATGGGCTTAATTCCGAAGATCCCTTCCAGCATATCAAACAACTAAAGCATCTGACCCAAACTTTTGGGTCAGATGTGCAAAATTGGGATATTCTTCTCATGAAGATGTTCTCCTTTTCTCTTATGGACAAGGCCGCCCATTGGTATCAGACTCAGACCCGGCCGATCAACACTTGGGAAGAACTTCAATCCGAGTTTTTGAAAAAGTTCTTTCCCGTTGGTCGGACCAACGCCTTGCGCCATCAGATTACTCACTTCACTCAGCAATCAGGGGAACCTCTCCATGAGGCATGGGTTCGTTTTCAGGATCTCATGAGAAAGTGCCCCCATCATGGAGTTCCTAAATGGGAACATGTCCAATCTTTTTACCAGGGACTCCGTGAGGACATCCGTCTTTTCGTCAATGCAACTTGCGGAGGAAATATCATGGGTCAACATGAAGACACCGTGTGGGAGATTCTCGAAAACATGTGCGAGAACTCCATCAACAATGACTCCATGGGATTATTCGACAGGACGAGTACCCGCTCATCGACGAATCTCAGGGGAGCACATGAGATGCAGAGCCTGTCCGCATCAGTCGACTTGGAATTAACGGCCAGTCGATTGGACAAGGTCTCGATTATTGGAAAGAAGGTGGATGAACTGACTCAGCACCTGCAGCGAGCCACCTCTGCGCATAACCCCTTTGCACAGCCTCCTTCCACAAGGGAAACTATGCAAAATATTCTTCATCAATCTTCTCCTAGGATGGATCCATATCCACCATCTGATTCTCTAACCAGAGGTCCATCCGATCCTCTCTATGCCAACCTGGGGAATTCCATTCCCTCTTTCTCTGACTCTCTGGAGGTTCCTCAGACCTGCGAGGACCTCAACGCCATCCAGAATGACCCATTCTCCAACACCTATAACCCTGGATGGCGAAACCATCCCAACTTTCAGTGGGCGGGAAATTCCCAAACCCAAAGACCACTCTTTCAACCCCACCCACAACCCCCTCGTCCTTACCAGCCGCCTCAGCCTCGGCCCAACCCTACTTATCCATCAGGGCCAAATCAGGATCCAATGTCCCTAATCCTTCAGACTCTGGCTGACATTCAAAGAATGAATGCGGCTATTCAAAAGCAACACAAGGACGAGATTACAGAGGTCCGAAACCAATTGGCCCAGTTGGCAAATTCTCGCCAGCCAGGCACACTTCCTTCCCAACCTCTTCCTAATCCAAATAACGTGCCAACCCAGCGGCACGTTATGAACCCAAACCCGGGCCATGCCCATATGATTTATCAGGCCCCCTCTGTTCCTTCACCAGACGGGATAGAGGCCTCCACTTCTTTTGCGGGTTACCAGCAGCAACCCATCTTACCCAATCCCAACCAAAACCAGGCAGGACTTAATTCCGTAACAACCCGTAGTGGTAAGGAAACCCAAGACCCACCTCATCCAAACCACTCCAAGCCTGGTAGTGATCCCAAGCCTAGGACAGTAATCCAGGACATTCCCACCCCTATCCCAGATCCAAAACCTGGACCTATCCTAGAAGAACCAACCAAGATCCCGTTTCCCGAGGCCTTGACCAAGGGAAAGAAGACCACCAAGCCCGTGGCACCTGAGGAGGGCCTGGTCAAGCTCTTTGAGCAGGTCCACATAAACATCCCCTTGATGGATGCAATCCACCACATACCGGCTTACGCACGATTCTTAAAGAATGTGTGTACACCCCAGCGTAAGCCGCGAACCAAGAGTGGGAGTCCAATTGTTCTGTTAGAGCAAGCCAGCTCTGTAATCCTAAGCAGACTCCCACCCAAGGCTAAAGACCCTGGCACTCCCCTGATTTCCTGCAAGATAGGTGGTGGCGACCTTCCTCTATAGTTTTATTATTTCGTCGTAGTATAGTACAGAGAGGTGATTACCAGTTTAATACAATTTGTTACTCGGAAATAAAGAGTTCCCGAGGTCGAACTCAGGGAGCAAGTTGTATTCTAGGGGTACAAGTTTCTTTTACAAAAATAAAGAAAGAGAGAGAGAGAGAATTTGTTGGCTTTTCTTCTTTTCTCTTTGCTTCTCCTCTTCTTCCTTCCCAGATCTTCTGCTCTCTTCCTTTGTTCTTCTTCTTTATCTGCAGTGGTGATGTTCTTCTTCTTCTTCTTTCTTTCTTCTTTTCCTTTCTTCAGATCTTCTTCTCGTGCTCTTCTTCTTCTGCAGAGTCTTCACTTGGCCTCTCTGTGTTCCTCCTCTGCCTCGCCTTCCTTCTCCTTTTTTGCCTTCAGGACGTCGTCTGATTTTCCAATCAGACGACTTAAACCGCCGCTGCTACAGTGCCGCTCGGTGCTCCTTCCTTCAGCTTTCGTTGTCCTTCTTCTCTGCCTCGCTCGTCTTCTTCTTCGCCTTTTCCTCTTTGCTTCGAGCAGTCCTGGCTGCTCTTCTTCCGTCAGTCTTCTTCTCCGGTTCTTCTTCTTCACCTGTGCCTGCAAACTTGCACCGCTTGATCAGAGAGGGGAAAAACCATCTCTACCCTTCCCCGCGTCTCTCTCTCACAGAATCTGCTCTTAGGAAAGCTCTCCCAGAGCTGCCGGGTTACCGGGTACGGGTCGCGCCCGGGTCCAGGCCCACCGGCGTGCGTGGTGGGCGAGGAGTGCAGGTCAGTCTAAGTCGGGTCGGGCCAGGTCCGCGGGGCGTGAGCGCGGACGAGACCGGGTAACCGGGCGGGTGAAGGGGACCTCACCCCGTGTGCTGAGGCAACAAGCCTCCAGCACTTTTTCTCTTTATACCGCTGTGCCGCTTCGGAATCTTCCGAGGTGGGACTAAATGTCCCACCCCAATTTCGCGCCTGCGCGGAGGAAGCAGCTGGTAATCGCAGCTTTACGCGAGGCCTTCGCGCGAGGGATTCGCCTCAACTGCCGCCTAACGCTTTGCCGAAATGCCCCCGCACAGCCTGGGAGCGTGACCTGGGCGCGGCGCACCTGGAGCAGCAGGTCGAAGCTGCTTCGCTTCAACAATGGCGGCGACGAGCGCAGGTACCTGCCCACAGAGAAACGGCCTCTCGGCCCAATCAGAAACGCGGAGGACCTTCGCCGTGGCATAGCGAAGGTGGTCGGGGGGTGTGCAGGCGGCGGGGCGGAGCCTAAGAGCTGCCCTAGGTCGGACTGTGGGTCGGGAGATGGGTTTGTTCGGTGGAGTTGCAGAGGGTGATTTGGGGGAAGTGGAAGGGCGGAGGTTGATCAGGGTGAGGAGGCGGAGGTTCTGTGGTGGTCGGCGAGCCGTGTGGGTTGCTGGAGTGATGGGAGCGGGTCGCCGGAGCAGGGGCCGGAGATGGAGAAGGTGAGGGCGATTGGTCGGATCGGGGTAACAGTAAAGATGTAAAATGAGGAAAAGGAAGAGGGGAGAAATTGGAGGAGTTCTACCTACTTAGCAGGACGAGGAGGGGCCGGAGCGGGCGACAGTCGTATCGACTTTCGCTGGAGAAGAAGATGCCCAGGGGAAGGGGCGGCGGCGAGGAGAGGGCCGGAGAGGCGCCAGCTGGGTGTGGCGTGATGCGGGAAGAGCGAGGGAGGGCAACCCTGCAGCTGGTAGTGCGGCAGAGCGACGAGGAGGAAGAGGGGAGGCCGCCGGAGCTGGAGAGCTTCCTGTCGGAGTGGGAAGAGAGGAAGTGGGGGTCTTTCTCCGTCAGGACCGAGCTCCCCAGAACGGCGGAGCGACGGGGGTATTTATAGAGGCGGAATCAGAGAGGAGGGCGGAGGGAGACGACGTGTCTCCCTCGCCGGAGGACGCCGGAGATGGAAACCCATACCGTCCGTGCGAACGCACGGACGGTATGGGTTTCCATCTCCGGCGTCCTCCGGCGAGGGAGACACGTCGTCGCACGGCCGGTATGGTGGGTTGCAGCGACCAGGGGTTGTTCCTGCAACGGCTGACGGCGCAGGGCACCCCCGGTTGTCTTGCCAGACCCTCCCCCTTACCCTGCGGGGCGCCATGCTCCGCGCAAGGTCGCCGGAGCATGGTGCTGGTCAGGTTTTGGCAGGAGGGACCTGAATGCAAGGAACGAAGGAGAGTTAGGGGTAGAAATGCGAGGGTTCAAAAGTTGAGGGCCAAAAAGTAAATATATGAGGACCAAAGTGTAAAGTTGGTCAAGAAGGTTTCTTCTTAGGCTCAAGTTTTTATACATGACTAATTAGGACCTAAGGAATCTGATGGTGAATTTTATTTCTAGATTAAACCTTGTTTGACTGGTCAATTTATGCAAAAACCCAAATTAAGTTATTAATTGGGTATGGTTCTCAATGTAGGTCAAAATGGGTTCTGAAGGCCAAATTGAAGGTTCTAAACCCTAGAGATTATTTTTCTATGAATTTTAGAGGGTTTATTCTATTTTTACTTTGCCTCGAACCTCGTGAATTGAAGTGGGTTTGTTTTAAGGTTACAGATTATCATTTAGTTCCTTGGAATTGCTGTAGCCCTTATCAGATCATCCCACTTTCCTTCTTATTTGGTTTGTTTGACCTATGTTTGGACCCTGAATTACCCTGTATGCAGATTATACTGGTAAAATTGCATTTTTACCCCTTATGACTTGTTTTCTCCTTAAACTCAGAATTCTCTAAGTTAAGCCTTTCCTTGAGTTATGTAGGAGCTTTTATACTTTGTATTAGGTCAAAATGAGCTAGTTATGGCTCATGATGAGGTTCTTATCATACCCCCATGCCTAGCTTTTGCTAGTCCCTTAGCAAAAACTTAAGGTTTCAACCCTTGTTCTAGACAATGAAGTTCTTAATAGCTTCAGATAAGTGCTTTTTCATTTGAGCTTAGATTAGGTTAGAATGCTGACCCTAGGCCTGAAAGGTACTCTAGTACCAATTAAGATCCAAATCTGTCTAGCCTTAGCCTCAGTTTTTAGCAAAGGTTTTTAAGGCCCACAAGAACTAACCTAAGGTTTATTGGACTTTGTGGTTAAAGCACCCGTGCTTGAAATGATTTTAGCCCTGGCTCAGTTCGCAGTGCGTTTTATAAGAGAGAGATAGAAAGTTTTTCTGTTTGGAGAGTTTTCTCTCTCTTTTTCTTTTTAGTTCTAGCCTAGGATTGGCTTTTCAACACGGTCTGTATCAGATTCCTTGCTCCCATCATCAATCCTCAAGGGTTCCTGGCGATCGATGCTTCGAGATAGCACCACCCATGGCAACCCCCGGAACCCTGGCTATTGAGATTTTGAGATAATCCCATCCATGGTGTTCCGTGGCCGAATCCAGACCCTGGCAATTGAGATTTCAAGATAATCCCATCCATGGTGTCTGAACCAGTAGAGTGCTTACATGCCCCCAGTAGGATATGTGAATATCCTAAGAGACAAGCATCGAGGAGATGATATTTTGTTACGCATCTTCGAGGGGATTTCCCGCCTCTCCGCGCTGGGAACTCGTCCAAATCAACTTGTGTTGGTCGGCCGCTCCTACTCTAGGTGTTCTTTTCAGAATTTTGCGACGCTTCTGCGTGATTTTGATTTTTACGCTTACTGAACCAGGCTGTGTGTGAGGTTAGGGTGCTTAGGTTACTAAGTCCCGTAAACCAAAAATTAGTTAACGAGGCCAAATACTCCCTAAGCCTTGGACCTAGTACTTAAGCTTTTCATTTTCCTCAACCTCTTGAGGATTGTCTGGATCTTAATGGGTACTAAGAGTCTATTCAAGAATGCCTAAGGTTTGCGTTCTTACTAATCTCATTATGCACTTTTCAGTTATTTCCTTGAATGAGGTCTAGAACTTAGGTTAATTCCTTAGTTCCTTACTAATGACTATCACCTTTTCTCATAATTTTGTGCTCCTTTTTCATTTTGTTTCTTTTCTCCTTCTCCTTCACAAAATTTCCTTCTCCTCTTTTCCTCTTATTCTTTTTCGAAAATTTTTAATTTTTATGGTGTTTTTGGCATATGTGAATTTTTTTGTTTGAAACCTTTTCTTACAAGTTTTGCACTTTCATACCCCCCCATGCCTAAGATTTGCAATGTCCTCATTGTAACCTAGGGGTTTTATTCAACTAAGTTCATACATTAGGATAGCTGTTTTGATGAGTGAATGGGTCGGGGTGACTGTTGCGGACGATTTCTAATCTCAGATGCAAGCACCTGAGGTGGAGTTGGCTGTCCTAAAGTGTGAACTTCAAGTGCAAAAAGGTGTCAGAACAAGTTTCAGGTTTTCAAAGAGAATGACGGGCTGCCTCCCGTTAAGCGCTGAGTTTTACGCCATCGGCTGGGCGCAATAAGCTCAAGGGGAATGGAGGATATAAGATGCTTCAGCCAAATCAGTAGAAGTTACATCAATGAACGGCTTGAGTCTCTGACCGTTCACGATGAAAGGTTCATAATCGTGGCTGAGTGGACTGATTTCGATTGCTCCATTTCCAAAAACCTGTCGGACCAAATATGGTCCGACCCACTTGGATCTCAGTTTTCCTGGGAAGAGTTTTAGTCGGGCGTCAAAGAGTAGGACCTTTTGACCAGGATGAAAGATCTTTCTCGAGATGTGTTTGTCGTGGAAGGCTTTAACCCGCTCCTTGTAGATTTGCGAGTTCTCGTACGCGTCTAGGCGTAATTCATCGATCTCGCTGATTTGGAGTTTTCTGTGGGTCCCAGCCTTGGAAAGATCTAGATTACAGTTCCGTACTGCCCAATAGGCTTTATGCTCCAGTTCTACGGGAAGGTGGCATGCCTTTCCGTACACCAGTCTAAAGGGAGACATGCCCAATTGGGTCTTGTGGGCGGTCCTATAGGCCCACAATGCTTTCGGAAGTCGGGACGACCAGTCCTTCCTGTCAGGTCGAACAGTGACTTGCAGGATTTTCTTGATCTCCCGATTAGACAGCTCAGCTAGACCATTAGTTTGGGGGTGGTAAGGAGTAGAGATTCGGTGAGACACCCCGTATTTGGTCATCAGTGACCTAAACTGAGCATTTGTGAAATGGGTCCCCCCATCAGAGATTATTGCATGAGGAATCCCGAACCTTGAGAAAATGTTTTGATGAATGAATTTGAGAACGATTTTGTGATCACAGGTTCGGGTCGGTATGGCTTCGATCCATTTGGACACGTAGTCCACAGCCAACAGAATGTATTCGAAACCATCCGAAACAGGAAAGGGGCCCATAAAATCAATCCCCCAAACATCAAAGATTTCGCATACTAGAATCGGTTGCATAGGCATCATGCCGCGATGGCTCATGTTGCCCAAAGTCTGGCAACGACTGCATGCCTTGCAGTGACTGTACGCGTCTTTGAACAGTGTGGGCCAGTAAAAGCCGCACTGGAGGACTTTTGATGCGGTTTTATGCCCGGCGAAATGGCCACCGCATGCCTGGTCATGGCAGAAAGAGAGGATATTGTTGAATTCCTCTTCCGGGACACATCTCCGGATGATCTGATCGGCACCTATGCGGAAGAGGTACGGGTCTTCCCAAATGTAATACTTGGCATCGGAGCGTAATTTGTCCTTCTTGGCCTTCGGCCAATCGGACGGGATCTGATGAGATGCCAAGTAATTTACTACATTAGCAAACCATGGAAGGCTAGTACCAATAGTCAGCAGGTGCTCATCGGGAAAATGCTCAGTGATGGGTCCGGAAGGGTCAATTATTTCAGAAGGAAGATGGGACAAGTGATCAGCTACCACATTTTGCTTTCCCGCTTTGTCGCGAATCTCAAGGTCAAATTCTTGCAACAGCAAGATCCATCGGATTAATCGAGGTTTCACGTCCTTCTTTGCAAGGAGATGCCTCACAGCTGTGTGATCCGAGTATATGATGACACGGGAACCCAGAAGGTACGATTTGAATTTTTCTAGGGCAAATACTACAGCTAGCAGCTCTTTTCTCAGTAACCGTAGTTACGCTGAGCCTCATCGAGTGTTTTGCTGGCGTAGTAAATGACCACAGGTTTCCCGTCAATTTTCTGCCCCAAAACCGCTCCTACAGCGAAGTCGGATGCATCGCACATGATCTCAAAGGGTTGAGACCAATCAGGGGACTGTAGGATCGGGGCTTGGGTGACTCGGTCACGCAGGATTTCAAATGCTTGAGTGCATTCCTTGGAAATTTCGAAAGGAACATCCTTGGAGAGAAGAGTGGTCAGGGGGCGCGCGATTTTTGAAAAATCAGGGATAAATCGTCGATAAAAACTGACATGCCCTAAAAAGGAACGGATGTCCCTGATCGAGCTAGGCATAGGAAGGTGAGAAATCAGATCAATCTTAGCTCGATCCACTTGGATACCTTTTTCCGAAATTGAGTGTCCCAGGACAACTCCCTCAGGCACCATGAAATGGCTCTTTTCCCAGGAAAGAACCAAATTCACATTGATGCACCGCCTGAGTATCTGGACCAAGTGTTGGAGGCAATCGTCGAATGATGCTCCGAAAACTGAAAAGTCATCCATGAAGACTTCCAGATAATCACCTACCATATCTGAGAATATGGCAAGCATGCATCGCTGAAAAGTAGCGGGCGCATTGCAAAGACCGAAAGGCATCCTTCGGAAAGCGTATGTTCCGAAGGGGCAGGTGAACGTGGTCTTTTCTTGGTCCTCAGGATGGATTGCCACCTGGTTATAACCGGAGTACCCGTCAAGAAAGCAGAAGAACCTATTTCCCGCAAGTTTTTCGAGAATTTGATCAATGAAGGGTAGTGGGAAATGATCCTTCTTCGTGGAGGAATTGAGTCGGCGGTAATCTATACAGACTCTCCACGAGTTGGCTAATCGGGTAGGAATGATTTCTCCGGTCTCAGTCGTTATAGTGGTGAGTCCTGCCTTCTTGGGCACGACCTGAATTGGGATCACCCAACGACTATCGGAGATCGGGTAGATGATTCCGGCATATAACCACTTGATGATCTCCTTTTTCACGACCTCCTGCAGATTGGGGTTTAAGCGTCTCTGCATTTCACGAGAAGGTCGTGTGCCCTCTTCTGAATAGATATGATGAGTACAATAAGAGGGACTTATTCCAGTCAAATCATCGAGAGTCCACCCGATGGCTCTGCGATGTTGCTGGAGGACAACAATCAGACGGGATTCCTATTCAGGACTGAGGTTGGAATTGATAATCACAGGAAGGGTCTGATTAGAACCCAAAAAGATGTATTTCAAGTGAGCAGGAAGGGGTTTCAGTTCGAGGATGGGGTTATCAGCAGCAGCGGGTGGTTCAGTATAGATGTGAGGTTCAAGGGTGGGAGTTATTGGGTTGTTCATATCTGGATTCGACTCCTCTGTTTGCGGGTCAAGATCCTTCTGTGGTTGATGAGGCATAATCGAGTCATTCTGGAAGTGTGATTCATCAACCAAAGTCCTGATGTCACAAATTTGTTCGATGACACCGCAATTAATTCCTTGTTGGGCCTTAAATATATCAATTTTCAGTGTTTGATCTCCAAACTTAAGCTCTATTTGGCCCTCCTCACAGCTGATGTTGGCTCTAGCAGTAGCCAAGAAAGGTCTCCCTAGAATGATTGGTGTATCCCTAGGGTTCTCAGGTGCGTCCATATCTAAGACTATAAAGTCCACTGGGAAATAGAAATCCCGCACTCTTACGATAACATCCTCGAGAATCCCTTTTGGTGACTTTATAGATCGATCTGCTAATTGTAATGTTACCTCGGTTGGTTTTAGCTCAGATTCTTCTAGATGGTCAAGTAAGGATGTGGGTATCAGGTTTATGGATGCACCCAAGTCTAACAATGCTCTATCAAATTGGGTACCACCTATCTTGCAGGAAATCAGGGGAGTACCAGGATCTTTTGCCTTGGGTGGGAGTCTACTAAGGATTACAGAGCTGGCTTGCTCTGACAGAACAATTGGGCTCCCTCTCTTGGTTCGCGGCTTACGCTGGGGTGTACATATATTCTTTAGAAATCGTGCGTAAGCTGGTACGTGGCGGATTGCATCCATCAAGGGGATGTTTATGTGGACCTGCTCAAAGAGCTTGACCAGGTCCTCCTCAGGGGCCACAGGTTTGGTGGTCTTCTTTCCCTTGGTCAAGGCCTCGGGAAACGGGATCTTGGTTGGTTCTTCTAGGATAGGTCCAGGTTGTGGATCCGGAACAGTGGTATCTTGGATAACTATCCTAGGGTCATGGTTATCAGGCTTGGAGTGGTTTGGATAATGCGGGTCTTGAGTTGTTTTACCACTACGTGTTGTTACAGAATTTAATCTGGCCTGATTTTGGTTTGGGTTTGGTAAGAGGGGTGGCTGCTGCTGAAATCCCACATAAGAAGTTGAAGCTTCCATCTCGTCTGGAGATGGAGCAGTAGGGGCCTGATAAATCCATTGTGCGTGGCCTAAATTTGGATTCATAACGCGCTTCTGGGTCGGCACGTTATTCGGGTTAGGAAGAGGTTGGGAAGGGAGTGTGCCTGGCTGGCGAGAATTTGCCAACTGGGCCAGTTGAGTTTTAACCTCTGTAAGTTCGTCCTTGTGCTGTTTTTGAATAGCCGCATTCGTTCTTTGAATGTCAGCCAGAGTCTGAAGGATTAGGGACATTTGATCCTGATTTGGCCCTGATGGATAAGTAGGGTTGGGCCGAGGCTGAGGCGGCTGGTAATGACGAGAGGGCTGTGGGCGGGACTGAAAAGGTGGTCTTTGGGTTTGGGAATTTCCCGCCCACTGAAAATTGGGATGGTTTCGCCATCCAGGGTTGTAAGTGTTGGAGAATGGGTCGTTCTGGATGGCGTTGAGGTCCTCGCAGGTCTGAGGAACCTCCTGAGAATCAGGGAAAGGGGGAATGGAGTTCCCCGGGCTGGTGTAGAAAGGATCGGATGATCCTCCGATCCGAGAATCAGATGGGGATGGATATGGATCCATCCTAGGGGAAGATCGGTGGAGGATGTTTTGCACAGTCTCCTGTGTGGAAGGAGGTTGTGCAAAGGAGTTACGCGCGGAGGTGGCTCGCTGCAAGTGCTGAGTCAGCTCATCCACCTTCTTCTCAATGATTGAGACCTTGTCCAATCGACTGGCCATTAATTCCAGGTCGACTGATGCGGACAGGCCCTGCGTCTCATGTGCTCCCTTAAGATTCGTCGCTGCGCGGGTATTCGTCCTGTCGAATAATCCCATGGAGTCATTGTTGATGGAGTTCTCGCACATGTTTTCAAGAATCTCCCATACGGTGTCTTCATGTTGACCCATGATGTTTCCTCCGCAAGTTGCATTGACGAAAAGGCGGATGTCCTCACGGAGTCCCTGGTAAAAAGATTGGACTTGTTCCCATTTAGGAACTTCGTGATGGGGGCACTTTCTCATGAGATCCTGAAAATGATCCCATGCCTCATGGAGAGGTTCTCCTGATTGTTGAGTGAAGTGTGTAATCTGATGGCGCAAGGCGTTGGTCTGACCAACGGGAAAAAACTTTTTCAAAAACTCGGATTGAAGTTCTTCCCAAGTGTTGATCGGCCGGGTCTGAGTTTGATACCAATGGGCGGCCTTGTCCATAAGAGAAAAGGAGAACATCTTCATGAGAAGAATATCCCGATTTTGCGCATCTGACCCAAAAGTTTGGGCCAGATGCTTTAGCTGTTTGATGTGCTGGAAGGGATCTTCAGAATTAAGCCCATGGAATTTAGGTATAGCATGAATCATGTTGGGCTTTAATTCGGAATCAGGTCCTCCAGTCGGGATTCTGACTCGAGGCTCAATGGCCACCGCAGCAGGATTGTAGTGGTCCCGCATCGTAGGACGCTGTGGTGGGTGCACGAAGTTTTGGAAGAGGTCATTGAGTCGCTGGAGCTGGTGCTCCAGATTATTTTCTTCCTCATCTGGCTGAGCCATGATGGGGGAAGAAGAAGAACTTGGTTCTGAATCAGAAGAGAGAATAATGTGAGGGTGTTGCTGCACAAACATGGGCGTCGAGGCTTGGCCTTGACGAGAGCGAATTCTAAAGGAGGTCTTAAGGGTGGTCTTAAGGACCTCCTTCCGTACATGCACTGTTGGAAGAGATGAGTTTGGAAGGTGCTGGACCCAATCAAGACACCCAAAAATGTGTTGGGTGACTATAGAGGTGCGGGGCAGATGGACCCCTTGATCAGAAAGATCGTCCACCTGAGAATTACCTGGGCAGCCAGAGAGGGAGAGTCCCGCAAAGACCCCTACACGGTAGAGCGTCCCCACGGGTTACAGGGTTTCCCCCACCCGACCTCTCTTGTCACTGCGGTTCCAGGTAGACCAGAATGGGGATCTTGACCTCTTAAGTCTACCAATTTTTATTTTAAGATCAGGGTGCTTAAGGTTTCACTTGAACTTTAGTCTTTTAAGTGCAAAGAGTGACCTAATTTAAGGTTGGTTGACCCAAGGGGTCAACTTTACCTCTTGTTTTCTTTGAGAGCTTTTAGGTCTTGTCTTTTAGGGTTCAAGTGTTTAGAGAGCCAATTGTTTTAGGTTTTGAATAGGTATTTTCAGACAAGGGCTTGGGCACAGTTCATTTGGTTTTCTCAATTCTTGCTTAAGGAGTGTGTCTCTAAATCCCTAGTGTTGGATCCTAGGTTGGCTCTACTTGGTCCAGTTAATTCTTTGTTGGGTAATTAGGGCTCAAGCAAGAATGTGTTAGCCCTTAAATACCCTTAATAGTGTGCAGGAGTAATGAGTTGAAAACATGCAACTCTTTATGGTTACTAAGTATGGAAGACAGGTTAGCCCTATATTGCTTGTTCTTTTCTTTTCTTCCTCTTTAGAGTTTAGGGGTTAATAGCGAGAGGAAAAAAAAATTTTACCTGTCCTCGGAGTGGTTGTTGTGCGGTTGCTTGTCTTCTTGATTTCCTGTAGCTGCATAAAAGAGAGGAGATTATCAGAAACTAAAAGGAAACAGGAATGTTTACCTCTAGAATAGCCGTTGCTCCCCGGCAACGGCGCCAAAAACTGGTGGCGACCTTCCTCTATAGTTTTATTATTTCGTCGTAGTATAGTATAGAGAGGTGATTACCAGTTTAATACAATTTGTTACTCGGAAATAAAGAGTTCCCGAGGTCGAACTCAGGGAGCAAGTTGTATTCTAGGGGTACAAGTTTCTTTTACAAAAATAAAGAAAGAGAGAGAGAGAGAATTTGTTGGCTTTTCTTCTTTTCTCTTTGCTTCTCCTCTTCTTCCTTCCCAGATCTTCTGCTCTCTTCCTTTGTTCTTCTTCTTTATCTGCAGTGGTGATGTTCTTCTTCTTCTTCTTTCTTTCTTCTTTTCCTTTCTTCAGATCTTCTTCTCGTGCTCTTCTTCTTCTGCAGAGTCTTCACTTGGCCTCTCTGTGTTCCTCCTCTGCCTCGCCTTCCTTCTCCTTCTTTGCCTTCAGGACGTCGTCTGATTTTCCAATCAGACGACTTAAACCGCCGCTGCTACAGTGCCGCTCGGTGCTCCTTCCTTCAGCTTTCGTTGTCCTTCTTCTCTGCCTCTCTCGTCTTCTTCTTCGCCTTTTCCTCTTTGCTTCGAGCAGTCCTGGCTGCTCTTCTTCCGTCAGTCTTCTTCTCCGGTTCTTCTTCTTCACCTGTGCCTGCAAACTTGCACCGCTTGATCAGAGAGGGGAAAAACCATCTCTACCCTTCCCCGCGTCTCTCTCTCACAGAATCTGCTCTTAGGAAAGCTCTCCCAGAGCTGCCGGGTTACCGGGTACGGGTCGCGCCCGGGTCCAGGCCCACCGGCGTGCGTGGTGGGCGAGGAGTGCAGGTCAGTCTAAGTCGGGTCGGGCCAGGTCCGCGGGGCGTGAGCGCGGACGAGACCGGGTAACCGGGCGGGTGAAGGGGACCTCACCCCGTGTGCTGAGGCAACAAGCCTCCAGCACTTTTTCTCTTTATACTGCTGTGCCGCTTCGGAATCTTCCGAGGTGGGACTAAATGTCCCACCCCAATTTCGCGCCTGCGCGGAGGAAGCAGCTGGTAATCGCAGCTTTACGCGAGGCCTTCGTGCGAGGGATTCGCCTCAACTGCCGCCTAACGCTTCGCCGAAATGCCCCCGCACAGCCTGGGAGCGTGACCTGGGCGCGGCGCACCTGGAACAGCAGGTCGAAGCTGCTTCGCTTCAACAATGGCGGCGACGAGCGCAGGTACCTGCCCACAGAGAAACGGCCTCTCGGCCCAATCAGAAACGCGGAGGACCTTCGCCGTGGCACGGCGAAGGTGGTCGGGGGGTGTGCAGGCGGCGGGGCGGAGCCTAAGAGCTGCCCTAGGTCGGACTGTGGGTCGGGAGATGGGTTTGTTCGGTGGAGTTGCAGAGGGTGATTTGGGGGAAGTGGAAGGGCGGAGGTTGATCAGGGTGAGGAGGCGGAGGTTCTGCGGTGGTCGGCGAGCCGTGTGGGTTGCTGGAGTGATGGGAGCGGGTCGCCGGAGCAGGGGCCGGAGATGGAGAAGGTGAGGGCGATTGGTCGGATCGGGGTAACAGTAAAGATGTAAAATGAGGAAAAGGAAGAGGGGAGAAAGAGGAGGAGTTCTACCTACTTAGCAGGACGAGGTGGGGCCGGAGCGGGTGACAGTCGTATCGACTGTCGCCGGAGAAGAAGATGCCCGGGGGAAGGGGCGGCGGCGAGGAGAGGGCGGAGAGGCGCCAGCTGGGTGTGGCGTGACGCGGGAAGAGCGAGGGAGGGCAACCCTGCAGCTGGTAGTGCGGCAGAGCGACGAGGAGGAAGAGGGGAGGCCGCTGAAGCTGGAGAGCTTCCTGTTGGAGTGGGAAGAGAGGAAGTGGGGGTCTTTCTCCGTCAGGACCGAGCTCCCCAGAACGGCGGAGCGACGGGGGTATTTATAGAGGCAGAATCAGAGAGGAGGGCGGAGGGAGACGACGTGTCTCCCTCGCCGGAGGACGCCGGAGATGGAAACCCATACCGTCCGTGCGTTCGCACGGCCGGTATGGTGGGTTGCAGCGACCAGGGGGTGTTCCTGCGACGGCTGACGGCGCAGGGCACCCCCGGTTGTCTTGCCAGACCCTCCCCCTTACCCTGCGCGGCGCCATGCTCCGCGCAAGGTCGCCGGAGCATGGTGCTGGTCAGGTTTTGGCAGGAGGGACCTGAATGCAAAGAACGAAGGAGAGTTAGGGGTAGAAATGCGAGGGTTCAAAAGTTGAGGGCCAAAAAGTAAATATATGAGGACCAAAGTGTAAAGTTGGTCAAGAAGGTTTCTTCTTAGGCTCAAGTTTTTATACATGACTAATTAGGACCTAAGGAATCTGATGGTGAATTTTATTTCTAGATTAAACCTTGTTTGACTGGTCAATTTATGCAAAAACCCAAATTAAGTTATTAATTGGGTATGGTTCTCAATGTAGGTCAAAATGGGTTCTGAAGGCCAAATTGAAGGTTCTAAACCCTAGAGATTATTTTTCTATGAATTTTAGAGGGTTTATTCTATTTTTACTTTGCCTCGAACCTCGTGAATTGAAGTGGGTTTGTTTTAGGGTTACAGATTATCATTTAGTTCCTTGGAATTGCTGTAGCCCTTATCAGATCATCCCACTTTCCTTCTTATTTGGTTTGTTTGACCTATGTTTGGACCCTGAATTACCCTGTATGCAGATTATACTGGTAAAATTGCATTTTTACCCCTTATGACTTGTTTTCTCCTTAAACTCAGAATTCTCTGAGTTAAGCCTTTCCTTGAGTTATGTAGGAGCTTTTATATTTTGTATTAGGTCAAAATGAGCTAGTTATGGCTCATGATGAGGTTCTCATCAATAGGTGATACCCAATTTGATAGAGCTTTGCTAGACTTGGGCGCATCCATAAATCTGATACCCACATCCTTACTTGACCATCTAGAAGAACCTAAGTTAAAACCAACTGAGGTAACATTACAATTAGCAGATCGATCTATAAAGTCACCAAAAGGGATTCTCGAGGATGTTATTGTGAGAGTGCGGGATTTTTATTTTCCTGTAGACTTTATAGTCTTAGACATGGATGCACCTGAGAACCCTAAGGATACACCAATCATTTTAGGGAGACCTTTCTTGGCTACTGCTAGAGCCAACATTAGCTGTGAGGAGGGCTAAATAGAGCTCAAATTTGGGAATCAAACTCTGAAAATTGATATATTTAAGGCCCAACAAGGAATCAATTGCGGTGTCATTGAACAAGTTTGTGACGTTAGGGCTTTGGTTGATGAAACACACTTCCAGAATGGCCTGATTATACCTCATCAACCGCAGAAAGATCTTGACCCGCAAACTAAGGACTCGAATCCAGATATAAACAACCCAGTAACTCCTACCCTTGAACCTCACATCTATACTGAACCACCCGCTGCTGCTGATAACCCCATCCTCGAACTGAAGCCACTTCCTGCTCACTTGAAATACATCTTTTTGGGTTCTAATCAGACCCTTCCTGTGATTATCAATTCCAACCTAAATCCTGAACAAGAATCCCGTCTGATTGCTGTCCTCCAGCAACATCGCAGAGCCATCGGGTGGACTCTCGATGATTTGACTGGAATAAGTCCCTCTTATTGTACTCATCATATCTATTCAGAAGAGGGCGCACGACCTTCTCGTGAAATGCAGAGACGCTTAAACCCCAATCTGCAGGAGGTCGTGAAAAAGGAGATCATCAAGTGGTTAGATGCCGGGATCATCTACCCGATCTCCGATAGTCGTTGGGTGATCCCAATTCAGGTCGTGCCCAAGAAGGCAGGACTCACCACCATAACGACTGAGACCGAAGAAATCATTCCTACCCGATTAGCCAATGCGTGGAGAGTCTGTATAGAGTACCGCCGACTCAATGCCTCCACGAAGAAGGATCATTTCCCACTACCTTTCATTGATCAAATTCTCGAGAAATTAGTGGGAAATAGGTTCTTCTGCTTTCTTGACGGGTACTCCGGTTATAACCAGGTGGCAATCCATCCTGAGGACCAAGAAAAGACCACGTTCACCTGCCCCTTTGGAACATACGCTTTCCGAAGGATGCCTTTCGGTCTTTGCAATGCACCCGCTACCTTTCAGCAGTGCATGCTTGCCATATTCTCAGATATGGTAGGTGATTTTCTGGAAGTCTTCATGGATGAATTTTCAGTTTTTGGAGAATCTTTTGATGATTGCCTCCAACACTTGGTCCAAATACTCAGGCGATGCATCGAGGTGAATTTGGTTCTTTCCTGGGAAAAGAGCCATTTCATGGTGCCTGAGGGAATTGTCCTAGGACACTCAATCTCGGAAAAAGGCATCCAAGTGGACCGAGCTAAGGTTGATCTGATCTCTCGCCTTTCTATGCCTAGCTCGATCAAGGACATCCGATCTTTTTTGGGGCACGTCGGTTTTTACCGTCGATTTATCCCTGATTTCTCAAAAATCGCGCGCCCCCTGACCACTCTTCTCTCCAAGGATGTACCTTTCAAAATTTTCAAGGAATGCACTCAAGCATTTGACGCCCTACGTGACCGAGTCACCCAGGCCCCGATCCTACAGTCCCCTGATTGGTCTTAACCCTTTGAGATCATGTGCGATGCATCCGACTTCGCTGTAGGAGCGATTTTGGGGCAGAAAATTGATGGGAAACCTGTGGTCCTTTACTACGCCAGCAAAACACTGGATGAGGCTCAGCGTAACTACACGGTTACTGAGAAAGAGCTGCTAGCTGTAGTATTTGCCCTAGAAAAATTTAGATCATACCTTCTGGGTTCCCGTATCATCATATACTCGGATCACACAGCTGTGAGGCATCTCCTTGCAAAGAAGGACGTGAAACCTCGATTAATCCGATGGATCTTGCTGTTGCAAGAATTTGACCTTGAGATTCGCGACAAAGCGGGAAAGCAAAATGTGGTAGCTGATCACTTTCCCGCCTTCCTTCTGAAATGATTAACCCTTCCGGACCCATCACAGAGCATTTTCCCGATGAGCACCTGCTGACTATTGGTACTAGCCTTCCATGGTTCGCTAATATAGTAAATTACTTGGCATCTCATCAGATCCCGTCTGATTGGCCGAAGGCCAAGAAAGACAAATTGCGCTCTGATGCCAAGTATTACATTTGGGAAGACCCGTACCTCTTCCGCATAGGTGCTGATCAGATCATCCGAAGATGTGTCCCGGAAGAGGAATTCAACAATATCCTCTCTTTCTGCCATGACCAGGCATGCGGTGGCCATTTCTCTGGGCATAAAATCGCATCAAAAGTCCTCCAGTGCGGCTTTTACTGGCCTACACTGTTCAAAGACGCGTACAATCACTGCAAGGCATGCAGTCGTTGCCAGACTTTGGGCAACATGAGCCATCGCGACATGATGCCTAAGTAGCCGATTTTCGTATGCGAAATCTTTGATGTTTGGGGGATTGATTTTATGGGCCCCTTTCCTGTTTCGGATGGTTTCGAGTACATTCTGCTTGCTGTGGACTATGTGTCCAAATGGATCGAAGCCATACTGACCTGAACCTGTGATCACAAGACTGTTCTTAAATTCATTCATCAAAACATTTTCTCAAGGTTCGGGATTCCTCGTGCTATAATCTCTGATGGGGGGACCCATTTCACAAACGCTCAGTTTAGGTCACTGATGACCAATTATGGGGTGTCTCACCGAATCTCTACTCCTTACCACCCCCAAACCAATGGTCTAGCTGAGCTGTCTAATCGGGAGATCAAGAAAATCCTGCAAGTCACTATTCGGCCTGACAGGAAGGACTGGTCATCACGACTTCCGGAAGCATTATGGGCCTATAGGACCGCCCACAAAACCCAGTTAGGCATGTCTCCCTTTAGACTAGTGTACGGGAAGGCGTGCCACCTTCCTGTAGAACTGGAGCATAAAGCCTATTGGGCAGTACGGAACTCTAATCTAGATTTTTCAAAGGCTGGAACCCACAGAAAACTTCAAATCAGCGAGATCGATGAATTACGCCTAGACGCGTATAAGAGCTTGCGAATCTACAAGGAGCGGGTTAAAGCCTTCCACAACAAGCATATCTTGAGAAAAATCTTTCATCCTGGTCAGAAGGTCCTACTCTTTGATGCCCGACTCAAACTTTTCCCGGGAAAGCTGCGATCCAAGTGGGTCGGACCATATTTAGTCCGACAGGTTTTTAGAAATGGAGCTATCGAAATCAGTCCGCTTAGCCACGATTCCGAACCTTTCATCGTGAACGGTCAGAGACTCAAGCCGTTCATTGATGTGACTTCTATTGATTTGGCTGAAGCATCTTATATCCTCCATTCCCCTTGAGCTTATTGCGCCCAGCCGATGGCGTAAAACTCAGCGCTTAACGGGAGGCAACCCGTCATTTTCCTAAAAATCCAAAACCTTTTTCTGACACCTTTTTGCACTTAAGGTTCACCCTTGTAGACAGCCTACCCCACCTCAGATGCTTGCATCTGGGATTAGAAATCGTCCGCATTCTGTCTTAAGGAATGAACTAAGTAAATAAGAAACCCCCTAAGTCACAATGAGGACATTGCAAACCTTAGGCACGGGGGGGGGGGGGGTATAAAAGTGCAAAACTTGTAAGAAAAGGTTTAAAAAAAAAAAAAATCGAAAAAGAATAAAAGGAGAAGGAAATTTTGTGGAGGAAGGAAAGAAAAAAAAAAGATGAAAAAGGAGCACAAAAATATGAGAAAAAAGTAGTCATTAGTAAGAAACTAAGGAATTAACCTAAGTTATAGACCTCATTCAAGAAAAGAACTGAAAAGTGCACAAAGGGATTAGTAGGAACGCAAACCTTAGGCATTCTTGGATAGACTCTTAGTACCCATTAAGATCTGGACACTCCTCAAGAGGTTGAGGAAAATGAAAAGCTGAAATATTAGGTCTAAGGCTTAGGAAGTATTTGGCCTCATTAGCTAACTTTTGGTTTACGGGACTCAGTAACCTAAGCACCCTAACCTCACACACAGCCTGGTTCAGTAAGCGTAAAAATCAAAATCACGCAGAAGCATCGCAAAAAAAATTCTTAAAAGTACACCTAGAGTAGGAGCGGCCGATCAACACAAGTTGATTTAGACGAGTTCCCAGCGCGGAGAGGTGGGAAATCCCCTCGAATATGCGTAAGAAAATACCATCTCCTCGGTGCTTGTCTCTTAGGATATTTACATATCCTACTGGGGGCATGTAAGCACTCTGCTGATTCAGATTCCATGGATGGCATTATCACGAAGTGTCAATTGCTAGGGTCTGGATTCGGCCACGGAACACCATGGATGGGATTATCTCGAAATCTCAATAGCCAGGGTTTCGGGGGTTGCCATGGGCGGTGCTATCTCGAAGCATCGATTGCCAGGAACCCTTGAGGATTGATGATGGGGGCAAGGAATCTGATACAGACCGTGTTGAAAAGACAATCCTAAGCTAGAATTAAAAAGAAAAAGAGAGAGAAAACTCTCCAGAACAGAAAAATTTTCTATCTCTCTCTCTTACAAAACGCACTGCGAACTGAGCCAGGGCTAAAATCATTCCAAGCACGGGTGCTTTAACCACAAAGTCCAATAGACCTTAAGTTAGTTCTTGTAGGCCCTAAAAACCTTTGCTAAGGACTGAGGCTGAGGCTAGACAGATCTGGATCTTGATTGGTACTAGAGTACCTTTTAGGCCTATGGTCAACATTCTAACCTAATCTGAGTTCAAATGAAAAAGCACTTGTCTAAAGCTATTAAGAACTTCATGGTCAAGAACAAAGGTTGAAACCTTAAGTTTTTTTTGCTAAGGGACTAGCAAAAGCTAGGCATGGGGGTATGATGAGAACCTCATCATGAGTTATAACTAGCTCATTATGACCTAATACAAAGGATAAAAGCTTCTACATAACTCAAGGAAAGGCTTAACTCAGAATTCTGAGTTTAAGAAGAAAACAAGTCATAAGGGGTAAAAATGCAATTTTACCAGCACAATCTGCAAGCAGGGTAATTCAGGGTCCAAACATAGGTCAAACAAACCTAATAAGAAGGGAAGCGTGATGATTTGATCTGATAAGGGCTACAGCAACTCTAAGGAATTAAATGACAATCTGTAACCCTAAAACAAACCCACTTCAATTCACGAGGTTCGAGGCAAAGAAAAAATCGACTAAACCCTCTACAATTCGTAGAAAAATAATCTCTAGGGTTTAGAACCTTCAATTTGGCCTTAGGAACCCATTTTGACCTACATTGAGAACCATGCCCAATTAATGACTTAATTTGGGTTTTTACGTAAATTGATCGGTCAAACAAGGTCTGATATAGAAATAAAATTCACCATTAGAATCCTTAGGCCCCATTTAGTCATGCATAAAAACTTGAGCCAAAGAAGAGACCTTCTTGACCGACTTTGCATTTTGGTCCTCATATATTACTTTTTGACCCTCAACTTTTGAAACCCTCAGATTTTGGCCCCTAACTTTTCTTCATTCTTTGCATTTGGGTCCACCCTGCAAAACCCTGAGCAGCGCCATGCTCCGGCGACTTTGCGCGGAGCATGGAGCCGCGCAGGGTAAGGGGGACCCTCTGCCAAGTCAACCGGGGGTGCCCTGCGACCTCTGCCGTCGCAGGGACACCTCCATGGTCTCTGCAACCACCCATACCTCCCGTGCGAACGCGCGGAAGGTATGGGTCTCCATCTCCGGCATCCTCCGGCAAGGGAGGCACATCGTCTCCCTCCGCCCTCCTCTCTGATTTCGACTCTATAAAAGCCCTCGATGCTCTGCCGCACTCTCCAGCTCGGATCTGATGGAGAAACCCCCCCCCCCCCCTTTTCCTCTCTTCTCACTCCGACAGAAGCCCCCTGCTCCGGCGGTTCTTCCTCCTCCTCCTCGTCGCTCTGCCGCACTACCAGCAGCAGAGCTGCCTTCACTTGCTCTTCCCGCGTCGCGCCGTACCCAGCGCGTGCTCTCCCGCTCTCTCCTCGCCGCCGCCCTCTCTCTCTGGGCACCTTCTTCTCCGGCGACAGTTGATACGACTGTCGCCCTGCTCCGGCCCCCCTCGTCCCTCCAAGTAGGTACAGTTCTTCCCTTTCCTCCTCTCTTTCTTTTCCCTACTTAAATTTGCTCAACCGCCCTTCGACCGCGCTTAATCACCCTCACCTTCTCCATCTCCGGCCACCCTCCGGCGAGACGTTCCCATCGCTCTGCAGCCCCATACGCCTCGCCGACCCTCACAGAACCTCCGCCTCCTCTCCCTGATCAACCTCCACTCACCCATTACCACTCCACACCCCCACCATACTCCACCGAACAAACCCATTCTCGCAGCCACAGTCCGACCTAGCCCCGCCACCAGACGCCATCCCACGACCTGCCACACCCCGCACCACCTTCGCCTTGCCACGGAGAAGGTCCCCCGCGTGTTTGATTTGGCCGAAGGGCCATATTCCTGTCTAACAGGTTCGCTGCTCCAGCCTCCATTAGCGACGACTAAAGCAGCTTCGAGGCGAGCTCCAGGCCCTGCAGCCCCAGATTCCCAGGTGCTGCAGGTTGGGGCGAATTCCGCGAAGGCTTCTGCCTCTTCAGTTGGCCCAGACATCGACTGTAGCTGATCAGAGGGCGAGGTGGAGTCGTCCTGCGGGCGCGCGCGAAGGCAGCAGAAGTTAGTCCCACATCGTGGGATTTCAAAGCCGCGCACCCGCATAAAGGCAAAAAGTGCCTTAGCCTCTTTGCCTCCTGACCACGGGGTGAGGTCCCTCTCACCCACTCGACTCGGCCTCGTCCGCGACCACCCCACGCGGACCTGGCCCGACCCGTTTACCCGACCTGTACTCCTCGCCCACCACCGCACACCGATGGGCCTAGACCCGGGCGTGACCCGTACCAGACTACCCGGCAGCTCTGGGAGAGCTATCCTACGAGTGAATTATGAGAGAGAGAGACGCGGGGGAGGGTAGAGTAGGTTTTTGCCCTTGACCAAACTGTGAGTGTGTTGGCACAAGAGAAAAGAAGAAAGAAGGAAGGAGGACGCACTGTAGCAGTGGGTTACTTAAGTCGTCTGATTGAAAAATCAGACGACGCTCCGAGGACGAAGAAGAAGGAGAAGAAAAGAAGAACAGGACCGCAAGGAAGAAGAAAAAGAAGGAAAGAAGAACAGGATCGCAAGGAAGAAGAAAAAGAAGAAGACGCTCTGAAGAACCCAAGAGAAGAACAGAAGGAAGAAGAGAAAAGAAGAGAAGCAGAACACGAGAAGAAAAGAAGAAGCTCTGAAGAAAAAGAAAGAAGAAAGTAAGAAAAAGAAGAACAGAGGAAGAACAAGAAGAAGGAAGAAAACTGAAGAACCAAAGAGAACAGAAGAAGAAGAAGCCAACAAGATAAATTTCTCTCTCTCTCTCTCTTTATTTTTGTAATAGAAACTTTGTATCTTTAGAATACAGTTTGCTCCCTGAGTTCAACCTCGGGAGATCTTTTATTTCCGAGTAAAAATTATAATAGTGGCAATGACTATCTGTACCACAACGCCATTTCTATAACAAAATAACAAAACCTAGTCATACTGCCATTAAGTAGTCTATCTTAATAATTCATTCTTAAAAACTAAAAGAAAGTCTACACGTCTTATTGATTTAATGCATGGTTTTGGGAACTTTCAAATTGATACTTGTGCTTTGCGGTGGGAATAATATTATTATTGATGGAAAATATAAAAAAAATATATAATATAATTTATTAGATTATCAAATATATGTATAGTCATTTTTATTTTAATAATTAAAATAGTATAGTCTATTTTAAATAATCCACTCTTATAAACTAAAAGGTCTTCCCCTCATATTGATTTAATGTATGTTTATTTGAACTTTCACTTATTACCCAATAAATTTATTTGATATTCATCATTTACTTTTCCACGTTAGAAACAACTGTAACTTAGAGATGTGAGCCCCTCCCTTTGATAAGATGGGATATAGTATTTCATTGACATATTTTTTTATTTGATAAATAGGAAATTACATTAATTTAAATATTGTCTAAGATATTTAACAACCTATCTCAGTTACCTAGGAATAAGAGAGGCACCCAAGAACCGGTGATATCAAAAGGTTTAATATATTGAGCTAAGTTGCATGCTTGAGTGTTAAAAGATTTAGGAATATAGTTATTGAAGGGGAGCAAGGAGTGGAGGGGCATAATATATTATATGGGAAAGGAGCAAAAGATAAGATCCATGAGGGCAAAGGTATATATCGTGGAAATGAAAAATAATGAAAAGTCATCCATAATTGATTAATATTCTTTTGGTGATAGTATTAATTGTTAACGAGTCCTCGAAGATCTTTGGTTTCGTCCATGCCAAATAGGTCTTTCAAGTAATCAAAATGAAAAAGAGGAGAAAAGGGAGGAGTCCACGTCCCTTACAAAAAGTAGGGCGGGCTTAAGAATTTATGTTAATACTAAAAAATAAATTTATCTTTCATGATTTTCTTACAAAGATTAATAGTAAGTTAAAGTGCCTATTGTCATATGTATATAAATTTAACTATGTCGTCAGTAAATGATAAAGAATCAATTCTCATTTTATATCTTACAAGTAACTTTATATATGAAAATAATCATAAATAAAAGTAACCGTAAGTGAAATATAAATGAGAGAGGGTGAGGCATATTGAGAGAGAATGTAAGGATGATCATGGGACTGATAGGTGAAGTGAATAATTTTAAAATTGAGGAAGGCAAAGATAAGGAAAGAATAGGAATTCTCATAGATATATATATTATGAACTTTAATAGATAATAGTGAGAGAGAGATATGATGGTGGTGAAGGAGGATTCACTGATTTGGTGGGAGAGGGAGAGATGGGCAATGTCTTGTGATCTATAAGTAGAGAGAGGGAGAGCTTTTGGCTTTGGAGGGGAAGGGGAGAGATTTGAGTCACTTGTGTGTGTGTGTTTGATTGTGTATGTGAGAGGAAGAGAGAGGTATCTATTTGAGACAAAGTGCAGTTCGGTGCTGGTGTGAGAGAGAAATGAGGAAGAGGGAGGGAGCGAGATGGGGAAAGATAAGGGGAGAGAAAATGTGATTGGGTGGTGGGTGTTGGGGAGGGGGGGTCGTTGACACGTGTATCAGCAAAATCCTACTTTAGTATAGATTTGTTATTGTTAATATATAAATATTTTAGTTTCTAAAAAGAAAAAAGAATGACCTTAAGATGGTAGTGACATGTATAGTGTAGTGTCAATCGTATATCATCCTATCTCGAATGCTTACCTTCAAGGGAAAAAATGACAATCCATTTATGATTGGAGGGTAGGGGGAAGGATACGGCCGGATGGTAAGGCCTTTTCTTAAAAATTATCAACATGTGGCGGAACAACTTGAACAAAATCAACAATCAGGATTATCCATTTTAGAAATTTTGGTAATCTTTCTGGTCCAATGGATTTCCTTCCATATGCTGATATCAACCCACAGGGTACACCACCAAACTCTGTCAATCGCCTCCAAATAAATGTATGCATGTTTAACACCTTGGCCAATTGTTTGTCGAAGGAAAATAGGGTTTTAAAATAATGCATTGTAGTATAGACAAAATCGCTTTGAAAACAAATGAATTTTATTACTCGAAAAATGTAAATCTGAGGTCGAACACAAGGAGCAAATTGGGGTTCAAAAACCAAGAACACAACTTTCAAATTTATAATATGCAATGATGAATCAAAGTTATGAAGCAAGAAAGATAATCTCAATGTATATATAAGTTTAGAATAAAGTATGGACGTCTGATGTGAAAATCAGATGTCTTAAATGCCAAGTGCTATAGTGCTATCTTTGATTACTCTGGCTGATCTCCTTCTTCTTCTTTCTCTTCTTTCCTCTGTTCTCTACCTCTGATGGCCTTGTTTCTTCTTGGGTCTTTCTTCTTCTTCCTCTTCTCTGATTTGCTCTGGCCTTAGCTTCTTCTTCCTTCTTCTGTCTCTGACTTCAGCCAAGCATTCTCTTCCTTAGCTGCTCAGGCTTCTGCCCTTCCTTCCTTGGCTTCACCTTCGGCTTCCTCCTTCCTCTTTCTTGGCTTCACCCTTAGCTTCTTCTTCCTCTTTTTCTCCTGAGAGAAAAACCTACCCCCTACCCTCCCTGCGATCTCTCTTCTTTCTTCTCTCTTAGGCTCACTCTCCCAGAGCCTTCTTGAGTTATCGAGTCGGGTTAGCATGCCTGAAACCAGGCCCATCGACGTGCGGTGGTGGGTGGGGAGTGCACAGGTAGTCGGGTCAAAACTAGGTCCGCAGGGCATGGGTTGCATACGGGGCGATGAGTAAGTGGGACCTCACCCTATGTCAGGAGGCGATAAGCCCCTGACACTTTTTCCTTTTATTCCACATCTCCCACTCTCAATCTTCCGAGGTGGGACTAAATGTCCCACCTTCCTCGCAGGCGCCTTTGCAACAGATGTTGCGCTCAATTGCAGAGATGCATGGGGCTTTGACTCCAATTGTTGGGCTGGAAACGTGCACGAAGGAAGTCCGCACCGTCTGGGAACCTGAAGCCTGGAGTCTGGGGTCCTGGAGCAAGCTTGCGAGCTTCTTTGAGCCTGCTTCAATGGTGGCAGAGACCTGTATCCTGTTCACAAGAAAAATGGCCTTATGGCCTCATCAAAATACGCAAGAAGCTTTACCTTGGCACAACGAAGGGTCACGGTGGTCGGCGTGGCATGGGGTGGCCTGGGCATGCGTGCCTAGGTCACCCTATGGCTGTGAAGATGAGTGTGTTCGGGGGACGTGTTGGGAGTGTGTGGCGGTGAATGAGATGAGGGGTTATGATCAGTGAGTCATGGAGGAGCTTGTGAGGTGGTTGGCGAGGTGGGTGGATGCATGGAGTGGCGGGAGCACCTTGCCGGTGGTCTACTGGAGGTGGAGAAGATGGAGGTGATTTAAGAATGTCGAGGCGTGATAGCAGAAATAAATGAGGGAAAAATAATGAGTAGAGAGAGAGAACTTATCTAAGAGGGAATAGATGAAGGGGGGAGTGGATGAGGCGGACGACTCGTATGTGCCATCGCTGGAGACGAAGGCCTAGTGAGAGGACGGCGACGATAAGAGGGTGGCAGGAGAGTGCGCTGGTGAGGCGCGACGTGGATGAAAGAGACAAAGGCAACTCTGCCACTGGTATTGTGGTAGAGCGACGAGAGGAGGAGATAGGAGTCTCTGGAGCTTGCTGGGAGTTTGGCTGGAGCGGAAGAGAGGAAAATTGGGAGGTATCTCAGGCCAAATCAAGCTTGGACAGAGCAGAAGGATCTGGGGACCCTTTTATAACCCTTGGCAGAGGGCCATGTGCTTGGAAGCCAAGCTTCCAAGCACGGCAACCTTGCCAGAGTTGGAAGGTTGAAAATACCCAAATCTCTCATGCGTTCGCATGAGAGATTGGGTAGAAATTGGAGCTCCAAATTAGGTTCACATGAACGGGGATTTCTCAGAGAATCTCCCTTTCAAATTTGAGAGGGATTTCTGAGGAATCAGGGAGTTCTTTCCCTTGAATCCTTGCTGGAGTAGGATTTCCTCCACTGTAATGGTGGAGGGACCTAATTTCAAAGAACGATGAGGAAGCTAGGGGGGTGTCTGCAAAGGTTTTCAAAAATTAGAGGTAGAAATGTAATTGGGCTGGACTATTTTGCAAAGTAGGTCAAGGTGAATTTCCCTTAGGTTCAAATTTTGGTACAAAGCTAATTTGGACCTAAGGAGTCCAATGGTGAAGTTGTATTTTAGGTTTGACCACGTTTGGTTGGGAAATTTGCATAAAAACCCAATTTAGGGCAAACATTTGACTGGGACCCCTATTTAGGTCAAAATAGGTTATAAGGGCCAATTTAAAGGTTCTAAACCCTAGAGGATATTTTTTCATGATTTTTAGAGGGTTTAGGTGAATTTTATTATGACTAGAACCTTGTTAAATTGAGTCTGTTTTAGGGTTACAAGAAGTCATTTAATTCCCAGATTTCACATGAACCCTTTTCTGTTTGAACTAACCCACTTTTTATCTTGTTAAGATCATTTAACCTATGTTTAGCCCATGAGAAATCCCATTATTGTACTGTAATGGTAAAATTGTAGTTTTACCCCTTGTTTCTTGCTTTTCTTTCAGAAGGGTTTTTCCTTGAGTTAGGACTTCCAGTTGGTTATGTAGGAGATTTTTTATCTCTTTTCTAGGTCAAAATGAGCTAGTTAGGGCTCATGATGGTGTTCCCATCACCAATGTTCTTTCCGATCAAGCACATAGCACCACAATTATGTCGGCCTTCTCCGTCCTCCATCCATTCGCTTAGAGGTGCATACTTTACTCTTTACTTTCTCTCTTTTTATAGACCAAAATCGCTTGCGAATAAGTGTAAGGCTCAGATGGAGCACGCACCTCCCCCCTGGAGTCAAAGATGCAAACTCTCACCCATTCGATCATAACCTAACAAGCTTCCTTACTTTACTCTCTTTCACACATGCACTAGCACATGCACATGCAAGATTTTAGATGAGTAGTGCTATCGGCATCTAGGAGATCACCAAAGATTTTACTCAAGGACAATCCCAGTATTAGATGAATGGTGACGTCACACTTGGAGATGTGTGCCATTTATCTAATGGTGGAATTGACCCTTGGGTGAAATCTTTGATGATCCTACTGGATGCATCAAACACTTCTAATTTCTGATCATCTGACTAGTGATTATTTTTATCATGTAACATTTCAAACATACACCTGGTATTCTAACAAAGATAGCTACAACTATGAAGTAATGGTTGTTAAATGTTTCATCTATGTAGTTTGTTGTTGAGTCCATCGAGTAGTTTAGTTTGTGGATAGGTTCATATCACTTTAGTGGAAATGACAGTTTCTTGGTTCGAGTTCCGATTAATTTGAAGAGATAAGTTTATAGGTTATTTATCTTCCCACCCATGAACCTCATTATCATGTAATTTTTTGTCTGTAATTAATCCAACTATATTCTCCTCTCTAGTAAATTGCTACCACTATTGCAGGTTGGCAGGCAAGGTAGCGCTGATCACTAGTGGTGCAAGTGGTATCGGCGCCTACATTGCTAGCCTCTTCTATCGTCACGGTGCAAAAGTCATCATCGCCGACATCCGAGATGACCTCGACCACTCCCTCTCCCTCTCCTTTGGTGGCAACACCGATGCTGCATAGGTCCACTGTGACATCACTGTTGAGTCCAACATGGAGAAAGCTGTGAACACCGTCGTTGCCACCCATGGTACCCTTGTGATGAGCCTTAGATGGCCACCAAAAGATTTTGTAAAGGCTGGGAGCATTGCATAACCATGAGCATCCATTGCTAGGAGGAAGCGATTGAGTCTCCATTACGACAGGAGGAGTTGACCCAATGAACATCAGGCAATCATAAGGGGGCAAGGGAATTTGGTGACCCAATTCCACCGCAAGAGGTGTACATCTGAGGGGAGGATGGTACTCCCAACTATGCACTAGAGTATAAGAGGTTACAAGATTTCTCTCCCTTGCCCCGAGCTTGCGTGAGAGCTTGCGTGGGGGTCTCTTCTCACTATTTATAATATGGAAAGACCTATGGCCTAAGGGCCTCTAGCATCCTTATTGTCAGATGGTGTGCCTGTTGTCAAGACACAAGTGGTTGCTTAAATCTTGTCATATCCACAGCCTTGTCTTCATCGAATCTTTTGGCAGATTGGATGGAACCTAGTTTGGGTTTAGCTTGTCGTAGGTAGGACAGGTGATATTGGTCTCGCCTATTTATCCTGTAATTGGGTAGCTAGATCCTCTGTGGGGTTGTATACAGAGTTTTGGGTCTGAGGGTGATTTTTGTTCCTCAACATATGCCCCCACTCTCTAGCTAGTGTGAACTGCTAAGAAAGTAGTGATGATACTTAAACTCCGTTGTAGATGATGCCCTCAGATGTTCTGCCAACTGAGAATAGGTGGGGAGAACATTTATGTTGGAGGAGTTGGGTGGTCTTCCCTTGTCTCCTGCCGCTTGCAAGAGGTCTGTGATAGGGGCGTATGAGCCCGTGTCAGTGTCGGCCTTAAGAGGCGACACCTCACCGGATTTGATTGTTGGTCGTGTGAGCCCAAGTTTGTGGCCCTGACTCACGTCGGCCTTAGGGGGCAGCATTGGTGGAGCTAGGGGCGAATGAGCCCTAGCGTGTGCTGGTCTTGAGAGGCGACGACTCATTGAGCCTGGGGTGAATGGGCCCTAGCTCATGCCGACCTTGGGAGGTGGAAACTCATCAAGCATGGGGCGAATGGGCCCTAGCTCGTGCTGGCCTTGGGAGGCGGCCGCTTATCGAGCCTAGGGCGAATGTGGCTTAGCTTGTGCCAGCCTTATGAGGCGGCAACTCATTGAGGCTGGGGAGAATGGGCCCTAGCTCGTGTTGACCTTAGGAGGCGACGGCTCATCGAGCTTAGGGCGAATGAGCCCTAGCTCGTGCCGGCCTTGGGATGCAGTGGCTTCTCGAGCTTGGGGCGAATGAGCCCTAGCTCATGCCGACCTTAGGAGGCGGCAGGTCATCAAGCCTAGGGCGAATGGGCCCTAGCTCTTGCCAGCCTTAGGAGGCGACAACTCATCTAGCTTGGGTAGGGTACCTCATTGATATCTTGGAGGGTACTCCGCACGTCTAAGTTGCTTCGCTTGTGTTGGGCAACCGTTGTGGCCCGTCAAGACTTGTTGGTCCACTAGCAAGCTCCTCATTCAGCTATTCTTCCTCTGGAGATAGGGGTTGGGGAGGTCATCCCACTGGTTGTTGAGGGTTTGTTGGGGACACGGGCAGTTGGAGTTAGATGGGAAGAGACGACTCTTTGCGGGGGAGCCATTTAAAGCTGGTCTGCCAGAGGCTACAAGGTCTGCCAATCTTGTCGCTGCACTATCACTCATGTTGCTGAAGGTGGGCAGGCTTGAAGATCTAGGGAAGGACTACTGAGTCTTGATGAACGGTGTCGCTGGAAATTTTCATGGTGATTTCTCTTTTTAGCTATAATTTAGTCAGAGATAATGTTCTTGAGGAATGTAATAGCCAATATTTACAAAGGAAGAGAATTTTTCATTCCTTGTTTCTTCTCTTTCCTTCTCGTGATGAAATTGCTCTATGCCAAGTATGAGGAATTAGTTTGCCGCCTTGGATTGGCTACTCCAAATAGTTCCATAGGCTGTAATCAACTTTTTGCGACATTTTTCAAACGATCACAATAAAGCGCTATTGATGGGTTTTTATCCCCGGCAATGATGCCAAATATATAATCACCCGATGATCGATTTGTATTAAAAAGGGTTTTAAAAATGTCGTTGTTGTAGTATACGTCACAAATACAAATTGATGTCGCGTCAATTTTATTTATATACTTAATTTTTACTGGTTTATTCCTGGTCATTCACTGTGAGGCAGTTATTGATAAACATCACTTTCTAAGTCTAATAATATTATTTAATTTCGAAAAGATTAATTTTATGTACAATAATGAATGAATGAATCAAATAATGAAAGAATGAATCAATTTTAAACAAAAGAATGAATTACAATGTTTGAAAACATTTATCTACAAACAAGCATCAAAAACCATAAATAAATACTCTATATTATCTATTTACAACTTATATTAATAATACTTAGCTATGTGTACAATAATGAGTAATAATATGTACTATACTAACTTAACTTACTAATATCATAGTAACATATAATGTATCTACAGTGATGTATGAAAGTGTCGCTATAACCTTAGAAAACTATATACATAAGCTAAGGTAAAACTAGGGTCTTTACTGACGTTTATTACTATCTCTAGTGACATCTATATCTGTCACTAAAGCTATCTTTTATTTATATACATAATAGCTCAAACAATACTACTACACTCTAAGTATACTTATCTACGTATTATTTAGATATATACTATATATATACAATATATATATATACTATATATGTATATCTATATTTCCTATAACTTTTATACATATATATAGACGCATACATAACATAGACACTCAACTCACAGAGCACATTATATAGAGGGGATCAACACTTAGCCAACTCACGCACTTGACACACAGAACACTCAAGCACAAGCACAAGGCTCAACACTTAGCCAAATTCACTCAACTTCTCAACCAGTTCAGACCGGCTCGGTCTGGTTTTTAACCAAAAATTGGTTTAATTTGTGGGTGGCCCTTTCAAGGGATACACAGTACCCATTACTGGGTGGGATTAGACCTCTATTAGGGCCACCCTAGTTGATTATTAGGTACATTTTAGCCAGTTTATAGATCATTATTGGGCCCACACATAGTACATGGCCCCTGGCCCAGTGCATCGCACACCAAAGTCTCATGCCAATGCTCATTCATGTTTAGAGGGATAGAGGAGATAGGTAATGTGTATGTGGGAGCCCAGTGCCTGACGACTAGGTAGCCCACAACACAAACATTAATATGGTGCGTCGGGTGCTTTCACGTTCACGATGTGGTACAAAAGCCAAGTGGCCATTGGCGTTGCAGTTGCACTAGATTGCATTCTTATATGGTAATTTTGGCCCTCGATTTGAGGGCCATAATTTATTTTAATTTAAAAATAAATTATAGGGTTATAAAGCCCTTACATAGGACTACATAATTATTTAATTTATTTACAGAAATAATTAAAGTTACTATAAAAATAAATTAGCTAAACTTTACAATTTATACACATTGATATTTAGGTTTATTTCTTAATTAATGTTTAAATTCATTAATTAATGATCTAATTGACATTGTACAGTGTTAATATACATATTAAATTATTTAATACATATTTTTATGATATTTTACACATTTTATTTTAATTTATATACATTTAAATATCAGTTTTCAGGCTGTTATACATATAAATTAGGTATAAATAGAAAAATACAATATAAATATAGTTTAATTAGTTTAAATTACTTACAATAATATAATACAAATATAAAATATAAATTAGTTCAATAATAACTTAATTTACTAATTTATTTTAATTTAATTTAGTAAAATACCTACTAACTTATTAAATTAATTATTTATTGTACAAATATAATTAAATTAATATGTAGGTATCCTAGTGTAATATATATATATATATATATATATATATATAACTATGTATGTATAGTATCATTAATAAATAAGTCTATTTATAGGGGTTTCTATAATTATATAGCTTAGAGTACATATAGGTTAATTAAATAATAGATAATGATATAAACAAGTTATATACATAATAATTTACCTTAAATACTTAATCTATGTTATAGAATATATACATAAGTTATATATACAGTTTATAGACATATTTTAATTATATACCTTAATAATTTAATATATAGCTTATATATACATATATATACATAGTATACATAGTATTTTTGGGAGTTTTTAGGGTTTTTCTTATTTTTATGGGTTTTACAAGTATAGTGGAGATAAGGGATGAGAGAGAAAGAGAGAGATGAGAGAGAAGAAGATGTTTTTGGTATTTTTGAAGTTAATGTCTTTTATTAAATTCATAGATAGACTGAACCGTCAGCTAGTGTGTTCTACCAAGCTGATGGTTCAGAATGTCTTGAAACTTGGCATACACTTAGAAATATATCTAATCTTATTTGCTACATCTTTATTTATTTCTTTAGATATTTTATAGTATTTTTATTTATTTACAAGTGAATCACATTTTAGGCCTCCAAAGGGTTTTTCAAATAGAACTTAAGGCCCTAAACAACTTCCTAGAAGCTGGGAAAGCAATCTATTAGTTAAGATATGTTCTAAACATTCTATGGGAGGTGTTCAATAAGATAAGTATGAATTTCAACCCAAAATTCCACTAATTTTGAATTTGGATAGTTATGCAACATATTTAACTGGAAAAGAGGGTTAAAAATCAGATTACAAGCTATCAAAAGAGATTAAAAGACACTTGACCATACATGAAAGCTTGCTACAAAATCAAATATACATTATAGCACATGTCAACCAATTAAAAACTTTAAATCTCAACCACTTTCCATTTGTTCTAATCCAAAAGAATAGTTGCTGCAGAGTCCAACAACAACAGCAGCAGCAACTACAATATGAGAATAGTAGCAACTATAGTTGCTCATATACCTTCATCAGACGTCTTAATAAATTCTCAAAGGCTGCAGTGCAACCAAATCTCTACTCTCAGCAAGTTTGAAATGAGGACTTCAGTAGACAATTTCCCTAGATTAGACTTAAGAAAGTCTGATCAGGGATCAAACATATCCAAATTCAGATCATGATTTTAAGTTAACACCAATTTGTACCAAATTAAGGGTTGAAAAACCCATGAAAATGTAGCTGTTGAAGTAGCACTTTAATCTGATGGACTGAGATTCAAAACACAACAGTAAACCTTTTAAAAATCTAAAAAGGCTTGAAAATATCATTGAAATCACTTTGAGATGTTAAACTCTGCATCAAAACTCCTCATTAGCATTCTAATTTCAAATTAGAGAGAAAAACACTAATCTAACACCTTCCTAATGCTATAGATAGCATGAAGGAGGTGTTAGAATCAGTCCAATAAATCCTACTTGAATCCCAATTAAAACATTAAGGAATGCAAAAAATTCCTTAGGTTAAAAATTAGAATCTCAAAAAAAATCCACACAAAGATACTTGATAGAGCCTCAAAGTAACAAGGTTGATTCTCCTTGGCTCTCCTACACATTTAGGACCATGAAATTCCCAACTCATGACAAATCCGATCATGGATCATCTGAGGAAAAATTCATCACTAGCATCATCTCAGATTCATGGTCATGTACTGGCTCACACAGAAATACATCAATTCACTTGATCAAAAGCCCTTAAGAACTCAATTTGATCATAATCTCACGATCTTGCATTGAAATCCAAATTAAAATTAGATCAAGCAAATCGATTCCTTTTAAATAAGATCAGGGGTCTTTGTGGAAAATCTGAGATGAATGGGAGACCCCTAGATGGATTGTGAGTGCAAATCCTCATCTCAATGCTAGAGAGCAATGAGATGAGGGTTTGACTCTAATAGGTGGGTGGATTGTGAATTAAAAACATAGGGGAAGTTTAGAATGTGAAATTTGTGAGATGGAAAGGAAGGTTAGTGATTAGGTGATGAAATGAGTGTAGGTTCCTTACGGGAGGGGGTGAGATTTGAGGGATAAAATAGAATGAAAAAATAATGTAAACAATCTCACACAAAAGCACAGTCACACAATGGCACAAAGATTTTTAGGTGGAAGCCCAAACCGGGTAAAAACCACCACCTAAGCCTCTCGACTTAGGATTTCCAGATCGACCAAGTCGATCAAATCCACTAACCCAGTCACTTAAACGAGGGTGATTGAACCTTAATACAATAACACTACTTTGAATGAGGGTAGTGTGCCTCAAACCCCTCCTCTTCACGAGGAGTATTTAGTCTCTCGAAGGAGATAGGAATTCAGAAAGCAATACCCAACCAAAGATTGTAAACTATAAAACTCCTATAGAGCCACAAAGTAAACAATTGAAACTAGCTACTATAGGTAAAGGATCTTCCCTTTGGTGGAAGTGCGTCGACATGACGATGTGGGTGCATGAACCACGCAATGCACGACGACGCTTTCAAAATTGACAGCAGGAGAGCGGGTGTGCTGCAAGAAGAAAGCTCTCAAGATGTGGAACGATGAAATGGAGAGCAAGATCTTTTAAAGTGTTTTGGACACAAATAGATGTGGAAATGTGTTTCTTGGTGTGTCTAAACAAGGGAGGGCTACTCCTCTATTTGTAGGTGGCCTAAGAAGGCTTTGGAAGGCCTTAAAAGCCTTAGGTAGCCGTTGGGGTTCATCCCAAGGCAAGGCAAGCTGCAATTAGAATAATTAATGATTCTGATAGGGTCATCATACATATGGGAAAAAGATCAGATGTCTGGAAGTCAGTTTTAAGAAGTCTGGGAATTAAGTCAGATGTCTAATTCCAGGTGGGTTTCCTTTCTGACTTGGTTCAGACCTAGATAGGGTTCTAGTGTAAAACCATTAGACGATAAACAGGATGTCTAGCATTAGGTCTGGACATCTGGAAACCTAATTAAGTGTAGGAATGGATTCCCAAGAGCCTAAATGGCTATAATATTCAAGATAAGTGATTTCGGCCCACTAAAAACTTAACAGTCACATATCAGATGTCTAGTGTCCTCTACGGACGTCTGATAGAAGCCTAAAAGTCATATTACTCAGCGTTTACTTTGTTAGCCAATGTTCCACTAATTTAACATCTGGCACAACCATCAGACATCTTCTAAGATGTTTAGACTAACGTCTGGATGTTTGATTTCAACAAACACAGCCTACTAAGTCCAACCTAAGTTATTGGATGTCTGAGTCAATAGTTAGACATCTTAAAAGTCAAGATCAGATGTCTGATTTCCAGATTTGAAGTTTGATCAGGCTGTCTGATGCCTATCTTGGATTTCTAAGTTTTCTATGAAAAGCCTAAGTATCCTAGGGTTGTGCAAGTGTACCTAGGACTACTGTATTGTTACTTTGAGTTCTTTAACAAGTAATCTAAGAAATAATGAGCAAATAACAAAGATATACAAAGTACAAGATAGAAAAGACATCTATCATATTCTTCTGACTTCGTGCTTTCTCTCCTTACGAAGCTCCTTCTTCTTTGTCAAGCTCCTCCAATCCTCATGGATGTGAGATCAAACTCAATCTCTACACTTATCTCCATTTGCAATTTGACCTGAAAACTAAGACTCAAAAGCAAATGTTAAATAACAAGTGTTTTATTATCATCAAAATAAACGATCGTGGTGCTCTAGCACTAACAATCTCCCCCTTTTTGATGATGAAAAAATCATAAATAATAATACATAAAATTCTCCCCCTTTTTGACAATATCAAAAAGGTTTTTATCAAATTTAATTCTCCTAAACTCCCCCTTAAAACATGCTCTTCTAGTTTTGGGTTAAATTTCTTTAAACAAGCATAATGTTCTCCCCCTTTATGATTGACAAAAAGATCATTAATTCTAATAATCTCTGCCTATCTGCATGCTACAGATAAAAGATAAGATTAAGAGGTTTTACCTCACCTACCATGGCCAATAGAATGGCCCAAATGGCGGTGGATGCCAAACTGGATGGGGTTCCCATCCGTAGCTTGGAAATCCCGGCATCGGCGATGGTCTCTAATCTAGCGGTCGACGTGCGGTAATTCGATCATTTGTTCGTTGTCACATCGGTCTCCTCTTCTCCTTGCTCAGTCTACTCCTTGTTCCTCCCAATTCGAGTTGACCGTTCTTGAGCTTGTAGGTCCAATCTTTTATGTTGAAATTTTTGCAACCTGCAAAACAAGACTCCAAATCTTTCTTCGGTATCCAAGTTAGCTTGGATTCGATTTTGTTAGTTGGTTTCCTTGAAGGAGATCCTTTCTCAGCCTTAGGGCTAGATAAATTTTCTACCTTATTGATCAATTTATTATATTTTTCTCTAAGACATGCAAATTCATCTTCTATAACACGCATTTTTGTTTTCAAACTAGAAATTTCAATTTTTAAGATAATATTTTCCTCAATCAACTTATTATTTTCATTGATTAGCTCTCTATTTTCTAACAAGTTATTATCCTTAGGACTAGAACTAGTTTCTAGATCCTTAAGTTTAATTTCTAACCTATCATTTTCAGATTTTAGAAAGCCAAGTTTCTTTTTAATGTTTTCATTTTCTACCTTTAATGACTTACTAATTTCAAAAAGCTCATCGAAGGCATCTTGTAAATCTGAGTTTACCTCATTGTCGGAGTGCTATCGCTTGCGATGGCCATGAAACCCATGGAAACAATTTCATTCTTCTTCTTGGGATCTTCCTCTTCTTCCTCCGAGCTCGAGTCGTCCCAAGTGGCTTGAAATGCCTTCTTCTTGTATGTCTTCTCCTTGTCCTTCTTCTTCTCCTTCTTGAGAAGAGGGCATTCGGGTCTAATGTGTCCCTTCTTATTGCAATGATAGCAATGGTTTGGGCTCTCATTTTCCTTCTCCTTTTCTTTCTTCGAGTCCCTACAAAACTTGGAAAATTTTTTAAGTAAAAATTTAAAGTCTTCATCGTCGGAACTTACCTCGGAGTCTGAAGTAGCTTTGAATGCGAGAGACTTCCTCGATCTTGGTTCCAGTGCATCCTTCTTCTTCTACTTCAACTTCGTCTCGTAGGCCATTAGATTGCTTAAGAGATCCTCCATGTTGAGCTCCTCCACTTTGTTCGCCTCCTCAATGGCGATGACCTTCTATTCTGACTCCAGTCCAAGGGAACGAAGAAGCTTCCCTTGAAGCTCCCCCTTGATGAAGGTCTTTCCTAATGCCTTAATATTGTTCACTATAAGAGTGAACCTAGTATACATCTCACTTAAAGATTCATTAGTCTTCATAACAAAAGATTCAAATTCTTGAGAAAGAATGTTGATTTTAGAAGACTTTACCTTGGAGGTACCTTCGTGGGTTACCTCTAGTGTATACCAAATCTCATATGCGGTGGCGCATTGTGAGATTCGGTTGAACTCCTCTGGGCTAAGCGCGCAATACAACGTGTTCATCGTCTTTACGTTGAGCGAGAGTTCCCGAATCTGCTGCTGCAAGTATCCCCCCGTGGGTCACTCTGGGATGTCGAATGGGGTCTTGCATCTTGCCCAAATGGTGAAGTCATTGGCTTGAAGCCATGTCCTCATCCTCAGCTTCCAATAGGGGTAGTTGCTCTTATTGAAGAACAGTAGACAGGTAGTAGACTGCCCCTCGGAAATCCTTGTTGTGAAGCTACTTCCCTCCATGATCTCTTGAATCCTTGCTGGGTTGTTAAGTTGAAAATGCGAGACCGGCTCTGATACAAATTGTAGGTTCCCTACGGGAGGGGGTGAGATTTGCGAGATAAAATAGAATGCGAAAATAATTTAAACAATCTCACACATAAGCACAATCACACAATGGCACAAGGATTTTTAGATGGAAACCCAAACTGGGTAAAAACCACCACCTAAGTCTCTCGACTTAAGATTTCCTGTTCGACCAAGTCGATTAAATCCACTAACCCAGTCACTTAAACAAGGGTGACCTAACCTCAACACAACAACACTACTTTGAACGAGGGTTGTGTGCCTCAAACCCCTCCACTTCACAAGAAGTATTTAGTCTCTCAAAGGAGATGAGAATTCGCAAAGTGAATACCTAACCAAAGATTGTAAACTACAAAAATCCTATAGAGCCACAAAGTAAACAATTCAAAATAGCCACTATAGGCAAAGGATCTTCCCTTTGATAGAAGTGAGTCGACGTGATGAAGCGGGTGCGTGAACCACACAATGCACAACAACACTCTCGAAATCAACAGCAGAAGAGTAGGTATGCTGCGAGAAGAAAGCTCTCAAGATGTGGAACAATGAAATGGAGAGCAAGATCTTCTTCTAAAGTGTTTTGGACACAAATAGATGTGGAAATATGTTGCTTGGTGTGTCTAAACAAGGGAGTGCTACTCCTCTATTTATAGGTGGCCTAAGAAGGCTCTGGAAGGCCTTAGAAGCCTTAGGTAGCCGTTGGGGTTCATCCCAAGGCAAGGCAAGCCACAATTAGAATAATTAATGATTCTGATAGGGTCATCAGACATTTGGGAAAAAGATTAGACGTTTGGAAGTCACTCTTAAGAAGTCTGGGAACTATGTTGGATGTCTAATTCCAGGCGGGTTTCCCTCCTAACTTGGTTTAGACCTAAATAGGGTTCTAGTGTAAAACCATCAGATGACATACAGGATGTCTGGCACTAGGTCTAGACGTCTGAAAACCTAATTAAGTGTAGGAATGGATTCCCAAGAGCCTAAATGGCTATAATCTTCAAGACAAGTGATTTCGGCCCAATAAAGGCTCAACGGTCACATATCAGACGTCCGATGTCCTCTATGGACGTCTGATAGAAGCCTAAAGGTCATATTCCTCAGTGTTTACTTTGTTAGACAATGTGCCACTAATTGAACATCTGGCACAACCATCAGACGTCTTCGAAAATGTCTGGACTAAGGTCTGGATGTCTGATTTCAACAGACACAACCTACTAAGTTCAGCCTAAGTTATTGGACATTTGAGTCAACAGTTAGATGTCTTAAAAGTCAAGATCAGACGTCTGATTTTCAGATTTGATGTCTGATCAAGTTGTCTGATGCCTATCTTGGATTTCTAGGTTCTCTATGAAAAGCCTAACCATCCTAGGGTTGTGCAAGTGTACCTAGGACTACTGTATTGTTACTTTGAGCTCTTTAACAAGTAATCTAAGAAATAAAAGAGCAAATAACAAAGATATACAAAGTAAAAGATAGAAAAGGCATCTATCCTATTCTTTTGACTTCACGCTTTCTCTCCTCGCGAAGCTCCTTCTTTGCCATCAAGCTCCTCCAACCCCCATGATGTGAGCTCGAACTTGGTCTCTACACTTGTCTCCATTTGCAATTTGACCTGAAAACTAGGACTCAAAAGAAAATGTTAAATAACAAGTGTTCTGTTATAATCAAAATAAACGATCGTCGTGCTCTAGCTCCAACAACGAGTTCATCTCCTCTCATCTGAAATGATCAAAGGAGGTGTGAGTGTGGATTCTACACTAACCTACTCCTAATCTACACTAAGACATCACTGAATTTTGATCTCTATCTTTTGATCTACTCCTAAATTACTCTAACTAACACTACAATTAAGCTACAAAGCAGCAAATCCTAATCTAATTAGATGAATGGTGTTTCCTGGATCCAAAGTCGGTGGCTAAGGAGGAAGAATGGGGGAAGATCTGCAGTAAAGGAAAAGCCCACAAGAGAAGCTTCAAGGTCATCCTCAGGCGTACATCATCCCTAGCAACGAGGGTGAATTGGTGGTGAAAAACCACACCACTGTCACCGATGTGGTGAGTGAATAAGGTAAGGAGAACTGGAGGGAACGAAGGGATCGCCTCTGGAAAGTAGGAGAGGAGGTCGATGCCTCATGCGCGAGCTCAGGAAGGAGCTTAAGTAGACTTTGAGAGTGATTGCACTCACCGCGCGGTGGGAATAGGTGATTAGGGAATGGGTGGCCACGATGAGCTGCGAGGGCACAGGAAGAGCCAAGTCGAATCCTAACCGCTAGATGGGATTTGGGCAAGGTGGTGAAGCTATGCGATTATTCTCGCGAAGTTTCAATTGAAGGGCAGCCAGAGATCAAGATGAAGGCTTTGAACGGTAGAGATTGCTCAAGTTCATTGAGTGAACAGTGCACCACGAGGTGCACCATTCACAGGTCTAATGGTGTAATTGCGCCATCAACCCAAAATGTGAAATGGTAGGAAAATAGCAGCAAGGCCCAAAAGTGGTATGAAATCACTGCAGAGCAGTCCCTAAGGTGTTACAATTGGGTCCCTATGGCCTACAAATGTGTCCTTGGAGGTTTTAAAGTGACTAAAATGTTATGAATGAAGGACCTAAATGTGAATCTCTAAATGCAAGGTCCTATTGATGTCTAAATACTATCAAGTTTTTATTGAAGCTTAATTGAATATATTGGAAGTTAATTTAACTTTTGATTTGATCTTTTGAACTCAATTGTGTGTTTAATTTGCAATTGGATCATCATTTTGTATTTAATAATAGAATATCTTAATAAATGACCTAATTATGCATTTTTAACAAAAAATTGGTGTTTTAGGTCTTTTCCTTATTTCCCACACTTAACCCATGTCATGTATTAATTTGATAGTGTTTAACCTAATTTATATCTTAACTTGAGCATTTTAGCTACTATGAGCCACACCTCATCAGGTTATTTTCATAAGTTCTTTTCTTGGTCTTTATTGTGGGAGTTTCGTTTGTTTGCTCGAATGACTTGGCATAGAGGCTTGTCCTATTACATCGTCCTGTGTAACTTTTGCGTGATTGGGTGAGATGCCTGTGGAGAGGGCGACCCGCAGCAATGGTTGGATATCTAGGTTCCTCACTTGAGTAGACATCGGTGCATGATCCATAGGTATCCCCTGGCATATCTCATAGCTCATCTGTTCTCCTGGTGCCTTGTTCGCCCACTTTTGCCTGACACGTAGTATGATCGTGTCAGCTAGGGGGGTTGACAAGAGAATGCCAGGATTGGTGCGAGCTCTCCAGGTGGAAGGTGGTGCCGGGGCTACTCGATATTTAACGCCCTTGCATGTGCTTGGGACTTATGCTTCGCGGGGCGGTTAGGCTAGGAGTGGTTACTCCATGTGCCTTGATTTGAAAAGTTCTCCTGGTGAGGTAGCAAAAAGAGGGAGCGGGAAATCCCTACTTACCTTGCTGGCTTTTAAGCGGGTTGCCCTAGTCTATTGCGTACCCTCTAGAGTTGGTTGCCGATGGGCGGAGCAGAGAGGAGTATTTAGGCCATGCTGGTGTCGTCCAAGCCCTCTCTCTTAGTGCCAGAGGGCGAAGAGGCTACGACCACCTTGACTATGCTATTCAGCTGGGTTTCGTGGGAAACTCATTGGGTGAGATAAGGTCGATTTTTGTAGTATTAGCTGGAAACCCTGCATGGGGGTTGGGCAAAGATGCCCATTGCAGGAGTCCTTCGACGCCTATCGCTGGTACGGGAGCCTCAAGGTAGGCTTTGTTGGTGGAGCCCGTGGGCGTGCCTCGTTTAGGGCCACCACCTTCCTTGAGGATCATGACTGACGGGAGGTTTAATAGAATTGGCTTAGAGAAGCTCCCTTGCCCCAGCTCTGGGTTCTTTGGCTAAGTTATAATCGCCTGAATGGGTAGACCTTTTGCCTTAGATTTTTGTAGAGATAAGAGCTTGGACGTTGATCCCTAGGTGGTTGCTTGCATTTGCGAAGCTAGTCATTAGCCCGACCATTTTTGGGTGTGGCCCTTCTGCTGTGGGGCCCGTCCCTTAGTTGGTGACAACAGGAATCGAGAATCGACACTCGATCTTCTTAGCTTGGAGTCCAAGCTCACATTAGGGGGACTCAGGGCGTAAGTGCCCGAGCTAGTGTTGCTATGATGTGATGCTGTATCGTGTCGTCTAGATCGTAGGGTGCTAGAGCCCCAGTCCCTACCATCCTTGGTGGCTGGTGTATCATCATTGGGCGAGGTGACCTAGATTCTCGTAATCTATTTTTGTTAACAGATGCTTCTGAGAGTGAAGCGAATGATGTCTTACTAATGAGCGGAATTAGTGTGTGTGGAACTTTTTGGTGCATGTGCTTGAGTTCCTACCAGCTCGAGGGGCTGTTGCTAAACTTGTCGGAACGTGGGGCACGGGGGCACTAGTAGCAGCAGCATAGGGGATCTTTAGGCATGTCAGCCCGAGTTCCGATTACCCCTGAGTGGGTGGTTTGCTGTTCACCGAAAGTGGTGTCATGGAAGAATGTCAGGTTCATCTGGCCGCATTCTTATTGTCCTTAAGTGGTGGATGGCTAGCCTTGAGAGGGGACAATATAAGGAGTTGTTGGGCGTGTCTGCCTGAGTTTCGACGACCCTAGGAGGTGGCCTGTCCACCTTACGAGGCATCTCGTTGGTCTTGAGAGGCGATGGTATAAGGGAATGTCAAGCGTGTCCACCTGAGTTATAGCCAATCTTAGAAGGTGCAATATATAGGAACACCGGACATGTCTGTCTGAGTTTGAGCCATCCTTAAGAGGTGGCTTGCTGATAAATGCCAGTTTATAAACATTTTTATGCCCTAAAAAAATAGATCTAGCTCTTAGGTTTTTAACTCCGCAAATGGGTTTTCAGGTTGCATTTAGGCATAACCTAGGTTAGGCATGTATTGCATTCTTTTTGTGTTTTTGACATGTTTACTTGAGTGTTAAGGATAAGCAGAAGAACAAACCTTTAAAATCTTAGCACTCACGAAGGCAAAAAGTGAAGAAGAAGATCAGTTGAACCCTAGCTGGATCCAGCACATCTTAGCTGGTTATCAGCCCACATGAGCTAGGTTTGGCTCCCTCAAGCTCCATTCAGATCATCTTAGCTGGATGGTAGCTGAAGGTAGTTGAACTTAGCTCAACTCACCTCAACTCAGCTCAGATCCAGTTCAACTTAGTTGAGTCTAGCTCTTCCTAGCTCTAATCAGTTCACTAGGAGCTCTAGCTAGCTCAACTTAGTTGGCAGAAGTTCACCTTAGCTCAGGTCCAGCTCTACCTAGCTCAACTCAGCTCTCGGCAGCTGAACTCCCTCCAGCTTAGCTAGTACTTGCCTACTCAGTAGCTAAGCTAACTCGGGAATTCTCATCAGAGGTAGTTTTAGCTTAACCTAGCTTTAGTTAGGTTGAAACCAACTCAACTTAGCTCAACTACTCAAGCCTAGCTACTAGCATAAGAACTAGCTAGCTACGCTAAGTAGTTGAGCTCCTAAGAAGACCTCTTCAACCATTATCAGCTCCGAGAGAATTATTTCAGCTCCAAACAGCTCTTGGCTACCTCCTTCCAGCTAAACCCTAGCTCCTCCACTACTACACTATTAGCTAAGCTATCTTAGCTAATCTCAATACCTACTCCTCTACTCCATGGCCATTCATCATCACCCAAGATCCTACCTAGCTAACTCCACCAAAAATACCTAACCTTAAGTCCACCTAAGCTTCCACCTAGTCCTACCCTTTTGGTGCCAACCCTAAAGCATCCCTTCACCCCACTAACCATCAAAAGTCACAACTAATTTCCCTCCAAAATCACCTAAAGTTAGCGCCACTTTTCCCTCCAAAACAACCCCACATCCTAGCCATACACCTACCCCTATAAGCCATCCCTACCCTACACATAACCCCCTTTCTAGAACCCTCCTTGGTGGCGCCAAAATGGAGGCTTCTCTTCATTTTTGGTGCCATCTTTTAGGTGCCATTCCACCCATAACTACCCCCTTGCAACCCCTAGGATGGCGCCAAGTAACCCTAGCCATAGATCCTACAACTACCCCATCCTAGCTGTCCACCCAAAAGCCACCAAAACCCTTCACTTGGCTTCAACTAACCATATCCATTAGATCATCTAACCACCACCAAAAATACATCCGAGCCATCCATTTCCCTACACGCCTACCCTACACCCTTACCACTCTATAAATGGCCATATAACCACCACATTAAGATCATCCTTGGTTACGTTTTTCTCCACCTAGATCCACCATTACCAACGTCCAAGGAAGGAAGGAGAGGAGGAAGAAGATCAAGGAGACACTTTGTCTCCTTGGTGGCTTCAACTTCTTCCTTATGTCATCACCAAACTAAGAAGGAAGGCCAGGCAAAGAGGACGTCTAGAGGAGCAAGATGGGTGGTCGACGCCACCCTTAGGAGGAGATTTGGAGTGGAAATCTTCCACTCTAGGAGTAGCCAGGCATGCCCCACCTAGGGCTTGCCAAAAGGAAGGAGAGCCAGGAGCCAGGAGTAAGCTTCCTTCAATTCAAGGGAAACTTGAATTTGAGCGGGAGTCTGTAGCAACATTATCTTTTTCCTAAGCTTTCTTCTACTCTCTTTTTATATTTTTTTTGCATGGTAGTGTAGTGTTAGAATTCTATTGGAGATTACAAGTGGGAATCCCTTTCACTTCTGAGTTCTCCAACCCGTTGTAAAAATAAATTTTTAATTCAAGAAGCATTCCTCTACTTTCTGTTTAGTTAGCTTGTTATTGTTGTTGTGACTTGTTTCTCCATTATTCCAAGCCTCCCTTACTTGGAGTGAGTTGGAGAATCAAGGCACTTGTTGCTATGATTTCTTGTACTTCTCATTTTTGTTTCTCTGCAATTGTTTTGCCCTTATTCAAAACCCTAGAAAATACATATTTCAAAACCCAAAAAGAAAGTTGATTTCCAAGATTCAAGTGAGAGATTTTAAAAAGCATTTCGACCTCCCTTGGGATGACCTGAATACTCATCGAGTACTCGGCCTTTATAAATTCAAAAGTGATCTAAATTACGTGTTGCAACAACTTAATTTTCAAATTTTACAAATCACATATTTTCACGATCACTTTTTGGCACTGTTGCCAAGAGGCACGACTTTGCATTCATATCTCTTGCTTGATACGAGGATCTCATCCCCTTCTCTTTCTTTCATCTCGTGTGTGCAGGCACTACAGGAAGAAGGCAGGATTTTGAAAGCGAAAGCTTAAAGTCCCTTTTCTTCCCACAGACTTAAGGTTAGTGCCATCTTTCTTGTCACACAATTTCTCTTAAAAACTATCAAAAAAATATTAAATCAGGCTTTTAGGATCAAAAGCATTAAAATTAGGTAGAGTGGTGACTTTAAAATTTCATTGTTTGCTTGTTTGAATCATTTAACACCACTCTACCTTAAGTCTTGGTGTTCTGATTTTCAGGTCCGAACAGAACTTCTGTCTGGACTTCTAAAATCAATTCTCGACACCACAGGCCTCCTAATATATTTTTATTTCACCCAAAGATTCCAATGAAGTCAGGAACATCTGTTCCAAATTTCAGAGCATTTGGAGTTGTAGAGAAGTTTTAAAAATTCACGGACCACAGGGGGGTCATCTGTGATTTCATTATTTTGTTACTATCCATGAATTTTATAAAATTTTCTACTTATCTAATTTTTGTGAAATTTACCTTTCTGGAATCCTTGTGAAATTCTGCACAACATATAAAATAACAAAAATTTTTGGTGGCTGGTAATGTTACTGAAAAGTCCCAAATACCCATGGGTATCAATTCTGGACTTTAGCACCAGTACAAAGAAAAATCTAAAAAAAATATCAAATGAATTCCTAAAATCGTAAAAAAATATTTTTTTGGAATTTTTGTTTGATTTTCCTTCCAGTAGTGGTAATGTTTGCTCTATTTGGACCACTACTTAACAAGAACAGCTTGAAACAATTCACTGATAGTAACATTTCTACTTAAGAATTCAAATTAATTAGGGTTTCTCTTCATTTATTCTAGTCCCACATTCTAAAGGAAATTTACTTTCACCAATACAACTTGATTTCTCTTTGATTGTGGATCTCAAACTTGTTTGAAAGCATAAAAAGAAAACCCTAAAAGACATTAACTTAAATCAAATCATAAAAGTAGAAAGACAACAAAAATTATGTGACAATTTGATTTGCCATTGGACTCACTCCGTCTAATTTGCACACCAAAAAAATTTGAAATAATAGGACATTACCCCAATCAATGCTCTCCACATTCCCGTGCACAGTTAGGTACTCAAGCCTAGTTATAATAAGTAGTCATTTGACCACTTAAGGACTTCATCCAATTTAGGCTTGATATCTGACATTTAACAATCATTAAGCGCTACTAATTCCCTTAGAAAACGTGGTGACAGACTTGGAGGGAAGTGAAATGATGGGTAAGGGTTTACACAAGCCCCTAGTTATTTTCCTAGGACATGCTTAGGCCCAAGCCACCTCTTTAGTCTAGTCGGGTGCTCTTTGGGAATTGGGTTCACTTGTTGATCCCTTACTTGCTGGGTTCTTAAGTCTTAGGTTTTTAAGGAGTCAACCTTAAGATAGAATTAGGCTTGGCTGTTTGTTTTGCACACTTTCTCTCATCTATCTCTTCTCCTCCCCTTTCTTCTTCCATTTAGTGTATGCATGGTCGATGGTCCCAAAACCCACAATTGGAGGGACCAATTGATTTTTCGGCCCGCTGCACCTCTTGTACTCGCCTGCTTTCTTCTTCTTCCTCTACAGAAAACCAACAAAAAATGGAAAATTCCCAAAATCCTACAAAAAATACTAACAACCAATCCTCTTCTAACCAACAAAACGGGAACAACATACATCAATTTCACCAACCAGAAATTGAATTTCCTGAGCCACAATTTGAAATGCTATGATTTGAACTACCACCTCAGCGAAATCCAACGGGAAATTTAAATCTTGAAAAATTCAACCTATTACTCATGGTAGTAACCCAACTTCAACAACTCCAGGCAAATCAGCAACAATTGACTAGGACCATCACAAACCTAGCCAATAATAGACCACCCAATGCTGCACCCATTATTCCATCGAGGGATTTCTATGATCCCTCCAATTATGAAGAAAGACCAGGGGTGGTCATCCCTGATGGAGAATTTAAAATTAAACCTGTAGTCCTTCACCTCATTAAGTATTTTCATGGCCTTCCTCGCGAAGACCCATTTAGCCATTTAGAGGAGCTCACGATCCTCGCTCAAACCACTAAATACCAGAATATTTCAGAAGATTTATGGCTAATGCGGCTCTTCCCGCTATCTGTAAAAGATAAGGTTGCTTATTGGTTTAGGACTGTGGGAAAACCCATTACTACCTGGACACAACTAAAGAGCACATTTCTAAAAAAATATTTCTTGATTGGTCAAACTAATGCTTTACGTCACGCAATAACTACCTTCCAACAAAAATCCGGCGAGCCTATGCATGAAACATGGGAAAGATTTCAATACTTATTAAGGAGCTGTCCCCACCACGAGGTGACACTTTGGCAACTCGTGCAAATATTCTACCATGGTCTTGATGACCATTTGAGGTGGTTTGTTGACGCCTCATGTGGGGGTAATTTTTTAAATAAAGATGCCAAAAGTGCCTATGAACTTTTCAATGAAATGAGTGAAAATTCTTTAAATCATTCGTCCATGGACACCTTTGGCAGAAATGCCAACCCCCGTGTAAGCATCCATGAAGTAGGTACACAACAACAATCTCTCCCAGTTACACAAGATGATTTGCAACTTTTTGCACAAAGACTCGACTAGATGCAAATCAATCAAAAGAAAATGGAAAAAAAATTTAACGCATGACCACAAAACTCACTCCCGACCAACCCTAACTCTCATTTTTCTAACACCAACACTAATCCGACCTTCCTCCGCAGGGAAAATTTGCAACAAATAGATGATAGCGAACTTCAAAACCTTGACCTTGCACTTGAATTTGATAGGAATTTTGATAATTCATCTGTGTTTGTCCTAGCCAATGAAAACATTTCCGCTCTCTAGGATAATTTTAGAAACAATTCCTCCAACTTCTATAATCCAACTTGGAGAAATAACCCTAATTTTTCCTGGAAAAATACCAATCCAAACATTCAATTTCAAAATCAAATGGGAAATTTTGGCCAACCTTTGTAGCTGATATTAATAATCAATTAATGAAAACCCTGCAAGCTATGCAACAACAAATGAACGACATTACCCGTGCTATTTCTAATTTACAAACTCAAATCACGGTAAGCCCGATCAAAGGTCAATGGGAAATTTGCCCTCCCAACCCATTTCAAACCCTAGAAATCAGCGGAATCAATTTCAAAACAAAAATAATCAAGGTCATCATGGTCAACAACCAATGAATCTCGCACCTCAATTTCCACCTGGTTTTCAAAACCCGTAACAAAATCAACGTTTTTCATAGTGAAATAATCACACTGCAAATGCAGTAACATTAAGAAGTGGTAAACTACACACAACGTGGGTACCTCACAATTGGAACCAGAGCAAAATTTTCCCACTACCATTCACTCAGGAAAAATAAAATAATACAAACACGTCACCTTTTCCACAAGCATTAAACTAAAAAAAAAGAAACCTAGAAAAACTGAGCCAACTGAAGAACAATTACATGAATTATTTGGGCAAGTGGAAATAAATATTCCTTTCTTAGATGTAATTAAATACATCCTTCCTATGCAAAATTTTTAATGGAAATTTGAACACCAAAAAGCATCCAAAAAAATCTAGGAAAGGTGGTCCTTTCTGAAGCAGTTAGCTCTATTGTTCAAAGCAAACTACCTCATAAAAGAAAGGATCCGAGCGCCCCACTACTGATCGATTTGTTATTCATCCAAAAAGGATTGTAGAGGATGTTATTATTCGGATACAAAATTGTCTCTTCCCTGTGGACTTTTTGGTCCTCGACATTGATGTACCCGAAGCTCTTAAAGATGCACCTATTATTCTTGGAAGAGCCTTCCTCACCATCGCTAAAGCCAATATAAATTGCAATTCCGGTAAAATGGACACCTCTTGTGGAGGCAAGACACTCACCTTAGATATTTTTAGGGCTTCCAAAAGATTCCACGAGCTGAATTTCCTTGATGACTTAGATTTTGAAACCTCAAATCTTGTTGAGGAAATGCTTTCTGTGGATACGTGTTTTGCAATAAATATTTCTCCTAAGTTGCAGCAATCGTCTAACCCACCCTCACCCAACACACCTAATTTCACACTAACCGCTAACCCCATTCCGGAATGCGACTTGCAATCAGATCTGAAACCTTTGCTGGATTCCTTAAAATATGTGTTTTTGGGCCCACATCAGACAAAACCCCTTATTATTAATGCACATCTTTTGAGGTTGCAAGAGGAAAAACTTCTCCAAGTCTTAAATAAATATCAAAAAGCCATTGGTTGGACATTAAATGATTTAAAAGGCATTGACATGTCCTATTGCACTCACTGCATTTATCTTGAGGATGGCTCAAAACCCTCCTGCCAACCTCAAGGTCGCCTAAACCCTAACATGCAGGAGGTTGTAAAATGGGAAATCATTAAATGGCTCGATGCGGGAGTTATTTACCCTATCTCTGACAGCCAGTTGGTTAGCCCTACACAAGTTGTACCCAAGAAAGCTGGCCTCACTATTATTACAAATGTAAGGGTGAAGAAATTCCCACTCGGACTGCTTCTTCGTGGCGTGCCTGTATTGATTATCAAAAATTAAATACCGCCACAAAGAAGGATCATTTTCCACTTCCCTTTATCGATCAGATTTTGGAGTGGCTAGTCAGATAAGAATATTAATGTTTTCTTGATGAATATTTCGGCTACAATCAAGTCGCAGTCCACCCTGAGGACTAGGAAAAGACCACTTTCACCTGCCCCTTCAGAATCTTTGCTTTCCGAAGAACATCATTTGGATTGTGTAATGCACTCGCGAATTTTCAATGGTGCATGTTAGCAATCTTTTCTGATTTGGTAGGTGATTGCCTAGAGCTCTTTATGGATGATTTTTCCATTTTTGGAGATTCTTTTGATCACTATCTTTGGAATTTGTAAAGAACTCTCCAAAAATGTATTGAGTTAACCTGGTTCTCAGTTGGGAGAAGAGCCATTTCATGGTTCAGGAAGGCATTGTCCTAGGCCATGTTATTTCTGGAAAAGGAATCTCGGCAGACAAAGCTAAAGTTGATACAATCTCCAAGCTTCCCCCGCCTAGTTCGGTGAAACAAATAAGATCTTTTCTGGGGTATGCTACATTCTACTAATGATTCATTAAAGATTTCTCCAGAATTTCCCAACCTTTAAGCCACCTTTTGACTAAAGACCAACCTTTTGAATTTGATAAAAATTGCTTGGAGAGTTTTAATATTTTGAAACAAGCAATTACTGAGGCACCCATTCTACAAGCCCCCATTGGGCTCATCCTTTTGAGCTTATGATAGATGCCTCAAATTACGTAGTAGGAGCCATTTTAGGGCAACGAATCGACAAGAAACCCATTGCGATTTATTATGCCAGCAAAACACTTGATGAAACACAATGGAATTATACCGTCATCGAAAATGAACTTCTTGCAATCGTTTTTGCCCTTGAAAATTTTCATTCATATTTGTTAGGGTCACACATCACCATTTACATTGATGACTTAGCCTTGAAATATATGCTTAATAAGAAAGATGCAAAACCTCGCCTAATTCGATGGATATTATTATTACAAGAATTTGACTTGAAGATCAAAGATAAATTTTAAAATGATGGGAATTATACTTAAAAGACCTGCTTTTATACAAAAATAACTAATGAAAATGAAGATAAGTTTATATTTCATAAATATAAAGTCTAGTACATAAAAAGTTTGAAAATGAAATATTTACATAAAAATGGTAACATGAAGAACATTACAAAAGAAAATGGTTAAAAATCAAAATGTTGCTGCCTCGATACCACTAGCTCCACCTGCATCGCCCATGTCATTGTTGTTGTCTCGTTTGTAGATGCTGGGATTTGGTGAAGATGGATGCTGGGATTTGTAGATGCTCTTATCATCCATGGCATTCATCTTATTCTTCATCTCTACCTCTCTCTTCTCCCTCTCTATTGATCGCATTTTTGCATGTTTTTTTAATTTAGGGTTTTAAGTCGTTGCAACGTACAAAAATGGATTTGCTTTTAAAATTTATAAAACCTAGATAGTGGGGTATCTAGGGTTGTCCAAGGAGGCAAGTTTGCAAAAATTAGATCTCTTGCTCAGAAATAGAAATCAACTTTCTTTTTGGTACTTTAAAATATTTAATTTTTGTTTTGAAATAACTAAAGCAACATAAAATCGATGGTGGGAAGATGGCTAACACCTAAATTTAATAAACTAGAACCTAAGTGACAAGTAATTCCTCTCTCTAAGCTCACCTAGGTAGGTGGGAACCTAGAGTAAATAGAGAGAGGGTGTGATTACACTAAGGTAAAACTAAAAGAAAACAATTAAGAAAAGGCAACTTTACTCAAGGAGAAAAAATGTTTTACAAACCCTAGTAGAGGAATGCTTCTACTACTAGATAATTGCAACAAATAAAATAGAACACAAAACCTCCTGAATTGTTGGTGAAGAGGGGAAGCTCCTTGCTCCAAGCTTAGTGGCTCCTAGGCTTGAAAAGGGCTCCTCCTTCTCCTTCCTTGAAAGACTCCTTCAAGGTGGAAACTTCCACCTTAACTCCTCCTTGAAGTGAGATGCTCCTCCTCCTAGGGTGGACGTCCACCCTAGGTCCTTCTCCTTTGCCTGGTCGTCCTCCTTGAAGTGGAATAGCCCTCCTCCTTGGCATGGCCCAAGTTGAAGAGAGTGGGGAGAAGAAGGCACCAAAGGGGCGGGTGATGTGCCCCCTTAATCTTCTTCTCTACTCCTTCTTCTTGGTCGTAGGTGTAGGTGGGTATAGTTATAAAAAATACACTAATGGAGGATCATCAAAATGGTGGTAGGTGATGGGTTTTTATAGGGTTTAGGAGGGGAGGGGTTGGCATGGACACATGTAGGGATAGGATGGACTTATAGGGTGGTTATGGGTGGTTATCATGATCTAAGGGAGGGGGCTATTTGGTGCCACCTTAAAATGTGTTAAGGGGGTGGTTATGGTGGCCAAAGGGTACCTAGAGTTGGCACCACTTTTGGCTTCTAGAAGGGGGGGTTAGGTGGATGGCTAGATGTGGTTGTAGGGTTAGGTGTATGGTGGATATGGGGGTGGATGTTGGCGCCAAAAAGGGGGGCAGTTAGGGTTAGGTTTTGGCGCCAAAATTGGTCCCTTTTGGTGGTGATGATGGTGTGAAGAGGTGTCTAGGTGGTGGTGCCAACTTGGAGTAGGATAGCTAGCTTAGGTGAGCTTAGGTAGGGCTTAAGTTGGTGGAGCTAGCTAGGGTTGAGTTGAAGGTGCTGGATGGCCAAGGACCTGGTTGCTAGCTTTGGAGTAGAGGAGGAGGTATTGGAGCTAGGCTTTGAAGAGAGGAGCTGAGGAGGAGAAGTCTGGAGCTTGAACTAGAGCTGGCAGCTATTGAAGAGGTGGCATGGAGCTACTCTAGCTGGCTTAGCTTGCTAGTTCTTTGCTAGCTGCTAAGCCAAGCTAAAGTGAGCTGGCTTCAACCATAATGAGCTGAGGTGAGCTGGGTCTGGTGCTCCCAGGGAGGATCAAGCTAGTTGAGGCAGCTAAGGTAGCTTAGCTCAACTGAGTTGAGCTAAGCTGAGTCCCTGGGAGTTGGACTTGAGCTTCCTGAGCTGGAATGAAGTCATCTTCAACTAGCTGGAGTTGAGTGGAGCTGGATGTAGCTAGACCTGAGTTGGGGTGAACTCCAGTCAACTCAATTGACCTAGCAGAGCTCCCTGTGGACTAATGGGAGCTGAGATGAGCTAGACTCAACTAAGTTGAGTTGGATCTGAGCTGACCTGAGCTAGGGTGAGTAAGATGAACTCTCCTGAGCTGCCATTCAGCTGAGATGAGTTGAATGGAGCTAGGATGAGCTAACCCTAATTCAGGTGAGTTGAATTCTAGCTATGGTGAGCTGGATCAAGCTGAGTTCTAGCTGGTGAGAGCTTCTCCTTCACCATTTTCCTTCCTGAGTGCTAGGGTTCTAGGGCTCTGGCAATCTGTTTATCCCTAACACACAAAAACACATTAAAAACACAACAAAAAATGTAATGCATGCCTAACCTAATTTATGCCTAAATGCAACCCAAAAACCCATTTGTGGAGCATAATCCTAAGATCTAGGTTTATTTTAATGCATAAGAATTATGATAAACTGGCATTTATCATCTACCTCTCTTCTTCCTCACCTCCTCTCGTCTCTATAGTGTGTCGATCTTTTGATGCAGTTGATCGATGACACTAGATGAGATGGTACCTTTTCTCCCACACCAGTTGGATGTGTGTACCCTCTCTACACTACAAACAAAACCACCATGGTCCGGTGGCATCACTCTCTTAAATGTGTCCTCTGGATCAAGAGGCTGCTGGGTGCTGGTGAAGGTCTCATCAGTGGGGGAATGTACCAAGTGTACCATGTGCTCCTAAATGTATTAAAAAATATTATTATAATATATATATACAAAGTTATAAATTTTTTGAGTTTAGGAAACTTACGTGTCTCTCCTGGTATTGTTCATGAATCCACTTACGAGCACCCTCAGCTGCAGCCTTACTGTGGTGACCTCGTAGATTTCCATCCTACTCATTTCCCTCCCATCATGTGTAGCAGATTGAAAATATTAAAATTATACAATTATATTAAGATAACTTAAAAATTAAGTAATATTCAAATACAAAGTAGTTACAATACTTATGTAATGGCTCCTGATCGCCTCAATGCTCGTACAACCGAAACAAAGGGTCTGTGGTGGAGTTTTGGCCCTATTAGCCTTATTTTTTCTTGCTTGCTCCAGTAAATATACACAATCATATTTTTTATGAATTTAAGATATATCAAATTAATAGAATCATTTTTAATCTTTTACTAACCTCCATCTTGGGATTCAGCCAATGTTCACATGCATACTTCCAATGTTCAGGCATGACATCAGGAGAATAATTATCCATTGCCTCCTCAGGTGAACTTCAGTTTGAGAAAAACTAAATACCAAATATAAATTGTTAGAAATAATATATGAAATTATGTACATAATAAAAATGTAAATGTTTAAAAATTGTTACATTTCTCTTGGTCTTTGTCCTCTTATCTCTGTGGATTTTGGCGGCATGCTTAAGGATATATTGGGAGACATTGGGGTCGTCACCCCAATCATAATTTTCCTACATTTATTTATTAAAAAATGTCAATCTTACCTGCTAATAATTTTAAGATAAAGTTATAAAAGAAATTACCTCCAACTATCGGAGGAGCTGCCTCTTCAGCTCTACGAGCACCTTCCTCCAGTTGAAGTAGTAAATGGGTACAATGGACTTAACTATTGCACCCACTTGACTGATGAAGCCTGGGTAATTCTTCGCCTCCCTTGTGGTTTTAAGCCTGATTGTTATTCTCAAGTCCTCGGGGATATGCTAGATGTCTAGATTCTTTGTCTTGCCCCATCCTCTTCTTACTTTACCTACATAAACATTAATCATATTCATTATATATTTATGAAGTTATAATAAAGTTTAAAATGTATAAGCAATTTACTTCTTAAAGGTATAGGAGTTCTTACCAAAACTTTTGCCCATCGCTAAGGGGTCCACATGAACTAGGGACATACTTTCCAGCATCTCATCCTCTGCCTCCCCCCCTCCTCCTCTCCCTCCACGTCATTGTTTTCATCTTCCTCCTCCTCATCTAATGCTCCATAATCTGGATCATCCTCTACTCACTCTAGCAAGGTAGGAGCAATCTCCTTCCCCTTTCTCTTCCCCCTCTTATGTAGTAAACGTGCCAGGTCCCTGAGTTGTATGAAACATGAATGGGGGGGAGCCTGGTTCTAGGGGGGTGGCTGAGCCTGAGGAGATGGATTAGGCTGGGTGGATGGCAGTGTCTCAGGGGGACCCTTTCTTTTGGGATTTTTCTTAAACACTTCATCTGTAACAAGAAAAAATATAATAATTAATATAGTTGAAAATTATTAATAAATAAATCATTAATGAAAAAATTTTGGTAAACATTAAAAAAATATTTAAAAATTTTGGCAGAGTTTCCCCTTAAATTTGGAGGTTTCTCTATAAACCTGCATATTAAAATGAAAGTGGGCACACCCCACATTAAAAAAAATTGCAAGGACAAACCATAAGGACTTGCATATTTACAACTCTATCTTGTAACACCGTTCATTGAAATAACAATAAGGAAATCAATAACAATTTGTATGGTTCATTGGCATAAGGTCTATTAGCTTAGGCCAAGTAGAGGGTCATTGGCTTAGAAGTGAGTGGCTAGGTGCCTAGAAGTGTGGCCAAGTAGGATTAGGAATGCATAATTAAGCCTATTTATTCCATGTGAACATGCCTCTACTTGTGTTCCCAACTAAACCTAAACCCACATCCCAAAACACATCTCCATGCAACCACCCCCTCCCAATTCCCCCTCCTATAAAACACCCAAACCCCATCCATGCAAGCTAGCTCTCCTCCTCCTTCATCTTTGCCTCTCCTTCCTCTCCATCTTTTTCTTCCTCCTTCTCTTCTTCTTCTTCTTCCCACGCACCATCCCTTTTTCCTCCTTCTCCTTTCTCTCTATCATCTTCTTCCTCTTCTCCTCTCTAAAAACCCTAGCCACTCCTCTTAAGTTAGTCTCCCTCTCTACATTCTTCACCTTCTTCTTCTCCACCTTCACCTTCATCTTAGGTTGGGTTCCTAAATGGATAGGCTAGAGTGGTGGTTTCTTAGAGTGGGTATGAGGTGATTAAGTGCATGGCTAGGTGATGTGGCAAATAAGCGTCACCCCACATCTCATAAATGTCATTTAAAAAATTTTGGTAGAGTTTCCCCTTAAAATTTGAGGTTTTTCTATAAACCTGCATAGGACATAAGTGGGTACACCCCACATCTATTCAAATAAAACAACTAAACATGCAACATAAGTGGATACACCCCACATCTATTCAATGAAATAAAAAATAATATGTGGGCACACCCCACATCTAGCAAAAACCTATACTTTCATTGAATTAATTTGTAAACATTGAAACTATACCTTTATGTACAACAGCCTCTGAGTATGTCCGTCACTGATAACCTGTAATTTGAAAAACAAAAGTAATTAAATAAAATATTATAAATGCCAATGTATAGAAAATAAATAAATAAAAATCGTAATGAGGAGTAACATATTTTGAACATGTGTGCGTGATTAGGTTTAAGTTTTGGTATTTCTAGTGTATAGAAAATGCCAATAGAAGTTTAGGTTTCTTCAATTTGAATATGAATTTGATTTAAATTGAAACGAAAAAAAGAAAAGAAATTGTTACTAACCTTAGATGTCCACATCTACTGCATTTGAATCTATATGACCTTCTTCTGTTAATTCTTGATATGCTTCAAACTGTGTGTCAAAATGATTACACGAGTACTGTTCTTATTGGTATAACCCATCCCCTTTGGTAATTATCGGGGACATAGAAAACTTGTGTCACTTGACATGCCAATGTGAATGATTTATCAAATTGAAGAATTTGACGGTTATGATTTAAACTTAAGAAATTGTGTTTCTTGTCAATTTTGAAACCAATGACATTTAAATAGGACAACTCTACGATCATATTTGAAGCTGATCTCCATAATTTCTTTAATTTCACCATAGTATCCATCTGGATCGGTGGAAATATCTGAATCAACAACTCTAGCTTGTTGTATAACCTTTCTATCATCAATTTCTTTTATTCTGAATCTGAACCCATTTATTATATACCCAGAGTGATAATGTGCATAATGTAATGGTGTATCAGCAATTACATCAAAATTTGGTATCCATCATGAGTCCTTATCCTCTTTTAATTGATTAACTTGATCTTTAAACCAATCTAAGAAGCTAAATTCAGATGTCCTTGAATGGGGTAATCATTCGAATTCCTCATAGAAGGGATCAATTCAGGAATTTATTTTAAAATATATAGACGTGCCAAACATTTGTCATTTTCTGAAATTGCCCTGTACCATATATGAAGTAACGAAGAACCTTCTAAGGTTGTTTCTTCTTACTTTCATTTTTACCTTCCTTATATATCTCATGTCTACATTCAGAACAATTACTCAAGTTTGTGAATTCATTTTTGAAAAGAATGCAGTCATTCGAACATGCATCGATCTTCTAATAGTCCAAACCAAGCTTGGGAATCCATTTCCTTACCTCATACCATGAAGCCGGAAAACCATTATGGTTATTCAACAGCTCAACAAAAAATTGAAGTATTTCTGACATGAATTTAGTACTAGCTTTGTTCAAAACCTTCAGTTGAAACATCTTCAGTAAAAACAACTTTGACATTTTCGTAACATCGGGAGCAATAGGATCCTCAGTCTCTTTAACATCATAGAACGGATCACAACTAAACAAATCTTTCTCATCTGTATTTATATCCTCTTCTGCTCTCATCTCATTTAACATTTCTTGTATTTCTTCACCTCTACTATTAGCAATTTCCTCATTAATCTCTTCTTCAACAGTGTTCTCATTGTTTATGACTTTCTCAGTAAGCTCCTCTTCATGAGCTACCTAAGTAGTATAATGCTGCCATCACTCATTACAAATCAAGTGCTCGAGCATAGTATTACGATCATGCAAGGAATCATTCAAACATCTTCTGCATGAGCAAAAGATATTATCAAGTTGATCTCCTCGCCTAAATATCTTTCTATCATCATCAAAGGCCCAATCTAGGAATGAAATTACTCCATCCTTATATTTGGTGTAATCTGAACCTCGAAATCCAATCCAAGATTTATCCATTATAACCTAAAATTTAATGTAAACAAATCACTTATTAGGAAGGGAAATGACTGAATGATGTATATCTTGACTAAGATTTTCACTTTATAGCCTATTCTCAAAGATTTGATCACAACTTAGGTTTGCTCGTCACATGTAACCTTAGTGCGGTGAAATTTCCGTAGCATCTCCCCACATTTCTCTAGTATACCCCCAAATACTAACCTTAGGTAGATTTCCTTTAACACCCAGTTAAGGGTATCGCATGAAACTAGATAAGATTAGTTGGTATACCGGAGAAGAACAGGAAGAAGCAACTGAAATTTCACGACACAAGGTTACATGTAACGAGCAAAACTAAGTTGTGATCAAATCTTTAAGGACCTTCTTTAGTTCGGTATTTCACCGAATTAAATTCGATCGAGTCTTATGACATGCTATAAGGACAACACATCATGCATGTAAGTGAGGTATACATAAACTTCCTACATTATTCGTATAACATGATCATAAGTCTCGACGAGCGAGTAATTTGGACTCAATTTGATTCGGAGGACTTTTACTCTAAGGGTTAGAATATCTAATGTTTAGCCTCATCATGGTAACACCATCATGAGCTATAACTAGCTTTATTTATTTATAATACTCCTATGTAATCGCCTGAGAGACATAATTCCATGCAAATTCATTCTGAGAGAACATTAAAATAGGGTTAATTATGCAATTTTAACATGACATCATGAATGCAGAGTAACCATGGGGTTTCTCAGGGGTTAGTCTAAGGTCAAATGAGTATTAAAGTCCAATGAGTGGGTCCACATAGATAGAAACGGGGTTTCACAAGTTTCAAGAACCACAACAGCACCTAAAACCCTAAATTCAGACCCACTTGAATTAAAGAGGTTTTGGTTAGGAAAAAATTCATCTAAACCTCCTAAAATTCATAGAAAAATATTCCTAGAGGTTTGGTATCCTTGGTTTGACCATTTGAACATATTTTGTCCTTGAATAGAGTCTCAAATGGATTTCTACCCTAACTTGGGTTTCTACATAAATTTTCTAGACAAACTTGGTCAAAAGTCAAATCCTACTTCACCACTAGATTCCTTGGGTCCAAATTATGTTTTTACCAAAATTTGGGCCTAATCAGAGTCCTTCTTGAGCTAGTTTACATTTTAGTTCCCAGACCTCTTTTCCTTACATTTAACCCCCTAGCTTTCATCTTTTTTTTCAAAGAAGCCCCTAGCTTCTCGCCACTCTTGCAAATAGTTCCAACCGCCATTGTCTTCCTCGTGAAACAGAGAAGGAAATTCATAGCTCTTGAAACCCAAACTGCTTCATTTAATCCAACAAGTTGATTGATGAAATCTCAACCAAAAATTGCCAGACTTGGTGAAATTGATCTTCAGATCATTTCACATTGACCAAGATCTTCTTTGTTGCCAATCATGGTCGGAAATTGCACCGGTGAGCTCAAGGAAACCAAGCTCTGTAGCCAGTTCAGGACACCTTCTTATTGGGCATTTCAGGGGAGAGAAACCTCACCTATAAAAGCAGCCGCATTTGTTCAATTCATCGTTGTTTAGTTTTTGGTGCGCAACCCCTCTCTTCTCCTTCATCCTTGGCTACCATTAACAAAGTCCTGGAGCTTCACCAATCCCCTTCATCGACTGGTCCCACATACCATAGGGAGAGGGCATTCTCTCTACTCCTCATCGTGCTTCCGGATAAAGAAGGCAACCCAATTACCCCCTCATTGGCTCCATCTTCACCTCCTTCATCCATAGCTCTGACGTACCTCCAGCAAGCTTCCCTAAACTTCCATTCATCCAATTACCTTAGGGCATTTCTCTCTCTACCCTCCAATTAGGTTTAGGCTAAACCTTAGGTCCTAATTTCTTCTCCTTCTCCTTGTCCGACTCCGGCAACCACCTCCACGACTGCCTTCATCGTCGGAACTCCCGCGCTCCATTCCACCCAAATTAGGTTGGGCAAGAGTTCATGCATACCTCCACTATACTTTTGCCCAACCTAATTTAGCACTTCAACACCTCCAACTCCTTCCCCGACTCCGTTTGTCGGAGCTCCGCTCACCTTCACGCTTGGGCCACTCCATTTCACCTTGCACCAAATTGCACTGACCATTACCTTTGCCACACCACGGTGAAGGTTTCCAGCCATTTAATTGGGCCCTAGGTCTATTATCTTGTAGGTCACCATTCGCCAACGTCGTTGTCTTCCTCAGTGTTGTCATGCTTCATTCGACCATCATCACTATCAACACCACCTCTAGGTGACACAGATTACATTCGCATATCTAGCTACAGCCTCAATTGAGTAGAGAAGCCTAGTAGCTGCTCTAATCGATAGGAACCTTCCTTGCAGCTACGCACGCAAAGGAGAGGGTGGAACTTAGTCCCACCTTGTAAGTGTTAGAATGGATTGTGTGGTATAAAAGGAAAAACTATTCTTAGCTTTCCGCCCAAGAACACGAGGGGTCAGGTTCCTTCCATGCTCTCCCTCACACACTCCTCACTTGCGATCACGCCTGCGGGTCTGGACCATGTACGTGACCCATTTACCCACCTATATACTCGATTAACCCTGATTTTGAGAGAGAAGAGGATGATTTGTAAGAGGAGGGGGGAGGGTTTTGCTCTGAGATGTGTGTGCGCATGCCTTGGAATGCATGCTAAAGGAGAAGGCTCTGATACTTAGACTTTGAGGGAAGTTGTCTCTTGTGCTGTGTTTAAAGAAGCCTTTAGAAGCTTTGGCACCCCTGTGTGCTTACTGTGGTGATATGCTATGATGAAGTTATGTCGTTTGAGAAGGGTGCCCGTTGTTTGATTTGCTTCAAAGGCACTGTGGCATTATTTCATATGTGGCTGTTAACTTGAGACTGACATGGATATCTGGTTGAGAAATACTGTTGAAATATTTGAGTAATTTGATACTTGGGTATGTGGTTAATTAGAACGATATAAATGGTGATCTAAATCACTACTTTTAGATTTCTTCCATTCTTTCTGCCCTTGTTTTTTCATGAGATATGTTGATCTATATTTGAATGCTATTATGACCAGTTTATTCATTTACTATGTTCATTTATTCTAAATAGAGATTAGTGCATGAATTCCATATTTGCTCCTTGCGAACAACCTAGACTCCAAATAGATTTTGAGTTTTACAAATTTAAGTGTTTTGTGTGATTTTGTCGACTATACTACAATGCATATATTTCTTAACACTCGAAGAAAGCACCTAAACACCTTACATGCATATATCTTCTTTAGCAAGCGTGTGTATTTAAACAATAACTAATTTGAACATTCAAGAAATTCAACAAAAAACTAAAATATCATTCAATTAAATTAAAAAGATTGAATGTATATATACCTCCAACTACTCAAGCCTTTGAGTGTACCTGATAACCTGCAATTTCAAAAGGAAAATTAATTAAATAATATATTATAATATTAAATGCTAATAACAAATATATTCTCATTCTAAGGACTTGGTAAAAATTTACAGGTGATCACATATATCCTCCCCAAATGCACATCCATTCTAGGTAAAATCGAATCACCAAATCCTTATCCTATGTGTGATTATTTGTTCTTTTGAGCGAACCTTTCCCCTATCCACAAACCTGAGAGCTCAATAAAGAAGGTCTCTAGTCAATTTTCTTCCTAAGAATCATACTTGTAACTAGGTTGCAAGCTGTTCCCCTCATTTCTAAACTTGCAACTTGGGAGTCAGACCATGACGGACACGCTTAAATGGAAGACAAAAGGATAATTTAAGAATGATTTATCATGGATAACCAAGTTGAAGAGTACCCCATGCTTGAATGATCTATTAGTTGAGTGTTTAACCTTCTACTTCAATACCTTGGTTCCTAATCATACTGTTAATCAACAAGGACTAAAGAAAAAAACCCATGATCTATTTCAAAACTATTGGGACACCGATACACTAGTGTATGCGTTTCCCTCCTATTTTAGTTTCAAACCAAATTTCTAGAGCAAACCTTCATTCCAAAATTATCATTCAAATGGTTAGGGTTAGAATTCCTGGTGTTTAACCTCATGTACATCTAAACTTATGCAAGTGTGGGTATCTAACAATTATAATAAAGATCACTTTAATTACAAAAAAAATTAAATAACTAAAATCATAACCAACCCAACCATATTCCTAGACCCTAACACAATGCAACCACCCTAAATTAAACCTAGCACAACCCGAACCCTAAACCCTAACACAAACCAAACGTCTAAACCATAACCCAAGTCAAATCCTAAACTCTAAACCCTAACCCAAACCAACCGTCCAAACCCTAGCCTAAGTCAAATCCTAAACCCTAACCTAAGCTAACCGTCCAAACCCTAGCCCAAGTCAAACACTAAACCCTAAACCCTAAACCCTAATTCAAACCAATCGTCCAAACCCTAGCCAAACCTAGCCACCCTAATCCTCGCCCAACTCAAACCCTAAAACCCTAACCCAAGCACCCTATACACAACCTAATACCAAACCTAAACAACATATATTAAACCCAACCCGATACAAACCAAACATCATCCAACCCAAACCCCAACCTTAAGCTATACCCCATGCAACCTCATAGCCATCATCCAACTCCATCCCAATCCTAGACATCATCCTACCCAAATCCTAACAAAACTTGACCATAACCTAATAAAACCCCAACCAATCAATATATTAAACATTAATGAATTTTAAAAAATTTTGACAGAGTTTCTCCTTAAGTATTTCATTTCTCACATAAAACTGCATTTGGAAACATCACACCACCTAATAAAAGTGGGCACACCCCACCGTAAAAGTGTAACAAATAAAATTCATAAATGGATACGGAAACACATAAAAGACAATATGTGGGCACACCCCACATCAATTAAAATCCTAAATTTTCATTCAAAACATAAATAAAAGTGGGCACACTCCACCATCAATTTAACAAAAACACATAAAAGACTATGTTGGCACACCCCACATCTAACTTGATCCTAAAATATCATGAAAATAACTTTAAAAAATTGAAAATATATCTCTGAAGCATCCATGAGTGATCGTCATCAACTACATGTAATTTCAATAACAAAAAATTAATTAAATACCTACCTATTATGGTTTTAATAACTTAAGTACTTAATTTAAAATTTATGAGAAGGAAATTAAGGAAGAGGAGATGGAGATGGCAAAAGGGAGGGGATGATGGGGAGGGTGGTAGTTGGGAAGAGGAGGAGAGGGATTAGGGAGGGGATGATAGGGAGGGTGGTAATTGGGAAGTGGAGGAGGAGGAAAGGGAATAGACAAGTGGAGGAAGGGAAGAGGGGGTAGATTGTTGGAAGAGGAGGTGTAGAGGAAGATGAGGAGGAGGAGGTGGAGCAAGAGCTAGGGAGGAGGACGTGAAGTAGGAGGTAGGGAGGAAGGGAGTAGGGGCCAGAGGGGAGGAGGAGGAGGCAGTAGGAGGGGTCAGGGAGGAGGAGGAAGGTGGTAGGAGGGGGTCAGGGAGAAGGGGGTGACAGGAGGGGTCCGGGAGGAGGACGATGGCGGCAGGTGGAGGAGGGGCTTGGCAGGAGGGGTCAGGAGGAGGAGGAGGGCAGCAGGAAGGGTTGGAGAGGAAGAGGAGGGTAGCAGGAGAGGGAGGAGGAGGAGGAGCATAGGGATAGTGAGGAGGAGGAGGAGACCTTTGGAGAAGGAGGAGGGTGTCGGGGAGGTGAAGGAGGATGACGAGGCCACCGGAGAAGAGGCGGAAGGGTAGGAGGCGAGGACGACTGATGAGGAGGAGTGGCAACGTGCGAGGAGTAGGAGGTGGATGAAGATGAGGAGGAGTTACTTGAGGAAGAGGAGGAGGAGGGGTGGTGATGAGAGCTTTGGCGATGCGAGGAGGGTTTTGGAGAAATGAAGTGATGGTGGAGTATAGGGGCGGCTGTGCACAGATGTAGATGATGGCATTTTGTCGTTGCTTGAATTAGAAAGCGATGGCAAACGTCAAACCAACTTTTTGAATGTGCACCCAAATTAATTTGGGTTGGCGGTGATATCTATTCCCCGTTGCTTATTGTAGAAAACAACGACAGTTATCCATATTAACTTTCGTCTCAGGCAACAACTGTTCTTCCCCTCATCAAGGGTTGCGGCCAAATTTTGAAGAAGTATTCACCGTCTGTTAATAAAATAAATGACAGCAAAAATAATATCACCGTTGCTTTATAAATCGATGGAAACTAAATGACTGTGAATGCCATTTTTCTAGTAGTGCAACCTTAAGAAGTTGCTTACCAACCTTAAGAGATGGCAATATATAGGAACGTCAAATGTGTCCATCCGAGTTCAAGCCAACCTTAAGAGGTGGCTTGTCGGCCTTAAGAGGTGGCCATATATAGGAACGTCAGATGCATCCGTTCGAGTTTGAGCCATCCTTAAGAGGTGGCTTACTGGCCTTAAGAGGCAACAATATAAAGGAACGTCAGATGCATCTATCCGAGTTTGAGCCATCCTTAAGAGGTGGCTTGCCAACCTTAAGAGGCGGCAATATACAGGAATGTAGGACGTGTCCGTCCGAGTTCGATCCATCCTTAAGAGGTGGCTTGTCAGCCTTTAGAGGCGACAATATATAGGAATGTTGGACACATCTGTTTGAGTTTGAGCCATCCTAAAGAGGTGGCTTGCCTACCTTAAGAGGTAGCAATATATAGGAACGTTTGACGTGTCCATCCGAGTTTGAGCCAACCTTAAGACTTGCCGACCTTAAGAGGTGGCAATATACAGGAATGGTGGAAGCGTCCAACCAAGTTCGAGCCATCCTTAAAAGGTGGCTTGTCTGCCTTAAGAGGTGGCAATATATAGGAACGCCAAATGCAATTGTCCAAGTTCGAGACAACCTTAAGAGGTGGCTTGCTGGCCTTAAGAGGTGGAAATATATGGGAACGTCGAACAGGTTCGTCCAAGTTTGAGCCATCCTTAAGAGGTGGCTTGTCGCCTTAAGGGGTGGTAATATATAGGGATGTCTGATGCGTTCGTCCGAGTTTGAGCCAACTGTAAGTGGAGGCTTGCTAGCCTTAAGAGGCGGCAATATACAGGAATGTCGGACACGTTCGTCCTAGTTCAAGCCAACCTTAAGAGGTGGCTTGCTGGCCTTAAGAGGCAGCAATATACAGGAACGTTGGACGCGTCTGTCCGAGTTCAAGCCAACCTTAATAGGTGGCTAGCGGATGGGACAAAGGCAGGCCAATGCCTGGTCTTGTTGTCTTCGTGTGGCAGCTTGCCAGATGAGAGTGCGATGCAGGTGTTAGCTTATGTGAGTGACTATCGGCTATTGCGGGAGATAGGTGATGTGCACACATCTACTTGGCCTAAAATGCCTAATTATGCATGTTCCTAGGTTTATAGAAGCACCATGCATTATAAATATTGTATAGCATGCATCATCATGCATTTAGGTTAGATTGTATAAAATATAGGCTAATTTTCTCTTTTTCTGGTCATAGGACATGGCAATATTTATTGGAGCCACATATTGAAGATCCAATTGTACGGATCTGATTAGGGCGATGATCGGAGTTCAACGGCTCCGAGATCGCCTCGATCGAACCTCCATAGCATCATATGTAGTGCAGGGAAGATCAGAGGACAAGGGGTAAGGTGGTGTAAAATCCGTACCTCAGATGACAAATCCAACTACACGAATGGGTTTGGATTGACAATCACAGCCCAACAACGTAAAAATCAATCCAATCCGACATTCGTGGCACCTCGTGTGAGCAAAATAGAAGGACAGCAAAGATGGCGCCATGTGGCGACATCCCAACCATCCAAACCCATTAAGGTGCCTTCGCTCAACCGCTGAAGGTTTCATGGAAGAGAGATCTTGACCGTTGGATGAAGATCCAATGGCCAAGAGCTCTCCACACCTCCCTCCCATCAGTTCTACAAAGGAGCGATCTCGATCGTCCATCAACCATCCAACGGTCGAGAAACGTTCATATCGCCTCTACTACACGCTCCAAATCTCTGAAGAAAAGAATCCATGTGATCTTGGCCATTGGATCTTCATCCAATGATGGGAGCATGTGGACCTTGAGTTGAAAATGTGATGTGCATACATCAGAATAGCTAAAAATGTCTATTAATGCATGTTCTTAGTACCATATTAGCATCATGCATTGTAAATATTGCATAACACGCATAGTCACGCATTTAGGTCAAATTGTACAAATTGTATAGTAATTGTCTCCTTTTATGGCCAGGGACAGGGTGAGTTTTAAACAGGGCCTTGGATCAAGGATCCAACCATACGGATCTTATCAGGGCGAGGACTGGAGTTAAATGACTCCAAGATCACCCCAATCGGACATCCGTAGCACCATATATAGTCTAAGGAAGCTTAGAGATTAAGGGCCAAGATGGTGTCAATCCGCACTTCAGACGACAAATCCGACCACACGGATGGGTTTGGAGCAACGATCGCAGCCTAACGACGTGAAAATCGGTCCAATCCAACATCCGTGGCACCATCTACAACACAAAGAAGATGGACGGTCAGGATGGTGCCACGTGGCACCATCCCAACCATCCGAACCCGGCCGCCCCCCTCTGCTTAACTCCTGAAGGCTCGTGTGACGTGAGATCTCGGTTGTTGGATGAAGATCCAACAGCCAAGGTTGGCTGAGTGCAAAAGCAGCGCCGCGCCTCAAACCACTGTGTAGCGTAGTTGTTAAGGCGCTGCTCGTGCAAAGAGTGCGAGTTCGAGCTGCTGTGAAGCGCTTCTCCTATCGTGGCTGCATGCGATTAGCTGCGAACGACCCAGATCATCAAATCGGGTGCATGTGCAATTGGATGCCCAGTTTCACGCTTGATCTCACGCACAGGTGCGCGAAGCTGAAGCGGTCGAGGAGCGATCTTAGCCTTCCGATCTTGCGATCGGACGGCTAAGATTGCTTGGACGTGCACGTGTGTTAGGCTTGGGAGAGAGGAGACGGTAGGTGCATGCGAGGCTACGGTGACATGGGGTCTTTAGTGATGCTTAAATCCGTCACTAAAGGTCCCCTCATTTAATGTTTTAAATATGTAATGACCAAATTGCCCCCAATCCTTGCACCTATAAAAGGAGACACCTACCCTACGAAATTCTCATCCCTTCTTCTCTTCTCTCACTCCTTCCAAAGCTCTAAGAGCTTTTCCAAACCTGGGATGCTCCTCTAGAGTAAAAATTATAATTTTTCCACCTTCTCCCCCCTTTGTGGAGCATCCAGTGGTTGTCCTCTCACTCCATTTGGGAAGCGGATCCTGCGACAACGACGACGTCTTGCCTCGCCCCGGTTCCTCCCATTTCATCCTCCTTCCCACTCTGTCCTCCGTCTTCCAGGCGTCACTCCATCTGACTCATCCTCCAAGCAATCGTCGAGGAGGATACTTCTCTCTCCATTCTCTTTACCACTTTCTAGAGTAGATTTACTGCTTTCTAGCAAAGATTTCCTGCTTTTTAGTTGTAATGATTAGTGTAATGAGTAGCATTTGATGATGAAATCCATGTTTATTCTACCTCTCTCTTATCTTTATTTGTAATATTCTCTCTCTCTTCTATTTATTATTTGTTAAATAGATAGCTAGTTTTCGACCAGCTAATATATTTCGTGATAAATAAAACAAACACGTATTTTTAATCAAACGTCTGCCTTCCTGTGTTCGACCTGAAATTTCTTTACGAATTTGGGTAAAATTTTATCTGTTGACGGATTTCTTCACAAATTGAACTACAACGACGGGTTTTCAAATCCAACTCCGATCGTGTAAGTTTCCGCATTCAACATTTTGGCACCATTGCTGGGGAGCCGATGCTCTTTGATTCTTCGCACTTTCCCACCTTACTTATCTTTTAGCTCACTTCTCTCCCTTCTTACTATGATTGCAGGTACTCTCTCGAGACGGGCAAAAGCGATAGATTGGAGTAAAGTGCTGTTGAAGGGTCTGTAAATTTACCCCCACCTCCCACTCACTAGTTTTCATTCCACCACGTAATAACATAAACAAAAATCAACCTAGGTGTTCTTATAAACTCTAAGGTTAATTTTGATTGTTTGTTTGACACCTACACCCTCCTCACCCTCCGCATATAATAGAAAAATTAAAAAAAATCTCTCACAGAGGTACACAACCTCTTCTGATTTTCAAACTCAACCGGTAAACCAATCTTTGGAACCAGTACACACACCCAAACACATAATCGAGTTGAAATTAGATTAGGTAATCATTTGTGTGCCTAACTAAGTGATGCATCAGGCCAATTATTTGAGTTGATTGGGTCACATCACTTCAACTAAAATCAACTTATCAAGTCGCTGCCACATAGGTTAAACTTTTAGGGATTTACCAGGCACTCCACATTCTTTTAAGTTTTAAAGGAAAACATCTTCACCTGTGCTTTCAAAACCTGGTGTGCCAACTGAACTTGATTGAATACACCTAAAGTTGAATCCTAAAAGCTACTAAGCAAGATTTAAACCCTAAGATTCACCACATCCAAAAATAATCTTGCTTGAAAATCATTGGTTGTGCATGCACACACATATCAATCAATCATTAATGGCACAACCCAGATAAAGGGCCCATCACATTCCAAAGTACATTCAAACCTAACCCTAATTAAAACAGAGTAGACGTTGACTCTAAGGATTTCACTCGCTCTTCGGAGCCCAAACCAAGATTATTTTCGATTAGTCTATTTCTATCGTTCAATCTAATGTCTAGCTAGGAGAGCAGAATCAAACGATCGTGGCTGGGGGGTACACTAGGAACCTGAGGCACAAGCCAAAGGAAGAACCTTCTTCCCAGTCCCTCCCTCTAACTGGTTGGATTGACAGGAAAGAAGTAGATCAAATCGTTTACTAATCTCAAGGTGGGTTCTGGGAGTCTGTAGGTCTTTAGGATAGCCTACTTAAGGATAGGTTTGTTTGTTTGTATTACAGGGCACCTTTCTTCCTCCTGTTCTATCATGGATCTTTCCACATCTTATTCGCACTTCCACTCCTACCCTTCTACTACTACTTATTCCCAAAATGATTATTATTCCAACCAGACTTATTCTCATCCATCTTCTAGTTGGGATAATTTTGATTGGGGATACAGTTCTGGACCTCCGTGTTCTGGGTTTAACCCTGGACACCATGATCTTGATTCTTATCCTTCTCCTAGCTACATCGATTATAGATCACCGCCCTCATTTGGACAATCTAATATGATCTACAATCAAGAAAGATACACTGATCCTTACCACTCCCCAGAATACACTGTCTTTAGGTCATCACCACCTTATGAACAACCTGAAATGACCTATTATCAGGGAGGGTATCAAGATCCTCAATTCGTTAACTCCCCTACACTGAAACCAAACCCACCCAACCCTGAACCAAACCATTTGGTTCAGGTTAACCAGGTTAAAGAGAAGGTGTTGTCTAACTTGAGGAATACTATACAATCTTTAGAAGCTCAGCCAACACCTTGCATTGAAGAATTGGAGCCTATGATTGCAATGATTGATGATTTGAACAAGTATTTGTTGGATTGGCTCCAAGATGTTAAGGATAAGGGCTCGGGTGAGTTTTTACTTGGTAAGTTATCGAAATTGAGGATGAGATTTGTGCTTGCCTTAGTTCAATCTTGGGATGATTCCTAGGATGAACTCCCTTCAGGAGAGCCAATGTTAGAACCTGCTCAGGCACCTGTTGGGGGGAACATGTGTTACGAGACCAGGATTGACCAGGTTGTTCTAGATCAATCAAATAAGGATATTTGATTTCTTCATCGGAGATCTTTGAGCTAGGGTACGAGGAAACATGTCTCCATGGATCAGAAAGTGATTGATGATTTTGAGACACACATTAATGCTGATTTAGATTTCTTTGATTCTGAAGGTGAAGAATCATTATGCAAAGTCTCACATGAGTTTACAGAACATGATTTTAGTGAGACAATTGGGCCTGAGGAATTTGATAAATCATTTAATGGCCCTAAAATTGAAAATTTTGATCCTGTTAGGGCTCGCATGGTAGATTTAGATTCTATTATGAAGGATTCAATTCGTAGCCCCGATCCTCAATTACACCTCATAGAGTTTACTGACGATTTTGATTTTGAAAGCACTAAACCCAAGACCATTCTTATTCAGTCACATCTTTTAAACTTGGAAAATTCAGATGGGGTGATTAATATGTAGGAGGTCCCGGAATTTGAAATCCTGATTGCGGAGGATAGAAAGTAGGAAATGTTGATTGGGAAGTCAATTCTGGAGGAAGTAGAAAACCAAGTCTAAGGGTTCCAATTTGTCTAAAACTCCCAACCTTCTACCAGGACCCTTATGACATATTTTCAGAGGATGTCCAACCCAAGCACACATTCATTGATTATCATTTTGAGCTTGATTTCTCTGTAACCCGACTTTTTGGTCTTGGGTTGCATCCTCACAAATCGTAGGCTAGATCTTGCTTGCATACTAAACTCAGGTTCTGGGTAATTTTTATCCAGAACCTTAGATATACTCAACCATGAGGTATGGGTCTGCACCACAATCTAGTCTGCATCTGTGGACATCTGCTGGCAGGTCTTGAGGTGAATCTTTTTATTCTGATTCTGACCTATACCTGTGAATTCTTTGTTTCTTCTTTGTTTGTATAGTGTGCCTAGCTGAAGGCACTAACTTTAGCACATATACAGGTTCTTTTCATCTTGAATTCGACCTATTATTCATGTAGTTCAGGTGCTTTCTACTCTATTCCACTCTATTTCATGTCTTTTAATACAATGAGGACATTGCATTAGATAGGCATAGGGGGGTGGATATTCATTTCTGAATCATCTTGTTAGCTCCGTTGATTCTTTTTATTTTCTCTTTATTTTTGAAAAAAAAATTGAATTAGGAAAGAATATTTGGGCATTAGGACTTTTCAATCTTAGGAAATAATATAGTAGGATCTGAACACTAAGACCTTTCAGGTCTCTAGGCTTAATCAGCCTGGGTATCCACTAAAATATCGATTTTTTTATTGAGTCCTCACCATCCTAAATTCTATTTCAATTTGGTTAAATAAGTTGGGGTGATAAGTATACGACTTATCAACCTGCCCTATGATTTGAGGGAACTTTAAGTCTAAGCATCTACACACTATTCACACTGACTCGTTGTTCAACAATTTTTACAGAAATTGGGTAGCTAATGAACCTTTTAGGGTGGTATGGCTGGTAAATTATCATGGGTAACAACCTATAGGTAGGTTGTCCAAAGCCCAGTCACACGACCATTCTTTTTCTGCTGCCTTTAGGTAAATCTTAGACTAGGGAAGCCACCTACTTAAAAAGAAAAAGAAAAAGAAAGTCCAAAATGAAAAAAATGAAAAAGAAAAGGAGAAAAGAAAAGAAAAAGAAATAAAAGAAATAAGCCACACTTCACTACAAGAGTATGGCTGGCAAGTTATCGTACGTAATAGCCCATAGGTAGGTTATCCAGATCCCAGCTCGAGAAATGCATGTTAAATTCCAAAACACTTAGGAAGAAGCGGAGAAGTAGAACAAATTGTGGAGATATACACTGGGTTCGCCCTTATGTTAACCCCATAAAAATAAAAGTAGGGAGGAAGCTACCAGTCGTATAGATACACCTTTAGGTAGAATTCTTTTTAAGGTCACCTAGGGGCATAGAAACCCGAAGTCTGTTTTGATTGCCGATCAATGAGTCTATCACATTCATAAAAAAATGCTTAAAGCTTAGGGTTCTCATCGAGTCTTAGGTGAGTTGAGTAGCCGTAGAAAGCTGCTCCGAAACCCTAAACTCAAAAATCCAAAAATATTAGAAAAGAAGAAAAAGAGATCCTTCTTTGACTAAGGCGAGGGCTTGAGGTGGTCTGCATTTTGGTAGATACCCGAGTGCTGTTGTGTCTTTGAAGTTCAGGTCCTAAGAAAAATTTCTTAATGTTGAAAATGACTTTTGCCCGAGTAATCCAATCTTAATTCTTTTATAAATAGCATGTAGTTTTTGCTAGAGACTAGCAAAAGATAGGCATGGGGGTGTGATGTGCATGCATCTAAATACCCAAAAATGTCTATTAATGCATGTTCTTAGTACCATATTAGCATCATGCATTGTAAATATTGCATAAAAAATATAATCATGCATTTAGGATAAATTGTATAAATTGTATAGTAATTGTCTCCTTTTATGGCCAAGGATAGGGCGACTTTTAATCAGGGCCTCGGATCGTGGATCTAACCGTACGGATCAAATTAGGGTGACGACTGGAGTTCAATGACTCCAAGATTGCCCAGATTGGACATCTGTAGCACCAAATATAGTGCAAGGAAGCTTAGAGATCAAGGGTCAAGATGGTGTCAATTTGCACTTCAGACGACAAATCCGACTGCACGGATGGGTTCGAAGCGACGATTGTGGTCTAACGACATGAAAATCGATCCAATCCGACATCTGTGGCACCATCTACAACACAAAGAAGATGGATGGTTAGGATGGTGCCACGTGGCACCATCCCAACCATTTGCACCCGGTCACCCCCCTCCGCTCAACTCTTAAAGGCTTATGTGACGTGAGATCTCGGCCGTTGGATGAAGATCCAATGGCCAAGATTGGTTGAGTGCAAAAGCAACACCGTGCCTCAAACTGCTGCGTAGCACAGTGTTTAAGGTGCCTCGAGCCGTCGTGAAGCGCTTCTCACATGGACAAGTGCGATCTCGACCGTGTGATCAGCTGTGAATGACCCAGATCATCCAATCGAGCGCATGTGCAATTGGACGCCCAGTTCCACACTTAATCTCACGCGCAGGTCTGCGAAGTTGAAGCAGTTAAGGAGCGATCTGAGCCGTTTGATCTTGCAATCGGATGGCTGAGACTGTTTAAATGTGCACGTGCGTTAGGTGCGCGAGAGAGGAGGAGATGGCAGGCGCGCGTGAAGCTGCAGCGACGTGGGGTCTTTAGTGACACTTAAATCCGTCACTAAAGACCCCCTCATTTAATGGTTTAAATATGTAATGACCAAATTGCCCCCAATCCTTGCAACTATAAAAGGAGACCCCTACCCTACGAAATTCTCATCCCTTCTCTTTCCTCACCCCTTCCAAAGCTCTAAGAGCTTGTCCCAAACCCAGGATACTCTTCTTGAGTAAAAATTAGAAATTTTCCATCTTCTCCCTCCTTCATTGAGCATCCCGCAGTTGTCCTCTTATTCCATTCAGGAAGCGGATCCCGAGACGACAACAATGTCCTGCCTCGCCCCCGGTTCCTCCCATTTCGTCCTCCTTCCTACTCCACCCTCCATCTTCCAGGCGTCACTCCGTTCAACTCATCCTCCAAGCAATCATCGAGGAGGATACTTCTCTCTCCATTCTCTTTACCGCTTTCTAGAGTAGATTTACTGCTTTCTAGGGTTGATTTCCTACTTTCTAGTTGTAATGATTAGTGTAATGAACAACATTTGATGATGAAATCCATGTTTATTCTACGTCTCTTTTATCCTTATTTGTAATATTCTCTCTCTCTTTTATTTATTATTTCTTAAATAGATAACTAGTTTTTGACTAGCTAATCTATTTCGTGACAAACAAAACAAACATGTATTTTTAATCAAATGTGCACCTCCTTATGTTTGACTCAGAATTTCTTTACGAATTTCTGTAAAATTTAATCTGTTGACGGATTACTTTGCAAATCGAACTACAACGATGGGTTTTCAAATCCAACTCCGATCGCATAGTTTTCCACATTCAACAAAATGCGACACAAAAGAGAGTGCAGCACATTGGCTAGCACCTTCATTCGCAAAGCAGAGGCACGTGGTTGAGACCTCGCGTGCCTCAAATCAAGCGGGTGAGCAAGGCATGGCTAAATACGGTCGTTGGATGTGACAGGGACGGTTAATGAAGTGATGATGCGGTGCACGGAGAATCGTGGATCATGCACGTGCGTGATGACGCGCGAACATAGGCACGCGCATAATGGCCGAAGAGGAATCAATTGTGAGGCTTTTTAAGCCATCCAATCTCTTGCTCGGATGACTAAGGATGATCGGGTGCGATCTCATGCTAAACAGCTACAGGGGAAGAGTTGGGCAATGTGGCGCAGTGTGGGCTCTCGGATCAAAGGTGAATGGTGGAGATCAAGGTGTAGCTTCAGCGACGTGGGGGCTTTAGCGACGTGCACATCCATCACTAAAGACCCTGCATTCATGATTAAGCATGTAAAAGGACCTATTTGCCCTCAAAACTCACCTATATAAATCATTTACACCCTCCACTTTTTATCCATCCCTTCATTTCTTCTCTCACCTCCTCCAAAGCTCTACGAGCTCATCCCAAACCTGGGATGCTCCATTAGAGTTATAAAAGATAATTTTTCCCATCTTCTAACCCTCGTTCGTGGAGCACTCACGGTTGTCCTCTCACCGCCATTCGAGAAGCGGATCCTGCTGTGACGTCACCTTATTCCATCCTACATCCTCTAGCTTCGTCCACCTTCGTCTAGCATCTCACCACCCTCATCCGAGTGCTTTGTTAACGTGACTCATCCTCCAAGCAATCATCGAGGAGGATAACTTCTCACCCCCTTCTCTTTTTACCGCTTTCTAGTGTAGATTTCCTACTTTCTAGTTGTAGCAATTATATGTAATGAATGTGATGGATATGAAGCATTTGTTTATTCTCTCCTTATTTTCTCTTTATTTGTATTATTCTTTCTCTCTCTTCTATTAATTATTCTTTAAGTTGAATAACTAGTAGATTAATTTCAACTAGCTAATTTTCTTTCGTGACAATAATTATAAACGCGATTTTTAATCAAACATTTGCCTCCCCGTGTTCGACTAGGGACTCACCAGAGTTTTGGTTAAATTATCTGTTTGATGGATTTTTACGGGACTACAATGATGGGTTTTCAAACTCAAATTCTTAGTGTAGAAATTGCATTCAACATTTTGGCAAGTTGTCGGGGAGGCAACACTCTTTGATTTCCCATGTTTTCTACCTTATTAATCATTTACCTCATTTTTCTCTTTTCTTACTATGATTGAAGGTACTCTCTCAAGGCGAGCAAAAGCAATAGATTGGGGTAAAGTGCTATTAAAGGGTCTGTAAGTTTACTCCACACCTCCCACCCCCTAGATTTCATTCCATTGCATAAATAACACAAACCCTAATTAACCTAGAAGCTTTCATAAGCCCTAGGCTTAGTTTGGTTGTTTGGTTGCCACTTGTTTTGAGAACTGGATCGGTGTTTAAGAGTATTACATTGTAATATAGTCGAAAAAGCGTTCAAAATAGATATAATTTTATTACTTGAATTTGAAGTCCGAGGTCGAATACATGGAGCAAATTGGTGTTTAGAAATCAAGATCACAATTTAGAATTTAAAAGAACATGCAATAATATCAATATCAAAGTGCAAAAATATGGGAGTAAATGGTGATGTAGATCACAAAATACTAAAGAACTCAATGTATATGAATATGAATTAAACTCAAATTGGACGTCTGATTTGTAAATCAAATGTCTTAAACTGATGCTACAGTGCTCCTTTTGATTTCTTCCTTCTTCTGCTTCTACTCCTTCTCTTCTTTCTCTTTGCCTTTGGCTTCTGTCTTCTTCTTCCTCTATGATCTTTCTCTGCCTTTTGCCTTCTCTCTTTCTTTGCCTTTCTCTGCCGGCTGCCTCTTCTCTTTCTTTCTCTTTTTCTCTAGCCTCAGTCTTCCTTCTTCCTTAGCTTCTCCTTCTTCTTCCTTCAGTTTCTTCCTTCAGCTTCTTCCTTCTCTGCCTTAGCTTCAGCTTGCAGCAAAACCTACCCCCTACTAATGTGCAACTCTCCTCTCTTTCTCTCTTAGGTTCGGCAATCCGAGAGCCACACGTATTTGGGTACTCGGGTCGGGTGCGTACTCGGAACCAAGTCCACCAACGTGCGGTGGTGGGTGAGGAGTGCAGTCGGGTCAGGTCAGGCCAGGTCCATGGAGGCAAGGTCACGGATGAGACTAGTGAAGGGTGAGTGGGACCTCACCCCATGGTAACTGAGGTGATAAGGTGATAACACTTTTTCAATTTATTTTCTTGTAGGCGTTCTTTGGTATCCGAGGTGGGACTATCCACCCACCTTTCTTTGCGTGCGCCTGTGGTAGAGACAAGGCCTCCAATTGCAGCAGCTGCTACGGCCTTTGACTCCAATTGATAGCCTGGATTTGTGTGCGAGAGTCTTCCACGCAATCTAGGATAGGGGCCTGGAGTTGGCAAAGCCTGGAGTGACCTCAAGCTTGCTTCAAGCTTGGTCACCAATGGCGGAGGATGCCTGCTACCTGAAATCACAAAGATGGCCTCGTGGCCACGTCAAATCGCTCAGGAAGCATCACCAAGGCACGTTGAATGTGCTACGGTGGTTGGCGTGGAGTGGGGACGCCTGTGCGAGTGTGCCTAGGGCACGCTGTGTGCGAAGGTGTGGGTGTGTTCGGTGAGGTGTGTGAGTGGAGTGGTGTGTGAAGTGGGGGAAAGTGTTTAGTGGCGTCAGGGGAAGCTTATGGGCTTGTTGGCAAGGGGTGGAATGGCCTGTGGAGGTGGAGTAGCCTTGCCAGAGGTGGTGGCCAGAGATGAAGGAGATGAGAGTGATGGAGGGCGGCAGTGGTCGATTTTGGAAAATAGAGAGTGGAGAGGAATGTAGAGGGGGAAGGGAACTTATTTGGGATGATAATGGACAAAGGGGAGACGAATATGGCATCGTACGTGTACTGCCGACGTCGGAGATGAAGGCGCTCAGAGAGAGACGTCGGAGACAAGGGTATTAGTGGTTGCTGCGCAATGCGGACGAACGCAAGGAGGAAGAGTTTACCACTGGTATTGTGGTTAGACGAAGAGGGAGAGTAGGGAAGGCCGTCGGAGCTTGAAGAGCGAATTGGTCGGAGGAGGAGAGAAGAAGTTGAGGGGGTTTCCGGTCGAATTTAAGCTTAGAGGAGTCGGTTGGATTTGGGGCTTCTTAAATAGATCTCTGGAGGGGGATTTGTGCTTGGAAGCCAAGCTTCCAAGCAAGGCATGCCCGCCGGAGAAGGAAACTCAAAAGTGACCCAAATCTCTCATGCATTCGCATGAGAGATTGGGAAGAAATTAGGGCATCAAACTGGATTCACATTGGAGGGATTTTCTCAGAGAATCTCCCATCCAATTTTGAAGGAGATTCTCTGAGCAATCAGGGAGAAACTACCTTCCAAAGCTCGTAGGAGTAGGATTCCTCTGTTATAATGATAGAGGGACCTAATTGCAAAGATAATGAAGAAGTGAGGGGGTAGTTTGTAAGAGTTTTTGAAAGATAGGGGTTCAAATGTAATCAGACTGGACCTTTTTGCAAAGTAGGTCAAGATGAGTTCCCCTTAGGTCCAAATTTTAGTACAAACCTAATTTAGACCTAAGGAATTCAATGGTGAAGTTGGATTTTTTATTTGACTACGTTTGATTGGGAAATTTATGCAAAAATCCAATTTAAGGTAAATATTTGTCTAAGACCCCATTCTAGGTCAAGATGGGTTTCAATGGCCATATTTAAGGTTCTAAGTCCTAGAGAATATTTTTATATGATTTTTGGAGGGTTTAGGTGAATTTTATCCTAACCAGAACCTTGGTTAATCAAGTGGATCTGTTTTAGGATTTCAAGAAGTCATTTAATTCACAGGACACACATAAACCCTTTTCTGTTTGATCCATCCCACTTATTATCTTTTTAAGACCATTTGACCTTTGTTTCGCCCTTGAGAAAACTCATTGTTGTATTGCATTGGTAAAATCATAATTTTATCCCTAATTTCTTATTTTTCTCTCAGAAAGGTTATGCAGTGAATTAGGACCTTCAGTTGGTTATGTAGGAGATTTTATTCTCTTCATTGGGTCAAAAGGAGCTAGTTAGGGCTCATGATGGTGTTCCCAACACCACTTCCACCCTCCTCACCCTCCATATAAAAAAAGAAATCTAAAAAAAATCTTACAGAAGTACACAACCTCTTCTGATTTGTCATACTCAACCAGTAACCCAATCGTTGGAACCGGTACATTCATCAAAACATAATCGAGTAGAAATCAGATTAGGTAACCACTTGTGTGCGTAATTTAGTGATGCATTAGGCCAATTGTTTAAGTTGTTTGGGTCGCACCACTTCATGGAAAAATAACTCATCAAGTAGTTGCCTCTTAGGATTCAACTTTTGGGAATAAACCAGGCACTCCACATTCTTTTAAGTTTGAAAGGAAGACATCTTCACTTGTGCTTTCAAAACTTGGTGTGCCAACTGAACCTTGATTGAATAAACCTAAAGTTGAACCCTAAAAGCTACTTAATTAAAATTTGAACTCTAAAATCCACTCATCCAAATAATCTTACTTGAAAACTCTGGTTGTGCACTCACTCACACATTTCAATAAATCATTAAGGGCACAACCTAGATAAAGGGCCCATCACATTCCAAAGCACATTCAAACCTAAGCCTAATTAAAATTGAGTAGACGTTGGCCTTAAGGATTTGACTCGCTCTTCGGGGCTTAGATCGAGATTATTTTCGATTAATCTGCTTCTATTGTTCAATCTAATGTCTAGCTAGGGGAGTAGAGTCAAACGATCGCGGTTAAGGGGTATCAAAGGAACTTGAGGAGAAAGCCAAGGGAAGAACCTTCTCCCCAATCCCCCCTTCTAACTGGCTGGATTGATCGAAAAGAAGTAGATCAAATCATTCTGTCATCTCGAGACGGGTTCAGGGAGTTTGTAGATCTTTAGGTTATCCCACTTAAGGATAGGTTTGAGTGTTTGTACTGACATTTCTTGTCCCCAAAATGATGATTATTATCTCAACTTGTGCTATAATCAACCATCTACTAGTTGGGATAACTCGGATTGGGGATACAATTTCAGACCTCCATGTTCAGGATCTAACCCTGAATACCATGATTTTGATTTTTATCCTTCTCTAAGCTACGTCGATTATAGATCACTGCCCTCCTATGGACAACTTAATCTGATCTACAATCAAGAAGGATATGTTGATCATAATCCTTACCCTTCCCCATATTACATTGCATATGAGTCACCACCCCTTTATGAACAATCAGAAATGACCTATTATCAGGGAGGGCACCAAGAACCTCAATTCTTTGACTCCCCAAGATTGAACCCAAACTCACCCAACCCTGAACCAAACCATTTGGTTTAGGTGAACCAGGTCCAAGATAGGGTGTTGGCTAACTTAAGGAATACCATTCAATCTTTAGAAGCTCAGCCAACACCTTGCACTGAAGAATTGGAGCCTTTGATTGAAATGATTGACGATCTTAACAAATATTTATTAGATTGGCTCCAAGATGTTAAGGATAAGGACCTGAGTGGGCTTTTACTTGGGAAGTTGTCGAAAATGAGGATGAGATTTGTAGTTGCTCTAGTCCAATCTTAGGATGGTTCCCAGGATTAATCCCCTTCAGGAGAGCCATTGTTAGAACCCGCTCAAGCACCTGTTGGGGGGGACACGCTTTACAAGACCAGGGATGGCCAGATTGGTCTAAAGCAGCTAGTTGAGGATGAATTGATTTCTTCACCTGAGATCCTTAAATAAGGGTATGACGAAAAATATGTCTCCATGGACCAGGAAATGATCAATGATTTTGACACATATATAAATGCGGATCTAGAATTCTTTAATTCTGAAGGTGAAGAACTTTTATGTGAAGTCTCACTTGAATTTGAGGAAAATGATTTAAGTGAGACAATTGGGCCTGAGGAGTATGATAAATCATTTGATGGCCCAATAATTGAGGAAATTAATCGTATTGGGGCTAGCTTGGGAGATACAAATCCTGCTTTTATGGAGGATTCAATTCATAGCCCCATTCCTGAATCATACCCCATTGAGCATAATGATGATTTTGTTTTTGAGATCACTAGACCCAAGTCAATTCTAATTTAGCCACAAATCTTTGACTTCGACAATTTAGATGGGGTACAAAACATGCAGGAGGTCCCGAAATCCAAAATGATGATTATGGACGATAGAAACTGGGAAATGAAGATTTGGGTAGCCAATTCTGGGGGAAGTAAAAGTCTGAGTCTAAGGGTTCCTATATACCTGAAACTACCAACCTTTTACTAGGACCCCTATGACATTTTTGATTCTGAGGATGCGCAACCCAAGCACAAATTCATTGATTATCTTTTTTATCTTGATTTTCCTATTATCCGACTTTTTGGACTTAGGTTGCATCCTGACAAATTGCAGGCCCGGCCCTGCTTACATACTGATCTTAGGTTCTGGGTAATTTTTATCCAAAACCTTAGATACACTTGACCATGGGGCATGGGTCTGTACCACAACCTCGTCACATCTGTGGACATCTTCTCCTTGTAGGTCCAAAAATTGATCTTTTTATTCTGATTCTAACCTGCACTTGTGAATTCTTTATTTCTTTTTTTGTATAGTGTGCCTAGTTGAAGGCACTAAATTCAGCACTTATATAGTTTGTTTTCATCTTAGAGCTGATCGGGTAATCATAAAATTCGGTTGCTTTCTTCTCTACTCTGCTCTTTTTCATGTCATTTAATACAATGAAGACATTGCATTAGATAGGCATGGGGGATGGATATTCATCTCTGAATCATCTTGTCAGCTCCGTAGATTCATTTTATTTTCTTTTTATTTTTGAAAAAAAATCAAATTAGGGAAAGAGAATTTGGGCTTTAGAAATTTGTCAACTTTAGGAAATGATACATTAGGACTTGAACACTTAGATTCTTTAGGTCTTTGGGCTTAATTAGCCTAGGTGTCCACTAAAATCTGGATTTGTTTCTCAAGTCCTCGCCATTCTTTATTTATTTCTAATTGGTTAATAAGTTGGGGTGATAAGTACATGATTTATCAACTCGACCTCTGATTTGAGGAGACTTTAAGCCTAAGAATCTACACATTCTTTACACTGACTCACTTTTTGGTGGTTTTTACGGAAATTGGGTAGCTAATGAACCTTCTAGGGTGGTATGGCTGGCAAGTTGTTGGTGGTAACAGCTCACTGGCTGGTTGTCTAGAGCCCAGCCATACGACCATTTTCTTTCTACTGCCTTTAGGTAAATCTTAGATCTGGGAAGCCACCTACTTAAATAAATAAAAGAGAAAATTATCCAAGGAAAAAAAAAGAGAAATAGAAAAGAAGAAAAAAAGAAATAAGCCACACTTCATCGCACGAGTATGGCTGGCAAGTTACAGTAGGTAACAACCCATTTGTCGATTGTCCAGAACCCAAATCACAAAATGCACGTATAATTTGAAACACTTAGGAAGAAGTGGAGAAGTAGAATAAGATGGGGAGATATACACTGAGTTCGCCCTTGTGTTGACCCCATAAAAGTAACAAGTAGCGAGAAAGCTACCGGTTAGATAGATACACCTTTAAGTAGAATTTCTTTTCAAGGTCACCGAGGGGCATAGAAACCTGAAGTTCGTTCTGATTGCTGATCAGTGAGTCTACCACTTCACACAAAATGATGCTTAGAACTTACAGTTCTTTTTGAGTCTTGGGTAGTAGCCGTAGAAAGCTGCCCCAAAACTCTAAACTCAAAAATCCAAAAAAAAAAAAAAAGAAAAGAAGAAAAAGAAAAAGATTCTTTTGCTTTTGAATAAGGCGAGGGCTTGGGCGATCTGCATTTTGGCAAACACCTGAGCACTGTTGAGTCTAGGTAGTTCAGGTCGTTAGTAGAAATTTCTAAGTATTGAGAAATAAATATTGCCTAAGTAATTTGATCCTAATTCTCTTAAAAGTGGCATATAGTTTTGTAAGGGACTCGAAAAAGATAGGAATGGGGGTGTAATGTGCACACATCTAATTGGCTTAAAATGCCTAATTATGCATGCTCCTAGGTCTATAGAAGTATCATGCATTATAAATATTGCATAACATGCATCATCATGCATTTATGTTAGATTGTATAAATTATAGTTTAATTTTCTTTTTTTGGGGTTAGGGGATAGGACAATATTTATCGGGGCCTCAGATTAAATATCCAACCGTACGGATCTGATCAAAGCGACAATAAGAGTTTAACAACTCTGAGATCGCCCTGATCGGACCTTTATAGCATCATATATAGTCCAGCAAAGATTAGAGGCCAAGGGGCAAGGTGGTGTAAAATCCATACCTCAGATGACAAATCCAACCACACGGATGGGTTTAGATCTACAATCGTAGCCCAACGGCATGAAAATTGATCCAATCCAACATCCGTGGCACCTCCTGTGACCAAAAGAAGATGGATGGCCAGGATGGTACCATGTGGCGCCATCCCAACCATCCAAATCCACTGAGGTGCCTCCTCTCAACTACTGAAGGTTTAATGGATGAGAGATCTTGACCATTGGATGAAGATCCAACGGCCAAGAGCTCTCCATACCTCCCACCCATCAGTTCTACAGAGGAACGATCTCGACTGTCCATTATCCATCTAACGGTCAAGAAATGTCCACGTCACCTCTACCACGCGATCCAAATCTTCGAAGAAAAGAATCCACCGATCTCGGCCGTTGGATCTTCATCCAACGGTGGGAACGCATGGACCTTGAGTCGAAAACGTTACACACAAGAGAGCGCAGTGCATTGGCTAGTGCCTTCGTTTGCGAAGCAGAGGCACGCGGTCGTGACCTCGCGTGCCTAAAATCAAGCAGGCTAGAGGGGCGTAGCTAAATACGACCGTTGGATGCGGCGTGGATGGTGAATGAAGCGATGATGCAGTGCGCAGAGAAGTGTGGATTGTGCATATACGTGATGATGCGTGAACACACGTGCGATTACACGTGCTCACGCGCATAACAATCGAAGAGGAAGCGATCGAGTGGCTTTTGAAGCTGTCCGATCTCTTGATCAGATGGCTGAGGATGATCGGGCGTGATCTCGCACTCAACGATTGAAGGAGAAGAGTCGGGCGATGTGGCGTAGCATGGGTGCTCGGATAAGAGGTGAACGACGAAGACCAAGGCACAGCTTCAGTGATATGGGGGCTTTAGTGTCGTACACAACCGTCACTAAAGACCCTGCATTCATGATGCGTTGCCATGTGCAAGTATGGCTTATCTCGTAGTAAGAAATTTTGCCATAATGAATCCCACATAGGAAGTGGTTCTCGACATACTCTTCACCAAGCTTCATCTATCACCAGACATGATGAGATTATGTGACCCAGGCTGTCCGTGTGTAACCCACACAAGGAGCATACCTGTAGAGCAATACCCATCCTCCTATGCGTAAAGTCCCCTGTAGCCAAGCCCCCCTTCCTACACAACCAAAGGAAAATTTGGACTTCGAGTGGAATTTTCAATAGCCATAACTTCTTGCCAACTAGATCAATCTCCTCAGCTATGGACATGACCATTATTTTCTCATATGCATGGGCTGTTGTGTAAATGCCATCCCACATGTAGCTGTCCTCTAATCTAGCCATTGGTCTGAAAGATTGTAGGTCTAATATCAGATGCATCTTCTCCTCCCATAACCAGGTGCCTTCCCTACTCATTTCAGCCCCACTGATATGCTAGCAGTATTCCTTTTCATACTAGTAGCTGCAGACTAGACCATCTTTATATGTAGTAGTCGCATACACTCTCGGGTAAGCCTCCTTCAGTATACCCAATGAAGACCACTCCTCTTGCCAGAAGCTAAAGGAGCTGTCATCCCCTAGAACTAGCTGCGGTACCTGCCAATTATTTTTTAAAGCTTGTATCACAGATAGCCAAAAAGGAGATGGCTTTGATGGGACCTATTTGCCCTCAAAACTCACCTATATAAAGCCCCTACTCCCTCCACTTTTTATCCATCCCTTCCTTTCTTCTCGCACCTCCTCCAAAGCTCTACGAGCTCGTTCCAAACCCAGGATGCTCCATTAGAGTTATCAAAGATAATTTTTTCCATCTTCTCACCCCCATTTGTGGAGCACCCACGGTTGTCCTCTCACCGTCGTTTAGGAAGCAGATCCCACTGTGACGACACCCTATTCCATCCTCTGTCCTCTATCTTCGTCCTCCTTCCTCCAGCATCTCACCACCCTCGTTCGGGTGCTCCGTCAACGCAGCTCACTCACCAAGCACCCATCGAGGAGGATAACTTCTCACCCCTTTCTCTTTTTACCACTTTCTAGTGTAGATTTCCTGCTTTCTAGTTGTAGCAATTAGATGTAATGAACATGATGGATATGAAGCATTTGTTTATCTCTCCCTATTTTCTCTTTATTTGTATTATTCCTTCTCTCTCTTCTATTAATTATTCTTTAAGTAGAATAGCTAGTAGATTAATTTCATTTAGGTAATTTGCTTTCGTGGCAGTAATTAGAAACGTGACTTTTAATCAAACATTCGCCTCCCCATGTTCGACCCAGGACTCACTAGAGTTTCAGTTAAATTATCTTTTTGATGGATTTTTACATGACTACAACGATGGGTTTTCAAACTCAAATTCTTAGCGTAGAAATCGCGTCCAACAATAGGTCTTTGTCCTTGCTAGGACAAGGCCAGCCACCTTTTGCTGTTGCGATAATGGGATTTCCCTTTATACGGCGGGGAATGCACACGTAGGGGTCACTCAGCGGGGGCCACCCTTAAGGTGTTAGCCCACCGTCACAGGGATGCAGGGGGGACGGTTTCCCTTATATCTTAGAAGGACCAAGGTTTCTTCTGTCTTGGACAAGCTTGATAGCGCCATGAGGATAAGGGAAAGAGGGGGGGAATGCCATGTATGAAGATTTTGGCTATGATCCCAAAGTCTCTTGGCATGTCCACTGAGTTTGCCCCTCATTGGACTATGTGGATTTGGTTCCCCCTTTCTTGTTGGGGCTTTCGAGGTCATTTTTGTTCAGCCTCGAGGGATTTGCGCTAGGTTTTCATGCGCTGCCCTCATCCTTTGACGAGGCAAGGGCACGTATTAGGGGGATCTAGCGGTGGGCAGATACTGAGGGTTAGCCGGCTAGGTTGTCCAGCACTACTGTTAACCTGGTCACCTTAAGTGTGGCTAGCTGGTTGAGGCGCCCATCCTCATCAAGATTTGACAGAGGGAGGCTACTCTCTCCCTTTGGCCCCTCCTCGGTCAGAACGGCTGATAGTGGGAGGGTGAAGCATCGTCACTAGAGAGGTGAAGGAGCTATGGGCGCATCGACCCAGAAGGGGTGGCTCGTTAGCTCCGAAGGCTAGCTCAACCTTTATATCCAAAGGTGGGCATCTTGGAGTATTGCGAGCATTGCCGCTAGATGTTGGTTATTCAGGTTGTCGACTTGTCTCAGGTGACGTCGCTTTAGGAGGTCACCTCGACTTCGGCGTTGACGTGTCCAGTCAGTTGAAGGTGAGGGCCTTGGATAACGCAAGCATCCCGACTGAGATTTCCACCCGGTCCGTGGCCAGGGGGTGTATTCTCCAAAGGGTTTAGATCAAAGTTGCCTGGACGGGGTAAGCTTCACCGCAGCAAGCTTGAGTGCCCCGCTAGATTAAGAGGGGAGGCTATTGTTTTGAACGTCGTGTGCTCGATTACACCCTTCTTACCTTAATCGAAGATTGAGGGGAGATGCTTGGGAGAGCCACTTCAGAAGGAATGGCTCATGTGTTTGGGATGACGTCAATCTCGAGGTCACCTTGACCCCTATGCTGACATGCTCAGGTGATAGGAGGAGAGGGCCTTGGGTAATGCGGGCGTCACAGCCAGGATTTCGCGGTGGTTCCGTCGAACAAAGAATCGGGGTGGCACCGCTTGCCTACAAGGGCAGGGCGCCAATTAGCCTGGTCCTCTATCCATGAAGGAGACCATGTCAGTTGCCTGCAATTGCCGGAGCCCCTTTTTAGGGTGGTCTTTTAGGCCTTTCATAGGCCTTTTGTCATTTCAGTTAGAGGGTCTTGGGGAAGCGAGTCCTTGCCCGTGGACCGGTTCCCTTCAAGCACGTTCTTCTGGCTTATGACCAAGGGAGTCCCACCTCACGTAGTGGGGTTCGCAACGATGACCTTCAGTGGGTTGGTTCCTTTCAAGCACATCTGCTTGGTTCATAGCCAAGGGAGTGCATATTTCCCAAGGTTCGTAATGACGACCTTTAGTGGGTTGGTTTCTTTCAAGCACGTTCTCTTGGTTCATGGCCAAGGGAGTGTGTTCGAGGAACCCCTTCTCTATTTGACAAGACTTGTAATAGTGACCTTCAGTAGGTCGACTGCTATCTTGGGGAAGGTGGCCTTTTGCCCATGGAAAGGGCTACTCCCACGAACAAGTGCTGGGGCACACCTATCCAGGGATCCCTTTTCCTTCTACGAAGCTAATGTAGCTAACGCATCTCTTGGTCAATCTATCGGAGGAACAGGAGGAGTTGCCTCACTCCACGGTCCTTATGGCTTTGCTTAGAGACCTGCTGTGTGCTTTGGGGTGCGACCAATGACATTGCGCCCATGCTCTTGAGCCGAACAGTTCAGCTCGGAGTGCCAGGGAATCATCGCCTTGTGGGGGCCTTCTTCCCCTTAATGTTTGGAGCCTCAACTCAATTTTGGTAGGATCGGAGGGGCTCCATCTTTCGCTGCTAGGCTTCTATCAACCTCTCAGGGTTGTCTTTTGCCCTTCGGCACTTGGCAAAGTGCTCTTGGAATTTACTCGTCACTCCTTGGGGAGTCGGCAGGCTGGTCAATGGGCTATTGGCGGGTCTGTGCCTAGTAGGCGCGATTGAAAGCACCTGTCGGGGTTTTCTAATAGAGCAGCTATATGCCGTCCTCCCCCCGGGGGTGGCTTCCGAGGGCACGATTGGGGTCCGTCTCCCCTCCGCATAGGGCCTCCTCGATTAGCTTCTTGAGCGCTTTTAGAGGGAGGTTGCTATCACCCCCTTTTCGAGTGGGCAGGCAGTATGCACATGGGCATACGCCTAAGGTCGCCAGCCTCAGGCATGCCTCCCCTCCTTGGCCTACACTTCGGGGAGAGGGGTCGGGACCTTGAACCATCAACCGAGGCATGCTCACTTCCCTTTATTGGGGCTAGCATGCTTAGAGTGTTATTAGGGTGTGAAGGTGCTAAATCTTGACCGAGCTCTCCCTTGAGGAGGGAGGAGCCGTGAGTGGGGCCACGAATGGTTAAGACCACCGCAGAAGTTTTTCACCTAGGGAGTTTGAGGTGGGGTGCCTCCTCCCAGCAACAGGATGCTTAGGAGAGCAATGGCATTTTTCTTGGTGCCTCCCATAGATGATGCCATTTGATGGGCCTCGGACGGCCACCAAAAGATTTGTAAAGGTTGGGAGTGCTACATAACCATGAGCATCCATCACTAGGAGGACGTGGTCGAGTCTCCATTGTGATAGGAGGACTTGACCCAACGAACATCAGGCAATCACAAGTGGGACAAAGGGATTTGGTGACCCAGTTCCACCGCAAGGGGTGTATAGCTAGGGGGAGGATGGTACTCCCAACTATGCACTAGAATCTGAGAGGTTACAAGATTTCTCTCCCTTGCCCCAAGCTTCCGTGAGAGCCCGCTCGATGGTTACTTCTCACTATTTATAATATCAAAATACCTATAGCCTAGGGGCCTCTAGCGTCCTTATTGTCAGACAATGTGCCAGTTGTTAGGACATAGGTGTTCACTTCCATCTTGTCATATCCTCAACGTTGTCTTCGCTGAATCTTTTGGCAGATTGGGCGGACCATGGTTTGGGTCCGACTTGTCACAAGTAAGATGGGTGATACCGGTCTTGCTTATTTACCCTATATTGGGTAGATGATCCTCGGTGGGGTTCTATGCGGAGTTTTGGGTCCAAGGGTGGTTTTTGTCCCTCATCACCTTGGCATCATGTTCAACAATGCCAGCTTGCTCAGCTTGCTGGTCAACTGAGCCATGGACATTGATCGGGCTAACTTTGATCTACTTCTGAGTACAAACATGATCGGCACTTTCCTTGGGACTAAGCACGCGGCTCGGGTGATGGTGCTAGCCAAGAAAGGGAGCATCGTGGTGACAGCGAGCGTGTCTGCAATGGTCGGTGGGAAGAGCACGTGTATGCGTGCTTGAAGAGCGCAGTGGTCAAGATGGTGAGGGAGGTGGTAGCAGTGTTGGGGAGGCATGGGATAAGAGTTTATTGTGTGTCACCGTTTGTGGTTGCGACCTTGATGTCGATGATAGGAGGGTTGGTGATGGAAGAGGACATAGAGACTGTGATAGAGGAGAGGAAAAACCTCAAGAGGGTGAAGCTGACGGTGGACGACGTCACCAATGCTGTTCTCTTCCTGGAGAGTGATGAGTCCAGGTACGTGAGTGGCCATAATCTCATTGTGGATGGATGGCTATCTATCGTTTGAGGGTGGTTATGATAACCTGTTAGAAATATTAGCCGCGATAATGGTGATGTCAAGTCCTATATTTCTTTCTATGGGATAAAATAAAATTGATAATTTTATGGACTAATCGATAAAATAGAGCATAGAGAGTGAGCCATGCATGGGAATGAAAAAGGGCAATGATAATTGTATATAGAGAACATGACATCCTCCCAATTACAAACATGTCATGGATCATGTAACCCCTTTTTAATAGGAAAATATTTGGCAAAGCTCAAAATCTACCTCTTTTCCTACCAAAAAAGGTGACACAAAATCCCATGAGTAACCCCCACCCCTCATATTTTGTCTCATTCCTCCTAATGGATAGACAAGATCTCATGGGTGAGATCTTGCGCGAAAAAATGGATCCCTCTACCACTACTCTTTTTAATAGGGGTAGAGATGTTATTGTGTACACTTGCGAATATGCTTCTATGTCCATAAAGAATTTCTCAATGGAAAACATAGAGGAGTGGAAAGTAATGGAAGGTAGTCGCACCATGTGACTACACCCCCTTCCCCCCCTAAAACCACACCCTACTTGGCTAATTAGGATCATCTAGCTCCTAGTAGCTTGATCTCCCATTTTTGGGATATCTAAAATCCATCTCTACTAAATACTTTTGTGCTAATTTTATTATAGAAGTTAGGAGATCATTTTGTTCATCCCTCTTCCTGAGGAGGCTATCCTACTTGTTATAGGAGGAAGAATGTTAAAATCGACTACGATTCACAGCATGATCTTATCGAAAGGATTACAATGCATCTTCTTACAATAAAGCTCAAGAAAACAAAAGTAAAAAGAAACCTACAAAACAAAAAGACATTAATCCCCAAAAATAGAAATGTTGTATGCTTAATTTCCTTTTATCCATCAAGAATGATTTTATCCCATCAATGAAGACAAATAGAGAAGGTTAATTTCATCAGGGTTGATTGCCTTACTAGCCAAATAGTGCGCTACATACTCATGCCCATGTAGGTGTGAGAGAGAAGAAATTTGAGACTAGAGGTTCAAAACATGCCTGACTAAAGACCATAGAAGTCGCATCTCGGTCCTCCCATCATTGCAATATATATCATTGTGAACCTCAATGTAAACTGGAAGTAAATTAATCACAAAGAATTTGTTAAAATATATCAAAAGTTTTGATGGGTAAGTATCCAGGGTGTGATAAAGCAATATATCCATGCTGACGAGTCTATGAGAACAAGTTCGGATGGAGAGTTAAAGGTTTCTAAATATGCTAATAACATAGTGGACAGGGTTGGATTACTGAGTACACACTAAATGTGTGGTATGTCTTAAAGGAGGTGTTGGTCTCTTGATGCATTACTTAGTGGATGGGATACAACGGCTCTCATTGACAAGATTCAATCAAGCTAGATTAGATCAGATTCAAACCCCTCCATTTGAGGGTTTGATGGGCCTTAAGTTCCTTATCGATCTATCTCCTACATGGTGGGAATGTGGCTCTTAGTTAAATTACTTGCAAGATAATCATTATTGTAGGTTTCCGGCCCTACCAGGAGGAGGTGACGTAATAATTGCGGAATTGAAATATAATCTTACAAATAAGCAATCACACAAAGTACACAAGAATTTATAGGTGGAAACCCAAACCGGGTGAAAACCACCACCTAACCCTCTCGAGTTAGGATTTTCCGATCAACCAAGTTGATCAAAATCCACTAAACCGAATCACTTTAAATGAGGGTGATTCAACCTCAATACAACCATGCTACTTAAACGAGGGTAGCGTACCTCAACCCCTTCTCTCCACGAGAAGGATTTTGTCTCGCGAAGGAGACGGGAATTCGCAAAGCAAATACCCAACCAAATAACAAAGATAAAAGAAACAACAAGTCCTATAGAGCCAACAAGGTAATTTTTAACCTAAGCTTCTATAGGAATTAGGAAACTCCCCTTTGCAAGGAGTGCGTCGAGTTGATGATGTGGTGCGTGTGCCACGCGACGGCGCAACTTCGCTCTCGTGGACTACGGCGGGAGAGCGGGTGCGCAATAGCTTGATGCTCTCAAGATGTAGAACTTGAGCTTAGAGAGCAAGAGGGATACAAAAAGGTTTGAAAGTATATTGCAAGGTGTGTCTTGGTGTTTCTAGGTGTGTGTTTGTGTTGCAAAGGTTCCCCTCTATTTATAGAGGCCTTAGGAAGGCTTTGGAAGGCTTAGGAAAGGTTCTATAGCCGTTGGGAACAAAGCCCAAGAGAATCAGCCAGAAATCAGGAACAATCATTGTTCTGACAGGCTTATCAGACATCTAATTCTGGCATCAGACGTCTGTAACTTCACTTTAATACGTCTGATTTCAAGGTCAGACGTCTGGTTTTGGGCGGGTCTCTTCCTGACTTGGATCAGATCTAAACAGGGTTCTAGTGCAAGTCCATCAGACGACATATAGGACGTCTGGCACTATGTCTGGACGTCTGGAAACATACTTTTACTGTGGGAATGGATTTTCCAAACGTTGCAATGGCTAGAAAATCTCTGAGAAGAGATTTTGGGTCAGCCGAGGCAAAACGGTCAATTATCAGACGTCTGATAAGGCTCTAACGGTCATATTCTTGAGTGTATGCTAAGCCAACCAACGGTCCACTAATTGGACGTCTGGCAAAGTCATCAGACGTCTCCTAAGACGTCTGGTCTAAGGTCTGGACGTCTGATTTCATCAGACAGAACTAGCTATGTCCAGCCTAACAGTTATCAGACGTCTGAAACAACAGTAAGACGTCTTAAAATACTTTATCAGACGTCTGATTTGGGAATTAGACATCTGGAAACTCTGTTTGAACCCTATATTGGTTTTCTAAGTGTTCTACAGAAAACCTAAGTATCCTAGGGTTGTGCAGGTGTTCCTAGGACTACTGTTAGGGTACTTTGAGGCTCTTTAACATGAATCTAAGTAACAAAAATAAAGAGCAACAGAAGAAACGAAAAAATACAAGGAGTACAAGAGAAGGAAAATCTATCCTATTCTTAATCTCCTTCCTTCTTCAATCTATCGCTCCTCGCGAATCTCCTCTGTTTTCCATCAAGCTCCTCCAATCCGTCCTGGATGCGAGCTCGAACTCCGTCTAATCACGTATCCATTTGCGATTGACCTGAAATCTAGGACTCAAAGTGCAAATGTTAAATGACACGTGTTTTGTTATCATCAAAACAAATGATCGTGGTGCTCTAGCACCAACAATTATCACTGATCATGACTCACCATCAAGCAATAATGGCAAGCATATATATACATGCTTGGATGTATTTCACATCTTGCCATAGCAATCGATCTAATCATTTGCTCAGGTGTTCACTCATTTCCTTAGACATTTCTCCATTTCCCACATTGTCTTTAGGCAAGTAGTCATTCAAATCCCTTCCATTTTTCTATAGTGAAAGAGAATTTGTTCATGGGCCTTTGGAGTTTGCCATCCCAAACCTATTCAGCCCAATCCACCCATGTTCGAACCCTACTTCCTTCCTCCTAGGGGTATTTGAAGCTTCTTGAGAGGTTCCTAGGTTCAACCTAATCTGCATTATCGCTAACTCGATCAAAGGAATTGAACTTAATCCCGATCCTTATCATCTGTTCGCCACTCTTCATTGTAATGTATCTTGGTCGAAAGAGTAAGTTAGTTCCAAAAAACATGAGCATGTTAGGACTTATTGCTTGCTTAATGTGAGGCTTACTACTCCTAATATGCATAGGCTATTTGCCAAAGGTTTCTAAAGGCTTATGCTTGTAATTTCCTTGGATCGTTTGACCAATGTTCTTGAAGGCTTTGAGCTTTTTCAAGAAGGATTACTTGGACAAACACTCCTTCCGAAAACATTAACGCCTATTGATGAATCAAAATTTAGGGTCTTGTCATTTTGCCCCTGAAGCTAGAGCTATAAGGTAGCAATTGGTGTTGGGAAATCATCCTTGGACCCACTCGACAATCAAGGGGGTGTGGGGATTTGAATAATTCAATCCTTGATTCTCAAGACATCATGGGAGTGTAAAAACATAAGCATTAAAAATTTCATCAAATCGCAACTCGAGTCAATGCTCAAAAATCCCAATAATAGAAATTGATCAACATATACAACAACCTATGTAACTGGAACTACATAGGGAAATCTAGTATCTCCCAATTTTGGGATCCCCATGAGTAAAATATTATACCAATGAGTGGTGTAGCACAATGCCTCCGACAATAAGTCTCACCTACAGGGACTCCTCGGTAGGCAAATGAGACCCTTCATGTTAAGAAAGGTTTATTCGTCCGTGTATAGCATGAACATTTTGTTCCCCATGAACTCCTTCATGAATCGAGAGGTGATCCTCACCTCTATTTCACCAAAATCTTTTCCTAGAGGATCTAGTCCTCTCAGCTAGGCACTATTAGGTTGACTAAAGCCCTTCTTGGTTGATGCCCAAGGCTTGAGGGCCAAGGTCAGGAAGAAGCCTCTGTCTCCAGAGATTAAGTCCTCAATTCCAGCATAAGTTGGTCGTCCAAGATAGCCCTTGGACAACACCCTTGTGCATCAGAGAAGAGGAGGGCATTAGCTTGCCTTGGCTTTGGATGCCTCTCTTCTTCTTCGTAAGGAGAAGGGAGGAACCAAATGTTTAAGTGAGCCAACCCTCTTCTTAGCCATGGTAATAGGAAGAAGGAGAACAAAAGGAGAAACCACGACCCTTCTCTTTAGTGGCTACACATAACTAATTGGAATCAATTACGATTTTCCAAGTATAGTTGGGAGATGTTTATAGGGTTACCATCAAATTGTAATATGGTGTAAACCCTTGGATTTTCCTCTATGAGTTGGGATATAGTCCCACTTGATTTTTGCAAGATTGGCCCATAACAACTTATGAAATGTTTAGATCTAGTGTCTAAACATTAATTAATTCCAATCCAATCATTTGATTTTGTAGTTAATTAAATTAGATGCAATTAATCACCAAACTTAATGTGATTTACCTCCTTAATTCATGTTAATCAATCCCACAAGTTGGAACACACAAAAAATGATTATTAGTTTCATCATGCCAATAATTAAGGATTCAAGATTAGTAAAATTATGATGCTACGCCTCCCTCACGTATTCCAACTACCTGTGAATCCTTCAAATTGGAAGTCTTTGATGGAATTTGTCTACCTTAAGAGAACCATCCAAGTGCTTTGTAATATGATTACATTTTATTTGAATAAAAGAATTTGATTATGTTTTAGCTAAATGACTAAGGTCTCTTAGTACGATTAGGGTTACGTAATTGCCCAGATTGGATAACCTAATGTGTATTAACTTAGATATCTAAGCGGTTTATAGGATCCAATATCACGTCAAAAAATCATCAAATTCAATCATATGTTTCCGATCTGAGTTGGGATGGTAACCTTCTCCAGAGGCCGTCAGCTGATTGATGTTCTTGAATGGAGATTTGAGAACTGTTACGTGGGTCAGGTTAGGGAGTTAACCTAATGAGATAGGAGTTAATGAAAATCATTCTCTGATACTATCATGGAGAAGGCATATCCTTAGACCTGAGAGGGATATATGTCTCTATTCTCAAACACATTCATTTTCCAAACCATTAACTTGATCACCCACTTTGGTGTTGATACTGGAAAGTTGTTGCATATGGGAAGAGAAGGGGGACACATGATCTCTCGAAGAAATTGCATAAATTTGTTGTATAGGTGTATGCAACAGATTTGAGGCATGAGCTCACTATGCATATATTGGGATTTACTAATTCCACATGTGGTTGCAGGTTCCTGATCAGACCCAAGATAAGAATAGAAGATAAAAGTACTTTTGAAAAGATTATGATCTTCATTCTAGTCCTAATGCTGCAAAGAGAAATCAAGAATAATGTTATCCATGGAGGATTGACAACTATCTAATGGGATTAGACCTCAGGATAATATTTTTCCTCCATGTGTGAAGAATTCATGATTATTTGAAATACTTGAGGGGGCATTGTGACAGTTTTTCAATGAAACCTAAAACTTCATTAATGTCATGATGAAACTAATAATGATTTAGATGGTATCCGTGATAGAGGGATCAATTGTGATTTAAGGAGTTAAATTACAATTGATTTGACATTAATTGCTCCTAATGTGATTAGGTAAAGAATCCAAATGTTGGATTTCAACTAAGTTATTTTTGTGGGCTAAATAATAACATAAAATAAGTTTTATGGTAAAATCCCAAAAGTGGGAATAGATACCAACCCTTAGATGGAGATGCAAGGGTCACCATCTAATTAGATTTAGTCTTGGAATCCCTATAAATATCTCCCCTTTCACAACCCTAAAAGCCCTTAATCAATCCCAAATTCATCCACTAACAAATAGCTGTCAGAACCATTGACATTAGTTGTAGCAAGTTGACCAACATCACTGTTGGTTGATGTTCGAGGCGTAGATCGCATAAAAGATAAATGTATTGTAGTATAGTGTGAAATATGTCTCGACAAATAAATTAACGAAACTGGTGAGTTTCGATCAATCACAGGGAGGCAGAAGGCACTCTTGGTTTCATGCGTTTGTTTCAAATATAAAGACTAAGTAGAAGGAACAATCAATCACAATATTTATATTGCAAGGGGAGATTGAACATGAATTGGATACATGCATTTGAATAAAACATAAAATAAACAAACTACTGTTGTAACAAAACAAGGGCACCACAGGTGGTCCGTGGTGGTCTTCTAGAGAGGTTGAGGATAGTAGCAATGATCCGCCAAGGTGACTCAATAGATGCTTTAGACGAAGATGCAGAGACGGAGGTAAAGAAGACGGGAAGAAGTAGAAGGTGGAGGAGCTGTAGAAGGAAGAAGGTAAAGGAGCTGTAGAAGGAAGAACAAGAAGAAATCTAATTGAATGCCTTTGAAAGAGGACCCTGAGGCCTCTTTTTATAGTTCTTGTGAAGGGTATTTAGGACATTGGAGCCCTTAATTTCGTGAAATAGCCTTAGGTTGATCAGATTCATTGGTCGGGAGATCAACAATCCTGATTAAGCGTAAAAATACCCTCCAAATTCTTCTCCATTCGCAGATTCAATCTGGAGCTAACACATGGCGCAACATCTGCCCTTTGATCTCCATCGCACGGTCGCCGCTCTCGCTGCTCGCCGTTTCCTCTTTCGCGTGAACTGCACACCTCGTTTTAGCACCCGATCCTCGACAGTTCAATCATATGATCGAACGGTTCAGATTCACACCCGCGTGCTTCCAATTTCAAATCGCATGCCCTTATGCATCAGAATGAGCACCGCTGCCATTGTGTTGAAGCAAGCACATGAGATCGCACGTGGGTTCCCGCATCCAGCTGCGGCGTGCTCCGATTATGCCACGTGGTCGCGTATCTGCCCTCCAATGCCGATCCAACGACCAATCGTGCCCACGCTCAACGTCTTTCCTGATTTCTCACTGGGCGTGCCTCGAACCAGCGCCAGCTGCTTAGGCGCGAAAATGCTAATCAATGCATTGTGGACACGTTTGTGTTGAGTTTCCAATCTTCGCACAGCTGCTCTCAGCTGTTGGATGAAGATCCAATGGCTGATCTTATCCTTCGTTGATGAGGAGCGGTGAGGTAGTTGACGTGGATGCATCATGGCCGTTGGATGACAATACAACGGCCCACGTCTTTTCTTCAGAGATTGGGGTGCGGTGAGGGGTGGCTATGGTGGCATCACGTGGCACCATCGTGGCTGTCCATCTTCCTCTCTTCGTAGACAGTGTTATAGGCCTCTAATCAGGTTGATTTTTGTGCCATTAGACTATGATCATTGATCTAGATCCATCCGTATGATTGGATTTCTCATCTGAGGTCTAGATATTCTTCAATTTTCCCCTTGGCTTTTGCTCTTCTATGGACTCCATAGGGTGCTATGGGATTCTGATTGATACGATCTTGGAAGTGTTGGACTCCCTTCGCCGTTCTGAGCAGATCCATAAGGTTGGATCGGTCATCCGCAGCCCTGAATTACCTGCAATTATTAATACCTCTCAAATAGCACATTATTATGTATAAAACATATAAATCATCTAGGGTGCAGAGTACGATGCGTATGCATGAATAATGCCCATGTTAAGCTAGGTTCTACCTTAATTCAGGTGAATTAGGGCCTATGATTACTGTGCAATCATACCCACATGCCTAAATCATTCTAGTCTCTAGCAAGTGCATGACTAAATGCATTTTATGAAGAGTTTAACTAAAGGTTTGTTTCTTTTTGTTTCATCCAAAAATTCAGAATCCAAATAACCATGAACATGTAATTTGTAGCTTCTGCAACATATCCAAGTGAACAGTCGATATACATTTAAAGCTTGTACTTAACCCCTAGTAAGATTCTATTGGCATAGGCAAACCTCTTCTCTCAAGGATATAAGCTATTCTCTATTTTTAGCCCCAGCTTTTGACTTAGGTAGAAGACGTCTAAGTTAACTAGATTTGTATTTGGTGGTTCACTCTCTTCTGGTGCTACATAGAGACTGGTATCTCAGAATCTAGATTTCCAGATTATTGAATAAATCAACTTAGAGAGAGGTTGGAAAACTGTGCTCTCTTTAATCTTTTGTACTTTTTCTTTTCTCTCTTTCTCTCTCTCTCTTTTTATTTTCTTTTTCTTCCTGAGCTCACATCTCACCAGATTTGCAACTGTATTTGGTGGTCTTGCATGGAATCACACTTTAATTAGATTCTAATAACCCTACGATTAAGTCAGACCCCTCAGCTCGTATTTAGGCGGTCAGAAATACAGAAAAAAATAGGTTAAGGCTATATTTGGTGGTTCATGGGGGTGGTAGGTTTTGTTGCCTCAAAACACTTGACTTACATAACTCAAACTTCTTAACATAACACTTTTTTTTTCTTTCTACTTTTTTTTTCAAGAAAATACCTCTTTTGTATGCTTTTTCTTTTTCTTTTTCTTTTCTTTTTTTCCATATCTACTGACACAATGTCGTTACCAACATAACATAATGCAACAATGCAACATGACATATGTACTTTTATTCATGAGGAATTCTTCGGGATTTTTAGGATGACCAAGAGGATCTCAGGTGGCTTATTTGGTGGAAATGCCTACTCTCAACTCCGAGTAGGGAATGGATGGGATGACATATTTCTGACCTTGACATCAGTACCCTCCTTCAGCCGAGGATTCCTCAGAGGACGGTCGTGACCATCCACCTCAGTCCTAGTTTTATCAGAACCCGTTCTTTGTATATTTGCCTTATTTGGTGGCACTCGTATGGAATTTCTCACAGAATTAGTATGCAAGAACTGAAAGCTAAAACTGTGCCCAACTCCGAGTGTCATTATTCAATTATCTAGAATTAAAGATTCCTTACACTAGCCTTAGAGCACCAGTAGACTCTCTACTGTCACCTCACATAGGTTTTGGTGGATCTACTAGAAGATAGTTCACCTGACTCCCTCATTGCTGTCCAAGGGTTCAGGAGAGGAAGCGATGCTTCTTCTCAACAAACTAGAGATGTCTATCGATTTTCATAGTGGATCCATTGCCAATTCTACATGTAGGTGTGAGGTTATACTGGATTCTAAGCTTAGGAATCTAGTAAAGAATAAATCTTTAATAAAACCACTTGATAAAACGATCTAATCCCCTAATTGTTGGCAGAAAATTTTCAGTTTTTATGGACTACCCCCCTATGCCTAAGTGTCTGCATGTCCTCAAGCATGAATAAAAGAAATTGGAATAAGGCAAGGTGTATGTGGATAGAAATCACCTGGACTACTTCTAAGTTGTCGTTCAACTCATGCCAACATTGCAATGCTACACACTATATGCAAAACAACATGCAAAAATGAAATATGCTATATATATATATGATATGTATATATGTATACATGTTGAGTTTAATGCCTCCAGTTGGGCAAGTTGTCAGTCACACATCCTTGAGAAGATGTATCATTTCGTCAGTGGTAGGAGCTTCCCAGGTGAAAAACACTTTTAGGCACTGGCCATTAACCATAAAAACATGCTCATATTTCAGGTCTCTAATTGGACCACCCCATTAGGATACGAGTGGATCACCAGATACGGCCCAGTCCACTTGTACTTGAGCTTTCCTACAAAGAATTTGAGTCGGGAGTCAAACAACCAGACCTGCTGGTTAGGTGCGAACTCCTTCCTCTGGATGTGTCGTTCTTTTTTTTTTGAGAAGATGAGGAGTGCTATCGAAAATGATAGCAGACCGGGGTTCATTCATTCATATGTTAAAAGAGCCATTACATAGAGTCACACCACTCTTTAACATGCACCCAACACTCCCTTGCAATCGCTCCTACATCAATAGAGCCCCCCTAAAAAGATGCTAATTACAAGCACGCCAAACACACCACATAACAGCCACCATCTTCATCTGTTGGCTCCCCATCATCAAAATTTTCCTCCAAAGGTCATCCCATGTGGGTAGATGCTCCCCACATACTCCTCTCCAAATCTGGTCCGTCACCAAGCAAGAAGTGAAGAGGTGCATCCTGTTGTTCGTGTCAAAATCACACAGTGGATAGTTCTGCGGTGGATCACCCATCCTCCTACTTCTTAGTTCACCAGTTATAAGCCCATCCCTCCTACAATGCCAGAGGAAGATTTTAAGCTTGAGTGGAATTTTCATTTTTCACATCTTGGCACAATTAGTGTCTGCAGAAGTGTAAGCATTAGCTGTGACCTCCATCAGCCTCCTATAAGCCTTGGTAGAGTTGAAAAAACCATGTTTCCAGCGATAACCATCCTCCCCTTCAGCCGGCTAGAAAGCAAACAAATCAGTAAGCAACCGTGCCTGCTCAATTTGGGTTCTTCCCCCCTCGCACGCACCAGCTACATCAAGAACCCACCTGCCATTCACCTCATCCCAATAATCTTTAACTGACGCCTTGCTATCCACTGCTACAACGAAGACCCTTGGATATGCCTCACTCAGCTTGCCCGGATCAGATCACACATCATCCCAAAATGCAAAGCTCCTACCATCACCCAATTTAGGGACAAACTTTCACTAGTGGTCTTGGATTGCCCTCCACATTGACTGCCAAAAGGGAGAGGTCGGCTAGGGGCTTTACTCCACATCTGCACCTGTGTAGGACCATATGATTCTTTGATTAACAGGGTCCACATCTTGCCATCTTCCACCGTTAACTTAACTGCCCACTTTAGGAGCAAAGTGTCATTGAAATCCTTCAAATACCGAATGCCTATTCCTCCCTTTGACCGAGGTCTACATAGGTGTTGCCACTTCATCGGATGTAGGAACCTACCTACCGACTTTGCCCCCTTCCAGAAGAAGCACTTTCTCATCATATCTAGCCTCATCCAAACAAACTTCGATGGTCTGAATACTGAGAAAAAAAAGATCAAAATCGATGTGATGACCGAGTTTAGCAAGATCAGCCGTCCACCCTTAGATAAAAACTTGCTACTCCATGATTCCAATTTGGCAATTACCTTCTCAAAAAGAGATGCCCAATCACTCTTCTTCATCTTTTTGTCTGTCAAAGGTAAGCCCAAGTATCTCACCGGGAGTGTAGTAGATGATGTATGCAAGGTGGTTGAAATTACTTCACACTCCCTATCAATCATACCAAAGGAAATCAAAGATGACTTAGCTCCATTCAGCTGCAAACCCGAAATCTCTCCAAATAAATTAATCATAGTAGATAGATACACCACCTTACTGAACCCAACTTCCACAAAAAAATCGTGTCATCGGCTTATTGTAGTACCAGTGTAAGAGCTCTAGAATTTGATAGCGAATATCTGTTGAATGTATGAGCTGCTACGCTAACGTGTTCGATTTTGAAAAAACCTGTCGTTGTAATTTGAAAGCGAAGAACTCGTGTTCAACAAATAAAATTTATACCGAAAAGGAAATTCCGGGTCGAACACAGGGAGGCTACGTCGATCTATATTCGTAATTATATTTTTTTTAGAATTTTTCTTGAAAAGCGAGGCGATGTAATTACAATGAAGCCATAACAACAATCAGACTAAAAAGGGAGAGAGAGAGAGAAAACATGCATTCAATAATTCAAAATGTTTATACAATAAAACCAAATAAGAATTACACTAGAAAGCAGGAAATCAGCTACACTAGTGATGAGAACCTCATCATAAGCCATAACTAGCTCATTTTGACCCAATACAAAGGATAAAAGCTCCTACATAACTCAAGGAAAGGCTTAACTCAGAGAATTCTGAGTTTAAGGAGAAAACAAGTCATAAGGGGTAAAAATGCAATTTCACCAGTATAATCTGCATACAGGGTAATTCAGGGCCCAAACATAGGTCAAAGCAGCTTAATAAGAATAAAAGTGGGATGAAATGATCTAGCAAGGGCTACAGCAATTCCAAGAAACTAAATGATAAATCTGTAACCCTAAAACAACCACTTCAATTCACAAGGTTCGAGGCAAAGTAAAAATAGAATAAACCCTCTAAAATTCATAGAAAAATAATCTCTAGGGTTTAAAACCTTCAATTTGGCCTTTAGAACCCATTTTGACCTACATTGAGAACCATGCCCAATTAATAACTTAATTTGGGTTTTTGCGCAAATTGACCGGTCAAACAAGGTTTAATATGAAAATGAAATTCACCATCATATTCCTTAGGTCCTAATTAGTCATGTATAAAAACTTGAGCCTAAGAAGAAACCTCCTTGACCGACTTTACACTTTGGTCCTCAACTTTTGAACCCTCGCATTGTGGCCCCTAACTCTCCTTCGTTCTTTGCAATCAGGTCCCTCCTGCAAAAACCTGCCAGCACCATGCTCCGGCGACCTTGCGCGGAGCATGGCGCCGCGCAGGGTGAGGTGGGGGACCTAGCAAGTAAACCGGGGGTGCCCTGCGTCGTCAGCCGTCGCAGGGACACCCCCCTGGTCGTTGTAGCCCACCATACCGGCCCGGTATGGGTTCTTCGTTTCCGACCATCCTCCGGCGAGGGAGACACGTCGTCTCCCTCCGCCTTCCTCCCTGTTTCATCCCTATAAATACCCCCCGCTGCTCCACCGACCAGGGCAGCCTGGATCTGACGGAGAAAATCCCCAACTTTCTTCTCTTCTTCCTCCGGCAGACGCTCACCAGCTCCGGCGGTTTCCTCCCCCTCCACCTCTTCGCTCTGCCGTAATACCAGCAGCAGGGACTTCCTCCCCCGCTCTTCCCGCGCCACGCCGCACCCAGCTGGCGCCTCTCCGGCTCTCTGCTCGCCGCCGCCCCTTTCCCTGAGCATCGTCTTCTCCGGCGACAGTCGATACGACTGTCGCCCTGTTCCTCCCCTTTCGTCCCTGCAAGTAAGCTAGAGCTACTCCCCTTCTTCTCCTCTTTCTTTCCCCGCTTTCAATTTATTCACTTAAGCCCTCGACCGACCCTGACCACCTTCACCCCCTTCGTCTCCGACCACCCTCCGGCGAGTCGCTCCCATCACCTCAGCGACCCACCCGGCTCGCCAACCACCGCAGGACCTCCGCCTCCTCACCCTGATCAATCTCCGCCCTACCACTTCCCCCACCTCACCCTCTGCAACTCCACCGAACAGACCCATCCTCCGACCCACAGTCCGACCTAGGGCAGCCCTCGCACGCCGCCCCGCGCCTCGCCACCACCCACACGAGCTCCGCCGCACCCTGGCGAAGCTCCTGGCACTCTCTGATTAGGCCGAGAGGCCGTTTTCTTCTGAACAGGCCACCCGACCTCCGCCGCCATTGACGCGCAGGAGGAACTGCTTCCGCCTGCAGCTACAGGCGCGCCACGCTCAGCGCCAAGCCCAGATTCACTCCCAGGCCTTGCGAGGAGTTTTGGCAAAACACCAGGTTCGCAGCTGAGGAAGAAAACTCCGCGTGATGCCGCCATCTCCTGCTGAATTCCCCGCTGCGAGCGCGCAATTGAGGTGGGCCGTTTAGTCCCACCTCAGAAACGCCTGAAGAGCCGCAGCGACATAAGATGCAAAAGTGCAGTAGCCTTACTGCCTCAGTACACGGGGTGAGGTCCCCTTCACCCGCCCGGTTACCCGGTCTCGTCCGCGCTCACGCCCCGCGGACCTGACCCGAACCGACCCGACCCGACTGACCTGCACTCCTCGCCCACCACGCACGCCGGTGGGCCTGGACCCGGGCCTGATCCGAACCCGGTTACCCGGTAGCTCTGGGAGAGCTTTCCCAAGAGTGGTTTCAGAGAGAAAGAGAGACGCGGGGGGGGGAGGGTAGAGTAGGTTTTGCCTCTGACGAGAAACTCTGAAGTGTGCAGGCGCAGGCGAAGAAGAAGACCCGCGGAAGAAGAAGGAGCTGCACTGTAGCAAATGCATAGTTAAGTCGTCGAAGCACCGGGTCAGACGACGGAAGGTCAGCAGCCAGAGCAGGAAAGAAGGCAGGCTGAAGAAAGAAAGAAAAGAAGAGCAACGGCCAAAGCAGAAGAAGAAGAAAGGAAGACTTAGTAGCTGAAGGTAGAAGCTCTGCAGCCATAAGGAAGAAAAAGAAGGAGATCTGAAGAGGAGCGTCACCTCTGCAGAACGAAGAAGAAGAAGAAGGAGATCTGAAGAAAGAAAGAAAGAAGAACATCACGAGGAGAAAACAAAGAGAACAACAAATTCTTTCCCTCTTTCTTTATTTTGTAAAAGAAACATGTATATCTCTAGAATACGACTTGCTCCCTGAGTTCGACCTCGGGAACTCTTTTATTTTCCGAGTAAAAAAAATTTATATTTGAAATGTTGGTAATAACCGGCTTTACTACAACGTTATAACAAAACCAAAAACCGGTTGCCGCGACGTTTCAACTAGAAAGTAGAAAAATTCTATACTAGAAAGCTATAAAGAAGAATGGGAGAGAGAACTTATCCTCCTCGACGATTGCTTGGAAGACGAGCCAGATGGGACGATGCCTGGACGAAGGAGGATAGAGCAGGACGAAGGAGGACGAAGCAGAAGAATGGGAATGGGGCAGCACGTCGTCATCGTCGTGGGATCCACTTCCGAACGGGGGACGAAAATTTGACTTTATCTCGTGAGGAGCATCCCAGGTGTGGGACAAGCTTCTCTTGAGCTTTGGAGAGGTAGAGAAGAGAAGGGATGAGAATATCGTGTGGAGGCAGTCTCCTTTTATAGTTGCAAGGAGTGGGGGCAATTTGGTCATTACAACTTTAAAAACATTAATTCAGGACCTTTAGTGACTGATAAAACCGTCGCTAAAGGTCTGAATGTGGGCGTAGTGGGCGGCACGCATGCGCCCGCTCGCTTGCCCGCGCGCGCAACGCATGCGCACATTCAGCCATCCTCAGTCGTCCGATCGTGAGATCGGACTGCTTAGATCGCGCTACGCCGGCCTCCTCAACACGCACCCGATCGCGTGTGATGCTACATTACCGCCGCACATGCAATAGCGCGTGGGTGCTATCGGGCGCGTGCAACCGTTCAATCACGATCCGACACTCGCCCACGCCCGCTCGTCTGCGCACTGCGAATCGACTTGGGCCAGCGCCTCGCGATAAGGCGCTGAACTGCTGTGCTACGCCGTCCAAATAGTCGCGCGGATGAAATCAAGCGCGCGCATCAATAGCCGTTGGATCTTGATCCAACGGCGGGGAAGGGTGGATGCGGGGGCTTCAGCGGGTGCGTGCGGACGATTGGGCGACCGAGATGGTGCCACGTGGAGCCATCTTGACCGTCCATCTTCTGGATGATGTAGATGGTGCCACGGGTGTCGAATTGACTCGATTTTTGTATCGTTAGGCTGCGATCGTCGATCCGAATCCATTCGTGTGGTTGGATTTGTTGTTTGAAGTGCGAATTTACACCATCTTGGCCCTTGATCTTCTAGGGTTCCCCGATCACTATCTGATGCTACAGATGTCTGATTAGGGCGATCTTGGAGTCGTTGAACTCCAATCGTCACCCTGATCACATCTGTACGGTTGGATCTTCAATCCGAGGCCCCGATAAAAAGTTTGCCCTGTCCAAGCACATAAAAGGAGATAATTAACCTCGATTTTATTCAAACTACTCTAAATGCAAGATGATGCATGTTATACAATATTTATAGCATGCAATGCAATCCTATGCTTAAGAACATGCATAAATAGACATCTTAAGTAATGTAAACATGTTTACATCATACCCTCATGCCTATCTTTTGCTTGTCCCTAGCAAAAACTATATGCTATTTATAAAAGAATTAGGTTGGATTATTTGGGCATGAGTTATTTTCAATCATTAAGAAACTGTCTACTTAGGAACTGAACTTTCAAAGACACAACAGTGGCCGAGTATCTGCCAAAATGCAGACCGCCTCAAGCCCTCGCCTTATTCAAAGAAACTTTTCTTTTTCTCTTTTTCCTCTTTTCTAATTTTTTTTTTGGATTTTCAAGTTTTAGGGTTTAAGAGTGGCTTTCTACGGCCATTCAACTCACCCAAGATTTGACGAGAACCCTAAGTTCTAAGCATCTTATTGTGAATGTGATAGACTCGTTGACCGGCAGTTAAAACGGACTTCAGATTTCTACGCCTCTAGGTGACCTAAAAAGAATTCTACCTCAAGGTGTATCTTTACAACCGGTAGCTTTCTCCGTACTTTTATTTTTTTACGGGGTTAACACAAGGGTGAATCCAGTGTATATCTCCCTAGTTTATTCTACTTCTCCGCTTCTTCCTAAGTGTTTTTGGAATTTTCAGTGCATTTATTGAGCTGGGTTCTGGACAACCGGTCGATGAGTTGTTACCACCGACAACTTGCCAGCCATACTCGTGCGGCGAAGTATGGTTTATTTCTTTTTCTTTCTCCTTTTCTTTTTGATTTTTTTTCTTTTTTAAGTAGTTGGCTTCCCTGGTCTAAGATTTACCTAAAGGCAGTAAAAAGAGAACGGTCCAATGGCTGGGCTCTAGACAACCTACCTATGGGTTGTTACCCACGATAACTTGCCAGCCATAACACCCTAGAAGGTTCATTAACTACCCAATTTCCGTTAGAATCACCAAACAACGAGTCAGTGCAAAGAAAGTGTGTAGATGCTTAAAACTCAAAAATTCCCTCAAATCAGAGGGTGGGTTGGTAAGTCGTGTACTTATCACTCAAACTTATTTACTCCAATTACGATAGAATTAAGATGGCGAGGACTCGAAAGAAAAATCCACATTTTAGTGGATACACGGGCTGATTAAGTTCAAAGACCTGAAGGGTCTTTGTGTTCAGATCCTAATGTAAAATTTCCTAAGATTGAAAAGTCCTAATGTCCAACTATTCCTTCCTAATTTTGATTTTTTTATGTATAAATAAAAAGAGAAAAATAATTTACATGAATTTCACAAAGCTGACCAAATGATTCAAATTATGAATCCACCCCCCATGCCTAGCTGATGCAATGTCCACATTGAAAAAGAGACATGAAAGAAAGGGTAGAATATGAAAGATGTCACCTGAATATGAAGCTCGTATCAGCCTTGTGTCATATGTACAACTGCTGAGTTTAATGCCGTCAGCTAGGCGAAGTCCAGCCAAAGAAGTCACAAAATGGCTAAGGCAACTGTGTCTAGGAAAGGGTTCTGGAAGAATACGGTCAATAGCAGGCTTTAAACGTTGACATTGACTTTAAATGTGTTACCCGTCTTTGGGTCAGAAATCTGAACGGCTCCATTTGGAAAAATCTGGTCAATTATGAATGGGCCATTCCATTTAGATCTAAGTTTGCCAGGAAAGAGCTTAAGTTTAGAATCGAATAACCAAACCTTCTGGTTTGGCTCAAAGCTTTTGCGGGAAATCAGTTGATCATGTAGAGCTTTGGTTCGAGCCTTGTAGATCTTGGCATTCTTATATGCATCCTTTCTAAGCTCCTCTAACTCAGATAGTTGGAGTTTCCTAGTCTTCCCAGCTAAATTCAGATCTAAATTGCATTGTTTGATCGCCCAGAATGCCCTTTGTTCAATCTCTACGGGTAGATGGCAAGCCTTTCCATACACCAAACGGAATGGAGACATGTCGATGGGCATTTTATACGCCGTACGGTAGGCCCAAAGAGCGTCCTCAAGCTTTTGAGTCCAATCCTTGCGATCAGACCTAACCGCTTTCTGCAGAATGTTCTTGATCTCTCGATTGGAGATCTCGGCTTGTCCATTCGTCTGGGGATGGCAAGGTGTGGAAATTTGATGATTAACCCTATATTTGGCCAACAAATTCTGGAATTGGGCATTAGTAAAATGAGTGCCACCATCACTGATGATAGCCCTTGGAATCCCAAACCTACTGAAGATATTTTTCTTGACAAAATCAATGACCACCTTGTGGTCATTGGTTCGGGTAGGAATCACCTCAATCCATTTGGACACATAATCAACAGCAATAAGAATGTACTGATGTCCAAATGAAGGGAGGAAGGGTCCCATGAAATCGATAACCCAAACATCGAAAATTTCGATAGGAAGAATTGGGTTTAGGGGCATCATATCTCTCTTAGTTATGCTCCCGAGTGCCTAACATCGAGAACATGACCTTGAGAAATCCTGGGCATCCTTGAATAAAGACGGACAATAGAAGCCAGATTGCAAGATTTTTGTAGCTGTCTTTTTCCCGGAGAAATGTCCATCACACCCAGATGCATGTCAGAACTCGAGTATACTATTGAATTCATTCTCTGGTATACATCGGCGAATAATCTGATTAGAGCTGATGCGGTACAACTAAGGGTCCTCCCAGAAATAGTATTTGGCCTCAAATTGAGTCTATCCCATTGTTGCTAGGTCCAATCCTGGGGGATTTGACCAATGGCCAAATAGTTAACAATGTCAGCAAATCATGGGGTGTGGACACCTAAAACTGTAAGAATAGTTTCGTCTGGAAAAGTGTCAGCAATCGGAATGTCCGGACGAGAGGAATCACCTAGGAGTCTCTACAAATGATCCGCTACCACATTTTGTACCCCGATTTTATCCTTGATTTCAAGATCAAATTGTTGAAGCAGAAGAATCCAACGAATAAGCCAGGGTTTAGCATCCTTTTTGGCCAAGAGATGTCTCAAGGCCGAGTGGTCGGTAAAGATGATAACATGATACCCAAAGAGATAACCCTGAATTTTTCCAAAGCGAACACTACAGCTAGTAATTCCTTTTCAGTAACAGTGTAATTCCTTTGGGCTTCATCCAGAGTTTTACTAGCGTAGTAGATGACAGAGGGCTTTCTATCAATTTTCTGACCCAAGACAGCCCCGACCGCGTAATCAGAAGCGTCGATTATGATCTCAAAAGGAGCTGTCCAAATTGGTGGTTGCAAAACTGGAGCACAGGTGACTGCTGTTTTCAGGAAATCAAATGCCTTTCGGCATGATTCGTCAAAAACAAACGGCGTTTCTTTGGCAAGAAGATTGCTCAGGGGACGAGCAACCTTCAAGAAATCCTTGATAAATCTTCGATAGAATCCCACATGGCCAAGAAATGATCGGATTTGTTTAATAGATGTGGGAGGAGGAAGTTTAGCGATAGCAACAACCTTAGCTTTATCCACTTCAATTCCCCATTCAGAGATTACATGACCCAAAATGATGCCTTCTTGGGTCATGAAATGACTCTTTTCCCAGCTAAGGACCAATCGTGTTTTGATACATCGCTTAAGAATCATTTCCAAATTAGCCAAACAAGAGTCAAATGATTCTCTGAAAATGGAGAAATTATCCATGAAGACTTCCATAAACTCTCCCACCATGTTAGAAAATATGGCTAGCATACACCTTTGAAAAGTCGCAGGTGCATTGCATAACCCGAAAGGCATCCTACGAAAAGCAAAGGTTCCATAGGGACAGGTGAAAGTAGTTTTTTCCTGATCCTCAGGATGGATAGGAACTTGGTTGTATCTTGAGTAGCCATCAAGAAAACAGAAGTACTTCTGTCCGGCTAATCTTTCCAAAATTTGATCGATGAAGGGCTGGGGAAAATGATCCTTTTTAGTGGCTGTGTTCAGCTTCCTATAATCAATACAAACCCTCAAGAGGAAGCTGAACGAGTTGTAACAGATTCTCCTCTCGCGTTAGTCACAACGGTAATCCCGGCTTTCTTTGGAACAATCTGTACGGGACTTACCCAGGGACAATCAGAGATTGGATAAATAATTCCTGCATCGAGCCACTTGATGATTTCCTTTTTTATCACCTCTCGCATAATTGGATTTAATCTCCTCTGCATTTGGCGAGAAGGGCGGGATCCATCTTCCAAGAATATTCTATGATTACAGTAAGATGGCTCGATCCTCCTGAGGTCATGAATGGTCCAACCAATTTCCTCCTTATATTCCTTCAGGACCTTGATCAATTTAATCTCCTACTCCTTTGTCAATTTAGCACTGATAATCACAGGGAGCATCTTCTGAGGTCCTAAAAATTGATATTTCAAATTCTTAGGTGATGGTTTTAATTCAAGCTGGGTTGGGTTGATGATTGATGGTAGGGTAGATGCTGAAGATTCAACAAGAGGAAGAGGTTGTGAGTGAACAAAATCAATAACCTCTTCAGAAGATAGCAGGTCATCCATAGAGGGTTGTGGGTCAAATTCGTCATCCAAGGAGGAACTTTCGATTGAAGAAACCATCAAACAAGTTTCAATGTTTTCATTATCCTCATCAAGTTCCTCAATAAATCCACAATCCTCAAATTTGTTGATCGCCTTAAAAATATCCAATTTCATTCGTTGATCCCCAAAGGCGATTTCCATGCTACCGCTTTCACAATTAATGTTGGCCTTAGCGGTAGCCAGGAACGGACTCCCCAGAATGATGGGCGTGTTCCTCAAATTATCAGGTACATCCATGTCAAGGATAAGGAAATCTACAGGAAAATAGAAATCCTTGACTTTGACTATAACATCTTCAATAACGCCTCACGGATTTGTGATCGAGCGGTTCGCTAACTGTAGCGATACTGAAGTTGGCCGAAGTTCACCTAATCCAAACTTATCGTAAAAAGAAGTTGGAATTAGGTTGATGGATGCCCCCAGATCCAAAAGTGCTCTATCAAATGTGTAATCTCCGATGACGCAAGGAAACAACGATGCACCTGGATCTCTCTTTTTCTAAGGGTGGTAGTGTAGGATAATAGAACTAGCTTGCTCGGAGAGTACCACCTTCCTCGGAACAGATTCTCTCGACTTACGCTTTTGTGTACATAATTCCTTTAAAAATCTTGCGTAAGCCGGTATGTGCTTGATAGCATCAAGGAGCGGGATATTAATCTCAACATTCTTAAATAGATTCAGAAGCTCCTCATTGCTATCAACAGACTTCTTCTTTGATTTGATTAAGGCTTCAGGAAAAGGAAAATGAGTCAGATCTTTGGAATCAGGTTCCTGAGCCTTGATTTCTCCTCCAAAATTCTCCTCTCTCTCCTCAGGTTCTTCAGGATTCAAAAGATCAGAATAGTGTGGTTGTGGACCCTAAGTCTGCTTACCGCTCCTCAAAGTGACATAATTTGTAGATGCATAAGAATTTGGGTCTTGGGGAGGGTTAGAAAAGATTGGAGGGGCTTGATTAACCATGAATTGTTGATTTGCAGAAGAAGAAGAAGAGGATGAGGAACCCTGCTCAACCACCTAACCATGTCCGTGTGGGTCCCTCTAATTTTCGTACCCATGGGCTTGGTTGCCCGAATTCATAATATTTCGCAGGTTGGGTATGGGTTGGGATGGTAGAGATCCAGGTTGACGAGAGTTAGCAATGAGCCCGGACTTCAAGTTGTCCAGCGAGGTTTTCATTTGCTTCAGGAGCTGGAGCATGGATCCTTGCATCTCTACCATTTGTCGGTTTAAATCAGCCTGCCCTGCGGGTTGATGGGCATTCCAAGCTGGCTGATTGGCCTGATTTGGAGGCAACTGAGTATATACTTGACCATGACCCATTGGTAGTTGCGGAGCATAGTTGCGAGGTTGGAATTGGGTCTGTTGCCCCAGCTTTTTCCAAGAGAAGTTAGGGTGGTTTCTCCAACCTGGATTATAGGCATTAGAGTAGGGGTTGGATCTAACATTCTCTTGTACGGCACAGACATCCTCATAGGGTGAGGATGGAGAGAAAGAAAGGGAAGGATCAAAAAAATTGGGATCAAAGGCCCCAGTTTGGAACTCGTGGGGTTCTGAAAAATGCTGACTCACAGGTTGAGCCGCATCGAGTTGATTCACGAACTCCCATCCAGAAGGAGCTCGTGAAGAATGGAATCCTGAATTTTGGGATTGAGTGGATCGAGAGTTGTTCATAGAATTGCTAGCCATCCACTCTTCCATTCTCTTAGCAACCAAGTCCACCTTATCAAGTTTGTTACAAATCAATTCCATATCAAATGAATGAGAGTCATAGACTTCATTGACATTTGATCTAGGCTGCTGGGACCAGTTAAATGTATCCATGGAGGATGATTGATTGAATTCTCACTCATTTCCTCAAATAAATCATGTGCACTATCTACATCTTTATTGAGGAAATTGCCTCCGCAAGAAGCATCCACATGATTTCTGAGTTGCTCAGTCAACCCATGATAGAAGATCTGCACGAGTTGCCATTTCGGCACCTTGTGGTGTGGACACCTCCACAATAGGTCCTGGAATCGCTCCCAGGCCACATGAAACTGCTCCCCCGGCCGCTGGGTAAAGGTAGTGATTGCCTGTCTCAAATCATTGGTACGTTCGACTGGGAAGAATTTCTTTAGAAAGGCCAATTTCAACTCATTCCAAGTTGTAATTGGTCTTCCTATTGTCCTATACCAATGTGCGGCATTATCCCTAAGAGAGTAGGGGAAGAGCCTCATGATCATTTGCTCCTCGTTTACGTTTCGTGCCTTGGTGGTCTGGACCAAAGTGGTCAAGTCCTCCAAGTGCTGAAACGGATCTTCGGAGCCAAGCCCATGATAATGTTTGATCAGGCTTAACACCTGGGGCTTGATTTCTATGTCACCAGCTGGAATCTGGACACTGGGACGTTCCTCGTAATTTGAAGGATCATAAAAATCCTTCAAGGGCTGAGCGCCCTGCATTCTTTGGAACCATTCCTGCGTTCTCTGCATTTGTTCCAGCTGCCTTCGAAATTCTTCCTGTGGATTTCCAAGCAGAGGAGGCTGTTGGTCGGCCATGGGATCAATTTGACCAAAATCCAATTTGCGCCTCCTAGAATGCTCTAATGGTCCTTCCAATCGGGGATTCAATGACCGTCTTCCCAGCATAAACTAGGAGAAGGTCGGAAGGACTGGGGATAGGGACCCTGCAGCACAACATAACAAGGCTGTCCTTAAGTGGGGTAGCCTAAGGATCTACTGACTCCCAAAACCTGCCTTAAAACTGTAAATGATTTACTCTACTTGTGTCTGTTCAATCCAACCAGTTAGAAAGAGGGACTGGGGAGAAGGTTCTTCCTTCGACTTTCGCCTCCGGTTCCTAGTGTACCCCCCAATCGCGGTCGTTTGACGCTACTCCCCTAGCTATACATCAGATTAATCAGTACAAGTAGGTTAATCAAAGACAATCTCAGACTAGGTCCTGAAGAGCGAATCAGACCTTAAGGCCAACGTCTACTCAATTTTATTAAGGCCTAGGATTATGGTGCTTATGGAATGTGATGGGCCCTTAAAATGGGTTGTGCCCTTAATGATTGATTGAGATTTGTGTAAGTGCGTGCACAACTAGGGTTTTCAAGCAAGATTATTCGTGATGCGTGGATTTTAATGTTCAAATCTTGCTTAAGTAGCTTTTAGGGTTTCAAATTAGGTGGATTGCAATCAAGTTTCTAGGCAAACCAAGTTGTCAAACACGGGTGAAGATTATTTTCCTTTAAAACCAAAAAGAAAGTGGAGTGCCTGGAATAGACCTAGATTGAAAACCCTAAGGAGGAGCTACTTGATGAGTTGATTTTAAGTAGGGTGGTGTGGCCCAAACAACTCAAACAATTAGCCACAAATGCACCACTAAGTTAGGCACTCAAAGATGATTAACCTAGAATGATTTCTACTCTTTTATGTGTTGCTTTGCATGTACCGGTTCCACAAATCAGAACCTGGTTGAGTAGAAACAAATCAATCCAGTTAAGTGCCTTGAATGTGGGTGTACGTTGTGTGTTTGTTGAAAATTGCCCCACAAGATTATCTTTTTGTTGTTTTCTTTATATAAATGAGGGTGGAATGAATGTGAGTGAGAATCCAAACAACCAAACTATTCCTACGATTTATGCAAACACCTAAGTTTATTGGAATTTGGATTTAATGTGGCAAATGAAATCTATGGAAGGGGGAAGAATGGGGAGCACCTACAGTTGTCTTCAACTGCACTTTACTCCAGTCTACCGCTTGATGATTCCTTGATGGAGGTCTCTGCAAACAATAGACACAAGAGAAAGCAAGTTAGAAAATAATAAAGTGCAAGAAATGCGAAAAGAAGATCAGAAATCGTTGCCTCCCCGGCAACGGAGCCAAAATGCTGAATGTACGAGTTGCTACGCTAACGTGTTCGATTTTGAAAAAACCTGTCATTGTAGTTTGAAAGCGAAGAACTCGTGTTCAACAAATAAAATTTATACCGAAAAGGAAATTCCGGGTCGAACACAGGGAGGATACGTTGATCTATATTCGCAATTATATTTTTTTTAGAATTTTTCTTGAAAAGCGAGGCGATGTAATTACAATGAAGCCATAACAACAATCAGACTAAAAAGGGAGAGAGAGAGAGAGAGAGAGAAAACATGCATTCAATAATTCAAAATGTTTATACAATAAAACCAAATAAGAATTACACTAGAAAGCGGGAAATCAGCTACACTAGAAAGTAGAAAAATTCTATACTAGAAAGCTGTAAAGAAGAATGGGAGAGAGAAGTTATCCTCCTCGACGATTGCTTGGAGGACGACCCAGACGGGACGACAGCTAAACGAAGGACGGAGTAGGACGAAGGACGAAGTAGAAGAACGGGAATGGGGCAGCACATCGTCATCGTCGTGGGATCCACTTCCGGACGCGGGATGAAAATTTGACTTTATCTTGCAAGGAGCATCCCGGGTGTGCGACAAGCTTCTCCTGAGCTTTGGAGAGGTAGAGAAGAGAAGGAAGGGATGAGAATTTCGTGTGGAGGGGGTCTCCTTTCATAGTTGCAAGGAGTGGGGGCAATTTGGTCATTACAACTTTAAAAACATTAATTCAGGACCTTTAGTGGCGGATAAAACCGTCGCTAAAGGTCTGAACGTGGGCGTAGTGGGCGATGCGCGCGCGCCCACTCACTTGCCCACGCACGAACGCACGTGCACGTTCAGCCGTCCTCAGCCATCCGATGGCGAGATTGGACGGCTTAGATCGCGCTACGCCCGCCTCCTCAGCGCACGCCCAATCGCGTGCGATGCCACGTTACCGTCGCGAGTGCAATAGCGAGTGGGCACTATCGGGCACGCGCAACCGTTCGATCACGATCTGATGCTCGCCCGCGCCTACTCGCCCACACGCTGTGAATCGATCTTGCGCTAGCGCTTCGCGGTAAGGCGCTGAACCGCAGTGCTATGCCGTCCAAATAGTCGAGCGGATGAAATCAAGCGCACGCATCCACAGCCGTTGGATCTTGATCTAACGGCGGGGAAGGGCGGATGTAGGGGCTTCAGCGGGTGCGTCCGGACGATTAGGCGATCGAGATGGCACCACGTGGTGCCATCTTGGCCATCCATCTTCTGGATGATGTAGATGGTGCCACGGGTGTCAGATTGACTCGATTTTTCTATCGTTAGGCTGCGATCGTCGATCCGAATCCATCCGTGCAGTCATATTTGTCGTTTGAAGTGCGGATTTACACCATCTTGGCCCTTGATCTTCTAGGGTTCCCCGATCACTATCTGATGCTACAAATGTCTGATTAGGGCGATCTTAGAGTCGTTGAACTCTAATCGTCGCCCTAATCACATCTGTACGGTTGGATCTTCGATCCGAGGCCCCAATAAAAAGTTTGCCCTGTCCAAGCACATAAAAGGAGACAATTAACCTCTATTTTATTCAAACTACTCTAAATGCAAGATGATGCATGTTATGCAATATTTATAGCATGCAATGCAATCCTATGCTTAAGAACATGCATAAATAGACATCTTAAGTAGTGTAAACGTGTTTACATCAATATCCCCTCACCAAGCCCGCCTCTGCCATCTTGAAACTGAACTGCACAATGGTTTCCACTGCCAAATTAAAGATAAGCGGGGCCATCGGGTAGCCCTGCCACACTCCACATTGCAGCTGGATCCACTCTCCACGTGGCTTCCCTTTTACAAGAGGAGAAATGGAGGATGTGACAATACACCTCTTCATCCATTGAATGCACTGGGGAGGGAATCCCCTCCTCTTAAAAATCTCCCACAGATATGGCCACTCTACCGAATCGTATGCTCTACTGAAATCAACCTTCCACATGAATGCTCTGCTCTTTCTCCTCTTCCAACCAGAGACCACCTCTTGCACCACAATGAAATACTCTTGTAAGGATCTATTAGGGAGAAAAGCCACTTGCACCAGACTAATCAGGTCGGCTAGGACACCCTTCAATCTGTTTGCCAGTATTTTACCAATGATGAGGTAGATTGAGTTCGAAGGTGCAATGGGTCTGAAGTCAGCCAGTGTCTTTGCCCCAATGCACTTTGGTAATAGAAACAAATAAGATTTGTTTATTCTCTCCATGCCTGAGTTGCCCCTTTCGAACTCTTTAATAACCTCCATCACATCCCCTTTGACCACTGGCCAAAATTCCTTGTAAAAAAATACTTGGAATCCATCTGGACCCGGAGAACCCCCTACATTCAACCCATCCATGGCCTCCACCACCTTCTACTTTGAAATGTTCTCAATTAGCTTTGCGACTACCATGCTTCCCACCTGGGGGAAGTTCGAAGCTGCCATTCTCCAACCCCCTCTCCCTCTTAATCTCGATGCTTCCTTGAAATACCTAGCCATCTCCCTTTTAATCTCATCAGAGGATGTAAGAACCAAGTCCCCTCTCTTCAAAGAAGAGATGAAATTCACTCTCCTTCTAGTGCTTGCTGCCATATGAAAAATCCTCGTGTTTGCATCCCCCTTCGTTAACCATAATTGTCTACACTTTTCATGCTAGTCCACTTCCCTAATCTGGTCCTCAGCTTGAATCACCCCTACCAATGCTTCCTCTATGCCTCCTCATCCACAACCAACGACTCCCCGTTCTCCTTTTCATCCAGAAAATGCACCATGGACATAGCTTTAGACCTCCTTTGATCTTTGATGATATGAACTGTTTACCTATACTCCATCAACATCACTCTCAGATCTTTCAATTTCATAGCCAAGTGATAAGTGGCTGATCCTTCCACCTTCTTATGCACCCACCAGTTGCCAACCATCTCTTTGAAGCCTTCCTCCCTCAGCCAAGACTTCCTAAATTTAAAATAGGTGCCCACATGGGACTCCTCCTCGCTGTCCCAGAGTAGTGGAGTGTGGTCCGAGAAAGGGTGAGCCAACCCCATGACCGATGAGCAGTGATATCGCTCTAACATCTCCACACTCCCAAAGAACTTGTCCAACTTAGAGACCAGTCCATTACCCCCACGCAATGTGAACTCAGCCCTTGCTGAAGGATATTCGTTAAGACCCACCTCCGATACCACTAACTGAAATCCAAGTGAAAACCTGTCCACCCTTCCATTCCGTCGATCATTCACGGATAAAACACTGTTGAAATCCCCACCTATAAGAAAAGGGATCCCATTTGTATTACTCGTCATCCCACGTAGCTCCTGCCAGAGTTCATATCTTAAATTATCCGCACAAGGACCATACATGCATGAAAGAATCAGCTCCTGCGCATCTTGAACTGCCTGAAATCTGCAAGAGATCACAAATTTACCCCTCTAAACCTCTTGCAAAGTTAGACTGGACTTCTTCCACCACACAGCCAGCTCTCCTACCCTTCCAATCGCATTCACAACTCTAAAATCAGCTTGTCCCCCCTGTAGCAATAACTACCAGAGAGAATCCCCTTCATCTTCTATATGGTTCTCCTATAACAAGGCGCAATCCACCTCCCCCTCACGAAGATATCTAGCCAGCGATGCCCTCCGTGTTCTATTGCACAACCCACGTACATTCCAAGTAAGCACCTTTATCCCTCAGATTATGAGGCCCCCTGCTACCTCCCAGTCCTCTTCTCAACCTTCAGAATGTCTGCTACCTTCCCTTCACTGTATGTATGGCCTCCACCAGCACTCCTTCCCCTCAATTTATATGGCGAGCGCACATACTTCCCCCTTGATGAAGAACCCACCCCATAGCTCAGTTCCCCTGGCACTAAGAAAGAGAAGCTATCAGGATTCTGTGGAGTAGCCTCTCGAGTCTCTTGTTGCCTCTATGCATTACAATTCACAACTACAAGATCTCTTCCCCCACCTTCATCCTGCACCAACACAACCTCAGAGAGTGGTTGGTCCGGCCCCCTCATCTCCTTCATTTCAGCATTCGGCACATCTGACCAATGAAGCTCCTTCCTCCTTTTCGCCTCTTGTCTGCCCAAACTCCTGGCTCTATCCCCATGGGGATTAGTCTGGGTGTCCATCTCCTCAACCTGCACATCTGAGACTGCCTCTTGCACAATATCCTCGCGACAGAAGGCCAATTTCAGCTGGAGGAGCCAGGAACTCACCCCGCAACTGAGGATAACTTTATCTGGGATTGGACCCCCCCTTGTTACCTTCACCTCAACCTTAATCGATCTCCCATCTCCCTCACACAGACCAACCATGGCACTCTCCTCCATGGTCGCAAAGTTGGCAATCACTCCAGCCACCACCCCCTTCCTTAAATGAAACGACAGTCCCCAGATCTCCATGGCCCCTCTTCTATTCTCAGCCCTCTAAGGAGGACGATCACAAAGAGCTCCATCAAAAGGAGACACCAATATCCATATCACCGTCACCCCATCGAAGCTCAACTTGCGGAAACGTAGCCCTTCCACATCCAATATGCCCAAATCGAAAAGCACAAACCTTGGCCCCCCCAAATGGGCCACCTTCCATCCCTGAGATGAAAGTGAAAGAGACCTTACCAGATTTTGGATCTTCTCATAGGCATAGGTGCCAATCAATAAGTGCTGCACTAGTCTCATCGGATTGAGGCACTTCCACACCATACACCTGCCCCAACCCCTCCAGCGGTGGTGGTGGTGGTGGCGGCGGTGGCATCTTATTTACTCCCTGAACCCTATCTTGCCCACCATCATGCTGTGTCCCTCCCCTTTTCTCTACATTGATTCCTCTTATGTCCCCACCCCCCACACGCTAAGTAGAGGGTCGGCAACCTACACAATGCTGCCATATGTCCTCTCCTTCTACAGCGATAACATAGAACATCCGCATTCCCTCTGCACCTTCACCTCCCAATCTCACCAACCCTTTAAGCTGCCCATGGTGGTACCCAAGCTCCTCCATCCTCTCCCTCTGACATCGTCTCCTAGACCTCAAACCCTCCAGTCGTCGTCCACCTCCCAAACCCTAGCTTTACCTCTTCTTTCCATTCCTATTCCCCCTTGTACTCGATGTGTCAATCATGGAAAGCCTTCATCTTGTCTTTGTATATTTTTGCATTCTCGTAAGCTACCCGCCTAATCTCCTCTAACTCACTAAGCTAGAGCTTCCTTTCATAACCTCCAACCTCGAGGTTAAAATTACACTTCTGCTCTACCCAAAAGGCAGAGTGCTCCAACTCCACAGGAAGGTGACAGGCCTTTCCATACACCATGCAGTATGGCGACATTCCGAGTGGGGCCTTGTATGCAGTTCGATATGCCCATGGTGCATCAATCAACCGATCAGACCAATCCTTCCTATCAGGTCTAGTTGTCTTTTGAAGGATAAGCTTGATTTAACGGTTCGATACTTCAACCTGCCCATTGGTTTGTGGGTGATATGGGGTAGCAATGTGGTGCTGCACCCTGTATTTCTTCAATAATGACCTGAAATGGTCATGGATGAAGTGACTATCCCCATCGCTTATCAGGGCACGGGGAACTCCGAATCTCGCAAAAATGAATTCCTGAACGAAGGATATAACAGTCTTATGATCATCCCGTCTTGCTAGGATAGCTTCTACCCACTTTGAAACATAGTCTACTGCGAGGAGTATGTACTCAAAGCCATGCGAGTTTGGGAAGGGGCCCATAAAATCAATGCCCCAAACATCGAACACTTCTACGACTAGAATATATTGGAGAGGTATCATATCTCTCCGGGTCATAGAATCGACCGACTGGCATTGCTTACAGCATTTAGCAAACTCGTGTGTATCTTTGAAAATTGTTGGCCAGAAAAATCCCGACTACAAAATCTTTGCAGCGGTCTTTTGGCCTGAGAAATGACCCCCACAAGCATCATTGTGGTAGAAGGATAGCACACTAGAGATTTTCAAATCAGAGACGCATCTAAGGATAATCTGATCAGCCCCAATGCGAAAGAGCAATGGGTCATCCCAAAAATAGAATTTAGCTTCTAAGATAAATTTGAATTTTTGATCCTTGGATAATCCTACAGGTGGCCTACCTACGACGAGATAGTTCGCTATATTAGCATACCAAGGAAACTCAACAGAGTTGATGGACAGTAGAGACTCATCCAAAAATCGATCTGATATTGGCGAGGAGTACGGAATATAGTCTGGGTCTAGCTGAGACAAGTGATCCGCCACAACATTATGGGCTCCAGCTATGTCGTGGATCTCAACATCAGACTCCTGCAAAAGAAGGATCCATCTGATAAGGCGTGGTTCAGCATCCTTCTTTGCTAACAAATGCTAGAGGGTGAAATGGTCAGTGTAGATAATAACTCTAGACCTGAGTAAGTATGACCTGAATTTCTCCAACTTGAATACCACAGCTAGCAATTCTTTCTCAGTGACTATATAGTTATGCTGAGCCTCGTTTAGCATTTTGCTAACGTAGTATATTACGAATGGATGGCGCTCCGACGTTGGCCAAGAACGACACCAACAGCGAAGTTGGAGGCATCACACATCATCTCGAAGTCGAGTGACTAGTCGGGAGATTGGAGAATAGGTGCACTTGAAATAGTGCTTCGTAAGGTCTCGAAAGTGCTGAGACACGAGGAGTCGAAATAAAAGGAAGTGTCGGTTACCAGAATATTCCTTAATGGATGAGCAATTTTTGAGAAATCTTGAATGAATCTTCAATAAAATTCGACATGCCCTAAGAACAATTTGATTTGCCTGATCAAGCTAGGCAAAGGTAATCGTGAAATGATTTCAGACTTAGCTCGGTCAACCTCGACTCCATTAGAGGAGATCCTGTGACCTAGTAGATGCCATCCCTCACCATAAAATGGCTTTTTTCCCATGAAAGTACTAGGTTAACTTCTATACATCTCCTTAGGATCTTTTTTGAGGTTATCAAGACAAGATGAAAAATTGTCTCCAAACACATAGAAGTCATCCATGAACACTTCTACGTAGTCCCCAATCATGTCTGAAAAGATGGCCATTATGCATCGCTGAAAAGTAGATGGTGCGTTGCAGAGGCCGAAGGGCATCCACTTAAAAGCGAATATTCCGAAGAGACACATAAAAGTCATCTTGTCTTGATCTTCCAGGTTGATCTCTACTTGAATGTACCTGGAGTATCCATCTAGAAAGCAAAAGAAACTACACCCATCCAACCGTTCTAAAATCTAATCAATAAAGGGTAAAGGAAAATGATCCTTTTTGGTAGCCGAGTTTAACTTCCTGTAATCAATGTAGACCCACCAAGAAGTCGTGGTGTGGGTCGGGATGGATTCGCCCATTTCATTTTTGATCACTGTGAGTCTTGCCTTTTTGGGCACAATCTGAATGGGACTCACCCACTGCTGTTGGAAATTGGATAGATAATGCCCACGTCTAGCCATTTAATGATCTCCTTCTTAACAACCTCCAACATATTTGGATTTAGGCACCTCTGAGGTTGTCTCGATGGTCTCACCCCATCACCAGTGTAGATATGGTGAGTGCAATATGAGGGGCGAATCCCATGGAGATTAGCAACGATAGCAGCCCTATGTGCTTGCAGAACGGAGATCAACTAGTGTTCCTGGTCTGGAGTCAAGTGAGCATTGATAATCACGAGATATGTCTCACTTTCTCCTAGAAACACGTACTTGAGCGAATCAGGTAAGGGTTGTAACTCTAGTAGCGAAGGGTGGGAAGAGGGTTTATGCGGGGAAGGAGAGGAATCAACAGCGGAAATCTACTGATCCTAACTAATAGAAAATCCATCTGTAGTGGTCATGTAATCCTATCTTAAGATATCAGTGCTAGATGGGACAGGATAGTCAAGATCAGGGGTGTTGGGAGCAGATGAAAACCCATGACAACTAGATCCATGGGATGAAATGTGTATGTCATTAGTCAGCCTCATGTGGACTACGATCTAAGATCCCTGATAGTAAGGATGAATGTGCCATTGGGTCGCTGCAGAGGAGCCTAATGTTCCCACAGAAAGCTGAATCTTCATCTTCACCATCCCCCTCGGTTAGATCGCAACCGAAGTTCTTTGATGCCCTAAAAATGTCTAGTCTAAGATTTTCATTCCCTAGGGCAATCTCCATGCACCTCAATGCACAATCGATGTTTGCGCGGGTGGTTGCCAAGAATAGGCAACCTAGAATAATTGGTGCATCACAGAGACTAGGAGGAACCTCCATATCAAGAACAAAAAAGTCCGCTAGAAAGTAGAATCCTTGGACTTTCACGATCACATTTTCAACCACCCTCCTCGGTGTTTTCACCGATCGGTCAGCCAACTGTATGGTAACTGAGGTGAGCTTTAACTCCTAGAATCAAAATCAATCAAATACTACGGTGGGAGTTAGGTTGATGGATGACTCCAAATCAAGAAGGGCCCTATCAAAAGGGGAATCCTGCAAAAAGCAAGAAATCAATGGTGTGCCCAGGTCCTTTTTGGGTGGTAAGTCAGTTAAGATAAAGCCTTGTCTTCCTCAGATAATACTGCCTGTCATCCAATTTTCTGTTGTCGCTTCGGAGTACAATAGTCCTAGAAGAACCTAGCAACAGTAAGGGTGTGATCTATTGCTTCGAGGAGGGGGACCTAAATGTGAACTTCCTTCAACATAGATTTCAGGTCCTCGAAATTCTGCGTATCCTTTTTCTGCACTATATTCTGTGTCAAAGCCTTAGGAAAAGGGATGGGAATCTCAGGGTTAAGTGGTCTCTTGCCCTTATTAACTAGAGATGGTTCCGGAGATGAAGATGGAGTCGAGCCATCCTGTGATGAAGGGTGTGAAAAATCATGACCCACTTGCCTAGGTAGTGGGTCTTGTGTAGGTGTTCCGTTCCTCAAAGTGACAGCCTTCTCATCGGCTTGCTGTTCATGAAGGGGCAGAGGAGTAGGTTGGCCTGAATACACAGGGTTTGGCAACAGAGGTGGCTAACTGAGCCCATAACTAGGTGGTACGGGAAGTGCTTGCAGAATAGCATGTGTCTGCCCCTGTGGTGCTTGGAATCTAGGTGGGGCACCCTGATTCTACACATATCTCAGGTTTGGGATAGGTTGGGAGGGCAAAGCTCCTTGTGACCTATGCTCCTGCATCAGCCGATTTTGCGTGTTTTGTATGCTCTGAATTTGGTCATCCATTGCCTTCATTATTTGCAGGTTGTCATGAGTAGATTTTCGAATTGATGCCTGCAATTCCTCCTTCAGAGTCTCTAAAGGGTTGGCCCACTTTGGAGGTAGTTGGTAGCTTGGTGCAGTGGCTGGTAGATAGAGGGTGTCTGTTGCTACAACAGGAATGGCTGCTGCCTTGGGTATGTGTTCTGCCCATTCCTGTATTGTCTGGTTTGGTAGTGTGGGCTTGAGGTGGTCTCTATGAGTTACCAGACCAGGAGAAATTCGGATGCTGACGCCAACCAGGGTTATACGTCTCTGAGTATGGGTTATTATGCCCGTATCCTTGAATAGCACTGACGTCTTTGTAAGCTGACGACGTCTGAGATGTATATTCATCAAGGGAATATGCATTGTAATCATCGGGTGGTGTGTAACCCTGATTGTATGAAGCTAGATCCAGATTATTCATGGGTTCCTGATACGTAGGATCCCACGAAGATGGAGAAGGAACATCCCGAGCGAGTAGATGTACTAGAGCAGGAGGGGCTCTGGATGCGAGAGATGAGTGGGATGCAACAGTGCTGCTAGGAAACCCAGATCTTGCTCGAATTAATTCATCGAGCTTCTTGTCGAGAAGTTCCACCTTATCCAGCTTCTTGGTTATAATGTCCATGTCAACTTGGGCAGATTTGGTGTAAGCTTTGTGGACACTAACTCGTTGATGTCCAGGTCGTTGGAACTGGTTCATTGAGGCGACATTCATTGAGTTCTCTGCTAAGGACTCTAACAGTTCAAATGCACTGTTCTTGTCCTTCGCGAGGAAATTCCCACCACTAGATGCATCAGCCAGGTACCGATGTGTGACATCCAACCCATGGTAAAAGACTTGAGCTAGGTGCCATCTCAGTACACCATGGTGTGGGCACTTCCTGAAAAGATCGCGGAATCTATCCCAAGCATCATGCACCTTTTCTCTAGGGCCTTGGGAAAAGGTGCTGATTGCGTGCCTCATAGCATTTGTTCGACCAATCAGGAAGAACTTTTGGAGGAATTCGCGACGTAATTCCTCCCAGGCTCCAATTGGCCTCCTGATAGTCTTGAACCAATAAGCAGCTTTATCCTTGAGAGAAAAAGGAAAAAGCTTCATGAGAACAATTCTGATATCTATATTCCTAGGTCGAACTGACTCTGCAATCTGACTCAGATCTTCGATTTGCTGGAAGGGATCCTCATTCGAGTTTCCATGTAAATGAGTCTGAATCAGACTTATGATATTGGGCTTCAACTCGAATGCATCTCCGCCTGTTGGAATTCGAACTTGAGGTGCTATGATTGTTGCCACCGGATCGTAGAAGTCTGGCAATTGTTCTTCAAGTGGTGGATGCTACATCCTGTCAAGTATTGTGAGAATCCTGTCGATGCTCTGCTCGTATTTCTGTTCAGTTTCTCAACCCTGGCTTCCAACGAGACATTGGGTCCTGATTCACAGGGTCCTGACCAACTCAAGGACTGGGATTAGCCATCTCAGCTAATCGAGTGGAAGAAGGTTGGGAAGAAAGGTCGGGCGAGAATCGCCATTGCCGCCTTGGGTTCGGCTCCCAAGGTCCCACAAGTTAAGGTCCTAACGACCTTCTTCCTTGCATACACCAACTCAAAGGGTTGGTGTAGTCAAGCAGGACAAGGCTAAGGCCTTGTTAAGTAGAGTGGTCCTTTAGATCAGATGACCAGATTTTTCATTTAAGTTCATGTTATTGAAAAAAATTCGGCGAGAGATCGATTGCAAGGAATTCCCGCCTCTCGGGCTAACTCGACCAGGCTGGTTATGAGGGGACTACAAGGAAGGTTCTTCCTTCAGCTTTCACCTCCATTTCCGTTACCCCATAGCCACGGTTGTTTGATTCTACCCAGTAGGCTTAGACACCAGGGTTTGCAGGAGAGGTTGACACTACCCAGTAGTTTCAAGCCAAATGCAGGTTATTTGATATATTTTCGTGAATTTCTTTTTTAACCTATTTCTTCAATTTAGTAAATGGTGAGCGGTCCACAAGGTGACTTGCCTCACCGACTAACTCTTGGGCTTGTCGGAGTCCAAGTTAGTCTATGTGATCCTATTGGCTCATACACTTCTAAGTTTTTTTCAAATTGAAGACTAGAATTCAAATGTATACTCTCACGTAAGATGGAATCCAAATGATTTTAAACTTGGCAAGAAGATTCCTTTTCCAATAATCTTTTCAGCGAGTATTTTTCCAAAATTTTTACTATTTTCAACAAGTAGTTATGAATTTTTAACAAACCAAGGGTCAAATATAGGATTTAGACACCATGTTGGTTTTTCTATTGGAAATGATATCAAATATGCTCCAAAAATTTTGTAAAAATATGATAATGGAAGCTAATTTGATTATCTTTCAAACCCCACCAATCGTGAGTAAATCCAATTTGTATGTTGGTCAGAATTGATTTCTAAACTTCATAAAAGTTCTATTTTCAAGCAATATGACCTATATGTACTCGAATTTTTAAAAATTCCATAGATAGAATTTCTTTTTGGGAAAGGTGGCATTGGAAATATAATTTGAAAATCTAGTTCCAGTCAGAATTTCAAAATTTTTGGAGCATTAGAAACACAGTTATTGAATTTTAAAGATGGCAATCAATTTTTGGCCGAGTTTCTAACAAGAATGTGTGCACCTAATTTTCGCAGTGCCCGCTTTGCCCTGTTCGCCGCTTTGAGTGGTTCAACCTGCACACAAAAATGCTATGTTAGAGATGAAATCAAAAGTCACCATGCCTCTCCGGCAACGACGCTAATTTGTTCAGGCTGTAGATCGCATAAAAGGTAAATGCATTGTAGTATAGTGCGAAATACATCTCGACAAATAAATTAACAGAACTGGTGAGTCCCGGTCGATCACGGGGAGGCAAAAAGCACTTTTTTTTTCATGCATTTGTTTCAAATATAAAGACTAAGTAGAAGGAACAATCAATCACAATATTTATATCACAAAGAGAGATTAGACATGAATTGGATACATGCATTTGAATAAAAGATAAAATAAGAAAACTACTATTGTAACAGAATAAGGGCACCAAGGATGGTCCATGGTGGCCTTCTGGAGAGGTTGCGGATAGCAGCAATGATCCTCCAAGGTGGCTCAACGGACGCTTCGGACGAAGATGCAGAAACGAAGGCAGAGAAGATAGGAAGAAGAAGGTAGAGGAGCCGTAGAAGGAAGAAGAAGAAGATATCTAATTGAATGCCTTTGAAAGAGGACCCTTAGGCCACTTTTTATAGCTGTTGTGAAGGGTATTTAGGGCATTGAAGCCCTTAATTTCATGCAATAGCCTTAGGTTAATCAGATTCATTGATCGAGAGAGCAACAATCCTGATTAAGCCTAAAAATACCCACTAAATCCTTCTCCATTCGCAGATTCAATTTGGAGCTGACACATGGCTCAATGTCTGCCCTCTAATCTCCATCGCACGGTTGCTGTTCTCGCCGCTGTCCATTTCCTCTTTTGCGTGCACCGCATGCCTTGTTTTAGCACATGATCCTCGACCATTCGATTGTATGATTGAACAACTCAGATTCATGCCCGTGCACTTCCAATTTCAAATCGTGCACCCTTAAGCCTCAGCTGTCTGATCTTACGATCGGACGACTTAAAATGAGTGTTGCTGCCTTTGCATCGAAGCAAGCATGTGAGATCGCGCGTGGGTTCCCATGTCCAGTTGCGGTGCACTCCGATTACGTCACGTGGTCATGTATCTGCCCTCCGATGCCAATCCAATGGCTAATCGTGCCCGCACTCAACGTCTTTCCTGATTTCACGCTGGGTGTGCCTCGAACCTGCACCAGTTGTTTAGGCGTGAAGTAGCTAACCAACGTGTTGTGGATGCATTTGTGTTGAGTTTCCAATCTCCGCATGGCCGCTCTCAGTCATTGGATGAAGATCCAATGGCTGATCTTGTCCTTCATTTATGAGGCACGGTGAGGCGGTTGACGTGGATGCATCGCAACCGTTGGATGATGATCCAACCGCCCACATCTTTCCTTCAGAGATTGGGGTGCAGTGAGGGGTGGCTGCGATGGCACCACGTGGTGCCATTATGGCCATCCATCTTCCTTTCTTCGTAGACAGTGCTATAGGCCTCTAATCGGGTTGATTTTTGTGCCGTTGGGCTACGATCGTTGATCAAAAACCCATTCAGAATGTGCTCCTCTCTTCCCTTCACTAGCTAGTCGATAGAAAATATTTTTTGGTCAATCGACTAATACTATTGTGGCCTTCTTTTATTATTTTGAAGGGCCTTTTGGCATTGGATCAAAGTTTGAGGTGAGGAGTCACTTCAGGATCGTGAAGGGTTCATGAATCCTATTTGGGATCATTTCTTCACGACACAAGGATCCCATTCACCTGTTCCGAAGGAGGAAGGCAAGGGATTGTCGGGACTTATTTGAGAAGGCATTGTAAGTGAGGTGCTATGCAACGTCACCCACAAAGGTATAATCTCTTATACTCGTGGGATCCCAGAATGAGAGGAAAATAGTTCCTCCCATGTGGTTATAGTTTAGGGTATTTATTTTGACTTCGATTCTTGATTGTGTTTTTGGCATTGATCCAATCTATGGTTCGAAAAAGAAAATTTTAAAATGCCCACTTTTCACACTTTCACGATGCCTGTAAGGGGGTCAGTATGTCCCACCTCTGTCAGTGGCATCAGAGCCTTAGTCGATCCGATTTCTATTGAAAAACTCAAATTTTTTAGATTTCAATTCACACATGTTGTAACTGATCGGCGGGCCACATTGCCACTCGATCAGCTATACTGTACCTAGACAACCAACAATGCAGCCAACCAACTGACAACTAAGGCCATGCACCTGAGATTGGATGTCAGCCATTTAGACCAATATTTGAGAAGCAAATTGACAACTTAGTGAACTTGTCAACTGGTGTTGTTATAGCCAGTAGAGTGGTCACAAGATTGGACAACCGACTAACAAAGGAAATTGTCCCTTATAGGCAGCGGTGTGTGACACTATGGCTGGTTGAGCAACTGGGATGAGACTCAACTCCTTACTTAGTGACCAATCAGTGCCCAGGCTGGGCAATCAACTGACTACCAAAGGATTTGATCCTGTGGGCCCTATTGTAGTCGATCGATGGCTAGTCGATCGACCAATGTTGTCAAAGTTTCTTCTTTGTGCGTTTTGACCCTGCTTATGAATTAGATTCAATGCGACCAATGTAGGAAAAATCTAATATGAATGTTAGTAAACATTCTTTTATTTTTCAAGGGTTTTTTTGTGGTTTGTTTGTTTGAATAATCCCCTACTATTTGTGGATATGACCGCCGTAGAGATAGGCACATAGTATTTCAAATCAAACAAACCCTAAAGATTTGTTTTGGAAATTTAATTAGATTAATATCTAGATTAAAGCTTTTCAAAATAATATGGTGTCATTACGTTCCACAAAATCTCAAACTAGGATTACAAAATTGGTAAATAACAAAATGCACTCACTTGATTAGTTAACAATTAATAGAAGAAATGATAATCTCATCCCTCGACATATGATGTTGTGTATGCCTACTTCTTTTTCCTCGGTTTGATGGTTTGATTGTGGAATATATAATGAGATCATCTTAGGCATATAGTGTATGGAGCAATTGTGAGCATGTTGAGTTATTTTTCTTGTAATCCCTTTAGTTTGGGCATATATGATTGTGGTTATGCTGAATGGGATACGATCTCAAACACATAATCATAAGGACAAGATTAGGATGTGATTCTATCTTTAGACTATGTTGAGATTAGTTAATTTAATAGAATAAAATTGAACTTTTCTTAAACAAGACCTACTCAAATTTTCTAGTAGGATGGTTCCCACATATTTTAAAATGCAACAATGAATTAGTCATGGCGATGATGATTCGTGGTCCATGACAAGGCATGGGAATAGTAACCACAGGGTTATGCCGGTGGATGAGCTCCCTATCAGGATAACACTAGTATAACATGCATGTGGAGTGATTGCGCAATAATCATACAACTTAAATGACCTAAATTAAGTTAGAACTTAGCATAATTGTAGTGTAATTCATGCATAAATAGCATACATTGCATCTTTTCTACTTTACTTAAATATTCATGAAATAATGTTACAATGTATTGATTAGTGCATTATTTGGATAGTAGGTAATAAGAAGCTTAGAAGATGGCATGGAGCTGAATCTGAGGAAGGGAGGAAGCTAGAGCTGCAACAAAGCTGGAGCAGAAGCCCTGGAATAAAGATGAAGACAATGTAGGGATGAGGAATACTACCTTACAAGTAGAATTTTAATGCAGGAATTAAATTATGAAGAACATAGGACATTTTCTAGCCTTAGGATAGCCCTAGAGACCTTCCTAAACCATATCCACCCTTAGATTAGGTCACCTTACCCTAGGATACCTAAAAACCCTTATTCCAGCCCACATCTGGACGTCCAGGTAGGTTGCTAGACATCCAGGACCCTTAGACGCACCCGCTGACCTAAAACCCAATTCTGCCAGAATATTGGATGTCCAGACAAGGTGTTAGACATCCAATTTCTGTAGAATTCCATGACAGAACCCAAACTTCACCCTAATTCAACTTTGGAGGTCCAAACCGGAGACTTAGACTTATGATTTTGAAGTATAAGTCATCCGATTACTAAATCAGACATCTAGAACCCTTCTCCAATCATTGTTTTTGAAATCAAGCCTAGATCTTGATTTCCTAAGGCCCTCAATCCAATTCTACACCCTAGGGAACCTAAATTAATGTGCCCTAAGCCTAGTACACTATCTTAAGACCTTCCTAAGAACCTAATTAGGTTCTCACTAAACCTAATTGACTCGGATCTAAGTCAATTACACTCCACCTAGTCAATTGCACTCATAGAGTCAATTACACTCCACCTAGTCGCAGGAATGGAGGATACTACTATCACTAATAGAAAATAATGCAGAAATTAATCTATGAAGAACTTTAAATCTAGCTAATAGAAATCAGGCATTGAAGGTGGTCTCCAATGGTTATGTGGCCTGAAGTGGTGGGAAGGGAAAGAGGGATGGCCAAGGTGGTTGGCCGGCCTCTTGAGAGGGTTGTGGAGGTGCTCTAGCTTCTTGGATGTGGAGTGGAGTGGAGATGGTGGTGATGGAGCTCGCCAATAGAGTGATGAGTGGAGGTGCTATCCCAAAAGCTAGATGGGGTTCTTGGCCATCCATGATGGTCTTTAAATAGACCAAGGGCTTGGCTCTCTAGAGAATTATAGAATTCTAAAGAAGGGACTCCATCTTGGCGTCAAGATGGATGGGAGTGGGTCTTCTTAGATCCACAAATTGTGGATCTAAGAATGGACTAGTTTGGTTGCCTTTTTTGGCAACCTAGGTGGCCCCACTTGGTGAAGGCTCTAGAAGGCTCTACAGAGGGTGGCTAGGTGTGTATGTGTGCGGGACATTGTGGGTGTGGCTAAGTGGTTTAGGTCTAGTCTTATAGGTATAGGTGATTGGGTTTAGGTAGGTTTCTAGAAAAAGGGTTATAAACCCTACTACTAAAGTGATAGGTGCAATTAAACTTATCCTAAGTTTAATTGAGTGGATGTGTGTGTAACTGGGAGAAAGAGTTCCCAATTACATCAGGCTTGAGTCAATTGGACTCTCATTGAGTCTAGTTAGACTTATGTTGGTTGAGGTTTCAGCTCAATTGGACTCTACGAGTCCAATTGACTAGGTGAAGTGTAATTGACTTAGATCCAAGTCAATTAGGTTTAGTGAGAACCTAATTTGGTTCTTAGGAAGGTCTTAAGGTAGTGTACTAGGTTTAAGGCACCTTAATTTAGGTTCCCTAGGGTGTAGATTGGGTTTAGGGCCTTAGGAAATCAAGACCTAGGCTTGATTTGAAAAATAGTGATTGGAGAAGGGTTCCAGACGTCTGATTTAGTAATTAGACAACTTATACTTCAAAATCAAAAGTCCAAGTCTTCAATTTGGACGTCTAAAGTTGAATCAGGGTGAAGTTTGGGTTCTATCTTGGAATTCTGCAGAAATTGGATGTCTAACACCTTGTCCGGACGTCCAATATTCTGTCAGAATTGGGTTTTAGGTTTGTAAGTGTGTCTAAGGGTCCTGGACGTCCAGATATGGGCGGGACTAAGAGTTTTGAGGTATCCTAGGCTAAGGTGACTTGATCTAAGGGTGGATAGGGTTTAGGAAGGTCTCTAGGTCTATCCTAAGGCTGGAAAAGGTCCTATGTTCTTCATAATTTTATTCCTGAATTAAAATTATACTAGTAAAGAGGTATACCTCATCCCTACATTATGTCTTCATCTTTATTCGAGGGCTTCTGCTCCAGCTTTATTGCAGGTCTAGCTTCCCCCTGATGGGAACACCATCATGAGCCATAACTAGCTCAAATTGATCTAATTAAGTCTTTAAATGCTCCTGCATAACTGCTAGAGGATTACAATTCATTGCATAATCATTCTGAGGGAAAGACCAAAAACTAGGGTTAAAATTATAATTTTACCATGATATCTTGAATGCAGTACAACCACAGGTTTTCTCAAGGGTTAATTACGGGTCAAATGGTCCTAAAAGGCTAACAAGTGGGTTAGAATAGACAGAAAAGGGCTTTCGTGTGTTTTGAGAATTAAATGACTTTTAAAATCCTAAAAATAGACCTGCTTAATTAACTGAGGTTCTTGTCAGGATAAAATTCACCTAAACCCTCTAAAATTCATTAAAAAAAAATTATCTAGGGTTTGGTATCTTCAATTTGACCATCAGAACCCATCTTAACCTAAAATAGAGTCTTAGACTGACACTTGCCCTAATTTGGGTTTTTACATAAATTACCTAGTCAAACGTGGTCAAAACTAAAATCCAACTTCACCATTGGATTCCTTAGGTCCAAATTAGGTTTATACCAAAATTTGGACCCAATCTTAGATTGTCTTGACCTAGTTTGCAACTTGGTCCTGTCTGATCACCTTTATGCCCTTAACTTTCAAAATATTTACAAAAAGGCCCCTAACTTTATCATCATTTTCATGAATAGGTCCCTACCACCATTAATCCTATTCCTACAAACTCTGATGACCTAAAATTGGCAAGTTCTCATTGATTCCTTGACGAATCCCTCTCAGATTTGAAAGAGAAGTTCATTAAGGAATTCCCTTCCTTTTGGGCCAATTCCCACGTCCTAAAACCTTCCCAATCCCTCATGTGAACACATGAGAGATTAGGGTATCCTAGAAATCCTATCTCCGGTGAAGCTTTCCAAGCTTGGGAAGCTTGCTTCCCAAGCTCAAAGCTCCCTCTAAAGGCCTATAAAAAGACCTCCAGATCAAACCATTCTCCTCACGCTCGAATTCGGCCATGAACACCTCCAATTCCTCTCCTCTTTCTTGTCTGAATTTCTCCTCGATGTCCGGCAACTCTCTCCATCTCTATTCTTCCTCTATTTGCAATACCAGTAGTGGAGCTATCTTCCTCTTCATCTTCCGCGTCGAGCCGTACCCGTCAACGCCCCTTTCGCCGTCTTCCTCGCCTTTTCCTATCCACCAGAATAGCTTCCTTCTCCAGCGCCGGCCATACCGCAACTGGCACCATCTCCTCTCCCTGTCATCCACTACCTCTCTCAAACAACTCCTCAACTTCTCATCACGCCAACATCTCCAACACATTGCTTCGACCTTGCCAACGCCCTCCGTGACTTCATCTTCCAACTTGCCAGTAGACCTCCAGCGAGCCCTAGCGGCTTCCACACACTGCCAAATCGGCCGCTCTCGCACTCCACACCTCCACCTCGACCTCAGGAGCAAAAGCCCTAACTTTGTTAGGATGATTGCCCCTTCAAATGCCCCACCGAACAAACCCACATCTGGTTACCCTCTGTGAGGTCGATAGGCCTCATCACACACGCACACGCCACATAATCATCACCGTTGAACTTGCCGTGCTTTGACGATCGTTCTCGAGCTTTCTGATGTGGCCCAAAGGCCTTATTTGTGATTTCAGGTACCAGCCCCCTCCACCATTAAAGCCAAGCTTTGAGCAAGCTCAAAGCTTGCTTCCCAGCCTGCAGCTTTAGGTCTTCGATCCTAGGCAGCACGGAATCCTTCCAGGAATGTAACCCAGGGGTCAATTGAAGATGTTGACTGCTCGTTGCACGCGAATTGGATGAAGGCCTTAGCAACTATGCACGCGAAGAAGGGGGCTAAAGATAGTCCCACATCGTGCATTTTAGAGCGACTGAAGCCGCATAAATTGCATTTGTGAGACGGGCTTATCACCTCAACACTTGAGGGGTGACGTCCCTCACACCCTTCATGTTCCTCGTCCGTGGCACACCCCCCGTGGACCTGGTGCAGACCCGATTACCCACCTAAGCCCTGTACACTCCTCGACTGCAACCCACGCCCGCAACCCTAGACCCGGGTGTGGTCTAGGTTTGATTACCTGAATACCTGGTATTGTTGAAGGCTTTGGGAGAGCATGACCCAAGGAGAGAAAGAGAGGAGAGTTTATGCGGGGCAGGGGAGGGTTTTTCTCTTTGGGAATTTGGTTAACACTTAGCCAAATTTGAGATCCTTCTCCCTCTACATGAAGAAGAAGAGTCAGTGAAGAAGAAGAGTAGAGAAAGAAAGAAGAAAAGGAAGAGAAGGAAAAGAGCAGTGAAAGAAGAGAAGCAGAAGAGGAACAAAATAGAGAAGAAGAATAAAGGAAGAGCCGTAGAAGAGAAGAAGAGATAGACTTCAAGAAGAAGAAATCAGAGAAAGAAGAAGAAGCAGAGCACTGTTCATCAGACGTTTAAGATGTCTGATCATTCAATCAGATGGCTGATTTGAGTTTATTTCATACATAGTTATTGAGTTACACTTGCTATTATTGTAGGGAGTAATTGGTGATTCAAATCACTATTTTATTCCATTCTTTTTGCAGTCTGACACTTGATATTATTACTATATTATTTTGAATCAATTTCTGATCATAATTTCTTATATATATTATTTAAATTGTAATCTTGAAAATTGAATTCCTACTTGCTCTCAACGAATGACCTCGGACTTTTTCGAGTATAAATTTTATCTATTTTTCGTGAGATTTCGACTATACTGCAATGCAACGATTTAAAACCCGATCTCAAGCGACTAACACTCCCTCAGATTCAACTCGAGGACATCTTCTAAGCTTCTTATTGCCTACAATCTAAATAATGCACTACTCAGTACAGTACATTCTAACATTATTTCATGAATATCTAAGTAAAGTAGAAAAGATACAATGTATGCTATTTATGCATGAATTACACTACAATTATGCTAAGTTCTAACTTAATTTAGGTCATCTATGTCCTATGATTGCTATGCAATCATACCCCCATGACTAAATTTTGCTAGTCCCTAGCAAATGTGAAACTAGGTTATCTACAAATGGGTCCCTAAAGGACTGATTATTTTTATCAAGTGTAAGACTATAGATTCTTTTCCTTTTTGTTTTCATCCTAAAATCTAGAAATCCAAACAATTGTAGAAGTGTAGCTAGGTAGCTTATAAAACAGGTTCGAGTGAAAAGTCAATTCACCTCTAAAGCCTGTACTACAGAATCTAGATTTCCAAATTATTAAGTGAATCAACTTGGAGAAAAGTGAGGAAAACTATGCTCTCTTTGGTTCCTTTGTATTCACTTTTTTTTCTTGTTCTTTTCTTTTTCTTTTGAGCTCATAATCTCACCAGGTATACACATATTTGGTGGTGTCACATAACATAACACTTTACTGAAGTTTCGAAAACCCTGATACTAAGTCAGAATTCCTCAGACAGTATTCGAGCGGTCAGAAATATAAAAAGGTAGGTTAAGGCCGTATTTGGTGGATCACAATTGTGGAGGGTGATACTGCCTCAATGTAATTGAAATAAATACTAAAAGCTCATTTTTTTACGCTTTTTCTTTTTCTATTTTTTTTTCCTTTTTTTTTCTCTCTCTTATATATATATATATATGTTTTTCTCTCTCTTATATATATATATATCATATCAACATGATGCAATACAACACACGACATGTGTGACTTTTATTCTAGAGGCATTATTGGGGATTGGTGGTGTTCAAGAGGATATCAGGCGGCTTCTTTGGTGGAAGTGCCTACTCTCAGCACCGGAAAAGAGACGGATAGGACAATGTATTTCTGACCTTGATATCAATACCCTGCTTCGGCCAAGGATTCCGTAAAGAATGGTCAAAACCATCCACCTTAGTCCTAGTTTTATTAAAACTCGATCTCCGTGTATTTGCCTTATTTGGTGGCTCTCGGAAATCCACAAAATATTTATTTGCAAGAACCGAGAGTGAAACTATGCCTATCTCTGAGTATCATTACCTAATTGTCTAGAATTCCAAATTCCCTGCACTAATCTTAGAGCACCAATACCACTCTACTCTCATCTCACACTATTTGGTGGATTTTTAGAAGAAGGTTTGCCTGACTCCATAACCACTATCCAAGGGTTCAAGAAAAGAAGCACTGCTTCTTCTTAACAAACTAAGGACATTTGTTGGCCTTCACAGTGAATCCATTGCAAAATCTACGTGTGAGTATGAAAATTGTAATAGATTCCAGATTACAGGAATCAACTAGAGGATAAAATCCCTAATGCAACCTCCTAATAAAAAATCTTATTCATGGATGCAATATATAAATATGCTATATACAATTAACCTCTTTTGAGTTGTACTTTAATATTGTTCCCTTATCGGGTTACATTCAGCTTAGTCCTTAATTCAGAACAAAAGGTTGAGCGAATGAGTAGGAAGTGGCTGTTGCGGACGATTTCTAGCTCCAATTGAAGCATTGGAGGTGGAGTCAGTTGTTCTTAGATTAAGGACCCTAAAGTACAATTAACATGCTGCTTGGAGGTTTTTCTAAATGTTGGCATAAAAATTTTCCATTTTGTTGTATACTACCTCCCCCCATGCCTAGGTTCTTGCATGTCCTCATGCAGAAATATAAAGGAAATAAATTAGGACAGGGAGTAAGTGGATAGAAATCACCTTCAATTGCTCCTGAATTTTCATTTAGCACAGGCCAACCTGACAGTATGGAATATGCATTGGAAAATGCTAAAAGAAAATATGGTATGTATAAAAGGGTATGTATATATGTGTAAGTTGCTAAGTTTAACTCTAACCCTAAGATTCAAAGGAACCCTAAATCTAAAATCTAGAATTTTTTTTTCTTCACGAAAATATGTAGATTTTTTTTCTCTTTTTTTTTTTAGAAAGCAAATCTACCTAGAAATCAGATCTACCTAGGGTTCAAATGGAAAACCTAAAACTAAGATTGTGATGTGCACCTGATTTCTTCAACTGCACTTAATGTGTACACAGAATATGCTTTTCCTGTTCTTGTACATCAAAAAGAAAGTAGAAACAGATGTGTTAGTGTTAAGCTCAAAGAAATCAAAAATCAAAATTGTGTTGCTTCCACAGCAACAGCGTCATTTTGTTATTGTCGTAAATCGTGTATTTTGATTATGAAAGCGTCATAGTATAGTCACAAAATCTAACTCAACAAAAATTTAAATAATGAGATGGTGAGTCCTGATCGATCTTAGGGAGGTTGTTTACCAAACGGGATCAATGTTTTAAAATCGATGCGTCGTAGTATAGTTGAAATCGCTTGAAAATAAATAGATTTTATTACTCGAAGTTTTAAGTCCGAGGTCGAACACAGGGAGCAAATTGGGGTTTTAAAAATCAAGAGCGCAACTTTTAAAATTGAATATGATATGCAATGAAAATCAGAGTTATAGTGCGAAAGCACAGAATGTCAATGTATATAAAGAAAGCACAAAAAATGGACGTCTGATTCTGTGAATCAGACGTCTTAAATATGGCTGCTACAATGCTGTGCTTCTCTTCTCTGATCTTTGTCTCTGGCTGGCTTCCTTCTTTTCTTCTCTGTTCTTTCCATGCCTTAGCCATCTTTTTGCCTTTAGTTTCTCTGGCCTTTGCCTTTGGCTCCTTCTTCTTCTTTCTTTCCTTCTGTCAACTACTCTTTCTTCTGCCTTTAGTTCCTTCTCCTTCTCTTTCTCTTTCTTTAGCCCTTCAGCCTTCAGCTTTGCCTTCTCCTCCCTTAGCTTCTCTGGCCTCCGCCCTCTTCTTCCTTGGCTTCTTCCTTCTCTTTCCTGTGAGAGCAAAACCTACCCCTACTCACCCGCAATCTCTCTTCCTCTCTTAGGCTCGCTCTCCTAGAGCCGCTTCTCAGGTAATTGGGTCGAGTGCGCACCCTGGACTAGGCCCATCGGCGTGTGGTGGTGGGAGAGGAGTGCAGGTCGGGTAAACGGATCAAGCCAGGTCTGTGAGGATCGGGTCACTAATGAGGCTGTGAGAGGGTTAGTGGAACCTCACCCCGTGGTCAGGAGGCGATAAGCCTACTTCAGTTTTTCAATTTATTTCACTGCACCCGCTCGACAGCTTCCAAGGTTGGACTATTCTCCCACCTCCCTTCGCACGCGTTCGTAGCAAGAGGCCTCCCTTGATTGCAGCTGCTACTGGGGTCTTTGAAACCAATTGCCTGCCTGGAGCCTTGTGCAAGGAGATTCTGTGCAACCTGGGGCTGTGCACCTGGAGCGAGGAGACCTAGAGGAGGCTTGCAAGCAAGCTCCTTGCAATCGTTAATGGCAGCGAGGGCTCCAAACCTGTCAACACAAAAATGGCCTCGCGGCCTCATCAGAAAGCTTAGGGAGCTTATCCAAGACACGACAAACATAGTGCGGGGGTAGGCGTGGCATGGGTGGCTGGAGAGTGCATGCCTAGGGCACCCAGTGTGCATGAGAGTGGGTGTGTTCGGGGGGTGTTTTGGAGGCGTGGCGCGATGAGCGGAGAGAGGGTTTAGGATCAGTGAGGTGTTGCAGTGCGTATGGGGCAGTTGGCGAGGCGGATGGAGGTATGGAGCGGCGAGGACACCTCGCCGAAGGTCTGGCCGGAGATGAAGAAGGCGATGGTGGTTACGTGTGTCGAGGGTCATTTTCAAGAAATAAAGAGAGAAAAATGATTAGAACAGAGAGAGGACTTAGCTGTGCATAGGGAGATGAAGGGGGATGCAAAGATGGCAGCTGACAAGTCGATTGTTCGCTTTAAAGTCGTTTGCAGTTTTATGTGGTGGAAAAATCGACTAATCAATATTTAAAAAGAAATAACCACTCATAGAAGAGCGGGTCGTATCCACAGGGAGGCAATGACGTATTTAAATTTGCACCGGTTAAAAACGTTTGTTCGTAGTTAGTTTAGACAAGAATCAAGCCAAAATTGCCTTCAGATTAAGGTTGAATCAAGAAATCATGCTGAAATAGCAATTCTTAATAAGTAGAGGATATTTGTTGCAATGCAGAATTAATAAAATATCATTAAAAATTGACAATGGTAGAAAATGTAATTATTAATGGCAATGTTACTATAGTAAAACAGGGGATTTATTCCCCTTGGCCGTGAGCGAAGAAGAGTGGACAGCCAGACGCGGGAAGCTCGGAGGAAGTTCTTTGGACCGAGGGCATCGAAGCGGTGGTGGCGGCATGTCGTGCGGTGGCTGGAGCCGGCCAGATGGAGCTCCGGCGACGGTTGCTGCAAACGGTGCTGCAACTGCTGTTGGCGGGAGGTGCTGCAGGCGGGTGCGCACACTGGAGGAGGGCGGCTCTGCTGCAGGCGTGTGGGTGGCGTGGGTGCGCGCGGCCTGTTGTTGCGTGCACAGGCGAGAGGCACTGCAGGCATGGGAGGCGCTGCAGGTGTGGGTGCACTAGAGGAGGGCGCGGGAGGACTGCTGGCCGTGCCTGCCTTGCGCACGGCTGGAGGGCATGCAGGCAGGCGTGGAGTGAGAGGGTGAGGGCAGGCAGTTCAAGTGAGCGGGTGAGTGTGGTTGCAGGAGTGGGAGGTCGAAGCTTTAGACGTTCGAGAAACTTCCCGGACGTCTTAACTGGCTGATGGGTGATTGCAGTAGCTGCGACGGTGGTTATTGATGACGACGGCGAGGGAGGTGCACGGTGAGGTGCTCACGGTAATGCGGACGACCTCCGGATGGCGGTGTGGCCTGTCACACCACACGCCCACAGTGGTGGAGGGTCATCGCCGCGGTTGAGGCTGGCGGTGTGGAATGGAAGAGATGGACTCTGCACAGTGTGGGTTAAGGGTGGAGGCCTCGTTAGCTCGGCTGCCTCATCCTCTCTTTTGAAATCAGTTGCCCGACTAGATCCAACACATCCGCTCCTCCTTGATTGGGTTGTTCACTGCGACAGCTGGAGGAAGAAATGCAGCCATTGCACGTAGAAGAAGAATAAAAAATAATGATAAAATATTATGGTTATTTATATACAAGCCCTCAACTTTGATGTTAACGTAAATTAATGCATGCAATGTACCTAATTAGTTAACTAATGCAATTCTAAGTTAATTCTAAATGCATTTAAATATGAATAAGATGCATGAATTATGTAATTGAATTAGAAATATGAATTAATCTATTTACATCCTAATTTATGCTAAATAAATGTTAGAATTAACCTAATGTCTAGGCACTTAAATACTTAAATAGCCCACAACTATGGGCTAATCAGCAGCCGGCTCGTATTGTCGTCACCAGAGATGAAATACTCAGTGGGGGGAGGACGGCAACGACAAAGGGGCTGCAGGGGTGTCGACGGGTGCGGCGTGACCCGAACGAACAGGAGCAAGAGAACCGTACCACTGGTATTGTGGCTATGCGAAGAGGAAAAGAGAGGGAGGTCGCTAGAGCTTGTTGAGTCATTGGTTGGAGGGGGAAGAGACGAAATAGAGGGATTCTCTGGCTAATTTCAAGCGTGGGAGATGTGGGGTGGCTTGGGTCTGCTTTTATAGGCCATAGAGGGAGGATTTATGCTTGGAAGCCAAGCTTCCAAGCACGGCAGGCTCGCCGGAGATGGAAGGTTGAAGGAGAGATGAATCTCTCATGCATTCGCATGAGAGATTGGGTACCAAATAGAGTCTTTGATTATGTTCAAACTGGAGGAGATTTCTCAAAGAATTTCCCTTTCAATTTTGAAGGGGATTCTCTGAGAAATCAGAGAGATCTTTCCCTCAAAACCTTGCCGGAAGAGGATTCCCTCCACTATAATGGTGGAGGGACCTAATTGCAAATAATGAAGACAAAGATAGGGGGGTTTCTGTAGAAGTTTTCAAAAAATAGGGGTAGAAATGTAATTGGGTTGGACCTATTTGCAAAGTTGGTCAAGATGAATTCTCCTTAGGTCCAAATTTTAGTACAAACCTAATTTGGACCGAAGGAATCCAATGAGGAAGTTGGATTTTGGGTTTGACCACGTTTGACTAGGCAATTTACACAAAAACCTAATTTAGGATAACTATTTGTCTGAGACCCCAATTTAGGTCAAAATAGGTTCCAAGGGCCAATTTGAAGGTTCTAAACCATAGAGAATATTTTTTCATGATTTTTAGAGGGTTTAGGTGAATTTTATTCTGACCAAAACCTTGTTTAATTAAGTGAATCTATTTTAGGATTACAAGAAGTCATTTAATTCCTAGAATCCACATGAACCCTTTTCTTTTTGAACCAACCCACTTTTTATCTTGTTAAGACTATTTGACCTGTGTTTAGCCCATGAGAAATCCCATTATTGTACTGCAATGGTAAAATTGCAGTTTTACCCCTTGTTTCTTGCTTTTCTCTCAGAATGGTTATTCATTGAGTTAAGACCTCCAGTTGGTTATATAGGAGCTTTTGTTCTCTTTTCTGGGTCAAAATGAGCTAGTTAGGACTCATGATGGTATTCCCATCATGCCCCCATGCCTAGCTTTTGCTAGTCCCTTAGCAAAATGTTAAGGTTTTAACTTCTATTCTAGACCATGAGTTCCTTGATGTTCACAAATTATGATGAGTGGTTTTTCTTCTTTTTGATTAGGTTAGAATGCTGATAGTAGGCCTAGAGGTACCCAAGTACCAAACAAGATCCGAACCTGACCAACTCTAGCCTCAATCCTCCGTGAAGGTTTTTAAGGCCCACAGGAACTATCCTAAGGTTCGTTGGACTCTGCAGTTAAAGAATCTGTGCTTGTAACATATTTTAGCCTTGGTTCAGTTTGCAGTGCATTTTTTGTAAGAGAGAGACAGAGGATTTTCTTTGTTTGGAGAGTTTTCTCTCTCTTTTCTTTTTATTTCTAGCTTCGAATTGGCTTCTCAACACAGTCTGTATCGGAATCCTCATCCCCATCATCAATCCTCGAAGGGTCCCTAGCAATCGATGCTTCATGATAGCACCACCCATGGCAATCCCCAGAACTCTGGCTTTCGAGATTTCGAGATAATCTCACCCATGGCATTCTGTAGCTAAATCCAGACCCTAGCAATCGACATTTCGTGATAATGCTGCCCATGGCATCTCAACTAGCACAGGGTGCTTACGTTCTCCCGGTAGGATATGTGGATATCCTAGGAGACAAGCACCGAGGAGATGATATGTTATTGCACATCTTCGAGGGAAATTTCCCACCTCTCCGTGTCGGGAACTCATCCAAATCAACTTGTGTTGATCGGCCGCTCCTAATCTAGGCAACTTTTTCAGAACACTTAAATGCTTTTGCATGATTTTGATAATTATGCACACTGAACCAGACCGTGTGTGGATTGGGGTGCGTAGGTTACCGAATCCCGCAAACCAAAGATCAGTTAACGAGGTTAAATACTCCGTAAGCCTTAGACCTAATACTTAAGCTTCGCATTTTCCCTAACCTCTTGAGGACTATCCAGATCTTAGCAGGTATTTGAATTTTTAAGCCTAAGAGTCTAGCCCAAGTGGCCTAAGATCAGCATTCCTACTAATCTCTTCTGTGTCTCATTAGCACTTTTTTTCCTTTCATTTTCTTTTTTTTCTTGATGTGGTCTAGAACTTAGTAAATCCCTTAATTTCTCACTAATAACTATCCATTTTTTTCTTTTCATTTTGTGCTCCTTTTTTTGTGACATTTTTCACTTTTCCCCTTTTTCTCCTCAAGATTTGTATGGCCTCAAAATTTTCTCTCCCCTCAGAATTTTTTTTTTCTTTTTCAAGATTTTTTCATTTTTTTGGTGTTTTTGTGATATGTGATTTCTTTGTTGAAACCTTTTCTTGCGAGATGAGTTTTCATGGTGTTTTGCTCTTTCATACCCCCCATGCTTACGATTTGCAATGTCCCCATTGTAAATTAGGTGGGTTCAAGTTTAGCTTAGATCATTCATTAGAACGGGTTTTGGGTGGGCGAACGAGTCGAGGTGACTGTTCGAATGATTTCAAAACTCGGGTATGGGTACCTGAGGTGGGGTCGGTTATTCTAATGGATGAACCCTAAAGTGCAATATGAATTCAACATAGGAATGTCAAGAGAGGTTTCGTGTTTTTTCAAGAATGACAGGTTTCCTCTCGTTAAGCGCTGAGTTTTACTCCATCGGCTAGACACAATGAGCTCAGGGAGAATGGAGGGTAAAGGATATCTCAGCCAAATTTGTATCAGTCAAGTCAATGAACGATTTGACTCTCTGACCGTTCATGACGAAAGGTTCTGAATTGTGGCTGAGTGGACTGATCTCAATGGCTCCATTTCCAAAGATTCGTCAGAGAGGTAGGGTCTGATGAGAACCTCATCATGAGCCATAACTAGCTCATTTTGACCTAATACAAAGGATAAAAGCTCCTACATAACTCAAGGAAAGGCTTAACTCAGAGAATTCTGAGTTTAAGGAGAAAACAAGTCATAAGGGGTAAAAATGCAATTTTACCAGTATAATCTGCATACAGGGTAATTCAGGGCCCAAACATAGGTCAAAGCAACTTAATAAGAATAAAAGTGGGATGAGATGATCTAGCAAGGGCTACAGCAATTCCAAGGAACTAAATGATAATCCGTAACCCTAAAACAATCCACTTCAATTCACGAGGTTCGAGGCAAAGTAAAAATAGAATAAACCCTCTAAAATTCATAGAAAAATAATCTCTAGGGTTTAGAACCTTCAATTTGGCCTTCAGAACCCATTTTGACCTACATTGAGAACCATGCCCAATTAATAACTTAATTTGGGTTTTCGCATAAATTGACCGGTCAAACAAGGTTTAATATAGAAATGAAATTCACCATCAGATTCCTTGGGTCCTAATTAGTCATGTATAAAAACTTGAGCCTAAGAAGAAACCTCCTTGACCAACTTTACACTTTGGTCCTCATATATTTACTTTTTGGCCCTCAACTTTTGAACCCTCGCATTTTGGCCCCTAACTCTCCTTCATTCTTTGCGTTCAGGTCCCCCCTGCAAAACCTGCCAGCACCATGCTCCGGCGACCTTGCGCGGAGCATGGCGCCGCGCAGGGTGAGGGGGAGAGCCTGGCAAGTAAACCGGGGGTGCCCTGCGTCGTCAGCCGTCACAGGGACACCCCCCTGGTCGCTGTAACCCACCATACCGGCCGTGCGAACGCACGGACGGTATGGGTTTCCATCTCCGGCGTCCTCCGGCGAGGGAGACACATCGTCTCCCTCCGCCTTCCTCCCTGATTCGGTCCCTATAAATACCCCCGTCGCTCCACCGTTCTTCCCAGCTCGGATCTGACGGAGAAAACCCCCAACTTTCCTCTCCTCTCACTCCGGCAGACGCCCACCAGCTCCGGCGGTTCCTCCTCCTCTTCGCTCTGCCGCAATACCAACAGCAGAGACTTCTTCCCCTGCTCTTCCCGCGCCACGCCGCACCCAGCTGGCGCATCTCCGGCCCTCTGCTCGCCGCCGCCCCTTCCCCTGGGCATCGTCTTCTCCGGCGACAGTCGATACGACTGTCGCCCGCTCCGGCCCCTCCTCTTCCTGCTAAGTAGGTAGAGCTCCTCCTCTTCCTCCCCTCTTCCTTTTCCTCACTTTAAACATCTACTGTCGCCCTCGATTCCGACCCCTCACCCTCACCTTCTCTGCCTCCGGCCATCCTCCGGCGAGCCGCTCCCATCACCCCAGCAACCCACACGGCTCGCCGACCACCGCAGAACCTCCGCCTCCTCACCCTGATCAACCCCCGCCCTTCCACTTCCCCCACATCACCCTCTGCAACCCCACCGAACAAACCCATCTTCCGACTCACAGTCCGACCTAGGGCAGCCCTTGCACGCCGCCCCACGCCTCGCCACCACCCACACGAGCTTCGCCGCACTCTGGCGAAGCTCCCGGCACCTTCTGATTAGGCCGAGAGGCCGTTTTGCTATGAACAGGCCACCCGACCTCCGCCGCCATTGCCGTGCAGAAGGAGCTGCTTCCGCCTGCAGCTGCAGGCGCGCCACGCCCAGCGCCACGCCCAGATTCGACTCCCAGGCCTTGCGAGGCATTTCGACAAAGCGTCAGGCTAGCAGCTGGGGCGAAGGCCTCGCGTGAAGCCGCGATCGCCCGCTGCTTTCTCCGCTGCGGGCGCTCAATTAGGGTGGGACATTTAGTCCCACCTCGGAAAAGTCTGAAGAGGCGCAGCGGTATAAAGCGAAAAAGTGCTGGAGGCTTACTGCCTCAGCACACGGGGTGAGGTCCCCTTCACCCGCCCGGTTACCCGGTCTCGTCCGCGCTCACGCCCCGCGGATCTGACCCGACCCGACTTAGACTGACCTGCACTCCTCGCCCACCACGCACGCCGGTGGGCCTGGACCCAGGCGCGACCCGTACCCGGCTACCCGGCAGCTCTGGGAGAGCTATCCTATGAGCGGATTCTGTGAGAGAGAGACGGGGAGGGGGAGGGTAGAGTAGGTTTTGCCCTCTGACGTAAACTCTGAAGTGTGCAGGCACAGGTGAAGAAGAAGGACCGCGGAAGAAGAAGAAAGCTGAGGGAGACACTGTAGCAACAAGCGGTTTAAGTCCTCTGATTGGAAAATCAGACGACGTCCTGAAGGGAAAAGAAGAAAGAAGGAGAGACGACGTCCTGACAGGAAAAAGAAAAGAAGAAAGAAGGAGATCTGAAGAACAAAAGAACAAGGAAGAACAACAGAAGAAGGCGAGGCAGAGGAGAACACAGGGAAGAACTGAAAGAAGAAGAGCACGAGAAGAAGATCTGAAGAAAGGAAAAGAAGAAGAACAGGACCGCTCTGCAGAAGAAAAAGAAGAGCAGGAACAGCTGAAAGAAGAAGAAGAACATCACCACTGCAGAAGAAGAACATCACCACTGCAGATAAAGAAGAAGAAGATAACAGAAGATCTGAGACGAGGAGAAGCAAAGAGAAAAGAAGAAAAGACAACAAATTCTTTCTCTCTCTTTCTTTATTTTTGTAAAAGAAACATGTATATCTCTAGAATACAACTTGCTCCCTCAGTTCGACCTCGGGAACTCTTTTATTTTCCGAGTAAAAAATTTATATATTTGAAATGATGGCAATAACTGGCTATACTACAACGCTATAACAATAAAACCCGGTTATCTCTCGAGCACAACGTTTCATTTTGGCGCCGCTGCCGGGGAGCAACGGCTATTCTAGAGGTAAACATTCTTGTTTCTTTTTAATTTCTAATAATCTCCTCTCTTTTGTGCAGAAAACTACAGGAAATCAAGAAGACAAGCAACCGCACGACAACCACTCCGAGGACAGGTAAATTTTTCCTCTCGCTATTAACCCCTAAACTCTAAGGAGGAAGAAAAGAAAAAAAAACAAGCAATATAGGGCTAACCTGTCTTCCATACTTAGTAACCATAAAGAGTTGCATGTTTTCAACTCATTAGTCCTGCACACTATTAAGGGTATTTAAGGGCTAACACATTCTTACTTGAGCCTTAATTACCCAACAAAGAACTAACTGGACCAAGTAGAGCCAACATAAGATTCAACATTAGGGTTTTAGAGACACACTACTTAAATCAAGAATGGAGAAAATCCAAAAGAAGTGTGCCTAAACCATTGATTGAAAATACCTATTCAAAAGGAAACCTAAAACAATTGGCTCTCTAAACACTTGAACCCTAAAAGACAAGACCTAAAAGCTCTCAAAGAAAACAAGAGGTAAGGTTGACCCCTTGGGTCAACCAACCTTAAATTAGGTCACTCTTTACACTTAAAAGACTAAAGTTCAAGTGAAAACCTTAAGCACCCTGATCTTAAAATTGGTAGACTTAAGAGGTCAAGATCCCCATTCTGGTCTACCTGGAACCGCAGTGACAAGAGAGGTCGGGTGGGGGAAACCCTGTAACCCGTGGGGACGCTCTACCGTGTAGGGGTCTTCGCGGGACTCTCCCTCTCTGGCTGCCCAGGTAATTCTCAGGTGGACGATCTTTCTGATCAAGGGGTCCATCTGCCCCGCACCTCTATAGTCACCCAACACATTTTTGGGTGTCTTGATTGGGTCCAGCACCTTCTAAACTTACCTCTTCCAACAGTGCATGTACGGAAGGAGGTCCCTAAGACCACCCTTAAGACCTCCTTTAGAAATTCGCTCTCGTCAAGGCCAAGCCTCGACGCCCGTGTTTGTGCAGCAACACCCTCACATTATTCTCTCTTCTGATTTAGAACCAAGTTCTTCTTCTTCCCCCATCATGGCTCAGCCAGTTGAGGAAGAAAATAATCTGGAACACCAGCTCCAGCGACTCAATGACCTCTTCCAAAACTTCATGCACCCACCACAGCATCCTATGATGCGGGACCACTACAATCCTGCTGCGGTGGCCATTGAGCCTCGAGTCAGAATCCCGACTGGAGGACCTGATTCTGAATTAAAGCCCAACATGATTCATGCTATACCTAAATTCCATGGGCTTAATTCTGAAGATCCCTTCCAGCACATCAAATAGCTAAAGCATCTGGCCCACACTTTTGGATCAGATGCGCAAAATCGGGATATTCTTCTCATGAAGATGTTCTCCTTTTCTCTTATGGACAAGGCCGCCCATTGGTATCAAACTCAGACCCGGCCGATCAACACTTGGGAAGAACTTCAATCCGAGTTTTTGAAAAAGTTTTTCCCCGTTGGTCGGACCAACGCCTTGCGCCATCAGATTACACACTTCACTCAACAATCAGGAGAACCTCTCCATGAGGCATGGGATCGTTTTCAGGATCTCATGAGAAAGTGCCCCCATCACGGAGTTCCTAAATGGGAACAAGTCCAATCTTTTTACCAGGGACTCCGTGAGGACATCCGCCTTTTCGTCAATGCAACTTGCGGAGGAAACATCATGGGTCAACATGAAGACACCGTATGGGAGATTCTCGAAAACATGTGCGAGAACTCCATCAACAATGATTCCATGGGATTATTCGACAGGACGAATACCCGCGCAGCGACGAATCTTAAGGGAGCACATGAGACGCAGGGCCTGTCCGCATCAGTCGACCTGGAATTAATGGCCAGTCGATTGGACAAGGTCTCAATCATTGAAAAGAAGGTGGATGAGCTGACTCAGCACTTGCAGCGAGCCACCTCCGCACGTAACTCCTTTGCACAACCTCCTTCCACACAGGAGACTGTGCAGAACATCCTCCACCGATCTTCCCCTGGGATGGATCCATATCCATCCCCATCTGATTCTTGGATCGGAGGATCATCTGATCCTTTCTACACCAGCCGGGGGAACTCCATTCCCCCTTTCCCTGATTCTCAGGAGGTTCCTCAGACCTGCGAGGACCTCAACGCCATCCAGAACGACCCATTCTCCAACACTTACAACCCTGGATGGCGAAACCATCCCAATTTTCAGTAGGCGGGAAATTCCCAAACCCAAAGACCACCTTTTCAGTCCCGCCCACAGCCCTCTCGTCACTACCAGCCGCCTCAGCCTCGGCCCAACCCTACTCATCCATCAGGGCCAAATCAGGATCAAATGTCCCTAATCCTTTAGACTCTGGCTGACATTCAAAAAATGAATGCGGCTATTCAAAAACAGCACAAGGACGAGCTTACAGAAGTTAAAACTCAACTGGCCCAGTTGGCAAATTCTCGCCAGCCAGGCACACTCCCTTCCCAACCTCTTCCTAACCCAAATAACGTGCCAACCCAGAAGCGCGTTATGAATCCAAATTTAGGCCACGCTCAATGGATTTATCAGGCCCCTACTGCTCCATCTCCAGACGAGATGGAAGCCTCAACTTCTTATGCGGGATTTCAGCAGCAGCCACCCCTCTTACCAAACCCAAACCAAAATCAGGCCGGATTAAATTCTGTAACAACACGTAGTGGTAAAACAACTCAAGACCCGCATTATCCAAACCACTCCAAGCCTGATAACCATGACCCTAGGATAGTTATCCAAGATACCACTGTTCCGGATCCACAACCTGGACCTATCCTTGAAGAACCAACCAAGATCCCGTTTCCCAAGGCCTTGACCAAGGGAAAGAAGACCACCAAACCCGTGGCCCCTGAGGAGGACCTGGTCAAGCTCTTTGAGCAGGTCCACATAAACATCCCCTTGATGGATGCAATCCACCACGTACCAGCTTACGCACGATTTCTAAAGAATATATGTACACCCCAGCGTAAGCCGCGAACCAAGGGAGGGAGCCCAATTGTTCTGTCAGAGCAAGCCAGCTCTGTAATCCTTAGTAGACTCCCACCCAAGGCAAAAGATCCTGGGACTCCCCTGATTTCCTGTAAGATAGGTGGTACCCAATTTGATAGAGCATTGTTAGACTTGGGTGCATCCATAAACCTGATACCCACATCCTTACTTGACCATCTAGAAGAATCTGAGCTAAAACCAACCGAGGTGACATTACAATTAGCAGATCGATCTATAAAGTCACCAAAAGGGATTCTCGAGGATATTATCGTAAGAGTGCGGGATTTCTATTTTCCAGTGGACTTTATAGTCTTAGATATGGATGCACCTGAGAACCCTAGGGATACACCAATCATTCTAGGGAGACCTTTCTTGGCTACTGCTAGAGCCAACATCAGCTGTGAGGAGGGCCAAATAGAGCTTAAGTTTGGAGATCAAACACTGAAAATTGATATATTTAAGGCCCAACAAGGAATTAATTGCGGCGTCATCGAACAAATTTGTGACATCAAGACTTTGGTTGATGAATCACACCTCCAGAATGACTCGATTATGCCTCATCAACCACAGAAGGATCTTGACCCGCAAACAGAGGAGTCAAATCCAGATATGAACAACCCAGTAACTCCCACCCTTGAACCTCACATCTATACTGAACCACCCGCTGCTGCTGATAACCCCATCCTCGAACTGAAACCCCTTCCTGCTCACTTGAAATACGTCTTTTTGGGTTCTAATCAGACCCTTCCTGTGATTATCAATTCCAACCCCAGTCCTGAACAGGAATCCCGTCTGATTGTTGTCCTCCAGCAACATCGCAGAGCCATCGGATGGACTCTCGATGATTTGACTGGAATAAGTCCCTCTTATTGTACTCATCATATCTATTCAGAAGAGGGCACACGACCTTCTCGTGAAATGCAGAGACGCTTAAACCCCAATCTGCAGGAGGTCGTGAAAAAGGAGATCATCAAGTGGTTAGATGCCGGAATCATCTACCCGATCTCCGATAGTCGTTGGGTGAGCCCAATTCAGGTCGTGCCCAAGAAGGCAGGACTCACCACTATAACGACTGAGACCGGAGAAATCATTCCTACCCGATTAGCCAACTCGTGGAGAGTCTGTATAGATTACCGCCGACTAAATTCCTCCACGAAGAAGGATCATTTCCCACTACCCTTCATTGATCAAATTCTCGAAAAACTTGCGGGAAATAGGTTCTTCTGCTTTCTTGATGGGTACTCCGGTTATAACCAGGTGGCAATCCATCCTGAGGACCAAGAAAAGACCACGTTCACCTGCCCCTTTGGAACATACGCTTTCCGAAGGATGCCTTTCGGTCTTTGCAATGCACCCGCTACTTTTCAGCGATGCATGCTTGCCATATTCTCAGATATGGTAGGTGATTATCTGGAAGTCTTCATGGATGACTTTTCAGTTTTCGGAGCATCATTCGACGATTGCCTCCAACACTTGGTCCAGATACTCAGGCGGGGCATCGATGTGAATTTGGTTCTTTCCTGGGAAAAGAGCCATTTCATGGTGCCTGAGGGAATTGTCCTGGGACACTCAATTTCGGAGAAAGGTATCCAAGTGGATCGAGCTAAGGTTAATCTGATTTCTCACCTTCCTATGCCTAGCTCGATCAGGGACATCCGTTCCTTTTTAGGGCATGTCGGTTTTTATCGACGATTTATCCCTGATTTTTCAAAAATCGCGCGCCCCCTAACCACTCTTCTCTCCAAGGATGTTCCTTTCGAAATTTCTAAGGAATGCACTCAAGCATTTGAAATCCTGCGTGACCGAGTCACCCAAGCCCCGATCCTACAGTCCCCTGATTGGTCTCAACCCTTTGAGATCATGTGCGATGCATCCGACTTCGCTGTAGGAGCGATTTTGGGGCAGAAAATTGACAGGAAACCTGTGGTCATTTACTACGCCAGCAAAACACTCGATGAGGCTCAGCGTAACTATACGGTTACTGAGAAAGAGCTGCTAGCTATAGTATTTGCCCTAGAAAAGTTCAGATCGTACCTTCTGGGTTCCCGTGTCATCATATACTCGGATCACACAGCTGTGAGGCATCTCCTTGCAAAGAAGGACGCGAAACCTCGATTAATCCGATGGATCTTGCTGTTGCAAGAATTTGACCTTGAGATTCGCGACAAAGCGGGAAAGCAAAATGTGGTAGCTGATCACTTGTCCCGTCTTCCTTCTGAAATAATTGACCCTTCCGGACCCATCACTGAGCATTTTCCCGATGAGCACCTGCTGACTATTGGTACTAGCCTTCCATGGTTTGCTAATGTAGTAAATTACTTGGCATCTCATCAGATCCCGTCCGATTGGCCGAAGGCCAAGAAAGACAAATTACGCTCCGATGCCAAGTATTACATTTGGGAAGACCCGTACCTCTTCCGTGTAGGTGCCGATCAGATCATCCGGAGATGTGTCCCGGAAGGGGAATTCAACAATATCCTCTCTTTCTGCCATGACCAGGCATGCGGTGGCCATTTCGCCGGGCATAAAACCGCATCAAAAGTCCTCCAGTGCGGCTTTTACTGGCCCACGCTGTTCAAAGACGCATACAATCACTGTAAGGCATGCAGTCGTTACCAGACTTTGGGCAACATGAGCCATCGCGACATGATGCCTATGCAACCGATTCTAGTATGCGAAATCTTTGATGTTTGGGGGATTGATTTTATGGGCCCCTTTCCTGTTTCGGATGGTTTCGAATACATTCTGTTGGCTGTGGACTACGTGTCCAAATGGATCGAAGCCATACCGACCCGAACCTGTGATCACAAAATCGTTCTCAAATTCATTCATCAACACATTTTCTCAAGGTTCGGGATTCCTCGTGCAATAATCTCTGATGGGGGGACCCATTTCACAAATGCTCAGTTTAGGTCACTGATGACCAAATACGGGGTGTCTCACCGAATCTCTACTCCTTACCACCCCCAAACTAATGGTCTAGCTGAGCTGTCTAATCAGGAGATCAAGAAAATCCTGCAAGTCACTGTTCGACCTGACAGGAAGGACTGGTCGTCCCAACTTCCGGAAGCATTGTGGGCCTATAGGACCGCCCACAAGACCCAATTGGGCATGTCTCCCTTTAGACTGGTGTACGGAAAGGCATGCCACCTTCCCGTAGAGCTGGAGCATAAAGCCTATTGGGCAGTACGGAACTGTAATCTAGATCTTTCCAAGGCTGGGACCCACAGAAAACTCCAAATCAGCGAGATCGATGAATTACGCCTAGATGCGTACGAGAACTCGCAAATCTACAAGGAGCGGGTTAAAGCCTTCCATGGCAAACACATCTCGAGAAAGATCTTTCATCCTGGTCAAAAGGTCCTACTCTTTGATGCCCGACTAAAACTCTTCCCAGGAAAACTGAGATCCAAGTGGGTCGGACCATATTTGGTCCGACAGGTTTTTTGAAATGGAGCAATCGAAATCAGTCCACTCAGCCATGATTCTGAACCTTTCATCGTGAACGGTCAGAGACTCAAGCCGTTCATTGATGTAACTTCTACTGATTTGGCTGAAGCATCTTATATCCTCCTTTCCCCTTGAGCTTATTGCGCCCAGCCGATGGCGTAAAACTCAGCGCTTAACGGGAGGCAGCCCGTCATTCTCTTTGAAAACCTGAAACTTGTTCTGACACCTTTTTGCACTTGAGGTTCACCCTTGTAGACAGCCGACCCCACCTCAGATGCTTGCATCTGGGATTAGAAATCGTCCGCAAAAATTCAACCCGACCCATCCACTCATCCAAATTTCTGTCTTAAGGAATGAACTAAGTTAAATAAAAACCCCCTAGGTTACAATGAGGACATTGCAAATCTTAGGCATGGGGGGGGGTATAAAAGTGCAAAACTTGTAAGAAAAGGTTTCAAACAAAAAAATTGACATATGCCAAAAACACCATAAAAATTAAAAATTTTTCGAAAAAGAATAAAAGGAGAAGGAAATTTTGTGAAGAAGAAGGAGAAAAGAAACAAAATGAAAAAGGAGCACAAAATTATGAGAAAAGGTGATAGTCATTAGTAAGGAACTAAGGAATTAACCTAAGTTCTAGACCTCATTCAAGAAAATAACTGAAAAGTGCACAATGAGATTAGTAAGAATGCAAACCTTAGGCATTCTTGAATAGACTCTTAGTACCCATTAAGATCTGGACACTCCTCAAGAGGTTGAGGAAAATGAAAAGCTGAAGTATTAGGTCTAAGGCTTAGGGAGTATTTGGCCTCGTTAACTAATTTTTGGTTTACGGGACTCAGTAACCTAAGCACCCTAACCTCACACACAGCCTGGTTCAGTAAGCGTAAAAATCAGAATCACGCAGAAGCGTCGCAAAATTCTGAAAAGAACACCTAGAATAGGAGCGGCCGATCAACACAAGTTGATTTGGACGAGTTCCCAGCGCAGAGAGGCGGGAAATCCCCTCAAAGATGCGTAACAAAATATCATCTCCTCGGTGCTTGTCTCTTAGGATATTTACATATCCTACTGGGGGCATGTAAGCACTCTGCTGGTTCAGATTCCATGGATGGCATTATCTCGAAGTGTCAATTGCCAGGATCTGGATTCAGCCACGGAACACCATGGATGGGATTATCTCGAAATCTCAATAGCCAGGGTTCCGGGGGTTGCCATGGGCGGTGCTATCTCGAAGCATCGATCGCCAGGAACCCTTGAGGATTGATGATGGGAGCAAGGAATCTGATACAGACCGTGTTGAAATGCCAATCCTAGGCTAGAACTAAAAGAAAAAGAGAGAGAAAACTCTCCAAACAGAAAAACTTTCTATCTCTCTCTTACAAAACGCACTGCGAACTGAGCCAGGGCTAAAATCATTTCAAGCACGGGTGCTTTAACCACAAAGTCCAATAAACCTTAGGTTAGTTCTTGTGGACCTTAAAAACCTTTGCTAAAGACTGAGGCTAAGGCTAGACAGATTTGGATCTTGATTGGTACTAGAGTACCTTTTAGGCCTATGGTCAGCATTCTAACCTAATCTATGCTCAAATAAAAAAGGCACTTATCTAAAACTATTAAAAACTTCATGGTCTAGAACAAGGGTTGAAACCTTAAGTTTTTGCTAAGGGACTAGCAAAAGCTAGGCATGGGGGTATGATGAGAACCTCATCATGAGCCATAACTAGCTCATTTTGACCTAATACAAAGGATAAAAGCTCCTACATAACTCAAGGAAAGGCTTACTCAGAGAATTCTGAGTTTAAGGAGAAAACAAGTCATAAGGGGTAAAAATGCAATTTTACCAGTATAATCTGCATATAGGGTAATTCAGGGCCCAAACATAGGTCAAAGCAACTTAATAAGAATAAAAGTGGGATGAGATGATCTAGCAAGGGCTACAGCAATTCCAAGGAACTAAATGATAATCTGTAACCCTAAAACAACCCACTTCAATTCACGAGGTTCGAGGCAAAGTAAAAATAGAATAAACCCTCTAAAATTCATAGAAAAATAATCTCTAGGGTTTAGAACCTTCAATTTGGCCTTCAGAACCCATTTTGACCTACATTGAGAACCATGCCCAATTAATAACTTAATTTGGGTTTTCGCATAAATTGACCGGTCAAACAAGGTTTAATATAGAAATGAAATTCACCATCAGATTCCTTGGGTCCTAATTAGTCATGTATAAAAACTTGAGCCTAAGAAGAAACCTCCTTGACCAACTTTACACTTTGGCCCTCACATATTTACTTTTTGGCCCTCAACTTTTGAACCCTCGCATTTTGGCCCCTAACTCTCCTTCGTTCTTTGCGTTCAGGTCCCCCCTGCAAAACCTGCCAGCACCATGCTCCGGCGACCTTGCGCGGAGCATGGCGCCGCGCAGGGTGAGGGGGAGAGCCTGGCAAGTAAACCGGGGGTGCCCTGCGTCGTCAGCCGTCGCAGGGACACCGCCCTGATCGCTGTAACCCACCATACCGGCCGTGCGAACGCACGGACGGTATGGGTTTCCATCTCCGGCGTCCTCCGGCGAGGGAGACGTCGTCTCCCTCCGCCTTCCTCCCTGATTCGGTCCCTATAAATACCCCCGTCGCTCCACCGTTCTTCCCAGCTCGGATCTGACGGAGAAAACCCCCAACTTTCCTCTCCTCTCACTCCGGCAGACGCCCACCAGCTCCGGTGGTTCCTCCTCCTCCTCCTCTTCGCTCTGCCGCAATACCAGCAGCAGAGACTTCTTCCCCTGCTCTTCCCGCGCCACGCCGCACCCAGCTGGCGCATCTCCGGCCCTCTGCTCGCCGCCGCCCCTTCCCCCGGGCATCGTCTTCTCCGGCGACAGTCGATACGACTGTCGCCCGCTCCGGCCCCTCCTCTTCCTGCTAAGTAGGTAGAGCTCCTCCTCTTCCTCCCCTCTTCCTTTTCCTCACTTTAAGCATCTACTTTCGCCCTCGATTCCGACCCCTCACCCTCACCTTCTCTGCCTCCGGCCATCCTCCGGCGAGCCGCTCCCATCACCCCAGCAACCCACACGGCTCGCCGACCACCGCAGAACCTCTGCCTCCTCACCCTGATCAACCCCCGCCCTTCCACTTCCCCCACATCACCCTCTGCAACCCCACCGAACAAACCCATCTTCCGACTCACAGTCCGACCTAGGGCAGCCCTTGCACGCCGCCCCACGCCTCGCCACCACCCACACGAGCTTCGCCGCACTCTGGCGAAGCTCCCGGCACCTTCTGATTAGGCCGAGAGGCCGTTTTGCTGTGAACAGGCCACCCGACCTCCGCCGCCATTGCCGTGCAGAAGGAGCTGCTTCCGCCTGCAGCTGCAGGCGCGCCACGCCCAGCGCCACGCCCAGATTCGACTCCCAGGCCTTGCGAGGCATTTCGACAAAGCGTCAGGCTAGCAGCTGGGGCGAAGGCCTCGCGTGAAGCCGCGATCGCCCGCTGCTTTCTCCGCTGCGGGCGCTCAATTAGGGTGGGACATTTAGTCCCACCTCGGAAAAGTCTGAAGAGGCGCAGCGGTATAAAGCGAAAAAGTGCTGGAGGCTTACTGCCTCAGCACACGGGGTGAGGTCCCCTTCACCCGCCCGGTTACCCGGTCTCGTCCGCGCTCACGCCCCGCGGGTCTGACCCGACCCGACTTAGACTGACCTGCACTCCTCGCCCACCACGCACGCCGGTGGGCCTGGACCCGGGCGCGACCCGTACCCGGCTACCCGGCAGCTCTGGGAGAGCTATCCTATGAGCGGATTCTGTGAGAGAGAGACGGGGAGGGGGAGGGTAGAGTAGGTTTTGCCCTCTGACGTAAACTCTGAAGTGTGCAGGCACAGGTGAAGAAGAAGGACCGCGGAAGAAGAAGAAAGCTGAGGGAGACACTGTAGCAACAAGCGGTTTAAGTCGTCTGATTGGAAAATCAGACGACGTCCTGAAGGGAAAAGAAGAAAGAAGGAGAGACGACGTCCTGACAGGAAAAAGAAAAGAAGAAAGAAGGAGATCTGAAGAACAAAAGAACAAGGAAGAACAACAGAAGAAGGAGAGGCAGAGGAGAACACAGGGAAGAACTGAAAGAAGAAGAGCACGAGAAGAAGATCTGAAGAAAGGAAAAGAAGAAGAACAGGACCGCTCTGCAGAAGAAAAAGGAAGAGCAGGAACAGCTGAAAGAAGAAGAAGAACATCACCACTGCAGAAGAAGAACATCACCACTGCAGATAAAGAAGAAGAAGATAACAGAAGATCTGAGACGAGGAGAAGCAAAGAGAAAAGAAGAAAAGACAACAAATTCTTTCTCTCTCTTTCTTTATTTTTGTAAAAGAAACATGTATATCTCTAGAATACAACTTGCTCCCTCAGTTCGACCTCGGGAACTCTTTTATTTTCCGAGTAAAAAATTTATATATTTGAAATGATGGCAATAACTGGCTATACTACAACGCTATAACAATAAAACCCGGTTATCTCTCGAGCACAACATTTCAGGGTCCAATCCATGTTGATCATAGCTTTCCTGGGAACAGTTTAAGCTTGGCATCAAAGAGCAAGACTTTTTACCATGGTGGAAGATCTTTATGGATATGTGCTTGTCGTGAAAGGCCTTAACCTGCTCTTTGTAAATTCACGAGTTCTCATACGCGTCGTGAAGTAATTCATCGATCTCACTCATTTGAAGCTTTCTGTGGATTCCTGCCTTAGAAAGATCTAGGTTGCAGTTTCGTATTGCCCAATAGGCTTTGTGGTCCAATTTGACGAGGAGGTGACATGCCTTCCCGTACACAAATTTGAAGGGAGACATACCTAATTGGGTTTTGTGGGTGCTCCTATAAGCCCACAAAGCTTCCAAAAATTGGGATGACGAGTCCTTCTTGTCAGGTCGAACAGTAACTTGGAGGATTTTCTTGATCTCCCAATTTGATAACTCAGCTAGACCATTAGTTTGGGGGTGGTAAGGAGTAGAGATTTGATGCGACACCCCATATTTGGTCATCAGTGACCTGAACTGAGCATTAGTGAAATGGATCCCTCCATCAGAAATTATAGCACGTGGAATCTCTAACCGTGGAAAGATGTTTTGATGAATGAATTTGATAACCACTTTATGATCATTGGTTCGGGTCGAAATGGCTTCGATCCATTTGGACACGTAGTCAACAGCGAGTAAAATGTACTCGAAACTGTCCGAAACAGGAAAGGATCCCATAAAATCAATCTTCCATATGTCAAAGATTTTGCATACAAGACTTGGCTGCAAGGGCATCATATCACGTGGCTCATGAGCCCTAAGGTCTGGCAACATGTGCATGCCCTACAGTGATTGTACACATCTTTGAAAATTGTGGGCCAATAGAAGCCACACTGGAGGACTTTCGCAGCAGTTTTATGACCTGAAAAATGTCCACCGCATGCCTGGTCATGGCAGAAAGACAATATGTCATCAATTTCTGCTTTTGTGACACATCGTCGAATGATCTTATCAGCACCGATGCGAAAAAGATACGAGTCTTCCCAGAAGTAGTACTTGGCATCGAAGAGAAATTTGTCCTTCTTGGCCTTCGGCCAATCGGACGGAATCTGATGTGATGCCAGGTAGTTTACTATATCACCAAACCATGGGAGCCCTGTATTGATAGTCAAGAGGTGCTCATCAGGAAAATGTTCCTTGATGGGTCCGGAAGGGTTGATGATCTCAGAAGGAAGGTGGGACAACTGATCAGCTACCATGTTCTGTTTTCCCGCTTTATCGCGAATCTTGAGGTCAAACTCTTGCAACAGCAAGATCCAACGAATTAATCGAGGTTTCACGTCCTTCTTCACAAGGAGATGCCTCACAACTGTGTGATCCAAGTAAATGATAACATGGGAACCCAGGAGATAAGATCTGAATTTTTTCATGGCAAATACTACAGCTAGCAGCTCTTTCTCAGTAACTGTGTAGTTACGCTGAGCCTCGTCAAGTGTCTTGCTAGCGTAGTAGATGACCACGGGCTTCCCGTCAATTTTTTGCCCAAGTACTGCTCCTACAATGAAATTAGATGCATCGCACATGATCTCAAAGGATTGAGACCAATCAGGGGACTATAGGATTGAGGCTTGGGTTACTCGATCACAGAGGATTTCAAATGCTTGAGTGCATTCCTTGGAGATTTCAAAAGGTACATCCTTAGAAAGCAGAGTGGTTAGGGGGCGTGCGAACTTTGAGAAATCAGGAATGAATCAATGGTAAAAACCTATGTGCCCCAAAAAAGATCGGATGTCCTTGATCAAGCTAGGCATAGGGAGTTTGGAAATCAAGTTCACCTTGGCTCGATCGACTTGGATGCCCTTTTCTGAAATGAGATGTCCCAAGACAATTCCTTCAGGCACCATGAAATGGCTCTTTTCCCAGGAAAGAACCAGATTCACGTTAATGCACTGCCTGAGGATTTGGACCAAGTGCAGGAGGCAATCGTCAGATGATTCTCCGAATACTGAAAAGTCATCCATGAAGACTTCCAAATAATCACCTACCATATTTGAGAATATGGCAAGCATGCATCGCTGAAAAGTAGCAGGTGCATTTCAGAGACCGAACAGCATCCATCGAAATGCGTATGTCTCGAAGGGGCAAGTGAAAGTGGTCTTCTCTTGGTCCTCAGGATGGATTGCCACCTGGTTATAACCGGAGTACCCATCCAAAAAGAAAAAGAACCTATTTCTCGCTAGTTTCTCAAGGATCTGATCAATAAACGATAGTGGGAAATGATCCTTCTTCGTGGAGGAATTGAGTCTTCTATAATCAATGCAGACTCTCCACAAGTTTGCTACACGGGTCTGTATGACTTCTCTGGTTTCAGTCGTGATAATGGTGAGTCCTGCCTTCTTTGGCACAACCTTGATTGGACTCACCCACCGACTGTCGGAGATCGGGTAGATGACCCCTGCATCTAACCACTTGGTGATCTCCTTTTTCACGACCTCCTGCAGATTAGGATTCAAATGTCTCTGCATTTCATGCGAAGGTCGTGTGCCCTCTTTGGTGTAGGTACGGTGTGTGCAGTAAGAAGGGATGATACCAGTCAAATCATCGAGAGTCCATCCAATGGCTCTACGATGTTGCTGGAGAACAATAATCAGACGGGATTCCTGGTAGGTGTGAGTCTGGAGTTGATAATCATAGGAAACGTATGATTGGAACCCACAAAGACATACTTCAGATGGTCGGGAAGAGGCTTGAGTTCCAGAACAGGGTTAGCAGCAGCAACGGGCAGTTCAGGGTGTGTGTTAGAAGCAAGGAAGGAGTTATGGGTGTATCTAAGTCAAATTCGGACTCCTCTGATTGTGGGTTTTGATCTTCTTGTGGTTGACCGGAAGTAAGCAGGTTGTCCTTAATATACGATTCATCATCCACAACCTTGATATCACATATTTGTTCTATAACACCACAATTAATCCCTTGTTGGGCCTTAAAGATGTCAATCTTCAGTGTTTGGTTCCCGAATTTCAGTTCAATTTGGGCCTCCTCACAATTTATATTGGCCCTAGCAGTGGCCAGAAAGGGTCTCCATAGTATAATTGGTGTATCCCTTGGGTTTTCTGGAGCATCCATATCTAAGACTACAAATCCACCGAGAAATAGAAATCCTGTACCCTCACGATAACATCCTCAAGAACTCCTTTTGGTGACTTAACAGATCGGTCAGCTAACTGCAATGTCACCTCTGTCGATTTAAGCTCAGATTCCTCAAGGTGGTCAAGGAGGGATGTAGGTATTAGGTTTATGGAGGCACCTAAATCTAATAAAGCTCTGTCAAATTGGGTATCACCAATGGTACATGAAATCAAGGGAGTACCTGGGTCTTTTGCCTTAGGTGGGAGTTTGCTCAAAATTACAGAGTTGGCTTGATTTGACAGTACGATCGGACTCCCACTTTGGTTCACGACTTACACTTGGGTGTACACACGTCCTTCAGAAATCATGCGTAAGTCGATATGTGGCAGATTGCATCCATCAAGGGGATGTTTATATGGATCTGTTCAAAGAGCTTGACCAGGTCCTCCTCTGGAGCCACAAGTTTGTTTGTCCTCTTTCCCTTGGTCAAGGCCTCGGGAAATGGAACCTTGGTTGGTTCCTCTAGAATAGGTCTAGGTTCTTGATCTGGGATAGGGGTATCCTGGATAACTATCCTAGGGCTTGGGTTACTATCAGGCTAAAAGTGGCTTGGATGAGGTGGGTCTTGTGTTGCTTTGCCATTACGGGTTGTTACAGAGTTTAGTCTTGCCTGGTTTTGGTTCAGGGTTGGTAAAATAGGTGGCTGCTGCTGAAATCCCGCATACGATGTCGAAGCTTCCATCTCGTCGGGTGATGGAACAGAAGGGGCCTGATAAATCAAGTGGGCTTGGGCCGGATTTGGGTTCATAACATGCCTCTAGTTCGGCACATTATTTGGATTCGGCAAAGGTTGCGAAGGGAGTGTGCCAGGTTGGTGGATATTCGCCATCTGGGCAAGTTGATTGCGAACCTCTGTGATCTCGTCCTTGTGCTGTTTTTGCATAGCCACATTCATCTTCTGAATGTCAGCCAGAGTTTGAAGGATAAGAATCATTTTATCTATTTGGGTTGGCCCAGATTGATAGGTGGGGTTGGGCTGAGGCTGAGGCGGTTGATATGGATGAGGAGCTTGTGGATGGGGTTGATAAGGTGGTCTTTGATTCTGATTATTTCCCACCCACAGGAAGTTGGGATGATTCTTCCATCCAGGGTTTTAGGTGTTAGAGAATGGGTCATTCTGGATGGCGTTGAGGTCCTCGTAGGTTTGAGGAACCTCAAGAAAGTCAGAGTATAAGGGTTCAGAGTTCCCCCAACTAGAGTAGGTCGGATCGGAGTTTCCTTCGATCCTAGAGTCAGACAGGGGTGGATACGGGTCCATCCCCTGAGAAGATCGGTGATAGATGTTATGCATAGCTTCCCTCCCAAGAGGTGGCTGTGCAAACGGGTTTTGCGCAGAGGTGGCTCGCTGCAGATGTCGAGTCAGCTCTTCCACCTTCTTCTCGATGATAGAGACCTTGTCCAACCGATTGGCCATCAGTACCACGTCGACGGATGAGGACAGGCCCAGCATCTCATGTGCTCCCCACAAATTCGTTGATGCGCAGGCATTCGTCCGGTCGAATAAGCCCATGGAGTCATTATTGATGGAGTTCTCACACATATTCTCGAGAATCTCCCACACAGTGTCATCGTGTTGACCCATGATATTTCCTTCGCAGGTTGCATTGATGAATAAGCAAATATCTTCACGGAGTTCCTGGTAAAAGGACTGGACTTGTTTCCATTTAGGAACTCCATGATGGGGGCACTTTCGCATGAGATTCAAGAAACGGTTCCATGCTTCATGAAGAGGTTCTCCAGATTGCTAGGTGAAGTGTGTGATTTGGTGTCTTAAGGCATTCGTCCGACCAACTGGGAAGAACTTTTTAAAGAATTCGGATTGTAGTTCGACCCATGTGTTGATTGGACGCATTTGAGTCTGATACCAATGAGCTACCTTGTCCATGAGAGAGAAGGAAAACATCTTCATAAGAAGAATATCCCAATTTTGTACATCTAACCCGAAGGTCTAGGCCAAATGTTTAAGTTGTTTGATGTGCTGGAAGGGATCCTCGGAATTAAGCCCAAGAAACTTTGGAATATCATGAATCATGTTGGGCTTGAGTTTAGAATCAGGACCTCCAGCCAAGATTTGGACTCGAGGTTCAATCGCCACCGCAACGGGATTGTAGTGATCTCGCATCATAGGACGCTGTGGCGGGTCTACAAAGGCTTGAAATAGATCATTTAGGCGCTGGAGTTGGTTTTCAAGGTTGTTTTCTTCTTCTACTGGTTGTGCCATGATGATGGAAGAAGGAGAATTTGGTTCTGATGAATCAAAGGAGATGTCTATGTGGTGGGGTTGCTGCACAAACACGGACGTCGAGGCTTGGGCTCGGTGGGAGTGAATCGCTAAAGGAGGTCTTAAGGATGGTCTTAAGGACCTCCTACCGAACATGCACTGAAGGCTTAGATGAGAGTAGAATGTGCTGGACCCAATCAAGACACCCAAAAATTTGGATGACTATAGAGGTTCGGGGTGGATGATACCCCTTAGTCAAAAAGTCGTCCACCTAAGAAATACCTGGGCAACCAGAGAGGGAGAGTCCCGCATCCCCACAAGTTATAGGGTTTCCCCTACCTAACCTCTCTTGTCATTGAGATTCCAAGTAGACCAGAATGGGGACTTTGACCTCTTAAGTCTACCACTTTTATTTGAGAGCAAAGGTGGTTAGGATTCCACTTGAACTTTAGATGTATTGAGTGCAAAAGTGACCTAATTTCAAGATTGGTTGACCCAACAAGGGGTCAACTTCACCTATTTATCCTTTGAGAGCTTTAGGTCATTTCTTTTAGGATTCAAGTGAAATTAAGAGCTTAAATTTTAGGGTTCTCTTGAATAAGTCTTTTCAACCAAGGCTTAGGCACTCCTCTTTTGGGATAGTTGATTCTTGCTTAGAAAGATGTGTCTCTAAAATCCTAAATTGGAATCCTTAATTTGGCTCTAATTTTGGTCCAATTTAGTTGCCAAAAAATATGGTATCTAGGGTTCAATCAAGAAGGTGGTAGCCCTAGTTACCTTAAGTGGATGCACAAATCAATATTTGTTGAAATCAAAATCAGGCAACTTTGGTGACTTAGCTAAAGATGGAAAGTAGGTAGCCCTAATTGATTTTATTTTGTTCCTTTTCAGAATGAGGGGATTAAGAGAAAGGACTAATTAGAGATTACCTGCCCCGGGTGTGCTTGTTGTGCAGTCGTCTTCTTTTGAATCTTCTCCCCTCAAACAATCACAACAAAAGAGATATATCAAGTTAGTACCAAATTAGAAATTATGATCAAGATTTCTAAATCACCCGTTGCTCCCCAGCAACGGTGCCAAAATGTTCACTGAATGAGATCAATGTTTTAAAATCGATGTGTCGTGGTATAGTTGAAATCGCTCGAAAACAAATAGATTTTATTACTCGAAATCTTAAGACCGAGGTCGAACACAGGGAGCAAACTGGGGTTTTAAAAATCAAGAGCACAACTTTTAAAATAGAATATAATATGCAATGAAAATCAGAATTATAGTGCAAAAACACAGAATGTTAATGTATATAAAGAGGGCACAAAAAATGGACATCTGATTTTGTGAATCAGACGTCTTAAATATGGTTGCTATAGTGCTATGCTTTTCTTCTCTTTTTTCTCTTCTATGATCTTTGTCTCCGGTTGGCTTTCTTCCTTCTTTTCTTCTCTGTTCTTTTTGTGCCTTAGCCGTCTTTTTGCCTTTAGTTTCTCTGGCCTTTGCCTTTGTCTCCTTCTTCTTCTTTCTTTCCCTCTAGCGACTCCTCATTCTTCTGCCTTCAGTTCCTTCTCCTTCTCTTTCTCTTTCTTCAGCCCTTCAGCCTTCAGCTTTGCCTTCTCCTCCATTAGCTTCTCTGGCCTCCGTCCTCTTCTTCCTTGGCTTCTTCTTTCTCTTTCCTGCGAGAGCAAAACCTACACCTACCCGCCCGCGATCTCTCTTCCTCTCTCTCTTAGTCTCACTCTCCTAGAGCCACTTCTCAGGTAATCGGGTTGGGTACACTCCCGGAACCAGGCCCACTAGCGTGCGGTGGTGGGAGAGGAGTGCAAGTTGGGTATGCAAGCCAAGCCAGGTCCGTGAGGATCAGGTCACGGACAAGGAGGTGAGAGGGTGAGTGGAACCTCACCCCGTGGTTAGGAGGCGATAAGCCTACTTCAGGTTTTCAATCTATTTCACTACACCCGCTCGACAGCTTCCGAGGTGGGACTATCCTCCCACCTCCCTTCGCACGTGTCCGCAGCAAGAGGCTTCCCTTGATTGCAGCTACTACTGGGGTCTTCGAAACCAATTACTTGAATGGAGCCATGCGTGAGGAGATTCCGTGCAACTTGGTGTTGTACACCTGGAGCGAGGAGACCTGGAGGAGGCTTGCAAGCATGCTCCACGCGGTCGTTAATGGCGGCCAAGACTCCAAACCTATCAACATGAAAATGGCCTCGCAGCCCGTCAGAAAGCTCAGGGAGCTTCACCAAGACATGGCGATGTAGTGCGGGGGTCGGCATGGCGTTGGGTGGCCGGAGAGTGCATGCCAAGGGCATCCTGTGTGCATGAGAGTGGGTGTGTTCGGGGGGTGTTTTGGGGGCGTGGCACGGTGAGCGGAGTGAGGGTTTAGGATCAGTGAGGTGTTACAGTGCTTATGGTGTGGTTGGCGAGGCAGATGGAGGTGTGGAGCAGTGGGGACACCTTGCCAGAGGTCTGGTCGGAGATGAAGAAGGTGATGGTGGTTGCATGTGTCGAGGGTCGTTTTCAAGAAATAAAGAGAGAAAAATGATTAGAACAGAGAGAGGACTTAGATGTGCGTATGGAGATGAAGGGGGATGCAGAGATGGTGACCGGCTCGTATTGCCATCGCCGGAGATGAAACACTCAGTGGGGGGAGGACGGCGATGATGAAGGGCTGTAGGGACATCGACAGGTGCGGCACAATGCGGACGAACAAGAGGAAGAGAACCCTGCCACTGGTATTGTGGCCAAGCGAAGAGGAAAAGAGAGGGAGGTCATAGGAGCTTGCTAAGTCACTGGCTGGAGGGGGAAGAGACGAAATAGAAGGATTCTCTGGCCAATTTCATGCATGGGAGATGCGGGGTGGCTTAGGTTTGCTTTTATAGGCTTTAGAGGGAGGAGATTGGGTACGGAAGGCTCAATGGAGATGGAAGGTTGAAGGAGACCCAAATCTCTCATGCATTCACATGAGAGATTGGGTACCAAATAGAGTCTCTGATTGTGTTCAAACTGGAGGAGATTTCTCAAAGAATCTCCCTTTCAATTTTGAGGGGGATTCTCTAAGAAATCAGAGAGATCTTTCCCTCGAAACCTCGCCGAAGTAGGATTCCCTCTGCTATAATGGTGGAGGGACCTAATTGCAAATAATGAAGACAAAGATAGGGGGTTTCTGCAGAAGTTTTCAAAAGATAGGGGTAGAAATATAATTAGGCTGGACCTGTTTGCAAAATAGGTCACGATGAATTTGCCTTAGGTCCAAATTTTGGTACAAACCTATTTATACCTAAGGAATCCAATGGTCAAGGTGGATTTTGGGTTTGACCACGTTTGACTGGGCAATTTACACAAAAGCCTAATTTAGGACAACTATTTGTCTGAGACCCCAATTTAGGTCAAAATAGGTTCCAAGGACCAATTTGAAGGTTATAAACCCTAATGAATATTTTTTCATGATTTGTAAAGGGTTTAGGTGAATTTTATCCTAACCAGAACCTTTTTAAATTAAGTGGGTCTATTTTAGGATTACAAGAAGTCATTTAATTCCTAGAATCCACATGAACCATTTTCTGTTTGAACCAACCCTCTTTTTATCTTGTTAAGACTATTTGACTTGTGTTTAGCCCATTAGAAATCCCGTTGTTGTTCTGCAATGGTAAAATTGCAGTATTACCCCTTATTTCTTGCTTTTCTCTCAAAATGGTTATTCATTGAGTTAAGACCTCCAATTGGTTATGTAGGAGCTTTTGTTCTCTTTTCTAGGTCAAAATGAGCTAGTTAGGGCTCATGATGGTGTTCCCATCAGTGGCATTTAAGAATCAAAATTGATTTGATTCCTTTACTAACTTAGAATAGGATGCCAATTTCAAGCCTACGGATGTAAGTTGCACCAGTTGTGTTGTTAACCCTTACTACGTGCACGTGCGTCCAAAAAACTACAAAAGTGAAGGTATGGGTACTTGTGAGCACGATTTGTACTTCACGATGGCTATTAACGGAAAACATGTCAATCGCAAGGTTGTTTATACTTTTAGGGACTGACATCTTATAGCAATATAGATAAACACAGTAGATATCAGGCAACTGATGATTGAAATATAGATAAATTGCTCAGATATCATGCAACTGATGATTTCATTTCCTCAAGAATTTTGTCATTACAATCAAGCATAGAGGAAAGCTTGTACATGAAAGATTAAAACACTGTTGCTAACAGAAAAGTCCTGCATGCATGGATCCAGGATAGATTATGCATGTAGTCGCAAGAATGGAGGATACTACTATCACTAACAGAAAATAATGTAGAAATTAATCTACGAAGAACTTTAAATCTAGCTAATAGAAACCAGGCATTGGAGGTGGTTTCCAATGGCTGTGTGGCCTAAGGTGGTGGGAAGGGAAAGAGGGATGACCAAGGTGGTTGGCCAACCTCTTGAGAGGGTTGTGGAGGTACTCTAGCTTCTTGGATGTGAAGTGGAGTGGAGATGGTGGTGATGGAGCAAGCCAATGGAGTGATGAGTGGAGGTGCAATCCAAAAAAATAAATGGGGTTCTTGGTCGTCCATGATGGTCTTTAAATAGACAAAGGGCTTGGCTCACTAGAGAATTATAGAATTCTTTAGAAGGGACTCCATCTTGGCGTCAAGATGGATTGGAGTGGGTCTTCTTAGATCCACAAATTGTGGATCTACGAATAGACTAGTTTGGTTGATTTTTTGGCAACCTAGGTGGCCCCACTTGGTGAAGGCTCTAGAGTGGGTGGTTAAGTGTGTATGTCTGCATGACAATGTGGGTGTGGCTAAGTGGTTTAGGTCCTGTCCTATAGGTCTACGTGATAGGGTTTAGGTAGGTTTCTAGAAATAGGGTTATAAACCCTACTACTAAAGTGATAGGTGCAACTAAACTTATCCTTGGTTTAATTGAGTGGTTGAGTGTATAATTGGGAGAAAGAGTTCACAATTAGGTCAAGCTTGAGTCAATTGGACTCTCACTGAGTCCAATTAGACTTGTGCTGGTTGAGGTTTCAGCTCAATTGGACTCTATGAGTCAAATTGATTAGGTGGAGTGTAATTGACTTAGATCCAAGTCAATTAGGTTTAGTGAGAACCTAATTAGGTTCTTAGGAAGGTCTTAAGATAGTGTACTAGGCTTAGGGCACCTTAATTTAGGTTCCCTAGGGTGTAGAATTGGGTTCAGGGCCTTAAGAAATCATGATATAGGCTTGATTTCAAAAATAGTGATTGGAGAAGGGTTCCAGACATCTGATTTAGTAATCATACTAATTATACTTCAAAATCAGAAGTCCAAGTCTCCGGTTTGGACGTCTAAAGTTGAATTAGGGTGAAGTTTGGGTTCTGTCTTGGAATTTTGCAAAAATTGGACATCTGACACCTTGTCTGGATGTCCAATATTCTGGCAAAATTGGGTTTTAGGTCTGCGGGTGTGTCTAAGGGTCCTGGATGTCCAGCAACCTACTTGGACATCCAGATATGGTCTGGAATAAGGGATTTGAGGTATCCTAGGCTAAGGTGACTTGATCTAAGGGTGGCTAGGGTTTAGGAAGGTCTCTAGGGCTATCCTAAGGCTGGAAAAGGTCCTATGTTCTTCATAATTTAATTCCTGAATTATAATTCTACTAATAAGGTAGTATACCACATCCCTACATTATGTCTTCATCTTTATTCCAGAGCTTCCGCTCCAGCTCTGTTGCAGCTCTAGCTTCCTCCCTTCCTCAGATTTAGCCCCAGGCCATCTTTTAAGCTTCTTATTTCCTACAATCCAAATAATGCACTAATCAGTACATTACAACATTATTTCATGAATATCTAAGTAAAGTAGAAAAGATGCAATGTATGCTATTTAGACATGAATTACACTACAATTATGCTAAGTTCTAACTTAATTTAGGTCATTTAAGTCCTATGATTGCTGCGTAATCATACCCCCATGGCTAAATTTTGCTACGCCCTAGCAAATGTGAAACTAAGTTTTCTACAAATGGGTTCCTAAAGGACTAATTATTTTTATCACACATAAGGCTAGAGAAATCACCTGCAATTGCTCCTAAATTTTCATTCAGCACATGCCAACCGAATGATATGGAATATGTAGTGGAATATGTTAAAAGAAAATATGCTATGTATAAAAGGGTGCGTATATATGTATAAGTTGCTGAGTTTAACTCTAACCCTAAGATTCAAAAGAATCCTAAATCTAAAACCTAGAATTTTTTTTTTCTTCACGAAAATATTTAGATTTTTTTCTCTTTTTTTATTAGAAAGCAAATCTACCTAGAAATCAGATCTACCAAGGGTTCAAATGGAAAACCTAAAACTAAGATTGTGATGTGCACCTGATTTCTTCAATTGCGCCTGCACATCAAATAGCAAGTAGAAACAGATGTGTCAATGTTAAGCTCAAAGAAATCAAAAATCAAAATTGCATTCCCTTCCCAACAATGGCGCCATTTTGTTGTCGTCGTAAATCGCGTATTTTGATTATGAAAGCATCATAGTATAGTCATGAAATCCAATTCAACAAAAATTTAAATAATGAGATGGTGAGTCCCGATCGATCTCAGGGAGGCATTTAAGAAGAGAAATTGATTGATTCCTTTACTTGCTTAAAATTGGACCCTGGTTTCAAGCCTACGAGTGTAAGTTGCGCCAGTCGTGTTGTTTGCCCTTACAACATGCATGTGCATCCAAGAAACTATAAAAATGAAGGTCTGGGTACTTGTGTGCACGATTTGTACTTCACGATGCCTATTAATGGAAAACATGTCAATCGCAAGGTCATTTATATTTTCAAGGACCGACATCTTCTTGCAATATAGATAAACACAGTAGATATTAGGCAACTGATGATTGCAATATAGATAAATGGCTCAAATATCATGCAACTGGTGATTTCATTTCCTCAAGAATTTTGTCATTACAATCAAGCATAGAGGAAAGCGTGTACATGAAAGATTAAAACACTATTGCTAATATAAAAGTCCTGCATGCATGGATCCAGGATAGATTATGCATGTAGTCGCAGGAATGGAGGATACTACTATCACTAACAGAAAATAATGTAGAAATTAATCTACGAAGAACTTTAAATCTAGCTAATAGAAATCAGGCATTGGAGGTGGTCTCTAATGGCTATGTGGCCTGAGGTGGTGGGAAGGGAAAGAGGGACGACCAAGGTGCTTGGCCGGCCTCTTAAGAGGGTTGTGGAGGTGCTCTATCTTCTTGGATGTGGAGTGGAGTGGAGATGGTGGTGATGGAGCTTGCCAATGGAGTGATGAGTGGAGCTGCTATCCTAAAAGCTAGATGGGGTTCTTGGCCATCCATGATGGTCTTTAAATATACCAAGGGCTTGGCTCTCCAGAGAATTATAGAATTCTCTAGAAGGGACTCCATCTTGGCATCAGGATGGATGGGAGTGGGTCTTCTTAGATCCACAAATTGTGGTGCTAAGAATGGACTAGTTTGGTTGCCTTTTTTGGCAACCTAGGTGGCCCCACATGGTGAAGGCTCTAGAAGGCTCTAGAGTGGGTGGCTAGGTGTGTATGTGTGCGTGAAAATGTGGGTGTGGCTAAGTGGTTTAGGTCGAGTCCTATAGGTCTAGGTGATTGGGTATAGGCAAGTTTCTAGAAATAGGGTTATAAACCCTACTACTAAAGTGATAGGTGCAATTAAACTTATCCTAAGTTTAATTGAGTGGATGTGTGTATAATTGGGAGAAAGAGTTCCCAATTAGGTTAGGCTTGAGTCAATTGGACTCTCACTGAGTCCAACTAGACTTGTGTTGGTTGAGGTTTCAGCTCAATTGGACTCTATGAGTCCAATTGACTAGGTGGAGTGTAATTGACTTAGATCCAACTCAATTTGATTTAGTGAGAACCTAATTAGGTTCTTAGGAAGGTCTTAAGGTAGTGTACTAGCCTTAGGGCACCTCAATTTAGGTTCCCTACAGTGTAAAATTGGGTTTAGTTCCTTAGGAAATCAAGATCTACCCTCAAGGTATAACAAGATATTCTATAATTTCTACCCCAGCTTTTAGCTTAGGTAGAGAATGTTTGAGTCAAGTGGGTTTGTATTTGGTGGCTCACTCTCATTTGGTGCTACATATAGATTAGTACTACAAAATCTAGATTTCCAAATTATTATGTGAATCAACTTGGAGAGAAGCAAGGAAAACTATGCTCTCTTTGGTTCCTTTATATTCACTCACTATTTTTTTTTTGTTCTTTTCTTTTTCTTTTGAGCTCACAATCTCACCAGGTTTACACATATTTGGTGGTCTCACATAACCTTAACACTTTAATAAAGTTTTGATAACCCTGACACTAAGTTGAAATTCCTCATACAGTATTCAGGTGATCAGAAATACCATAAGGTAGGTTAAGGTCGTATTTGGTGGATCTCAAATGTGGAGGGTGATACTTCCTCAATGTAATTGAAATAAGTACTAAAAGCTCTTTTTTTTTTGCTTTTTCTTTTTCTATTTTTTTCCTTCTTTTTTCTCACTCTAATTTTTTTATATATATGTTTTTCTCTCTCATATATATATGTGTATCTTATCAACACAATGCAATACAGTACACGGCATACGTGACTTTTATTCTAGAGGCATTATTGGGGATTGGTGGTGTTCAAGAGGATATCGTGTGTCTTCTTTGGTGGAAGTGCCTACTCTCGGCACTGAAAAAGCGACAGATAGGGCAATGTATTTCTAAACTTTCTATCAATACCCTCTTCAGCCAAGGATTCCATAAAGAATTGTCGTAACCATCCACCTTAGTCCTAGTATTATTAGAACACGATCTCCATGTATTTGCCTTATTTGGTGGCTCTCAGAAATCCACACAATATTTAAATGCAGGAACCGAGAGCGAAACTATGCCTAACTCTGAGTATCATTATCTGATTATCTAGAATTCCAGATTCCTTGCACTAAGCTTAGAGCACCAGTACCACTCTACTCTCATCTCACACTATTTGGAGGATTTTTAGAAGAAGGTTTGCCTGACTCCCTAACCACATCCAGGTGTTCAGGAAAGGAAGCACTACTTCTTCTCGATAAACTAAAGACGATTGACGGCCTTCACAGTGAATCCATTGCAAAATCTACGTGTGAGTGTGAAAATTGTACTATATTCCAAATTACAGGAATCAGCTAGAGGATAAAATCCCTAATGCAACCTCTTGATAAAAAATCTTATTCATGGATGCAATATATAAATATGCTATATACAATTAACCTCTTTTGAGTTGTAATTTAATATTGTTCCCTTATTGGGTTACATTCATCTTAGTCCTTAATTCAAAACACAAAGTTGAGCGAACGAGTAGGAATTGGCTGTTGTGGACGATTTCTAGCTCTAGTGCAAGCATTGGAGGTTGAGTAAGTTGTTCTTAAATTAAGGACCCTAAAGTACAATTAACATGTTGCTTGGAGGTTTTTCTAAATGTTGGCATAAAAATTTTTAGTTTTGTTGTATACTACCTCCCCCTATGCCTAAGTTCTTACATGTCCTCATGCAGAAATATAAAGGAAATAAATTATGATAAGGAGTAAGTGGGTAGAAATCACCTGCAATTACTCTTGAATTTTCATTCAGCACATGCAAACCTGACGATATGAAATATGTAGTGGAATATGCTAAAAGAAAATATGCTATGTATAAAAGGGTATGTATATATGTATAAGTTGCTGAGTTTAACTCTAACCCTATGATTCAAAAGAACCCTAAATCTAAAACCTAGAAACTTTTTTTTTCTTCACGAAAATATGTAGATTTTTTTTTTTTTTTAGAAAGCAAATCTACCTAGAAATCAGATCTACCTAGGGTTCAAATGGAAAACCTAAAACTAAGATTGTGATGTGCACTTGATTTCTTCAATTGCGCCTGTTGTGTGCATAGAATCCACTTTTCCCGTTCCTGCACATCAAAAAGCAAGTAGAAACAGATGTGTCAGTGTTAAGTTCAAAGAAATCAAAAATCAAAATTGCGTAGCCTCCCCAGCAACGGCACCATTTTGTTGTCATTGTAAATCGCGTATTTTGATTATGAAAGCATCATAGTATAGTCACGAAATCCGATTCAACAAAAATTTAAATAACTAGATGGTGAGTCCCGATCGATCTTAGGGAGGTGTTTAAGAAGCAAAATTGATTTGATTCCTTTACTTGCTTAAACTTGGATGCCAATTTCAAGCCTACGAATGTAAGTTGCGCCAGTCGTGTTGTTAACCTTTACTATGTGCGAATGCGTCCAAAAAACTGTAAAAGTGAAGGTGTAGGTACTTGTGCACACGATTTGTACTTCACGAGGACTATTAATGGAAAACGTGTCAATCGCAAGGTCATTTATATTTTCAGGGACCAACATCTTATTGCAATATAGATAAATGGCTCAGATATCATGCAACAGGTGATTTCATTTCCTTAAGAATTTTGTCAACACAATCAAGCATAGCAGAAAGCTTGTACATGAAAGATTAAAACACTATTCCTAACAGAAAAGTCATGCATGCATGGATCCAGGATAGATTATTCATGCAGTCGTAGGAATGGAGGATACTACTATCACTACAGAAAATAATGCATAAATTAATCTACGAAGACTTTAAATCTAGCTATTAGAAATCAAGCATTGGAGGTGGTCTCCAATGGCTGCGTGGCCGGAGGTGGTGGGAAGGGAAAGAGGGACGACCAAGGTTGTTGGCCGGCCTCTTAAGAGGGTTGTGGAGGTGTTCTAGCTTCTTGGATGTGGAGTGGAGTGGAGATGGTGGTGATGGAGCACGCCAATGGAGTGATGAGTGGAGGTGTTATCCCAAAAGCTAGATGGGGTTCTTGGCCATTGTTTGCACCTCAAAACACGCCTGTAATAACGCCTTCTTGTGCTATTTTCTAGCATTAACATTGCATAATAGGATCCTGTAATCGCATTTGTAAAAACACTTGCATGCATGCATTTAATCAAGAGAGGAAGAGGAGTGAAACAATCACCTGCATAGTTACATTTTTCTTCAAGTGCCTCCTTGCAAAATCACCCTCTTTTTATTTTTCCTCTTGATTTCTTCTTTTCTCTCCTTCCCGCGGCTGCACTCTTCCCGCAGCTGCATGCAGCAACCACGCAGCACTTCTTCCCGTCACTTCTCCCTGCCAACGCCGCTCCCTATAGCTGCAACTCGCACACCCTCTCCCTGCTGCAGCCGGCACGCCACTCTCTCCTCCTCTATAAGTAGCTGCAGCTTCATCCTCGCAAGGGGAGCTGCTGCAAAGACCCCACAGCCACCACCTTCCTCTCCACCGCTTTCCCCTCCCATACGTCGGCCCTCCATCGAGGAGGCACCCGGCGAGCAGGAGAACCCACTGTGGTGCACACCACCACAGTGGGAGCACCACCGCCCAGCTCTTCGACGAGCCGGTGGCCGTGGTGCATTCCCTCGCTTCGTTTTTTTTCTTTAACGCCATTGCCGCCGCTCCAAGCTCCGAAGCTTGAAGCAGCAGCAGCAGCAGCTAAACCGCGGCGACAGCAGCAGCAGCAGCACCCCCCGCCTCCTCCGCGACCTTCCCCGCAGGCGCGCAACCCTCCGCGCGCGCCTGCAGGCCCGGTCCCCGCCTCCGTCTCCGTTCTGTCCACCCCGCATTGCACCCGCAGCCGGCCGCCGCGCGCACTGCAGCGGCCGGTTACGGCCTCGCGCCAACCCCTGCCCTCCTCCGCAACCCTCTGCGGCCGACTGCAGACTCCCCGCCGCCTTCTCCGAGTGCGCCATCGCCCGCTCTCTGTCCTCGCACCCGGTCTGCAGGAGACGCCTCACGTCCTCTGCGTGAAGGCGCGGTGCACCGCGACGGTCAGACGTCCGCCTTCGCCTTCAGACGACGCGGAGTCAGACGTCCGCCGGAGGCGGCAGACGTCTTAACTCGCGCGTCCGCGATCTCTCGCTCGCCCGCTCTCTCTCTCTCTGCTGATCTCTCCCGCCCGCTCCCGCTCTCTCTCTCTCACGTATTCTCTCTCTCTCTCTCTCTTTTTTTACTCACTAACAGACACACACTCACAGCAACGCACACACACACACATTCACCGACGCACACACACCTATACCAACACATATACACACACACTCACACACTTATAGTAACATATATATAAATATATATATACATACATACATACATACATATATATATATATATATACATAGTATATCTATATAGTTATGTATACATACACATATATATATAATATATACATATATATAATATATATATATATATCTACTTATATATACATCTATATACTTATACATATACTTATATATATATAGACATATATACTTATATACATATATATATATATATACATATCTATATACATATATATATACATATATATAGTAATATATATATATACTTATATACATATATATACACATATATATCTATATATATATATATCTATACATATATAACTATACATTTATATATATATATAGATATATTTACTTATAAACATACATATGTACATATATTTTCATGTTATTTATTATACGCTGTATCGCGGGAATATCTGCACCAGTTGCTGATATTCCCTGATACACGCGTACAAAAAAAAGCGCGGTCCCATACATCATCCATCCTCCATCCACACTCCACGCGGCACCTAGTCGTGTTGGTTGCGTCTCTCTAGACGTCGACTGACTCGACATAGTGCTACACTCCATCGCCACCTCCACCCCCACCCCTTTATATATATACTACATATATATATATATATACATACTATATTTACTTTCTGTCTATTTGCTTTTCTGTTATTAAAAAGATAAAAAAAAATACATAAAAAGATAAAAGATAATCTTTGACTTGCAGGTACCTCGTCTTGCGAGTAGCAAGACTTGTTTTGGGACTCTGTTTGGCTAAAAGCCAAGGACACAATTTTGAGGGTGTGCCTCAAGAACAAGGATTACCATAAAAAAACCTAAATAAAAAAAAAAACACCAAAAACACAATAAACGAACGGAAGAGATGCGTTTTAAGGAAAACGTAGAAACTCGACTTTAACCCCACTTCCCTGTGTTCGACCCTGGGCCTAAAAGTGCCAAGATAAAATCAATTAGGCCAGGTTAAAAATTTTGTAAAGAGATGGTTAGGTCTGAATTAGGTTAACCACTATACACATTTCAACGATAAAAATATCATATTAACAACCTATTCGGGCTGACCCACCATGACTTTTCTGGCGCCGTTGCCGGGGAGGTGCGCTTTCGAGTAAGTTTCTATCCAATTCCTTTAAATTTGTCTCTTCTCTCTTCACGGGTATTGTTGTTTTTGGTGTGCAGGTGAACCTAGTGGAAGGAGAAGAAGGCTGACGAAGTCGAGGATGTGAGCAGATCCAAGGCGGGAACGAGAGCGTGAAGACGCCGACATCGCATTGGAGCTTCGCACACGTTGCCGAACAAGTAGGTTTTCTTTTCTCATCAAATTAGGGTTAACTTGCCACCACAATAAAAAAAAAAAAAATTTAAAACTAAAAACTAGAAAAACTTCTTGGGATTTCTTGAGGGCAAATGGATTAAAATTCACTTGATTGATTGGTTGTCTTCACTCCCACTGCCCCGGGATTTCCCGCCTTACTTCGCATAGCGAAAATCCGAGAATCTTGATTCTTAGATTTTTCGCCGTGGGAAGTATTCTTTGAGGCAAAGAAAAAGATTGCTTGTATCCCTCTTTTGCCTCACTTATCTTTAATTCAGGATCACATTTTTGGTGGGGAGACTTGGAATTGAGTTGATTCCAACCCCACCACGACTTTTCAAACTTGCCTGTGATTCGATCCTGAATACTTCAACCCCAACAATTTTATTTTCTTTATCTTTTGGTTGAAGCCTTGTGTGTGGAAATCATTTCTGGTGATTGGGAGCACTTGAATTGAAGTGCTTTGGCTCCCTGTCACATTGATATAAAACTGATTCGTGCATCCACACTTAGAAATCTCCATTTAGGGTAGCCCATTGCATTTTAGCATGCATTAACTAACTGATAATTGAAGAAGGGTTTCTTGGGTTTTAGAAGGAAAACCTGTATTTTTGCAAAAACCCGGAGATTGGTTGAATTGGTAATTCAGCAAAACCCTAAAATTCATACTACTTAAGGCTGAACTCTAAAAACCATTCGCCAATAAAAACTTCAATTCGGGGAGATTTCCCCGTTGCATGCTTGTTCTTACACACTCTTAAAATCAATCACTTGGGCATTACCCGTAAACAACGCCCTTCACATTCCAAAAGCACTTGACCCTAAGCCTCTAATTAAAACTGGTAGTAACTTGACCCTTACTAAGGATTGGAGGTCTAACTACATGTGTGTAGCGACTACGTGCTGGTGAGAGTTCCCGCGTGCTATCGGGTGTCTAAGACTGGGGCAAACGGCCTTTCAATCTGGCCCGGTGGTTCCGCGGTGCTCGCATTCGGTTCCGTAGTTCGTGATAGTAGCTAACTTAGATCTTTAGGTCTAAGGGCACACTGTAGAGGTTAGGAACTTGACTGTATTGATTTGTAATCAAGTGTACCTTTGCGGCGTCATTTCTCTCATCCCTTTTCCCTTCTCATCTCCCCAATTCTTCCTGCGATAGTGCATGTTTGGGAGGAGGTCACAAAACCCTGAACTATTTGAATTGACTGATAAATCTAGAAAACAAGTCGAATCATCCTCCTCCTCCACAAACATGGCTGCACGCCCACCCCCAAATCCCGAGGGAGGAAACCGCCCTCAGAACCCACCAGGTGGTGGAGCCTTAGATCCCATAACTCGCCTCCAAGCCCAAATGGAAATGTATAATGAGCAAATCGAAGCCAATCAGGAAACATTGGAGGAAATGCAGAACCCTCCCGAACGGGAGGAGCCTAGGTCTCTTAGCTCTTATCAGAATCCCGCTGCTACAGAGACCATAGGACAAATTCGGGTCCCCATGGGTGGGGACGACTTTGAATTAAAACCAAACATAATTGGCCTAATCAATTTTCATTTTCATGGTCTTGCAAGTGAAGACCCATTTCTCCACTTGGAAGACCTAACCCGACTTGCTGAAACCGTTAAACCAAGAAATGTCGGGTTATCTATAGTCCTCATGAAGATGTTCCCGTTTTCATTACGGGATAAAGCGTCGCAATGGTTACGCACCCTTGGGAGAACCATCCACTCTTGGGAAGAGATGCGAACAGCGTTTCTCAAGAAGTTCTTCCCAATCGGGCGGACCAATGCGCTTCGCCGTGCTATCACTTCATTTACGCAACAAAACGGCGAACAATTTCATGAGGCATGGGAGAGGTATAACGACCTCCTCAGGAAGTGTCCGCACCACGGTCTGCCTAAGTGGCATATAGCCCAGATTTTCTACTATGGGCTAAATGAGACTTTGAAGCAGATTGCAGACGCTTCCTGCGGAGGGAACTTTATGAATAAAGACGAGAATGGAGCATTCGAGCTGTTTGAAAATATGAGTGAAAACTCGATGAACAATGCTTCCATTGTCGCCTTTAATCGTACCAGCCAGCCCTGAAATGTCCACGAAGTTGACACGGGACCCTCCCATTCATCCACTGATCTAAGCCTTATTGCACAAAAATTGGATGAAGTCTCCGTCGTGCACAAGAAGCTGGACGAGCTTCTGGCCAACCTCGCCCGATCTATGGCAAACACCACCTCTTCACCACTTCGTCACAATCCAAGTTCTTCTAATACCAGGCTTATCCCGAGAAACCCCGTTAGACCTTCTTTACCGAGTGTCGCGCCAAGCGACTCAGTAAGTCATGTGGAACTGGCTTCTGCGAGCCAATATTTCGACACAGAGGACCAAGCCTCCGTGTGCTCGGACGCATATCTACATGCAGATGCATCTTCTGGCATAGAAGACGCTTGCGCCCTGGGGAACAACCCGTTTTCTGCCACTTATAACCCAGGGTGGCGTAATCATCCGAACTTCGCATGGTCCAACAACCCGCAGCGCCAAAACCCCGCGGGTAGACCAATGCGACCGTCCGCACCCGTCATCCCAAGGGTCCAGTTTAATCCTATGGCAAATCCGCCATCAGGCCCTTGCGTACCACAAACTGAACACGCATCAAGCCCTCTTGACAAATTGATGCGAATGATGACGGAAATGTCAAAGCGCCATGAAGAGAACATGACCTCTCTTAAGCACCAATTGGCGTAGCAGAACGCCGAGATCAGTCAACTACGCATGGCGACTCGATCTCAGGGCACTCTTCCCACCCAACCTGTTCCAAACCCACGAAATTTCGTACCCCGTGGTTCTCAACCACAGGTACGACCTTCTCAGGGACAGGTTAATCAAGTTCTGCAAGCTCTGAGCATTCCACCGGGATTTCAGGCTAATCCTGCTGCAGCACCACACTCTTATGTCCCCATTGCAAACCCTCCTCCACCGTATGATCCCACTGGACCTGCATCGTCCAATGCTATCACTACGAGGAGCGGTAAGCAGACCGTCGATCCGCCTCGACCTGATCCTGGCCCATCTTCTTCTTCGCCCTCTCATTCGGGATGCATACCGCATTCGCGAGAGGATGATGCACTAAAACTTGTGCCAGAATCAGTCCCATTCCCTGAGGCTCTACTAAGGGAGCCAAAAGGCAAAAAGAAAAATACGCAGGCCTTTGACAACCTACGTAATTTGTTCAGGGATGTAGAAATCAAGGTACCCCTGCTCGAGGCAATCGACCACATACCTACTGTCGCTCGATGTTTCAAAGACTACACAACACCCAGGCGACAGTCAAAGAAGACTAAGAATCCGGTGGTTCTCTCGCCTCATGCGAGTTGTGCTATACTGTCAAACTTACCACCGAAGCAGAAAGATCCGGGCACACCACTGATTTCCTGTAGCATCCAAGGCTGCAGTTTTAACCGTGCCTTGCTTGATCTAGGATCTTCCATCAATCTCATACCTACCATCATGCTCAAAAAATTTTCCTTGGGAAATCTGAAATCCACCCCTGTCACGTTACAGTTGGCAGATCGTTCTGTCAAAATCCCGAAGGGTGTGGTGGAAGACGTGGTGGTTAGGGTCAACAGTCTCTGTTTTCCTGTTGACTTTCTTGTTTTAGATATGGAAGTTCCTAGTTCACTTTCTGATTGTCCGATCATCCTCGGTCGACCTTTCTTGGCCGGCCTCTTAAGAGGGTTGTGGAGGTGTTCTAGCTTCTTGGATGTGGAGTGGAGTGGAGATGGTGGTGATGGAGCACGCCAATGGAGTGATGAGTGGAGGTGTTATCCCAAAAGCTAGATGGGGTTCTTGGCCATTGTTTGCACCTCAAAACACGCCTGTAATAACGCCTTCTTGTGCTATTTTCTAGCATTAACATTGCATAATAGGATCCTGTAATCGCATTTGTAAAAACACTTGCATGCATGCATTTAATCAAGAGAGGAAGAGGAGTGAAACAATCGCCTGCATAATTACATTTTTCTTCAAGTGCCTCCTTGAAAAATCACCCTCTTTTTATTTTTCCTCTTGATTTCTTCTTTTCTCTCCTTCCCGCAGCTGCACTCTTCCCGCAGCTGCATGCAGCAACCACGCAGCACTTCTTCCCGTCACTTCTCCCTGCCAACGCCGCTCCCTATAGCTGCAACTCGCACACCCTCTCCCTGCTGCAGCCGGCACGCCACTCTCTCCTCCTCTATAAGTAGCTGCAGCTTCATCCTCGCAAGGGGAGCTGCTGCAAAGACCCCACAGCCACCACCTTCCTCTCCACCGCTTTCCCCTCCCATACGTCGGCCCTCCGTCGAGGAGGCACCCGGCGAGCAGGAGAACCCACTGTGGTGCACACCACCACAGTGGGAGCACCACCGCCCAGCTCTTCAACGAGCCGGTGGGCGTGGTGTATTCCCTCGCTTCGTTTTTTTTCTTTAACGCCATTGCCGCCGCTCCAAGCTCCGAAGCTTGAAGCAGCAGCAGCAGCAGCTAAACCGCGGCGACAGCAGCAGCAGCAGCACCCCCCGCCTCCTCCGCGACCTTCCCCGCAGGCGCGCAACCCTCCGCGCGCGCCTGCAGGCCCGTTCCCCGCCTCCGTCTCCGTTCTGTCCACCCCGCATTGCACCCGCAGCCGGCCGCCGCGCGCACTGCAGCGGCCGGTTACGGCCTCGCGCCGACCCCTGCCCTCCTCCGCAACCCTCCGCGACCGACTGCAGACTCCCCGCCGCCTTCTCCGAGCGCGCCATCGCCCGCTCTCTGTCCTCGCACCCAGTCTGCAGGAGACGCCTCACGTCCTCTGCGCGAAGGCGCGGTGCACCGCGACGGTCAGACGTCCGCCTTCGCCTTTAGACGACGCGGAGTCAGACGTCCGCCGGAGGCGGCAGACGTCTTAACTCGCGCGTCCGGGATCTCTCGCTCGCCCGCTCTCTCTCTCTGCTGATCTCTCCCGCCCGCTCCCGCTCTCTCTCTCTCACGTATTCTCTCTCTCTCTCTTTTTTTACTCACTAACAGACACACACTCACAGCAACGCACACACACACACATTCACCGACGCACACACACCTATACCAACACATATACACACACACTCACACACTTATAGTAACATATATATAAATATATATATACATACATACATACATATATATATATATATATATACATAGTATATCTATATAGTTATGTATACATACACATATATATATAATATATACATATATATAATATATATATATATCTACTTATATATACATCTATATACTTATACATATACTTATATATATATAGACATATATACTTATATACATATATATATATATACATATCTATATACATATATATATACATATATATAGTAATATATATATATACTTATATACATATATATACACATATATATCTATATATATATATATATCTATACATATATAACTATACATTTATATATATATAGATATATTTACTTATAAACATACATATGTACATATATTTTCATGTTATTTATTATACGCTGTATCGCGGGAATATCTGCACCAGTTGCTGATATTCCCTGATACACGCGTACAAAAAAAAGCGCGGTCCCATACATCATCCATCCTCCATCCACACTCCACGCGGCACCTAGTCGTGTTGGTTGCGTCTCTCTAGACGTCGACTGACTCGACATAGTGCTACACTCCATCGCCACCTCCACCCCCACCCCTTTATATATATACTACATATATATATATATATATATATATATATACATACTATATTTACTTTCTGTCTATTTGCTTTTCTGTTAGTAAAAAGATAAAAAAAAATACATAAAAAGAGAAAAGATAATCTTTGACTTGCAGGTACCTCGTCTTGCGAGTAGCAAGACTTGTTTTGGGACTCTGTTTGGCTAAAAGCCAAGGACACAATTTTGAGGGTGTGCCTCAAGAACAAGGATTACCATAAAAAAACCTAAATAAAAAAAAAACACCAAAAACACAATAAACGAACGGAAGAGATGCGTTTTAAGGAAAACGTAGAAACTCGACTTTAACCCCACTTCCCTGTGTTCGACCCTGGGCCTAAAAGTGACAAGATAAAATCAATTAGGCCAGGTTAAAAATTTTGTAAAGAGATGGTTAGGTCTGAATTAGGTTAACCACTATACACATTTCAACGATAAAAATATCATATTAACAACCTATTCGGGCTGACCCACCAGCCATCCATGGTGGTCTTTAAATAGACCAAGGGCTTGGTTCTCTAGAGAATTATAGAATTCTCTAGAATGGACTCCATCTTGGTGTCAAGATGGATGGGAGTGGATCTTCTTAGATCCACAAATTGTGGATCTAAGAATGGACTAGCTTGGTTGCCTTTTTTGGCAACCTAGGTGGCCCCACTTGGTGAAGGCTCTAGAAGGCTTTAGAGTGGGCGGCTAGGTGTGTATGTGTGTGTGACAATATGGGTGTGGCTAAGTGGTTTAGGTCGAGTCCTATAGGTCTAGGTGATTAGGTTTAGGTAGGTTTCCAGAAATAGGGTTATAAACTCTACTACTAAAGTGATAGGTGCAATTAAACTTATCCTAAGTTTAATTGAGTGGATGTGTGTATAATTGGGAGAAAGAGTTCCCAATTAGGTCAGGTTCGAGTCAATTGGACTCTCACTGAGTCCAATTAGACTTGTGTTGGTTGAGGTTTCAACTCAATTGGACTATATGAGTCCAATTGACTTGGTGGAGTGTAATTGACTTAGATCCAAGTCAATTAGGTTTAGTGAGAACCTAATTAGGCTCTTAGGAAGGTCTTAAGGTAGTGTACTAGTTTTAGGGCACCTTAATTTAGGTTCTCTACGGTGTAGAATTAGGTTCAGGGCCTTAGGAAATCAAGATCTTGGCTTGATTTCAAAAATAGTGATTGGAAAAGGGTTCCAAACGTCTGATTTAGTAATCAGACGACTTATACTTCAAAATTCGAAGTCCTAGTCTCTGGTTTAGACATCCAAAGTTGAATAAGGGTGAAGTTTGGGTTTTTTCTTGGAATTCTGCAGAAATTGGACGTCGACACCTTGTTTGGACATCCAATATTCTGGCATAATTGGGTTATAGGTCTACGAGTGTGTCTAAGGGTCCTGGACATCCAGCAACCTACCTGAACATCCAAATATGGGATGGCATAAGGGTTTTGTGGTATCCTAGGCTAAGGTGACTTGATCTAAGGGTGGCTAGGGTTTAGGAAGATCTCTAGGGCTATCCTAAGGCTGGAAAAGGTCCTATGTTCTTCATAATTTAATTCCTAAATTAACATTCTACTAGTAAGGTAGTATACCTCATCCCTACATTATGTCTTCATCTGTATTCCAGGGCTTCTACTCCAGTTCTATTGCAACTCTAGCTTCCTCCCTTCGTCAGATTCTGCTCCAGGCCATCTTCTAAGTTTCTTATTTCCTACAATCCAAATAATGCACTAATTAGTACATTATAACATTATTTCATGAATATCTAATAAAGTAGAAAAGATGCAATGTATGCTATTTATGCATGAATTACACTACAAGCTTAGTTCTAACTTAATTTAGGTCATTTAAGTCATATGATTGTTGCACAATCAAACCCCCATGACTAAATTTTGCTAGTCCCTAGCAAATGCGAAACTAAGTTATCTACAAATAGGTCCCTAAAGGACTGATTATTTTTATCAAGCGTAAGACTGGAGATTCTTTTCCTTTTTGTTTTCACCCTAAAATCTAGAAATCCAGACAATTGTAAAAGTACAACTAGGTAGCTTATGCAACAGATTTGAGTGAAAAGTCGATTCACCTCTATAGCCTGTACTTGACCCCTGGTAAAATTCTAATAGGATAGGCAAGCTTCTTCCCTCGGGGTATAACAAGATATTCTATAATTTCTACCTCGACTTTTAGCTTATGTAGACAATGTTTGAGTCAAGTGGGTTTGTATTTGGTGGCTCACTCTTATTTGGTGCTACATATAGATTAGTACTACAAAATCTAGATTTCCAAATTATTAAGTGGATTAACTTGGAGAGAAGCGAGGAAAACTATGCTCTCTTTGGTTCCTTTGTATTCACTCTCTCTTTTTTTTTTCTTTTCTTTTTCTTTTGAGCCTACAATCTCACCAGGTTTACACATATTTGGTGGTCTCACATAACATTAACAATTTAATAAAGTTCTGATAACCCTGACACTAAGTCAAAATTCCTCAGACAGTATTCCAGCAGTCAGAAATACAAAAAGGTAGGCTAAGGCCATATTTGGTGGATCTCAAATGTAGAGGGTGATATTGCCTCAATGTAATTGAAATAAATATTAAAAGCTCATTTTTTTTCTACGTTTTCTTTTTCTATTTTTTTTTTCTTCTCACTTTTTTTTTATATATATGTTTTTCTCTCTCATATATATATACATTTATCATATCAACACGATGTAATATAGCACACGGCATACGTGACCTTTATTCTAGAGGCATTATTGGGGATTGGTTGTGTTCAAGAGGATATCGGGTGGCTTCTTTGGTGGAAGTGCCTACTCTCGGCATCGGAAAAGAGATGGATAGGACAATGTATTTCTGACATTGATATCAATACCCTCCTTCAGCCGAGGATTCCGTAAAGAATGGTTGTAACCATCCACCTTAGTCCTAATTTTATTAGAACTCGATCTCCATGTATTTACCTTATTTGGTGGCTCTCAGAAATCCACACAAAATTTATACGCAGGAACCGAGAGCAAAACTATGCCTAACTCTGAGTATCATTACATAATTATCTAGAATTCCAGATTCCTTGTACTAATCTTAGAGAACCAGTACCAATCTACTCTCATCTCACACTATTTGGAGGATTTTTAGAAGGGGGTTTACTTGACTCCCTAACCACTGTCCAGGGGTTCAGGAAAAGAAGAACTGCTTCTTCTCGACAAACTAAAGACGTTTATCAGCCATCACAGTGAATCCATTGCAAAATCTGTGTGAGTGTGAAAATTGTACTAGATTCCAGATTACAGGAATCAACTAGAGGATAAGTCCTTAATGCAACCTATTGATAAAAAATCTTATTCATGGATGCAATATATAAATATGCTATATACAATTAACCTCTTTTGAGTTGTATTTTAATATTATTCCCTTATCGGGTTACATTCAGCTTAGTCCTAATTCAGAACAAAAAGTTGAGCGAACAAGTAGGAAGTAGCTGTTGCGGATGATTTCTAGCTCCAATGCAAGCATTAGAGGTGGAGTCAGTTGTTCTTAAATTAAGGACCCTAAAGTACAATTAACATGCTGCTTGGAGGTTTTTCTAAATGTTGGTATAAAAATTTTCAGTTTTGTTGTATACTACCTCCCCCTATGCCTAAGTTCTTGCATGTCCTCACGCATAAATATAAAGGAAATAAATTATGACAGGGAGTAAGTGGGTAGAAATCACCTGCAATTGCTCCTGAATTTTCATTCAGCATAGGCAAACCTGACGATATGGAATATGTAGTGGAATATGCTAAAAGAAAATATGCTATGTATAAAAGGGTATGTATATATGTATAAGTTGCTAAGTTTAATGCCTCCAGTTGGGTGAAAACTCAATCACATGTCCTTGATGAAATTGATGACTTTGTCCACAGGAGGAGGTTCCTAATCCATATATGGCTTGAGGTGCTAGCCATTTATCATAGAAACTTGCCCAAATTTCAGGTCCATGATTTGGATCACCCCATTAGAATAGGGGTGGATCACAATGTACTAGCCAGTCCCCTGGACTTGAGTTTTCCCGCAAAGAATTTCAAGCACAAATTGAATAACCAGACTTGCTGGTTAGGTGTGAATTCCTTCCTTCGAATGTGGCGGTCGTGAAAAGCCTTTGCCTTGTCTTTATAGATTTTTGCGTTCTCGTAGGCCTCCCGGTTGAATCACTTCTAATTCATTGAGCTAGAGCTTCCTTTCATAACCTCCCGCATTGAGGTTAAAATTACACTTTCGCACCGCCCAAAAGGCATGGTGCTCCAGCTCGACAGGAGGGTAACATGCCTTTCCATATACCATACGATATGGCGACATTTTGAGTGGGGCCTTCTAAGCGGTTCAATATGCTCAGAGTGCATTGATTAATCTATCAGACCAGTCCTTCCTGTCTGGTTTAACCATCTTCTAGAGAATTAGCTTGATTTGACAGTTAGACACTTCAGCCTACCCATTGTTTTGCGGACGATACAGGGTGGCTATACGATGATGCACCTTGTATTTCTTTAATAATGACCTGAAGTGGGTGTGTATGAAGTGACTACCCCCATCTCTAATCAGAGTGCAGGGTATTCTAAATCTTGCAAAAATACATTCCCGTACGAATGAAATGACAATCTTATGATTTTCCCATCTCGCCGGGATGGCTTCGACCCACTTCAAGACATAATCAACAACAAGAAGTATGTACTCAAAGCCATGCGAATTCGAGAAAGGGCCCATGAAATCAATGCCCCATACATCAAACACTTCTATGGCCAGGATGGGTTGGAGAGGCATCATGTCTATCCTGGTCATAGAACCAACTGACTAGCATCGTTTCCAGCACTTGGCAAAATTATGTGTATCTTTAAAGATGGTTGGTTAGAAAAATCCTGACTGCAAAATCTTTGCAGTGATTTTTCGACCCGAGAAATGACCATCACAAGCTTCGTTGTGGTAAAAAGACAACACACTCGAGATTTTAGAGTCTAGGATGCACCTCCTGATAATCTGATCGGCTCCAATGTGGAAGAGTAAGTGGTCATCCCAGAAATAGAATTTGGCTTTAGAAATAAATTTCAATTTTTGGTCCTTGGATAAATTCATAGGAATCATGCTTACGACAAGATAATTTGCAATATCTGCGTTCCAGGGAAACTTAACAGAATGGATTGCTAACAGAGATTCATTAGAGAATTGGTCTGAAATAGGCAGGGAATAAAGGATGTGGGCTAGGTCTAATCTAGATAAGTGATTCACCACAACATTTTACGCTCTGACTTTGTCGCGTATTTCGACATCAAACTCCTACAAGAGAAGGATCCATCTGATAAGACAGGGTTTGGCATCCTTCTTTGCCAACAAAGCCGAAGGGCGGAATGGTGTGCGAAAATTATCACTTTGGACCCAAGCAAGTATGATTAGAATTTCTCCAACCCGAATACTATCACTAGCAGTTCCTTTTCAGTGACAGTATAATTACGCTGAGTTTCATTCAGTGTCTTGCTAGTGTAGTATATTACAAAAGGCTGTCGCTCCTGACGTTGGCCTAAAATAGCTTCGACGGCGAAATTGGAGGCGTCACACATCATCTCGAAATTGAGAAACCAATCGGGAGGTTGGAGAATTAGAGAAACGCTTCGCAAGGTCTAGAAGGCGCTGAGACACAAGACATTAAAATCAAATGGGACATCGGCTGATGCAGTGAATGGCGTGATTTGTAAAAGCAGGCTTTTAAGTCGTTATAACAAGTAAAATCGCAATCGCTTTTAAATTTCTAAACCTAGATAGTGGAATATCTAAGGTTGTCTAAGGAGGCAATTTTTGCAATTTCAAATCTCTTACTTGAAAAATAGGAAATCAACTTTCTTTTTGTATTCTTGTATATATATTTTTTGGGGTTTTTGAATAAACAAGGCAATGCAAAATGTTGGCGGGAAAAGACTAATTCTAATTCAGCAACTAGGTGACAAGAATGACCTATTCCCAAGCTCACCCTAGGCAAGTGAGGGCTTAGGATAATTGGGAAGAGGGTGTGAAAGTGCTAAAACAAAATCAAAGTAAGAATAAGATGCACCAATTTGAAAAGGTAACTTTATAGAAAATGGACTTTTGTTTTACAACTATAGAGGAAAGCTTTTACTACAAAACATAAAACTGAAAACAAATAAAACAAAAATCCTGGATGTTGATAGTGAAGAGGGTGAAGTTCTTGCTCCAACTGCGGTTGCTCCCGCAGTTAAAAAGGGCTTCTTTCTTCTCCTTGAATAGCTTCTCCTGGCAAGCCCAAGGGGGGGAGTGCCTTAGCTCCTCTGTTGAATGCGCGAGTTGCTATGCTAACGTGTTTAGTTTTGAAAAACCTGTCATCGTAGTATGAAAGCGAAGAACTTGTGTTCAACAAATAAAATTTACACCAGAATGGAAATCCCGGGTCGAACACAGGGAGGAAGACGTTTGATTTAAAAACACGCATTTGTTTTATTTGTCACGAAGTAATTTAATTGTTTAGAACTATCTAACTATTTAGAATAAATATAAGAGAGAGAGAATAAGAGAGAGAGAGAATATTACAAACGAAAACCAAAAAGTGATGTAGAATAAACATGGAATTTCATCATCAGAACGATTGTTCATTACACTAGAAAGCAGTAAATCTACTCTAGAAAGCAGTAAAAAGAATGGGGAGAGAGATATCCTCCTCGACGGTCTCTTGGAGGATGAGCCGAACGGGACGATGCCTGGACAAAGGAGGATGGAGCAGGACGAAGGAAGACGAAGTGGAAGAACAGGAATGGGGCAGCACGTCGTCGTTGTCGCGGGATCCGCTTCCGAAAGGGGGACGAAAAATTGACTTCATCTCGCGAGATGCATCCCGGGTCTGGGACAAGGTTCTTTTCAGCTTTAGAGAGAGAGAGAAGAGAAGGAAGGGATGAGAATTTCGTATGGAGGGGGTCACCTTTTATAGTTGCAAGGAGTGGGGGCAATTTGGTCATTACAACTCTAAAAACATTAATTTAGGACCTTTAGTGATGGATAAAACCATCGCTAAAGGTCCGAACGTGGCCTTCGTGGGCGGCGTGCATGCGCCTGCTCACCTTCCGCTCCTCAACGCACGTTCACGTGCTTTAAATCTCGGTTGTTCAATTGCAAGATCGAATGGCTGAGATGCGTCCATCGCCCGCCTCAGCCGCGCACCTCATTGCGTGTGATGCCGCGTCTTCGCCGCGCGTCTAATGGCGCGTGAGCGCTATCGGGCACGCGTAGCCGTTCGATGAAGATTCGACGCTCCTCGCACCCGCACCTGCTCACTCGCTCATGCGGATTCAAACCCGCGTCTCAAGGCGACCGAGCACCTTATCCACTACGCTGCACGCGTGGATGGGCAGGCGGCTGAACTTTTGAACACGCGATCAGAACCGTTGGATCAAGTTCCAATGGCCCAGATCGCACGTTGGATTTTCTTTGGAGAGGCAGCGGAGGTCCTTAGAGTCGGTTGGACGGTTGAGATGGTGCCACGTGGTGCCATCTTGGCCATCCATCTTCTGGATGATGTAGATGGTGCCACGAGTGTCGGATTGACTCGATTTTTATGTCGTTAAGCTGGATCGTCGATCTGAATCCATCCGTGTGATCGTATTTGTCATTTGAAGTGCAGATTCACATCATCTTGGCCCTTGATCTTCTAGGGTTCCCTGGTCACTATTTGCTACAGATGTCTGATTAGGGCGATCTTGGAGTCGTTGAACTCCAATCGTCGCCCTGATCACATCTGTACAGTTGGATCTTCTATCCGAGGCCCCGATAAAAAGTTTACTTTGTCCATGAACATAAAAGGAGATAATTAACCTCCATTTTATTCAAACTAATCTAAATGCAAGATGATGCATGTTATGCAATATTTATAGTATGCAATGCAATCCTATGCTTAAGAACATGCATAAAGAGACATCTTAAGTAGTGTAAACATGTTTACATCATACCCCCATGCCTATCTTTTGCTAATCCCTAGCGAAAACTATATGCTATTTATAAAAGAATCAGGTTGTATTATTTGGGCTTGAGTTATTTTCAATCACTAAGAAAATGTCTACTTAGGATCTGAACCTTCAAAGACACAACAGTACCCAAGTATATGCCAAAATGCAGACTGCCTCAAGCCCTCGTCTTATTCAAAGAAAATTTTCTTTTTCTCTTTTTTCCTCTTTTCTAATTTTTTTTTGGATTTTCAAGTTCTAGGGTTTAAGAGTGGCTTTCTAAGGCCATTCAACTCACCTAAGATTTAATGAGAACCCTAAGTTCTAAGCATCTTATTGTGAATGTGATAGACTCATTGACCGACAGTTAAAATGGACTTCGGATTTCTACGCCTCTAGGTGACCTTAAAAAGAGAATTCTGCCTAAAAGTATATCTTTAATCGGTAGCTTTCTCCCTACTTTTATTTTTTTATCGCGTCAACACAAGGGTGAATCTAGTGTATATCTTCCCCATTTATTCTACTTCTCCACTTCTTCCTAAGTGTTTTAGGAATTTTCAGTGCATTTATTGAGCTGGGTTCTGGACAACCAGTCGATGAGCTGTTACCACCGACAACTTACCAGCCATACTCGTGTGGTGAAGTGTGGCTTATTTCTTTTTTTCTTTTCTCCTCTTTTTTTTTTTTAAGTAGGTGGCTTCCCTAGTCTAAGATTTTACCTAAAGGCAGCAAAAAGAGAAAGGTCCACTGACTGGGCTCTGGACAACCTACCTATGGGCTGTTACCTACGATAACTTGCCAGCCATATCACCCTAGAAGGTTCATTAGCTACCCAATTTTCGTTAGAATCGTCGAACAATGAGTCAGTGACAAGATAGTGTGTAGATGCTTAAAACTGAAAATTCCCTCAAATCAGAGGGTGGGTTGATAAGTCGTGTACTTATCACTGAAACTTATTTACTCCAATTAAAATAGAATTTAGGTTGGCAAGGACTCGAAAAAAAAATCCACATTTTAGTGGATACATGGGCTAATTAAGTCCAAAGACCTTAAGGGTCTTTGTGTTCAAATCATAATGTAGTATTTCCTAAGATTGGAAATTTTCTTAAACCTAAGTTCTCTTCCCTAATTCCATTTTTTTTAAAATATAAATAAAAGAAAATAAAACAAATCTACAGAGCTGACGAATAAATTCAGAGATGAATATCCACCCCCCCATGCCTATCTAATGCAATGTCCTCATTGTATTAAAAAGACATAAAACAAAGTGGAATAGAATAGAAAGCACCTGAATTGCGTGAATGTCAGGTCTGCTCCGAGATAGAAACTAAAAAGAATTGTATACGTGTTGAATTTAGTGCCTTCAACTAGGCACACTATACAAAAAAGAGAAATAAAGAATTCACAGGTGCATGTCAGAATCAGAATAAACATAAGAAACTTCAGATCTGTTAGCAGATGTCTACAAATGTGGACTAGATTGTGGTGCAGACCCATACCCCATAATCAAGAATATCTCAGGTTCTGGATAAAAATTACCCAAAACCTAAAATCAATATGCAAGCGGGATCGAGCCTGCGATTTATGAGGATGCAACCCAAGACCAAAGAGTTGGGTTACAGAGAATTCAAGCTCAAAAGGATAATCATTGAATGTGTGCTTGGGTTCGACATCCTCAGAACAAATGTCGTAAGGGTCCTGGTTTGATGGTTTCAGCTTAATAGGAACCCTTCGACTCAGTCTTCTACTTCCTCCAGAACTTGCTTCCCAAATCAAAATTTCCCAGCTCCTATCCTCCTTATTCAGAATGTCAAATTCTAGGACCTCTTGCATATTAATCACCCCATCTAAAATCTCCAAGTCTAAATGATATGGCTGAATCAGAATTGACTTGGGCCTAATTATCTCAGAAACAGAATCATCGATAAGCTTAACGGGGTGTAATTGACAATCAGGGCATTGAATTGAATCCTCCAGAAAATGTGACTCTGGATCCATAATGTGAGCCCCAATAAGATCAGTTTCCTCAATTATTGGGCTATCAAATGATCTATCAGATTCCTCAGGCCCAATCGTCTCACAGAAATCGTGTTCTGTAAACTTGCGTGAGACTTCGCAACTTAAATCTTCACCATCAAAGAAATCAAGATCCATATCAATGTATGTCCCAAAATCATCTGTCACTTTCTAATCCATGGAGGTTTCCTCGTACCCTGGCTCAAGGATCTCAGGTGAAGAAATCAGATCTTCCTTAATTGGTTGCTCTAATTCAATCTGGTCAGCCTCATAACATGTGTCCCCCCCAACAGGTGCCTGAGCAGGTTCTGTCATTGGCTCTCCTGAAGAGGGTTCTTCCTGGGAATCATCCCATGATTGAATCAAAGTGACCACAAATCTCATCCTCAATTTCGCTAACTTCCCAAATAGAAACTCATCCGGGTTCTTATCCTTAACATCCTGGAGCCAATCCAACAAATACTTGTTCAAATCATCAATCATTTCAATCAGAGGCTCCAATCTCTCAATGCAAGGTATTGGCTGAACTTCTAAAGATTGTATGATATTCCTCAAGCTAGCCAAAACCTTTTCTTGAACCTGGTTACCCTGAACCAAATGAGTTGGTTTAGGGTTGGGAGGGTTTGGGGTCAATGCAGGGGAATTAACGAATTGATATTCGTTATACCCTTCCTGATAATAGGTCATTTCAGATTGTTCAAAAGGTGGTGATGACTTAAAGACAGTGTAATCAGAGGATGGGTAAGAATCAATGTATCCTTCTTGATTATAGATCGTATTAGGTTGTTCATGAAAGGTTGACAATCTATAATCGATATGACTCTGAGAAGGATAGAAATCACAATCATAGTGCTCAAGGTTAAACCCTAAACACAGAGGTCTGGAACTGTATCCCCAATCCGAATTATCCCAACTAACTGATGGTTGATTACAGTACGGGTCAGAATAATCGTCATGTTGAGGATAATTCAAAATAGGAGGGAAAGAGCGGGAATGCGTGAATCTGTGGAAGGATTCATGAGAGATGGGAGGAAGAAAGGCACCCTGCAATATAAGCAATCAAACCTATCCTTAAGTGGGCTAGCCTAGAGACCTACAGACTCCCAAAACCCATCTTGAGATAAAGGAATGATTTGATCTACTTCTGTCTATTCAATCCAACCAGTTAGAAGGAGGGACTGAGGAGAAGGTTCTTCCTTCGGCTTACGCCTCCGGTTCCTAGTATACCCCCTAGCCGCGATCGTTTGATTCTGCTCCGCTAGCTAGACATCAGATTGAACAATAGAAACAGACTAATCAAAAATAATCTCGTTCTGGGCTCTGAAGAGCTAGTCAAATCCTTAAGGCCAACTTCTACTCTGTTTTATTTAGGGCTAGGTTTGAATGTGCTTTGGAATATTATGGGCCCTTTATATGGGCTGTGCCCTTAATGATTGATTGATTTGTGTGTGCGTGCACAACTAGTGATTTTCAAGCAAGATTACTTTTGATGCGGTGAATTTTAGAGTTCAAATCTTGCTTAGTAGCTTTTAGGATTCAACTTTAGGTGTTTTCAAACAAGTTTTGTTGGCATACCAGGTTTGGAAAGCACAGGTGAAGATATTTTCCTTTAAAACTTAAAAGAATGTGAAGTGCCTGGTAAATCCCTAAGAGTTGAACCTATGTGGTAGCTACTTGATGAGTTGATTTTAATTAAAGTAGTGCGGCCCAATCAACTCAAACAATTGGCCTGTTGCACCACTTAATTAGGCACATAAGTGATTACCTAATCTAATTTCTACTCAATTATGTGTTGAATGTGTGTACCGGCTCCAAAGATCGGTTTACAGGTTGAGTTTGAAAATCAGATGAGGTTGTGTACCTTTGTGAGATTTTTTTATTTTCTTTTTAAATATGGAGGTTGGGGCGGGTGTGGGTGTCAAACAACAAACAATCTAACCTTAGAGTTTATAAGAACACCTAGGTTGATTGATGTTTGTGTTATTATGTGGTGAAATGAAATCTAATGGGTGAGAGGTGGGGAATAACTTACAAAACCTTCCACAGCACTTTACTCCAATCTACCGCTTTTGCTCGTCTCAAAGAGTACCTGCAATCACAATAAGAAAAGAGAGAAGTGAGGTAAATGATTTGTAAGTTAGAAAACGCGAAGAAAAAAAATCAAAGAGCATCGCCTCCCCAGCAACGGTGCCAAAATGTTGAACGTGCGAGTTGCTACGCTAACGTGTTTGGCTTTGAAAAACCTATCATCATAGTATGAAAGCGAAGAACTCATGTTCAACAAATAATATTTATACTAGAATGGAAATCCCATGTCGAGCACAAGGAGGAGGACGTTTGATTTAAAAACACGCATTTGTTTTATTTGTCATGAAGTAATTTAATTGTTTAGAACTATCTAACTATTTACAATAAATATAAGAGAGAGAGTAAGAGAGGGAGAGAATATTACAAACGAAAACCAAAAAGAGATGTAGAATAAACATGGAATTTCATCATCAGAATGATTATTCATTACACTAGAAAGCAGTGAATCTACTCTAGAAAGTAGTAAATCTACTCTAGAAAGTAGTAAAAAGAATGGGGAGAGAAATATCCTCCACGACGGTCTCTTGGAGGACGAGCCGAATGGGACGACACCTAGATGAAGCAGGATGGAGCAGGACGAAGGAGGACAAAGCGAAAGAACAGGAACGGGGCAGCACATCGTCGTCATCGCAGGATCCGCATCCGAAAGGGGGACGAAAATTTGACTTTATCTCGCGAGAAGCATCCCGGGTGTGGGACAAGCTTCTCTTGAGCTTTGGAGGGGGAGAGAAGAGAAGGAAGGGATAAGAATTTTGTATGGAGGGGGCCTCCTTTTATAGTTGCAAGGAGTGGGGGCAATTTGGTCATTACAACTCTAAAAACATTAATTCAGGACCTTTAGTGACGGATAAAACCGTCGCTAAAGGTCCGAACGTGGCCTTCGTGGGTGACGTGCACGTGCCCGCTCGCCTTCCGCTCCTCAACGCACATTCACGTACTTTAAATCTTAGCCATTCGATCGTGAGATCGAACGGCTGAGATGCATCCATCGCCTGCCTCAGCCGCGCGCCTTATCGCGTGTGATGCCACGTCTTCGCCGCACGTCTAATGGCGCGTGAGTGCTATCGGGTGAGCGCAGCCGTTCGATGATGATCCAACGCTCCTCGCGCCCGCTCGCTCCCGCCCGCTTTCTCGCTCATGCGGATTCGAACCTGCGTCTGAAGGCGACCGAGCGCCTTATCCACTACGCTGCGCGCGTGGATGGGCGGGCGGCCGAACTTTTGAACACGCGATCAGGACCATTGGATCAAGATCCAATGGCCCAGATCACGCATTGGATTTTCTTTGGAGAGGCAGCAGCAGTCCTAAGGGCCGGTTGGATGGCTGAGATGGCGCCACGTGGCACCATCTTGGCTGTCCATCTTCTGGATGATGTAGATGGTGCCACGGGTGTCGGATTGAGTCGATTTTTGCGCCGTTAGGCCACGATCGTCGATCCGAATCCATCCATGCGGTCAGATTTGTCATTTGAAGTGTGGATTCACACCATCTTGGCCCTTAATCTTCTATGGTTCCCCGGTCACTATCTGATGCTACAGATGTCTGATTAGTGCGATCTTGGAGTTGTTGAACTCCAATCATCGCCCTGATCACATCTGTACGTTGGATCTTTGATCTGAGGCCCCAATAAAAAGTTTGCCCTGTCCATGTACATAAAATGAGACAATTAACCTCCATTTTATTAAAACTAATCTAAATGCAAGATGATGCATGTTATGCAATATTTATAGTATGCAATGCACTCCTATGCTTTAGAACATACATAAATAGACATCTTAAGTAGTGTAAACATGTTTACATCATCCTCCAAGGTGGATGGCTTCCACCTTAATGGCTCTTCCAAGGGTGGACATGGACCACCCTCAAGATCTCCTCCAATGCCTGGCTATCCTCCTTAATGAAAGCTTGCTCCTCCTCTTGGCATGGCATAAGGAGAAGAATGGAGAGGAATAAGGCACCAAGGAGGCAAGGGATAGCCTCCTTAATCTCCTTCCTTCTTCTTCTTGGCCGTGAGTTATAGGTGGTCTTAGGGTAGAGTTAACACTAATGGAGGATGGGTTTTTAGTGGTGGTTAGGCAGGTTTTTATAGAGGTGGAGAAGGGGGTAGTTTTCATGGGTTAGATGTAGGGCTAGGATGGGTTTTAGGAGGTGGTTAAGGATCCTAGGGTGGAGGGAGGTTGGTGCCAACTCAAGGGGCTTGTAGGGTGGTAGTTATGGTGGTGTTGGTGGCTTTTGGTGGTGGAGAGGCACCACTAAATTGGCGCCAACCTAGGGGCTTGTAGAAGGGTTCTTAGGTGGAGGGCTAAGATGATTTATGGGCTTAGGTGTAAGGATGGGATGAAAGGGTTTTTGGAGGGAAAAGGTCGTGCCAACTTGGAGGTGGTTATGGTGGTTTTGGCACCACCTTGTTAGTGCCCTTTGGTGGTGGTTGAGGGGTGAAGGGTGGTGATGGTGGTGGTGCCAACTTGGAGTAGGAGTAGGTAGCTAGCTTAGGTCGACTAGTTAGGTGGTGAGGTGGAGTTAAGTTGTAGGTGGTGGATGGATGGTGGATGGCCAAGGGAGCTAGAGCTTAGCTAAGCTAAGCTAGCTTAGCTAGTAGGGAGTTGGGTAGGAGGCAAAGGGAGCTAGGGTTTTGAAGAGAAGAGTTGAGAAGGTGATGCTTGGAGTTGCATAGGAGCTAGTGCCTACTGAAGAAGATGGCAAGAAGCTATTTTAGCTGGCTTAGCTTTCTAGCTCTTTGCCAGCTGCTCAGCCAAGCTAAAGTAAGCTGGCTAAAGTAAGCTAACTAAGGTATGTTGAGGTGACCTGGGTCTGATCTTCCCAGGGAGGACCTAACTAGCTGGAGTAGCTACGGTAGCTTAGCTAACCTAAGTTGAGCTAAGAGGAGTCCCTGGGAGCTGGACTTGAGCTGGCCTGAGCTACGTGAAGTCATCTTTAGCTGGCTTGAGTTGAGTAGAGCTGGAGGTAGCTGGACCTGAGCTGAGGTGGACTCTAGTATCCAGCTGTGATGAGTTGGATTAGGCTGATCCCAACTGGTTTGAGCTTCTCCTTCACCAGTTGCCTTCCTGAGTGCTAGGGTTTTGGGGATCTGACAATCTGATTAACCCTAACACTTAAATACATGCCTAACCTAATTTATACCTAATGCAGCCCAAAAGCCCATTTGCAGAGTTAAAATCATAAGAGCTAGGTTTGTTTTAATGCATGAGAATGATGATAAACTGGCATTTATCATCGGCTACCAGAAGATTTGTTAATGGCGTGCGATTTTCGAGAAATCACGTATAAATCTCCGGTAAAATCTGACGTGACCCAAGAATGATCTGATTTGTTTAACCAAGATCAATGGAGGTAATAGGGATATAATTTCTGACTTAGCTTAGTCAACCTTAAGTCCATTGGATGAGATCTTGTCTCCTAGTACAATGCCATCCCTCACCATGAAATGGCTTTTCTCCCATGAGAGTACTAGGTTCACTTCAATGCATCGTTTCAAGATCTTAGTAAGGTTATCATGACAAGCAGAAAAGTCATCTCCGAAAATGGAGAAATCGTCCATAAACACTCAGACATAATCCCCAATCATGTTAGAGAAAATGGCTATCATACAATGCAGAAATGTCGCTGGTGCATTACAGAGGCCGAAGGGCATTTGCTTAAAGGCTAATGTTCCAAATGGACATGTGAAAGTGGTCTTGTCTTGATCTTCCGGGCCAATTGCTACCTAATTGTACCTGGAGTATCCATCCAAAAAGCAAAAGAAACTACGCCCGGCTAACCGCTCTAAAATCTGATCGATGAACGGTAAAGGAAAATAATCCTTCTGGGTAGCCATATTCAGTTTCCTATAGTCTATGAAAACCTACCATGAAGTCATAGTTTGGGTTGGGATGGATTCGCCCTTGTCATTTTTTATAGTGGTGAGTCCTACTTTCTTGGGCACGATCTGGATAGGACTTACTGGCTGTCAGAAATCGGATATACAATGCCTGCATCAAGCCATTTAATGATCTCATTCTTAACAACCTCTAGCATATTCGAGTTCAGCCATCTTTGAGGTTGTCTTGAAGGTTTTCACCCCCTCATCCATGTAAAAGTGATGAGTACAATACAAGGGGTGAATCCCGCGAAGATCAGCGATACTCCACCCTATAGTGGCCCTATGGTCTTGTAAAATAGAAATTAATTGATGGTCCTATTCCTAGGTCAAGTAAGCACTAATAAAAATCGGGTATGTCTCACTTTCACCCAAAAACACGTATTTGAGTGAGTTGGGTAAGGGCTTCAATTCAATCACGGTGGGTCAAAATCTAAGGTGGAAGTAGGAGGAGCAAAATCAGTAGTGGGAATCGGATGATCCTGATATGCAGGGATTCCTCCTAATTCGCCACCTACAAAATAGTTAGTCATGATTTCATTAATGGGAAACCTGTTTGTTGTAGTCACACCTTCCTGTTTTAGCAGGGACGGTTCAATAATATGCGGATTGGGATAGTCAGAGTCAGAGGTGTCGTGGTTAGATGAACACTTGAGACAATCGGATCTATAGGAAGAAATGTGATTGCGGTGGTCTCAGTCCCATGTGGATCGAGGTCTAGAAACCTTGACAATGAAGATGAATGAGACATTGGGTCGTCACAAAGGAGCCCAATGTTACCACAAAAAGTCGATTCTTCATCTTCACCATCCTCCTCAATATGATCACAATCGAAGTTCCTTGATGCCATAAAAATATCCAATCTAAGTCTTTCATTTCCTAGGGCAATCTCCATACACCCGGATGCACAATCGATGTTTGCTCGGGTTGTCGCCAAAAATGGGCGACCTAAAATGATTGGTGCATTACGGAGATTAGGAGGAACCTCCATATCAAGAATAAAAAAGTCTGCGGGAAAGCAAAATCCATAGACCTTAATGATCACATTCTCAACTACCCCTGTCGGTGTTTTCACTGATTTATTAGCCAGCTGAATAGTAACCAAGGAGAGTTTTAACTCCCTGAATCAAAAACGATCACATACGACAGTGGGAGTTAGGTTGATGGACGAACCAAGATCAAGAAGGGCTTGATCAAATGGAGAGTCCTGCAAAAAGTAGGAAATGAGTGGGGTACCAGGGTCTTTCTTCTTAGGCGGTAGGTTAGCTAGAATCATGAAGCTAGCTTCTTTCGACAGTACTGCCTGTCATCGGTTCTTCTACTGTCACTTAAGGGTACAATAGTCCTTAAAGAACCTAGTGATAATGCGAATGTGATCTATAGCCTCGAGGAGAGGGACCTAAATATGAACTTCCTTAAACATTAATTTCAGGTCCCCAAAATTCCGCGTACCTTTTTTCCGTGCTATATCTCGTGTCAAAGCCTCAGGAAAAGGGATGGGAATCTCAGGGTCAATTGGCCACTTTCCCTTATATACCATAGATGCCTCTTGAGATGAAGGAGTCGTACCATCCTGTGGTGAAGGGTGAGAAAAATCAGGACCCGCCTGGCTAAATGGTGGATTGCATGTCTTCTTCCTGCTCCTTAACGAAACAACTTTCGCATTGGCATGTTGTTCGTGAGGTGGTGAAGGAACGGAAGGGGTAGATGCGAGGTTCTACATCAAAGGCGGTTGGCCATAACCGAGTGATGTAGTAGGTTCCTGTAATATAGCGTGTGCCTATCCCTATGGTGTCTGAAACCTAGGTGGGGCACTGTTGAATACTTTCGTTGAGTGTTAAGAAATATATGCGTCATAGTATAGTCGACAAAATCACACAACAAACACTTAAATTTATAAACTCAAAATTTACTTGGAGTCCGAGGTCGTTCGCAAGGAGCAAATAGGGAATTCACACACTAATCTTAAGGAATAGAAAAGAGCATAATAAATCAAGCACTAGATAAAAGATATTCAATGAATAAACTGCTCAGAATTAATATTCAAATATAAATCAATGTATCTCAAGGATTCATGGGATAAAATGAAAGAGAGAAGCAAAACAATGGTGTTTAAATCACCAATTATTCTCTTAATTAAGTATGCATCCCAAGTATTCAAATAATTCAACAGTAACTCTAATCAAGTACTCAAATAATGCCATAGTACTTTGAACCAAGTCAAATGTCGGATATGTGTATTAGACGACTTAACTATCAAGGCATAGCACCACAGTAAGGCGCACAAGGGTGCCAAGCCTCTCAAGGAACAAGGCTCCTTATCAAGAATAGCACAAAGGCAAACACCCTTCCCCAGAGGCTAACTGTTAGCCTTTAGCACGTGCCCCAAGGGAGATCAATCCGAAGAAAAACCCTCCCCCCTTCCTCCTCACAAATTCTCTTCTTTTTCTATCATAACCGGCCCTAATTGGATCCATTTACGAGTAATCAGGCCATGAGCATAGGTCCAGGCTCACCTAATGTGCAAGTGAGCGAGCAGTGAGAGGCTGAGTGCGCGGGAGACTCGACCCCCTAGTGTCTTGGGCGAACAGCCTTATTCACAAGATCAAGATATACGCGTTGTGTGGTCTGAAATCCCACAATGTGGGACTATAAGTTGAACTCCCTTCTTCGCAGCTGTAGCTGAGATGCTCTGGTCAATTGTTGCTGCTGCTACTTCACGTTCACTCAATTGAGGTTGTAGATGCCCTTAGGAGATGAATCCACTTTGAGTGAGTGTGGCATCAAGTTAAGTAATGGTCGAAGAATGGTAGTCGTCATCGAGGAAGACGAAGGTGGAGGCAAACGTATGGTGAAACCTGAAAAGGCATGAACATAAGCTCTAGGCCCCAGTTAGATAGCTCACTAGCATCGCCAGAGTGTGAGGAGTGTGGTGGTGGTGTTTGTTTGGTGGGTGATGGTGTATGGTGGCTGAACAGAGCCGGAGAGGGTGGACAGTGAAGGATGTGTTCAACGGATGAATCCCTCAATTTCTTGAGGGGTTTTGATGAGCATCAAGTGGCAGGGGTTTTGGAGGTGGTCGCGTGGAGTTTGGTGGTCTATGGAGGTCGGATGGACACATCGGAGCATGGCCAGAGCAGAAGAAGATGGAGGGGATGGCGGTGATTCGGTGGTCAAAATAGGAGACTAAGGAGCTAAACCTAAACTATGGAGAGAGAGGGAGAGTTTGGGACCTAATTAGTGGATGAAAGGGGAGAGATGGCACCGGCTTTGATTGGCCGGTGCCGAAGAAGGGAAGTCCTCTGGTGAGGGAGCGACGAGGAAGAAGAGGATCTTGGGAGCTCTCGCTGGTACTATAAGGAGCAGAAGAATGAGTAGAGATTCCCACTGCCTATGGTATGTGGCAATAGGTGAAGAAGTCAGAGAAGGAGGTGTCGCCGAAGCTACGACGGAGGTGGCTAGAGGGAGAAATATTTGAGGAATTGAGGCCAAGATTGAGCTAAGGAGCAAGGCCTTGCAAGGGAGTTCTTTTATAGAGCCCAAATTCGAGCTTTAGACGAGGAAAGAAGCTCTAATTGACTTAGGAATCAGGGCACGAGGTGCCTACGGATTTCATGGATTCCCTAGGGCAAATTTGCGCGATTTAGGAGCCAAGATCTGTCTCAAACAATTCTCTGTAGTGTGAACACTAATCACACCAATTTTGGTGAGATTTGGAGGTGATTTGATTAGGTTTTAATGTGTTCAAAGTTGGCCTGAAGGTCGGTTTGACCTCCAATGGCAGCAGGGACCGTTCTGCAAAGAAGATGATGAAGTTAGGGATCTTCCTACAAATATTTTGAAAGTTAGGGGCTTGATTGAGAGGAATAAAGTTTAAGTGGATCGAAATGAAAACTAGGTCAAGATGGACTAAAAAACTAATTTGGACCCAAGAAATCTAGTGGTGAAGTCGGATTTGAGTTTTGACAAAGTTTGACTAGGGAATTTGCATAGAGACCCAAAATAGGGTAGAATTCCGTCTACGACTATTCAAGGTCAAAATAGGTTCAAATGCTCAAACCAAGAATATCAAACCTCTCAGGATATTTTTCTATGAATTTTGGGAGATTCATATGAATTTTATCCTCACCAGAAACTCATCAATTCAAGCAGGTCTGAAATTAGGGTTTTGTGTTTTGATTCAATTCTCGAAATGCGTGAAACCCCATTTTTGTTTGTATGGATCCACTCATTGAACTTTAATGCTCATTTGACCTTCAATTAACCCATGGAAAACCTCGTGGTTACTCTGCATTCATGGTATGATGTAAAAATGGCAGAATTGACCTTGTTTTAATGTTCTCTCAAAACGGATATGAGTGGAATTATGGCTCTCAGGCGACTATTTAGGAGCATTTGTCAATTAATCCTAACTAAATAAAGCTAGTTTTGGCTCATGATGGTCTTACCATCAGGTGCCCTTTTTCTGCACATACTATGGGTTAGGGGCAGGTTGGGAGGGTAAGGCTCCTTGAATCCTATGCTTCTGCAATAGCTGATTCTACGTGTTTTGAATGCTTTGTATCTAGTCAGCCATTGCCTTCATGATCGGCAAGCTATCCTATGTAGATTTTTGAATTGATTCTTGCAGTTCCTACATTAGTGCCTCCAAAGGGTCAGCCCACTTTGGAGGGTGATCGCCAACTTGACGTAGCGGCTGATATATGGAACGGGATTACTGTTGTTGAGATAGGAATGGCTGCTGCCTTGGCTACATGTTTGCGCATTCCTATATTATCTGTTCTGGTAGTGTGGATATTGATGTGGTCACTCTGAGTCCAGATCAAGAGAATTCGGTTGCTGGCGCCAACCAAGGTTATACGTCTCCAAGTACGGGTTGTTACACTCGTATCCCTGATAGCATTGATGTCTTCATAGGCCGACGACGTCTAAGATGTATATTCATCAAGGGAATACGCATGAAAATTATCTTGTGGTGCATAACCCTGATTATGTGATGCCAGATAGAGATTATTCGCTGGATCATAATATGTGAGAGCTCATGAATATGGAGAAGATGCATCTCGAGTGAGTAAATTAACTCTAGTAGAAGGGGTTCGGGTTGCATAGGAGGATCTAGATATAGTAGAATTTTCAGAGAATTCAAGTCGAGCTCGAATCAGTTCATCGAGCTTCTTATCTAGCAAATCCACCTTATCCAACTTCTTGGTGATGATGTCCATATTGGCTCGAGCAGACTCGGCGTAAGCCTCATGGACACTGACCCATTGTTGTCCAGGTCACTGGAATTGGTTCATTGATGCGGCATTGATCGAGTTCTCTGCCAAAGATTCGAACAACTCAAATGTGTTGTTCATGTCTTTTGTGAGGAAATTACCACCACTAGATGTATCGGCCAGATACCAATGTGTGTCATCCAGCCCATGGTAAAAGATCTAAGCTAGGTGCCATCTAGGTACACCATGGTGCAGGCATTTCCTGAGAAGATCATTAAATCGATCCCAGGCATCATGCAACTTCTCCCCTGGTCCTTGGGAGAATGTCATAATCGCGTGCCTCATCGCGTTCATACGATCGATCGGGAAGAACTTTTGCAGGAATTCATGTCGTAATTCCGCCCAGGTTCCAATTGGCCACCCAATGGTCTTGAACTAATATGAAGCTTTATCCTTGAGAGAAAATGGAAAAAGCTTCAGGAGAACGATTCCTAGATCGACATTCTTGGGTTGAACCATTTCCGTGATTCGACTTAGATCCTCTATATGCTGGAAAGGATCCTCATTCGAATTCCCATAGAAATAATTCTAGATTAAGCTAATCACATTGGGTTTCAACTCGAACGTGTCTCCACCTGTAGGAATCCAGACTTGAGGTGCGAGAATCGATGCCACTGGATTGTAGAAATCCTATAGTTGTTCTCCTCAAGGTGGATGCTGCATTCTATTTAATGTCATCAAAATTCTATCGATATTCTATCCACCAAATACGGCCTTAACCTACCTTTTTGTATTTCTGATTGCCCCAATACTGGCCGAGGAATTCCGACTTAGTGTTAGGGTTATCAAAACTTTATTAAAGTGTTAATGCTATGTGAGACCACCAAATATGTGTAAACTTGGTGAGATTGTGAGCTCAAAAGAAAAGGAAAAGAAAAAAAAAAGAGAGAGTGAATACAAAGGAACCAAACAGAGCATAGTTTTCCTCACTTTTCTCCAAGTTGATTCACTTAATAATTTAGAAATTTAGATTCTCTAATACTAATCTATATGTAGCACCAAATGTGAGTGAGCCACCAAATACAAACCCACTTGACTCAAACATTCTCTACCTAAGCTAAAAGCTGGGGTAGAAATTATAGAATATCTTGTTATACCCCAAGGGAAGAAGTTTGCCTATCCTGGTAGAATTTTACCAGGGGTCAAGTATAGGCTTTAGAGGTGAATTGACTTTTCACTTGAAGCCATTGCATAAGCTACCTAGCAGCACTTTCACAATTGTCTAGATTTCTAGATTTTAGGATGAAAACAAAAAGGAAAAGAATCTTTACTCTTACGCTTGATAAAAATAATCAATCCTTTAGGGACCCATTTGTAGATAACTTAGTTTTGCATTTGCTAGGGACTACCAAGATTTAGGCATGGGGGTATTGATATAGACACATCTATTTAGGTTAAAATGCCTAATCATGCATGTTCCTAGGCTTAGATATGCATTTCATGTAATAAATATTGCATAGCATGAATCATTCTACATTTAAAGTAGTTGTATATATTTTAGGTCAATTAGGTCCTTTTTATGGTCAGGAGAGAAGAAGATTTATTTCAGGGTCTCGGATGGATGATCAGACCATATGAATCTGATCAAGACGATGATTAGAGTCTAGCGCCTCCGAAAACATCTAGATCAGAGTCCTGTAGCGTCATATGAAGTTCGAGGAAGATCAATGGCCAGGGGGAAATGTGACATCCATACGGGTTTCAGATGGAAATTCCAACCATATAGATGAATCCGGAGCAACGATCGCAATCTGACAACGCGTGAATCATCTCGATGTAAGCACCGTGGTACCCTTTACAAAAGAAAGAATAATGGATGGCCCAGATGGTGCCACGTGACGCCATCTAAGCCGCCTAACATCGTCCAGCAATGCCTGTTCCCACCTCTCCATCATCTGTGACCTTCATTCCCAGTCGTTGGATCTTGATCCAAAGGCTGAGAAGTCTCCATACCGCACGCCACTTTGCGACTCAAGGGAGAGCCCAGCGTTGTGGCTAAGCGCCTTCTGTTGATCAAGGGGCCCAAGTTTGAGACCCGCGACCCCCCAAATCAGAAATTGGAGGCAACACACACGCTTGGATAGCCGTAGCGTAGCGCAAGCACACATGCTCACAGGTGCACGCAACACCAGCCGCAGCACCAGCACGCGCGTGACTAGGGGCGCATGATGCGCGGACTAGCTGCATGCGTGAGCGGGCGCATGCTTGGTTGGCGTCAGCCTTTAGCGACAGCCTAGCAGACATTTAGTGACGCTTATAGCTGTCACTAATTGTTCTCATGCCAGCAAGGCCAGCTGCGTGAGCGAGCGGGCATGAGCTGGCTACAGTGACACTTACAGCAATGTCCTGGAGGTCGCTAATGGTCTCATGCCTATTCTAACCTCTTCTCATCCACTATATAAGGACCTACACCCTCTTCCTTCCAAGCCATCTCTACCTACTCTACTCCCACCTACTCCCAAGCTCTAGCAAGCCTACCAACGCCTTATTAGAGCTTGCTCTCAAGCTCCCAAGGCACCTATTAGTGTAACGAAACTTTGCCCCACCAAATACACCTCCATCTTCCCATCTCCATTCATAAGTCACCTTGGAGCTGTCCTCCCACCACCATTTCGGTAGCATATCATCTCTGCCTTCTCACCTCCATTACGGAGATGCGCTAAAGCTTTCCTCTACCCGACGTCCTCCCGCATCTCACCTCCGTTGTCTTGCTTCCCAACTCCTTCGTCAGAGCTTCCGCCAGGCGCCGTCATCTCACCGAACAGCTGCTTCGGGAGATTTCTTCTCACCTCCCCCTCTTTTTATGTTTTCTAGATTATTGTAATTGACATTTATGCAATATATCATATTTGATTCCATTTCTCTTTTGTGATTGCTTGTCACTTTATTTCAAAAATAAAAGAAAATAACAAAACCACAAAATGCCAAAAAGAAACAAATTGAAGCGCGGTTTTCATACAAAGTAAACGTCGCCTCCTTGTGTTTGACCCGGGACTCCCTTGGAGTTTCAGTATAAATTATATTTGATTACGAGTTTTGCAACTACGACGACAAGTTACTTGTAACCCTGATTTCAAACATGTGAAATCCATGTGATCAGGTGTGGTTGCGCAGCAATCACAGGACTTAAATGACCTAAATTAAGTTACAACATAGCATAATTATAGTGTAATTCATGCATAAATAGCATACATTGTAACTTTTATGCTTTAGTTAGATATTCATGAAATAATGTTATAATGTACTGATTAGTGCATTATTTGGATTATAGGAAATAAGAAGCTCAAAAGATGGCCTAGAGCTGAATCTGAGGAAAGGAGGAAGCTAGAGCTACAACAGAGCTAGAGTAGAAGCCCTGAAATAAAGATGAAGACATAATGTAGGGAAGAGGTATACTACCTTATTAGTAGAATTTTATTAAGGAATTAAATTATGAAGAACATAGGACCTTTTCTAGCCTTAGGATAGCCCTAGAGACCTTCTTAAACCCTAGCCACCCTTAGATCAGGTCACCTTAGCCTAGGATACCTCAAAACCCTTATTTCAACCCATACCTGGACGTCCAGGTAGGTTGCTGGACGTCGAGGACCATTAGACACCACTCGCAAACCTAGAACCCAATTCTACTAGAATATTGGACGTCCAGACAAGGTGTCAGACATCTAATTTCTGTAGAATTTCAAGACATAACCCAAACTTCACCCTGAATAAACTTTGAACGTCCAAACCAGAGACTTGGACTTTTGATTTTGAAGTATAAGTCATCTGATTACTAAATTAGACGTCTAGAGCCCTTCTCCAATCACTTTTTTTGAAATCAAGCCTAGATGTTGATTTTCTAAGGCCTTAAACCCAATTCTGCACCCTAAGGAACCTAAATTATGGTACCCTAAGCCTAGTACACTTCCTTAAGACCTTAAGAACCTAATTAGGTTCTCACTAAACCTAATTGACTTGGATCTAAGTCCATTACACTCCACCTTGTCAATTAGACTCATAGAGTCCAATTGAGCTCAAACCTCAACCAACACAAGTCTAATTAGACTCAGTGAGAGTCCAATTGACTCAAGCCTGACCTAATTGGGAACTCTCTGTCCTAATTATACACACATCCACTTAATTAAACTTATGATAAGTTTAATTGCACCTATCACTTTAGTAGTAGGGTTTATAACCCTATTTCTAGAAACCTACCTAAACCTAATCACTTAGACCTATAGGATTCGACCTAAACTACTTAGTCACACCCACATTGTCATGCACACACACCTAGCCACCCACTCTAGAGCCTTCTAGAGCCTTCACCAAGTGGGGGCACCTAGGTTGCCAAAAAAAGCAACCAAACTAGTCCATTCTTAGATCCACAATTTGTGGATCTAAGAAGACCCACTCCCATCCATCTTGACACCAAGATGGAGTCCCTTCTAGAGAATTCTATAATTCTCTAGAGAGCCAAGCCCTTGGTCTATTTAAAGACCATCATGGACGGCCAAGAACCCCATCTAGCTTTTGGGATAGCACCTCCATTCATCACTCCATTGGCAAGCTCCATCACCACCATCTCCACTCCACTCCACATCCAAGAAGCTAGAGCACCTCCACAACCCTCTCAAGAGGCCGACCAACCACCTTGGCTATCCCTCTTTCCCTTCCCACCACCTCAAGCCACACAGCCATTGGAGACCACCTCCAATGCTTGATTTCTATTAGCTAGATTTAAAGTTCTTCATAGATTAATTTCTGCATTATGTTCTGTTAGTGATAGTAGTATCCTCCATTCCTTTGACTGCATGCATAATCTATCCTGGATCCATGCACCTCCACAACTTTTTTGTTAGCAATAGTATTTTAATCTTTCATGTAGAAGCTTTCCTCTATGCTTGATTGTAATGACAAAATTCTTATGGAAATGAAATCACCAGTTGCATGATATCTGAGCCATTTATTTATATTTCAATCATCAGTTGCCTGATATCTACTTTGTTTATCTATATTTCAACAAAATGTCATTCCCTGAAAATATAAATGACCTTGCAATTGACATGCTTTTCATTAATAGCCATTGTGAAGTATGAATCGTGTGCACAAGTACCCACACCTTCACCTTTATAGTTTATTTGATGCATGCGCACGTAGTATGGGTTAACAACATGACTGGCGCAACTTACATTCGCAGGCTTGAAACTGGCATCCAATTTTAAGCAAGTAAAGGAATCAAATCAATTTCACTTCTTAAATGCCTCCTTGAGATCGACCGGGACTCACTGTCTTGTTATTTAAATTTTTGTTGAATCAGATTTCGCGACTATACTACGACGCTTTCTTAATCAAAATACGTGATTTATGAATACAACATGGAGCGTGTCTACTCATTTCCTGAAAGAAATGGGCCATATTGTGTCTCTTGGGTGTAATTCCTAGGCCCCCAGTTAGGTGCATTCAGCCCATATACGTAGTTTCTCATAAGCTCAATGGTAGTGGACGTGCATGGTGTATGATACACTAAAGAATTGAATCATTTGGATGCACAAGTTGGACTTGCAAGGTGGGAAGTGTTTGCACTTCTCTCATTGAGATTGTGTATGCAGGCCATACACAGCTACATAATCTCAATGGAGAGGAGAGTTTGGTTCCAAATTGGGCTATGTCTAAGCTAATGTTCTTAGGTATGGGTGAGTGATTATTGGTACATTTGTGATATACATATCTGTTCATTCCTAAGGTCAAGCACCTGCGCATAAGTGTAATATTTACTCAAACATCTGGTTTGAGTAGGCTCTACTTATGTCTAGCACACCTCCATTCCTAAGGTCACACTCCTGGTCTGGGATAGACTTGGCTGGGTACACAAGTCTATCCCGTTGTTGTTTGGTCGAATCCTGGGGGATTTGACCAACGACCAAATAATTGACAATATCCGCAAACCAGGGGGTTCGGATACCGGAGACTGAGGATAGTCTCATCCGGAAAAGTATCAGAGATCGAGACATCCAGATGAGGAGAATCAATTAGGATTCTCGAGATGTGATCCGCCACTACATTTTATGCCCCGACTTTATCCCTAATTTCAAGATCGAACTCTTGAAGCAGCAAAATCCAGTGAATAAGTTGGGGTTTGGCATCCTTTTTGGCCAAGAGATGTTTCAAGGCTGAGTGGTCGATATAGATGATGACACGAGAACCTAACATATAAGCCCTGAATTTTTCTAAAGCAAAAACTGCAGCTAACAATTCTTTTTCAGTAACGATGTAGTTCCTCTGGGCCTCGTCCAGAGTCTTGCTAGCGTAGTAAATCACAGAGGGCATTTTCTCAATCTTTTGACCCAAGATAGCCCTGATGGCATAATCAGATGCATCAGCCATAATCTCAAATGGGGTTGTCCAGATCGGTGGTTGCAACACCGGGGCACAAGTGACTGTCATTTTCAATAAATCAAATGCATTACAGCATGATTCATCAAACTCGAACGGCGTGTCTTTGGCCAGAAGGTTACTCAAGGGCCGAGCAACCTTTGAGAAATCCTTAATGAATCTTCTGTAAAAATCCACATGCCTAAGGAAAGAGTGGATCTGTTTTACGAATGTAGATAGAGGAAGTCTAGAGATAGCATTCACCTTAGCTTTATCAACTTCAATACCCCGACTAGAGACCACATGACCCAGGACAATGCCTTCCTGAGTCATAAAGTGGCTCTTTTCCCAGCTAAGGACCAGCTGTGTTTTGATGCATCTCCTGGAGGATCAATTCCAAGTTATCCAGGCAGGACTCAAAAGAATCTCCAAAAATGGAGAAATCATCCATGAACACCTCAAGACAATCTCCCACCATGTTAGAAAAGATGGCCAGCATGCACCTTTGAAAAGTCGTAGGTGCATTGCAAAACATGAACGGCATTCTTCGGAATGCAAAGGTTTCGTAGGGACATGTGAATGTTGTCTTTTCCCGGTCTTCAGGATGGATAGGGACTTGGTTATATCCCGAATAACCGTCCAAGAAGAAAAAATATTTTTGCCCATCTAACCTTTCAAGGATTTGATCGATGAATGTCAAGGGAAAGTGATCCTTTTTAGTGGTTGTATTCAGCTTCCTATAGTCAATACAGACTCTCCAAGCAAAAGCTGAATGAGTGGTGAAGGTTTCCCCTTTCTCATTAGTTGTAATGGTTATTCCCACCTTCTAGTGTACAATCTGAACGAGGCTAACCCACGGACTATCCGAGATTGGGTAAATAATCCTAGCATCGAGCCACTTGATTATCTGCTTCTTAACCACTTCTTGCATATTTAGGTTTAGTCTCCTTTGCATTTTGCGAGAAGGGTGGGATCCATCTTCCATGAAAATACGATGATTACAATAAGATGGCTCGATCCTAAGGTCGTGGATGGTCCAACCAGTTGCCTCCTTATTATTCTTAAGGACCTTAATTAACCTCGATTCTTACTCCTTAGTCAAATCAACACTAATAATCACAAGGAGAGTGTTTTTAGGTCCTAAGAAGTCATATTTCAAATTTTTGGGCAATGGTTTTAATTCCAACTAGGGTGGATTTAGAATAGAAGGTAGGGAGGATGCTGATGAAGATTCATTAGGACGATCCAGTGGAAGAGGCTAGGAATGAACAAAATCAACAGCCTCTTCAGGATGTGGCAAGTCTACCACGAAGGGTTGTGGGTTGGGTTTGCTAAAGCTGGTGGAGTCATCGAGTGCATTAATTGTCATACAAGTCTCAAGATCCTAATCCTCGAGTTCCTCAATGAATCCATAATCCTCAAATCCTCTTATCGCCTTAAAAATATCCAGAGTTAATTTCTTATCCCCAAAGGTGATCTCCATACTACCGCTTTCACAGTTTATGTTGGCCTTGGTGATAGCTAGAAACGGATGCCCCAGAATGATGGGCGTGTTCCTCAAGTCATTAGGTACATCCATGTCAAGGACGAGGAAATCTATAGGAAAATAGAAATCCTTAACTTTGACAATTACATCCTCAATAACGCCTCTCGGTGTGGTGATCGATCAGTCCGCTAATTGTAACGTTACTGAGGTTGGCCTAAGTTCACCTAACCCAAACCTCCCATAAAGAGAAGTCAGGATTAAGTTGATGGATGCACCTAGATCCAATAGTGCCTTATCAAAAGTATATTCCCTAATAATGCATGAGATCAAGGGGGCACTTGGATCTTTCTTCTTTTGAGGAAGGTGATGCAGGATCACAGAACTTACCTGCTCAAACAGAATCACCTTCCTCGGAGTGGGTTCTCTCGATTTACACTTTTGGGTACATAGTTCTTTCAAAAACTTAGCGTAAGCTAGGATGTGCTTAATAGCATCGAGGAGCGGAATATTGATCTCTATGCTCTTGAATAAATCTTGAAGCTCCTCATTGCTATCTAGGGTTTTCTTCTTCTTGGTTTTCAATAGGGCTTCAGGGAATGGGATATGGGTGGGATTTTCAATTTTCGGTCCCTGGGCCTTATTGTCTTCTTCAATCTCATCCTCTTCTCTCTCAAGCTCCCCAAAGATTTGGCATCTAGAAGGTAATTTAGGGTCCTGTGTTTGCTTTCCACTTATCAAGGTGACAGAGTTTGCAGAGGCATACGGGTTTGGGTCTTAAGGTGGGTTAGTGAAGATTGGAGGGCCTTGGTTAGTCATGTAACCAGAAGAAGATGAGGGACCCTGCTCAACCACCTGAGCATGTGGGTGTGAGTCCCTTTGATTCTCGTACCCTTGGGCTCTATTGCCCTAATTTTGCACGTTGCGCGGGTTGGGTACGGGTTGGGATGGTAGAGATCCGGGTTGTCGGGTGTTAGCAATTAACCTAGATTGCAAGTTATCCAATGATGTCTTCATTTGTTGCATAAGCTGAAGCATGGACCCTTGAATTTCCACCATCTGCCAATTTAAATCAGTCTGCCCTGCAGATTTTTAGGCATTCCAAGATGGCTGAGTAACCGGTCTCGGGGGCAACTGGGTGTATACTTGACCCAGACCCATAGGTTTTTGAGATGCATAGCTGCTGGGTCGAGTTTGGGTCTGTTGCCCTTGATTTTTCCAGGAGAAGTTAGGGTGGTTCCTCCATCCCAAGTTATAAGTGTTGGAATACGGGTTGGACCTAACATTCTCCTGCATTACATATGCATCCTCATAAGACGAGGATGGAGAGAAGGAAGGATTAGAAAAATTGGGATTAAAGGCCTAGTTTGGAACCCATAAGGTTCCTAGAAATCTTGGCTCACAGGTTGAGTTGAATCAAGTTAGTTCACGAATTCCCATCTCATGGGAGCTTGTGAGGAATGGAATCCTGAATTCTTGGATTGAGTGGGTATAGAAGTGTTTCCTGAATTCCCAGACATCCATTCTTCCATTTTCTTAGCAACCAAGTCCATTTTATCCAGTTTATTATAAATTAATTTCAAGTCAAATGAATGTGAATTTTGGATCTCATTAGCATTTGACCTAGGTTGTTGGGACCGGTTGAATGCATCCATGGAGACATGATTAATTGAGTTCTCTCTCATTTCCTCAAACAGGTCGTATGTGCTATCTGCATCCTTGTTGAGGAAATTGCCTCCGCAGGAAGCATCCACGTGATTACGAAGTTGCTCAACCAACCCGTGATAGAAAATCTACACGAGTTGCCATTTCGGCACCTCGTGGTATGGACACTTCCTCAAAAGTTCCTGGAATTGCTCCCAGGCACCATGAAATGGTTCCCCCAGCCACTGGGAGAAAGTGGTAATCGCCCATCGCAAGGCATTAGTCCTTCCGATAGGAACGAATTTCTTCAAGAAAGCTGACTTAAGAGTATCCCAAGTTTCAATCGACCTTCCTATAGTCCGGTACCAATGTGCGGCCTTATCCCTGAGAGAGTGAGGGAAGAACCTCATGATCATTTCCTCTTTGTTCACATTCCTTACTCTGGTGGTCTAAACCGAAGTGGTCAAATCCTCCAGGTGTTGGAATGGGTCCTCCGAGCCAAGCCCATGGAAATGCTTAATCAACCTTAAGACTTGGGGCTTGATTTCTATGTCGCCGGTGGGAATCATGACGTCGAGATGTTCCCCATAGTTTGAAGGATCGTAAAAATCCTTCAAGGGCCGAGCGCCCTGACCATGCATATGTTGGAACCATTGCTGCATCCGCTGCAATTCTTCCAACTGCCTCTGAATCAGCTCCTGCTGGTTCGAGGGTGGGGGAGGTGGTTGTTGATAGTCATGGGATCTGCTTGGCTATAGCTCAACCTCCGCCTCCTAGAATGGTCTAAAGGTCCTTTCAATCTAGGGTTCAATGACCTCCTCCAAAGCATACACTAGAAGGAAGTTGGAAGGACGGGGAAAAGAGGGAACCCTGCAGCACAAGAATACAAGCCTGTCCTTAGATGGGGTAGCCTAAGGTTTACTGACTCATACCAGGAGTAGATTATTATCCTGGTATGCCAAAAAAGAAAGACCCTGGTACCCCACTCATATCCTGCTTCTTGCAGGATTCTCCATTTGATCGGACCCTTCTAAATCTGGGTTCGTCCATCAACCTAACTCCCACTGCCGTATTTGATCGATTTCGATTTGGGGAGTTAAAGCCCACCTCAGTCACGATTCAGCTGGCTGATAGATCAGTAAAAACACCGAGGGGAGTGGTTGAGAACATGATCGTAAAAGCCTGTGGGTTCTGCTTCCTTGCAGACCTTTTCGTTCTCAATATGGAAGTTCCTCCTAATCTCCGAGATGCACCAATTATTTTGGGTCACCCATTTCTAGCGACAACCCGAGCGAACATTGATTATGCATCCGGGTGTATGGAGATAGCCCTTGGTAATGAGCGACTTCAACTTGACATATTCAGGGCAGCAAAGAATTTTGACTGTGATCGCATAGAGGAGGATGGTGAAGACGAAGATTCGACATACTGTGATAACATTGGGCTCCTTTGTGCACTGTGCATCATTAATAGGAAGGATTAATGATACCAAAAGATCCTGATCAAGTCATTGATGTAAAGCCAAAGATAAGTTACTGTGTATCATTAACTAGGTTCCCTGACTAGTTATAATGATGTAAGCCAAATATCGGATTCCCTGACTGGTAATCTCCTTATATGATTCATAGCTATGATTACCTAGCTGTGTCGTCCTTTTACTTTATAGGTCCCTAAAGGTTTTATAATGAATGAAATGTTATGAATGGAGGACCTAAATGTGAAACTCTTAATGCAAGGTCCTAATGATGTCTAAATGCTACCAAGTTTTTATTGAAGCTTAATTAAACAAATTAGAAGTTAATTTCACTTTTAATTTGATCTTTTATACTCAATTATGTGCTCAATTGGATCATCATTTTATATTTATTAATAGAATATCTCAATAAATGACCTAATTATGCATTTTAACACAGATTTGGTGTTTTAGGCCTTTTCTGTTAATTCTCACACTTAACCCTTTCTTTGTGTTAATTTGATAGTGTTTAACCTAGTTTCTAGTTTAATTTGGACATTTTAGCTATGATGAGCCATACCTCATCAATGCCCCCTCTCCTGCACCTAACACTTAGCCGATCTGTGGCTTGCGAGGTCCTTGTGCGTCTATGTGGCTGTTGCTACTGTGCCTTAGGTCCTCTAAGGGTTTGAGGTTAAGGTGTCTCTGCCTTGGTTCTGTTGTCTGATTAGCTACATTGCTCTATGCTCGGTTCTAATATTGTTGAGATTATTGATTGCAATTAATGTTAAAATATTTGAGATATTTAGAGCTTAACTTGTACGATTAATTTTGTGGTTCAAACTACCATTTTAACCCAATCTTTTTGCACTTTGATTCCTGATTTTCTTAAGATATTCTTCTGATATACATTGAGCATTATTTTGATTCTACTTGCATATTTTTCTCGATAATTGTGATTAGTGATTGAATTGCCCAATTTACTCCCTACGAATGACCTCGGACTCACTTTTGTTTTCAAGTTTATAAATTTAAGTGTTGTATCACTTTTGCTCGCTATACTACAACATGTTTTCTTAAAACTCGATGAAAGCAACGTAATACAGCAGCCCTTACTTGAAGTACTGGATGTTATAGCATCGTGAGGACGCTTGTACTTAAAGTACTAGGTCATGAAACAATCTAGATAGGACTAGAAAGACTCAATCTTCCTCTACCGGATCTCCAAGAGCCTCTGAGGATTATCCCCGACTTGCTATTGACTAGCGAAATACTAGCAAAACTTGTCGGCCAACTCCTTGAACCATGTGATTTGCCCCACAAGCAGTTTGTTGAACCACTCGTGGGCCATCCCAAATAAGTAGGCTGGAAATACCAAGCAAAGGACCCTATCCAGACATCCATGGACTAGCATCATTTGCTGGTAGCTTTCTACGAAGCTGTTAGGGTCCGTTGTTTCGTCGTACGAAGCTAGGACAGGTTGCTTGAACTTCTCAAGGAGAGAGGCAATCATTACTTCTTTCGAGAAGGGGTACTTGGTTACGTATGCCCGATCCCTCCTGCCTCGTATGGCCTGAGTAACCTGGTGGACAATCTCAGGAATCGAGCCTCCGCCATTGGTCACCAAGGGATTAGCCCCTAACTGCTTGTCGGACTCCTAAGGAGGTGCAGGGGGGGCCTTCGAGGGACCAGGAGGGACTTCACCCTTCTGGCTACTAAGCTCACATTTCATTTTTTCAAGTTATTTGCACAAGCAAGCATTTTCTTTTTCCACAACACGATGCCACTTTAGCTGGTCATCAGTAGGGCTAGAACTTTGGGGTTCTTCTAGCTAGAATTCTGCCCAATCGCTCATCAGTCGGGTCTCTTGCAATTGCTCCGCCACCATTTGCTGCTCAGCCTTTAAGGTCTCTAGCTTCACCTCATATTGATCCTCCTTTTCTTGCATATTGAGGAGAGCATCCTTTGAAGGGCCCTCCTGATGGGGGGAATCTTGAGGCATGCCTGTTGGCCATACCTCCTCATCTTCACTCGACCTGGAGTGTTCCCGGTGCTTCCTAGACATGGAAATGCTAGATTCTGCCAAACTGGGTTTCTCTGAGTTAGCACGAGAAGAGTGGCGCGTGGAAGGAGCCATAGTAGGAGGGATGGAGTCGAAAAACGTAGTACTGTATGCTTCCCACAAACGGCGCCAATTGATTGACGTCCTTAAAATAGGAACCTTGAATCAATAAATAAATCATAGAGAAATGTACGCACGAGGTTTGGTAACCCAATTCCACCAGAAATAGGTGTACGTATAGGGGGAGGACGATGCTCCCAATAGGCACTAATATCTAAGTGTTACAAACTCTCTGTATCTTTCTTCCTCTCAAATTGAGTATAAAAAAAAAAACAAAAACAAGTTTGCCCATGGTATTTATAGATTAGGGCTCCTTTGGTTCGCAGGTCTCTTTTCTGTTCTCGCAATCTTGGGATCCTATAACGGACATGATATCATGAGTCGATTCCGTACTTCTTGTGCTCTTCTTCTACTAGTGGTTCCAAGCGTGTCAGTTGAAAGTCTTCTAGAAAGGCCCTCCATTCTGTCAAGCATGCGAATCCGAGTGAGCAGATTCATTTTGAGGGACTGGGATTTTACCATTTGCTGGGCAGATGGATCCTTCGTGTGGCTCGACTTGTAAGGTGATTTTCTACTGTCATCAGCGTCTAATCTAAAATACTTGAACTAAAGTCTACAATAATTTCCAACTAATTCATTATATTAATTAAAAGCAAATTTTGACTTTCTTGGAGAAAGAACCATAATGCCTCCTCTATACCTCATAAACAATTCCTTATGTTCCCAGACAAACTATACCAACATCCCGTATTTAATTCCTATGGACCTCCTCATTTTACTCCCACTTCCTCTAATCATAGTGTAATGCTTTCCAGAACTCTCTTACATCTAGCATGATAGCATCCTATATTGAGTATAGGATAAAAGTTTCTATTGTGTAGAAAGAGAGTGATCAACTTAGCAATATAGAAAAAATATAGGTAATGAGTCATATATGAAGTTGGGAAAACAATGATGTTGTGGTACTGGTGCAGTAGTCAATAGAGAGAAGAAAAAAGAATGCTCTGGACCATGGTGTTGTAGCTAGCAGGGAGAAGAGCAGGTTGAATTGAACAAGAAGCTGCAGGGGGATGGGAACATAGAGAATAATAGGGAGAAGGAATAATAGGGGATTGGCGTTGAATTTACTTTATCCTTGCCTCTATTCTTTATGCCAAATATATGGAAGGGAGGAGGTGCCAATAAGAATTTTATCTTATGTGTAATTAAAGGGAGTTCTAAAAAGAAAGGAGGGGCCATGCCCCCCATTCCCAACATTGGTTCTACCGGTGCTAGATGGATTGGTTGGTTTAGGTGGATAGCTCAACTCAAGTGGATTGGCCACTTCAGGTGGACTAACTAGTTTTGCTAGCTAACTCAAGTGGACAATGCAACTCAAGCGGACTGGCCAATTCAAGTGAATTGACTAGCTCTGCCAACCGCTTAGGTGGACTAGCCAGTTTTGGCACATAGCTCAATTCAGGTAGACTATTTAGGCAGAATGTTTTGATCCAATAAGTTAGGCTACTTGTCACTTAATGAGGATGATTTACTTGTCCCTTGAACTTGAGCTTGTCATATTGAGCTTATAGCCTTCTTGGGATTGTTTTGTAAGAATTAAGTTCTTCCCTTGTCGGATCATAAAGAAAGAGATAATGGCATCAAGGTTCAAAGTTCTCCTCATACAATTACCTCGCACATGCTCTTTAAATATCATTTTGATGTTAGTGTTTTTCAAATCCCCTAATTATTTTGCTTCCTCTGCACACAATGTGAACCTGGAATCGGATTAGATTTTTGGATACTTTGAAAAAGAACGTTGTCTCTTTTTTGTTTTATGGCCCGGGATAAACATACGTAAAAGTTTATGTGAAATGTTAGACTCTCTTAAAAATAAAAATAAAAAAGTGAATTTGATTGATGATATTTGTTATATTATATAGATGATATTCAAATATTATTGATGTTATTTGATTTATAATTAAATATTATCGATGATATTTAATATAAAATTAAATATCACATATGTAAGTACAATTAAATAACCCTGTCACAATTTACTTAACATCTACAAAAATCATCCGTGTAATTTAATTTAAAATTAAAATATTACTGATATAATTTAATTACGGAGACAAGTGAACTTTCATTTGAACCTACATTTGCAATTTTATTTTTTTATTCCTTTTTTATTTCCAATCTTCAATTTGGTTTTTGATTGTATTCTTTGAACAATCGTCATAATATCTTTTTATCAGGCACATCTTGGACCATTCAACTCCACAAATTTCTTATTATGTAGCCTATGCTATATGGATAAATAGGTGCAACGTTACTTATGTAAGCCTCTTAGATGAGCCTATAGTGATTGTTAACTCTATCTATTACTCACTGAAGTTCAGTACCTTAAGAATGGAAATGGCACAGCAAATGGAAACTCCTGAAATAAATGTTAGATTGACCTTTGATCATGGTGGACATTCTTGTCAAATTACTGCCACCTCTTCCATACCTACTATCATAGTGGATGCAGCATTCCATCCCCATCACTCAATGGCAGCAACAGTGATTTTGGGCGATGACAGAATTATCCTTACAGCTCAGGCTGTGGCCATTTCGGCTATTGACAGTCATGAAGCAGAGTCCTTGGCAATTCTTCAAGACATCACCTTCTCGTTGAATCAGGCTTACGTTAATGGGAGAGTCCTCAATGACGCGTTATCCCCTGTAAGTCTTATTAATGAATCCTCGCAACCCCCTTGGCGATCTCTCCATGCCATTATCCTTTGCAATGATTTCCTTTATCAGTATCCTCATTTGTTATGACCCGATTCCCGAATCCCTATAGGACACAAGACTGGCCCGACTCGACTGATCCCAAGACCCAGTCGTCCAACAAGAAATAACCAAAAAGCAGGAAAGTAAACCACATTCACTATGCTATGTAACTAACAGTAAAAAGAGAACAAGCAGTAAGGAAAGAAAAGCTGCTAACAGTACATATTACCACCACAACAGTAAAACTGAAACAAGGTACAGAACGTAAAGGTAACAGAGTCTGAAACTCACTACTACAGAAAGTACTACAACAAGAAAGCTACTGCCACTGGGCTCTACTAGGCCCAGCACCCTCTGCAGCCAGAGACTCGGGCTGCTCAACACCTGGACCTAAAAAGGGTTATGAGTAACAAAGTCAGCGAACGCTGAGTAAAGTGCCAACCAACTAACTAAAATAGTAAAAACTAACAGGTAAACTATATATTCCAATTTCTTTATTTTACAAGTTATTCCCTTTCACCCATTGGTTTATTCTTTTTAGATCTCTTTCTTGAACTCGAATGTTCCTCGTGGGAACGATCTTGATTGTTGTCTTTTCCGAAGTGTAGAAGTCGCACATGGTACTCTCCTGGCTGGGAGAGTCCCCCGTGGTGGTCCTACACCCAGTCAACCACCCCAAGGTCACGGACAGACGTAGCGGTGACTACGGCACGTGCGATAAGCGCACGGGTAGCTAACCTGCACTGTCACGCAGTGAATCGTTTCCGCTAACGGGTACACTCAAAGTACAGCACAAAATAGTATAGGGCCTAGCCCTCTCAGTAATAGGGGTCTATCCCCTCAGAACTAAACAGGGGTCTCGCCCCTCCACAGTCCGCGCACCCTCGTCTGACTACCCTGGTTTGCCCAGTGGGCCTAACAAGTCGGTGTAGGGTGGCCAGCTGAACCCCAGGCCCCGTGGGGTGGCTAGCTCTCCCCCTACACTAGTAGCTCTCCCCGGTACAGTGTACGCAAGGGCCAAGAAGTCGGTGCAGAGTGGCCAATCCTAACCCTGGGTCCCAACCAAAGAGCGGCTAGCTCCACTCTACACTAAAATGGGAACAATCGCTCTCCTTGGTACCACGTACTCAAGGGCCAGCACACTTCCCCACTCACATTACCAGATCCATCGCATTTATCTCCAGGAGCTCTACTCCTAATTCCCCGTAGGGTTCATGCTCATATTTCTCATGCCATTCCATACCAGGTTTCATCATTCACATTTCCATTCTCAGGTTATACACATGCAGCTCATATTTCTATCATTCACATTTCCATTCTTAGGTTACACACATGCAGCTCGTATTTCTATCATTTAACGTATACAACAGGTAATGTCACAAGTAACTAATTAATTAGCACAGGTAATTCATATTTCACAGGCAGCTCTTGTTCATTAACAAGCAGTTGTTATCATTTCTGTTTATTCATTCAAGACTGCAAATCAAACACGCATACAGACATTTCAAGTAACTTCTCGTCCTAGGATTCATACCATATCCTAGATTCTAATTATTCAATCCACATATGCATTCAGGTTTATAATTAAATTAGGGAAAGCCACTCTACCAGACAACCAAGGAGTATTGGGGGCTCGAACGGTAGACTCACGTGCCTCAGCAAGCCCCGAACCTGCAACGGAATGAAGTCCTATAACAAGGAACAATCACAATGGAACATTCAGAACAGTATAAAAGACCTTCTAACAAGTAGAGAAACTCTCAAAGGAAACATCGATAACTTATTTGCGTAAAACGAAGCTCAAACAGACCCTAAATGAGTCAAAAACAAGGTTTCAGACCCAAATTAGACATCTGGCACAAGGTCCAGACATCTTAAAAATAAATAGGAACTCACCTCAGGTTCTGCATCAACCTTAGACGTCTAGAACCTCCTCCCGACCGTCTGAACCTAGCTCCAGATGTCCGACCTATCTCTCAAACGTCTGGGAGTGCTTCCAGTCGTCTGGTAAGCTGTCCAGACATCCGAAATGCATGAGAAGGCATGTCTCGCGCCTTCCCGAAGCAATCCCTACACACGACATCAAATCTCCCATAAGTAGCCACGCAAAACATAGATGCGGAGTGGCCTGCATGGTCGTATCTGCAAAAGGAAACGTACCTTCGCGAAGGTCAGCTTTCAGACGTCCGGTGTAGTCACCAGACGCCTGCCTCAACGTCTGGACGTTACGCCAGACATCTGATTCTGGGAAAATCCCAGAACCAGAACTTCTTCCTTCTTTTCCTCACCGTGCGTAGCCACGGCCATGCCTCCTCGCCTGCAGCTCCGGCTGCAGCAGTGTTGGGGACGACTTCCCCGACGCTCTACTCCACCCGCACGCGCCGCTTCGGCCGTGCACCCTCCGGCGAGCTCCCTCGAGCTTGCGAGCTCAAGCTCTCCCTCCTCTCCTCACACCGCCTCTCCTCGTCACTGCTCTCACGCTCTCTCTCGCGCTGGCCCCTCTCGCTGAGGTGGAGAGGAAGAGAAGAAGGTGGCTGGCTGGGTGAGGTGAGGAAGAAGAAAGAGGGGGAGAGGGGTTTTATAGAGGGGTGCGTTAGGGTTTGGATGGAGGAGAGGGGAGGGAAAGAGAGAGAGAGAGAGGGTACCGTCTGCACGTAGCCCACGCGCAGAAGATAAGCTCGTATCAAAATTTTCAATTTCTAGACGTCTGACCAACAGTCCAAACATCTTAAAAGGCTCAGGATAGAACAGGTCTTTACATCATAACAAACTTAAAGGAAGTTTCATCCCCGAAACTTGAGCTAGCTAGGGTGAGGAAAAAGAACTATATACGCATAACAAACTTAAAGAGGATCAAAGCTGGTTCGAAAGACGTACCCTCAAAAAACTTTGGGTATCGCTCTTGCATCGCCACCTCAGGCTCCCAGGTAGCCTCCTCATACCTCTGGCTCCTCCACAAGACCTTCACTAGGGGTACCTACTTCCGTCTTAGACTCTAGACGGCTCTATCTAGTATCTGTACTGGTTGCTCGGGGTAGGTCAGGTCGTCACCCACCTCGATGCTCTCGTGGCTCAAAACGTGACTGGAATCTGCGATGTACTTCTTGAGGTTGGACATGTGGAACACGTCGTGCACACCAGAAAGCTGGGGAGGAAGGGAAAACTTGGAAGCAACGGGTCCTACCCACTCTAGGACCTCAAAGAGCCCCACAAACCTCGATGCAAGCTTCCCTTTCACCCCAAAACGCTGCAGGCTTTTCATGGGCGAAACACGAAGAAAGACGTGATCCCCAACCTCGAACTGCACCTCTTTGCGCTTCCGATTGGCATAACTCTTCTGTCTGCTCTTGACAGTGTGAAGTCATCTATGAATCTGCTCAATCACCTCCTGACTCTACCGAATCAGCCTGGGGCCAACCTCCCACTTAGTCCCCACCTCAACCCAACTCAAGGGCACAGTACACCTCCGTCTGTACAGAGCCTCCTAGGGTGCCATGCCGATACTCTAGTGATAACTGTTGTTATATGCAAACTCTACCAGGGGCAAGTGCTTCTCCCAAGAGCCCCTCCAGTCTAGTACACAGGCACATAAAAGGTCCTCCAGTGTCTGTATCGTGCGCTCTGACTGTCCGTCTGTCTGGGGGTGGTATGTCGTACTAAACCTCAACCGTGTCCCCAAAGCCTGCTGAAACTCAGCCCAAAACTAGGAAGTAAAACGGGTATCCCAGTTAGATACGATCTCATGCGGAACTCCGTGCAGATGTACCATGTCATGAATATACTTCTCTGCCAACTGAACTGGTCCCAAGGTGACTCAGATCGGCAAGAAACGTGCCGTCTTTGTCAGTCTGTCTACAATCACCCAGACTGCGTCGTGTACTCGCTAGGTAATGGCAAGTCCACCAGTAAGTCCATGGCGATGCTCTCCTACTTCCACTCTAGCACAGGAAGTGGTTGCAATAGCCCTGTAGGCCTCTGATGCTCGGCCTTCACCTGCTGGTACACCAAACACTGTTGCACGAACTCACCTACATCCCACTTCATCCCTCTCCACCAAAAGTCATGTCTCAGATCATGGTACATCTTCGTGTTCCCAGGATGTATGGTGAACCTGGACCCGTGTGCCTCAGTCAGGAGCTCCCTCAACAACTCCTCGTCCCTGGGAACGCACAAACGTCCTCTCATGTACAGTACCTTGTCTGAAAAGGAGAAGTCTCCTGGGTCCCCTGACAGTACTCTGTCTCTCAACGACTGCAGATACGGATCTGTCGTTTTCCCTATGATGATGTGGTCTATCAGCTCTGGTCTCATCTGTCGTGTCACTGTCACCACCCCACAATGCCCCCGTAACTCTAGGGGTCGCCAACTGCCCGACTCCTCCATAAATCTCCAACTCTGTGCCTGTAAACTGGCCAAGTGGGTAGGTACCTTCCAGCTCAAGGCGTCAGCCACCACGTTGGCCTTCCCCGGATGGTAGGAGATGCTGTAGTCATAGTCCTTCAAGAGCTCTAACCAATGTCTCTGTCTCATGTTAAGCTCCTTCTGATCAAACAAATACCTGAGGCTCTTATGATTCGTGAATATCTCAAAAGTCTCACCGTAAAGGTAGTGCCTCCTTGTCTTTAGTGCGAAGACAACAGCTGCCAGCTCTAAGTCGTGGGTAGGGTAGCTATGCTCATGGGGCTTCAGTTGCTGTGAAGCGTAAGCGACAATGTGACCCCGCTGCATGAGCACACCCCCTAACCCCTGCAACGAAGTGTCTATGTAAACAACGAAACCGTTGCTACTATCTGGGATGGTGAGCACAGGAGTTGAAGTCAGCCTCTCCTTCCACTCCTGAAAACACGCCTCACAAGCATCTGTCCAAGCAAAGGGCACGTTCTTCCTGGTCAACTAAGTCATAGGACGCGCAATCTGCCAGAAACCCCTGATAAACCGCCGATAGTAACCTGCCAGTCTTAAGAAACTGTGGATCTCTGTCACTGTACGTGGCCTCTCCCACCTGAGTACTGCCTCTACCTTGGCTGGATCCACAGCCAAGCCATCCCCTGAAATCACATGACCCAAGAAGGTCACCTACCTCAACCAAAACTCGCACTTGCTGTATTTGGCATATAGCCTACGTCGTCTCAATGTGTCCAAAACCATCCGCAAGTGCTATCCATGCTGTGTCTGATCCCGTGAGTAAATGAGTACATCATCACTAAATACTACCACAAACTGATCCAGATACAGTCTGAACACCCGGTTCATCAAATCCATGAAGGCAGCGGGGGAGTTGGTCAGCATAAACGGCATGACCAAAAACTCGTAGTGTCCGTACCAGGTGCGGAAAGCTGTCTTGGAGACGTCGGTCTCCCTGATCCTCAACTGGTGGTAGCCTGATCTCAAATCTATCTTGGAGAATACTGTGGCACCTCACAACTGGTCAAACAGATCGTCAATCCTCGGCAGCAGATACCTGTTCTTGATGGTGACCCTATTTAGCTGTATGTAGTCAACACAAAGGTGTAGGGTACCATCCTTCTTCTTCACAAATAACACCAGGGCTCCCCACGGGGACGCACTAGGCCTCACAAAGCCCTTCCCTAATAGGTCCTACAACTGGGACTTGAGCTCTCGCAACTCAAGCGGTGCCATCCTATACGGTGCTGTAGAAATGGGGCTGGTCCACGGTACCAGTGAGATCTTAAACTCGATCTCACGCTCAGGCGATAGTCCTGGCAGCTCTTCAGAAAACATGTCGAGGTACTTTCTGACCACCGGGATGCTCTAAAAGTCTGCCATGGGGCTGGGTTCTACCACTACACAAGCCAGGAAGCCCTCACACCCCTGGCCCAAAAGTCTCGTTGCTCGAAGTGCAGAAATGCACCTGAAACCTCTGTCCACCGGCTGTCCGTGAAACTCAAAGGAAGGCATCTTCGGTATGGAGAAGACAATCTTCCTCTCAAAACAGTCCACCAAAGCATGGTACGCGGACAGCCAATCCATCCCCAGAATCACGCCAAAGTCCTCCATAGGTATCACGATCAGGTCAGCGGGGAGGCTGTGTCCCCCAATACTGACCTCACAGTCTGTGTAGACTTCCTCATCTACAAACAGCTGACCACCCGACCTCTGATCACAAAAGGATCCTTTAACAACACGGTCCTGTCCCAAACTGATAGCAAAACTCGTAGCAACAAATGAGTGCGTGGCACCGGAATAAAAAAGTACGTAAACTAATCTACCGAAAACTGTAACCATACCTGCCACCACTGAACCTGATGCCCTGGCTCTCAGCTCTCAGTGCGGAAGAAGCAGCCACACTCTGCGCCGGATGGGTAGCCGCTGGCATATACCCTCCCCACAATTGCTGTCCTCCCCTACGTGCCTGGGAACCACGACCACCTGCTCGGCCTCCAACACTCGGTGCAGGGAGTATCTACTGCGCTCCGGCCCTAGACGGGTAGTCCTTCATGATGTGGCCCGGTTGGCCACACTGGTAGCAGAGGGGGACTCGACTCCCTCCCACGGTAGGTCCCTGCTGACGGCTGGGTGGGGGTCCAGTGCTGACAGCTGGCCCCTGTCGGGGGCCCCCAAAGGCCACTGACAACTTCGCAAAACGTGACAGCACTCCTGCAGACGCTGCGTGCCTCCTCTCTCGCCAGCCCTGTGAGTACTCTGGCTAGTAGGGCCTCTTCCGTCCGCTGTCAGTGTCTCGTGTGGCCGGGTTGGTCTCCTCATACGTCATAGCTACCTCCACCACTCTCGAGAATGTGGACAGCTTCAGGGGTTTGACATACCCCCGAATGGCCGGCCGGAGGCCCTCAGTGAACCTCCACAGGCACTCCTCCTCAGTAGCCACAGCTGTCGCAGCAAAATGTGACAGCTCTAGGAAGCGCGTGCGGTACGTGCTAACAGTCATCGTCCCCTAGCGGAGAGTGTGGAACTCCCGCCTCCTCTGGTCCTGCCACGTCCGCGAGAAGTACTGCTTATAGAAGAGGGTCACAAACTGGTCCCACGTCAGCTCTGCCCTCTCCTAGCCTCTAACTGCCCTCCACCACCTGTGTGCCGCGCTCTCCAGCTGTTACATGGCAAAGGCCACGCGGCACTCTGCAGGGGTGCGGAGGGTGTCAAACACCTTCTCGATCTGCTCTAACCAGTCCTCCGCCTTAGACGGGTCCTCATCCCCCTTGAAGGAAGGGGGCTTTAGCTTCCTGAACTGTTCGAAAAGCTCGTAGTGCAGCTGTAGTGGAGGAATAGTCACGCCTCAAGGCAGGGAGGGCTCGTGCTCAGAAGTGTCAGAGTGCAGTGGGGGTAGTGGAGGACCACCCCCTCCCCCACGTGCAACGTTGCGTCGGTCTCGCGGTCCCACAGAGGACTCCCCCTCCACGTCCCCAAGGAGAGGGGCCTGTGGAGGTGGGTGGAGCTCCTCTTGTACTATATCTCATATCAACTGCGCGAGGTCTTGGGCCTGAACGCCCGGGAGAAGTAGCTGCTAGTCCACTGACGCCTTGGGCCCGGCACGTCCACCCCTCCGACCTCGTCCACGGCTGCGTCCGCGGCCCACCTCAAGGACTCCACGTCGAGGCATCTCCTTCAAGGAGACGCAGAAACAGAACAAAAAGAAGTCAACTCTAACAGATTTTAGAAAAGGAAACTCAGAACAGACGTCAAGCGGTACGTTGTAGTGGTTACTCAAGTTACATGCATGTGAATTGGTTATTCTCAAGCTAGTTGATTCATTTCTTGGGACAATCTTGCTCTGCTACCATCTTGTTACGACCCGGTTCCCGAATCCCTACAGGACACGAGACCGGACAGACTCGACTGATCCCAAGACCCAGTCGTCCAACAAGAAATAACCAAAAAGCAGGAAAGTAAACCACATTCACTATGCTATGTAACTAACAGTAAAAAGAGAACAAGCAGTAAGGAAAGAAAAGCTGCTAACAGTACATATTACCACCACAACAGTAAAACTGAAATAAGGTACAGAACATAAAGGTAACAAGAGTCTGAAACTCACTACTACAGAAAGTACTACAACAAGAAAGCTACTGCCACTGGGCTCTACTAGGCCCAGCACCCTCTGCAGTCGGAGACTCGGGCTGCTCAACACCTGGACCTGAAAAGGGTTATGAGTAACAAAGTCAGCGAATGCTAAGTAAAGGGGCAACCAACTAACTAAAATAGTAAAAACTAACAGGTAAACTATATATTCCAATTTCTTTATTTTACAAGTTATTCCCTTTCACTCATTGGTTTATTCTTTTTAGATCTCTTTCTTGAACTCGAATGTTCCTCCTGGGAACGATTTTGATTGCTGTCATTTCTGCAGAGTAGAAGTTGAACGTGGTACTCTCCTAGCTGGGAGAGTCCTGATGAGAGCCTCATCATGAGCCATAACTAGCTCATTTTGACCCAATAAAGAAGATAAAAGCTCCTACATAACCTAGAAGAAGGCTTAACTGAAGGAAGCAGTGCTCTGAGAAGAAAACATGAAATAAAGGTTAAAACTGCAATTTTACCATTGCAGTACATAAACGAGATTTCTCAGAAGCAAAACATAGGTCAAATGGTCCAATTAAGATAAAAAGAGGGTTTAGTCAATCAGAAATGGGTTTATGTACAATCTAAGAATTAAATGACACTTGGTAACCCTAAAATAGACCCGCTTAAATTAACAAGGTTCCGATCAGGATAAAAATCGAGTAAACCCTCTAAAAATCATGGAAAAACATCCTCTAGGGTTTAGAACACTTAATTTGGCCTTTGGAACCTAGTCTGACCTAGATTAGGGTCCTAGCTCCTCAATTAACCAAATTTGGGTTTTTACGTAAAATGTCCAGTCAAACGAGGTCAAACCTGAAATCCAACTTTTCCATTGGATTCCTTAGGTCCAAATTAGGTTTATACCAAAATTTGGACCTAAGGGGAGGTCATCTTGACCTACTTTGCAATTTAGTACACCTAAATCACAAATAGGTCCCTATCTTTTGAATATCCTTGCAAAGAGCCCCCCAAGTTCTTCGCCCCCTTTGCAATCCGGTCCTGCCGCCATTGTTAGGGCAGAGCCGAGCTCCGGCGAGGTTCAGAGAGGGATTGCTCTCTAATCCCTCAGAGATTCCCTCCCAGAAATGGAAGGGGGATTCTCTGAGGAATTCCCTTCCTTCTAAAGCCAATTACAATCGCTGGTGTGAACCCAATCTCTCGTGCGAACGCACGAGAGATTTGGGTATCCACCTTCCTTCCAACTCCGGCGAGCCGGAAGACCTAATTGCGCACTCTCCACGCGCTGATAGGAGCGGCCAGCACCTATAAAACACCCCCCAGACCCTGCCGCAGGACCCAAGCTTGATTTTGACAGAGATCCCCTCCAAAGTCCCTCTCTCCCATCTCTGGCCAAACGACCCGCAAGCTCCGGCGACCTCCTCCCCTTCTTCTCGTCGCTCTGCTGCCATACCAGCAGCAGAGTCCTCTCCGCCTCTTCCTCCCGCGTCGCGCTGTACCCCGCGCTCGTGCTCCTGACCTCATCTTCGTCGCCGCTTCCTCCCTCAGGGTCTTTCTTCCCCGACGACGACAGTTACGAGCCGTCCTCTCCACCGCCTCCCTTCCTTCCAAACAACCCCAGATACATTCTCCATCCTCTCCTCTCTCTTTTCCCCCTACTATTTTACTTGATTACCCCTCGACAGTACCTAACCACCTCCATCGTTCTCGCCTCCGACTGCCCTCTAGCGAGCTGCCCACACCACTCCGCCCCTCCACACGGCTCGCCAACCCCCTCGTGAGCTTTGCCTCACCACCAGGAACCCATTCCACCCCATCACTGCCACTCCAGACCTCCACAAGCACCCCCCGACCAACCCACCATCTCCGGCCACAGGTTGACCTAGGCACGCACGCCTAGGCCGACCTGCAACCTGTAGCATCGCCCACCACCTTCGCCGTGCTACGGCGAAGGTTTCCAGCTATTCTGATTGGGCCAATAGGCCGTTCTGTTGGATGGCAGGTGTACGCTCCGGCCGCCATTAACAGCCGAAGCAGCAGGGAGCTTGGAGCAGCTTCGGGCATCAGGCTTCCCAGGCTGCAGGTGCAGCAGACTCTCGCGAAGGTCACGAAGCGAACGAGGCCAGCCAGTCGCACAGAGGAGCCATCAGCTTGGGCAATCGAGTGACGAAAGCTCTGCGGGCGCGCGTGAAGGCAAGACCGACCAGATAGTCCCACATCGTGGGATTGCAAAACTCAGGTATCATACAAATTGTTTTTGTGTTTTCTTCTTACTGCCTCCGAAAGCACAGGGGTGAGGTCCCTCACTGCCCCCACACGCCTCGTCCGCGGCTTGACGTCGCGGATCTGGCGGATCCGACCCAACCTAAACCTACGCACTCCTCGCGCATCACCACTTGCCGGTGCGCCTGGTCCCAGGTGCGAATCCGACCCGACTACCCGTGTGGCTCTGGGAGAGCGTGCTTGAGTGAACTGCTTGAGAAAAAGAGAGACGCTTGGGTAGAGGGACGGGGGTAGGTTTTTGCTACTGTGTGGTGTGTGCAGGAAGGAAGAAGTGACCGAGGCAGCGAACACTTAGCAGCTGAAGAATAGGAAGAGAAGAAAGAAGAGGCTATGTAGCAGTGAAAGGAGAAGTCTTCGCCGAGAAGAAGAAGAAGAAGAAGGAAGACAAGGCAGAAGAGAGAGAAGAACAAAGAAGAGGCCAAGTGAAGACTGCAAAGAGATCAGAAGAAAAAGAAGAAGAAAGAAGAAAGGCAAGGCAGGAGAAGAAGGAAGATACAGAAGCAGAAAGGAGAAGAAGAGAGAAAGAGAGATCACATTTAAGACATCTGATACAGAAATCAGACGTCCAATTCTACTTTTTTTTCACAAATCCTTTTTAAAATTCTCTCTTTGAATCAATTATATTTGCATTTAACAGTTGTATTCTTTGGTTTTACAAAGTACTGAGATTGCTCCCCGTGTTCGACCTCGGATACTCTAGTTGTTCGAGTAATAAAATTCTTTATATTTGTTTAAACGTTTTGTCAGTTATACTACAACGTAATACGCTTTAAATCTGCACAAAATCGTTGAGAACATTTTGGCGCCGTTGCCGGGGAGCAACGGGCACTTTTAATGCTTTTGATTACAACTTTTCTATCTAATATCTGACTTAACTTCTCTCTTTTGTTGTGTTCAAGCAGGGAAAGAAAAACAAAAAGGAAAGAACAATAACTGCACAACAGACTCTCCAAGGAACAGGTAATCTCCATAAGCCCTCTCTCTTAACCCTCTCACAATCTAAAAAGGAAAAAAAGAGAAAAATCAACTTAGGGCTACCTGTTTCATATTTAGTAACTCATCAAGTTGCCTGATTTTCATTTCAACATATTTTTTGTCTGTTCATCCAACTAAGGCAACTAGGGCTAAAACTTTCTTGATTGAGCCCTAGGTGCTAATTTCTAAGGCAACTAAATTGGACCCACTAGAGCCAAGTTAGGGATTGCAAAGGTAGGGTTTTTAGAGACACATCTTCTCTTAAACAAAGAAACAAACTTTCCAAAAAGAGATATGCCTAAACCGTGTTTGAAACGATTTATACAAGAGGAACCCTAAGCAAATCAGGCTGATAATCCATTTGAACCATAAAAGGAAGGACCTAAAAGCTCTCAAAGGAACAAGAGGTGAAGTTGATCCCTTGGGTCAACCAACCTTAATATTAGGTCACTTTTGCACTCAAAATACTTAAAAGTTCAAGTGGAACATTAAGCACCTTGATCTTAAAATAAAAAAAGGTAGACTTAAGAGGTCAAGGTCTCCATTCTGGTCTACCTGGAACCGCAGTGACAAGAGAGGTCGGGTGGGGGAAACCCTGTAACCCGTGGGGACGCTCTACCGTGTAGGGGTCTTTGCGGGACTCTCCCTCTCTGGCTGCCCAGGTATTTCTCAGGTGGACGATCTTCTGATCCAGGGGTCCATCTGCCCCGAACCTCTATAGTCACCCAACAATTCTTGGGTGTCTTGATTGGGTCCAGCACCTTCTAATCTCATCACATCTTTCAGTGCATGTTTGGTAGGAGGTCCTTAAGACTACCTTTAAGACCTCCTTTAGAAATTCATTCTCGTCGAGGCCAAGTCTCGACGCCCTTGTTTGTGCAGCAACCCCACCACATAAATCTTTCATCTGATTCAGACCCTGATTCTCCTTCTCCCATCATGGCACAACCCATTGAGGAGAATAACCTTGAACACCAACTTCAACGCTTGAACGATCTCTTTCAGAACTTTGTAAACCCACCGCAGCGACCTATGATGCGAGATCACTATAATCCCGCTACGGTGGAAATCGAACCCCGAGTACGAATCCCAATTGGAGGACCTGACTCTGAACTGAAGCCCAATATGATTCATGCCATACCAAAGTTCCATGGGCTTAACTCTGAGGATCCATTCCAACACATTAAACAACTCAAGCATCTAGCCCAGACCTTCGGGTCAGATGTACAAAATCGGGATATCCTACTCATGAAAATGTTTTCGTTCTCCCTCTTGGACAAGGCCGCACACTGGTATCAGACTCAGACCGGCCCGATCAACACATGGGAGGAATTACAGTCCGAATTTTTGAAAAAATTCTTCCCTATTGGCCCGACGAATGCCTTGCGCTACCAGATCACTCATTTCACTCAACAACCGGGAGAACCTCTTCACGAAGCTTGGGATCGATTCTTAGATCTCATGCGAAAGTGCCCCCATCACGGAGTTCCTAAGTGGGAACAAGTCCAGTCTTTTTACCAGGGACTCCGTGAGGATATTCGTCTATTCGTCAATGCAACATGCGGAGGAAACATCATGGGCCAACACGAGGACACGGTGTGGGAGATTCTCGAAAACATGTGCGAGAACTCCTTAAATAATGACTCCTTAGGCTTATTTGACAGGACGAATGCCCGCGCATCGACGAATCTAAGAGGGACACATGAGATGCAGGACATGTCCACTTCTGGCGACTTGGAACTGATGGCCAGTCGGTTGGACAAGGTCTCTATTATAGAAAAGAAGGTGGACGAGCTAACTCAACATTTGCAGCAAGCCACCTCTGCGCAAAACTCTTTTGCACGACCTCCTCTGGCAAGGGAAACAGTGCAAAACATATACCACCAACCTGCCAAGGGGATGGACCCATATCCACCCCCGTCTGCCTATCGGACCGAAGTGACCTCCGATCCCTTCTACTCGAGTTGGGGGAACTCTGAACCCTCGTATTCTGACTTTCCTGAGGTTCCTCAGAACTGCGAGGACCTCAACGCCATCCAGAATGACCCATACTCCAATACCTACAACCCTAGATGGCGAAATCATCCTAACTTTCAGTGGGCGGGAAATTCTCAAAGACCACCATATCAACCCCGTCCACAAGCTCCTCGTCCATATCAGCCGCCTCAGCCTCGGCCCAATCCCACCTACCAATTCGGGCAAAATCAGGATCAACTGACTCTTATCCTTCAAACACTAGCTGACATTCAAAATACGAATGCGGCAATGCAAAAACAGCACAAGGACGAGATCACAGAGGTTCGCAACCAACTGGCCCAGATGGCAAATTCCCGCCAACCTGGCACCCTTCCTTCGCAACCTCTGCCCAACCCAAATAACGTGCCGACCCAGAGGCGCGTTATGAATCCAAATCCAGGCCACGCACATTTGATTTATCCGGCCCCTGCTACTCCATCACCAGACGGGATGGAGGCTTCAACATCTTATGCAGGATTTCAGCAGCAGCCACCCCTCCTACCTAACCCAAACCAAAATCAGGCCGGATTAAACTCTGTAACAACACGTAGTGGTAAAACAACACAAGACCCACATTATCCGAACCACTCCAAGCCTGATAATCGCCAAGACCCTAGGGTAGTCATCCAAGATACTACTGTCCCAGATCAAGAACCTGGACCTATCCTAGAGGAACCAGCTAGGATCCCATTTCCTGAGGCCTTGACCAAAGGAAAAAGGACAACCAAACCTGTGGCTCCTGAGGAGGATCTGGTCAAGCTCTTTGAACAGGTCCAGATAAACATCCCGTTGATGGATGCAATTCGCCACATACCGGCTTACGCAAGATTCTTGAAAGACATATGTACACCTAAACGTAAGCCGCGAACCAAGGATGGGAATCCGATCGTACTGTCAGAGCAAGCCAGCTCTGTCATCCTGAGCAAACTCCCACCCAAGGCTAAAGACCCTGGAACTCCCTTGATTTCTTGTAAAATTCGTGAAACCCAACTTGATAGAGCCCTACTAGACCTAGGTGCCTCCATAAATTTAATACCTACATCCCTCCTTGACCACCTTGAAGAATCTGAACTTAAACCCACTGAGATGACATTGCAGTTAGCCGATAGATCCATCAAGTCACCCAAAGGAATACTCGAGGATGTCATTGTTAGGGTACGAGATTTTTATTTCCCAGTGGACTTCATAGTACTGGACATGGATGCACCTAAGAACCCAAGGGACACACCAATCATATTAGGGAGACCCTTTTTGGCCACTGCTAGGGCCAATATAAACTGCGAAGAGGGCCAGATAGAATTAAAATTTGGGAATCAAAATCTGAAGATTGACATTTTCAAGGCCCAACAAGGGATTAATTGCAGGGTTATAGAGGAAATTTGTGATGTCGAAGCCGTGGTTGATGAACTGCATATAGAGGACAACCTGATTATTCCTGATCAACCACTAGAGAATCAAAAACCGCTAACAGAGGAGTGCGAACATGATCTAGACACACCTATGACTCCTACCATTGCTCCTGATACAAACCCCGAACCACCCGCTGCTGCTAACAATCCTGTCATGGAACTCAAGCCCCTTCCCGAACATCTAAAATACGTCTTTTTGGATTCAAATCAGACGTTTCCTGTGATTATCAATTCTCGACTCACACCTGATCAGGAACTCCGTTTGATTTCTGTTCTCCAGCAACATCGTAGAGCCATTGGATGGACTCTAGATGATTTGACTGGTATAAGCCCTTCATACTGCACACATCGAATCTACACAGAAGAAGGCTCACGACCTTCAAGAGAAATGCAAAGACGCCTAAACCCTAACCTATAGGAGGTCGTGAAAAAGGAGATCATAAAGTGGTTAGATGCAGGGATCATCTACCTGATCTCCGACAGTCGTTGGGTGAGTCCAATACAAGTGGTGCCCGAGAAGGCAGGACTTACCATCATCACGACTGAAACCGGAGAAGTCATTCCTACCCGAATAGCTAATTCGTGGAGAGTCTGCATTGATTACAGAAGACTAAATTCCTCCACGAAGAAGGATCATTTCCCACTACCGTTTATTAATCAGATCCTCGAGAAACTAGCGGGAAATAGATTCTTCTGCTTTCTGGACGGGTACTCCGGTTACAATCAGGTGGCAATCCATCCAGAGGACCAAGAAAAGACCACATTCACCTGCCCCTTCAGGACGTACGTGTTTCGAAGGATGCCATTCAGTCTCTGCAATGCACCTGCAACTTTTCAGCGGTACATGCTTGCCATATTCTCAGATATGGTAGGTGATTATCTGGAAGTCTTCATGGATGACTTTTCAGTTTTTGGACAATCATTTGACGATTGCCTCCAACACTTGGTCCATATACTCAGGCGGTGCATCGAGGTGAATTTGGTTCTTTCCTGGGAAAAGAGCCATTTCATGGTGCCTGAGGGAATTGTCCTGGGACATTTAATCTCGCAGAAAGGCATCCAAGTGGATCGAGCTAAGGTTAACATGATTTCCAAGCTCCCTATGCCTAGCTCGATTAAGGACAGCCGATCTTTTTTGGGGCACGTCGGTTTCTACCGTCGATTCATCCCTGATTGGTCTCAACCCTTTGAGATCATGTGCGATGCATCTGACTTCGCTGTAGGAGCGGTTTTGGGGCAGAAAATTGACGGGAAACCTGTGGTCATTTACTACGCCAGCAAAACACTGGATGAGGCTCAGCGTAACTATACGGTTACTGAGAAAGAGCTGCTGGCCGTAGTATTTGCCCTGGAAAAATTCAGATCATACCTTCTGGGTTCCCGTGTTATCATATACTCGGATCACACAGCTGTGAGGCATCTCCTTGCAAAGAAGGACGCGAAACCTCGATTAATCCGATGGATCTTGCTGTTGCAAGAATTTGACCTTGAGATTCGCGACAAGGCGGGAAAGCACAATGTGGTAGCTGATCACTTGTCCCGCCTTCCTTCTGAAATTATTGATCCTTCCGGACCTATTACAGAACATTTCCCTGATGAGCACCTCCTGATTATCAGTACAAGTCTTCCATGGTTCGCCGATATAGTTAATTACCTGGCATCACATCAGATTCCGCCCGATTGGCCGAAGGCCAAAAAGGACAAATTGCGCTCCGATGCCAAGTATTACCTATGGGAAGACCCGTATCTATTCCGGATTGGTGCTGATCAGATAATCCGACGATGCGTCACGGAAGTGGAAATCAAAGACATACTCTCATTCTGCCATGACCAGGCATGCGGTGGATATTTTTCTGGACATAAAACCGCATCGAAAGTCCTCCAGTGTGGCTTTTACTAGCCCACAATTTTCAAGGATGCATACGATCACTGTAAGGCATGTTCCCGTTGCCAGACTCTGGGCAACATGAGCCATCGAGACATGATGCCTCTACAGCCGATCTTGGTATGCGAAATTTTTGATATTTGGGGGATTGATTTCATGGGACCCTTCCCGATCTCGGATGGCTTCGAATACATCTTATTCGCAGTTGACTATGTTTCCAAGTGGATAGAAGCCATTCCAACCTGAACCAACAATCATAAAGTCGTTATAAAATTCCTTCATCAAAACATTTTCTCAAGGTTCGGGATTCCGCATGCTATAATTTCCGACGGGGGGACCCATTTCACTAACACTCAGTTAAGATCACTGATGACCAAATACGGGGTGTCACACCGAATCTCTACTCCTTACCACCCCCAAACTAATGGTCTAGCTGAGCTATCTAATCGAGAGATCAAGAAGATCCTTCAGGTTACTGTTCGACCTGATAGAAAAGATTGGTCTTCTCGGCTTCCGGAAGCATTGTGGGCCTATAGGATCGCCCACAAAACCCAATTAGGAATGTCTCCCTCCAGACTAGTGTACGGGAAGGCATGTCACATCCCCGTCGAGTTGGAGCATAAAGCCTATTGGGCAGTACGGACCTGTAATCTCGACCTTTCTAAGGCTGGAACCCACAGAAGACTTCAAATGAGCGAGATCGATGAATTACGCCACGACGCGTATGAGAACTCGCGAATTTACAAAGAACGGGTTAAAGCTTTTCACGACAAACACATTTCTAGAAAGGTCTTTCATCCTAGTCAAAAAGTTTTACTCTTTGATGCCCGACTCAAATTATTCCCAGGAAAGCTAAGATCCAAGTGGGTCGGACCCTACCTAGTCCGACAAATCTTCGGAAATGGAGCCATTGAAATCAGCCCACTCAGCCACGATTCTGAACCCTTTGTCGTGAACGGTCAGAGACTCAAGCCGTTCATTGACATGACCGATATAGATTTGGCCGAGTCATCCTTTACCCTCCATTCCTCTTGAGCTCATTACGCCCAGCCGATGGCGTAAAACTCAGCGCTTAACGGGAGGCAACCTGTCATTCTTTGAAAAATCCGAAACCGTTTCTGACATCTCTATGCGGAACTCATATTGCACTTTAGGGTTCATCCATTAGAACAGCCGACTTCACCTCAGGTATACCTACCCGAGATTAGAAATCGTTCGCAACAAGTCACTCCGACCCATTCACTCACCACACACCTGTCCTAATACATGAACTAAGATGAATTCGAACCCACCTAATTTACAATGGGGACATTAAAAATCTTAGGCATGGGGGGGATATGAAAGTACAAAATGTCAGAAAATTCATATCAAGAAAGGGTTTCACAAAAAAAAAAAAAAAGAGACTTGATAGAGGGGAGGAACAATTCAGGGTCATAGAAATGAGAGGAGGAAAAGAAAGAAAAATGACAAAAAGGAGCACAAAATGAAAATGAAAAGAAATAGTCATTAGTAAAAGGTTAAGGGGTTAACTGAAGTTCTAGACCAAAAAAAAAAAAGAAAAAAGGAAAAGAAAAGTGCTATGGAGACATAACAAGAGATTAGCGGGAACGCTGGTCTTAGGCCTCTTGGGCTAGATTTGTTAGCTTAAAAATTCGCGTATCTGTTAAAATCTGGATAATCCTCAAGAGGTTGAGGAAAATGCAAAACTTAAGTATTAGGTCTAAGGCTTAGGAAGTATTCGGCCTCGTTAACTGACCTCCGGTTTGCGGGATTCGGTAACCTAAGCACCCAAATTCACACACAGTCTGGTTCAGTGCGCATAAACATCCAAATCACGCGAAAAGCGTTTAATGTTCTGAAAAAGTCACCTAGATTAGGAGCGGTCAATCAACACAAATTGATTTGGACGAGTTCCCAATGCGGAGAGGCGGGAAAGTCCCCTCGAAGATGCGTAACAACATATCGTCCCCTCGGTGCTTGTCTCTTAGGATATTTAAATATCCTACTGGGGTTATGTAAGCACTCTGTTGGTTCAGATACCATGGGCGGCATTATCACGAAATGTCGATCGCCAGGGTCTGGATTCGGTCACGGAACACCATGGGCGGGATTATCTCGAAATCTCGAAAGCCAGGGTTCTGGGGGTTGCCATGGGCGGGATTATCTCAAAATCTCGAAAGCCAGGGACCCTTGAGGATTGATGATGGGGACGAGGAATCCGATACAGACCATGTTGAGAAGCTAATCCGAAGCTAGAAATAAAAAGAAAAGAGAGAGAAAATCTCTCCAAACAAATAAATCTTCTATCTCTCTCTTACAAAAAAAAAGATGCACTGCAAACTGAACTTAGGCTAAAAATGTCTCAAGCACGGGTGCTTTAACCACGGAGTCCAACAAACCCTAGGATAGTTTCTGTGGGCCGTAGAAACCTTTGCGGAGGACTGAGGCTAAAGTAGAACAGGTTCGGATTTTGGTTGGTACTTGAATACCTCCAGGCCTATTGTCGGCATTCCTACCTAATCACAAAAGAAGCACTTATCATTATTGACAGACATTCAGGGTCTAGAACGGAAGTTAAAACCTTGAAATTTTGCTAAGGGACTAGCAAAAGCTAGGCATGGGGGTATGATGAGAGCCTCATCATGAGCCATAACTAGCTCATTTTGACCCAATAAAGAAGATAAAAGCTCCTACATAACCTAGAAGAAGGCTTAACTGAAGGAACAAGTGCTCTGAGAAGAAAACATGAAATAAAGGTTAAAACTGCAATTTTACCATTGCAGTACATAAACGGGATTTCTCAGAAGCAAAACATAGGTCAAATGGTCCAATTAAGATAAAAAGAGGGTTGAGTCAATCAGAAATGGGTTTATGTGCAATCTAAGAATTAAATGACACTTGGTAACCCTAAAATAGACCCGCTTAAATTAACAAGGTTCCGGTTACGATAAAAATCGAGTAAACCCTCTAAAAATCATGGAAAAACATCCTCTAGGGTTTAGAACACTTAATTTGGCCTTTGGAACATAGTCTGACCTAGATTAGGGTCCTAGCTCCTCAATTAACCAAATTTGGGTTTTTACGTAAAATGTCCAGTCAAACGAGGTCAAACCTGAAATCCAACTTCGCCATTGGATTCCTTAGGTCCAAATTAGGTTTATACCAAAATTTGGACCTAAGGGGAGGTCATCTTGACCTACTTTGCAATTTAGTACACCCAAATCATAAATAGGTCCCTATCTTGTGAATATCCTTGCAAAGAGCCCCCCAAGTTCTTCGCCCCCTTTGCAATCCGATCCTGCCGCCATTGTTAGGGCAGAGCCGAGATCCGGCGAGGTTCAGAGAGGGATTGCTCTCTAATCCCTCAAAGATTCCCTCCCGGAAATGGAAGGGGGATTCTCTGAGAAATTCTCTTCCTTCTAAAGCCAATTACAATCGCTGGTGTGAACCCAATCTCTCGTGCGAACGCACGAGAGATTTGGGTATCCACCTTCCTTCCAACTCCGGCGAGCCGGCAGACCTAATTGTGCGCTCTCCACGCGCTGATAGGAGCGGCTAGCACCTATAAAACACCCCCCAGACCCTGCCGTAGGACCCAAGCTTGATTTTGACGGAGATCCCCTCCAAATTCCCTCTCTCCCATCTCCGGCCAAACGACCCGCAAGCTCCGGCGACCTCCTCCCCTTCTTCTCGTCGCTCTGCTGCCATACCAGCAGCAGAGTCCTCTCCGCCTCTTCCTCCCACGTCGCGCTGTACCCCGCGCGTGTGCTCCTGACCTCATCTTCGTCGCCGCTTCCTCCCTCAGGGTCTTTCTTCCCCGACGACGGCAGTTACGAGCCGTCCTCTCCACCGCCTCCCTTCCTTCCAGACAACCCCAGATACATTCTCCATCCTCTCCTCTCTCTTTTCCCCCTACTATTTTACTTGATTACCCCTCGACAGTACCTAACCACCTCCATCGTTCTCGCCTCCGACCGCCCTCCGGCGAGCTGCCCACACCACTCCGCCCCTCCACACGGCTCGCCAACCCCCTCGTGAGCTTCGCCTCACCACCAGGAACCCATTCCACCCCATCACTGCCACTCCAGACCTCCACAAGTACCCCCCGACCAACCCACCATCTCCGGCCACAGGTTGACCTAGGCACTCACGCCTAGGCCGACCTGCAACCTGTAGCATCGCCCACCGCCTTCGCCGTGCTACGGCGAAGGTTTCCAACTATTCTGATTGGGCCAATAGGCCGTTCTGTTGGATGTCAGGTGTACGCTTTGGCCGCCATTAACAGCCGAAGCAGCAGGGAGCTTGGAGCAGCTTCGGGCATCAGGCTTCCCAGGCTGCAGGTGCAGCAGACTCTCGCGAAGGTCGCGAAGCGAACGAGGCCAGCCAGTCGCACAGAGGAGCCATCAGCTTGGGCAATCGAGTGACGAAAGCTCTGCGGGTGCGCGTGAAGGCAAGACCGACCAAATAGTCCCACATCGTGGGATTGCAAAACTCAGGTATCATATAAATTGTTTTTATGTTTTCTTCTTACTGCCTCCGTAAGCACAGGGGTGAGGTCCCTCACTGCCCCCACACACCTCGTCCGCGGCTTGACGTCGCGGATCTGACCCAACCTAAACCTACGCACTCCTCGCGCATCACCACTTGCCGGTGAGCCTGGTCCCGGGTGCGAATCCGACCCGACTACCCGTGTGGCTCTGGGAGAGCGTGCTTGAGTGAACTGCTTGAGAAAAAGAGAGATGCTTGGGTAGAGGGACGGGGGTAGGTTTTTGCTACTGTGTGGTGTGTGCAGGAAGGAAGAAGTGACCGAGGCAGCGAACACTTAGCAGCTGAAGAATAGGAAGAGAAGAAAGAAGAGGCTGTGTAGCAGTGAAAGGAGAAGTCTTCGCCGAGAAGAAGAAGAAGAAGAAGGAAGACAAGGCAGAAGAGAGAGAAGAACAAAGAAGAGGCCAAGTGAAGACTGCAAAGAGATCAGAAGAAAAAGAAGAAGAAAGAAGAAAGGCAAGGCAGGAGAAGAAGGAAGATACTGAAGCAGAAAGGAGAAGAAGAGAGAAAGAGAGATCACATTTAAGACGTCTGATACAGAAATCAGACGTCCAATTCTACTTTTTTTTCGCAAATCCTTTTTAAAATTCTCTCTTTGAATCAATTATATTTGCATTTAACAGTTGTATTCTTTGGTTTTACAAAGTACTGAGATTGCTCCCCGTGTTCGACCTCGGATACTCTAGTTGTTCGAGTAATAAAATTCTTTATATTTGTTTAAACGTTTTGTCGGTTATACTACAACGTAATACGCTTTAAATCCGCACAAAATCGTTGAGAACAAGTCCCCCGTGGTGGTCTACACCCAGTCAACCACCCCAAGGTCACGGAAAGACACAGCAGTGACTACGGCACGCGCGATAAGTGCACAGGTAGCTACCTCGCACTAGCACACGGTCAGTCATTTTCGCTAACGGGTACGCTCAAAGTACAGCATGGAACAGTATAGGGCCTAGCCCTCTCAGTAACAGGGGTCTAGCCCCTCAGAACTAAACAGGGGTCTCGCCCCTCCACAGTCTGCGCACCCTCGTCTGACTACCCTGGTTTGCCTAGTGGGCCTAACAAGTCGATGTAGGGTGGCCAGCTGAACCTTGGGCCCCGTGGGATGGCTAGCTCTCCCCCTACACTAGTAGCTCTCCCTGGTACAGTGTACGCAAGGGCTAAGAAGTCGGTGCAAAGTGGCCAATCCTAACCCTGGGTCCCAACCCAAGGGCGGCTAGCTCCGCTCTACACTAAACCGGGAACAATCGCTCTCCTTGGTACCACGTACTCAAGGGCCAGCACACTTCCCCACTCACATTACCAGATCCATCCCATTTTTCTCCAGGAGCTCTACTCCTAATTCCCTATAGGGTTCATGCTCATATTTCTCATGCCATTTCATACCAGGTTTCATCATTCACATTTCCATTCTCAGGTTATACACATGCAGCTCATATTTCTATCATTCACATTTCCATTCTCAGGTTACACACATGCAGCTCGTATTTCTATCATTTAACGTATACAACAGGTAATGTCACAAGTAACTGTTTAACTAGCACAGGTAATTCATATTCCATAGGCAGCTCTTGTTCATTAACAAGTAGTTGTTATCATTTCTGTTTATTCATTCAAGGCTACAAATCAAACACTCATACAGATATTTCAAATAACTTCTCGTCCTAGGATTCATGCCATATCCTAGATTCTAGTTATTCAATCCACATATGCATTTAGGTTTATAATTAAATTATGGAAAGCCACTCTACCAGACAACCTAGGAGTATTGGGGGCTCGAACGGCAGGCATACATGCCTCAGCAAGCCCCGAACCCGCAACGGAACGAAGTCATATAATAAGGAACAATCACAATGGAACATTTAGAATAGTATAAAAGACCGTTTAACAAGTAGAGAAACTCTCAAGGAAAACACTAATAACTTGTTTGCGTAAAACGGACCTCAAACTGACCCTAAATTGGTCAAAAATAAGGTTTCAGACCCAAATCAGACGTCTGGCACAAGGTCCAGACGTCTTAAAAGTAAATAGGAACTCACCTCAAGTTCTGCGTCAACCTCAAACATCCAGAACCTCCTCCCAACCGTCTGGACCCAGCTCCAAACGGTCGACCTATCTCTCAGACATCTGGGAGTGCTTCCGGTTGTCTGGTAAGCTGTCCAGACGTCCGAAATGCGCCATCCAAAAGCAATCCCTACACGTGGTAGCAAATCTCCCGTAAGTAGCCATGCAAAACATAGCTGCGGAGTGGCCTGCATGGCCGTATCCGCAAAAGGAAACGTACCTTCGTGAAGGTCAGCTTTCAAACATTTGGTGTAGTCACCAGACGTCCGCCTCGACGTTTGGACGTCACGCCAGACATCTGATTCTGGGAAAATCCTAGAACCAGAACCTCTTCTTGCTCTTCCTTGATGCACGCAGCTGTGGCCACGCCTCCTCGCCTGCAGCTCCGGCTGCAGTAGTGTCGGGGACAACTTCCCTGACGCTCTCCTCCACCTGCACACGTCGCTCCGGCCGTGTGCCCTCCGGCGAGCTCCCTCGAGTTCGCGAGCTCAAGCTCTCCCTCCTCTCCTCATGCCGCCTCTCCTCGTTGCCGCTCTCGCACTCTCTCTCACGCTAGCCCCTCTTGCTGGGGTGGAGAGGAAGAGAAGAAGGTGGCTGGCTGGGTGAGTTGAGGAAGAAGAAAGAGGGGGAGAGGGGTTTTATAGAGGGGTGCATTAGGGTTTGGATGGAGGAGAGAGGAGAGAAAGAGAGAGAGGGTACTGTCTACGTGCAGCCCGCGCATAGATGTGAAGCTCGTACCAAAATTTTCGATTTTCAGATGTCTAGGAAGGGGTCCAGACGTCTGACCGACAGTCCAGATGTCTTAAAAGGCTTAGGACAAAACAGGTCATTACATCACTTTTCGATTATGCATGTGAAAAGATCATATGTTACTGTAGCTCACAACCTTGCTAGATTTTGTTTGTTGAGGGGTATTATAGGTGTTTGGGATGGATACTCCATTCCATGCTCTTTGTAAGGTTGTTGGATGGCCATGTATGTTTTCTTTCAAAAAGAAAAAACTCCACAAATTCTATGAGACCTGTATTTTCTTCCATAGCTCCCCGTCTCAAGTTATTCCTGACTCCCTTTTTATCTCTTCTTCTGCGAAACCTTTACATGCTATAGTAGGGGCTTCAATCAGCCACCGAGATTGATTGGAGCCACCCACTCCCGTCAGACCTCCCCTCTTCGGACCCTTCCTACAACTTTGACCATGACATGTAAAGATCCTTGCGGCCTGTAGCGGTTGAACTTGACGCACGAGGCAGTGGCGATTGTGGAGCTCGTCATGGTGGTCGTGCTCCTCCGATCGTCGCGTGCTGTGGCCGAGGGGTTCTCCACTTGGTGCGAAGCCTTGACGTAGCTCAGTCGAAGTGCGTAGGGGCATCAGCATGCTCCGATGGTGGTGAGCGATGGTGCTGATCAACAGCAACGACTCCAACTGCATTCGGTCAGTGAGTGGACGGCGATCCTAGGCGGCAGCGGTGGTTGGCGTTGTCGTGTTTGGCGTGTTGCGATTTTTTGCGTGTTTTTTGCATATTATATGTTGATTTAGTTTATTTTTTTTCTGTGTTGTTTTGTTTCTTGGGGACCACGTGTGAACCCAGGCTTTTACGGTCAAGTTTTCAATCGTTTTTAGCTTTTTGGTTGATTTATATGATTAACTCAGTGCAATTTTAGAGATTCATCTCGTTGGCATCTTACCATACCTATGAGCGTGGAGTCACCCTCTTTCGGGAAGTCGTCCGATTTCCATTCTGATGGTATGTTTCTTTTTCTTTTTCCTTTATTTCTTTTCTTATTTTCTATATTTTATGTTCCCCTGAGGACGAATTTTTTCTTTATGAGTGAGGATATTCTGCCTTGCTTTATGTCCACTTGCATCGGATTCTTCTCTTTTAATGAAATTATTTTCAAGAAAAAACTTCACATATTCTTGTTGGGTTCCCATGCAAAATGTCGTACATTACTAAATACGAGGTCTTACATGCAATTAAACTGTAGGCATAGATTCCAAATTCACCTTGACATTATTATATTACATGGAAAGTCTGTGGTTCTTGCACACGAGCAGCAGCGGGTGTACATAGGTAGTGGCAGGAGAGCTTGTTACAGGGTAACCAATCACCAGATGCCACCTCATCATTTTGTTACAGCAAGGAAAAATATCTTCAATACTTGAGTTAATATATTGAACGATGATTTCCCACGTCATATCTCAAACTCTGCGTACTCATCGTTTCTCCGGCGCAAAGCGATGGCGGCTTCCCTTCCGGATGTGAGCCCTATCACAGATAAGCGGAAAAACGTTGATTTATTCGCAGGAAAGAACGTACATTATTTATTGGATTCGAGTACAAAAATTTATTTTACAGCGTAAGAGTTTTTCCCTACACTCTTATTTAAAGGATGAATAGATTGAAAATTAAAATATATTAATTAAAAATAAAAATTATCAAAATATATCAATAAAAATTAAAAATATATCAATTGAAACGTTACAAAATACATGGTAAACATATATTTTTTTTTATCTTTTTATCTTTTAATTTTTCTAATATATTAATGATATATCCACTTTCATCAAACTTTTTATGGTTGTTACCTTCTCGATTCATTAAAAAACTTTAAATATGGGTTAAAACATGTAAAAGTCAACCTATAATAGTGTGAATGTAACTTTTAGTTGATATGTTTTTCAAAGTATTGACATATTGTGGGATATATTTTTATTGAAATCAACAATAAATATTTTTGTACAATTATAAATAACTAAAATCTTTGAAATCATTTTTCACCTTTAAAATAATTTTACATGGGTGTAAATAAGATTACACCAGTTTTAAATTAAATTCCAAGTATTTCTTCACCTATGACAAGTGATTTTACAGTTGAAAGTTATTTTTCCACCTTGGTGTTTAGGATTTAGTCTTTAGTGTTTTCCTAAGACGAAAAATTACCTTTCAAGTGAAAAATCACTTCTAATATTTGAAATCATTTTCCATAAACCTAAAGTGTAACCTGATGATAAGATGGTACCTGCATCGGGATGGGACAACCTCCATTCCTAAGGTCAAATGTTCCTCCTGATGTGGATCACAAATGTGTATTCCTAAGGTCACACTCCTGGTTTGAGTGTAATACATATCTGGCCGATGCATCTATCCCCAATATGATGCATCTAGTGTTGTACTCAAATGCGCTCCTGGTGTGTCATCCTACGCTCCTGACACATCTTATCCCCAATATGATGATTATTATCCCGACCAATGTTGTACTCAACCATCTACTAGTTGGGATAACTCAAATTAGGGATACAATTTCAGACCTCCGTGTTTAGGGTCTAACCTTGGATACCATGATTTTGATTTTTATCATTCTCCGAGCTACACCAATTATAAATCACCACCCTCCTGTGGACAAGCTAATATGATCTACAATAAAAAAAAGATATGCTAATTATAATCCCTACCCTCCCCAGGACTACATTGTATATAGGTCACCACCCCTCTTTGAATAACCCGAAGTGACCTATTATCAGGGAGGGAACCAAGAACGTCAATTTCTTGACTTCCCTGGACTGAACCCAAACCCACCCAACTCTAAACCAAACCATTTGGTTTAGGTAAACCAGGTCTAAGATAAGGTGTTGGCTAACTTAAGGAACACCATTCAATCTTTAAAAGATTAGCCAACACTTTGCACTGAAGAATTGGAGCCTCTGACAAGTATTTGTTGATCTTAACTTGACAACTGTTGGCTAACTTAAATGACAAGTGTTGCATCACACAGCCCTCATTGAGGCGTGGCTATAGCAATGCTCACCTACAGCAACAGATGCATTTGTCACTAAAGACCCCAACATTAATTCTAAACCTTCAAATGACCAAATTACCCCCACAACTACACCTATAAATAGCTTACCCTTACCACATATTTTCTCATCCCTTTCTCTCTTCTCTCACCCCTCCAAAGCTCTACAAGCTAGTCCCATACCCGGGATGCTCCACTAGAGCTAGAGTAGAATAATTTTCCCATCTTCATATGCCCTTCATGGAACATCCTATGGTTGTCTTCTCACTACCATTCGGGAAGCGGATCCCACTAACATCGCCTTGTTCTGTCCTTCGTCCTCTCTTGTCCAGCATCTCATCCCCATCGTCTGGGCATCCATCAACACGACTCGTCCTTCAAGCAACCGTCAAGGAGGATTTTCTCATCCCTATGTTTTTATCACTTTCTAGTGTCTATTTTCGGCTTTGTAGTTGTAGCAAGTAGATGTAATGAACATGCTCCTATGATTATGAAATATTGGTTCTCTCTCTCTCTCTCTTTCTCTTCCCTATATTATTCTATCTCTCTCTTTTATTATTTATTATTTAAGTAGAATAGCTAGCGTAAATTTAATTCAACCAGCTAATCTACTTTGTGATAATAATTCTAAATGCGATTTTAATCAAATGTTCACCTCCCTGTGTTTGACCCGGGATTCACTTTGAGTTTCGGTAAAATTTATCTAATAGCGAATTTTTTACACAACTACAACGATGTGTTTTCTAACCAAATTTTACTCAGACAAAATCTTGCTCATCACATAGCCTTAGCTTCGACCCACTTGGAGAAGTAGTTGAATGCCACCAGTATGAACCGCTTCTGAGTCGGGACTGGTGAAAAAGGTCCAATGAAGTCTATGCCCTATTTCACGAAGGGGATGGCTGACATTACTGGCACCAACTTTCCAGGAGGCAAGTGGTGTAGGGTAGCAAACTGCTGGCACTTTTCACACTTGAGCACAAAGTCTTTACACCGTTGCTTCATCTGGGGTCAAAAGTACCTTGCCTGGAATAGCCAGGCTAAAAGTACCTTGTGCCCTTCGTGATTTCCGCATACACCTCCGTGGGCTTCTTGAAGGGCCTGCATTACTTCCTCTCTTGTCAGGCAGCACAACAACGGGTAGAATACCCCCACTTGTATAGTCGCCCTTCTATTAAGGTGTACCTTGAGGCCTTCAAGTGGAATGCCTTGGGTCATGGTCCCCATGGGGGCTGTAGACACATCCATTTAGGTTAAAATGCGAATTTATGCATGTTCCTAAGCTTAAAGATGCATTCTATATTATAAATATTGCATAACATGCATCATTCTGCATTTAGAATAGTTTGTATAAATTTTAGGCTAATTTGCATATTTTTGTGGCTAGGAGAAGAGATCAATTTCAAGGCCTCGGATTGATGATCTAACCGTACGAATCTGATCAAGACAACAATCAGAGTCCAACGCCTCTGAAATTGTCTTGATCGGAGTTCTGTAGCACCTCATGCAGTCCGAGGAAGATCAACGACCAAGGGGCTAGGTGACATAATTTGGAATGTCAAACAACAAATCTAACCATACGAATGGATCCAGAATGAAGATCCTAGTCCAATAGCATGAAAATCATTTCGATCCGACATATGTAGCAGCTCTTACAAAGGAAAGAAGATAGACGGCCCAGATCGCGCCAAGTGGCACTATCCATGTTGCCTAAGGGCCGTTTCCACCTCTCTCTCTTTCACACCCAAAAAATCTAGGCTATTGGATGAAGATCCAACGGCCATGGAAAGGCCACGCGACCATCCCAGCCGGAGCAAAGAATTCATCTTCTTGACACAAAGGCAAGGATAGAGTGGTGGTCTTGTGCCCTATTATAAGGGAGAGGTCGCGGGTTTGAGACCCACAACCCCCCTGAAATCTCCAATTACATAGCAGTAGCCACGCACACGTTAGCATGGGCACACGTAGCACACGGGCACATGCAGCACTGCAGGCACGTAACAGCACGTGCACGCTCCAGCAACAAGTGTAGAGTGCGTGGAGCGCGTACTAGCACACCCCAGTGCAATAGCACCGTGCGCGGGTGCATTGGTCTTCAACGACGTTTGCAGCAGATCTTCAACAATGTTTATGGACGTCACTAATTGTCCATGTGTGAAAAGACTCTTCTCCTCCACTATAAAAGGACCCCTACCCCTCTCATTCTCCTTCATCTCTTCCTTTCTCTCCCTCACCACCTCCAAGGCTCTAAAGAGAGCATGTCCCAAGCTCGGGATGCTCCTCAAGTAGAAAATCAAATATTTTTTCCTGCCACTCACCTCCATTCTTGGAGCATCCCGTGGCCAACCTGGATTTCTATATAAGCTAATATATGTATATCATCTTAGGAATATACATTTAGTAGGCTCTACTTATGTCAGGTTTGTGATCTTAGGAATGGAGTGTGACCTTAGCAATGGAGGATCCACACTCAAATGTTCCTCCATTGACGTCATAAATCAGTAGAGCCAGGGCAGGCGGCCACTGCATAAGTAGACAAACTACTAGAAGCAAGCTTCATCATGTAGTCCGTCCACCTGGAATGACTACTAATATTGTGATGGTCAAGAAATCAAACGTGAAGTGGAAGATGTGCGTGGACTTCACAAATGTGAACAACGTATGCCCAAAGGATGAGTTCCCCCTACCAAAATCGATGTCCTCATTAACTCATACAGCGAGCAGTCTTACATGTCCTTGTCCTTCCTTAACGCCTATAGTGGTTACCACTAGATAAGTCTAGCTCCGGCCAATTGGCCCCACACATCGTTTATAACTGCTAGGGGCCTGTTCCAATATAGAGTTATGCCCTTTGACTTGAAAAATGCTAGGGCTAGTTATTAGCGCCTTGTAAATTTGGTGTTTGCCTATTTAATAGGAAAATCATTTGAGGTGTATATTGATGAGATGCTTGTCAAAGGGTTAAACTTTTCCCAACACTTAGAGAATTTAACCCAAGTGTTTCAAGTTCTAAGAAACACTCGGCTCCTCCTGAATCCTGAGAAGTGTGCATTTGGCATAGCTTCGAGGAAATTCCTAGGTTTCATGGCCTCTAACCTGGGGATAGAGGAAAATCCCGACAAAATCCAGGTGATTATGGCCTTGACCCCCATAACAAACCTGAAAGGAATACAATCATTGGTGAGCAAGATCGTAGGGATAGGTCGATTCTTGTCTTGATCCTCTAACAAATGTTTCCCCTTTTTTGAATGCATCAAAAAAAGAAAAGGGTATTTGCTCGTGCATTGGACCCCTTAGTGCCAACAAGCCCTTGAAGAAGTCGGGAAGTACCTTCGAGAGCCTCCCATCCTTGCAACACCCATGGGTGAGGAAACACTATTCCTTTATCTGGCGGCTTCGATGCCGACAATTAGTGTCGTCTTGTTATGTGACCGTAACAACATACAGCAATCGGTGTATTTCGTGAGCAAAACTTACCAAGGGACAGAAGCAAAATATATAGTGATCAAGGAGCTGGGCCTCGCCTTGGTGACATTCGCTAGAAAGCTTCACCCATACTTCTGACCCACACAATAGTTGTATTCACAGACTACCCCTTGCACCAGATGCTTTATAGGCCAATCGGGTCAACCAAGCAAATGAAGTGGGCCATGGAGTTAGTAGAATTTGATATAAAGTATCAACCATAGAAGTCCATTAAGGGCCAAGTCTTGGTAGATTTTGTGGCAGAATTCATCAGTCCCGGTCCCCCCAGCACCCTTCCATGGAAATTATACGTTGACAGATCCTTCATGATGGCGGGGGCCAGTACTGGAATCGCGTTGAATGCTCCTAATAACACTACTCATAAGTATGCCATCAAGTTAGCCTTTTCCACCTCCAATAACATGGTAGAATACGAGGCTTTACTAGTCGGGCTCTAGGTGGCCAACTCCATAGGAGCCTCGTGCTTGGAGGTCCACATGGACTTACAATTGGTGGCCAACCAGATTAATGGTGAGTACCAAATTAAAGACTCCAACACGAGCCTTTACGCAGAGTGCATGAAGGAAGAGATGCTAAATTTTGTGGTAGCCATAGTCAAGTGGATACCTAGATCCGACAACCTGCTGGCAGATGCCTTAGCCCACCTGGCTTTGGCCATTCCTGTGGCTTGTAATTGTGTGGGTGTGTTCGGTGAGGTGCTTAGGTGAGTGGCGCAGTGTGTGGAATGAGGGGAAGTGATTAGGGAGATGAGGCGAAGGTCGTAGGGTGGTTGGGTAGGTGGACGGAGGTGCGGAGCGACGGGAGTACCTCGCCAAATGAGTCGCCGGAGGTGGAGAAGGTGATGGTGGTCAGTGGCGTCGGTGGATGATTTTTGGAAATAAAGAGAGGGGGAGTGTTTGTACGCTTTTGCGGGGTTTTAAAAGATAACACGTTGTAATATAGCCGACAAAACGTTCAAACAAATATAGAGAATTTTATTACTTGAAAAACTAGAGTATCCGAGGTCGAACACAGGGAGCAATCTCAGTACTTTTAAAACCAAAGAATACAACTTTTAAATGAAAACAATTGATTCAAAGAGAGAGAGTTATAAAAAGAATTGCTAAAAGAAAATAAAATTGGATGTCTGATTTCCTTATCAGACGTCTTAAAAGTAAGTCTTCTTTCTCTCTTCTGCCTTCTTCTTCTTCTTTTCTTCTGATCCACAGGTCTTTTTCTTCCTTGAACTTCTTTCTCTTCTCTTTCCTGCGAAGGCTTCTTCTTCCTGCCTTTGTTTCTCTTCTGTCTTCTTCTTCCTTTTTGTCTGCAGTCCTTCTTTCTTCCTTGTCTTCTCTTCTTCTGCTTCTTCTTCCTTCTTCTCCTTGTGGCTAAGTCTCCTCTCTTCACCGCCCGGCCTGCCTGCACAGAGGGAAGCAAGACCTAACCCTTCCCCTCTACCCGAACGTCTCTCTCTCTCTCTGCAATTCGCTCAAGAATGCTCTCCCAGAGCCACGGGTATTCAGGACAGATCTCGCACCCGGGACCAGGCACACCGGCAGGTGGGTGATGCGCGAGGAGTGCTCAGGTTAGGGTCAGGTTGGATCCAGCCAGATCCGCGAGGTGAAACCGCGGACGAGGCGGGCATGGGTCAGGTGAGGGACCTCACCCCTGTGTGTTCTGAGGCGAATAGCAGATAACACAAATTCAATTTAAAGCATACCTGCGCATTGCGTTTCGCCGATGTGGGACTATCTGGCCTGCCCCAATCTCACGCGCGCCCGCAGAGCTTTCTTTGCGCAATTGCCAAAGCTGCGAGCTTCGCAGCGCTCCTTACTGGACCCGAGGGCATCGCACTGCTTGCGCGAATCTGCTGTGCCTGAAGCCTGGAAGACTTGACACCTGGAGCTGCTGCGAAGCTGCTTCAACCGTCAATGGCGGCAGGACTGAAATTCTGTCAAACACAAGCACGGCCTATTGGCCTAATCAGACCAGCTGGGCACCTTCGCCGTGGCACGGCCAAGGTGGTGAACGGTGCTGCGGGTCGTTGGACGGCCTAGGCATGCGTGCCTAGGTCGACCTGTGACCGGAAGTGTGGCGTTGTTAGGGGGCTGTGGTGGAGTCGTAGAGGGATGGTGGATGGGCAGAAAGTGTTCCTTGTGGTGAGGCGGAGCTTATGAGATGGTTGGCGAGCCGTGTGGAGGGGCGGAATGGTGGGAGCGGCTCGCCGGAGGTCGGTCGGTGACTTGGAAGATGAGGGTGGTCTGGTAATGTCGGGGGGCAATTAAATGAAATAAAAGGGGGAAAAGAGAGAGGGGACTATGGAGAAGGTATCTAGAGTGTTCTGGAAGGGAGGGAAGCAGGGGAGTAGACGGCGCGTAGCTGCCATCGTCGAAGAAGAAGAACCCTGAGGGAGGGAGCGGCGACGAGGACGAGGTCAGGAAAACGTGCGCCTGGTACTGCGCGACGCGGGAGAAAGAGGCGGAGTTGACTCTGCTGCTGGTATGGCAGCAGAGCGACGAGAAGGAGGGGAGGAGGTCGCCGGAGCTTGCGGGTTTCTTGGCCGGAGATGGAAGAGAGGAAAATTTGGGGGAATCTCCGCCAAAATAAGTCTGAAGATCTGCGGCTGGGTCTAGGGATCCTTTTATAGGTGTGGGCCGAACTTTCTAGTGCGTGGAGGGTGCGCAATCACCTCTGCCGGCTCGCCGGAGAAGGAAAGAGGGTGGATACCCAAATCTCTCGTGCGTTCGCAAGAGAGATTGGGTTCACACCAGAGATCGTGATTCGCTTTAGATGGAAGGGAATTCCTCAGAGAATCTCCCTTCCATTTCTGGGGGGAAATCTCTGAGGAATTAGAGAGTAATCCCTCTCTAAACCTCGTCGGAGGTCGACTCTGCCCTAACAATGGCGGCAGGACTTGATTGAAAAGGTGGCGAGGAAATTAGGGGGCTCTCTGCAATGATTTTCAAAAGATAGGGACCAAATTATGATTTGGGTGTACTAAGTTGCAAAGTAGATCAAGATGACCTCCCCTTAGGTCCAAATTTTGGTACAAACCTAATTTTGACCTAAGGAATCCAATGGTGAAGTTGGATTTTAGGTTTGACCTCGTTTGACTGGACATTTTGCGTAAAAACCCAAATTAGGTCAATTAATGAGCTAGGACACCATTCTAGGTCAAACTAGGTTCCAAAGGCCAAATTAAGTCTTCTAAACCCTAGAGGGTATTTTTCCATGATTTTTAGAGGGTTTACTTGATTTTTATCCTGACCGAAACCTTGTTGATTTAAGCAGGTCTATTTTAGGGTTACCAAATGTCATTTAATTCCTAAATTGCACATGAACCCATTTCTGATTGACTCAACTCACTTTTTATCTTATTTAGACCATTTGACCTATGTTTTGCCTCTGAGAAATCCCGTTTATGCACTGCAATGGTAAAATTGCAGTTTTAACCTTTAATTCATGTTTTCTTCTCAGAGCACTTATTCCTTCATTTAGGCCTTCTTCTAGGTTATGTAGGAGCTTTTAAATTCTTTATTGGGTCAAAATGAGCTAGTTATGACTCATGATGAGGCTCTCATCATACCCCATGCCTAGCTTTTGCTAGTCCCTTAGCAAAATTTCAAGGTTTTAACTTCCGTTCTAGACCCAGAGTGTCTGTCAACAATCATGATAAGTGCTTCTCCTTTTCTTTTGTGATTAGGTAGGAATGCCGACAATAGGCCTAGAGGTATTCAAGTACCAACCAAAATCCGAACCTGACCCGCTTTAGCCTCAGTCCTCTGCAAAGGTTTCTAAGGACCACAAAAACTAACCTAGGGTTTGTTGGACTCCGCGGTTAAAGCACCCGTGCTTGAGACATTTTTAGCCTAAGTTCAGTTTGCAGTGCATTTTTGTAAGAGAGAGATAGAAGATTTATTTGTTTGGAGAACTTTTCTCTCTCTTTTTCTTTTTATTTCTAGCTTCGGATTAGCTTCTCAACACGGTCTGTATCGAATTCCTCGTCCCCATCATCAATCCTCAAGGGTCCCTAGCTTTCGAGATTTCAAGATAATCCCGCCCATGGCGACCCCCAGAACCCTGGCTTTCGAGATTTCGAGATAATCCCGCCCATGGCGTTCCGTGGCCGAATTCAGACCTTGGCGATCGACATTTCGTGATAATGCCGCCCATGGTATCTGAACCAGCAGAGTGCTTACATGCCCCCAGTAGGATATTTAAATATCCTAAGAGACAAGCACCGAGGAGACGATATGTTGTTACGCATCTTCGAGGGGAATTTCCCGCCTCTCCGCGCCGGGAACTCGTCCAAATCAATTTGTGTTGATTGGCCGCTCCTAATCTAGGTGACTTTTTCAAAACATTAAACGCTTTTTGTGTAATTTGGATGTTTATGCGCACTGAACAAGACTGTGTGTGAATTTGGGGTGCTTAGGTTACCGAATCCTGCAAATCGGAGGTCAGTTAACGAGGTCGAATACTTCCTAAGCCTTAGACCTAATACTTAAGCTTCCCATTTTCCTCAACCTCTTGAGGATTATCCAGATTTTAACGAATACGTGAATTTTTAAGCTAAAGAATCTAGCCCAAGAGGCCTAATACCAGCGTTCCCGCTAATCTATTGTTATGTCTCCTTAGCACTTTTTCTTTTTCTTGATTTAGTCTAGAACTTCAATTAACCCCTTAATCTTTTACTAATGACTATTTCTTTTCATTTTCATTTTGTGCTCCTTTTTGTCATTTTACTCTTTTTTCCTCTTCTCATTTGTATGACCCTGAATTGTTCCTCCCCTCCTTCAAGTCTTCTTTTTTTTTTTTATTGAAACCCTTTCTTGATATGAATTTTTCTGACGTTTTGCACTTTCATACCCCCCCATGCCTAAGATTTGCAATGTCCCCATTGTAAATTAGGTGGGTTCGATTTCAGCTTAGTTCATGCATTAGGACAGGTGTGTGGTGAGTGAATGGGTCGAAGTGACTTGTTGCGAACGATTTCTAATCTCGGGTAGGGATACCTGAGGTGAAGTCGGCTGTTTTAATGGATGAACCCTAAAGTGCAATATGAATTCCGCATAGAGATGTCAGAAAAGGTTTTGGGTTTTTCAAAGAATGACGGGTTGCCTCCCGTTAAGCGTTGAGTTTTACGCCATCGGCTGGGCGCAATGAGCTCAAGAGGAATGGAGGGTAAAGGATGACTCAACCAAATCCATATCGATCATGTCAATGAACGGCTTGAGTCTCTGACCGTTCACGACAAAGGGTTCAGAATCATGGCTGAGTGGGCTGATTTCAATGGCTCCATTTCCGAAGATTTGTCAGACTAGGTAGGGTCCGACCCACTTAGATCTTAGCTTTCCTGGGAATAATTTGAGTCGGGCATCAAAGAGTAAAACCTTTTGACCAGGATGAAAGACCTTTCTAGAAATGTGTTTGTCGTGAAAAGCTTTAACCCATTCTTTATAAATTTGCGAGTTCTCATACGCGTCGTGGCGTAATTCATCGGTCTCGCTCATTTGAAGTCTTCTGTGGGTTCCAGCCTTAGAAAGATCCAGATTACAGGTCTGTACTGCCCAATAGGCTTTATGCTCCAACTCGACGGGGATGTGACATGCCTTCCCGTACACTAGTCTGGAGGGAGACATTCCTAATTGGGTTTTGTGGGCGGTCCTATAGGCCCACAATGCTTCCGGAAGCCGAGAAGACCAATCTTTTCTATCAGGTCGAACAGTAACCTGAAGGATCTTCTTGATCTCTCGGTTAGATAGCTCAGCTAGACCATTAGTTTGGGGGTGGTAAGGAGTAGAGATTCGGTGTGACACCCCGTATTTGGTCATCAGTGACCTGAACTGAGCGTTAGTGAAATGGGTCCCCCCGTCAGAAATTATAGCACGCGGAATCCCGAACCTTGAGAAAATGTTTTGATGAAGGAATTTTATAACGACTTTATGATTGTTGGTTCAGGTCGGAATGGCTTCTATCCACTTGGAAACATAGTCAACTGTGAGTAAGATGTATTCGAAGCCATCCGAGATCGGGAAGGGTCCCATGAAATCAATCCCCCAAATATCAAAAATTTCGCATACCAAGATCGGCTGTAGAGGCATCATGTCTCGATGGCTCATGTTGCCCAAAGTCTGGCAACGGGAACATGCCTTATAGTGTCGTATGCATCTTTGAAAATTGTGGGCCAGTAAAAGCCACACTAGAGGACTTTTGATGCGGTTTTATGTCCTGAGAAATGTCCACCGCATGCCTGGTCATGGCAAAATGAGAGTATGTCTTTGATTTCTACTTCCGCGACGCACCGTCGAATTATCTAATCAGCACCAATGCGGAATAGATACGGGTCTTCCCATAGGTAATACTTGGCATCGGAATGCAATTTGTCCTTCTTGGCCTTCGGCCAATCGGACGGAATCTGATGTGATGCCAGGTAATTAACTATATCTGTGAACCATGGAAGACTTGTACTGATAGTCAGGAGGTGCTCATCAGGAAAATGTTCTGTAATAGGTCTGGAAGGGTCAATTATTTCAGAAGGGAGGCGGGATAAGTGACCAGCCACCACATTTTGCTTTCCTGCCTTGTCGCGAATCTTGAGGTCAAATTCTTGCAACAGCAAGATCTATCGGATTAATCGAGGTTTCGCGTCCTTCTTAGCAAGGAGATGCCTCACAGCTGTGTGATCCGAGCATATGATAACACGAGAACCCAGAAGGTATGATCTGAATTTTTCCAGGGCAAATACTACTGCCAGCAGCTCTTTCTCAGTAACTGTATTGTTACGCTGAGCTCATCCAGTGTTTTGCTGGCGTAGTAAATGACCACAGGTTTCCCGTCAATTTTCTGCCCCAAAACCGCTCCTACAGCAAAGTCAGATGCATCGCACATGATCTCAAAGGGTTGAGACCAATCAGGGGACTGTAGGATTGGGGCTTGGGTGACTCGGTCATGTAGGATCTCAAATGCTTGAGTGCATTCCTTGGAAATTTTGAAAGGCACATCCTTGGAGAGAAGATTGGTCAGGGGGCACGCGATTTTGGAGAAATCAGGGATAAACTGACGGTAGAAACTGACGTGCCCCAAAAAAGATCAGATGTCCTTAATCGAGCTAGGCATAGGGAGCTTGGAAATCAGGTTAACCTTAGCTCGATCCACTTGGATGCCTTTCTCCGAGATTAAATGTCCCAGGACAATTCCCTCAGGCACCATGAAATGGCTCTTTTCCCAGGAAAGAACCAAATTCACATCGATGCATCGGCTGAGTATTTGGACCAAGTGTTGGAGGCAATCGTCAAATGATTCTCCAAAAACTGAAAAGTCATCCATGAAGACTTCCAGATAATCACCTACCATATCTGAGAATATGGCAAGCATGCACCGCTGAAAAGTTGCAGGTGCATTGCAGAGACCGAATGGCATCCTTCGAAACGCGTACGTCCCGAAGGGGCAGGTGAAAGTGGTCTTTTCTTGGTCCTCTGGATGGATTGCCACCTGATTGTAACCGAAGTACCCGTCAAGAAAGCAGAAGAACCTATTTCCCGCTAGTTTTTCGAGGATCTGATCAATAAACGGTAGTGGGAAATGATCCTTCTTCATGGAGGAATTGAGTCTTCTGTAATCAATGCAGACTCTCCACGAGTTAGCTATTCGGGTCAGAATGACTTCTCCGATTTCAGTCGTGATGATGATAAGTCCTGCCTTTTTAGGCACCACTTGTATTGGACTCACCCGTCGACTGTCAGAGATCGGGTAGATGATGCCTGCATCTAACCACTTTATGATCTCCTTTTTCACGACCTCCTGTAGGTTAGGGTTTAGGCGTCTTTGCATTTCTCTTAAAGGTCGTGTGCCTTCTTCTGTGTAGATTCGATGTGTGCAGTATGAAGGGCTTATGCCAGTCAAATCATCGAGAGTCCATCCAATGGCTCTACGATGTTGCTGGAGGATAGAAATCAAACGGAGTTCCTGGTCAGGTGTGAGTTGAGAGTTGATAATCACCGGAAATGTCTGATTTGAATCCAAAAACACGTACTTCAGATGTTCGGGAAGGGGCTTGAGTTCCATGACAGGATTTTCAGTAGCAGCGGGTAGTTCTGGGTTTGTATCAGGAGCAATGGTAGGAGTCATAGGTGTGTCTAGGTCATGTTCGCACTCCTCTGTTAGCGGGTTTTGATTCTTTAGTGGTTGATCAGGGATAATCAGGTTGTCTTCTATATGCATTCATCAACCATGGCTCTGATATCACATATTTCCTCTATAACCCAGCAATTAATCCCTTGTTGGGCCTTAAAAATGTCAATCTTCAGGTTTTGATTCCCAAATTTTAATTCTATCTGGCCCTCTTCGCAGTTTATGTTGGCCCTAGCAGTAGCCAAAAAGGGTCTCCCTAAAATGATTGGTGTGTCCCTTGGATTCTTAGGTGCATCCATGTCCAGTACTATGAAGTCCACTGGGAAATAGAAATCTCGTACCCTAACAATGACATCCTCGAGTATTCCTCTAGGTGACTTGATAGATTGATCGGCTAACTGCAATGTCACCTCAGTGGGTTTAAGTTCAGATTCTTCAAGGTGGTCAAGGAGGGATGTAGGTATTAAATTTATGGAGGCACCTAGGTCTAGTAAGGCTCTATCAAATTGGGTTTCATCAATTTTACAAGAAATCAAGGGAGTTCCTGGGTCTTTAGCCTTGGGTGGGAGTTTGCTCAAGATGACAGAGCTGGCTTGCTCTGACAGTACGATTGGATTCCCATCCTTGGTTCGCGGCTTACGTTTAGGGGTACATATGTCTTTCAAGAATCTTACGTAAGCCGGTATGTGGCGAATTGCATCCATCAATGGGATGTTTATCTGGACCTGTTCAAAGAGCTTGATCAGATCCTCCTCGGGAGCCACGGGTTTAGTTATCCTTTTTCCTTTGGTCAAGGCCTCAGGAAATGGGATCCTAGTTGGTTCCTCTAGGATAGGTCTAGGTTCTTGATCTGGGACAGTGGTATCTGGGATAACTATCCTAGGGTCTTGGCTATTATCAGGCTTGGAGTGGTTCGGATAATGTGGGTCTTGGGTTGTTTTACCACTACGTGTTGTTACAGAGTTTAATCCGGCCTGATTCTGGTTTGGGTTTGGTAGGAGGGGTGGCTGCTGCTGAAATCCCGCATAAGATGTTGAAGCTTCCATCCTGTCTGGCGATGGAGCAGTAGGGGCCTGATAAATCAAATGTGTTTGGCCTGAATTTGGATTCATAACGCGCTTCTGGGTTAGCACGTTATTTGGGTTGGGCAGAGGTTGTGAGGGAAGGGCACCAGGTTGGCGGGAATTTGCCATCTGGGCCAGTTGGTTGCGAACCTCTGTGATCTCGTCCTTGTGCTGTTTTTGCATTGCCGCATTCGTCTTTTGAATGTAAGCCAGTGCTTGAAGGATAAGAGTCAGTTGATCCTGGTTTTGCCCGGATTGGTAAGTGGGATTGGGCCGAGGCTGAGGCGGCTGATATGGACGAGAGGCTTGTGGACGGGGTTGATATGGTGGTCTTTGAGAATTTCCCGCCCACTGAAAGTTAGGATGATTTCGCCATCCAGGGTTGTAGGTATTGGAGAATGGGTCATTCTGGATGGCGTTGAGGTTCTCGTAGTTCTGAGGAACCACAGGAAAGTCAGAATACGAGGGTTCAGAGTTCCCCCAACTCGAGTAGAATGGATCGGAGGTCACTCCGGTCCGAGAGGTAGAAGGGGGAGGATATGGGTCCATCCCCTTGGCAGATTGGTGATAGATGTTTTGCATAGTTTCCATTGCCAGAGGAGGTCGTGCAAAAGAGTTTTGCGTAGAGGCGGCTTGCTGCAAATGTCGAGTTAGCTCATCCACCTTCTTTTCTATGATAGAAACCTTGTCCAACTGACTGGCCATCAGTTCCAAGTCGACAGAATTGGACAGGTCCTGCATCTCATGTGTCCCTCTCAGATTCGTCGATGCGCGGGCATTCGTCCTGTCGAATAAGCCCATGGAGTCATTATTTATGGAGTTCTCACACATGTTATTGAGAATCTCCCACACCGTGTCCTCATGTTGACCCATGATGTTTCCTCCGCATGTTGCATTAACGAATAAACGAATATCTTCACGGAGTCCCTGGTAAAATGACTGGGCTTGTTCCCACTTAGGAACTCCGTGATGGGGACACTTTTGCATGAGATCTAAGAATCAATCCCATGCTTCGTGAAGAGGTTCTCCCGGTTGTTGAGTGAAATGAGTGATCTAGTGGCGCAAGGCATTCGTTCGGCCAACGGGGAAGAATTTTTTCAAAAATTCGGACTGCAGTTCCTCCCATGTGTTGATCGGACGGGTCTAAGTTTGATACCCGTGTGCGGCCTTGTCCAAGAGGGAGAACGAAAACATTTTCATTAGTAGGATATCCCGGTTTTGTACATCTGACCCGAAGGTCTGGACCAGATGCTTGAGTTGTTTAATGTGTTGGAATGGATCCTCAGAGTTAAGCCCGTGAAACTTTGGTATGGCATAAATCATATTGGGCTTCAGTTCAGAATCAGGTCCTCCAATTGGGATTCGTACTCGAGGTTCGATCGCCACCGCAGCGGGATTATAGTGATCTCGCATCATAGGTTGCTGCGATGGGTTTACAAAGTTCTGAAAGGGATCATTAAGGCGTTGAAGTTGGTGTTCAAGGTTATTCTCCTCTTCAATGGGTTGTGCCATGATGGAAGAAGAAGGAGAACCAGGGTCTGAATCAGATGAAAGATTTATGTAGTGGGGTTGCTGCACAAACAAGGGTGTCGAGGCTTGGCCTCGACGAGAGTGAATTTCTAAAGGAGGTCTTAAGGGTGGCCTTAAGGACCTCCTACCGAACATGCACCAAAGGATGTAATGAGATTAGAAGGTGTTGGACCCAATCAAGACACCCAAAAATTGTTGGGTGACTATAGAGGTTCGGGGCGGATGGACCCCTTAGTCAGAAAGGTCGTCCACTTGAGAAATACCTGGGCAGCCAGAGAGGGAGAGTCCCGCAAAGACCCCTACACGGTAGAGCGTCCCCACGAGTTACAGGGTTTCCCCCACCCGACCTCTCTTGTCACTGCGGTTCCAGGTAGACCAGAATGGGGACCTTGACCTCTTAAGTCTACCTTTTTTTTACTTTAAGATCAAGGTGCTTAATGTTCCACTTGAACTTTTAGGTATTTTGAGTGAAAAAGTGACCTAATTTTAAGGTTGGTTGACCCAAGGGATCAACTTCACCTCTTGTTCCTTTAAGAGCATTTAGGTCCTTTTCTTTTTAAGGTTCAAATGGATTAAAAGCCTGATTTGCTTAGGGTTCTTCTTGTGTAGATCTTTTCAATCAAGGTTTAGGCACACCTCTTTTTGGAAAAATTTATTTCTTTGTTTAAGATAAGGTGTGTCTCTAATAACCCTAGCTTTGTAATCCTTAAATTGGCTCTAGTGGGTCCAATTTAGTTGCCTCAGAATTTAGTACCTAGGGCTCAATCAAGAAAGTTTTAGCCCTAGTTACCTTAGTTGGATGAGCAGATAAAAATGTGTTGAAATGAAAATCAGGCAACTTGATGAGTTACTAAATATGAAACAGGTAGCCCTAAGTTGATTGTTCTTTTTTTTTTCTGATTTTGAGGGAGTTAAGAGGGAGTGCTTATGGAAATTACCTATTCCTTGGAGTGTCTGTTGTGCAGCTGCTTTTCTTTCCTTTTTGCTTTCCTTGTAATAAGCACAACAAAAGAGAGGAGTTAGGTCAAATATTGGATAGAAAAGTTGTAATCAAAAGCTTTGAAAGTGCCCGTTGCTCCCCGGCAACGGCAAAAAATGTTTGTACGCTTTTGTGGGGTTTTAAAAGATAACACGTTGTAATATAGCCGACAAAACGTTCAAACAAATATAGAGAATTTTATTACTCGAAAAACTAGAGTATCCGAGGTCGAACACAGGGAGCAATCTCAGTACTTTTAAAACCAAAGAATACAACTTTTAAATGAAAACAATTGATTCAAAGAGAGAGAGAGTTATAAAAAGAATTGCTAAAAGAAAACAGAATTGGACGTCTGATTTCTTTATCAGACGTCTTAAAAGTAAGTCTTCTTTCTCTCTTCTGCCTTCTTCTTCTTCTTCTTCTTCTTCTTCTTTTCTTCTGATCCACAGGTCTTTTTCTACCTTGAACTTCTTTCTCTTCTCTTCTCTTTCCTGCGAAGGCTTCTTCTTCCTACCTTTGTTTCTCTTCTGTCTTCTTCTTCCTTTTTGTCTGCAGTCCTTCTTTCTTCCTTGTCTTCTCTTCTTCTGCTTCTTCTTCCTTCTTCTCCTTACGGCTAAGTCTCCTCTCTTCACCGCCTGACCTGCCTGCACATAGGGAAGCAAAACCTAACCCTTCCCCTCTACCCAAACGTCTCTCTCTCTCTGTAATTCGCTCAAGGACTCTCTCCAAGAGCCACGGGTATTCGGGTCGGATCTCGCACCCGGGACCAGGCGCACCGGCAGGTGGGTGATGCGCAAGGAGTGCTCAGGTTAGGGTCGGGTCGGATCCAGCCAGATCCGCGAGGTGAAACCGCGGACGAGGCGGGCGTGGGTCAGGTGAGGGACCTCACCCCTGTGCGTTCGGAGGCGAATAGTAAATAACACAAATTCAATTTAAAGCATACCTGCGCATTGCGTTTCGCCGATGTGGGACTATCTGGCCTGCCCCAATCTCGCGCGCGCCCGCAGAGCTTTCTTCGTGCAATTGCCAAAGCTGCGGGCTTCGCAGCACTCCTTTCTGGACTCGAGGGCTTCGCACTGCTTGCACGAATCTGCTGCGCCTGAAGCCTGGAAGACCTGACGCCTGGAGCTGTTGCAAAGCTGCTTCAACCGTCAATGGCGGCAGGATTGAAATTCTGTCAAACACAAGCACGGCCTATTGGCCTAATCAGACCAGCTGGGCACCTTCGCCGTGGCACGGCGAAGGTGGTGAACGGTGCTGCAGGTCGTGGGACAGCCTAGGCATGCATGCCTAGGTCGACCTGTGACCGGAAGTGTGGGGTTGTTCGAGGGGCTGTGGTGGAGTCGTAGAGGGATGGTGGATGGGCGGAAAGTGTTCCTTGTGGTTAGGCGGAGCTTATGAGATGGTTGGTGAGCCGTGTGGAGGGGTGGAATGGTGGGAGCGGCTCGCCGGAGGTCGGTCGGTGACTTGGAAGATGAGGGTGGTCAGGTAATGTCGGGGGGCAATTAAATGAAATAAAAGGGGGAAAAGAGAGAGGGGATGATGGAGAAGGTATCTGGAGTGTTCTGGAAGGGAGGGAGGCAGGGGAGTAGACGGCGCGTAGCTGCCATTTCGGAGAAGAAGAACAATGAGGGAGGGAGCGACGACGAGGACGAGGTCAGGAGAACGCACGCCTGGTACTGCGCGACGCGGGAGAAAGAGGCGGAGTTGACTCTGCTGCTGGTATGGCAGCAGAGCGACGAGAAGGAGGGGAGGAGGTCGCCGGAGCTTGCGGGTTTCTTGGCCAGAGATGGAAGAGAGGAAAATTTGGGGGAATCTCCGCCAAAACAAGTCTGAAGATCTGCGGCCGGGTCTGGGGATCCTTTTATAGGTGTGGGCCGAACTTTCTAGTGTGTGGAGGGCGCGCAATCACCTCTGCCGGCTCGTCGGAGAAGGAAAGAGGGTGGATACCCAAATCCCTCGTGCGTTCGCACGAGAGATTGGGTTCACACCAGAGATCGTGATTGGCTTTAGATGGAAGGGAATTCCTCAAAGAATCTCCCTTCCATTTCTGGGAGGAAATCTCTGAGGAATCAGAGAGTAATCCCTCTCTAAACCTCGCCGGAGGTCGACTCTGCCCTAACAATGGCGGCAGGACTTGATTGAAAAGGTGGCGAGGAAATTAGGGGGCTCTCTGCAATGATTTTCAAAAGATAGGGACCAAATTATGATTTGGGTGTACTAAGTTGCAAAGTAGGTCAAGATGACCTCCCCTTAGGTCCAAATTTTGGTACAAACCTAATTTGGACCTAATAAATCCAATGGTGAAGTTGGATTTTAGGTTTGACCTCGTTTGACTAGACATTTTGCGTAAAAATCCAAATTAGGTCAATTAATGAGCTAGGACACCATTCTAGGTCAAACTAGGTTCCAAAGGCCAAATTAAGTCTTCTAAACCCTAGAGGGTATTTTTCCATGATTTTTAGAGGGTTTACTTGATTTTTATCCTGACCGAAACCTTATTGATTTAAGCAGGTCTGTTTTAGGGTTACCAAATGTCATTTAATTCCAAAATTGCACATGAACCCATTTCTAATTGACTCAACCCACTTTTTATCTTATTTAGACCATTTGACCTATGTTTTGCCTCTGAGAAATCCCGTTTATGCACTGCAATGGTAAAATTGCAGTTTTAAAATTTAATTCACGTTTTCTTCTCAGAGCACTTATTCCTTCATTTAGGCCTTCTTCTAGGTTATGTAGGAGCTTTTATCTTCTTTATTGGGTCAAAATGAGCTAGTTATGGCTCATGATGAGGCTCTCATCAGGGAGAAAGTGTGGGGGATAGGGAACTTAAGAAACCTAATCTAAGGCATGAAAGTGAAGGGAATCCCACGTCGGTATGGTTGCCGGTCATGGGGAAGACGAATACCTCCGTAGATGAGGCGGTGGCGAAGATGAGGCAGAGGCGACATCAGCAGGTGTTGCGCGATGCGAAGGACTGTGGTGGAGTTAACCCGACCACTAGTATTGTGGTTGGGTGAGAAGAAAGCGAGGGAGAAGCCGCCGAAGCTTGCGGAGGTTGTGGCCAGTGAGGGAGAGAGGAATGTGGGGAGAACAGGCCCAATTTGAAGCTGAGGAACATCAGTTGGATCTGGGGAGTCTTTAAATAGGTCTCTGAGAAGGTTTTGTGCTTGGAAGCCAATCTTCCAAGTAAGACAAACTCATCGGAGATGGAAGTTCTCAAAAGACCCAAATCTCTCATGCGTTCTCATGAGAGATTTGGAAACAATCAGGGATCAAAGATAGGTTTAGATTGAAGGGGTTTACTCAGAGAATCTCCCTTCCAATTTTGGAAGGGATTCTCTAAGCAATCAAGGAGAAACCTCCTTTCAAAGCCCACCAGAGTAGGATTCCTCCACTATAATGGCAAAGAGACCTACTTGTGAGAATGATGAGGAAGCTAGGGGGTTGATTGCAAAGGTTTTTGAAAGTTAGGGGTAGAAATGTAATCAGGCTAGACCTTTTTGCAAACTAGGTCAAGGCAAACTCATCATGGGTCTAAATTTTGCTACAAACGTAATTTGGACCTAAGGAATCTAATGGTGAAGTTGGATTTTGGGTTTGACCACGTTTGACTAGGAAATTTATGCAAAAATTTAATTTAGGGCAAATATCTATCTGGGACCCCATTCTAGGTCAAGATGGGTTCTAATGGCCAAATTGAAGGTTCTAAACCATAGAGAATATTTTTATATAATTTTTAGAGGGTTTAAGTGAATTTTATCCTAACCAGAACCTTGGTTAATCAAGTGGGTCTGTTTTAGGGTTTTAGGAAGTCATTTAATTAACAGAACTCACACAAACCCTTTTCTATCAAATCCAACCCACTTGTTATCTTATTAAGACCATTTGACCTTTGTTTAGACCTTGAGAAAATCTGTGGTTGTATTGCATTGGTAAAATTATAGTTTTAACCCTAGTTTCTTATTTTCCTCTCAGAATGGTTGTGCAGTGAATTATGACCTTCAGTTGGTTTTGTAGGAGCATTTATTCACTCAGTTGGGTCAAAATGAGCTAGTTAGGGCTTATGATGGTGTTCCCATCAGCTGTGAATCTGAGATGATTCTGATGTTAGAATGCATTTCAGATGAGCCATGATCAGATCTGTTCTCTATGAGGTTTTTAATGTTTTGAATGCTTTGTAGAGCCAAGGAAGATCAACTATGTTGATTGGAGGCTCTATTAAGGATTTCAACCATGCATTTATTTTCTGATATTTTGATTTTCACCTAAGGGATTTTCAATATCTCTTAAGGTTTTCAACACTTTGGGATTCAAATTGAACTTATTGGGCTAATTCAAACACTTTCTACATGCTGTCTATAGCATTGGAAGGAGTTAGACCAGCTATTTTTCTGATCTGATTTGAAATGAGAATGTTGACAAGGGTTTTTGATTCAGAGTTTAACATCTGAGAGAGGTTTCTATGTGATTTTTAGTCCTTGTCAGAATTTTAAGAGATTTTCTGTATGTTTTGAATCCAAGTCATCATAGCAAATTGCTGCATGATGCAGCTACATTCTAACTAAAATCCAGCAATGTATTTCTTGATTCAGTTATTTTGTATCCCTAACTAGGCTTTCTCAGGTCTGATATGAGATATAAATGACTGAATTAGGAGATAAGTGCTGATTTTGAGTTCCAGAATTACTGCAGATTTGATTTCTTTGAACTTTGGACACTGCAGCAAGGATCTAAGATGAGTTAAGATGTCTGTTGTGCATGAAGGACGTCTAGAACTGTCCTTGAACTGCTGCTGTAGTTGCTACTGCTGCTTTGCTGTTGCTGTTATTGCAGCAATAGCTGGATGGTTTGAATTCTATAGAACAGTAGAGGCTAGGATTAGATTTTGAATAGCTGACATGCTTTATATGTTATATATATTATGTACAAGCTTTCTTGTAATTAAAATGATCTTTAAATCTCATTTAGATTGCTTGTATCTTGTTTTAATCATTCATTGTCAGCTATTTTTGTGCCTAACTGTCTAAATTGGGAATTTAAAGGATAAATTAAATGAAATTCATGTTTAATGGCTGGAACATATTACTTAGATTCTATAAAGCATATCTGAATGTTTTTACTGCATTTCCAGCCATTAGAGTTCCATTCTAGGCCTTAGGTTCGCTTAGAAATTCTCTTTAAAGGCTTAGAATATGCTAACTTTGTAAATAAATAAAAATCTTATAAAAAATAAATAAAATAAAATAAACCTATCTTGGTGAAGATTAGGTATATTTTTAAGTTCATACTAAGTTTCATGGTATCCTGAACAGTCGGCTTGGTAGAACATACCAGCCAACGGTTCAGTATACCATGGAATTTAATAAAAGAACTCAACTATCAAACACCAAAAACATCTCCATTTTTCTCATCTATTTCTTTATTTCTCATCCCCTATCTCCACAAAATATACAAAACCCATAAATGGTGAAAAAACCCTAAAAACACCTAAAAACCCATTGTATACTATGTAAATACTTGTAAATATAAGGTATATAGTAAGCTATATGAGTAAATAGTGTAAATTAGATATATATTAAGTATAAATAACTTATGTATATATTATATAATGTAACTAAAGTATCTAAGTTAACTCAAACTATACATATCTTATTTATATAACTATTTATTAATTGTACTAACTTAAATGTATTATACTCTAAGTAAATTAATAAAACCTTGTAAATAAACATATTTAGCATTGATATTGTACATACGTATTTATATGTATATTATGTACATAATAAACCTTGTACCATAATTTAAATATATATATAATAAATAATTAATTTATTAAGTTACTAGTTAAGTTATTAAATTAAATTAAAATAAATTAGTAATTTAAGTTAAAATTGAAATAAATTATATTGTATATTTGTACTAATGTATTTTAACTAAATTAAGCTAATTTAACTATATTTATAATGTATTATATTAGTTATATCTAATTTATATGAAAAATAGCCCAAAATAAGCTATTTAAATGTAAATAAAATCGAAATAAAATTTTTAAAATACAATAAAAATCTTTATTAAATACCTTAATATGTATATTAATACTGTATAAGGTCAATTAGACCATACATTAACTAATTTATACTTAATTAAGAAATAAAACCCAAAATACAATATATATAATCTGAGAACTTTGCCTAATTTATTTATACAGTAAATATAATTAATTTTCTAAATTAATTATACAATTATATAGTACTATGTAAATTCTTTATTATCATATAATTTAATTTTTAATTTTTATAAATTATGACCCTCAAATTAAGGGCCAAAATCCCAAAATCAGCACAGTTAAGTTGAATTCCAACACTCAAACATGGCACAAATAGCGCCACATAGTTCAGCATGAAGCACTTGTAGCACTATAAGACGATTTTGTTTTCTTATCCTTTCAATCGTCATGCGCTCGACGCACAACATAACCTGATCCCTTGTGCATTGTTACGAGTATATTGTGATGGTTTGTGAGAGGGCTTGATTAAGCCCGATTCTGAGCTTAAATCGGTATTAATGGGTAATTAAATGAACTAGGGTGGCCCTAGTAGAGGTCTGGTTCCACCCGTTAAGGGTGCTGTGTATCTCTCAAAAAGGCCGCCCGCCAACCTTAAGACCTATTTTTGAATTAAGGCTTAATGAAGGGTTGAGGGAAAGAAAGGAAGAGAGCAAACGCAGTGAATGCAAATCTAGCTAAGTGTTGAAAAAGAAAACAAAGATAAGGAAAAGATGAGAAGGGAAATGGTTAAGTGTAAGAGAAGAAACAGAGAAAGAGAACCGTAAAAGAAGAAGAAAGAGTGAAAGAAAAAAAGTATGGTTGTATTAGTATAGTGTGTATAGTGTATATAAGTGTATACTGTAAATAATAAGTATAAGTATATTAAGTATACATAGTATAAGTAATGTTTGAGGTATATATGTATGTAAATAACCTTATAGCTTTACCGAAATAATAATCCATCACTGTAGATAGAATAAGGGTCATTATAAACATTAGCATATATCATATTTTTACCTTAGCTAATGTACATACTTTTCCTAAGGTTTAGCAACGTTTATATCTGTTGCTGTACATAGTATATATGTTACTATAAATGTTAATAGATTAAGTTAAGTTAGTATAGTATATAGTATTACTTAATATTGTATATATATATGTATTAGTAATATAAGTTATAAATAGATAGTATATAATATTTAATTATAGTGTTTGATACTTGTTCGTAATTAAGTGTTTGTAAGCTTTTTAGTTGATTCTTTTGTACATAATTAAGCTATTATTTCATTCATTGATTATTCATTAATTCATTCATTTATAATGGTACATAAAATTAATCTTTTTTGAATTAAAGAATAATGTTGGACTTAGAGAGTGATGTATATCAATAACTGCCTCCAAGTGAACGACCTAGAATAAACCAATAAAAATTATGTAATTAAATAAAATTGACGCGATAACGGTTTGTATTTGTGATATATGCTGCAACAACAACGACGATTTTTTATACGAACTGTAATTGATCGCTTCAGGACCCAAGGAGGTCCTTTTATAGGTCCAAGGGTTTTTGAGATTAAGATTAGTGGAGTGAAATACCTTAAATACCTCTAGGGTTGGTCCACCTCACATTTAGGTCCCTTTCAACTTGTTTCAGCCATAACATGAGCTATGTTACGACCCTGTTCCCGAATCCCTATAGGACCCAAGACTGGCTCGACTCGACTAATCCTATGACCCAGTTGTCCAACAAGAAATAATCGAAAAGCAGGAAAATAAACCACATTCATTACGCAAGGTAACTAACAGTAAAAATGTACAAGCAGTAAAGGAGGTAAAAGCTACTAAACAGTACATACCACCACAACAACAGGAATGTAGAACAAAAGTACAGAAACAGGAACAGTAAACAAAGTCTGAAACTCACTAACAGAAAGGAAGTACAACAACAGTAAGACTACTGCTGGGCTCGATTGGGCCCATCACCTTCTGCAGCCGGTAACTCGGGCTACTTAACTCCTAGACCTGTAAAGGGTTACGAGAAAATGGAGTCATCGAATGCTGAGTAGAGTGGTAACCAAATTATCTAAAGAAGTAAAAGCTAATAGGTAAATTTATCTTTTCCAATTATTTTATTTTAGAAGCAATTCTTTTTCACCCCTTGGTTTACTTTCAAATTTCTTTCTTGATCTCACATGTTTCTCATGGGAACGATCTTGATTGCAGTCTTTTCCAAAGAGTAGAAGGCGCACGTGGTGCTCTCCTGGCTGGGAGAGTCCCCCGTGGTAGTCATACACCCAGTCAACCACCCCAAGGTCACTGTCTAGATGTATCGGTGACTACGGCATGCGAGATAAGCGCACGGGTAGCCACCCCACACTGGCACACGGTCAGTTGTTTTCGCTAGTGGGTACGCCTAAAGTATAGCATGGAACAGTATAGGGCTTAGCCCTCTCAGCAATAGGGGTCTAGCCCCTCAGAACCAGACAGGGGTCTCGCCCCTCCACAGTCTGCGCACCCTCGTCTTACTACCCCGGTTTGCCCAGAGGGCCAAAAAAGTCGGTGCAGGTTGGCTAGATTAACCCCAGGCCCCGTGGGGTGGCTAGCTCCCTCCCTACACTAGTAGCTCACCTCGGTATTGCATACGCGAGGGCTGATAAGAGTCGGTGTAGAGTGGCCAATCCTATCCTTGGGTCACAACTCAAGGGAGGCTAGCTCCGCTCTACACTAAAGGGGGCAGTTACTCTCCTTGGTACCACGTACACAAGGACCAGCACACTTCCCGTCCACATTTCCAGGCCTTTCTATTCATCCACAGGAGCTCTACTCCTAACTCCCCATAGGGTTCATGCTCATATTTGAAAGTTCCCTACTAGGAGGGGTGACGTAATAAAATGCGGAAATAAATATAAACAATATCACAGAATAGACAACCACACAAAGTACACAAAGATTTTTAGGTGGAAACCCAAACCGGGTGAAAACCACCACCTAACCCTCTCGAGTTAGGATTTTCCGATCAACCTAGTTGATCAAATCCACTAACTGAATCACTTTAAAACGAGGGTGATTCAACCTCAGTACAACCACGCTACAAGTACAAGGGTAGCGTTCCTCAACCCCTTCTCTCCACGAGAAGGATTTTGTCCCACGAAGGAGACGGGAATTCGCGAAGCGAATACCCAACTAAATAACAAAGATAAAATAAACAACAAGTCCTATAGAGCCAACAAAGTAATTATGAACCTAGCTTCTATAGGAATTAGGAAACTCCCCTTTGCAAGGAGTGCGTCGACGATGACGCGGGTGCGTGAGCCACGCAACGGCGCAATGTCGCTCTCGTGAACAACGGCGGGAGAGCAGGTGCGCGAAGGTTTGATGCTCTCAAGGGAATGGAGCTTAAGCTTGGAGAGCAAGATCTTTTCTGGACACAAAAGAGTGTGAAAGTGTGTAGCTAAGTGTATCCAAGTGTGTGTTGGTGTGTCAAAGGCTCCCCTCTATTTATAGAGGCCTTAGGAAGGCTTTGGAAGGCTTAGGAAAGGTTCTATAGCCGTTGGGAACAAAGCCCAAGAGAATCAGGCCGAAATCAGGACAATGATTACATTTGACAGGGTGATCAGACGTCTAACTCTGGCATCAGACGTCTGGAAGGCCACTTTAAGACGTCTGATTTAAATGTCAGATGTCTGATTCTATGCGGGTTTCCTCCTGACTTGAATCAGATCTAAACAGGGTTTTTGCGCAAGTCCATCAGACGACATACAGGACGTCTGGCACTATGTATGGACGTCTGGAAACCTACTTTTACTGTGGGAATTGATTTCCAGACGTTGCAACAGCTAGAAAATCTCTGAGAAGAGATTTTGGGTCAGCCGAGGCAAAACGGTCAATTATCAAACGTTTGGTAAGTCCTATGGACGTCTGATAAGGCTCTAACGGTCATATTCTGCAGTGTTTGCTAAGCTAGCCAACGGTCCACTATCTGGACGTCTGGCAAGTCCATCAGACGTCTTCTAAGACGTCTGTACTAAGGTCTGGACGTCTAATTTCATCAGACAGAATACTAACTCCAGCCTAATAGTTATCAGACGTCTGAAACAACAGTCAGACGTCTTAAAATACTTTATCAGACATCTGATTTTGGAATTAGACGTCTGGAAGTGCTGTTTGAACCCTATATTGGTTTTCTAAGTGTTCTACAGAAAACCTAAGTATCCTAGGGTTGTGCAGGTGTTCCTAGGACTACTGTTAGGGTACTTTGAGGCTCTTTAACATAATATTCTAAGAAAAATAAAAAGAGCAAGAAAATAAAGACAAGAGATACAAGAAAGGATTAAAAAGAATCTATCCTATTCTTCTTGTCTTCTATCTTCAATCTGTCGCTCCACACGAACCTCCTCTGTTCTTCATTAAGCTCCTCCAATCCATCCTGGATGCGAGCTCGAGTTCTGTCTAAACACGTCCACATTTGCAATTGACCTGAAATCTAGGACTCAAATTGCAAATGTTAAATAACACGTGTTTTGTTATCATCAAAACAAATGATCGTGGTGCTCTATCACCAACAATATTCACCATATTATTCCATACCAGGTTTCATCATTCACAATTCCATTCTCGTATTATACACATGCAGCTCGTATTTCTACTATTAAAATATGCAATAGGTGATATCACAGTAACTGTTTAGTTATCTCAGGCATTTCATATTTTAACAGGCAGCTCGTATTTATTAACAGGCAGTTGTTTACCATTCCGCTCATTCATTTATGACTGCAATCTCAATCACGCATACAAACAGTGCAACTATTTCTCGTCCTAAGGTTCATGCCACATTCTAGGTTTCTAGTTATCTAATTTTCATATATGTATTCATGTTTTATAAATAGAACAGGGGGAAACCACTCTACCAGACAATCCAGGAGTACTGGGGGCTCGAACGGTAGACCCACGTGCCTCTGCAAGCCCCAGACACGCAACAGAGCGAAGTCCTATACTAAGGAACATATCACAATGGAATGTTTAGAACAGTATATAAGGATTTCTAACATGTAGAGGAACTCACAAGGAAAACACAGATATCTCGTTTGCGTAAAACGGACCCCGATCAGACCCTAAATGGGTCAAAAACAAGTTAGCAGACTTAAATTAGACGTCTGGAACCAAGTCCAGACATCTTAAAAGTCACCAGAGTCTCACCTGAAGTCCCTGCGTCGACCTCAGACGTCCGGGACTCCCACTTGACCATCTGGACTCAGCTCTAGACGTCCGACCTATCTTCCAGTCAAGTAGGAGTGCTTCCGATCATCTGGTAAGCTATCTAGACGTTCGAAAGGCGTGGGAGGGGGTGCCGCGTGCCTTCCCAAAGCTGCTCCTACACATAACAGAGCAGCACAACCCTTTTTAGCAAGACAAAATGCCTCTGCGGTGCGGCCTGCATGGCCGTAACTGGGAGGAAGACGTACCGGCGCGAAAACCCACTTTCAGACGTCTGATGTCGTCACCAAACGTCCAGCCCATCATCTGGAAGGCACTCCAGACATCTGATACCGAAAAAACTCCAGTATTAGAATGAGCTCCCATTCCTCTTGCCGTGCTCCACCGCGACTTCTCCCTCTCGACTGCAGCTCCGGTCGCTGCAGGAAGTCGAGGATGATGCCCCAACGCTCTCCTCCTCCCGCACAGGCCGCAGTGGCTGTGCACACTCTGGCAAGCCTCCACGAGCTCGCGAGCTCAACCTCCTCCTTCTCTTCACGCCGCTCCTCCTCCTCGCTCTTGCTCCCTCTCTCTCGCTCGTCTCTCTCACAGATGTGGAGAGGAAGGAAGGTGGTGGTGGTGGAGTGGAGAGGAGAGGAAGGGGGTGAGGGCTCTTATATAGGCAGTGGGTTAGGGTTCGACGAGGGGGAGAAAAGAAGAAGAGAGAGAAGGGAAAAAGGGAGTCTGTGCACTGGCTGCACGCAGAACCAACTTTGCGTACAGGTTTTTAATTTCTAGACATCTGGGAAGAGGTCCAGACGTCTAGCCAGACGTCTAACTGACAGTCCAGATGTCTTAAAAGACTCAAAATAGAATGGATCTTTACAAGCTATATACCTCAGAATCACGCGAAAGCATCGCTGGAAAGCTTGAGATGAGAGAAATCTAATGGTATCATATATGACACCCTTTTGATAATGTTTGACAAAAAGTTGACTCAAAATACGCATTTTTGGTAATTTAAGGAGGTGTTGACACCAACACCAAACCACAACCAAGTTTCCAGGTTCGAATTAACCCAAACCACTTTGAGATGACACAGAACTAGTACGAAACAAGTGTCGCCAGAAAGCTTGCGACGAATGGAATATAATGGTACCATATATGGCAACCTTTTGACAACGTTTGACATAGGGTTCACTTGAAATACGCATTTTTTGGCAATTTAAGGAGGTGTTGACACCAGCACCGAGCCACAACCAGGTTTCCAGGTATGGATTGACCTGAACCACTTTGAGATGACTCAGACCTAGATTTTGGGATGTTATAACAATAAAGAGAAAAAAATTAAAGCTGTTCTCAATAATTCACTCAAGTTAGAGCATAGTTGTAAATTATGCTCGATTTGAAATAAATTAATAGAATGAAGCCCGTGGAAGTGCTTTAGTAAAGATGTTATTTGTCTAGTTCTCAAAGGAATCATGACTGGTGCTGATCAATACTGGATAGATCATATATTTGGAATATGGGGTTGTTTGCAAGGTTCGCAGCTACCTTATCATTGCATCTCATCTCTATGGTAGAATTAATTGGAATATGCAAATATGCTAAAACTATCATGATAGGAACACCATCATGAGTCCTAACTAGCCTAATCTAGTCTGATAAAGTTGATAAAAGCTCCTACATAACCATCAGAGGGTCTTATGTGCATACTATTTTCTTTTAAGAAAAAGAAAAGAACACAAGGTTATTTTTGCAATTTTAACTGCATTTCTTAAGTAAAAAATAACCATGAGGAATTCTATGGGTTAATTAAATGTCAAATGATCATTAATCTCTAATAAATGGGTCCATGCAGACAGAAACGGATTTTCACGCATTTCAAGAATTAATGGGCATTCGAAACCCTAATTTCAAACCTGCTTAATTAACTGAGGTTCTAGTCAGGATAAAATTCACCTAAACCTTCTAAAAATCATATAAAAATATTTTATGGTTTGGTATCCTTGATTTAACCATCTGAACCTATTTTGACCTAAAATAGAGTCTCAAACAGGAAGTTGCCCTAATTTGGTTTTCTACATAATTTACCCAATCAAACTTGGTCAAAAGCAAAATCTGAGTTCACCATCAGATTTCTTGAGTCTAAGTTAGGTTTGTATCAAAATTTGGGCTCAATCGAAGATCATTTCGACCTAGTTTTCATTTTGGTACATTCAGGCTCTTTTCTTTCACATACACCCCTAACTTTCTAAAATCCCTACAAAGACCCCCCTAACCTCATTGTCTTCTTCGCATTTGGGTCCCTGCCGCCATGGCAGGTGTGAACCCATTAGATCTGAGCTTCAATATTTGATTCTGCCTTGATTGATTGACCAATCCCTTCCAAATTTGGAAGGAATGGTCTTGAAGGAATATTTAACGATTTAGGCCTCAATTTGGACTCCAAATCTCCTCATGGAGCTCGTGCGAACTCCTTGAAATCACAAATCCTAATCCTTGATTTCCCGAGCTTTCAATCTTGTTTCCAAGCTTGGAAGCTCGCTCGATGACCTATATAAGACCCTCCTCGCCTGCCTTACCTCGTTAGCAAGTTTTTAGGCCAACAACCTCTTCATTTCTCCCTCTTCGGCCTACTCCAAAGCTTGCTCTAGAAACTGTCCTTCCCCGTTCACTTTGTAGGCCGTCACATACTATAGGCGGTCGGTTCCAACTCCCCTCTTCACTCCATGCCTCACAATACCAGCAAGGAGTTCTCCGACCCCCTCTTCGTCGCCGTTCCCCCTCCTGAAGCATTCATCTTCTTCGATGTTAGCTCATCACAGCTGATGTCTCCTCTGCTTCCTCCTCGTCCGCTAGCTACTCTCTTCGATGCCTCAACATCCACTCATCATCACAATAACTTCAAACATTCGCTTCGACCACAGATCCGCTCGCTCCAACTCCATCTTCCACCTCTCTGGCATACCTCCGGTGAGACATTCCCACCACCATGCACCACTAACCACACGTCACCAGTCCCTACACCATCGTCAAACCCTCACGAGCACAACCCTCAAGAAATTGAGGGGATTACTCGCCCTAGACCTCCACCGAAGACCTTCACATGCTCCGACCCTCTCCGCCTTCACCACACTCACACACGCACTCTCACAGCACACCACTACCACTATCACCTTTGCCGCACTCGCACGAAGCTTCTGAGATTTTCTGACAGGGCTGAGAGGCTATATTTTCCCTTTCAGGTACTTCATCGGAGCTCTACCACCACGTCGTCTTCTTTGACTTTGCGTTCAATCCTCCGGCTACATCCGCTCCAGGTTCCACTCTCAAGCGCAGGCGACTTCCAGGCATCCTTATAGACCCTCACTTCCACGCCACGAGCTCGCCTTTGACTTCAATTGGATGAAGCTCCATCTGTTGCTGCTCGTGTGAGGAACAGGGGACAAGTTAGTCCCACATCATGGGATTAGGAGCCTTTCGCACCGCATAAGTTGATTTCCTGCATTGGACCCCTCACCCAGTACATGAGGGGTCGGGTCCCTCCTCACGCCCTCTTCACACCTCGGCTACTACTCACACCCCGGTAGCCCTGGTCCCCCTGCCAGATCCATATACCCGCCTAGATACTTGATAAGCGACTTGATTACACTGGTCTGAGAGAGAAGATAAGAGAAAGAGGGGGGAGGTTTTACACTGCCTCCCTATCTCCCTACACTTAGCTGCTGAGAGGCCTTTGCCTCTGTGGTGTTGTGCTGTGCCTCTCCGTTGAGGCTTGAGAAGGAAGAAGGAATGAGGTTCTTTAGCCTCTTGCAGGTACTGTAGTAGGTTACACTTAAGTCGTCTAAGGCTTGCATCTGTCGTCTGATATCTACTGGTTCTGTGCTTCTGTGGCTATATTGGTTACTTAAGTGACATGGAACATCTGATTGAGTTTACTATTCATTTATTTGAGATTATTGTGAGCTTAATTTCAAGGGTTAATTGGTGATTTAAATCACCATTTTACCTCATTCTTTTTGCACTTTGGTGTTGACTCTCATATATATATCATTCTTGAATGGAATTTTGGTTATAACTATTCATATTTTTGCTTATAATTGTGATCTTTGGAATTGAATTGTCATTAATTGCTCCCTATATTCGACCTCAGATACTCTTTTTGAAATTCGAGTTACAAATTTAAGTGTTTTCAAGAGATTTCGACTTACTACAACGAAATGACTTTAAAACATCGATTTCACCCTTCAACATAGCATTATCCACACAAACTCTACTATAGTATGGGCCATGACCCAATATTCTAATTATGCAAAAGATTTAGAAGCCATAGCTTGCATTTGGCTTTTCCATGTCACCAAATAATTGCCAGGTACATAAGTATAGAAACTTGTTATAGGCTTCCTATTCACAAGACATGCAACATGCATAATCAGCATTAGTATATCAAATGATATTGAAAGCAAAGCCCTTCATAAAAAATTCATTTCAAGGGAGGATTTAAGGTACCTAGGTACCATCAAGGCTGCATCCTAATGAGCCTTAATCATGGAGAGAGATGTCGCAACATATCGGCGATATGTGGTGGATATGTCAATATCACCAACAAGGGTTGTATCGATAATGCCAAAATGTCCTTTTTTCGGGATGTCAGGCAAAATATCGCCTATGTCGATGAGTGTTGGTGATATATCATCGAAACTGAAGTACATGTGTGCAATTCTTCCCAAATATCATTGATATCTAGTAACATTGAGCGATATATCCTCCATTTTCTATAGTTGCCTGTTACGAGCGTTCATCGGTCCATTCGCCTCGATTATTAGGTGATTTGGAGTCCTTGTTCGTCTCAACAAAGTAATCACCTTAATCTTGCCAATTTTTTGCATCATTAAGCCTAAATCATTTCGATTTAATCTCAGTCATTATTTATATTGAAGTTAAATCTTGTGCTACACTTGATTATTGCATGAATTTAATGTGGTCTACATATTATTTAGGCAAGATTTTTAATTAATCCCTAATTTAATGATTATTTGTGACCTAAATCACTATGATTTAACCTCGATTACTGTTCATACCGAGGTAAATCTTATGCTACACTCGATTATTGCACAAATTTATGTGGTCTACACATTAGCTAGGCAAGATCCCTAATTAATCCCAAATTTGGTAATGATTTACGGCTTAAATCATCATGATTTAACCTCAGTTACTATTCATTCGAGAATCATGAGAAGGAGGGTGTGGTCCACTAATACTACTTATATTCCATTTCTTCTAATGAGTATTATTATGACTATCTTTAGTTATTATCATGTTATGTATATTTTCTTTTCAATGCTACAATATGACTTCGTCGATATGCTAGTAGCACGTTTTTATTTTGATTTTATTTAAAATTTATGATTTTGATCTTCTAGGTATTTTTTCGTACATGTAGTAGTTATTAAAATGTTAATTTTATCAAATTAATGATATTCTGAGTCTTTTTGAGTGATTTCCCCAAAATTAATCGATATCAATGATATATCCCTAATGTATCCCCAACATATACCCCTTTAACTTATCGATACAACATTAATATCAACATTTAAAACCTTGTTAGTAAGTGTATATGGATATACCCATCCCCTTATGCTCTAAAACACATTACAATTTGTGTACAAAAGTTTGAAAACATTTATTTTGTATTAAGTTAGAAGATAGGTTTTTTCTGTTTGAAAAAAAGTATATGTTATTATTTTTCCTGTTATGTTTACTGTGCGTTATAGGTTATATAACATGAGGTGAATCTCCAGGATATCATAGATTTTTCTTCTAATAGATTGAGAAAAAATGATGATTGCATATTAGATTGGCCCCCCTAACATTGAAATTCTAGCTTCATCCTTAATAGAATCCCACATCACATGTCAAATCAATCCATCGCACAATTTTCCATTCAAATGCTTTGTGACTTCAACCACTAAGAGGAGTTTAACTATAGTTGGGGGTGAAGTAACTATGACAAGTTTAGACTTGAAAAGCAAAAGGCTAGAGTTCCCACCTTTTCATGGTAAATCTAACCCAATAACCTAGACATATAAGGCTGAGTAATATTTTAGTTTTTATTCCATTCCGAAAGCCCAACAAGTTCCATTAGCTTCTTTCCATTTATACGATGATACCTTGCAATGGTTTTGGTATTATTCTAATAGCGGTGTGGATATAAATTGGAGTTCCTTCATTGTTGCTTTAGAAACTAGATTTAATATGCACTATTTGAAGACCCCCATGGTGCTATTAGTAAACTTAAACAGTTGGGTCATTGTTGGATTATTTCACGCAATTTGAAAGTTTATCTAATAAGATTAAAGGAGTATCGAAAGTTCATTTGTTGGGAAAGTTTTTAAGTGGCTTGTGTGAAGAACTTTCTTGCGAGGTAAGGTCTTTTAAGCCTACCACCTTATCTGATGTTGTTGAGTTTGCGTTGCTTGATGAAGCCAGATTTCAAGAAATCAAGTGGCCATCCAAACCCTTGGGGTCCAATCAAAAGGGTCTCCCCCTTACTCCTCCTAGTAGCGCAACACTCATTAAACAAAATTCCTCACCACTTGTAAAAAGGCGTACCCCTACTGTATATGGAGAATGAGTTAAAAAGGGCTTTGTTTTCAATGTAGTGAAAAGTGGTCTAAGGGCTAGGATGCTTGCTCCTATAAAGGGAATCCCAATGAATTCCAAATATAAAGTTGTTTAACAAAAGGTGAGATCTTCCCAGCAATGGCGCGAAAATGTTAAGAAGGCACGAAGTCAAGTTTAAAATAAATGCGTCATAGTATAGTTGAAATCACCTTGTAAACAAATAAGAATTTTTATTACTCGAATGTTGAGTTCGAGGTCGAACACAGGGAGCAAACAGAATTTATTCACTAATCTCAATAGATGTAATTTGAACACTTAAATCTACTCAAAATCTAATTCAGAATATAATGCAGGAGTTTATGAATACTAAAATATAGCAATAAAAGAGAAAGTGGATAAAAAGATCGATGCTTCTTCTCTTGGCTTTGGTCGATGGCTTCCTTCCTTTTTTGTTCTTTCTCCTTCTTGGCTCCTCTTATTTCCTTAGCTTTCCTCTTTCTTCTTTCTCTTCCTTTCCTCTGCATGCTTGCCTTAGCTTCTCTTTCTTTTCCTCTCTAGCTTTGACTTTCTCTTCCTCTAACTTCAACTCTTTCTGCCTTCTCCTTCCTTCTTTGCTTCTACCTTCTCTGCCTTTCTTCCTTGGCTTCTGATTTCCTTCTTTCTCTTTCTTTAACTTTTCTTCTCTGATTTGGCTTTTAGCTTTTCTTCCTACCTTTTCCTTCCCTCTTATTTTTCTCTACCCTTAGCTTCTTGTTCTTCCCTCTTTTACCTTCTGCTTTGGCTTTGCCTTTGTCGCGCCTTCTCCTTCTCTGCTACAATGCCTTCTCCTTCCTTCTCTGGCTTGGCCGCACCTTCTCCTTCCTTCTTTACTTCTGCCTTCTCTGCCTTTCTTCTTTCTCTGATGTCTCGTGCAATAGTGCCTTTTCCTTCTTCTTCTTCTTTCCTTCCTCTGCAGTTGCTTCCTCCTTCCTTCAGCTTCCCTTTCTTCTTTCTCTTCCTGCACAAAAGTACAAAACCTATCCCTACTCTCCCCACGTACACTCTCTCTCTATTCTCTCTTCGGTTCACTCTCCCAGAGCTAATCAGGTATTCAAGTCGGGTTACGCGCACTCGGGTCCAGACACACCGACGTGGGTGGTACGCAAGGAGTGCTGGGTAAACGGGTCAGGCAAGCCAAGTCCGTGTAGCGTGGGTCGCGGACAAGGCGAGTGATCGGGCGAGGGGACCTCACCCCGTGTTCTGAGGCAACAAGCCGATATCACAAATTCACTGTATACCACTCAATGCACTTCAGACTTTCCGAGGTGGGACTAAAAGTCCCACCCGCTTCTTACACACCTGTAGGAGGTTGCTTTGCTCAATTGTCGTGGCTGAGACACTTTCTCAAAGCCACTCTCTGGCTGGATGTGTGCGTGAACTCATTCCGCGTCACTTGGACCTATTCGCCTGGAGCGCAGCACCTGGGTTCAAGCTTGCGAGCTCCTTCATGCCTGCTCTAATGGCAACAGAGGTCGGACCTGTGTTTCAAGCAATACGGCCTTTCGGCCTCATTAGAACACACAGGCAGCTTCACCGTGGCACGGTGAAGGTGTCTAGGTGGGTTGCTGGCTATGAGGCAGCCTAAGCGTGTGTGCCTAGGTCGATCTGTGGCCGTGGTGATGGGTGTGGTCGGAGGGAACTTGTGGAGGGTATGGCGATCAATGGAGATGGGGAAAGTGGTCAGTGGATGATGGCGGAGGTTCTAAAGGGTCTGGCGAGGTGGATAGAGGTGTGGAGGTGACGGAGACACCTCACCGGTGGTCTGCCGGAGGTGGAGAAGATGGTGGTGGTCTACGGTGGTCGAGGGGTTGAAAATAGAAATAAAGAGAGGAGAGAGGGGAAGAGTTTTAACCAAATTTAATGTATGAAAGGGTAAGGAGAGCAGCTGGCGAGTACCTGTCGCTGCAGGAGAATAAAGTTCCAGTGGAGGGGGACGGCGACGACGAAGAGGGCAGTTGGCGCGTACGCAGGTATGGCACGATGCGGATGATGGAGGCAGAGAAGACTCTGCCACTGGTATTGTGGCAGAGCGATGAGAAGAGAGAGGAGGAGTTGTCAAAGTCTGCTGGACGCTTGGCCGGAGGAGAAGGGAAGAATTTGGAGGTTGTTCTCTGGCCAAACCTAGCTGAAATTGAGCGGACAGATCAAGGGTTTCTTTTATAGGCACAGGCAGAGGATCTTGTGCTTGGAAGGCAAGCTTCCAAGCGTAAGAATCTCATTGGAGTAGGAATGTGCGAGAGACCCAAATCTCTCGAGCGTTTGCACGAGAGATTGAGTGCAAATCAAGGTTGGAGGTTGCGTTCAGATGATAGGGAATTCCTCAGAGAATCTCCCTTTCAAATTTAAGAGGGAGTCTCTGAGGAATCAGAGAGAAATCCCCTCTAGAATCCTTGTCGGAGTAGGACTCCTCCGCTGTAATGGAAGAGGGACCTAATTGCGAAGAGTAGCGAGGAAGATAGGGGGGTCTACGCAATGGTTTTCAAAAGCTAGGGGTCAAAATGTAATTGGGTGAACTATTTTGCAAAGTAGGTCAAGGTGACTTCCCCTTAGGTCCAAATTTTGGTACAAACCTAATTTGGACCTAAGGAATCCAATGGTGAAATTGGATTTTAGGTTTGGCCACGTTTGACTGGTCATTTTATACAAAAACCCAAATTAGGGCAAATAATTAGCTAAGACCCCTACTTAGGTCAAAATAGGTTTCAAAGGCCAATTTGAAGGTTCTAAACCCTAGAGGATATTTTTCCATGAATTTTAGAGGGTTTAGTTGATTTTTATCTTGACCAAAACCTTGTTGAATAAAGTAAGTTTGTTTTAGGGTTTCAAGAAGTCATTTAATTCTTGAATTGCACATGAACCCTTTTCTGATTGAACCAACCTGCTTTTTATCTTTTTAAGATCATTTGACCTATGTTTAACCCCTGAGAAATCTCGTTGATGTACTGCAATGGTAAAATTGTAGTTTTATCCTTTATTTTTTATTTTCTTCTCAGAATAGTTATTCCTTGAATTAGGCCCTTCTCTAGATTATGTAGGAGATTTTAGTCTCTTTTCTAGGTCAAAATGAGCTAGTTAGGGCTCATGATGGTGTTCCCATCAAAAACCTTGTACCTCATTGAGATCATGTATGCATACTTGCCAAGAAAAAATGAGCAAACTCTATTGAAGACAAGGGTAGGGTACAACAAAGCTATTTCCTTCCACCTTGTCACGAAGCCATACACAGAGGTTATTGTTCATACAACTCCCAGGCAGCAAGTAGTGGAATTTCTTCTATTAGAGACTGGAAGAGTGGATGAAACAACATCAAATAGAGCTCCTCCTACTCCACAAGTCCTATTAGAGATTTCATTGTGATACTATAACTTAAGTAAATGGAAATAGAAAGCATCAAATATTAATAAGGATAATTCTTAAAGTAACCTAAAAAAGGCTTAAGTACGATAAATATCTAGCTAGCAAATAAAAATTAATGCCATACTCATAGCCTTTTATTTAATTCCTTTATGGCAATTCCTCATTCCTTACTTTACTCTCATTCAACTTAGATTTGTAGGAAACATTGAGGTTTAGGTGTAAATGAAGATTTACATGGAAGAAATTGTTAGTTCAACCCCTCATAAATAATATTTTGATGATTTTACAAAGTAAAGAAAAAGAGATAAAACATAAACGTAGCATATTTTTCTCTGTAATAACACAATTGCAGGTTTCATGGAGTTTTCCAAGTCGGAGGATTAAAATCGTGAAGACTAGAGTAGCATAAGTATTGTCACAGGTCATAGGCTTTTATGTAAACTTTCAAAGGTTATAATATTTATTTTATTTGAGTCTAGAGATGTTGTAAAGTTCCCCCAAACATAACTTATAAATAGCTAACTTAGGCTCTTTACACTTAGGATAAATTAGAAACAAAAACCTAACATTAAGACACAAATCAGACGTCCATAACAACTGTCAGACGTCTGATTTTCAACTTTAAGACGTCTGATCAGTGTTTCAGACATTTAATTACCTATAGCATTGCCTTTGCATTTTGACTTCTTAGGCATTAGTCGAAGAAACCTTCTATCAGACGTCCATAGCCTCATCCAGACATCTAATAGTTTGCCTAGACATCCTTAAACCAACCATTAGACTCAAGTAGCCATTTTCTTTTTGTTAATAACGGGCAAAATACATTTTTAGACATCTGGACATGTCTCTAGATGTCTATCATTGGACCATTGCTCATTTATTTATGTGCAAATCTTATTAGGAACCAAAGATCTACTCTTAGGTTTCCAAGACAAGTCTTTTTTATGTTTTCAGACGTCTAGGGAATCCTACAGACGTCCATACTGACGTCTGTTCCTTAAAATCTAGAACCTCGTTTAGATTTGGTCAAAACAAGAATAAACACACTTATAATTAGACGTCTAATATTTTTATCAGACATCTTATGTGAATATATCAGACGTCCCTGTTTCGATCCAATGAAAACAGTAAGCCTAGCTAATAGTATCAGACATCCATAATTGTAATCAGACGTCTTACCCGACGTCTGATCCTAAAATTGGACATCTGATATTGCTATCAGATTCATAATTGCTTTGATTTGTGTTGGATTTCATTCCAATCTCTTGGGACTTGCCTCCAATGGCTAGGAGACCTCTCTCAAGCATTCTTGAAGGTTCCAAACTTGCCTATAAATAGACTACAATCCCTCTTAGGCAAGACACACCTCTTGAGATTCAATTCCCTTAGAAAATCACTTGCTCACCGCTCTTTACTTTCTTTTGCCCTTGTGCTGTGCCAACACTCTAATTAAAGGGCAAACCCACACTCCCAATGCACTTCATTCTGTAAATTCTCAGGGAGTTCTTTTTAAGCTTAATAGATAAGGAAATCATTAATATTTTGGGGTGTTCTATAGGTGTTGTTTCATTCTTACTTTTGTAATTTGGGTATCCGACCAGTCGGGTCCCCGTTTCTTCATTGTGAAGGGAGAAACCTCCATTTAGGGATTAGAGGTGGGATTTGTAATTGAGGTATACTACCCTCATTTAAGTAGTGTGGTTAGTGAATTGATCACTTTGTGATCAAAAATCCTAAGTCAAGAGATTGGCTTAGGTGGTGGTTTTCACCCGTTTTGGGTTTCCACCTAAAAATATTATGCATCTTTTTGTGATTGTAATTGTCTTACAATATTTTATAAATTCACTATTCACCCCCTCTCTAGTCCAATTTCATTTGGTATCAAAGCAGGCTTTCCGCTTTTAGGAGTAACATCCACGGAAAGATCACATGGAGGGAAGAGTCATTTCCACTGGCAGATCTAAGGGGCAATCCACCACCTGACCACCACTCTTCGAAGGGACAAACTACACTTATTGGAAGCTAAGAATGAAGATGTGGCTTCAAGACAACGATTTCTCTGTTTGAGAGAAATGCGAATCTGCATACGTCATTCTCGAGAAACTAGAAACGGGATACACGGTGGAACAGATTCATCATTTTGGACTGAATTTTAAGGCAATGAGCTCACTCTACTGTGCACTCAGATCGGAGGAATTCAACTGCATTAGCCAATGCACAACCACCCACGAGATATGGAAACCTTAGAGGTAACTCACAAAGGTACGTCTAGAGTTAAATCCTCTAAGATTAACGTGCTATCATAGGAATTCGAAGCCTTTTCTATGAAGGAAAATGAGAGACTTGAGGACATGTACACCCGATTCACGTTAATCGTGAATAACCTCAAGTCTATAGGAAAGACATTTATAAAGGGGGAGCTTCAAGGGAAGCTCCTTTGCTCCTTTGGACCCGAGTGGGAGCAAAAAGTCACGGGAATAGAAGAAGCCAACCAAGTAGAGGATCTAGACATGGAAAATCTACTTGGGAATCTTATGGCTTATGAATCAAAAATGGAGCAAAAGAAGAAATCTATCACATCAGAGCCAAAGAAGAAAACTTTAGCCTTCAAAGCTACGTCAGATGATAAGGTAAGTACCAATGACAAAGAATTCATTTTATTAGCTAAAAAGTTTAAAAAGTTTCTCAGAAATAGAAAAGAGATGAAGGGAAAGAAAAGGGAGGAAGAACCTCTAGTTTGCTATAATTGCAAGAAAAGAGGTCACATAAGGAAGGATTGTCCCTTACTCAAAAGGGATGATGAGAAGAAATACAAGAAGCCTTTCGACTACAAGAAGATCTCTAAGCCTAAGGGACTCAAGAAGAAGACGTTCCAAGCAACTTAGGATGACTCCTCTGAAGAAGAAGAGGAAGAAACAAATGAAAAAACAACATGCTTGGGACTAATGGCAATGAAAGATGCTTCTGAATCTGAGGAGCCTGAGGTAAACTTCTATTCTCTAGATGAATTGTAAGATGCTTTTGATTCACTATATCTAGATCTTAAGAAAACAAAGATCAAAAGCAAAGCTCTAAAAGAAGAAAACTTAGAGAGTAAGAATTAATCAATGATCTTGAAGAGAAGAATCTAATTCTTACTAAAGAAACCAGTGCCTTGAATATGCAAATAAGAAACCTAATGATTGAAGAAGAATCATTAACAAATGATTTGTATACGACAATGAGTGAACAAAAATTTCTAGATAGAGAAGAATTACTCAACAAATCCATGTGCTTGAAAAATCAAACTCCTTTAAAAAAAATAAGAATAGCTTACTTAGAGTGGAGATTAGAGGACTAGAAGATAAACTAGACATAATGAAAATAGAGATAAATTACCTTAAAGAAAAATCAAATCAACTTCTTGAGGAGTTAGCCAAATTTACAAAGGGGAAAGATAACTTAAACAAGCTCTGCCCATCAAAAACCTTCTGCGAGTAAATTTGGACTAGACTTTTATGAACCTAGTCAAAGTGAGCCGAAAAAGGATTGATCGGTCAACCCGGATAGGTTGTTAATATGATGTTTTTATCGTTGAAATATGTATAGTGGTTAACCTAATTCAACCCTAACCATCTCTTTACAAAATTTTTAACCTGGTCTAATTAATTTTATCTTGTCACTTTTAGACCTGGGGTCGAACTCAGGGAAGTGGGGTTAAAGTCGAATTTCTACGTTTTCCTTAAAACACATCTCTTCCGTTCGTTTATTGTCTTTTTAGTATTTTTCTTATTTAGATTTTTTATGGTAATCCTTGTTCTTGAGGCACACCCTCAAAATTGTGTCCTTGGCTTTTAGCAAAAACAGAGTTCCAAAACACTCCTTGCTACTCGCACGACGGGGTACCTGCAAATTAAAGATTATCTTTTCTCTTTTATATTTTTTTTTATCTTTTTACTAAGAAGGAAGCTAGCAGACAGAAAGTAAATATAGTATCTATAAATATATATATATATATATATGTAGTATATATAAAGGGGTAGGGGTGGAGGAGGCGATGGAGTGTAGCACCGTGTCGGGTCGGTCATCGTCTAGAGAGACGCAACCAACACGACTATGTGCCGCATGGAGTGAGGATGGATGATGGATGATGACTGTGTCCACGCTTTTTGTACATGTGTATCGGGGAATATTAGCAACTGATGCAGATATTCCCGCGATATAGCATATAGTAAATAACGTGAAAATATATGTACATATGTATGTATATAAGTAAATATATATATATATATATATTTAAATGTATAAGTATATATGTATAGATATATATAGATATATATGTATGTATATATATAGGTGTAGATGTATATATATATATGTATATATGTATGTATATAGATATGTATATATGTATAGAAGTATATATATATTATACTATATAGATATATATATATATGTATATGTATATAAGTATATGTATCGAGATATATGTATATATATAGGTATAGATATATGTATGTATATATATTTATGTATGTATGTATATATATATATATATGTTACTATAAGTGTGTGAGTGTGTGTGTATGTGTTGGTATAGGTGTGTGTGCGTCGGTGAATGTGTGTGTGTGTGTTGCTGTGAGTAAAAAAGAGAGAGAAAGAGAGAGAGAGAGAGAGAGAGCGGGCGGGAGAGATCGGACGCGGGTGGGCGCGGCTTCGCGTAGGGTTCTGCAGGCGCACGCGAAGTCGACGTGCGGGCGAAGGCGTGGAGGAGCGAGAGTGGAGGAGGTTTTGCGGTGGTCGCGGAGGGTCGCGGAGGAGGGCAGGGGGCGGCGCGAGGCCGTAGCCGGCCGCTGCAGTGCGCGCGGCGGACGGCTACAGGTGCAACTGCGGGGACGTCAGGACGGAGGTTGAGTGGGGAATGGCCCTGCAGGCGCGCGCGAAGTCGACGGGTGGCTGCGGGGACGGTCATGGAGGAGCGGGAGGACCTGCTGCTGCTGCTGCGTGGCTGCTGCTGCCATGGCTTCAAGCTTCGAAGCTTGGAGCGGCGGCAATGGCGTTAAAGAGAAAAAAAATGAAGCGAGGGAATGAACCACGCCCACCGGCTCGTCGAAGAGCTGGGCGGTGGTGCTCCCACTGTGGTGGTGTGCACCACAGTGGGTTCTCCTGCTCGCCGGGTGCCTCCTCGACGGAGGGCTGACGTATGGGAGGGGAAGACGGTGGAGGAGGTGGTGGCTGCGGGTTCTTCTCTGCAGCAGTGTGCGTGGTCTCGCGAGGAAGAGGCTGCTGCTTTATAGAGGAGGAGAGCATGGCTGCCAGCATGGTTGTAGCAGGGAGAGGGCGTGGGAGAGTGGCAGCTGGATGGAGTGGCGTTGGCAGGGAATGGCATCGCATGTAGCATGGCGTGCATGAGGGCGCGGGAAGAAGGCAGCCGCAGGAAGAAGAAAAGAAGAAATCAAGAGAGAAAAAATAAAAAGAGGTGGAATTTGCAAGGAGGCACTTGAGATAAAATGTAACTATGCAAGCTATTGTTTCACTCCTCTTCCTCTCTTGATTAAATGCATGCATGCAAGTGTTTTTACAAATGCGACTACAGGATCCTAATATGCAATGCTAATGCTAGAAAATAGCATAAGAAGGCGTTATTACAGGCGTGTTTTGAGGTGCAAACATATACCCCCATGCCTATCTTTTGCTAGTCTCTAGCAAAACCATATTTAGAAATGATCTTAAGCTGAAGATTTTCTTCTGAGGTGATACAGGTGTGTTTAATGTCGGATATTGTGAGAACCAATTGTAGAGAAGACTACCAGTACTTTAAGTCTCACATGACGAAGATCATCTCTCAACTAACCAGGACTCTTGATATTTAAACCTTAAGTACGATTTCCAGGACTCAGGAGGTTTTTGCCGTACTTGAGAGCTCAAGAGGTTATGGTTTGTGCAAAGTGAAGGATCAAGACTAACCAGATGAACATTAATACTCAATCCCAGGGTTTCACGAATTTTTAAGTACAGGTTGGTCCCAGTTTCAGCTTATGTCTTCGGATTGACCCTTAAGATGATGACGGAAAACTCAACTCCCATTTATCTGACATTTGTGGCTCACAGGAAAGTAGAGTATTTGTAACCTGCCCTGAAGAACTTCTTATAGGGCAAAGACTTTACAGACATTTATGAGATATATTGACTCTTTTGCAACATTCTTTTTTTTTTTTTTTGAAACGCGTGTCAGTATATCTCTTACAACACATTTTGAAAGAGCACACTTTTTTTCTTTTTGGTGGGAGAGTTTCTTTTTGGTGGAAAGAGTTGCTCCTAAACACAAGACTAAAGCCTGGGATAAAAAGTCTACCTGCGCGCACAGGTAAGGACTCCACCTTCCCTAATGAACACTAGGGTTGGATCTTATGTTCACCTGGTCTTTCCTGATATGTGTAGTGTGAACCAAGTTCACTTAAGCTCTCAAGAAAAAGCAAACCAACGGATCCTGTACTGGTGTCTCAAGTACAAGAATACGTCCTTAGTTAAGAGAGATTTTGATCTATTTCATCAATGCTTTAAGTGAATTAAGTCGAGCCTGAGCGAATCAAGCTTCTATGGCCTGAAAATTCTTCAAAACAGGGGTTGAATATCTATAAACACTTATTGTATTTTTGTTTCTGCTTTCAGATCATTACTAAACACCTTTTTTTTTTTTTTAGAGATTGCATGATACCCTAAAATACCCAGATCCTAAGGGTGCCTATCCACCCCCCCATGCCAAACAATGCTATGTCCTCATATGCATGCAGGGAAGGGTAGAGAAAGGACGAGAGATTGGGTAACGAGAGCTGAAGTGCAGGGTATACAGCAGGGCGGTAGGGCGGGTGGATGGTGGGTGGAGAACGAAAGCAGACGAAGTCGAGAACGAGGGTAGATCCAAGGTGAGAACGAGAGCGTGAAGACACCGACACCGCATTGGAGCTTCGCACGCATTGCCGAACAAGTAGGTTTTCTTTTCTTAGCAAACTAGGATTAACTTGCCACCTCAATAAAATAAAAAAAAAACTAGAAAAATTTCTTGGGATTTCTTGGGGCGAGTGGATTAAAATTCACTTGTTTAATTGGTTGTCTTCACTCCCACTACCTCGGGATTTCTCGCCACACTTCGCATAGCGAAAATCCGAGAATCTTGATTCTTGGATTTTTCGCCGTGGGAAGTATTCTTAGAGGCAAAGAAAAAGATTATTTGCATCCCTCTTATCTTTAATTCAGGATCACATTTTTGGTGGGGAGACTTGGAATTAAGTTGATTCCAACCCCACCACGACTTTTCAACTTGCCTGAGATTTGATCCCGAATACTTCAACCCCAACAATTTGATTTTCTTTATCTTTTGGTTGAAGCCTTGTGTGTGGAAATCATTTCTGGTAATTGGGAGCACTTAAATTGAAGTGCTTTGGCTCTCTTTCACATTGATATAAAATTGACTCGTGCATCCGCACATAGAAATCTCCATTTAGGGTAGTCCATTGCATTTTAGCATGCATTAACTAACTGATATTGAAGAAGGGTTTCTTGGGTTTAGAAAGAAAACCTATATTTTTGCAAAAACCCAAAGATTGATTGAATTGGTAATTCAGCAAAACCCTAAAATTCATACTACTTAAGGCTGAACTTTAAAAATCATTCACCAATAAAAACTTCAATTCGGGGAGATTTCCCCGTTGCATGCTTGTTTTACACACTCTGAAAATCAATCACTTGGGCATTACCCGTAAACAACTCCCTTCACATTCCAAAAGCACTTAACCCTACGCCTCTAATTAAAACTAGTAGTAACTTGACCCTTTTTAAGGATTGGAGGTCTAACTACCTGCATGTAGCGGCTACGTGCTGGTGAGAGTTCCCGTGTGCTATCGGGTGTCTAAGACTGGGGCAAACGGCCTTTCAATCTGTCCCGATGGTTCCGCGGTGCTCGCATTTGGTTCCGTAGTTCGTGATAGTAGGTAACTTAGATCTTTAGGTCTAAGGGCACACTGTAGAGGTTAGGAACTTGACTGTATTGATTTGTAATCAAGTGTACCTTTGCGGCGTCATTTCTCTCATCTCTTTTCCCTTCTCATCTCCCCAACTCTTCCTCCGGTAGTGCATGTTTGGGAGGAGGTCACAAAACCCTGAATTGTTTGAATTGACTGATAAATCTAGAAAAGAAGCCAAATCATCCTCCTCCACAAATATGGCTGCACGCCCACCCCCAAATCCCGAGGGAGGAAACCGCCCTCAGAATCCACCAGGTGGTGGAGCCGTTGATCCCATAACCCGCCTCCAAGCCCAAATGGAGATGTATAATGAGCAAATCGAAGCCATTCGGGAAACATTAGAGGAAATGCAGAACCCTCCCGAACGGGAGGAGCCTAGGTCTCTTAGCTCTTATAAGAATCCCGCTGCTACAGAGACCATAGGACAAATTCGGGTCCCCATGGGCGGGGACGACTTTGAATTAAAACCAAACATAATTGGCCTAATCAATTTTCACTTTCATGGTCTTGCAAGTGAAGACCCATTTCTCCACTTGGAAGACCTAACCTGACTTGCTGAAATCGTTAAACCAAGAAATGTCGGGTTTCCTATAGTCCTCATGAAGATGTTCCCGTTTTCATTGCGGGATAAAGCGTCGCAATGGTTACGCACCCTTGGGAGAACCATCCACTCTTGGGAAGAGATGCGAACTGCGTTTCTCAAGAAGTTCTTCCCAATCAGGCGAACCAATGCGCTTTGCCGTGCTATCACCTCTTTTACGCAACAAAATGGCAAACAATTTCATGAGGCATGGGAGAGGTATAACGACCTCCTCAGGAAGTGTCCACACCATGGTCTGCCTAAGTGGCATATAGCCCAGATTTTCTATTATGGGCTAAATGAGACTTTGAAGCAGATTGCAGACGCTTCCTGTGGAGGGAACTTCATGAATAAAGACGAGAATGGAGCATTCGAACTGTTTGAAAATATGAGTGAAAACTCGATGAACAATGCTTCCATTGTCGCCTTTAATCGTTCCAGCCAGCCCCGAAATGTCCACAAAATTGACACGGGCCCCTCCCATTCATCCACTGATTTAAGCCTTATTGCACAAAAACTGGATGAAGTCTCCGTCTGCACAAGAAGCTGGACGAGCTTCTGGCCAACCCCGCCCGATCTCTGGTGAACACCACCTCTTCACCACTTCGTCACAATCCAAATTCTTCAAACACCAGGCTTATCCCGAGAAACCCCGTTAGACCTTCCTTACCGAGTGTCGTGCCAAGTGATTCGGTAAGTCATGTGGAACTGGCTTCTGCGAGCCAGTATTTCGACACGGAGGACCAAGCTTCCGTGTGCTCGGACACAAATCTACATGCGGATGCGTCTTCTGTCATAGAAGACGCTTGCGCCCTGGGGAACAACCCGTTCTCTGCCACTTATAACCCAGGGTGGAGTAATCATCCGAACTTCGCATGGTCCAACAACCCGCAGCGCCAAAACCCCGCGGGTGGACCAATGCATCCGTCCGCACCTGTCATCCCAAGGGCTCAGTTTAATCCTATGGTAAATCCGCCATCAGGCCCTTGCGTACCACAAACTGAACACGCATCAAGCCCTCTTGACAAATTGATGCAAATGATGATGGAAATGTCAAAGCGCCATGAAGAGAACATGACCTCTCTTCAGCACCAATTGGCGCAGCAGAACGCTGAGATCAGTCAACTACGTATGGCGACTCGATCTCAGGGCACTCTTCCCCCCCAACCTGTTCCAAACCCGCGAAATTTCGTACCCCGTGGTCCTCAACCACAGGTACGACCTTCTCAAGGACAGGTTAATCAAGTTCTGCAAGCTCAGTGCATTCCGCCGGGATTTCAGGCTAATCCCGCTGCAGCACCGCACTCTTATGTCCCCATTGCAAACCCTCCTCCTCCGTATGATCCCACTGGACCCGCATCGTCCAATGCTAACACTACGAGGAGCGGTAACCAGACCGTCGATCCGCCTCGACCTGATCCTGGCCTGTCTTCTTCCTCGCCCTCTCATTCGGGATGCATACTGCATTCGCGAGAGGACGATGCACCAAAACTTGTGCCAGAATCAGTCCCATTCCCTGAGGCTCTACTAAGGGAGCCAAAAGGAAAAAAGAAAAATATGCAGGCCTTTGACAACCTGCGTAATTTATTCAGGGATGTAGAAATCAAGGTACCCCTGCTCGAGGCAATCGACCACATACCTACTGTCGCCCGATTTTTCAAAGACTACACAACACCCAGGCAATAGTCAAAGAAGACTAAGAATCCGGTGGTTCTCTCGCCTCATGCGAGTTGTGCTATACTATCAAACTTACCACCGAAGCAGAAAGATCCGGGCACACAGCTGATTTCCTGTAGCATCCAAGGCTGCAGTTTTAACCATGCCCTGCTTGATCTAGGATCTTCCATCAATCTCATACCGACCATCATGCTCGAAAAATTTTCCTTGGGAAATCTGAAACCCACCCCTGTCACGTTACAGTTGGCAGATCGTTCTGTCAAAGTCCCGAAGGGTGTGGTGGAAGACGTGGTGGTTAGGGTCAACAGTCTCTGTTTTCCTGTTGACTTTCTTGTTTTAGATATGGAAGTTCCTAGTTCACTTTCTGATTGTCCGATCATCCTCGGTCGACCTTTCTTGGCCACAGCCCGCACCCATATCGACTGCGAGTCGGGCTGTATTGAGATTGCCGTTGGATCTGAGAAGCTCAAGCTTAACATATTCAAGGCAGCCAAGAACTTTGATTGCGATTGCATCGAGGATGGCACGTCTGACGAGGACATGGCCGTCAGCGCGTGTATCGGACTAATTGGGACCTATTCGGACTGCTGCGGATTACCTATAAACACTGATTACTGCCTGACCAACACATACTGTGACGCTCCCCAATCCCTCCCTTGTCCAGTACCTTCTCCTGGCCAGACTTTTGACGATGTTTTCTCCGCTTCCCATACCTCGTGGTCTGAGTCATATCTGGGCTATTCACCGTCGGTCCACACTCATGAAGACCGAATTGACCTTTCTTCCTCGCTAAATCAGGCGGATTTGCAAATCCACACTGGGACCTTGAGCCCATATACTTCTCACTGGGGCTATTCATTTTTGGATCCATCTATCCAAGAAGCCCCTCTTCTTGGCCAATCTGAAGGCCAGTTTCTTCCTCCTAACTTGTTCTCCTACCCGTCTGGGACACTCTCGTCCCAAGAAATGCCAGATCCTTCCCCATTCACTCCCGAGCTAAAAGTGCTGCCTAATACACTCAAGTATGTTTTCCTGGGACCAAATGAAACGCTCCCTGTAATCATCAGTTAAAAATTAACCAGGGAGCAGGAGTGCAAACTAACTAAGGTCCTCCTAGAACACAAGGCAGCTATTGGATGGTCTTTATCAGACTTATCTGGCATTAGCCCCTCCTACTGCACTCACCGTATATATACGGAGGAGGCTCGACCTTCCCGCGAGATGCAGCGACGTCTCAACCCTAACATGCGGGAAGTCATTAAGAAAGAAATCATTAAATGGCTGGATGCGGGTATAATCTACCCGATCAGCGATAGCCCCTAGGTGAGTCCGATTCACGTTGTGCCCAAAAAGGCAGGACTCACCATCCGTGTCAATGACAGGGGCGAATCCATCCCTACACGCACTCCTACATCTTGGAGAGTGTGTGTAGATTATAGGAAACTCAATGCTGCAACCAAGAAAGATCACTTCCCGCTACCATTTATTGACCAAATCCTGGAGTGGTTAGCGGGAAATAAATTTTTTTGTTTCCTGGATGGATTCTCAGGATATAACCAGGTGGAAATTGACCCCCGTGACCAAGAGAAAACCACTTTTACCTGCCCTTTCGACACCTTCGCCTTTAGAAGGATGCCGTTCGGACTTTGCAACACGCCAGCAACTTTCCAGAGATGCATGCTGGCAATATTCCATGACATGGTGGGTGACTTTCTCGAGGTCTTCATGGATGACTTTTCTGTCTTTGGACCTTCTTTCAACGAATGTCTTGCCAACCTGACTCACATCCTTAGGAGATGTATTGATGTAAACCTCGTGCTTTCCTGGGAAAAAAGTCATTTTATGGTGCACGAGGGAATTGTTCTCGGACATATCATCTCCGATAGGGGTATCGAGGTTGACAGAGCTAAGCTCGACGTCATTGCTGATTTACTTGTGCCTAGTTCTGTCAAACAAATCCGCTCCTTCTTGGGACATGTCAGTTTCTATAGGAGATTCATCAAAGATTTCTCCAAAATTTCTCGACCCTTAACTCATCTCCTATCAACCCACGTGCCCTTCGACATGGGCCCCGACTATATACAAGCATTTACGCAGCTGCGTAATGCTGTCACCAAGGCCCCTGTTCTCTAGCCACCTGATTGGAGAACGAAAGCCTTGCCTAATAATCTCAAGTATGTACTAGGACCTGACCAGACCTTCCCTGTGATTATCAATACCCATTTAACTAGGGATCAAGAACTTAGGTTGACTGCAACCCTCTCTGAACATCGGGCAGCCATTGGGTGGACAATTTTTGACCTAAGGGGAATTAGCCCTACCTATTACACTCACAAGATCTATTTGGAAGATCGGGCTCGACCTTCTCGCCAGATGTAGAGGCGATTGAACCCGAATATGCGAGAGGTCATGAAAAAAGAAATAATCAAGTGGCTTGACGCAGACATCATTTACCCAATTTCCGATAGCCCCTGGGTGAGCCCCACTCAAGTGGTACCTAAGAAAGTCGGGCTCACCATGGTCACCAATGACCATAGCAAATCCATCCCCACCCGCACCGCTACCGCATGGCGGGTGTGCATCGACTATAGGAAGCTTAATGAGGCCACCAAGAAAGATCATTTTCCTCTGCCATTCATTGACCAGATTCTCGAGTGATTGGCAGGGCAGAAATATTTTTGCTTCTTGGATGGATATTCAGGATACAACAAAGTTACTAGTGCAGCAGAGGATCAAGAGAAGACCACGTTCACTTGCCTGTACGGCACATTCGCATTCCGTCGTATGCCATTCAGGTTATGCAACTGATAGCGAAATACGCGTGATTTGTAAAAGCGGGTTTTTAATGTCGTTGTAACACGCGAATCCGCTTTCGCTTTTAAATTTATATCCTAGATAGGGGAGTATCTAGGGTAGTCCAAGGAGGCAAAAATTGCAAAATTAATCCTCTTGCTTATAGATAGATCTCAACTTTCTTTTTGATATTTTTCAATATGTAATTTTTTTTTTGTTTTGAAAAGACGAGGGCAAAATGCGAATTGTAACGAAAAGTACTAACACCTACAAATGCTTAACTAAAATTTAAAAGATAGAAATATCTTCTTCCTAAGCTCACTCTAGGCAAGTGGAGGCCTAGAGTAATTAAGAAGAAGAGGTGAAACAAGTGCTAGAACCAAAAGTAACAACTGCAATAAAAAGCTAAAAGAAGGCAATTTGATTGAGTAGAATGAGTGTTCTTTTCAAGGACAAGTAGAGGAATGCTTCTACTCGAACTAAACAAATCTAAAAGCAAGAAAAGAAACACAAATCCTCTTGCAAAAATGGTGAAGAAGGGAGTCTTCTTGCGCCAAGCCTAGCTGCTCCTTGGCTTGAAAAGAGGGCCTCCTTCTTCTCCTTCCTTGAGAGCTCCTCCAAGGTGGAAGCTTCCACCTTCAATGCTCTCTCCAAGGGGTGGGCGTGCACCACCCTCAAAATCTCCTCCAAGGTGGCATGGACCACCTTCAAGATCTCCTCCAAAGATCTTCCTTGCCTGGCTTCTCCTTTGGCTGGCGTGACCCAAGAGAGAAGGGAAGAGGGGAAGGCACCAAGGGGACAGAATATCCCCTTAATCTTCTTCTTCTTCTTCTTCTTCTCTCTTGGACGTGGGCTTCTAGGTGGAATATGAGAGTGAATTTGCTAGCCAAGGATGACTTGAATGGTGGTGGGTAGTGGTCTTTTTATAGGGTAGGATGGGGGGTTAAGGTGCCCCTTGAAATGGAGGGCTAGGATGGAAGGATGGAGGTGGTTGGTGATCCTATGGCTAAGGTGAGTTGGCGCCAACCCAAGGGGTGTTAAAGGGGGTGGTTATGGTGGTGTTGGTGTCTTTTGGTGGTGGAGAGACACCACCATTTTGGCACCAACATGGGGTCTTCTAGAAGGGGGGTTAGGTGGAGATGGATTCAAGGGGAATTGTGTGGTGGAGATGAGGGGGAATTTTGGAGGGAAAAGTGGCGCCATTAAGGGGGTGGTTAGGGGTAGTTTTTGGCGCCACTTTTAGGTGTCTTTTGGAGGTGGTGGGTAGGTTAGGTTGGTGCCAAGTAGGTTAGCTTATGTGGAGCTTAGGTGGAGTTAGTTGGGTGGAGTTGTTAGGTGGGTTTTTGGGGTGGTACAAGCCAAGGAAGTTGGAGCATAGCTCAGCTAAGCTAAGCTAAGCTAGCTTAGCTAATGGAGGAGTAGAGGAGAAGGTGTTGGAGCTAGGGTTTGGAGGGAAGAGCTGAGGAGGAGAAGTCTGGAGCTGAAATTAGAGCTGGCTGCTGCTGAAGAGGCTGGCATGGAGCTACTCTAGCTGGCTTAGCTTGCCAGTTCTTTGCTAGCTACTAAGCCGAGCTAAAGTAAGCCAGCTTCTACCATAATGAGCTGAGGTGAGCTAGGTCTGGTGCTCCCGGGGAGAATCAAGCTGGTTGAGGCAGCTAAGGTAGCTTAGCTCAACTGAGCTGAGCTAAGCTAAGTCCCCGAGAGCTGGACTTGAGCTTCCTGAGCTGGGATGAGTTCTTCTTCAGCTGGCTGGAGTTGAGTGGAGCTGGATGTAGCTGGATCTGAGCTAGGGTGAACTCCTGTCAACTCAGCTGAGCTAGCTAGAGCTCCCTATGAACTAGTGGGAGCTGAGATGAGCTAGACTCAGCTAAGTTGAGCTGGATCTGAGCTGACTTGAGCTAGGGTGAGCTAAGATGAACTCTCTTGAGCTACCATTCAGCTGAGATTAGCTGAATGGAGCTGGGATGAGCTAACCCTAGTTCAACTGAGCTAGGTTCCAGCTGTGGTGAGCTGGATTGAGCTGAGTTCCAACTAGTCTGGGCTTCTCCTTCACCATTTACCTTCTTGAGTGCTAGGGTTTTAAGGATCTGCATATCTGTACATCCCTAACACTCACAAAAACATATTAAAAAGATAAATAAAAAATGCAATGCATGCCTAACCTAATTTATGCCTAAATGCAGCCCAAAAACCCATTTGCGGAGTAAAATCCTAAGAGCTAGGTTTGTTTTAATGCATAAGAATGATGATAAACTAGCGTTTATCAGCAACACACCCGCAACCTTTCAACGTTGCATGCTAGCCATTTTTTCAAAGATGGTGGGTGAATACCTAGAGGTCTTTATGGATGATTTCTCTGTGTTCAGGAACTCATTTGACCATTGTCTTAGCAACTTGGAGAAGATCCTAAAGTGATGTATCGAGGTCAACCTGGTTTTAACCTGGGAAAAGAGCCATTTCATGGTTCAGGAAGGGATTATCCTTGGTCACATTGTCTCGCATAAGGGCATCGAAGTGGATCGAGCTAAGGTTGATTTAATGTCCAAACTTCCACCCCTAGCTCGGTCAAGAAAATCCGATCTTTCCTAGGACATGTTGGCTTCTATAGAAGGTTCATTATGGATTTTTCCAAACTTTCTAAGCCATTGAATGACCTTCTAGCCAACGACGCCCTTTTTCACATGACACCTGATTGCATCAAGGCTTACAACACCCTTAGGGAAACAGTCTCCACTACACCTGTTTTACAACCCCCAGACTAGTCCCAGGACTTTGAGATAATGTGTGATGCATCAAATTTTGCCATTGGCGCAATTCTAGGACAAAAACGAGAGAAGAAACCCATGGTGATCTACTACGCAAGCAAAATGTTGGATGAGGCTCAACGGAATTACACCATCACAGAAAAAGAACTGCTCGCCATAGTCTTTGGGTTAGAAAAGTTTCTATCATACCTTCTAGGATCCCACGTGACAGTTTACACCGACCACTCGGCTATCCGGCATTTGTTGGCCAAAAAGGACACTGAACCCAGGCTCATCTGATGGTTCCTGCTCTTGTAGGAATTTGACCTGAAAATATGCGACAAAGCCACTTCCAAGAATGTCGTAGCCGATCACTTGTCCAAACTTCATTCGGACCACATCGGACCCTCATTACCCTTGACGGATACCTTCCCTGATGAACAACTTCTAGCCGTGCAAGGAAGAAAGCTACCCTGGTATGCAAACTTAGTCAACTATCTGGTGGTAGGACAGACTCCGCACGGCTGGTCCAAACAACAACGGGATAAGTTCCCGGCTGAAGCCAAGAACTATTTCTGTGATGATAATATGCTATTTAGACTCTGTGCTAACCAGATCATTAGGAGGTGTATTCCTAAAGAGGAAGTCCAAAGTGTGTTATCCTTTTGTCACGACCAAGCCTATGGTGCCACTTCTCTGGGAAGCAAACAGCTGTAAAGGTTTTGCAATCCAGATTTTACTGGCCATCCTTATTTAAGGATGCACACAGCTTCGCTAAGACTTACTCTCAGTGCCAGACATTAGGGACTATGACTAGAAAGGATATGATGCCAAATTTTCGATGTTTGGGGCATCGATTTTATGGGTCCCTTCCCACCATCCAACGGCTACGAGTACATATTATTCTCAGTGGACTATGTCTCAAAATGGATCAAACCCGTAGCCACCTGAAGATGTGACCATAAGGCTGTCATGGACTTTGTTAAGCAAAACATCTCTCGGTTTGGGATATCGAAAGCCATGATCAGTGATGGTGGGAGTCACTTTATTCATGCCCAATTCCGTGCCTTACTTAGAAAATACAGGGTTACTCACCTCATTGCCACCCCGTATCACCCGCAAACAAATGGGCAAACTGAGGTCTCTAATAAGCAAATCAAAAATATTCTACAAAAGACTGTGAGACCTGACCAAAAGGATTGGTCCACACGATTGGATGATGCCCTTTAGGCATAAAAGACCACTTTTAAGACCCCGATAGGCATGTTTCCTTTTCAATTGGTCTTTGGCAAGGCTTGCCACCTTCCGATCGAGTTGGAACACCAGCCACACTGGGCTGTTAAGCAGTGAAATATGCATTCCCAGTTGGCCGGAGCACAAAGGACACTCCAACTCTCCGAGCTTGAGGAAATCCGTCGGGATGCTTATGAGAACAATCAACTTTACAAAGAAAAGATGAAAGTCGTCCACGATAGACACATTCATAGGAAAACCTTAGAGCCCAATCAGCAAGTCTGGCTTTTTGATGCAAGACTTAAACTTTTCCCCGAGAAGCTGAGATCAAAGTGGATAGGACCATATCAGGTGGTCAAACCTTATCCCAATGGGGCGATTGAAATTGTAGATCCTAACACTAGGCAAACATTTATAGTAAACGGCCAAAGATTAAAACATTATCTTGCCTAGGTTCCCCAAAGAAGTAGTCACCCTCATTGAGGGTTGACATGGAACTTCGCCCAACTGGAGGCAATAAACTCAGCTCTTCCTGGGAGGCAACCCAAAAGATTCAGACTAATCAGGTAAACTATGGCACTCAGGTGATTTCTTTCTGTACCCCCTTGCATACATTTATTTGCCAATGAGGACATTGTCCAACTTAAGCATGGGGGGTGGTAATTCACATTCTCTGAGTTTCCTGAAAAGTCTCGATGTTTCAGGTTCTTCTCGTATTATTTCCTACAGTTGATAAGCTCCTAATGCCTAAGTTTTCCTTCCTAATTATATATATATATAATTAGGAAGGAAAACTTAGGCATTAGGAGCTTATCAACTGTAGGAAATAATACGAGAAGAACCTGAAACATCGAGACTTTTCAGGCCTTCAGGATTAATCAGCCCTGGTGTCCACAAAAATGTGGATTTAGCCCCAAAACCTCGTAACCTTAATTTACATTATTTTGATCAATAAAGAAAGGTGATAAGTATACGACTTATCAACCCTCCCTCTGACTCGGAGGGACTTTTAGTCTAAGCATCTGCACACATTTTTGCATTGACTCACTCAGAGATTTTAATAGAAATTGGGTAGCTAATAAACCTTCAAGGGTGGTATGGCTGGCAAGTTGTCGTGGGTAACAGCCCATTGGCCAATTGTCCAAAGCCCAGCCACAGGACCACTCTCTTTTATTATTGCCTCTAGGTAAATCTTAGATCAAGGAAGTCACCTACTAAAACAACAAAATAAAAAGAAAAGAAATAAGGGAGAAATAAAAAATAATAATAAATAAGCCACACTTCACCTCACGAGTATGGCTGGCAAGTGGTCGTGGGTAACAGCCCATTGGCCAGTTGTCCAAAACCCAGCTCACTAAATGCACAAAAAAGCCCAAAACACTTAAGGAAGAAGGGAAGTAGAGCAATCCGGGGAGATATACACTAGAAATACCCTTGTGTTGACCCCAAATAAAATAAAAGTAGGGAGAAAGCTACCGATCGAACAGATACACCTTTAGGCAAGCATTTTCTTTTCCAGTCACCTAGGGACATAGAAACCCAAAGTCTATTTTAATTACCGTTGAGTGAGTCTATCACAATCTTCACACCAAGATGCTTAACACTTAGAGTCTTTTTCGAGTTATGGGTGAGTTGGGTAGCCTTAAAAAGTTACCTACACACTCTCAACTCCAAAAATCCAAAAAAAATAGAAAAGATGAAAAAGAAAAATATATGTATCTGTATATATGCTTTAAAGCGAGGAATTGGGCGGTTTGCATTTTGGCAAACACACGAGCACTGTTTAGTCTCTGTAGATTAGGCTCTTAGTATATTTCCTGCCATTGACAGGCAACATATGTCTAAGTAATCAATTCCTAATTCCAACTGAAAATAATGGCTAGAATAAACCTTGCTAGGGACTAGTAAGGGATGAGCATGGGGGTATAATAACTATGCATTCAATGATGATAATTCTGTCAACCAGGGTTTATCTTGAGGATATATGTGCACTAATAACACACCATAATGGGCACAGGAGCACTACATGCATTGCAAATTAAGATTGCTTATGAATCAATATTTAATGTCCATCTATACAAGTTCATGTTGAAACAGGCCTCTGATGAGCAATCGGACTGCACGGATAAATTCAGATTGACGAATGGAGTCCAACGGACTCAAAATCACTTAAATTCGACATCCGAAGCTCCATTGACCAGCCCAAGAAATTCTAGCTATTGATCTGATTATCAGTGGCCCATAACTCACCACGTGGTGCCCGCCTGCTCACATCCGCCACCTTCTTTCTTCATCGCACGATCTCGGCCACACATCTCTCATCGGACGGCTGAGGATCCGTGAGCTTAGCACTGCACCGCATCTCTAGCGCATCCAAAGAACAAAATCTGACCATTGGATCCCCATCCAACAGTCGATATCACCCATGCCTAATTTCACCACTACACCAATTCACGGAGGCAGCACAGTGGTCGAACGCTCACACTTGCAAGCAGCGACGAGCGTTCGACCCCTGTTGTGCCCCAAATCATGCTCCAGCCACACTGGAGCTGATTCAGACCACCTGATCACCATCAAACGGCTCTAAGGCAGGCTATGCGGTATGCTCTCAAGCACCCGATGTGAACGCGTGCGATCATGCACGCTCACCTCATGTGAAGCATGATCCAAGCGCTCCCCGCTCGCGCGATTATAGCCGTTGAAGTGAAATCCGACAGTCGACGCCCATCCATCATGCGAATGCTTGTCCCTTTAAGGGCGCGGGAGGGCAACGTGGCACGCCCTCATCCATCCAATGGTGATCCGTGCCTCAGATCAGATGGTTGCGAGCGCTCGAGCGTGGATTGAGGAAGAAAGCAGGCACACCTCAAAGGACCAGTGGGCGGGGGGCTTCACCGACACTTATGGAATGGGTTTAGTGACGTCCCAGACATTACTAAAACCCTTAGTTTGGAAACCCCTTCTTCTCTATATAAACCTCCTCAACCACCCCATTCAATGGCATTGAATTCACACACACTCTCCATGCAATACTAGCCCTCTCCTAGCTCCACCAAGCATCCCATATCCGCCACAAAGTTGTCGAGCCACTGACGTCGCCTCCCTCCACCGCCATGGCCGCCTCACCTCCTCCTTGCACTCTCTTTACTTCAGTTTTAAGTTGCACTTGTTTAAGCTTTCATATATTGTTATAGTTGTAAACAACTCTAATTGCATGCTATAAGTTGATGTTGTTTCGTATGTCATAACTCACATCCTCTTAGAATGATTGTCATGTTTTAAACATGAGCTCTAACCCTACTCTTTCTCACTCTCTCGTTTTCTCGCAAGCAGGCAAACCAAACACTCCTATGACAACTAAAGCAACAAACTAATCCGATTTCACGCCTCCTCATGTTCGGCACTTGGACTCACCAAATCCACATCTTAATTTAAAACCGACGTCGCGAACACATGCTACAATGACATAATTAAACCAACGCATTCCATGCACGTCACAGCCATACTACTCCTGTATGTTTATTAGCTCTCCAGTTTCGATTATAATTCCCAAACAATGAGTCGGTGCAATTAGTGTGCAAATGCTTAGACTTCCAATACGTTTTAAATAAGAGGGTAGGTTGAGAAGCCGTATGCTAATCATCCCAACTTATTAGTATATTAAGATTTATTTTAAGGTGGCAAGGACTCAAGAAACAAATCCACATCGTAGTAGACACCCAGGTTGATTAAGTCGATGGACTCTATGTGATAAAACTGTAATTGCATTATTTCCCAAGGTCGCCAACTTTTTAATACCTATTAGTCTTACTTGACCCAATTTATTTCTTTTTGTTGTTTTTGGATATATGCAATGTTTTTGTCCTTTTCATAGATAACTTACAAAATGCAATTTTTTTTCATTTTTCACATTTTTTTGAAATTTTCAAGCTTTTTGAAAGAAAAAGAAAAAAAATCTAGATACTGGCAAAATATTTGATCAATTGTACTACCCACTTCCCCATGCCTAAATGTGTATATGTCCACATGCAAAAATTAAACAAAGGAGATGAGTAGATATCACCTACTAATTTCTATGATTACTTCTAGTACCTAGAGAAGAAAATTTAAATACTATATTTACAAAAAGATGTTGGTTACCTCTCAACAAAAGTTGAATTTAACATCCCAGCTAGGAGAAAATTCAGGGTTTTAACCCTCAATGAGAAGGAGTGTTTCATCGGAAGCAATAGTTTTCTAGATAATGACAGGTTTCAGTTGTTGTCTATTAACGGTAAATAAGTACCCAGTTCGGGGATCTTGAATCTGAACAGCCCCATTGCTATATGGGGCAACTACATGGTAAGGACCTGTCCACTTTGGCTTTAATTTTCCTGCAAATAATTTTAGCCTAGCATCGAATAACTACACTGCCTGATTTGACTCAAATTGCTTCCTTTGAATACGTCTATTATGGAAGGCTTTTAATGTCTTTATAAATCCTTGCATTTAGGTAAGCCTCTCACTTAATTTCTTCCAATTCAAAGAGTTGTAATTTCCTGTGTTGACCTCCTTCTTCCAAATCCATATTACATTTCCTTATCTCCCAAAAAGATAGATGTTCCAATTCCACTAGAAGATGACAAGGCTTCCCATAAACTAATCTGTAAGGTGACATTCCCAAAGGAGCCTTGTAAGTAGTTTGATACACCCAAAGTGTGTTAAACAATCTTTCAGACCAATCTTTGCTATTGAGTATCACTATTTTCTGTAGAATTTCCTTAATTTTCCTATTTGAGACTTTTGCTTGCCCATTTGTTTATGGGTGTTATGGGGTAGAAATCCGGTGGTTCACCCCATACTTCTTCAAAAGGGATCTAAATTGGGCGTGCACAAAATGACTGCCCCCATCACTAATCAGAGCGTGGGGAATTTTGAATCTAGAGAAAATGTTTTCCCAGACAAAATGGATGACAATTTTGTGATCAGCATGTCTTATCAGGATGACTTTGACCCACTTAAATACATAATCCACTGCTAAAAGAATATACTCGAAACCATGAGAATTTGGAAAGGGGCCCATAAAATCAATTCCATAGACATCAAAGATTTCCACAACCAAAATTGGATGGAGGTGCTTCATGTCCCTCTTGGTCATGGATCCCAATGGCGTCACTGGCAACCTTAGGCAAAGCTTGTGCGTCCTTGAACAAGATGGCCAAAAGAATCCCAACTGCAAAACTTTTTCAATGGTTTTTCATCCTGGGAAATGGCCACCACAGGTTTCGTTGTGGCAAAAGGTCAAAATATTTGTTGTTTCAAACTCGAGGTGCACCATCTAATGATCTGATCAGAACCTAGTTGAAATAATAGTGGGTCGCCCTAAAAATAATATCTGGTTTCTGCGAGGAATTGAGCATTTGGTCTTTTGTCATTCTAGGGGAAATCTGGCCACAGACCAAATAATTCGCAATGTATGTGAACCATGGAAGCTGACATGAATCTATAGCCAAAATATTTTCATATGGGAATTTGTCAATGATTGATGGAGAAATAGGGAAATGGGTTAGCTTTGGTTGAGACAGGTGGTCAGCAACCACGTTTTGGGCTCTGACTTTGTCTATGATTTCAATATCAAACTCTTGAAGAAGAAGGATCAATTTGATAAGACGTGGTTTGGCATCCTTCTTTGCAAGTAACTGCTGAAGGGCAGAATGGTTAGTGTATATAATCACCTTCGATCCCAAGAGATACGATCTGCATTTCTCTAATCTGAAAATGACAACCTGCAGCTCCTTCTCAATAACAATATAATTATGTTGAACCTCATTCAACATCTTGCTGGCATAATAAATAACATGAGGGCGTTTATCTCTTCTTTGTCCCAAAATCACTCCAATAGCAAAGTCGGAGACATCACACATGATTTTGAAATCAAGGGACCAATCACGGGGTTGGAGGATAGGAGAATCAATGAGTTCTTTTCTCAAAATGGTGAAGGTGTCAAGACAATCCTTGTTAAAATCAAATAAGACATCAATTGATAGATAAAAATCTTTTATAAATTGTCAATAAAACCCAACGTGTCCCAAAAATGATCTAATATGGAGGATCGAGGCTGGTGGGGGTAATTTAGAAATCATATTAGATTTTGCTCGGTCGACTTCCAATCCATTTTCCAAAATCTTATGTCCTAGTACTATTCCATCTTGTACCATAAAAAGACTTTTTTCCATGATGGTACTAGGTTTACTTCCATACATTGCTTCAAATGTTTGGTTAGGTTTTCTAGATAGGTCAAAAAATCATCTCCAAATATAAAGAAATCATCCATAAAGAACTCAATATAATCCCCTATCATATCAGAGAATATATGCATCATGCAACGTTGGAATGTTCCTTGGGCGTTGCATAAACCAAATGGCATACACTTAAATGCAAAAGTACCAAAGGAGCATGTGAATGTGGTTTTATCCTGATCTTTGGGACTGATGCAACTCGGTTGTAACTTGAGTATTATTGTGTGCAAATCGAGGTTTGATAAAACATGCATTGTAATATAGTCAAAACATGCAAAGACAACTTTTAAAATTTATAATCTCAAAAAGTATTCCAAGGTCGTTCTCAAGGAACAAATCATTTCACAACTTATCACTATCAAAGATTTTGGTTCCAAGAACTAGAGGCAAATAATTTGATCTTAGAAGTAAGCATTCTAGCTCAAAAATATTAAGAGGGGAAAGGGCTGAAAGCTACAGAAATGAAATTCAAGATGTGCCAATTTAATCAGCCAAATCCTCAAGATGTGAGACTAAAAAATTGAGAAAAATCAAAGAAAAATTAAACACGCGATTAAAATTTTACAATCGAGGATGCATGCAATTCTTCAATGCTTAATTGAAAATAATCAAGAATTGTTACGTGTGATTAAGCATTAATTCAAACCAACAATGTTTGAATAAGATAATGCAATAAAACCACTACATATTCAATAATAAAGACAAATCCTCAATTAATCAAGCAGAATTACAAGTCAATCCCTGAGAATGACAATTTCTCACAAATAAGTCCCTAAATATTTTCTATCAGGTCCCTAAAAATATTTTTTCTTGCAAATAGGTCCCTACTAACACCTTTTAGCACCTTTTCTTCATGGTCGAAAAAAGGTGGAGCTCGATCCGACTGTTGGATGAAGTCAGCCAATGTTGAGGAGAGTCACCAGAGGCTTGCTGCCTTGATGGTGGCTTCTAATTGTCGATTGAAGGCAACGGAGGTGGTGGTCGATGGTGGAGAAGAAGAGGAGCTCTGGCGAGTACCTACACAAGAGAGCACAGGCTCTTGGCCCCAGTTAACTACTTCTAAACATTCTCCAGACTTTAGCGAAGGTAGTAGTGGTGATGGTTTGGTGTGGGGTGGTCGGCGATGGCGTGTTGGAGTTGAAGAGGATGACGGTCAAGGGTGGAAGCTGGCGAAGCAATCCATTGGGCAATCACCTCAATTTCTTGAGGGCTTTTGCTCGCTAGATTGAGGTGAAGCTTTTGGGGTGGTTGGTGGTTGGTGATAATGTGTAGAGTGGGATGGAGGTCATCATCGGACCTTCATCGGATGCAAGGAAGAAGGTGAGGAGGGGGGACAGATGGAGGCTATTTCCTAATTCTAAGGGACCTAAATTATACTATAGAGAGAGAAAGGAAGAGGACGTGATGCCTACAGTTGGACAAGGTGAGCAGGAAGAGTCTGGCGTTAGCCAACCAAACTCGAAGAAGACGACGGCGGCAGGAAGGTGGTTAGAGTGAAGAAGGGATGTTTAGGAGCTGGCTTTTTTGGCAAGAAGTTCAGTGATGATGCGAGAAAGACAACTACTACCTCGGTTGGTGGCGAGATGCGGTAAAAAATGCAATCGGAGGAGCTCCACAGTCTCGTCAATGGTGGGTTTGAGAAGGAAGAGGGGGCTGAACATGCACCAAAACTTGACAAAAAGAATCAGAGAGGAACAAGGAGGCATTATAAAGTGTTGGTCGTACAAATTGAGGCGAGAAAATGACCTCCATATGGTTTAGTTGTAGTGTGATTTTGCAAAGATTTTGATTGCAAATTGTGACTTCCAAGGTGGAAAGTGTAGTTGGGATTTGCATCAGATTGCTCTACTTTGATCGAGAATCAATCGACCAGTTTTGGCAGGATTTGGTTGCGTGGATTACGAGATTTAAAGCTCTAAATCTGTGCCAAACTCACAAAGAAGAAGCTCTATTCAGCTTGCTGGAGGTTGAAGACAACTGACGTCATCATGATGTCAGCCAAGGACCATAAAGAAAGTATTCTGATGTCATGAGGGGCCATAATGAAAGAAATTCAAAAATTGAGGATCATTTTGCAAAGTAGGTGAAGATGAAGTCCAAATAGTCTCAACTTTTTAAGATAACCTAATTTAGACCCAAGGAAGATAATGGTGACATCAATTTTAGGTTTTTATGAAGTTTAATTGATCAATTTGTATTTTAACCCAAAATATAATAAATGTTAACCTTGATCTTTGATGTAGGCCAAATTAGGCTTCTTTTGAAAAATTGATCATTCTAAACCTCAGGGAATATTTTTCAATAATTTTTCAAAGGTTTAGATTACATTTGTTTCAATTATAATCCTTTGAGTTCAAATGAGGCTAAACTTCGGGTTTTCAATAGTGATTTAGCCTTTAATCCTCTGGGAAACCTAAGTCAATTCATGTAAGCTCACTTATTGGAAAGTTTAGCATAATTGACCTTTAATTAAGTGTAATTTTGCCCCTTAGTTAATCTAAATTTATATTTTTCTATTAAAATAACAAAATTAACCAATTTTGATGCATCCCTCAAATTCTTGATATGGTTAAGTTATACCCTTTTATATATTAATTAAGTGAATTTAGCTTTGGAAATTCATCAATTTGAGAGAGATATAGAGGATGATGGTGTTACCATCATACCCCCATGCCTAACATTTGCTAGTCCCTTAGCAAATTCTTAGATTTTAGAGCAAACTTTTAGCTTAAGGGTATTTCTGTCATCAACTTAGGTTCTTCACAAATTAAGAAAAGTTTGTTTTGTTAATCTTGGTCAAAACTTCAATAATAACAAAAGTGCTCTTATGCCTAGTACTTTGGACAACCCGATTCCTCAAGACACAAGACCTAATGGTTCCTAACTTGGATTTCACCTAATTCTTGATTTTTAAATGTAGAGTCTCAGTTTCACTCCCAATTTCGTTGTTATCAAAGTTGAAACATGTGCATTGAAAGTGAATTGAGTTAGGTCCTAAGTGTCCAATTAATAACCTATTGAATTCAATCGGCTACTTCCACATGAATTTGGCAACTTTTTAGCTTCTCGCCAGGGTCAAGCTTAGGGTATATCACCCCAAAAATAGAAAAATAAAAACTAGCATCATTTTTTCAAATTTTTTTTCTATTTTCTTCTTTTTTTAGTTCTTTTTCTTTTGTGGTGCAAATGTGTGAGGCATTTGTATGACTTTTGGGGTAGTGAGGACAAGCACACTACTTACTAAGGCTTACGCATGCAAGCCCCACAAAAATAAAAATTAAAATGCGTGCACCTTATTATGGAAGTGGCTTGAAATCGAAAAATGCATAAAGATAATATGTTAATTGTAGCATGCAAATACGACGTCAATTTTAAGAAGAATATCAAATGGTGAATTCGAGTGTCGAACATAAGGAGGTATGAAATTAGATCAATTAGTCGCTTATTTTTTTATTTCCACATGACGGCTATTTTGATTTGCTTGCGAAAAGAGAAAACAAAAGAAAGAGAGAGAGTAGAATTAAAAATCCAAAGTAGAACAAAGATCACTAACTACGCATGAAACGAAGACATGATGAAGCATAAGATGAGCTAGGTAGAAAATCACTTGGAAAGCATTAAAACAACATAAAATAAGGATAATTACTTTTCTAGATTATATAGCCAATGTACTACAGATATGAGGATAGAAACTAGAGGAATACTTAACAAATAGCAATTACAGGCTAAAGGAAAACTAGCAATAAAAGGTGAAAACAAGGGTTGTCAAGGTAGCCACAGATTGCGCAGCAATCATAGGTCCTAATCTACCTGAATTAAGTTAGATCCTAGCTTAACTTTGGAATAATGCATGCATAAACATCTTATTTTGCATCATAGTCGATTTGTTAGCTTTGCAAATAATAATGCTATATTATATTCTACTTTAGATGTAATAACAATTGCAGGTAATTCGGATTTGCGAATGATGAATCCGACCATATAGATCTATTTCGAACAACGATAGGAGTCCAACACTTCCAAGATCGTCTTGATCGAACTCCCGTAACATCCTATGCAACCTGCGGAAGAGCAAAGTGGTGATAACGTCATCATCAGCCATATCTAGCTTTTATTAGCCATAATCAACAGATAAATGCATCTACATAATTGCCAAAGGATCGTAATTCACTGCACATCCTTTCTGAGAGTTTAGCATGAAAGCAGGGTTAAAAATGTAATTTTACCATCATATCATGAATGCAGAACAACCGCAGGTTTTCTCAGGGGTTTATTAAAGGTCAAATATGCATTGAAGTCTAACAAGAGGGTTTGTGTAGACAGAAATAGGTGTTCACGCGTTATGAGAATTAAATGACATTTGAAACCCTAAAAACAAATCTGTTTAATTAACTGAGGTTCTGGTCAAGATAAAATTCACCTAAACCTTCTAAAAATTATATAAAAATATTATCTAGGGTTTGGCATCCTTGTTTTGACCATCAGAGCCCATTTTGACCTAAAATAGTCTCAGACAGATACTTGCCCTAATTTGGGCTTTTACATAAATTACCTATACAAACTTGGTCAAAACCTAAATCCAACTTCACCATCAGATTCCTTGGGTGTAAATTAGGTTTATGCCAAAATTTGGGCCCAATCAGAGATTATATTGACCTAGTTTGCATTTCAATCCTGTTCTGACTCTTTTTCTTACAAAGAACCCCTCAGCTTTTGAAATCCTTACAGGGACCCCCCTAACTTCTTCATCATCTTCACATCCAGGTCCCTGCTTCCATTAGGAATAGCTCTGGCAAGATTCGAACGAGATTTTCTCACTCAATTCTCAATCAACCAATCCCAGATTTGAACCAGAGATTCCTTGAGGAATTCTCTTTCCATCAAACCTGACCTTGGACCCTAAGTCTTTCCCAATCTCCCATGTGAATTCATGGGAGATGTGGGTATCCCACATGCACAAGAAGCATGAAGTCTCCAAGCATGTTTCCAATCTTCGAACTCCATCCTAAGCCCTATAAAAGCACGCACAATGCAAGGCAGTGCTCCTTAGGTAGGTTTGGCCTCAAAAATCTTCCCTTTTCCCTATCTTTGGCCTCCTCTGACCTACTCTTTGGTGGTCCTCCTCATTCTCCTTTGTCCCTGCCTCCAACCGTCAAATTGGAGGCATAGTTGTCCTCCCTGCCTTCCTCTAACAGTGGCCGACCAAAGCCCCATCGTTTTCGAACTTTCCTCGTCGCCGTCCCCCTCCCTGGAGTATTCACCTTCCACGGCATCGGCCAATCAAAGCCGGTGCCTCTCCGTCCCTTTCGACCCTTAATTAGGTTCTCAAACTGCTCCTCTACCTTTGTAGGTTAGATTAGATCTCTTTAATCTTTGTCTCGAACACCGCTCCGCCTTCCACGTCGTCATCTTCCTCTGCTCTAGCGAAGCTCTGCAAATGCCTCCCACACTCCACAGAACACCAAACCACTCCGTTCCACTTCCAAAAGCTTCGTTGTTCCACCATGACAAAAATCCCTCTCCTATTTCACCTTTTCGCCTACCCAAACCATCCACCGAACAAACCCATCTTCATACACACTTCCCAACTTCGCCACTCGGCCACACACCTCCACTAACCATGAGACCGCCTCCACCACCTTCGCCAAGTCCAGGAGAAGCTCTTGAGCTTTCTAATTTGGGCTTAGCACTCGTATTCTTGGATTTCATATTCCTCGCCGTCGCATCGCCGCCACCATTTCCGCCGCCTTCGTTCTTCAAGCTCCAAGCTACAAAAGGTCCAGGTGCTACACCCAGGAGTTGCGGGTGACTTCCAGGCATCTTCCCAAGCGATCAATTGAGAACCATGCCCTCTGCAGCTACTCCAATCATGAAGCCTCATCTCAGTAGCCACCTGCTAAGAGAAGGGGGACTAATTAGTCCCACATCGAGTGTGGAAGAGTGAACGGATGCGAATAAAGTGAATTTCTCATATAGCCTTCTCGCCCAGTCACATAGGGGTCAAGTCCCCACATACTTCACGATCCCTTAACCCGCCTAAGCCTCTCACTACTCGCTCATCACCACCCCCAGTGAACCTAGACCCGGTTATTGTTCAAACCCGATTACCCAGATTCCTATACCCACTTATATACCTAGGTTTGAGAGAGAGAAGAGAAGAGAAAAAGAGAAGGAATTGTGAGGAGAGAGAGGGGGTTTTGCTCTATAGAGTGGCTAACACTTAGCCAAATTTGAGGGGTTGTTTCCCTTGTGTTGTGAAGGGAAGAAAGAGAGAAAGGGAAGCTCTGAAAGAAGAAGAAAAGAAAAGAATAAAAAGAGAGGCTCTCTACACTTAGCCTCTGCTGATCCTTGAGAAGAAGAAGAACTCAAGAGGAGAGAGAGAGGCTTTGCATTTGAAGAAAAGGAAGGGAGGCTCTATTAAGTCATCTGAAAAGAGAATCTATTATCTTATCATAGTTGATTCATTTGAGATTAATTAATGGATGGGATATATGCTTAATAAGTGGTGATCTAAATCACCATTCTTTTGCTCTAGGTTTCTTTTTGCTATATTCACTTTATACATTGATGATCAATTTTGAGTAATTATTATTCATTGCATATCATTATTTGGCTTATTTTCTCATGCTCATATATATATTAATTGAGATTAGCGCTTGAATTCCTATTTGGTCCCTGTGTTCAACCTTGAATACTCTCTTGAATTAAAACTATAAATTTTATCTGCTGATTGAGCGATTTACGATACTTTACTACAACGAGACACTTTAATCTCCTGAATAGCCCTGTCAACACAAAAGCCAAGAAGCAAGGTGACAAAAATCCAAACTTCATATGCCAAATCCGATCGCACAAATGGATCCAGATCAATGATCATAGTCCAACAATGCAAGAATCACCTAGATCGAAGCCCTACAACACCATCTACAAATCAAAGAAGATGAACGACCATGATGGCACCATCATAGCTGCGCAAAACCGCTACCTCCATCCACTAAAGAATGTTCTACGCGCTTTGTGGGCCGTTGGATTATCATCTAACGAACACAAGAGCACCACGTCGCCACTTCACCTGCACCTAATCAAGGAGGAGATCATCTTAGTCGTTGGATCTCCATCTAACGGTTAAGGGCAGTAGGGCGAAAAAGAAGAAACATGACCATCCATGCACGTAGCACAGTGGTTAGTGCGCTCACCCAAGAGCAAATGGCGAGCACTCGAGACTCACGGAGAAGAAATCGAAGCGGTGGTGGGCAAAGGAAGAAATTGGATCGTGCAATGGCCATCAGACGGCGCTGGCATGGATGCATGGTGAACGGAGGTGCGTCTGATCAGGCGGTGCAGATGGATGCGCGAGGCGACGCACAGTTGGACACCTTGCTGTATAGGGAACCTAAAGGCAGTGCGGGCGTGCTTTTAAGCCGTATGATCGTAAGATCAGACGGCTTGATTTAAACGCACGTGCACGTGCATGAAAAAGGCGAAGGCAGTGGAGTGCATGTTGTCACGACCTTGCAATTGCGATCTGAAGGGCAAGTGGCTGCTACGTGTCACAATCAGGCATGTTCCGTGTGTACAAGGCGTTATGGAGGCTATTTTGAGGCGAAATCAGAGATGCTGATCTCCCAATCGACTAATCTGATCAATCCAAAGTTGTTGCATGAGTTGGATGCCCAAATTCCAGATTTTCCCCTCATCTTCTCTATGAAAAGGACTCCAGAGCTCCCATATGAAGGCATCTTCTCCTCCATCTCTCCCTCTAAACCTCCAAGCTTCTCCAGACTCCTTCCTCTAAGGCATACATCAAGACCACCTTGGTGCACCGCTACTGCTCTCCCCAACCTCTTCAAAGGCCACCAAGGACCACCCTTGGTGCCCTTATTCTAGTAGCTTAGATAGTTGTTTTCAATTCTAGTTTTAGTAGAACATGTTCTAGTTCTAGTGTAATTGCAACTCATGATCAACCAATTGCCTGATTTGCTTTATATCCATTGTGATTAGTATTTAGTTATAGTTAGTTCTAAATCAGTTTTAAAATCAAGTCATTTAATGTCTCCCTGAGTTCGACCGGGACTCAATCTCACTATACTACAACCTAACCACCTTTAAATGTAATTCTATGCCCAAGCAGCCACGGCGGTGGTGGGACTTCCATCGACGACTCAGTGGCTCTGGGAACACACTTTAAAGTGCTCTGGAGGTGGGGGCATGCTTGCTATATGATAGGAAGAGATGCCCTTGCAATGGGGGTCCATAGGGCCTTTTATAGGACTTGTACCAAATCATTTGGCACAAAATCCGCACCCAAACAGGCACTATCCTCGGCCACTTTGCACACAATTGCATGCATGCTCACACATAGCCACACGCATAGTTGTGTGCATGCACTGGCATGCGTTGGCCTCTCCCCGCGATCCATGTGCGTCCATCGTCAACCATCTAATGAGAGATGAATGATCTAGATCTCTCCTTCCACACACTTGAGATCGCGTCTCTCCTGCCCCACACGTATGAACGCGGATGAGATCTCTCGTGGGTGAATCACGTGCTCTGGGAGCACCACATAGCCACTATCTTCGCCATTCGTCTTCGATCGAGCAGTCCAATTTTTCCTGCCGCTCGCGAACTGCGGATTTGAGTCCTGTGAGGGCTCGAACTCATACCCACCGGTCGTGGTTTGAAGTGCTAACCAACGTGCTAGCCTCGCGAGTTTGTCTTGTTTTTGCAATTCCCTCATGCATGCTCAGCCATTGGATCAAGATCCAACAGCTGAGATTGATTGATGAAGGCACACTTAAGGAGAGCGATAAGTTGCTGGTGGTCGTTGGGTGGCCTGGATGGCGCCACATGGCGCCATCTAGGCCGTTCAACGACCACTAGCAACTTACCGCTCTCCTCAAGTGCGCCTTTCCTTTGTATTGGATGCTACAGGGCTCTGATGTCTATTTTACATGGTTTGTAAAATGCAGGTTTTAGATGTCGTTGCAATGTGTAAAATCAATCACTTTTAAAATTTATAATACTTAGATAGTGGAGCATATAGGGTCATCCAAGGAGGCCAATTTTTAATCATATGAATTGATTCTCTCTCTCACCTCTCAAATCTACACTTCTATTTTTGTGATTCTGATTTATGTTGTTTTTATGGTTTTTTTTTGGAAAAATCAGGTATTCGCAAGTAAAGACAAACTACGCTAAACCTACGCCTATGTGACAAAAAGAAACCCTTCCTTCTAAGCTCACCCTAGGCAAGTGTGCCTAAGGTAATTAGAAGAAGAGTGTGTGCACTGAGACTACTAAAAGAAAGCACTACAAACTATGAGCAAGAAATTATGGGCAGCAACATGCTTTTGTATTGCTAATTAAAATGTACTTGTAGTAGAATGCTTGTTACAACAAGATAAAAGTAAACACTAGCTAATATAGAAGAAACTGATAAGGATGAAGAAAAAGGAGTCTTCTAAATGAAGCTTGAAATGGTATTCGCTCCAAGCTCGGTAGCTCCCGGGCTTGAAGAAGGTGCATCCTTGCTCCTTCCTTCTTGTAGTCTTCCTCCAAGTGTTCTTCTCTAAGGGTGGATGCCCACCCTAGCCTTCCTTCCTCCTCTTGCCTGGCCGTCTCCTTTGATAAAGAACTTCTCCTCCTAGGCGTGGCACAAGGGAGAAGAATAGAGAGGAAGAAGGCACCAAGGGGGCGGGTAGGTTGCTCCCTTGATCTTCTTCTCTCCTTCTCCTTGGTCGTCGGTTGTAGGTGATAGGTGGACTATACAAAGGGAGAAGATGATTTTTGGGTGGTGGTTAGGTGGGGTATATATAGGAATGGAGAGGAGAGTTGGCGTGACTTTTGGATGTAGGGTTAGGATTGGTTTTGGTGGGTGGTTGGTGATCCTATGGCCTAGGATAGTTAGCGCCAATCCTAAGGGTGCCATAGGTGGTAGTTGTGGGTGGTTACCACCCTTGGTGGCTTTTGGTTTTGGCACCAAAATGGGTATTCTAGAAGGGGGTTTTTTGGAGGGAAAAATGGAGGGTGGTGATGGCATTTAAGGGTGCATGGATGGTTGAGATTGAAGGGTTTTTGGAGGGAAAAAATGGTGCCAAAAGGAAGGTGGTTGGAAGTGGTTTTTGGCGCCACTTTTGGTGTCCTTTGGTGGAGGTGTGGGTTGAAGGGGGGGTGCCAACATGGGTAGAAGTAGGTGGACTCAAGTGGACTTGAAGGGTTACTTGGTGGAGCTTGGTTAGGTGGGGTATTAGGGTTAGGTATTGGTTCCATGGAGGTAGACCTAGCTAAGCTAAGCTAGCTTAGCTAGTAAGGAGTTGGGTAGGAGGCAGAGGGAGCTAGGGTTTTGGAGGTGAGGTGCTGGAAGTAGCTGGAAGGAGCTGCATTGGAGCTAGTGGCTGTTAAAGAGAACTGCAAGGAGCTACCTTAGCTGGCTTAGCTTGATAGTTCTTTGTTAGCTGCTAAGCCAAGCTAAGATGAGCTGGCTTCTACTGATATGAGCTGAGGTGAGCTGGGTCTGGTCTTCCCAGAGATTACCTAGCTAGCTAGAGTAGCTAACTTAGGTCAAGTAGCTCAGCTCAACTAAGTTGAGCTGAGTTAAGTCTCCGAGAGCTGGACTTGAGCTGGCCGAAGTTGGTTGAGGTCATCTTCAGCTGACTAGGTCTAGCTAGTTGATGGCAATAGCTAGTCCTAGTCAGGTTGAGCTTCTAGTGAACTATTCTGAGCTAAAAGAGCTAGAATGGAGCTAGGACCAACTGTCTTGAGCTAGTTTGAGCTGCCATCTAGTTGAGGTAAGCTAAATGGAGCTAAGGTGAACTAGCTAGAGCTACCATTTATCTGAGATGAGTTGAATGGAGCTAGGGATGAGTTGATCTAGCTAGAAGGAGCTAGGATCCAACTGGGATGAGCTGGTTCTAGCTAGGATCCAGCTGATAGGAGCTTCTTCATCTTCTGCCTTCCTGGGTGCCAAGGTATGTGGGATCTGACTTTATAACTATCCCTGACACTCAAGTAAACATATTAAAAATACAATAAAATGTAATGCATGCCTATCCTAAGTAAATGCCTAAATGCAGCCTGAAAACCCAATTGCAGAGTTGAAACCCTAAGTATTAGATTTGTTTTAGGGCATAAGAATGATAATAAACTGACATTTATCAGGCTCCAATCGAGATGATTCTTACTTCGTTGGACTGCGTTCGTCAATCTAGATTCATCCGTGTGGTCTGATTGCTCATCTGAAGCCTATTTCAATATGAACTTGTACACATGGCCATTGAACATTAATTATAAGCAATATAAATGTAGATATTATATGATATGCATGCATTACTCCCAGACCCGTTATAACATGATATTAATGCGCATGCACCCTCGAGATTGACTCTAATTGATGGAATTATCGTCATTATATGTAGTCATCATACCTCCATGCCTACCCCTTGCTAGTCCCTAGGAAGCTTAACCTAAATGCTATCTACAACTAAAATTAAGAATCAATCACTCAGGCACAAGTTACTTGCCAATACGAGGAAATTTCTACTAAGAACCTAACCTACAAAGACTCAACAACACCTGGGTGCCTGCCAAAATGCAGATCACTCAGGTCCTTGCCTTATTCTGCAAATTCATTTTTTTCTCTTTTTCTTATTTTTTTTTTTTAGGATTTTTATGTTGAGAGTTTTGAGGTAACTTTTTACGGCTACCCAACCCACCCAAGACTCGAAAAGGACTCTAAGCGTTGTGTATCTTGTTGTGAAAATTGTGATAGACTCACTCAACGGCAATTAAAATAGACTTCGTGTTTCTACATCCCTAGGTGACCCAAAAAAGAAAATTATGCCTAAAGGTGTATCTATTTGACTGGTAGCTTTCTTCCTACTTTTATTTTTGTGGGGTTAACACAAGGGCAAACCCAATGTATATCTCCTTAAATTATTCTACTTCTCCACTTCTTCCTTAAGTGTTTGGAATTTTTTATGCATTTTATGAGTTGGGATCTGGACAAACAGCCGATGGGGTGTCCAACCCATGAAAATTTGCCAGCCATACTCGTGCAGTGAAGTGTGGCTTATTTCTTTTTTTCTTTTTCTATCCTTTTTTTTTTTAAGTAGATGGCTTTCCTAATCTAAGATTTATCTAAAGGCATTTGTCAAAGAGAATGGTCCTATGGCTAGGCTTTGGAAAATCGGCCAATGGGGCATCTAACCCACCACAACTTGCCAGGCATACTACTCTAAAAGGTTCATTAGCTATCTAATTTCCATTAGAACCACTGAGGAGTAACTCAATGCAAAACATATGTAGATGCTTAGACTATAAATCCCCCCAAATCAGAGGTGGGCTGATAAGTCGTATACTTATCACCCTACTTTATTAACCAAATTAATATAAATTAAGGTGGTGAGGACTCGAGAACAAGTTCACATTTTAGTGGACACCTGGGCTAATTAAGACCGAAGACCTGAAAAGTCTAAGTGTTCAGGTCCTTAACGTATCATTTCCTAAAGTTGAAAAGCTCTTAATGCCTAAGTTTTCTTTTCTTAGTTCTCTCTTCTTTTAAAAAAAATAAAAGAAATAAAAACTAGTTCAAGCTGACAATTTCTACTCAGAAAATAAGAATTACCACCGCCCCATTCCTATGTTGGACAATGTCCTCATTGGAAAATAAATATATGCAAGGGAGTAAGGAAAGAAATCACAAAGTTTCAACTTTGCACTTGGTTAGCTTGAATCCTCTGGGTTGCCTCCCAGGAAGCTCTGACTTTAGTGCCTTCAGCTGGGCATAGTACACAAACAACAAAAGATTAATTAATTGAATGGTCTAAGTCAAGAGGGGGAAGACATAATCAGTTGGACCCAAAGTCAGAAGTCCACAGATGCGGACTAGGTTATGGTGTAGTCCCATCCCTAAGGGATGAGAACTCAGAAAGTCTTTGGTCATACCTGCCCTAATCCATTCATCTCTTTCCTTTGGGCATGCAGACTAGATGTTTACGTGGACGGATGTAACCCTAATCTATAATGTTGGACATTTAGGTTGTCAAAATAAGTAACTCTTGTTCTTAGGAAATTAGGTTTGAGGTGATGTTGAAGCATTTCTATTAACTTAGGGTTTTTATTCCTCCCTAGATCAAAATCATAGGGGTCCTGATAATAGGTCAGTGGTTTGTTCAAAATAGGACCCATGCAATTGACATTTCCTTCTTTGATTTTATGGTCCTCAAGGGGGATTATTTCTTTATCCATCCAAATTTTTTATTCCAAAATGTTCTCCTCTTCCTCTAAAAGGTCGACATCCAAAGGTTGAGCCAACTCCACATTAGTTGCATCAATGTCTTAGAGGCTTGAGTCATCTACGAAGAAGTGCATCTGATCAATCATGATTGATTCAGTCGGGTCTGAGTGAAGATTCTCCCCGTCCTCAATCATGCTTTCTCTGTCTAATTCCTCATAACCATTAGAGCTTGAAATCTTGTTATTCATTTCTTCCAAATCATAATCAACCATCAGGGAAGAACTTGTGATGGAACTAATTTCATCATTCATTTCATGCTCCAGTTCTTCCCGTTGCCTTTCCTTTGAATCCAAGATGGGGTCTTTAAGTATTTCACAATCAAAGTGTTCAGAGTCAGATTCCCCATCCCTAAATCTTGATGTCCCTATTGATTACTCTATAATTACTAGTGTTAGTTATATCAATTAGAGTCAATTTTGAGGGCACATGTGCGTTACTATCATAATATAGTAGGTCTTGGAGCAATGCATGCATATCGTGTAAGAGCTACACTTAGATTGCTTATAATTAATGTTTAATGACCATGTGTACAAGTACATATTTAAACAAGTCTCAGATGAGCAATCAAACCGTACGAATGGATCCGAATCGACGAACGGAGTCTAATTGACTCAAAATCACCTCAATCTGACCTTCGTAGCTCCCACAACAAACCTAGGAAGTTCTAACCATTGATCTAATGATCAAAGGCCCAAAATAAGCCACATATCAACCGTAGGGGCCTCCTCACACACCCGCATCTCCTCTTCACCGCGTGTGCATGCGATGGCTACCGTTGGATCGCCATTAGATGGACGGCCACAATCTCATCCCATGCCTCATAGCCTAGCAGCAATGCAGTGCTATTTGCAAGCAAGGCACACGGGATCAAGGCGTGATCTACACCCCTCCGCTAGCGAATAGTGCGCAAAATTCAACTATCGATCATACAACAAGCAACTGCTATGAAGGCTACGTCAACAAGGAGTGATGTCTGGCAAAGATAGCGCCACGTGAAGCAACCGATGGAGCCAATCGAGATCACACGTGATCTCACATAGGCGGAGGTGCAATCTGAAGCGCAATCCATGTGCGATCACGTGCGTACGATGGAGATTCAATGGCAGCAACCTCCTCACACGATTGGCACACGCCAGAGCGTGCCAGTGGGCATCCAGTAATGTGTACAGGTGTGGGGGCACCAGTTCAGCATAGTCGACCAGTCGAGCGCTGTTCCAGGCCAGTTCAAGGCAGTCCAAGGCCACATTTAGGTGTTTTATTCACCTATAAAAGGCCCTTAACACCCCGATTTGCATATATCTTCTACCAAGCAAAATCTCCCACTCAGAGCTTCCAAGCAAGATTCTGGAGCCACCGAGCCACCAACGGAGCCCTCTTTCCACCGCTATGGCCACCTTAATGTCCCTCTTTTTGCATTTGATCATTAGTTCTCTTTAGCTCATAGTTTCAATTTCGTTAAGCATGTCTCTAGTTTGATTTGCTATTTTTGTAGTATATTTTTGCCATAATCTCAAGAAGTGATTTGCTATCATTTTTTATTAATTCTATGCAAATCTTTATTTAGGCATAACTAGTGACATTTGATCCACCCTGAATTTGTTCTCTCTCTCCCTCTCTCACTGTCTCTCTCTCACTCTCCCTTCCTCTTTTCGCAAGCAAATCAAAATAACCATCATGTGGCACTAAAGATGAGCTACCAATTGATCCAATTTTCACCTCCTCGAAATCAACACTCGTACTCACTTTTTTCGTTTCTTCATTAAAATTGGCGTCGTATTTGCATACTACAATAGACAAATTAACCTAACACATTTCTCGACATCACCTGTTACTAAATTATTATCATTAAATTCAGGGACATCGATCCCAATCTTATCCTCCAAATTTTCAGATGCATCCTCATTTCTTTGGGGTGTTTCATCCTTATTTTCCACCTATTTGTGTTCCAAAGGATCCTCAATGCTTTCCAACATTGGGGGAGTATTGATAGTGGACTGCACCAATTTTGGGCAACTAGGTTTGGTCCAATCAATTATCACAGGGCTTTGTTCCATTGTCTCTAAGAAAGAAGTCTCTTTCATCACTTTTCGTTGACCCTCTTCATCCAATTGTTGGAACATGTTAAGTATTCTTTGTTTCATCTCAACCAATCTTTGGTTCTAGTTATACAGATCTAACTGAATATCACAAAGAGTTGGCTGAGTGTCATTGGGTTTCCCTTGGGTTTCTTTCATATTGTACTCAGGGTTAGGGGGTATGGGTGAGGATGTGTATCAAAGTCCATACTAGGGTTTAAGTTTCTAGGTGGGTCCTTTATTCTATCATTTTTAAGGTCCAATTCCTAAAGAGGCACCATTTTCTGTTTAGTCCTACTCCAGAATAATTGAGGTTCTAAGTCCTCCTCCCAATCGTATTCTTCGTCAGGGGTCCAGTTAATCATACTTGGTTTGCCCAGGTTTATAATCATCAGAATCATTTGATTTCCATTTTTCTAAAATCCCTTCCAATCCATAGGTCAAGTAGGAGAGATCTTTGAATTCAGATGACCTATCTTGGTTATTATCTTAGGAAGGGTAGGGTTCTTGGTGTTCTCCTAGAGCGTAGGTCCTATCAAATTGGTTAGTGGGTGGGTGGGACCTTAGAGAGGAGTCATCATAAGGAGAATCATCATCAAAACAAGGATCCCCAAGGTTTGGATCGTTCCCCTGAGTGGGTGGGTTGGATGTATCCCAACAAGAGGTTGGTGCAGGTTGGGTAAAATTAGGATAGTTGGGATAAGAGGGGTATTTAGGGTACTCAGGTCTTGGGTTATATCCCCAACTAGGTGGTTGGCTATCCCAAGTAAACTGTGGATACAATCTACTTGGGTTTGAATACAAATCATGTTGGGGATAGTTTGGGTAGGGTGGGTAGGTATTGAAATCCATGGTTTGGAAGAAGTCGTGGGAGAGGGAAGAACAGACGAGAGAATTGTGTGTGCACAACCAAGTAAACAAACTAGGACCTACAGTGTAGACTTAGGTGACCTAAAAGCCTTGGAAGGAATGATCAAATCTGCAAGTACCTAAACCCCTCTTCCTAAAGTCAATTCGGCCAGGTTGAATACGAGTGGATTGAGGGGAAGGTTCTACCTTTGGCTTGCGTCGCTGGTTCCTTGATACCCCTCAACCACGGTCGTTTGACGCTTCCTTGCAACCTTAGACACCGGATTCCACAACAGTTATTAAGGTCAAGTGCTTAACAAACCCAATCACACTTCCATGACTTAGATTAGTCCTACCTATGGCACATCTACTCAATTTTAGTTTGGGCTAGGTTAGTGCTTATGCTCAAGGTATTATGTGAAGGGCGTTAGGGGGGTTGGTGCCCATTAATTAATCCAATTGAGCTTGTGTGTGCACTCAACAAAACATGATTTTCTAGCAAGGGTTTTAAATGTGGTGTCTTTTAATGGTTTGTCCGTAGTGTTTTTAGGGTTGGAACTTCTTAATGTTTTCAGACAATGTTTTAAAAGGGCACACAAGGTTTTGCACAAAACAGGTGATGATCGATTTCCATTAAGATCAATGTGGCCATAGAAATAAGAAATCCTAATGTATTCACCCCTAAAGCTCATGCAATTCTACTTGGTGAATCAATTTTAGTTCTTGATGAGTGGTGCAGCCCAATGCAAAACACGATTGGCTTCCCAAGCACCACTCAAAAGAACACTCAAAAAGATTTTTTGAAAATTATAGAGCGTATTTTTTTTTTATTGGGTGATGGATTTAAGATGTGGGTCAAGTAGCCACTCATCATGCCAATTTTTTTAAAAATTTTTATTTTCTTTTAATTTTTTTTCTTGCAAGCAAACAATCAAACTAGCCTAAGGTTTATGCACAAGCCTAAATGCATCTTTTTTGTTTTTCTTTTTTTTTTGATAAAAGAATGATGGGACTGCGCTAGAGAGGATGATACTCACTGAAGTCTTCGCTACACTCGACCCCCAATCTACCGTCATCGAGTGTGCTCCTGTCGCTTTCGCATCAGATTCCTATAGCCAATCCATAGAAAGAGAGAAAGAAAGAGTAAGATCTTATGAATATCACTAATGCAAATACATAAGCAACTAGGAGCTCTATTGCCTCCTTGGCAATGGTGCCAAAAACTGATGTCGAAAAATGCGTAAAGAAAATATGTTCATTGTAGCATGCAAATACGATGTCAATTTTAAGAAGAATAGCGAATGGTGAATTTGAGTGTCGAACATAGGGAGGCGTGGGAGGCGTGAAATCGGATCAATTAGTCTCTTATTTTTTATTTCCACATGACAACTATTTTGATTTGCTTGCAAAAGGAGAAAACAAAAGAGAGAGAGTAAGGTTAGAAATCCAAAGTAGAACAAAGATCACTAACTACACATGAAACGAAGACATGATGAAGCATAAGATGAGCTAAGTGGAAAATCACTTGGAAAGCATTAAAACAACATAAAATAAAGCGAATTACTTTTCAAGGTTATATAGCCAATGTACTACAGATATGAGCATAGAAACTAGAGGAATGCTTAACAAATAACAACTATAGGCTAAAGGAAAACTAGCAATCATAGGCAAAAACAAGGGTCGTCAAGGCATCCACGGCGATGGACGGACTTCTGTCGGCGACTCGGTGGCTTTGAGAACACACTGTGAAGCTTTATGGAGGTGGGGACGTGCTTGCTATATGATAGGGAGAGATGCCCTTGCAATGGGGGTCCATAGGTCCTTTTATAGGGTTTGTACCAAATCATTTGACACGAAATCCACGCCCAAACATGCGCTATCCTCGGCCACCTCGTGCACAGCCACGTGCATTGTTGCACTCAAAAATTGTTGTATTTAGTGGGAGTAAAACGTGTCATAGTATAGTGAAGAAAATAGATATGACAACATTTAAATTTATAATGCTCGAAAAATCATGAGTTCCAAGGTTGTTCGTGATAAATCCAATTTATTTGAAATTTATTTGGCTTAAGTACATATAGAATACATTTCCTTAGAGTTTAATGGCCTAAGCTAAGAGTAATTAATCTTAGCTTACGAATATTTTTGTATCTGTTTTGCATTCTAATACATACATTTATGCTCCTTATTTGATATGTGCATGCAAAGAGAAAAAATAATAGGTGGCTGGACATGAATATAATTAGCATTTCAAGGAGGGTATGCCCGTAATTGTCCATCATCGCCTCTCCCTCTGCCAACGTTCAAATTCAGTAGTTACGCATGCGAAGGGAGAGGTGGAGGTTGCGGATCTGGAGAAGGATAAAGGATCCTTCCCTCTGTGGCTCTATCATCTTTCCCCTGGGGGGATTTTCTACCTCGCTCTCCACCGTGCTCCTCATGTGCACACCATGGACATGGCATGCACCGTGATCTGAAGCAGGCTCCACCTTTGCCCGCACTCGACCTCCTGTGCACGGTGACAGCATGCATCCATCGCCACCGTCTCCTCCATAGCAGCACGCATAGCCACCATCAACCCATCATCCCCTCGCCGCAGACCACCATCCCCACGCTAACCCCTCGCCATAGTAGCCCCCCCCCCCCCACCCACATGATCACAAACACCACCGCCACCAACACCATCGACGCTGGCATCACCTCTATTCCACTCGCCTCAATGCCATCACCACAACCCGCCACCATCCACTGTTCATCTTCATCTTCCTTTTCTTTTTCTTCTTCTCTACTTGCAACCTCCAAAGAAACCCAACATCCCACCACCACCACCGCTCATCCCACACCACCTCTAGCCATCGTTCCACCACCAATGTGACACCCTGCTCCCCCTCATCTGCACCGACGCCCTCGCAGCCGGCCGCTGTTGTTTCACCCTCGTGTCGAGTATCCAATGCCGCTGAGTACCCCATCTCTCCAACGGCCACGTCCGATGTCCATCCTCCGTGCCATCACCGTCCGTGAGATCCCCTCCACCTACTGATCTCCTCTGTCAAGGCTTACAGCCGACGGGCCTCTCAACTCGTGCGAGCACTCCTTCTATCTCCCATGTTTTGCAACAGTATAATGGGTATTAAAATTTTCATTTGATGCCATTGTGAAGAGTTGTTTTGATATTTTAATGGAAATATTGAGGGGAATTTACTCTCATGCCCTCCTCTTTCTTTCATTTTCACATGCATCGCTTCTTCTTGTTGTCAAGTGCTCTCTCTAAGATGTTTGGTATTGTTTACATTTAAACTTTCGAAGGATTAATTTTTAGGAGCATAAGGTAATATTTACTATGATACTTCACTAGGTAACAATTGCATGAATATCCCTCTATTCTATATAAATTACTTATGGTTGAGTACCTTTCATGAATTCTATAGAATATGTCACATTGCGTACAACAAACAAGGAATCTGTTATTGGGAATTAATATTTACGTTGTTTGTCAGTACTAAGATCACAATTCACGTATTTCCATGGTGGTGATTTTGTATGTATGCACCTATACTCGTGATTAATTGCATAAAATGATGACTTATGTTGAAAAAGAATTGCACAAATTAGCATGTTCACCTGTTGAGTTTCTCAAATAAACGAAACACCATTCACTAGTTTAATAGGCTAATTCCTCCCTGTGGAGAAGACCTAACTATTTTTGTGGTTAGATTTTGAATAATTAAATGTTTTGAAAAGCGATTTTCTACCACGCATGAATTATAACGACATGACATTTTATATTAAGATTTTTATCGAAAACGAAGATCTCTCTTTCAATTTGTAGGGAGAAAATATGGAATTCAATCATTAGTCACAATAATAAATAATGAGCACAATAATTAATCAAAAGATATGCAATGAATAATCCTCAAAAATATATTCAATAAGAAGCAAATTGTATCTCAACACTCAATGGATTAAAAATTATAATTATATCCTGAAAATGGTGGTTTAAGTCACCAATTAGATCTCACAATTAAGCATAAATCCCAAGGTCAACAGTAATTCCAATGTCTCAACCAAATCAAATATCTCAATAGTGGTCTTGAACCATTAATCCACATCAGATAATATCACAATAAGTCCATAGCACCCTCAACAAATATCAGACATCAGGCACGTAAGGGAGACAACTTAAAGTCACCAAGCACAGTAGCCAAAGAGCCTCTGAAATCTACTAAGTGTTGGTACGCACCCCAAGAATTCTCAATGCAAAACCTCCCTCCTTTCCCTATGAATTTCCCTTACTCTCTCTCTCTCAGAACCGGGTATACGAGTGTACAGTAATGGGTAATCGGATCCAAGTATAGGGACTAGGCCCATCAGCATGCGGTGGTGGGCGAGGTGTGCGTGGGTTAGGTGAGGAGGGACCTCACCCCTCAGTGTCTAAGAAACACAGCAGCCAACCAAATGTGTTATATACGCATTTCAGAAACAAATCCTATCGATGTGGCACTAAAAAAAGAGCTCTTTTCATGTGTAGCCACGAGGCTTCGTTCAATCAATTGCAGCTGCTAATTTGTTGTCGCTATCCAATTGAGTCGCCACTGCCTTCGTCAAGTGATTCCGCTCTTAGCTGGAGTGGTAGGGAGGTCAAAGTCGATCGGAGCACGGTGGACAGAGGTGTGGATGGCGATGGCGATGACGACGGCAATGCTTTGGCCTCAACCTGAGACACAATAGAATGGCCTTTTGGCCCAATTAAAAAGCTCAAAGTAGTTGACTGAGCACGGCGAATGTAGCAATGGTGTTGGTGAAGTGTGAGGATGTGTGTGGTGGTTGTGCAACATCAGAGAGGGAATACGTGAGGTGTAGTGTTCGACGGGGAGAAGAAGGTGCTAAAGCCCTAACTTAGGAGAGGGCTTTTGATGGTGGAGGTGAGGCAAACATGTAGGGAGTGATAGCAATCCAATTAGTGTGGTGTAGTAGCGTGCCAGCCTTGCCGGAGGTGTGGCTGTCGTTGGGGAAGACGGAAGGGGAGGAGGTGATTCATTGGTCAAATAGGGGTCTAAAGGGGCTAATTCTAATCTATAGAGGGAAAGGGAGAATTAGGTCTAGCCAATTGGACAAATAGAGGAGAAATCTGTGCCAGCATGACTTGCTAGACATAAAGAAGGTAAAGTCCTCTGGTGGGGTTGGGCAGCGAGGAAGAAGATGGAAGAGGCCCATGCTGTGATTGGCAAGGAGTGGATGCATTTGGGGAAGAAGTAGAGCCGGTCAATTTGACCATTGGCCAACAGGAGGAAGGGGTTGGAGTAGCTCGCTGTAGTCATGGTCGAAGGCAGCTGGAGAAGAGGAAGAAGAGCCTTTTATGGCCTTAACCGAACTCAAATGAACCTGGGAACTTCGGGGAGCTTTCATAAAGCTCGATAAAACCTTGAACTACACGAAATAAGTGAGAATTCCTTGCGATTCTCGCAAGGAAACCTCACTGATTTTGTGAGTTTCGCTAGGGTTCTAGGATCAATTTTGGGATTTGTGATTGGGTTCAACGGGTCAAACAACTTCTCTAGATTAATCCCTTCAAGTTTGAAGGGATTTGATAAAGAAACTAGAGAGAAATCCGGGATTGAATGCTCAGGGTTTGGGTCTAAGGTGTTGTTCACATAGCTATGGTGGTAGGGACCTTTGTGAGAGAATGACTACAAAGATAGGGGCATGGATGTAAGAAACTTGAAACTTAGGGGCTTGAGTGTAAGAAAGAGTTTCTAAGGGCTAAAATGTAAACTAGGTCAACATGGACTCTGATTGGGCCTAAATCTTGGTCTTAACCTAATTTGAACCCAAGGAATCTAATTGTAAACTTGGATTTGAGTTTTGACTACATTTTCCTAGGAAAATTGTATAGAAGCCCAAATCAAGGTCAATTCCTGTCTGAATCTATGTTTTAAGTCAAAATGGGTTCAGATGGTCAAACCAAAGATACCAAACCTCTTAGAATATTTTTTAATGAATTTTAGGAGGTTTAGATTCATTTTATCCTGAACAGAACCATCCTAAATCAAGTATGGTTGATAATCAGGGCTTTCAATTCTATTTTGGTTCTCGAAATGCGTGAAACCCTGATTCTGTTAATGTGAGCCCACTTCTTAGTCCTTTATGCTCAATTGACCTTTAATTAACCTCTGAATAATCCCATGGTTAATCTAAATTTGTAATGTGCTGTTAAAATAGCATAATTAACCTTATTTTCCTATCTTCTCAAATCAGATTAGGAATTATGGTCCTCAGGTTATCATTTAGGAGCATTTATCTCTTGATTTTGACTAATTTAAGTTATTTATGATGAATGATGACGTTACCATCATGCACAATTGCACGCATGCACTAGCCTCTCCCCGCGATTCGTGTGTATCCATCGTTAGCCATTTGATGAGAGATGAAGGGTCTAGATCGCTCCTTTCACACTCTCAAGATCGCGCCTCTCCCGTAATGCACGTATGATCGCTCATGGGATAGCGCATGGTTGAATTGCAAGCTCTGGGAGTGCCAGTGATGTAAACCTATTTATATTACATAAAATGTCTATTTATGCATGTTCTTAAGCATAGAATTGCATTACATACTATAAATATTGCATAGCATGCATCATCTTGCATTTAGATTAATTTGAATAAAATGGAGGCTAATTGTCTCCTTGTATGATCAGGGACAAGGCAACTTTTATCGGGGCCTCAGATCGATGATCCAACCATGCAGATTTGATCAGGGCGACAATTGGAGTTCAACGACTCCAAGATCACCCTGATCAGACATCTGTAGCATCAGATAGAGATCGAGGAACCCTAGAAGATCAAGGGCCAATATGGTGTGAACCTGCACTTCAGATGACAAATCCAACTACACGAATGGATTTGGATCGACGATTGCAGCCTAACGACGTGAAAATCGACTCAATCCGACACCTGTGGCACCATGTACATCATCCAGAAGATGGGCAGCCAAGATGGCGCCACATGGTGCCATCTCGGCCACCCTCAACCTCTGAAGCGTCTAGCGCCCTCACCTCTCCGCCATTGGATCAAGATCCAACGGCTAAGAGTGGATCCCAATCGGCGCTTGAAGACTCTGAAGGACCGCTTGAAGACACAGCCTTGACTGTTGGATCTCAATCCAATTGTCCAGATCGCGCGATCAAGAGAAGCTAAACCTGCTGGTGTCGGACCTGAATAGGTTGTTAATATGGTGATTTTATCGTTGAAGTGTGTATAGTGGTTAACCTAAATCGGACCTAACCATCTCTTTACAAAATTTTTAACCTGGCCTACTTGATTTTATCTTGGTCACTTTTAGGCCCAGGGTCGAACTTAGGGAAGTGGAGTACAAGTCAAGTTTTTACGCCTTTCCTACAATGAATCTCTTCCATTCGTTTATTGTGTTTTTGGTGTTTTTCTATTTAGATTTTTTTTCTGGTGATCTTTGTCCTTGAGGCACACCCTCAAAATTGGGTTCTTGGCTTTGAGCCAAATCAGGGTTCCAAAAACAGGTCTTGCTATTCGCAAGACGGGGTACCTGCAAGTCAAGGATTATCTTTTCTCTTTTATATATATTTTTTTATCTTTTTACTAACAGGAAAGCGAAACAGAAATAAAGTAAATATAGTGTATATATATATGTATATATTATATATGTATAAAGGGGTGGGGGTGGAGGCGGAGATGGAGTGTAGCACGGTGTCGAGTCGGTCGTCATCTAGAGAGACGCAACCAACAAGACGAAGTGCCTCGTGTAAGGTGTAGGATGGATGGTGGAAGATGAATGCGAACACGCTTTTTTTGTACGCGTGTATCAAGGAATATCAACAACTGGTGCAGATATTCCCGTGATACCACGTATGGTAAATAATGTGAAAATATATCTATATATGTATATATGTAAATATATTTATATGTATATATGGTTATCTATAGGTATATATATGTATGTATATATATATGTGAATCTATATATGTATATATGTATATATATAAGTATATGTATATATGTATGTAGCTATATGTATAGATAGATATATGTATAAATGTATATATATATATATATATATATATATATATATATATATATATATATATATATATGTATGTATGTATGTATAAGTATATGTATATATATGTATGTATAAGTATATGTGTATATATATATGTATATATGTGTGTGTGTGTGTATAGACTAATACATATTTATATAAGTACTAATATATGTATAGATATATGTAAGTATATATGTATATATATATAAGTATATGTATATATGTAAATATATATGTATGTATATATATATATATAAGTATATAGATATATGTATATATGTATATAAGTATACTAATACTACTATATATATAGATATAAGTATATATATATATGTATATATATAGTAGTATATGTATATATGTATATATATATGTATGTATAGATATAAGTATATAGATATATATATATGTATGTATGTATACTAATAGATAAGTATATAGGTACTACTATATGTATAAATATAATATATATATATCAATATATATATGTATACGTATATATATATGTAGATAATAGTGTATAGGTGTGTGTGTGTGTGTGTGTGTGGGAGTGTGAGTGTATGTGTGTGCAAGCATCGGTGTAAAGAGAGAGTGAGAGAGTGTTGTGAGAGAGAGAGAGAGAGAGATGGAGAGAGAGAGAGCTGGAGAGAGAAGGCAGCCGCACGCTTCCTGCTGGAGTGAAGACGTATGGTTAAGACGTCCGCAACTTCAGAGTGCCGTCTGGAGGCTTCCATGCGCGCACGTGCAGGCGCGTATGCGTGCAGAGAAGAGTGCGCTGGAGGGAGTGGCCGCATGCAAAGGAGGCCGCAGCGCACCGTGCTGCGCGAAGGCTGGAGTGAGCGCTCGCAGGCGCGCGCGAAGGGAGCGGGCGACGCAGACGGGTGCGAGCGATGTGAGGCGAGATGTGCGTGCGGGCGATCGGCGGTAGCGGCGCGCCGGGTGACCGGTAAAGTGAGAAACTCACCGGTCACCCCACTGTAGCCACAGTGTCACGCAAACTCGCGTGAATAGTGGCTACAGTGGTCAGGCGAGCCACGCGACCGGGAGCTGCAGGTGCTGTGAGTGCGGCCGGCTCGCGGTTAGCGCGTGCGGGCTGGCGTGCGAGGGAGGAGGTCTACGCCGGCCGGTTATGGGCGCGGAGAAGTTCTTGATAGGGCAGAGAAGCAGGGGGCGATGGTGTCTGCAGGCACGTGCGGAAGCTTGCGAGTGCTACTGGGGTGCTTGGCCAGCCGCTGCAGAGGAGTGCAATGGCCAGTTGCGGGCGGAAGTGAGTGCGCAACAGAGCGAAGAAGCGAGAGGCAGAGAGGCCTGCAAGCGTGCGCGGAGGGAGAGGGCACCTGCAGGTGCACGCGGAAGGGGCTGGGGCTGCTGCTGCGTGCTGCTGCTGCCTTCTTGCCACTGCTACAGGGCGTGCGAAGCTTTGAGCTTCAAGCTTGAAGCTACCGCTCCAATGGCTGGAATGGCTGGAAATGAAGAAATCAGGGAAGAGCCACCACGCCCACCGGCTCTATGGTGAGCTGGGCGGTGGTGGACTCACGGTGGTGGTTGTGCACCACCGTGAGTTGCTCCTGTCCGTCGAGTGTCTCCTCGAAGGAGGAGGGCTGGTGTGTGGAGGGAGAGGGAGGAGAGGATGGTGGCCTGGAAGGAAGTGGAGCTGCGGGTTCTTTTTTTGTGGAAGGACCAGGTTACTGCAAGAAGGAGCCGAACCCACTTTTTTATAGAGGAGGAAGGCATGCACAGCCATGCCCTGGCTGTGCATGCAGCTGCATGGGGCTCGGCAGGGAGTGGCAGTTGCAGGGAAGGGCTGGAGCAGGGAATGGCGCGAGGAGAAGAAGAAGATGCATGCAGCCGCGGGAAAGATTTAAAAATCAAGTGAAATAAAAAATAAAAAGATGGTGAATTAGCGGAGATGCACTTGAGGAAAAATGTAAATTTCAAGGCCACTTATTTATTCTCCTCTCCTCTTAATTAAATGCATGCATGCATGTATTTTTACAAATGCAATTATGGAACCCTAATATGCATAGGTAATGCTAGGAAATAGCACAAGAAGGCACTATTGCCGGCGTATTTTTAAGGTGCAATCACCAGCCCATCCACGCTCGTAGCACAGTGGATAGAGCATTCGCTCGCGGATGGACGTGGAATCGAGCCGCGAGGAGTAGGAATTGAGGCATGGGCGAGCGGGCGCGCTTGACCGCCTGATGAGGATTAGACTACCACGCACGCTCAATCCAGATCACGCGCCATCCACGCCCGCACGTAACGCGGGATCGCACGCACTAGGTGTGCGTTGAGGCGCTGTGGTTATCAATCCTCAGCCGTTCGATCTCACGATCGAACGATCGAGATTTGATGAACATGGACGGCGTGGGAAGTGAGCGGGCGGCAGGTGCAGCGCATGTTGCCCACGACCTAGGCTTTAATGACGCTTATTTCCGTCACTAAAGGTCCCTTATTTAATATTTTGAAATTGTAAAGACTAAATTACCCTCACTCCTTACAACTATAAAAGGAGACCCCCTCCATACGAAATTATCATCCCTTCTCTTCTCTCCCTCTCCAAAGCTCAAGAGAAGCTTATCCCACACCCGGGATGCTCCTCAAGAGATAAAGTCAAATTTTCGCCTCCATTTCGAAAGTGGATCTTGCGACGTCGATGACGTGCTGCCCCATTCTCATTCCTCCTGCCTCGACCTCCTTCTCGCTCCGTCCTTCATTTTCCAGGCATCATCTCATCCGGCTCATCCTCCAAGCGATCGTTAAGGAGGATAACTTCTCTCTCCCATTCCTCTTTTCAGCTTTCTAGAGTAGAATTTTTCTACTTTCTAGTATAATAGCTTTCCCACTTTCTAGTGTAATTTTTCTCTAGTTTAATGGTATAAACATTTTGAAATGTTAAGTGCATGTTTTCTCTCTCTCTCTCTCTCGCATATTCTAATTATTTATATTGCTTCATTGTAATTACGTCGCTTCGCTTTTCAATAAAAACTCTAAAAAAAATATAATTGCGAATATAGATCAACGTAGCCTCCCTGAGTTCAACCCAGGATTTCTATTCTGGTATAAATTTTATTTGTTGAACACGAGTTCTTCACTTTCAAACTACAATGACAGGTTTTCAAAACCAAATACGATAACGGAGTAACCCGTAGCCTCAATAGCCATGTAGCCACTATCTCCACCGTTCATCTTCGATTGGGCAGTCCAATTTCGCCTGCCCCTCGTGTTTTGCGAATTTGAGCCTTGCGAGGGCTCAAACTCGCGCCTGCTGGTTGTGGTTTGAAGCACTGACCAATGCGCTGGCCTCACAAGTTTGTATCATTTTTGCAATTCCCTCATGCGCTCTCAGCCATTGGATCAATATCCAATGGCCGAGATTGCTTGATGACAGAGCGCTTGAGGAGAGCAGTGAGCTATTGGTGGTCGTTGGGCGGCTTGGATAGCACCACGTGGCGCCATTTGGGCCCTCCATCGTCTTTCCTTTATATTGGATGCTACAGGGTTCCGATCGAGATGATTCTTACTTCATTGGACTGCATTTGTCGATCCAAATTCAATCGTGCGATTCGATTGTTGATTCGAGGCCTATTTCAATATGCACTTATACGCATGGCCATTAAACATTAATTATAAGCAATCTAAATGTAGATATTATACGATATGCTTGCATTGCTCGCAGACCCACTATAACATGGTATTAATGTGCATGCGCCCTCAAGATTGATTCTAATTGATGTAATTATCATTATTATATGTAGAGTCATCATGGCTCTCCATCCTTCAAGGGTTGGCTTCCATAAAAGAGTTATTTTCTAACACTATTTAAGTCAAATGTTTTATTAACTTTCTACTCAAGTCCTAAAACTCAATCCGTGCATGTGAGGGTATGTTTCGATTTTTCAAACTCCTAAACCAAAGGTGACAAAGAGATAAGTTTAAACTCTCGTGCCCTTTAGTCCAAGAAATCAGAATATTTGTCATTGCTTGGTAGGGTAATTTAAGCCATGCTTAATCAAGCATATTTGGCCTAAAAGATCTAAGGTTGAGGGTATAGTGATGATAATGTCATCATCAGCCATATCTAGCTTTAATTAGTCATAATCCGTTGATAAATGCTCCTACATAACCCCCAAAGGGCCATAATTTATTGCATATCTATTATGAGAGAAATGCATTAAAACAAGGATAAAACTATAGTTTTAACATAATATCCTAATTGCAGAACAACCACAGGGTTTCCAAGGGGTTAATTAAAGGTCAAATGGTCATAAATTCTTACCAAGTGGGTTCATGCAGACAGAAACATGTTTTCACGCATTTCAAGAATTAATGAAATCTGAAACCCTAAAAATAGATCTGCTTAAATAACTAAGGTTACAATCAGGATAAAATTCACCTAAACCTTCTAAAAATCATATAAAAATATTCTATAAGGTTTGGTATGCTTTCTTTGATCATTGGAATCCAATTTGACCTAAAACAAAGTCTCAGACAAACAGTTGCCCTAATTTGGATTTCTACACAATTTACCCAATCAAACTTGGTCAAAACCAAAATCCAACTTCACCATCATATTTCTTGGGTCAAAATTAGGTATGTATCAAAATTTGAGCCCAATCAGAGATCATCTTGACCAAGTTTGCATTTTGGTCCAGTCTGACTCTTTTCTCTCACACATATGCCCCTAACTTTTAAAATCCTTGCAAAAACCCCCCTAACCTCATCATCTTCTTCACCAACAGGTCCCCACCGCCTTCAACTCCTAAACCCACTTCACTGGCGACCTTCAATCAAGGAGTTTTCCCTGATTTCTCGCCCAATGTCTTCCAAACTTGGAAGGGAGACTCCTAAGAGATTTTCCTACAATCTGAGCTGCATCTTGCGCTCTAATTCCTATTCAATTCCTCATGCAAATCCTTTGAAGTTTAGGGTTTCCTTATGCATGAAGCTTCCAAGCTTGAAAGGATTAGCTAAGCCCTATAAAAGCACGCCCATGACATGCCTTACCTCCTTAGCAAGATTTGGGGCCAAAAACCTCTTCCTAACCCTACCTCTGGCCCCTCTCTGACTAAGCTCTAGCGGTCCCCCATCCCCTTCATCCTATAGGCAGCCAACGACCAAATTGGCCTGCCCATCCTATTCTTCCTATGTGCCTCTCTAGTAAAAGAGAGGGTCGTCCTCCTCGTTCCTCGCCATCCTCCCCCTCTGGAGAAGTTCTCTTCCATGGCGTCGACTAGCCAAAGCCGATGTCATTTCTAACTCATTCGTCCAATTAGAGTAGGTAGATAGGTTCATTTTAGATCTTAGGTTAATATCCCATCTTCAAAACCCAAAAATAACCCTCTACTTAACACATCCACCTTCGTCCTCCGCTCCGACCACATCTCTGGCGAGGCTTTCCCATCACCTCACACCTCCAACCGCCTCGCCAACAACTCCACAACCTCCGCCACATCACCACAACCAAAACCCCTCTCCTATTTCGTCATTCCATCCACTCAAACCCCCCGTCAATCAACCCACTGCCACACCACCATCTCCGAGTTCGTTCGACCTCCACGCTTCACCAATCACCACGAAACCATCGCCACTATACTCGCCGTGGTCCAGCAATGCTTTTGAGTTTTTTTAATGTGGCTGAGGGGCCCTGTTGATGTATTTCAGGTATACATTGTCGCTTCGCCGCTGCTCCATTATCGCTGACATTGTTCTCCGTGTTCTTATGGTGTGAGCCCCAGACGTTACCTCCAGGCAGTGTGGAATAGCCCTAGGACCCTTCCTAGGTCCTTGATTAGGGACACCAACCTCAGCAGCCACATCAATTGAATGAGGCATCTCACTACAGCAGCACGCGAGGAGGAGGGACTTTAGTCCCACCTCAAAAATACAGGAGCTCATGGATGCGCATATATTGATTTTTTGATAGTGCCTTATCGCCTCAGATACATGGGGTGAGATCCCTGACACCCGCACATATACCCAACTCGACTAACTCTTCACTCCTTAGCTGCGACCCCACGCCCGCAGCCTTAGACCCAATTACGCAACCCGTATACTCGATAACCCGACTATCTAAGAGAATGAGAAGAGGACAAAGGAAAGAAAGAGAGAATGGGGGAAAGGGGGGTTTTGCTCTTCAAAGATTACAACACTTAGCTGCTGAGAAGGGTTTGCTCCCCTTGTGCATAAGAAAGACAGAAGAAGAGAGAAGAAGGAGCTAAAGGCAGAAGAAGAGAGAAGAAGAAGGAGCTTAAGGCAGCAAAAGAAGCTAAGAAGAGAAGAAGAGCCAAGGAAGAAAAGAAGAGAAGAAAGGAAGAAGGGGTTGTGCCTAAGAAGAAGAAGAACAACACTGTAGTAGGCGATAGTTAAACGTCTAATTCTCAAATCAGACATCCGAGTACTGTTCATTTATTTGACATTATTGAATAGTTGATATACATGTACTTAAGCTAATAATTGGTGATCTAAATCACCATTATTTTGTTATAGGTACCTTTTTGTCTCTAGATACATTGATCCTCATTGAATATTTAATGTGACAGATTATTATTCACTGAAAATCTATATTTTGCTCAATTTCTTGTGCTCATTTATATATTCATTGAGATTAGCATGTGAATTCCTATTTGCTCCTTGTGTTCGACCTCGGACTTCACATTTAAATATTTGAGTTATAAATTGTATTTATTGAGAGATCGATTGACGATTTTGCACTACAACAATGATAACTTAATCTAAATCCTCTCTAGATCCCCTATCAACATATAAGTGTCCTAATACTAGACTTAGGGCACAAACAACTTTAAATTTGACCAAGACTAACAAGTTAAGTATTCAACACATTTTTCTTCTTCCTTTGTTTTTGCCATTCTTAAAAGATTTGCAATTTAGCTCAAAAAGATTTTTCTGCCCCTTTCATTAGCAAAAAAATTTTGTATTTTTTTAATTTTTTTTATGAGAACCCTTCAAAGAAATGGAATTTTTTAATCGATTGTACTTTAATATCCCCCCATGCCTATGTTTTGCAATGCCCTCATTGCAAACAGGATGGGTATAGATTCAAAGTAGTTCATATTTTTAGAATAGTTTTATAAAGGGTGGGTGGGTCAAAAATGGTCTAATGTGAATGATTTCAAGCTCCAATGTAAGAATTGGAGCTTGAAATCGTTTGGAGGGTTGTTCTAAAGTATGAACCTTAAAGTGCAATTAAAGTGATGCACAAAAAGGATATAAAGGGTCTCGGGTTTTTGAAGAAAGTAACGGGTTGCTTCCCATTAAGCACTAAGTTTACCGCCTTCAGCTGGGCACAAGGTAGCTCAAATTGAATGGAGGTCAAAGGATCCTTCAGTCAAGTTCAAATTATTCAGCTCATGAAAAGGTTCAATCTTTGTCCATTCACAACAAAAGGATTCGAGTCTTAACTGGATTCACTAATCTCAACTACTCCATTTCTAAAGATCCTTTGGACGATAAAAGATCCGATCCACTTTGATCTCAGCTTGCCTAGGAAGAGCTTGAGCCAGGCACCAAAAAGAAGCACATTTTGACCAGGATAGAAACTTTTTCGTGAAATGTACTTATCATGAAGGGCCTTTATTCATTCCTTATAGATACGTGAGTTCTCATATGCATCATTACATAATTCATTGATCTCACTAATCTGTAATCAACGGTGGATTTCGACCTTCACAATTTCCAAATTGCATTTTCATATTACCTAGTAGGCTTTATGCTCCATTTCTACAAGAATGTGACATGCCTTCCTGTAAACCAGTCTAAAGGGAGACATTCTTAACTGGGTTTTATGGGAAATCCTATAGGCCCATAATGCTTTCGGAAGTCAGGTTGACCAATATTTTCTATCAGGTCGAATGGTGACCTAAAGAATCTTCTTTATCTCCCAGTTGGAGAGCCTAGTTAGTCCATTAGTTTGTGGGTGATGTGGAGTCAAAATTCTATGTAACACCCCATATTTCTTCAATAGGGACCGGAAAGACACATTCACAAAGTGGGACCCGCCATCACTAATGATGGCTTTAGGAACCTCAATCTAGAAAAGATGTTCTTCGGAATGAAAAGGAGAACCACCTTATGATCATTCATTTTGGAGGGGACAACTTCGATCCACTTAGAGACATAATCAACAGTAAGCATGATGTACTTCAAGTCGATAGAGACAGGAAAAGGTTCAATAAAATCGATCCCCCAAATATCGAAAATCTCACACACAAGAATCGGGTTCAAGGGCATCATATCGCGAGTGCCCATGTTGCCGAGGGTCTGGCAACGAGCACATGCCCTATTCTTCTTTGAATAGTGTGGGCCAAAAGAAGCCACACTGGAGAATTTTAGATGTGGTTTTACGCCTAGAGAAATGGATGTCGCAAGTCTCGTCATGACAAAAAGAGATAACACCATTGACTTCATCATCAGGAATGCATCTTCTAATAATCTGGTTATTGTCGATGCAGAACAAATAGGGATCTTCCCAAAAATAGCACTTGGCATCAGAAATCAACTTGTCATGGCCATTCTTGGTCCAATCAGATGGGACTTTCTCAGTGACCAAGTAGTTCACAATGTTAGCGAACTAGGGAAGTGTTGGAACCTTGTTCCACATCTTATTTTGGTGTTAACAAAATTATTGTAGATTAATGCTTGCAATTGAGTGGTATTTCAGATTTAGGTGACTATCAAGGTAAACAGAGAATTATGTCAAAAAGACATGATTATAAGGAGGCAAGATGACAAGGAGGAGATGTTGATAGAAGATCATATTCGATCTTATGTTTTTGTTGTCTTTTAGATTATGATTTAATTTTATTAGAATGTATGCCTCTTAACAAAGAAACATAAGATAGATTGTAAAAATAATTAGAGATAAATTAGGAAAAACATTACGATCTTTTTGAGCGAACGTACTTAAATGTTAAACTTTGTAAAACAAGGTACTTGTAAGCAAGTATCGGTACATGCAAGACACAGGTTTAAGCCATTGTCTCAAACTGTGAACAACAAGTACCAATACTAATCAAGAGTACCGGCATCTAATGGTCACAGTTTGAAGACTCAGTTCAGGCCTGGACTTTACAAGTACTGGTACCAATGATGAGTACCAGTACAAGTAAGTCACAGTGCCTAGTGAGTCTCAAACCTGGGAGTCACAAGTACCGGTACCCATGATGAGTACTGGTACCAGGACTCTTGTGTGCTAGCTACAGTAAAATTGTGAACAGTTAGTATCGGTACTAGTACTTCAGTACCGGTACCAGTTAGCCATTGGCTCAAATTTGAATGGTGATTGCACAGCAATCATATGACCTAATTTATCTGAATTAAGTTAGATTCTAGCATAGCTTTGGAACCATGCATACATAAGCATCATAATTTGCAAAATAGTTAGTTTAGTAGCCTTAGAGATAATATTACCATTGTATGCTCTAAAAGAGAGATGAAATTAATTGCAGATGATCCGAGGCCGCAAATGATAGATCAGACCATACGGATCTGATCAAGACGATGACGGGAGTCCAATGCTTCCAGAATCGTCTTGATCAGGCATCCGTAGCATCACGTATAATCCATAGAAGAATAAAGGCCAAGGAGCAAGATGATAGAGATCCAAGCCTCAGATGTAAATCCAACCACACGGATGGATTCGGATCAACGATCGCAGTAAAATGACGCAAAAATCATCTCGATTGGAGGCCTATAGCACCATTGACAAAGAAAGGAAGATGGACGGCCACAATGGCATCACATGGCCCCATCACAACCGCCACTCGTCGCACCCCTAACCTTTGAAAGAAGACATGAGGACCGTTGGATCATCATCCAACGACCTCAAAGAAGCCACGTCGCCCCGCCCCCACACATCATCAACTGAGAGGAGATCTCAATCGTTGGATCTCCATCCAATGGCTGAGAAGCAAACTTGCCTATTTCATAAGCGCAACACAAATGAAGGCTTAGCGCAACGGTTCACACGCCCACACACGAGCACGAGACGCATGATCGATCCCCGCTCAACGTGAAATCAAAGAGGCGATGGCGTTCGAGCGAAATTCGACCGTTAGATGAAGATCGCATGTTGCGGAGGAGAACACGTGGCATGATGAGGGCCATAAATGCCTACACACGGATGCACGCCCGACGCTAATGCGTTGTTGCACACATATACTTAAGGCGATGCTGCACTCACTTTCACGATCGGAGGGCTAAGAGCATTAGTGTGCGATTTCAAAACGCGATGCATGAATTCAAAGCGAGGTGAGTGCGTAGCGGGAACGAGGGGCACGTAGTAGCGATTGGGCGTCTCTGAAGCTACCACATGTCAGCCACAGGATGAATCCAAGCGTATAAGGTGCATATGGGATTATTTTGAGGCTAGATCAAAGCCATTGACCTCCCGATCAACGGATCTGATCAAACCAAGGTTGTTACATGAGTTGGAGGGCTAAAATGACCACTTTGCCCCTCATTAAAGCTATAAAAAGAGCCCCAGGGCCCCCCAGTTGAAGGCAACTCCCACAAGATACAACTCTAGCCTCTCCCTCTCTGCAACTCTTCTCTGGCATTCGTCCTGGCGCTCTGGATCTAAAGTGTTGCCACACTTCACACAAGAATCACACAAGTGGCGTTGTCATCATTTTCTATCTATCTCTCTTTATTTCTCTATCTACTCTTTAGCATAATGATTTCGAGCTTAAAAACTATTTCGAAATAGCAATAAAATTCTAATTTTCAGGATATTTGATGTCTATATATACATATATAAATATATAAATATTTGTTTAGAATGACTTTCTGAAAAGCTTTCGCATAAAAATCGTGTTTTGCCTCTCTGCGAATGACTCGGTACTCACCGAAATATTTATAAATGTTATTTGTTTCATTGTGATTTGCACTACAATGGTAGAATTAATCTTTAACACGTCTTGCAATAGAACAAACAACTGTAAAATTGATTTTGAGGACTTGAACGTTGGGATGTAAACCCTAACGTCTAGTAGACGTATTACTAAGGTCGTAACTCTATAAAAGGACTCTAGGACTCATAATTTAAATACAAGAAATACAAGGAAAAATATAAGAGCTATATTTCAGATTTCCATCATATTTTGAAGAGAAGTTTGCTGCTCCCAATCTCTCTATGTGTTTGCAAACTCATTAACATGTTTTTCTCATGCATTTACAAAGCAATTCATGTCTTTTCTAGGCTCTATATTTGGTAATATAATTTTAATTATTGTAAGAGACTTAAGAATCTTTGTTGTAAGATTTATTTTTGTCTTACACCAAAGCTATCTTTGTATTGAGCTTTCGCTCATTGTTTGGGTTGTAACAAATCCGTTTCTTGTACTTAGGTTGAGGTAACCTGTTAATTACCTCGGATAGTAAAGCGATTCCCTCAGGGTTGAGGGAATCGGGTTAAAAATCCTAAGTTGGGAGGCTTAGGTGGTGGAGTACCCAAGTGAGTGGGGAACCACTATACATCCTGTGTATATTTTTGTGGATTGAATTGATTGTGCAAAAATTTTTGTTATTGCTAATATTCGCTTAAGTGTCTTTGTGCGCATAGCCATCTATGTTAGATCTGAAGTTTCCTACAAGTGGTATCAGAGCGAGTTGCGAGAAGACGTAAAAAATCTTACTCATGATGGCATCAACGTCAAGGCACATTGAAGGACAATTGTCGACTCATCCTCCCTATTTTGATGGGACGGACTATGGATATTGGAAGAAAAGGATGCAAGTGTTTCTCAAAGCAATGGATAAAGAATCATGGAGCCTCATCCAATAAAAGTATTCAGATCCGAAGGAGGAAGGAGTAGTATTGACTATGGATCAAAAGAAGATTGTCAGCAACACAAAGGCCATGAATGCACTTTATTATGCATTATCGAAGGAAGAGTTCAACCAAATTTCGGCATGCAAGTCCGCAAACGAAATTTGGAACACTCTCGAGGTCACCTACGAAGGAACAAGTAAGGTAAAATAAACCCCTATTTCTATTCTAACAGAAAATTTTGAGTGTTTTAGGATGGAGAAAGGTGAGATGATCAAGGACATGCATACAAGGTTTGGGGAAATTGTTAACCCCATGAAGAACCTTAGAGTAAAATTTTCGAAAAAAATAACTTGTAAGGAAGATCCTGAGATCTCTTACAAGTAATTAGGCTCCAAAGACCACAGCCATCCAAGAGGCGAAGGACCTCTCCACTCTCCCCTTGGATGATCTAGTTGGTAGCCTTATGACCTACGAAGTCCAACTAGAAAACATAAAGAAGAATACGGAGGAGAAGACGTCAAGCAAGAAGAAGCATATTGCATTTAGAGTACTTAAGGAGAACTCGGATTCAAGCAACTCGGAATTCGAAGATGACGAAGAAGAGGAGATGCTCACAAGAAAATTTCATAAATTTCTCTGAAAGCAAGGTAAGCAAATCAATAAAGTTTCATCTAATATTATTTATTATGAGCGCAAGTAAAAAGGCCACTGACGAAAGGACTGTCCCATGAACAAGAAGGAAGATAATAGGAAAGACACAAGGAAGTCAAGAAAAAGAAGAAAGCTTTCAAAGCAACGTGGGATGATAGCAACTTCGACATGGACACCGATTCTGATGAATCGAATGACAATGAGGTCACACACCTTTGCTTGGTTGCAACACCGAAGGACACGAAAAATGAGATAAATAATGATTTCTCTCTTAAAGAATTGTTAGAAACATATGAAGAATTATATCATAAAGCTAAGATGTTTAAAAAGGGAAATAAGGTTTTAAAGAGTAATTACCAAACATTAGAAATAGACATATCTTGTTTAGAAATAGAGTTAGAAATGTCAAAAGAAACTAATAATCAATTGCATGCAAAAATAGTAGAATTAGAAGATATTTATGAGCATTTTGAGGGGACTTTAAATAATCTCAAAACAACTATTAGGCTAAACAATGAATTTTGTGATTCTTTAAAATCCAAATTTTAGAGTAAAAAGAATACACAAACCAAATCTCATGCACCTAGGCATGCATGGATGTATCAGAAGGCTAAAAATCCCAAGAATTATAGATCTAACATAAAAGAGGTCTATAGATCTCCAGATTGGAAATGCACTAACCCTAAAGGACCCACAAGAAAATGGATACCTAGAAAAGATATTTTACATTGTTTTGCAGGGTTAGATCGATGGGATCAACATGATCAATGGGTGTTCAACGCACATAATGGAACACTCCAACCATTTTATAAGTTACATGAAGATCAAAAAAGGTGTACTAGTGGAGCTTGGTATCCACAATCACCGTTCTACTATTGGTAATTCAAGTGGTATGAGATTTTTTTTACCCCTTCTTTTTTTGATGATTGACAAAAGGGGGAGAAAAATAAAGAGAAAATAGTCATATTTTTAGGGGAGCATATATTGGGGGAGAGAATTATTTATTTGAATTATATTTGAATCTTTTTCATATAAAATTACTAAAAATAATTTTGCCTTTAGTATATCTATTTGCAAGATAGTTTTGTCAACACCAAAAAGGTGAAAATTGTTGAAACTTTATTCCACATCTTGTTTTGGTGTTAACAAAATTATTGTAGATTAATGTTTTCAACTGAGTGATATTTCAGATTTAGGTGAAGATCAAGGCAAGCAGAGAATTATGTCAAGGATGCATGATGACAAGGAGGCAAGATGACAAGGAGGCAAGATGATAAGGAGGAGATGTTGATAAAAGATCATCTTTGATCTTGAGTTTTTTGTTGTCTTTTAGATTAGGATTTTATTTTATTAGAATGTATGCCTCTTAACAAAGAAACATAAGATAGATCATAAAAATAATTAGAGATAAATTAGAAAAAACATTACGAACTTTTCAAAGAACGTACTTGATTAAGTGGGTTTTCACGAGGGAAAAGTTAGGGTTTTAAGAAACTCGTCGTCGTAGTCGCAAAACTCGCTATCAGATAAAATTTATACCGAAACTCAAAAAAAAACCCCGAGTCAAACACGAGGAGGCGAACATTTGATTTTTATAAATCTATGCTTCGATTTTATTTGTTTTTATTATTTTCATTTTTTATGATTTTTTTGGTATTTTTAGAAAGTAAGACATCAGATGAATTGTTATCTATTCTACTCTACACTAACAAAATAAGAGAGAGAGAGAGAAAGAGAGAGAGAGAGGGAGAGAGAAACATTTTATAAAATCGAACAATGTATATTACAACTAGGTGAAAAGACACTAGAAAGTAATAAAAGATAGAATGAGTTAAGAAGAATACCCCTCGACGGTCGCTTGGAGGATGGCTCGCTTTGACAATGCCCGGACAAAAGTGGTGAGAGGTTGGATGAAGAAGAACGATGTCAGAGGATGGAGGGTGAGACAGGACGACATCGCGGCGAGAATCTACCTCCTGAAGTGGTGAGAGGATGACCATGGGATGCTCCACAAAGGGGGATGAGAGGCGGGAAAAATATTTGATTTTCTACTCTAGAGGGGCATCCCGGGCTTGAGACAAGCTCTCTCTAGAGCCTTGGAGGTGGTGAGGGAGAGAAAGGAAGAGATGAAGAAGAATGGGAGGGGTAGGGGTCCTTTTATAGTGGAGGAAAGGATCCATTTTGTAGATAGGCTATTTAGTGACGAACATAAATGTCGCTGAAGATTCGCCACAAGCATCGCTAAAGCTCCAGCTCACGCGCCCCATGTGCAGTACTCGCGTGCCTGCTAGTGTTGCGTTGCCTCCGCGCGCTGTGCGTGCTGCACGTTGCACTACTTCCACGCACTCGTTGCCGGGCACGCCTGTTGCTGCGTGCGCCCATGTGCTGCACGTGTGCAGTGTGCGTGTGCGCCCATGGGTGGCCTGGATAGTGCCACGTGGCACAATTTAGGCCATCTATCTTCTTTCCTTTGTAGGGGCTGCTACAGAAGTCGAATTGAGTCGATTTTTGCGCCGTTGGGATACGATCATCGACCCGAATCCATCTATGTGGTCAGATTCGTCGTTTGAAGCTTCGAATTGCATCACATAGTCCCTTGGTCATTGATCTTCCTCGGACTACATAAGGTGCTATGGGACTCCGATCAAGATGATTTTGGAGGGGTTGGACTCTGATCGACATCCTAATCAAATCCGTATGGTTGGATCGTCAATCTGAGGCTCCGAATTAAATCTTCTTCTCTCCTGGCCATAAAAGGACTCAATTAACCTAAAATTTATACAGACTACTCTAAATATAGAATGATACATGCTATGCAATATTTATAACATGGAATGCATACTAAGCTTAGGAACATGCATAAATAGGCAATTTATCCTAATTACATGTGTCTTCATCAGTACTTAAATGTTAAACTTTGTAAAACAAGCTACTTGTAAGCAAATATCGGTACTGTTCATAAGTATCGGTTCATGCAAGCACAGGTTTGAGCCTTTGTCTCAAATTATGAATAATAAGTACCGATACTAATCAAAAGTACCGATATCTGATGGTCACAATTTGAAAACTCAGTTTGGGCCTGGACCATATGAGTACTGGTACCAATGATGAATATCGATACAGGTAAGTCACAGTGCCTAGTGAGTCTCAAACCTGGGAGTCACAAGTACTGGTACCTATGATGAGTATCGGTACCAGGACTCTTGTGTGCTAGCTACAGTAAAACTATGAGCAGCTAGTACTGGTACTAGTACTTCAGTACCGATACCAATTAGTTGTTGGCTCAAATATGAACAATTGTAAAATTGATTTTGAGGACTTGAACGTTGGGATTTAAACCCCAACATCTAGTAGATGTATTACTAAGGTCCTAACTATATAAAAGAACTCTAGGACTCATAATTTAAATATAAGAAATACAAGGAAAAACATAAGAGCTATATTTCATATTCCCGTCATATTTTGAAGAGAAGTTGTTTGCTGCTCTCAATCTCTCTACGCATTTGCAAACTCATCGATGTGTTTTTCTCATGTAGTTACAAAGCAATTCGTGTCTTTTCTAGACTCTGTATTAAGTAATATCATTTTAATTATTGTTGAGAGGCTTAAGAATCTTTGTTGTAAGATTTATTTTTGTCTTACACCAGTGCTATATTTGTATTGAGCTTTTGCTCATTGTTTGGGTTGTAACAAACTCGTTTCTTGTACTTGAGTTGAGGTAACTTGTTAATTACCTTGGTTGGTAAAGTGATTCCTTTAGGGTTGAGGGAATTGAGTTAAAAATCCTAAGTTGGGAGGCTTAGGTAGTGGAGTACCCAAGTGAGTGGGGAACCACTATACATCTTGTATCTATTTTTATGGATTGAATTGATTGTGCAAAATTTTTTTGTTATTGCTAGTATTCTCTTAAGTGTCTTTGTGTGCATAGCCATCTATATTAGATCCGCAGTTTCCTACAAGAAGTCCATTAATGATCAAAAGATGTTCGTCCGGAAAATTCTCAGTGATAGGTCCAGATGGGTCAATGTTCGAAGAAGACAGGATAGATGGCCAGCAACAACATTTTACATCCCCTCCTTATCACGTATTTCAAGGTCGAACTCTTGTAAAAGCAAGATCCATCTAATCAACCTTGGTTGGGCATCCTTCTTCACCAATAAGTGCCACATAGCGGTGTGATCCGACTAAATTATTACATGGTATCCCAAGAGGTATTATATGAATTTCTTTAGACAAAATACTATAGCCAATAGCTCTTTCTCCGTAATTATATAATTATGTTGAGCCTTATCATATTACCACTGATTTCCCAACAATCTTTTATCCAAGCACCGCTTCTACCACGTAGTCAGACGCACCACACATGATCTCAAATGACTGAGGCCAGTTAGGAGATTGTAGGATAGGAGCTTGGGTTACTCGGTCGTGCAAGATTTTGAATGCGCAAATACACTCACTAGTCATCTCAAATGGAGTGTCCTTTGAGAGAAGATTTGCTAAAGGGCATGCAATTTTAGAGAAATCAAAGTTGAAGCATCGATAAAAATTGATGTGCCCCAGAAAAGATCGAATTTCTTTGACCAAAGAAGGCAAAGGAAGTTTGGAAACTAGATTCACTTTTGCTTGGTCAACCTGGATACCTTGCTCAGATACAGGGTGTCCAAGAATGATGCCCTCAAGAACCATGAAGTGGCTCTTTACCTAAGATGGAACTAGGTTCACTTCAATGCACCGTCGAAGGATTTGAATCAAGTGCTGCAGGCAATCATCAAAGGTTTGACCAAAGATCGATAAGTTATCCATGAGGACTTCATGGAATTTACCCATCATATTAGAAAAGATGGCTAGCATGCATTGCTGAAAGGTTGTAGGTGCATTGAATAGCCCAAATGGCACCCTACAGAATGCGTATGTTTCGTAGGGGTAGGCAAAAATGGTCTTCTAATCTTTCAGATGAATTGCTACTTGGTTGTACCTAGAATAACCATCCAAAAAGTAGAAAAATTGATTTCTTGTTAGCTTTCCAAGGATCTAGTCAATAAATGGAAATGGTCTTTCTTGGTAGAGGCATTTAATTTTCTGTAGTCTATGTAGGCTCTCGATGAATTGCCAATCAGAGTAGGGATGGTTTCCCTAGAATCAATGGTGATCACGGTGAGCCCCACCTTTTTAGGCACAACCTGAATGGGACTTACCCAGCGGCTATCAAAGATGGGGTAGATAATACCCGCATCAAGCCAGTTGATTATCTCCTTTTTCATGACCTCCTGTAGATTCAGGTTAAGTCTTCGTTGCATCTCTCGTGAAGGTTGTAAGCCCTCTTCGATGTAGATTCGATGTGTGCAATACGAGAGACTTATTCCAATCAAATCTTCTAGAGTTTAACCAATGGCTCTTTGATGTTATTGGAGGATAGAAATTAATCTGGTTTCCTGATCAATAGTAAGGCGAGAATTGATAATCACAGGAAACATTTTATTTGACCCAAAAAAAGACATATTTAGATGGTTGAGAAGTGGTTTCAACTCCATTACAGGGTTATCAACAGTAGGTGGGGGTTCAAGGTTGGACCCAGAGGAATGGATAGAAGCTAAGGAATGGTCTAACTCTGTTTCAAGCTCCCTATATTGTGGGTTGGGATCCTCTTTTGATTAAGGTTCTTGGAAAATTGGGTATTTCTCAGAAATTGAGTCCTCAACCAATAAACCTATGTCGCATACTTCCTCAATTACTGCACAATTGATTCCTTTTTGGGCCTTGAAAATATCGATCCTCAAAGTTGTATCCCCAAATTTCAATTCTATCTAACCCTCCTTGACGTGGTGTAGGGCATGTGTGTTTAAAGGAGTCATTATAGCTTGCGCTCGCAACGTCGATTTTAAAATGAAGAAACGGATGTGAGTCAGAGTGTCGATTTCAGGGAGGCATGAAAATCGGATTTTTCTTGTCACTTAATATCATGAAAATCACAGGGTTTTGCTTGCGAAAAGACGCGGGTGAAAAGCAAGTGAGAGAGGGAGAGAGAGAGAGACAGAATAGGGTTAGAATTTCTTCATTCACACATGCAACTTTAACATAAAAGAGGGCAAGTAACTAGATAGAAAATAACTTCATTTGACATGCAACTTTAGTTTATAATTACAACACTAGATAAATGCTTGAACATAAGTAAAGTAAAGCTTGAGATAAAGAGGGAAAGAGGAAAGGAAGACGGCGAGGCAGCCACGACGGTGGAGAGGGGCTCCGTCGGCGGCTCGTCGGCTCCGGCGACTACAAGAGGGCTTAATGGCAGCTAGGAGTGGGGTAGAGCACTTGTAAGTGGAGTGAATGCCTCCCATGGGTGGTTGGAAGGGGTTTAAATAGAAAGAAGGGCTTTCCGAATGAAGAAGGGGCTTTAGCGACGTCCGGGATGTCGCTAAAACCCTTCCCAAAACGTCGGTGAAGGCCCTTGCCCACCGGTAGCTCGCGCGCATCTGTTCTTCTTCGCGCCTAATCCTCGTGCTCGCGTCGTAAGCCATCCGATCAAAGATCGAACGGCTGAGCTTCCTCGTGGGGCGCTGGCGCGGATCGCGTGTGTCATCATGCGCGTTTGGTCAAGGCGCATCTGCGGGCGCCACGTCTCGCAATCGCACCCATTCGCTCGCCAATCTACGATCCAATTTCGCCTGCGTGCACCTTCGCCTTCGATTTGCTACGTGGTGTGTTTCGATCTCGCATCGCGTGAGTGCGGGTGAGCACTTCGACCGCTACGCTGCTCTGTATGGATGGTTGCGATCGTGCGTTGGTGCTCGACTGCTGCCGACCGTTGGATGGAGATCCGACGGTCGTGATCTGCTGCGGGCAAAGAGTGTAGCAATGGCGCTGGCGATGGTGTGGCGTTCTTAGCCATCCGATCAAAGATCGGACGACTCAGATCATTCTGCGATTGATGGAGGGGACTGGGCAAGGCATACGGGCATTGATTGGGTGCCACATGGTGCCTTTTAATTGCAGGAGCTTCGGATGTCGGATTTGGTCGATTTTGAATCCATTGGACTCCGTTCATCGCTCTGAATCCATTCGTGTGATCCGATTACTCATCAAAGGCCTATTTTGACATGTCCTTGTACACATGGCCGTTAATAATGTATTATAAGCAATCTTGATGTGTAATGCATGTGATGCTCATATTCCTATTTATGATGTGTTATTTGTGCATTTTGCTCTTAAGATAAATCCCAATTGACAGATTTATCACCCCAAGATGCAGTGTTATCATACCCCCATGCTTACTCCTTGCTAGTCCCTAGCAAGATTTATTCTAGCCTTTATTTCCAGTCAGAATTTAAGAAGTAACTACTTAGACACTTCGTCACTTGTCAATAGGAGGAAATATACTAAGATCTTAATCTACAAAGACTAAGTAGCCCCCGGGTGCCTGCCAAAATATGAATCGCCTGAATCCTTGCTTTAATGTGTGAAAATATATATATATATTTTTTTTTTTTTTCTTATTTTTAGATTTTTTTGGAATTAAGAGTGTGTTGGTAACTTTTTACGGCTACCCAACCCACCGAAAACTCGGACAAAACTCTAAGTGCTAAGCATCTTGGTGTGAAGATTGTGATAGACTCACTCAATGGTAATTTAGACAGACTTCGAGTTTCTACGCCCCTAGGTGACCGGAAGAGGAAGTGTTTTTCCTGAAGGTATATTTATTCGATCGGTAGCTTTTTCCCTACATTTGTTTTAATTGGGGTCAACACAAGGATTTTTCCAGTGTATATCTCCCCGGTTTGCTCTACTTCCCCACTTCTTCCTTAAGTGTTTTGGTTCTTTTTGTGCATTTACTGAGCTGGGCTCTGGACAACTGACCAATGGGCTGTTACCCATGATCACTTGCTAGCCATATTCGTGCGGTGAAGTGTGGTTTATTTTGTTCTCTTTTTTCTCCTTTTTTTTTTGGTAGGTGGTTTCCCTGATCTCAAATTTACCTATAAGCAATGAAGAAGAGGTGGTCCCGTGGTTGGGCTTTGGACAAGCTGCCAATGGGTTGTTACCCACGACAACTTGCCAGCCATACCACCCTAGAGAGTTCATTAGCTACCCAATTTCTGTCAGAATCTCCGAGGAATGAGTCTGTGCAAAAATGTGTGTAGATGCTTAGACTAAAAGTCCTTCTGAGTTAGAGGGTGAGTTGATAAGTTGTATACTTATCACCTTATTTAGTTAGTGGATTAGAGTAGCTTAAGGTTGTAAGGATTTGAAGATAAATCCGTATTTTAACGGACACCAGGGCTGATTAAGCTTGAAGGCCTGAAAAGTTTAAGTGTTGAAGTTCTTTTCATATTATTTCCCACTATTGACAAATTTCTAATGCCTAAGTTTTTCTTCCTAAATTCATTCATTTTCATTTTTTTTTTAATTTTATTCTATTTAGACTGATTAAATGAGCTCAGGATCATGCAATTTACCACCCCCCCATGCTTAAGTTGGACAATGTCCTCATTGACAAATACATGGATGCAACAGGGGTTTGAAAGGATATTACCTGAGTGAAGTAGAATACCTGATCAATCTGAATCTTCTGGGTTGCCTCCTAGGAAGCACTGAGTTTAACGCCTCCAGCTGGGCGGTGCTTCGTGTCATCCCTCAATGAGGGTGACACTCTCCTTTGGGGGAATCTAGGCTAGGAAGTGTTTCAATCTTTGGCCATTGACTGTAAAAGTGTGCCCAGTGTTTGGATCAGCGATTTCAACTGCCCCATTGGAGTGAGGCTTGACCACTCTAAATGGTCCTGTCCACTTGGACCTGAGCTTCCCTAGAAAGAGTTGTAGGCGGGCATCGAAAAGCCAGACTTGCTGGTTAGGCTCAAAGGTCTTTCTATGGATGAGTCGGTCGTGGACGGCTTTCATTTTCTCCTTATACAGTCGACTGTTCTCAAAGGCGTCCCGACGAATTTCTTCAAGCTCAGAGAGTTGGAGAGTCCTCTGCGCACCGGCTAACTGGGAATCCATGTTACACTGCTTGACAGCCCAGTAAGCTTGGTGTTCCAATTCGATAGGAAGGTGGTAGGCTTTGCCAAAGACCAGGCGATAAGGCAACATGCCTATCGGGGTCTTGAAAGCGGTCCTATATGCCCACAGGGCATCATCCAGTCGTGTGGACCAATCTTTCCTGTTAGGTCTCACAGTCTTTTGTAGAATGTTCTTGATTTGTCTATTTGAGACCTCAGTCTGCCCATTTGTTTGTGGATGATACGGGATAGTGATGCGGTGGTTAACCCCGTATTTTCTAAGTAGGGCACGGAATTGGGAGTGAATAAAATGACTTCTACCATCACTGATCATAGCCTTTAGTATTCCAAACTGGGAAAAGATGTTCTGCTTAATAAAGTCCATGGCAGTCTTATGATCGCATCGGCGGGTGGCGACGGCTTCAATCCATTTAGAAACATAGTCTACCGAGACTAAGATGTACTCAAAGCCGTTGGATGGTGGAAAGGGGCCCATAAAATCAATACCCCAAACGTCGAAGATCTCGACAATCAAAATGGTCTGGAAGGGCATCATATCTTTTCTAGTCACGATCCCCAGTGTTTGGCAGCGAGAGCAAGTCTTGGCAAAGTTGTGTGCATCCTTAAATAGGGAAGGCCAGTAAAATCCGGACTGCAGAGCCTTTGCAGCCGTTTTCTTTCCTGAGAAGTGGCCACCACAAGCTTGGTCATGACAAAAAGATAGCACACTCTGAACTTCTTCCTCAGGGATACACCTCCTGATGATCTGGTCGACACAAAGGCGAAATAGCATGGGATCATCCCAGAAATAGTGCTTGGCCTCGGCCAAGAACTTGTCCCGTTGCTGTCTGGACCAGCTGTGCGGGGTCTGTCCTACAACCAGGTAGTTGACATAGTCAGCATACCACTGCAGTTTCTTGTCTTGCACAGCCAAAATGTGTTCATCGAGGAAGGTGTCGGATAAAGGCAAGGAGGGTCCAATTTGGTCTGGGTGAAGTCTAAATAAGTGGTCAGCCACCACATTCTTTGATCCGGCTTTGTCGCGGATTTCCAGGTCAAATTCCTACAAGAGCAGGATCCATCTGATGAGCCTGGGCTTTGCGTCCTTTTTAGCCAATAGGTGTCGGATGGCTGAATGGTCAGCATAGATGGTCACGTGGGATCCCAACAGGTAAGGTCGGAACTTCTCAAGTCTGAAAACTATAGTGAGCAATTCTTTCTCTGTGATCATATAATTTCGTTGGGCCTCATCCAACGTCATGCTCGCGTAGTAGATCACCACGGGTTTCTTGTCTTGTCTTTGTCCCAGGACAGCACCTATGGCAAAATCTGATGCATCACACATAATCTCAAAGTCCTAGGACCAATCTGGGGGCTGAAGTACAGGTGCTACGGAAACTAAGTCCCAAAGGGTGTTATAAGCCTGGATGCAATCAGAGGTCATGTGGAATATGGTGTCGTTGGCCAGAAGGTCGGTTAAGGGTTTGGAAAGCTTGGAGAAGTCTTTGATGAACCTTCGGTAGAAGCCAACATGTCCCAGGAATGAACGGATCTGCCGGACTAAGCTTGGCGGAGGAAGTTTGGAAATCAAATCAACCTTAGCCCGATCCACCTCAATGCCCCTATGCGATACGATGTGACCGAGGATGATTCCTTCTTGAACCATGAAATGGCTCTTTTCCCAACTTAACACCAAATTAACCTCGATACATCGTTTCAAGATTTTCTCCAAGTTGCTCAAACAATGGTCGAATGAATTCCCAAATACAGAGAAATCATCTATAAAGACCTCCAAGTATTCACCCAACATTTCTGAAAAAATGGCTAGCATGCAACGCTAAAAGGTAGCAGGTGCGTTGCATAACCCGAACGGCATTCGACGGAATGCAAACATGCCGTACGGGCAAGTGAATGTGGTCTTCTCTTGATTTTCAGGAGTGATTGCGACTTGGTTATATCCTGAATATCCATCCAGGAAGCAAAAATACTTCTGCCCTGCCAATCTTTCAAGGATCTGGTTAATGAATGGCAAGGGCAAATGATCCTTCTTGGTTGCTTCATTGAGCTTCGTGTAATCATTACACACCCGCCATGTAGTGGTGGTGCGGGTTGGGATGGATTCGCCATTCTCATTGGTAACAATGGTGAGCCCGGCTTTCTTTGGAACCACTTGAGTGGGGCTCACCCAGGGGCTGTCAGAGATGGCGTAGATGATGTTGGCGTCAAGCCACTTGATTATTTCTTTCTTAACGACCTTCCGCATATTTGGGTTTAACCGTCTCTGCATCTGGTGGGAGGGTCGTGCCCATCTTCCAGATAAATCTTATGAGTGAAATAGGCGGGGCTAATTCCTCTCAAGTCTGAAATGGTCCATCCAATGGTGGCTGTTTGGACCTCAAAACACGCCTGTAATAACGCCTTCTTGTGCTATTTTCTAGCATTAACATTGCATAATAGGATCCTGTAATCGCATTTGTAAAAACACTTGCATGCATGCATTTAATCAAGAGAGGAAGAGGAGTGAAACAATCGCCTGCATAGTTACATTTTTCTTCAAGTGCCTCCTTGCAAAATCACCCTCTTTTTATTTTTCCTCTTGATTTCTTCTTTTCTCTCCTTCCCGCGGCTGCACCCTTCCCGCGGCTGCACTCTTCCCGCAGCTGCATGCAGCAGCCACGCAGCACTTCTTCCCGTCACTTCTCCCTGCCAACGCCGCTCCCTATAGCTGCAACTCGCACACCCTCTCCCTGCTGCAGCCGGCACGCCACTCTCCCCTCCTCTATAAGTAGCTGCAGCTTCATCCTCGCGACGCAGCTGCTGCAGCTGCTGAAAAAACCCGCAGCCATCTTCTCCACCGCTTTCCCCTCCCATACGTCGGCCCTCCGTCGAGGAGGCACCCGGCGAGTAGGAGAACCCACTGTGGTGCACACCACCACAGTGGGAGCACCACCGCCCAGCACTTCAACGAGCCGGTGGGCGTGGTGTTTTCTTTTCTCTTCGTAATCATCTCCACGCCATTGCTGCCGCTTCAAGCTCCGAAGCTTGAAGCAGCAGCAGCAGCAGCTAAACCGCGGCGACAGCAGCAGCAGCAGCACCCCCCGCCTCCTCCGCGACCTTCCCCGCAGGCGCGCAACCCTCCGCGCACGCCTGCAGGCCCGTTCCCCGCCTCCGTCTCCGTTCTGTCCGCCTCGCAGTTGCACCTGTAGCCGTCCGCCGCGCGCACTGCAGCGGCCGGCTACGGCCTCGCGCCGCCCCCTGTCCTCCTCCGCGACCCTCCGCGACCACCTGCAGACCTCCTCCATGCTCGCTCCTCCACGCCTTCGCCCGCCCGTCGCCTTCGCGCAGGCCTGCAGAACCCTACGCGAAGGCGCGCCCGCACCCGCCGTCTTCAGACGTCCGCCTCCGCCTTCAAACGACGCGGCGTCAGACGTCCGCCGCCGCGAGCAGACGTCTTAACTCGCTGCCATCGTCCGCGCTCTCGATCTCTCCAGCCCGCTCTCTCTCTCTCTGCTGATCTCTCTCTCCCGCTCTCTCTCTCTCACGTATTCTCTCTCTCTCCCGCTCTCTCTCTCTCTCTCTGTTTTTTTACTCACAGCAACACACACACACATTCACCGACGCACACACACCTATACCAACACATACACACACACTCACACACTTATAGTAACATATATATACTTATATACATCTATATATACAATATATACATACATACATATATATATATATACTTATATACATAGTAATATCTATAGTTATGTATACATACATATATATATAATATATATATATATATATCTACTTATATATATCTATATACTTATACATATACTTATATATATATATATATACTTATATACATAGTATATCTATATATTTATGTATACACACATATATATATAATATATCTATATATATATATATACACGTATATATATATCTATATATATCTATACATATATACTTATACATTTATATACATATAGATATATTTACTCATATACATACATATGTACATATATTTTCACGTTATTTACTATACGCTGTATCACGGGAATATCTGCACCAGTTGCTGATATTCCCTAATACACGCGTACAAAAAAAAAGCGTGGTCCCATACATCATCCATCCTCCATCCACACTCCACGCGGCACCTAGTCGTGTTGGTTGCGTCTCTCTAGACGTCGACTGACTCGACATAGTGCTACACTCCATAGTCACCTCCACCCCCACCCCTTTATATATATACTACATATAAATATATATCTATAGCTACTATATTTACTTTCTATCTGTTATCTTCCTTCTTAGTAAAAAGATAAAAAAAAGGTATAAAAGTGAAAAGATAATCTTTGATTTGCAGGTACCCCCGTCTTGCGAGTAGCAAGACGTGTTTTGGAACTCTGTTTTGGCTAAAAGCCAAGGACACAATTTTGAGGGTGTGCCTCAAGAACAAGGATTACCAGAAAAAAACCTAAATAAGAAAAATACCAAAAACACAATAAACGAATGGAAGAGACGCGTTTTAAGGACAACGTAGGAACTCGACTTGAACCCCACTTCCCTGAGTTCGACCCTGGGCCTAAAAGTGACAAGATAAAATCAATTAGGCCAGGTTAAAAATTTCTGTAAAGAGATGGTTAGGTTCAAATTAGGTTAACCACTATATATATTTCAACGATAAAATCATCATATTAACAACCTATCTGTGCCGACCCATCATGACTTTTCTGGCGCCGCTGCCGGGGAGGTGCGCCTTCGAGTAAGTTTCTATCCAAATCCTTTCAATTTTTCTCTTCCCTCTTCACGGGTATTGTTGTTTTTGGTGTGCAGGTGAACCTGGTGGAAGGAGAAGAAGGTTGACGAAGTCGAGGACGTGAGCAGATCCAAGGCGGGAACGAGAGCGTGAAGACGCCGACATCGCATTGGAGCTTCGCACACATTGCCGAACAAGTAGGTTTTCTTTTCTCATCAAATTAGGGTTAACTTGCCACCACAATAAAAAAAAAAAAAAAAAATTTAACTAAAAACTAGAAAAACTTCTTGGGATTTCTTGAGGGCAAGTGGATTAAAATTAACTTGATTGATTGGTTGTCTTCACTCCCACTGCCCCGGGATTTCCCGCCTTACTTCGCATAGCGAAAATCCGAGAATCTTGATTCTTAGATTTTTCGCCGTGGGAAGTATTCTTTGAGGCAAAGAAAAAGATTGCTTGTATCCCTCTTTTGCCTCACTTATCTTTAATTCAGGATCACATTTTTGGTGGGGAGACTTGGAATTGAGTTGATTCCAACCCCACCACGACTTTTCAAACTTGCCTGTGATTCGATCCTGAATACTTCAACCCCAACAATTTTATTTTCTTTATCTTTTGGTTGAAGCCTTGTGTGTGGAAATCATTTCTGGTGATTGGGAGCACTTGAATTGAAGTGCTTTGGCTCCCTGTCACATTGATATAAAACTGATTCGTGCATCCACACTTAGAAATCTCCATTTAGGGTAGCCCATTGCATTTTAGCATGCATTAACTAACTGATAATTGAAGAAGGGTTTCTTGGGCTTTAGAAAAAAAAAAAAAAAAACCTGTATTCTTGCAAAACCCGGAGATTGGTTGAATTGGTAATTCAGCAAAATCCTAAAATTCATACTACTTAAGGTTGAACTCTAAAAACCATTCACCAATTAAAACTTCAATTCGGGGAGATTTCCCTGTTGCATGCTTGTTCTTACACACTCTTAAAATCAATCACTTGGGCATTACCCGTAAACAACGCCCTTCACATTCCAAAAGCACTTGACCCTAAGCCTCTAATTAAAACTGGTAGTAACTTGACCCTTACTAAGGATTTGAGGTCTAACTACCTGCGTGTAGCGACTACGTGCTGGTGAGAGTTCCCGCGTGCTATCGGGTGTCTAAGACTGGGGCAAACGGCCTTTCAATCTGGCCCGGTGGTTCCGCGGTGCTCGCATTCGATTCCGTAGTTCGTGATAGTAGGTAACTTAGATCTTTAAGTCTAAGGGAACACTGTCGAGGTTAGGAACTTGATTGTATTGATTTGTAATCAAGTGTACCTTTGCGGCGTCATTTCTCTCATCTCTTTTCCCTACTCATCTCCTCAACTCTTCCTCCGGTAGTGCATGTTTGGGAGGAGGTCACAAAACCCTGAATTGCTTGTATTGACTGATAAATCTAGAAAAAGAGCCGAATCATCCTCCTCCTCCACAAACATGGCACACACCCCCGCCTCACCACTTCGTCACAATTCCAATTCTTTCAACACCAGGCTTATCCCGAGAAACCCTGCAAGGCCTTCCTTATCGAGTGTCGCGCCAAGCGACTCGGTAAGTCATGTGGAACTGGCTTCTGCGAGCCAGTATTTCAACACGGAGGACCAAGCCTCCGTGTACTCGGACACATATGCGGACACGTCTTCTGGCATAGAAGATGCCTGCACCCTGGGGAACAACCCGTTTTCTGCCACGTATAACCCAGGGTGGCACAATCATCCCAATTTTGCATGGTCCAACAACCCGCAGCGTCGAAACCCCGCTGGTGGACCAATGCGATCGTCCGCACCCGTCATCCCAAGGGCCCAGTCTAATCCTATGGCAAATCTGCCATCAGGCCCTTGTGTGCAGAAAACCAAACACGCATCAAAACCTCTTGATAAATTGATGCGAATGATGACGGAAATGTCAAAGCGCCATAAAGAAAACATGACCTCTCTTCGGCATTTGGCGCAGCAGAATGCTGAGATCAGTCAACTAAGCATGGCGACTCGATCTCAGGGCACTTTTCTCGCCCAACCTGTTCCAAACCCGCAAAACTTTGTACCCTGTGGTCCGCAACCACAGGTACAAGCTTCTCAGGAACAGGTTCATCAAATTCTGCAAGCTCCGAGTATTCCTCCGGGATTTCAGGTTAATCCCGCTGCAGCACCGCACTCTTATGCTGATAGTGATCACATCAAGGATGACACGTCTGACGAGGACGTGACTGTCAGTACGTGTATCGAACTAATTGGAGCCGATTCAGACTGCTGCGAATTACCTGACGACTGCCTGACCAACACAAACTGTGACGTTCCCCAATCCCTCCCTATTCCTGTACCTTCTCCTGACCAGACTTCTGACGAGGTTTTTTCCGCTTCCCATACCTTGTGGTCTGAGTCATCGCCGGGCTGCTCACCGCCGGTCCACACTATGGAAGACCGGATTGCCCTTTCTTTCCCGCTAAATCAGGCGGATTTGCAAATCCACACTGGGACCTTAAGCCCACATCTTACTCACCGGGGCTATTCCCTTTTGGATCCATCTATCCAAAAAGCCCCCCTTCTTGGCCAATCTAAGGGCCAACTTCCTCTTCCTGATCTGTTTTCTGATCCGCCTGGGACACTCTCGTCCCAGAAAACTCCAAATCTCTCACCATCCACCATTACTTTTCACGCCTCTATCGCGATTACTTCGCTTTTCTCTTCACCACCCACCATCCACCCACCCTTCCACCCTGATTTATACCCTGAACCTCAGCTCCTGTTACCCGATCTGTCGTCCGTTCTCTGCCTTTCCCTGCATGCATATGAGGACATAACATTGTTTGGCATGGGGGGTGGATAGGCATCCATAGGATCCGGGTATTTTATGGTATCAGACAATTACCACCTATTTATAAATATGCAAGAAAAAGAAAAAGAAAAAGAAAAAAAATATATATATATTAATAATAAATGGTGTTTAGTAATGATTTGAAAGCTGAAACAAAAAAAAATTCAATAAGTGTTTATGGATATTCAACCTCTGTTTTGAAGAATTTCCAGGCCACAGAAGCTTGATTCGCTCAGGCTCGGCTTAATTCACTTAAAGTATTGACGAAATAGATCAAAATCTCTCTTAACTAAGGACGTATTCTTGTACCTGAGACACCAGTACAGGATCCGTTGGTTTGCTTTTTCTTGAGAGCTTAAGTAAATTTGGTTCACACTACACATATCAGGAAAGACCAGGTGAACATAAGATCCAACCCCAGTGTTCATTAGGGAAGGTGGAGTCCTTACCTGTGCGTGCAGGTAGACTTTTTATCCCAGCATTTAGTCTTGTGTTTAGGAGTAACTCTTTCCACCAAAAAGAAACTCTCCCACCAAAAAGAAAAATAAGTGTGCTCCTTCAAAATGTGTTGTAAGAGATATACTGACACGTGTTTCAAAAAAAAAAAAAAAAAAAAGAGTTGTTAAGAAAAAAAAAAAAGAAAAAAAAAGAAAAGAAAAAAGAAAAAAGAAAAGAAGAAAAAAAGAAAAAAAAAAAGAGAGATGTTTTAAAAGAGTCAGTATATCTCATAAATGTCTGCATACTTTGTTTTTCGGTGAGCCACAAAAAAATATCAGAAAATGGGAGTTGAGTTTTCCGTAATCATCTTAACGGTCAATCCAAAAACACGAGCTGAAACTGGGACCAACTTGTACTTAAAAATTCGTGAAACCCTGGGAGTGAGTCTTAAGGTTCATCTGGTCAGTCTTGATCCTTCACTATGCACAACCATAACCTCTTGAGCTCTCGAGTACGGCAAAACCTCCTGGGTCTTGGAAATCGTATTTAGGGTTTAAATATCAAGAGTCCTGGTTAGTTGAGAGATGATCTTTGTCATGTAAGACTTAAAGTACTGGTAATCTTCTCTACAATTAGTTCTCACAATATCCGATAATAAACACACCGATATCACCTCAGAAGAAAATCTTTAGCTTAAGATCATTTCTAAATACTATTTTGCTAGGGACTAGCAAAAGATAGGCATGGGGGTATATGTTTGCACCTCAAAACACGCCTGTAATAACGCCTTCTTGTGCTATTTTCTAGCATTAACATTGCATAATAGGATCCTGTAATCGCATTTGTAAAAACACTTGCATGCATGCATTTAATCAAGAGAGGAAGAGGAGTGAAACAATCGCCTGCATAGTTACATTTTTCTTCAAGTGCCTCCTTGCAAAATCACCCTCTTTTTATTTTTCCTCTTGATTTCTTCTTTTCTCTCCTTCCCGCGGCTGCACCCTTCCCGCGGCTGCACTCTTCCCGCAGCTGCATGCAGCAGCCATGCAGCACTTCTTCCCGTCACTTCTCCCTACCAACGCCGCTCCCTATAGCTGCAACTCGCACACCCTCTCCCTGCTGCAGCCGGCACGCCACTCTCCCCTCCTCTATAAGTAGCTGCAGCTTCATCCTCGCGACGCAGCTGCTGCAGCTGCTGAAAAAACCCGCAGCCATCTTCTCCACCGCTTTCCCCTCCCATACGTCGGCCCTCCGTCGAGGAGGCACCCGGCGAGTAGGAGAACCCACTGTGGTGCACACCACCACAGTGGGAGCACCACCGCCCAGCTCTTCAACGAGCCGGTGGGCGTGGTGTTTTCTTTTCTCTTCGTATCGTCTCCACGCCATTGCTGCCGCTTCAAGCTCCGAAGCTTGAAGCAGCAGCAGCAGCAGCAGCTAAACCGCGGCGACAGCAGCAGCAGCAGCACCCCCCACCTCCTCCGCGACCTTCCCCGCAGGCGCGCAACCCTCCGCGCGCGCCTGCAGGCCCGTTCCCCGCCTCCGTCTCCGTTCTGTCCGCCTCGCAGTTGCACCTGTAGCCGTCCGCCGCGCGCACTGCAGCGGCCGGCTACGGCCTCGCGCCGCCCCCTGTCCTCCTCCGCGACCCTCCGCGACCACCTGCAGACCTCCTCCATGCTCGCTCCTCCACGCCTTCGCCCGCCCGTCGCCTTCGCGCAGGCCTGCAGAACCCTACGCGAAGGCGCGCCCGCACCCGCCGTCTTCAGACGTCCGCCTCCGCCTTCAGACGACGCGGCGTCAGACGTCCGCCGCCGCGAGCAGACGTCTTAACTCGCTGCCATCGTCCGCGCTCTCGATCTCTCCAGCCCGCTCTCTCTCTCTCTGCTGATCTCTCTCTCCCGCTCTCTCTCTCTCACGTATTCTCTCTCTCTCCCGCTCTCTCTCTCTCTCTCTGTTTTTTTACTCACAGCAACACACACACACACATTCACCGACGCACACACACCTATACCAACACATACACACACACTCACACACTTATAGTAACATATATATACTTATATACATCTATATATATAATATATACATACATATATATATATATATATACTTATATACATAGTAATATCTATAGTTATGTATACATACATATATATATAATATATATACATATATATATAATATATATATATATCTACTTATATATATCTATATACTTATACATATACTTATATATATATATATACTTATATACATAGTATATCTATATATTTATGTATACACACATATATATATAATATATCTATATATATATATATACACGTATATATATATCTATATACTTATACATATACTTATATATATATACATATATACTTATATACATATATATATATACATATCTATATACTTATATATATACACACATATATATATATCTAGATACATATATACTTATATACATATATATATATATACATATCTATATACTTATATATATACACACACATATATATATATCTAGATACATATATACTTATATACATATATATATATATACATCTATATAGTATTATATATATATATACTTATATACATATATACATAGCTATATACATATATACATACATATATATATATACATATACACCTATATATATATATAATACATATATATCTATATATATCTATACATATATACTTATACATTTATATACATATAGATATATTTACTCATATACATACATATGTACATATATTTTCACGTTATTTACTATACGCTGTATCACGGGAATATCTGCACCAGTTGTTGATATTCCCTAATACACGCGTACAAAAAAAAAGCGTGGTCCCATACATCATCCATCCTCCATCCACACTCCACGCGGCACCTAGTCGTGTTGGTTGCGTCTCTCTAGACGTCGACTGACTCGACATAGTGCTACACTCCATAGTCACCTCCACCCCCACCCCTTTATATATATACTACATATAAATATATATCTATAGCTACTATATTTACTTTCTATCTGTTATCTTCCTTCTTAGTAAAAAGATAAAAAAAAGGTATAAAAGTGAAAAGATAATCTTTGATTTGCAGGTACCCCCGTCTTGCGAGTAGCAAGACGTGTTTTGGAACTCTGTTTTGGCTAAAAGCCAAGGACACAATTTTGAGGGTGTGCCTCAAGAACAAGGATTACCAGAAAAAAAACCTAAATAAGAAAAATACCAAAAACACAATAAACGAATGGAAGAGACGCGTTTTAAGGACAACGTAGGAACTCGACTTGAACCCCACTTCCCTGAGTTCGACCCTGGGCCTAAAAGTGACAAGATAAAATCAATTAGGCCAGGTTAAAAATTTCTATAAAGAGATGGTTAGGTTCAAATTAGGTTAACCACTATATATATTTCAACGATAAAATCATCATATTAACAACCTATCTGTGCCGACCCATCAGTGGCCCGATGTTCCGAAAGGGTCGCGGCCAACCTGAGTTCCTGATCCTTGGTTAGATGAGAGTTAATAATCACAGGGAAGGTCTGGTCAGGTCCCAGGAAGACACACTTGAGATTCTCAGGTAGTGGCTTTAGTTCAGGTGCTGGTGGAACAACAGTCGAAGGGAAAGGGAAAGGCAGGAGTTGATCAACATCAATCTCCTCAAATGGTGTTATTTGATGGTAATTAGCCCTACAGAGGTCCATGGGAAGCGATGGTGACGGGTCAGAACAGTCGTTATAGAATTGGTGGTCTAAGACAGAACTAAGGGTGAGGCATTCCTCGACCAAAGGTTCCATGGGATCATGTTCCTCAACACAATCGCAATCAAAAGACTTGGTCGCCCGGAAGATATCCAACTGCATTTTCTTGTCTTTGAAGGCAATTTCCATACATCCCGTATCACAATCGATGTTTTCCTTAGCCGTAACTAAGAAGGGTCTGCCTAAGATTATGGGTGCATTCTGTAGCTTTCAGGGACTTCCATGTCGAGCACCAAGAAGTCGACCGGAAAATAGAAGTCCTTGACCCGCACAATCACGTCCTCGACAACCCCCTTCAGGGTCTTTATAGATCTATCAGCCAGCTAGATGGTGACAGGTATGGGTGTCAACTCTTCGAAACCAGATTGGTGGTACAGGGTTGTTGGAATTAGATTAATGGAAGCACCTAAGTCCAAGAGTGCTCTATTAAATGTCATGTCCCTGATATTGCAGGATATCAGGGGTACTTCTGGGTCAGTTCGCTTGAGTGGGAGGTTGCTTGATATTACAGAGCTTGCTTGCTCGGAGAGCACAACCTTCCTAGGCGCTGGAGGTCTTGGCTTACGTTTGGGTGTACAGGCATCCTTTAAAAACTTGGCGTAAACCGGGATGTGCTTGACGACTTCGAGGAGCGGAATATTAATCTGAACATGCTTAAAGATCTCCAAAAGCTCCTCAATTTCCACAACACTTTTCTTCTTCTTGATTGTCTCCAAGGCCTCAGGGTAGGGTGTCTGAACATGGATTGGATCTATTTCTGGGTCCTTGGTTTTTTCCAGTGCCTCTTCTGAGTTGGGTATTTCAGCTGGTGAAGTCTCGGGAAGAGTCGGCCATTTGGGATCCTGGGTTTTAGTGCCACTTCTCAAGGTTACCGCATTCGTAGAGTCATTGGAACCATGGGTTGATCCTTGAGAAGACGAGGATGAAGAAGCACCAAACCCAGGGGGTGTTTATGGGGCTGGCTGGACCATGTGAGCCTGCCCAGGATTGCCCTGGAACCCTTGCAAATTGGGGCCTCTGTTAATCACATTTCACAGGTTCGGTTGTGGCTGGGAAGGTAGGGATCCTTATTATTTACAGTCTAATAGTTGGCTTAACTGTCCCTTTACTAAGGCCATTTCCTCCTAATATTTCTGGTTCATTTCAGCCATCATCTTTATCAGGGTATCCATTTGGTTCTGCGGGGGAGGGGCTGCCCTATTCTGATTATATGGGGATTTAACTGGTGGTCCTTGCTGATAGGGGGCAAGTTTGGCTGCTGGTTCGGCCTGGGCTAGTTCTGGAATTGAGGTGGTTTCTAATTTGTCCAACCAAAGTTGAGGTGATTACGCCAGCCAGTGTTGTAAGTATTGGAGAAAGGGTCAGGTTTGGCATAACCTTGGACAGCTTGTACATCTTCAAGGATAGCAGATGTCAATGGGGAGGGAAGAGAGTAATCAAGGGTTGAGGGAGCAAAGGTCCCTCCCTGGAACGTGGTTAGGGGTTGTTCCAGGTTCAGTTGGCTTAAGGGCTGGACCAAGTCAACATTGTGAACTCCCTTTTCTAGGGAGAAGGTCTGTAATGGGTTCCTGGTCTGGTTCAGTAGCTCATCTATCTTTTTATCCACCAATTCCACTCAATCTAATTTCTTGGCAATGATGTCCACGTCAACCATTCCAGAATTTCTTGTACCTCATAAATCCCATCACGGGGTTGACTGGATCAGTTAAACTAGGTCATGGAGGCATTGTTGAGTGAATTTTCGCTCATAGACTCCAAGAGCTCAAACGTGCTCTCTTCATCTTTGTTCAGGAGGTTCCCCCTGCATGAGGCATCGACGAAGGTTCATAGGTTGCTGTCCAGACCGTGGTAGAAGATCTGGGCCAATTGCCACCTTGGTACTTCGTGGTGTGGGCATTTCCTGAAGAGTTCATTAAATCTTTCCTACGCCTCATGGAACTGTTCCCCACCCTGTAGTGTAAAGGTAGTAATGGCTCTTCTGAGGGCATTGGTCTTTTCTATGGGGAAGAATTTCTTTAAGAATGCATGCCTCAGTTCTTCCCAGGTGGTGATGGGTCTACTTAGGGTTCTAAGCCAGTGAGATGCCTTGTCTCTCAATAAGAAGGGGAACATCTTAATCAAAACAATGTTAAGGCTAATGTTCCTAGGTTTCATAGTTCGGGCTATCCAGTCAAAATCCTCTAGGTACTGGAAGGGGTCCTCATTTGAGCTTCCATGGAAGTGGCTCTGAATCAGACTCAAGACATTTGGTTTTAGCTCAAAATCATCTCCCCCTTCGGGGATCCTAAGGTGCGGCTCGACTCGAATAACGGAGGGATTGTAGAAGTCGTGGAGGGGCCTAGGTTGGTCCTGGAATGGTGGTAGATCAGGTGGCGGTTGCCCTTGTGGGCCCTAGAAAGGTGGTGGTGGTTGCCCTTGTGGGTTCTGCAACTAGTGTATGGCTTGCATGATAGTGTGGATCTATTGCTGCTAAAGCCGGTGGTTTGCGTTAATCTAGGCTTGGATGATGGCCATTGTGTCTGGTGGGGGTTGGTCCTCAACCTCATCTACCCTAGGTTCAGCCATGTTTCTAGCAGAATCAAGTTTCCTGGATTCCCGTCACAAAACAAACAACTTGGGATACAGTGAGCGTCTCCCGTGCATACACTAGAGAAGAACAGGAGGGGATGCGGAGAGTGACATATGCGAGAAGTGTGTGTTCAACCAAGCAAACAAGCCTAGTCCTTATGGTGTATTCCTCAGGGGACCTAGAAATCTCCAAAAGGGTGATTAAGTTCGTAAGCACTGAACTCCCCTTCCCAAAGCTAATCTGGCCAGGTTGATTATGAGGGGATTGTAGGGAAGGTTCTTCCTTTAGCTTGTGCCACCGGTTCCATAGACCCCACAACCGCGGTCAATTGATGCTGCCCCGCACCCTAGTCACCAGATTCTACTAAGGGAATGAAAGCCAAGTGTCTAGCGAACAAAACCCCGCCTCTCGAGACTTAACCTAGTCCTGCCTAAGGCATGTCTACTCTGTTTTAAAAGGCTAGGATAGTGCTTGTGCTAGGGTTATGTGATGAGGCGTTGATTGGGGTAGTGCCTCTTAGCTTTCCACTTTCAGTGTGTGTGATCCTATCAAAACATGATTTTCAAGTAAGGATTTTTTTAAGATGTAGTTTCTTTTAATGTTTCATCCTTACTTTTGTGTCTTTTAGGATTGACGTGTCTTAATGTTTTCTGACAAGTTTCAGTAGGTACGTCAAGTTTTGCACACAATTTAGTGAAAGTAGATTTCCTTTGATGTGTAGAGGCTCTAAAACCCTAATGTACTCATCCTAGTGATCATGCAGCTTCTATTAGATGAGTCGATTTGAGGGTTGAGTGGTGTGGCCCATGTCAATTCAAGGTGGCTTCGCAAACATCACTCAAAAAGAAAGAAGAATACTCCAAGAATCTTAGGTTATTCAAAATGTTAGAGTGTTTTTTTTTTGTTGGGTGATGTGTTAAGGATGTGGATTAGGCAATCATGCATCACGCCAATTTTTTTCAGTTTTACAATTTCTTTTTTTAGATTTTTAAGCAAGCAAACAACCATAGGTGAAGAAATACTTACGACCGGTCCTTGTTGCGCTTACTCCTCATTACCGTCACGAGTTGCACTGCTTCATCGTCCAAGCTTCGAATTCCTGCAACCATCAAGTAGAAGGAGACAAGGCGTTAGATGATGTGAGCATGGATGTAAAATGGAAGTGACAAAATAAATCCGTTGCCTCCCTGATAACGATGCCAAAAACTAACATGGCGTGGGGCGCGTGTGTTTAAAGGAGTCGTTATAGCTTGCACTCGCAACGTCGATTTTAAAATGAAGAAACGGATGTGAGTCCAAGTGTCGATCTCAAGGAAGTGTGAAAATCGAATTTTTCTTGTCACTTAATGTCACGAAAATCACAGGGTTTTGCTTGCGAAAAGATAAAAAGCGAGTGAGAGAGGGAGAGAGAGAGAGAGAATAGGGTTAGAATTTCTTCATTCACACATGCAACTTTAACATAAAAGAGGGCAAGTAACTAGATAGAAAATGACTTCATTTGACATGCAACTTTAGTTTATAATTACAACACTAGATAAATGCTTGAACATAAGTAAAGTAAAGCTTAAGATAAAGAGGGAAAGAGAAAAGGAAGACGGCGAGGCAGCCACGGAGGTGGAGAGGGGCTCCGTTGATGGCTTGTTGGCTCTGGCAACTACAAGAGGGCTTAATGGTAGCTAGGAGTGGGGTAGAGCACTTGCAAGTCGAGTGAATGCCTCCCATGGGTGGTTGGAAGGGGTTTAAATAGGAAGAAGGGATTTCCAAATGAAGAAGGGGTTTTAGCGACATCCGCGACGTCGCTAAAACCCTTCCTAAAACGTCGGTGAAGGCCCTTGCCCACTGGTCGCTCGCGCGTGTCTGTTCTTCTTCTCACTTGATCTGCGTGCGCGCGTCGTAAATCGTCCGATCGAAGATGGGACGGTTGAGCTTCCGCGTGGGGCGCTGGCGCGGATCGCGTGCGTCATCACGTGCATCTGGTCAAGGCGCATCTGTGGGTGACATTTCTCGCCATCGCACCCGTCCACTCGCCGATCTATGGTCCAATTTCGCTCGCGCGCTCCTTCACCTTCGATTTGTTGCGCGGTGCGTTTCAATCCTGCATCGCGTGAGCGTTGGTGAGCGCTTCGACCGCTGTGCTGCTCTGTATGGATGGTTGCGATTGTGCATCGGTGCTCGGCTGCTGCCGACATTTGGATGGAGATCCGACGGTCGTGATCTGCTGCAGGCAAAGAGTGTAACGATGGCACTGGCGATGGTGTGGCGTTCTCAGCCGTCCGATCGAAGATCGGATGGCTCAGATCATTCTGCGATTGATAGAGGGGGCTGGGTGAGGCGTGCGGGTGCTGATCGGGTGCCACATGGCACCTTGTGAGCCGTTGATCGTCAGATCAACGGCCATAACTTCCTGGGTTAATTGCGGGAGCTCCGGATGTCGGATTTGGTTGATTTTGAGTTCGTTGGACTCCGTTCGTCGCTCTGAATCCATCCGTGTGGTTCGATTGCTCATCAGAGGCCTGTTTTGACATGTCCTTGTACATATGGCCGTTAATAATGTATTATAAGCAATCTTGATGTGCAATGCATGTGATGCTCCTATTCCTATTTATGATGTGTTATTTGTGCATTTTGCTCTTAAGATAAACTCCAATTGATAGATTTATCACCCCAAGATGCAGTGTTATCACTCCTCAGTTAATGTTTACCCTAGCGGTTGCTAGGAAAGGTCTTCCTAAGATAATGGGTGTATCTCTACAGTTTTCAGGTGTTTCCATATCTAACACAATAAAATCAACAAAAAAATAGAAGTCTTGGACCCTAACTAGAACATCCTCAAGAATTTCTCTTGGTGACTTAATCGATCTATCTGCCAATTGAAGTGTCACCTCAGTTGGTTTTAATTCTGTGTCCTCAAAATGGTCTAGTAGGGTGGTGGGAATCAGGTCTATGGATGCACCTAAATCCAATAAAGCTCAATCGAATTCTAAATTCCCAATCTTATAGGAGATCAAAGGAGTGCTAGGATCTTTTAATTTTTGTGAGAGTTTGCTCAAAATTACAGAGCTAGCCTGCTTTAATAGCACAATTGGACTCCTATCTTTGTTTCGTGGCTTACACTTGGGTATACACAATCTTTCAAAACTTACGTGTAAGCCAAGATGTGGTGTATTGTATCCATCAAAGGAAGGCTAATTTGGACCTACTGAAAGAGCTTAACCAAGTCAGCTTCAGGTGTCGCAGGTTTGGATTTCCTATTTCCTTTAGTCAAGGCCTTAGGAAATGGAACATCTTTAGGTTTTTCTAGGATGGGTTCAGGCTCTAGGTTTGGAAGTGGGGTGTACTCAATTACCATCCTTGAATTATGATTACTCGAACCAAGTTGGCTTGGGTAGGGTGGGTCTTGAGTAGTCTTGCCACTACAAGTAGTAACGACATTCAAAATTGCCTGATTAGGATTTAGGTTTGGCAGGATAGGAGGGTTACTATTGATAACCAGAGTAAGAAGTAGAAGCCTCCGACCCATCAGGAGGTGGAGGTGCGGAGGGGGCCTAATAGACATAATGTACTTGGCCCTGATTTGGCTTCCCAACGTGCCTTTGGTTCGCCACGTTGTTTGGGTTGGGTAGAGGCTGGTAAGGAAGCGCACTAGGCTGGCAAGTCCCAGCCATTTGTGCAATCTAGTTATGCATCTTTGCCATCTCCACATTATGCTACCTCTACATAGCAGCATTAGTCTTCTACATATCAGTCAAGGTCTGTAAAATCATGCTCTTTTTATCATCCCTATTAGGCTCGGATCAAAAATTCAGGTTGGGCTTAGGTTGAGTCGGCTGATACGAGTGTGAATTTTGTGGTCGGGGCTAATATTGTGGTCTAAAGTTTTGAGAATTCCCCGATAAAGAGAAATTAGGATGATTACACCATCCAAGGTTGTAATTGTTGGAGTAGGGTTCATTTTGGATGGTGTGGAGTTCCACATAGGGTTGAGCATCTCCAAAGAAATCAGAATACTAGGGTTTAGAGATCCCCCAACTGGAATAAGAGGGTTCAGAGTTCCCTCTAAACTAGGATTAGAAGTGGATGGATAAGTATCCATCCCGGAGTGGTGGTGAATATTATGTATGGCCTCCCTCCTTGTGGGCAGACGTGCATACGTGTTGTGCTTGTGCTTCATGAAAGTTGAGAGAAAGGGGGAGAAAGTTGAGGAGAGGTTTTGGGCGATCATGGCCAGCTACAAGGGTTTAAAATGGAGATTCAAGTAGGTCCCTAGGATGTCTTTTGGATGGTGGATGCAGGCCTTTAGGTTGTAGGCTTGGGTTGCTAAACATAAGTAGTGTCATAAGCAGGTTTATGATGGAGATCTAAGGGTTGAAATGGTTTCTCTACACTAGATTTAAGACATAGCTCTATAGAGAAATATGTCTCCTAAATTCCAAAGATAAGATAGGCATAGGTGGTTCCGTGTGTACTTCCTTTTCTTTGCTTGTCTTTTCTTCTTTTGAGCTTGTCTTTAATTGCATTATTCCTCTATCTTTAGGCTTCTCCACAGGCCTTTCTCTTCTCCTAAATGGTACTTTATGTTCCTCAACTTTATTCATTACTCTCAATACCTACATTATTCACAAAAGCATACATATAATTAACCACATTTATTTATAAAGCATACATAGCTTCTATATATGCATGCATGTATAGATTACTTTATTTACAACTTAAATGCATGTTTTAACCTAAGAACTAACCCAAGATTAAGCATATTAGGAACATAAATTAGGCTGTTATCAATGTCTAATGTACCCAAATCAGATGCCTGATCAATTTACCAAACGTTTGATACTGTATTGTCTGACATTGATTATTCTACATACACATTGGATTTTGACCAAATCACCTTAGATTTGTTCCCAATAGCTAGAAGACTCATCTCAAGCATTCTAAAGCCTTCGTAACACATCTATAAATATACTAGAGTCTCTCTATTATTGAAATGAACACATAGAATCAACTCTATGCACTCTATACATATTGAGAGAAGACTAAATGAGAGAAATTAAGCCCTTTCTCTCCAAGCTTCATACTTCACATTCGAGAGCACCAATACGCTACACTTTCATGGCCATCCACTCTTAGGGAAGTAATCCTTCACCCATAGGTGCTAAGTTTACACTTATATTTTGTGGCTCTACAGGCTATCTTAATTTGTATTTTCGTTTTCGTTGGGTATTCGAATTGCAAATTCTCAACTCCATTGGAAAAAAAATACTCTTCATGGAGAATAGTAATTTTGAGGTACATTATCCTTGTTCAAAGTAGTATGGTTATAATTGAGGTTGTATCACCTTTGTCTAAGTGATATGTTAATGGTTTGACCTCCTCGGTAGATTGAAAAATCTTAAATCAAGAGATTGACGTGTTGGATTTTACTCAGATTGAGTTTTCACCTAAAAATCTCTTGTGTAATTGTGATGAATGCTTTATGCGACTGATTTTATAATTTCAATTGTTCATCATTTTATTTCTCATATTATTCACCCCTCTTCTAATACAAATCAACAATTGGTATCAGAGCAAAAAAAAATATCACTTACATTCAATGTTACTTTTGACAGCGATGTAAGTTTTAACGATGAATAAATTCAATTTTTAGCTAATAAAAATTTCAAGTTTCTTAAGAATAGAGAATTAAAGAATGAGAAAAAGGAGAAAGAAGAAGAGCAAATTCATGCTATCATTCCAACAAAAAGGGGCACGTAAAATGCCAACTCTTGAAGGAGAAGTGTAAGGTCTTGGATTTTTTATGTACTTAATAGATTAATTAAAATCCTCCATAGTTGTTTAATGAAAGATTAAAGGTTTTGGGAACCTAATCTTGGTCATGGAGACTTTGGGAATAAATAATCTCTTGAGATAATTAACACAAGGGCAAGAAATAAGAAAGTTGACGGGCTTTTAGCATGAAAATAGTGTTTAGAGGCTTTCTTTGAAGGCAAGAAAGAAGGTGGAGGGTTTTGGGTATAATATTTCCACTCAGATATACATGATGTTTGGCTTGCGAGGGAACCCAATTTTCTCCCCTTGGCATTCGAAGGGTGAGAGGGAGAGCTCCAGCCTCCACCTTGTTCCACCACCGGCCACCCTCCTCGCCGGCCGTCGCCGTTGCTGCTGCCGCTGTGGACGCTGCTGCTGCCATTGTTGCTGCGTCAGCTGCTGCATGTGTTGCGGCTGCGAGTAGAAGAAGAAGAGAAGGAGGAGAGTTGCCACTGCTATTGTTGCTCGGCTGCTGCTGCGTCGCTCGTAACCGCTGCCGCTGCCACGCCCTACACGCGAGCTCGCGCGGGCAGAAACCGTACGGTTACTGTGCTGCATGTTGCTGCTGCTGCTGTTGTTTGTTGCCGCTGCAGCTGCTGCCGTCACGCCGAGATCGGGGATCGACAGAGAGCTGCCTCATGAAGGCCACGATGGCCTTAGGTGCGCCCTTTTTCTCTACCCCTTCTACTCCCCTAATTCATAGCCCTAGGTTATCCCCTAACCTTTTAGGGATTTTGGGGATGTTTTGTGCATTGAGGATTTTGCCGAGTTCAGTAACATTAGCTTGTAACCCAAGTGGGGGCAATAAGATGGGCTTGGATATTTGAAAAATAAAAGTGAAAAGGAGGAAGATGGAGGGCGACTCGAGGGCGACAGGAGGGAGAAACCATGGTGCCGAAGGTTGGAGAACCTGGAGATCTAGGGCTTGGAGGCGGAAGGAAAGAAGAGGGTACGTGGCCACAGGGAGATGGGAGGCAGGCATGGGTCGTGCACACGAAGGCAGGCATTGGGGCAACAAGGAAATCGTGTGCTTTCGGTGTCAACGACGAGGACATGTGGCAGTGGTGTATTGCTATCCCCTTGTATGTCTGGCGTGCGGGGGGGCATGGCCATAAACGGGATTCGTGTATGGCTAACAGAGGGCAGGAGAGGGGAGGGGCTGCGGTGCGCACCAGAGCGACAAACTTTGTGTCGCCGCCGCCACCACCGCCGCCTCCACCTACCTATGGGGGACACACACACGGTGGATGTTGAAATTCCTATGACAGAAGACATCAGAACGGCCGAGCTTGTATTGAGAGGGGCTCTAGTAGGAGAGGTGATGACTGGTAATCCTTCCTTGGACAAGGTCCATCAACTGGTAAGTTTGCTATCCCTGTCGACTAATGGTTGGAAACTTGCGTCCCTCTCTCCTACGCGTTTTGTGCTTTTTGGTTTGGGGATGATTGACGTAGAACGTCTGCGATTTTGATCAAGTGCTTTTGAGGGGTTGATGGTGATATGGAGGTTAATCTCTCCCTTCAATATATTTTTTCCTGAGCGGCCACCCCAGAGGGCAGGATCTAAGTCGGGGAGATTGGGAATTAGGGGCCTACCACTACATCTGAGGTCGAAAGAGATGGTGGTGACCATGATTGCAGGCTTTGCTATGCTGGCTGAAGATGCAGAGGTTGGTCTGATGGAGGGAGATGGTCGGGTTCTGAATGTATTGGTGGATGCTTTCAAGGCAAGTTCTGTCCTTGAGAGGCTTATCCTCCGATGTGGGGGGAGCTCGTGGTTGCTGATCTTGTGTTTTACAATGGGCGATACTGATGGGGAGATCAATCAGGACAAGACATCTTATGCAGAAGTTGTGAGAGATGAGGCTGTCTTGCAACAGACGGGTCGTGTGACTCCTGAAGAGGTGCCTGAGCTGAAAAAGCGCAAGGACTACCACCATCTAGGGGAGGAAGTGATGGATGTGGCGTCGGGAGAGGAAGTCGTTGCTGAGGAAATGGTAGTAGTTGAGTCAGGGATAGCTATATTTGATGAGCGGGTTTTGCAAGAGATTTCTAACAACTCCATGAGACCCCAATCCAGTCTACAAGCTATGGAAGGGTTGAAACTCGGAGCTGGGTCAGCTGCCAAGGTTGGCATGGGCAGATCCCCATATAAGCTCAAGTAGAGGCGACTGGCCACCACTGTGAGGCTTGATGAAAATGCCATTGTTACTATTATGAAGGTTGGCAAAGTCCAGAGCTCTAATAAGGGGGGTACCCAAGGAGGACGATAAGAGTCCTCTCTTGGAACGTGCGTGGGCTGCACAACAAGAGTCGGAGGGCATCCCTCTCGAGATATCTGAGGGAATGGGAGATTGATTGTCCTATCATCTAGGAGACGCACATCGAGAGTGAGGATGACAGGGTCTGGTATGATTTGAAGAATGCGGGTACAGCTGAGTGTGTGACACTCAAGTCACAAGGCAGATCAGGGGGCATTGTACTGTGGTGGAGAAAAGCTTGTTTATAAGTGCTGGAAGTGCACAAAGCCAGACATATGTTGACTTGTAAGTTCAAAAGATGTCAAGGTGAAGGTGAATATTACTTGACCGGTGTGTATGGCCCGTGTGTTGCCTTTATGAGACATGAATTGTGGGAGGACTGGGTTGCAATAGTTGAGTACATACAAGGGGCTGCATGGCTTGTGGGTGGGGATTTTAATTGTGTTTTGACAGGGAGGGACAGGCCGAATGGTGTGGTGGATAGTGCATCCCTTGGATTCCAATTGACGGTTCAAACTCTTGGCTTGAGTGAGTACCCATCCTCTGGAACTAAGTTCACATGGAGAAATGGAAGTGGCCTTATGTCAAAGATTGACAGATTTTTTGGAAATACTTGTCTTTTGGACATGTTTCAATTGTCTTCTATGTCTAGGCTGGAATGCCCATTTTCAGACCACGCTCCCTTGGTTTGGGACAGTGGGGAACAAGTGCACACATGTTCATACTTCAAATTTAGAAGGTCATGGTTAAGAGAGCCAGGATTCCGTGAGATGCTTGAGGTGTGGTGGAGGGCCAAGCATGTGGAAGGTTCAGCCACTATCAAACTTGCGTCCAAATTGACTGCTATGCGCATAATGCTATGGGGCTGTGGTGTCCACTTTAAGATAGCAGAGGCGTCTTGAGGCATTGATGGAAATCCAAGGCTTGGATACAAAAGAAGTAACAGGTCCCTTATCTGATCAAGAGCTTGATACTAGAAGGATGTGGCAAGGGGTGGTGGCGGAGGAGGATTTAAAACAGGAGATGGATTGGAGGGAACGTTCAAGGCAACTATGGCTTAAAGAGGGTGACGCCAATACCAAATTCTTCCACCTTGCAGCCAGCTCTCGTAGAAGGTTGAATATAATTTCTTCCATAGTCAAGGATAGTTAGAGAATATCTTCTATGCAAGAGATTAGATTGGAGGCCATCAAATACTATAGGGATTCCTTGCGGGCAGCAGGTAGAGGATTGTGGAGAATGGCTGCGAGTGATTCACCTAGAGTCTCAGAGGAGTAGGCCTCTAGGTTGACGGCAGCCATCACTGAGGAGGCTGTGGATGCCATAAACGATTTGAACAATGAAGGCTCTCCTAGACCTGATGGCATTCAGGTTTTTTTTTATAAGGAAATGTGGAACTTGCTTGGTGAAGAGGTAATGAATGTTATCAAGGAACTTGAGAGAGGCAACTCTGATTTTGATAAGATCAATAGATCCTTTCTTTTCTTGTTGCCAAAGATACAAGGAGCAGGGAAGTTCCCTTATTTTAGACCTACTGCTCTTTCGAACTCCATTTATTTGGTGGCGAGCAAGATATTGGCGAATAGGTTGAGGTTAGTCCTGCAAGACCTGATTCACTCAGTCTAATCAGCTTTCCTCCCAAACAGGTCTTTGCAAGAATCATTTATTATGGCTCAAGAGATGGCGTGTGGGTGGCATAGGAGGAAGTGTAAAGCCTTTATGTGGAAAGTGGACTTCCAAAAAGCTTACGACTTTGTGTCGTGGCCTTATTTTTGGGAGATGTTTAAAAGAAGAGGGTTTCCTCCCCTCTGGATCCAATGGATGAAGCATTGTATTACAACTACTTCTTTCACTCCTTTGATCAATGGCAAGTTGTGCGAGGCTTGGATCCAGCCACAGTGCGGAGTTAGATAAGGATGCCCGTTAGCTCCTTTGGTGTTCAATCTTGCAGTGGATGGTTTAGCTAGATACGCTTGCAAACTTTCTGAGGCTGGTGTTATTAGAGGATATTCAATATCCAGCCATGGCTCCTGTACTCCAGTATGCAGACGCCACGATCTTTTTTGTTGAGGGGACAAAGGTTGAAGCCCAAGCTTTAGGGCACATGGTTAAGATCTTTGGGGACATTTCAGGTTTGAAATTGAATAGGGAGAAGTCTACTCTGGCTTGTTTTGGTCTCAACGAGCAAGAACAAGATGTACTGTCAGCTACTTTGGGAACTCCACATGCCAATTTGCCAATCAGGTACTTGGGGTTGCCCTTGAGGTGTTCAAAATTGAGGAAAAGCAACTAAAACGTACTCTTTGATAAGATCTCCATCAAGTTGGAAGGGTGGAACAACAGGTTCTTGTCTAAGGGTTGAAGACTCATCCTGTTGAACTCTGTTATTACCTCTATCCCGGTCTTCTATTTTTCCCTATTCAAAGCCCCGAAATATATTTGGAAGCACATGGACTTGATGCGAAAGAGGTTCTTCTGGAAGGGTGCGCAACACGAGGGTAGATTTATGTAGCCGCTGAAGTGGGAGCAACTATGTCACCCTAAGGAAGGAGGTGGGTTGGGGATTAAAGCACTAAAAGAGTTCAACGAGGCCTTACTAATTAAATGGGCTATAAAAATTCTCAATGGGGAAGAGAAATTGTGGACTGAATTCATTAGAGATAGCTATGGTAGCTCCAATAGTGCATTGAGAAGATTACATCCTTTCAAACCATCCCCATTTTGGCATTCTGTTATTTAGGCCCTTAAGAGTAATTGGCATTTACTGCAGCCTGTGTTAGGAGATGGCAGGGCCTTCAATTTTTGGAGGGAGTGGTCCCTGTTGGACCCCCCGAAGGAATCATACCCGCGGGTGTTCTCGGCTGCTGCAGACAAGGAAGGCATGGTGAGCAGCTATTGGTCTGAATCAAATGGTTGCTGGCAACTAAATGAAATTGAAACCATCAGGGAGGGAACTCGACTATGGGAGGAAAGACTGAACTTGATTTCAGACTTGCAATGCTTTAGACCAAGACCTAGCGTGCAGGACAGCTATGCGTGGGATGGCATCTATATAGCTCAACGTGCTTATGGAAGAATTATGAATATTGGCAGTGGTATGGGGAGTGATCACATCGACAAAAAACTTTGGCTCTTAAAGGTTCCCCTCAAGGTGCAAATTTTTCTCAGGTTGTGTAGAAGGGAGGGCTTGATTACGGGGACCTTAGGCACAAGAGGATGGGTGCAGCACTACATGAGTGTCATCTTTGTGGAATGCACACTGACAGTTTGAGCCACATGTTCTCCTCTTGTTTGATTACGGATGCGATTTGGAGAAGAACTTGTCAAGAGTCGTTCCCTCCATGGGAGTCCTTATGGCATAGCTTTTTGATACCTGGGAGGCCGCACTTGCACATAGTTGCGACTTTATGGTGCATGTGGAGGGCGAGGAATGAGAGATTGTTTCAGGAGAGACCAGTATGCTGTGAGCAAATTGTAAATGAGTGCTAGTTTCTCATACATAGATGGTCATCTAATTTGTAACTCTCCATATTTTTCCTTTTATTGATTAATAAAATGCCCTCCTAGATCGCTATCGTAACACGGTAGCTTTCCTCTCAGTTTCAAAAAAAAAGACACTGATGCGAGTTATGCATTTTGATTGCAAGGTAACCTGGAGGGGGGGCAACCACTTGACGAGGAGGACAGGAAGCTTGAGGCGAGGTAGGGATTCTCCCCTTTCTTTTCTTTCCATTCTTTTGTTTCCAATGATTAAGTGTTGCAAAGCGGGTGCTTGAAAAGGTGCGGTCCGTATTACACAACTGAGATGGTTAGTATTGATGTTAAAAGAATGAAATCAACCGAATAACTGCAGCTTTTAGTAGAGAGAACTTGGTTAATCTCTGGTCAAAGCAAGAAACAAATGTTGCCTCAAGATGTAGTATAAAATCAAATGATAAAGGTATGTGCCATATTGTCTACGAGTTTATATGGTTTCTTCGAGATCTCAATGTTTAGGTATATCTTCCAATTGCCATGTTTAAGATGATGAAGCAAACAAGTAATCTAATTGTTGGAATTTTCCAAGGAGTGAAACTTGCGGAAAGTTGGGGGTCCTAGCAATGCTGGTCCATGTCCACGGAGCTCCTTCATGTTTTTTCTTCTCCTCATTGCTACTCTACAGTGAGTGGCGTTTTCCCTCTGAGGAGCAATTGTCGTATGGGGCATCGGAGCATGGACCTTATGCAAATTTCAGACGCCTTCCTCTTTGCACTCATCTTATCTTCTAAATCTCAACCCCATTTATCTACCTCCACCTTCACCCTCACATACATGCGAGCACACCCATACATGCACACATTCTATTAATCATCTGCACCACCCACACCTAACATCCACTATACCCCATCTATTGTCTTTTATTCAAGTCTCTAACAAACTTGTGGTTATATCAATGTAGTTTTAAAGCCTTCCACATCCTCGGTATAGCCATATTAGAAGTTGTCTTACCTATAGAGGTTGAAGAGGAGGAAGTCATCAATAAATTATTGCAGCTGACCACATAAAAAAATGAACAGAGATTGCCAGAAGTTCAGCTCAAAGCAGATGATTGGACCGACCCCCGTATTGAAAGAAATGCATCTACTTCAAAGTATTAAATCATAGACAGGTGAGGAGCAAAGGCCTTTTGGAAATGCTTCAAAAATCTTGGAACTTTGACTCCCAGGCAATCCTGCAAGAAGCTGAAGTTGATTGTTTCCTAGCAAGGTTCCGCACGATCGAAGAAGCAGACATGGTTTGGGAGAGACCTCCATGGCATTTTAAAGGTAACTTAATAGCAATTGAGAAATCAAAACCTGATAGAATCCCCTCTGAATACAAATTTCAATTTGGAGCTTTTTGGGTTCATATCTACAATGTGCCTCCAGAGTATTGGAACAAGGGTGTAGTGCAAAAAATTTCCTCTCATGTAGGGGAAGTCTTAGATATTGGACCTGAGGTGGATCTAAATAGGAAAAATTTTGTGACAGAAAAAGTCTGGATATTACAAAGCATTTGAAATAATATGTTGATGGTCATCTTGCCGATGGTAGGCCATTCTTATTCTCAATTAGATGAGGGGCTTCCTTGATTTTGCACCTTTTGTGGAAAGTTGGGACAGTTATACAACTGGTGCAGTAGAGTGATTGAGGTGAAGAGAGTGATCGCAAGGGCACCTGAAGAATCCAAAAAACAGCTAGAAGAAAAATTTCTATCTCCGAAATATGGTGATGATCTCAAAGTTTTCGGGCCAAACAGAAGATTTGAAGATGGGAATGATGGCGTTAGAAGGAAGACCTCCCCTGCTGTGAGTGTAGGAACAAGGAACCAATAATGGCGGATGGAGGAGGCCTCAACGTCGAGACCAGAAGCCCAAATGCCGAAGCTGGGTTTGGGTTTCAAGGACCAACGCAACAGCTCTCTACCCCATGGAAGGCTTCGTGACTGGAGCAAGCAGCTAACCTTTCCGCTTCAAGCTCAAGACTAGTAACTCTCATTCCTAAATCCACTGCTATCCCTTCCCTTTCACCAAATAGACCATCACCTATCGAGTCAAGCCCTTCTTCCCCTGACAACCATATCCCACCAAATCTTCCTTTAGTACCTAAGCCCAAAAACACAAAAGTCCTTGATCCTACCACAACAAAGCCCCCCAACCCCCTCCCTAGGGAGTTGGACTATTTTCTAAACCCTTTTTCACTGATGGTTATATTGTTATACGGACATTGCTCTCCTTTACTCCCTTGTCTTTTAATAGAGAGCACTTCTTGGTAGGACATCAAAGACACTGATGTTGCTTGTTATTTGTAGATTTCCTTTCTTTATAACAAGTTTCATCTACCAAATTTAAGCTTGAGCATCTCATGTGGTTACTGGAGGTGATTTGTATGAAATGTTTGCAAGTTGGCCATCTTTGGATCCAGATGCACGGTTACCTTGTTCTTATTGGATTAAATTCTGGTCCATTCTTTATTTGTATCTGCATTTGGGTAAAGAAGGGATGGAATTGTTCTTGTGTTTTTGGACATTGTAAGCTTGTAGTATTTACTTCTTTTTTTTGTATGAAATTCACTTTGTATGGCTACACCCCTCTAAAATTGTTTTGCTTTAATATACAATTTCTTGGTTTTTAGAGGATGCTTATGGCATTGCGTTAACAGTAACATGGCATGGTTTCTCGCTGTTTTTCTATTTTTACCGCTTTTAAATGCGGGGTATACCCGTTTGTGTTTATCACTGTTTTCTGTTGTTGTGGTGTGATGGTGGGGAGTATCCACCTATATAATTTGTGATATATATATGCATGCACAAGTGCAGGTACCGATTTTGGAAAAATATCCAATAAATAGGGGAAACTATGTTAGATTTTCGACAGGTTTCGACTATGTAATTTATTTAGAATTTAATTATCTTGTGACGTAACCAATTGACAGGATCTCGAACTCTAGCTTGAGGCACTTGGTAGCTGGGACCTTGGCGTGGTATTGGGGTATGATGTTTGGGGTGCCTAGTATAAGTACTAAGATTTGGTATTGGTATTGGCTGATAATGTGGTGATTGCATTGGAGTTGCCCAATATCAATACTAAAGTCTTGCACCGACATGGGTTGGCTTGGTTGAGGTTGTGTTGTAAGTGTTTAGTATTGGTGCTTAAGCTCAATACCAGTATTGGCACGTTATAACCTAGTGGGGCAATGGGTGCCAAGCATCGGTACCTAGGATTAGGATTGGTATTGGTGTATTTGTTCCACCCGGCTAGAACTTCGAAAAGAGGATTAAAAATGGATGGAACTTGACTAAGCAAAGGATTGAATTCGAAATGTGAAACATGTATATACTTGGTTAGAGTCTAATAAATGGAATACTTGATCCTAAGGTCTTGGATAAGACTTCAGGTGATCCACTAGGTCTCTAGGACTTTGTTCTGGATAGGAATCTAATGGAATCAAATGATGGTAACTCGACTAGGTGAGCTTATAAGGCTGCACCCTTAGACTTTGTGAACCATGCGTTCACTGCTTGGGTAAAGGACTTATTGATATGCTTTCGTTGAGTTTTATGAAATGCACGTTGTAGTACGATCAACAAAACGTAACAACATTTAAATTTATAAAAGTGCTCGAAATCAGAAAATTGAGTTTGAGGTTGTTTACAAGGAGCAAATATGAATTCACAACACCAATCACAATATGAATTAATGTGCACAATAATAAAGATATGCAATAAGAATCAATAATAAAAAATATATTCAATATCAGCCCAATTTGTATATTAAGAAATATGTGATAAAAAAGAATAGAAGCTTAAAAAAGTGATGATTTAAATCACTAATTAATCCCTTAAATTAAGCACATCCCAATGAAATCAATTTAGTTACAATGGTTTTGAATCACTAATCTTTCAATTTCATGTCAGTACCAACCTCAAATAATGCCATAGTGTTCACAACCAATCTCGATTCAGATGTCGCAATGGATCATCGACGCCTTAAACCACCAAGGCACATAGCTTCAGCAAAGCAGATGCACAAGGGCACCAAGCACAGTGCAATGCCTCAAATATTGCTAAGGGTAGAACATATAAGCATGCATCCCAAGGATGCATAGTGTAAAATCCTCCCCCTTCCTCAGAAATTCTCCTCTAATCGCTAATCGGACCTTTAATCGGGTAATCGGGTCCAGTATAGGGTCCAGACCCGTGTGGTGTGTACCGCAGGTGAGGAGTGAGAAGGTCAGGTGAGCGGCAACCTCACCCCCAGTGTTTGAGGCGAAGAGCCCCTTTCACTAATTCAACTTATATGCTACTTTTGGTCTGGAATCCCATAATGTGGGACTATATCCCACTTGTTTGCTTCATGCTACAGCAGAGGATGTCTCGCACAATTGCAGCTGCAGTTGCTGCTGTCTTGGTTGCTCGAAGGCCTGGATCTCTTCGTGGTGTTCGTCCGTAGAGCCTGGGGGTAGTAGTAGCGGTGATGGTGGTCGACGAACGTTGGATGGAGGCGACGTAAAGCGGAGATCCGGTGAGCACTGAAAAATATGAATACGGGCTCTACGCCCCAATTAGCGAGTTCATGAGCATCGCCAAAGCACGACGTGTAAAGGTGGTGTTCTTGTGGCATTTAGTGGTCAGTGGAGGTGTGGCTGTGACGGAGAAGGTAATCGGAAGTGGGTTTAGTCAATGGGGAGTTTTGGTGGAAGGAAACCCTAATAAAGTTAAGGCTTTTGGTCGGTGAGGGGTGAGAAGCATTTTGGTGGTGGTAGCGACAAGTGTGGTGGTCGGAGGTGGCGTCACAGCTTCACCAGAGGTGTTGCCGAAGGCAGAGAAGACAAAGAGGGAGGTGGTATTACGGCGGTTGAATTGGGGTTTGAAGGGACTAATCCTAAGCTAAAGGGAGAGGAAGAAGATAGACCTAATTATGGATGACGGGGAAGGAGATTCACGTCGGTTTTGATTGGCCAACGTCGGAGGGGACGAAGTCTCCGGTGGTAAGAAGCGGTGAGGAAGAAGGGGTCTAGGAGCCTCTTCTTGGTATGGCAAGATGCGGACGGGATCGAGGAAGAGGTTCCCTCTGCCTATTGTATGTGGCAGAGGGCGACGAAGAGGGATTGAGAAGCTCGCCAGAGCCGCGGCGGAGGTGACCAGAGGGAGAGAAAGTTGAAGAATTTGGGGCCAAACCGGATTAAGGAGGACGGTGGAAGTTTGGGGATCTTTTATAGAGCTCAAAACCGAGCTATAATTGAGGAAAGGAGCTCAATTGGTTAGAGATTGTGAAACAACACATGGATTTCGTGGGCTTCGCCTGGCCTTGTTGTAGCGAATCAAGGTCTCAAATTGTGTTCACATGAATCCCTAATGTGTGACTCCAATCCCACCAAATTTGGTGGGATTTGGTGCTGATTTGATGAGGTTTCCATCAAGTCAAAGCACGCCTATAGGTCGGTTGACCTAGTCATGGCGGTAGGAGTATTTCTGCAAAGAAGATGAAGTTAGGGACCTATTTGAAAGAAATTTTGAAAGTTAGGGGTCTAAGTGTAGGAAATAAAGTTTTAAGGATCGAAATGCAAATTAGGTCAAGATGGATTCTGAATCGTCCAAATTTTGGTACTAACCTAATTTGGACCCAAGGAATCTAATGGTGAACTCGGATTTGAGTTTTGATCATATTTGACTGGGCAATTTGCACAGAAGCCCAAATTAGGGTAAAATCCCGTCTAAAATTCTGTCCAAGGTCAAAATGGATTTAGATGGTCAAACCAAGGGTACCAAATTTCTTAGAATATTTTTCTATGAATTTTAGGAGGTTTAGATGAATTTTTTCCTGACAAGAATCTCTTCAATTCAAGAGGGTCTGAAATTAGGGTTTTGTGTTCTGATGTGGTTCTTGAAACGTGTAAAACTCTGTTTCTGATTGTGTGGGCCCACTCTTTGAACTTTAATGCTTAATTGATCTTCAATTAACTCCTGGAAGATCCTGTAGTTACTCTGCAATGATGATGTGATGTTAAAACTGTAAAATTAGTTATGTTTTAATGTTTTATTTTTAAAATGGATTTGCATGAAATTACGGCTTTTAGGAGATCATTTCAGGAGCATTTGTCGCTAGATTTCTACTAATTTAAGTTAGTTATGACTAATAATGGTGTTACCATCAGGACTCGAGTTGTTGCGGTAGTAAGAGGCTACCAAGGAATCTACCTCGTAACTTGAAAGGTTCGTAGGTCCAGTGATAGGCTTTAGGCTGTCATTGGTGTTTGGTACTTGAATGTATCTGAATCTGACTCAATGAGGAGGTACTCGTGACTCTAGACTTTGTAGGCGCCTGTATGCGCAATAGGGGACACAAAGGGTACTTACTACTTGTTGCTAGAGGCTCATTTGGCGATAGAATTCACCAGGGTATTGGGATGGATTAGTTGAGACCTCGTTCGACGGCAGATTGAGAAGGCACACTTGCAGACTGCGCTTTCACTAAGAGCTGCTCCTATCGGGAGCATTGGTGTAGTTCGACAGTTCTAGCTAATCCTGCGATGATGATGTGGTTTTATCTATGACTGGTCCTTGTTGGACATGAATTGAGCTATCTAAGGAAATAACTAAATCCCTAGACCATACTTTTGATGTTTGGATGCCTGATTTGTGCCTCTCTAGAAATTAGATCAGAATGACAAAAATAGGCCTAGAGGTACTCAAGTACCAATCAAGATCCAGACTTGACTAGCTTTAGTCTGAGTTTGCCACGAAGGTTTCTAAGGCCTGCAAAAACTGTTCAGAGGTTCATTGACCTCAACAGTTAAAGCACCTGTGCGTTAGATGTATTGAGTCCAGGTTTAATTTGCTAGTGCATTTTTGATAAGAGAGAGGTAGAGAAGGATTTTTTTTTCATTTGGAGAGTTTTCTCCCTTTTCTTTTTATATTTCCTTAGATTTAGCCTTGAATTGGCCCTGACCATGATTTGTATCGGATTCCTTTCTATATCGGATTTCTTGTACCCATGATCAATTCTTGAAGCGTCACTAGCTTTCGATGCTTCGAGATAGCACCGCCCATGGCAACCTCCAGAACTCCTGGCTTTCGACACTTTGAGATAGTGTCGCCTATGACGTTTTGTAGCTAAATTCAGGCTCTGGCGATCGACATTTTGGGATAATCTTGCCCATGGTACCTAAACTAGCACAAGGTGCTTACATGCCTCTGGTAGGGTATTTAGATATCCTAGGAGATAAACACTGAGGAGATGATATGTTAATATGCATCTTCGAGGGAAATATTCCACCTCTTTGCATTGGGAACTCATCCAATCAACTTGTGTCTTCAAGCCGCTCCTAAGCTAGATCTTTGAGATAACTTTTCAGAATAGAACACATTTTGGCATTATTTCTTACATTAAGCACACTAAACCAGACTAGTGTATGATTTTGGATGCTTAGGTTACTAAGTCCCTCAAACCAAAGGGCAGGCAACGGGGTCGAATAATCCCTAAGCTTTAGACTTACTACATTAGCCTCGCACTTTCCTCAATCTCTTGAGGACTAATCCGGATCTTAACAAATATGTGCATGTTTAAGACTTAAAACAAGCTCAAGATGCCTAAGATCAGCACTCTTGCTAATCTCCTTGTCTCTAGCACTTAGGACTTAATCTCTATTTTGATTTGGTCTAAAACATAAGTAAATCCCATAATCAATTGCTATGACTATCATTTTTTTCTTGACTTTGCTCATTTTTGACATTTTTTTGTATTTCCTCTTTTCCTCCTCAAGAAAGATTTTCAATCAATTCTTCAAAATTTCCTCCCTTTCTTCCTTTTTTTTGTGAGAATCCCTCAAAGAATTGAATTTTCATTTGTGTTTTGCACTTTAACACCCTCCCATGCCTAAGTTTTGCAATGTCCTCATTGTAAACTAGGTGGGTGTGAATTCAGCTTGGTCCAAGATTAGAACAGGGTCAAAAGGTGGGTGAACGGGTTGGGATGATTGTTGTGGACTATTTCAATCTTTGATACAAGTACCAAAGGTGGAGTCGGCTATTCTAAAGTTGAACCCTCAAGTGCAATAGGAGTGTAGCTCAAAAATATGATAAGAAATGTCTCGAGTTTTTTGGAATGACGGGTTGTCTCATGTTAAGCACTAAATTCAATGCCTTCAGCAGAGCAGAAGGTGGTCAAGAAGAAGAGGTGGTCAAATTGAAGGAATTTTGTAGAACAAACACTTTGATGAGTAGCCTGATTAGTCCAACCAGATGCTTGTTTAAATCAACAGGCTGATGATGCAGACCAAACCCCATCAGTCTGGCAGGTTGATGGATGTGAATCAATAGGTATGGAGTCCACCAGATACTACGTGGCTTGAAAAGATATGGAAATGTGAATATAGGATTTAACTGAATTGGTTCAACCTAATCAGAGTAGGAGTCCTTAAAGGATAATGAATTTGTGGAAAATGTAGGAACCCTACTAGTGAGATCAGAGAAGGATAAGATGTGATTTAACGGTCTGATCAGTGTTCGATTCTCGATCAAAAGATGGAGGTAAATCATATGCAACCGGATCAGAGAGAGGTGAGTCAGAGTAGAAATTGATTCTGGCGGCGGGTCGGGGCTGGGATCGGATTTTGACAAGCTCTGAATGAGATGTGGCTGCTTTGAGGTTCAAATCATCGGCCTCAGAATCAGAATCTAAGAATAGATCATGGACACTGAGGTCGTAAACTGGCTTGTACAAGTTAGGAAACAATGGATCTCCGAAGTCAGAGTAGGATTCAAAATTATTGGAGAATCTGCGAAAATCAGTTTCTGAACCTAATTCATGATCGAGATTTCCACCACAGAATAAATCATGATGCATAGAATCGACAACCTGACTTGGCTTTAATCTAATTTCAAATTCTGAGCTCAAAGAGGTGTCTTTATTAAGCATAGGCTTGGGTTCTAGGCTCTTAGGGTAGACTTAATCAAATTCCAACTCTTTCAACTCCTCTGTTTCTGTATCATAAATTGGTGCAACTTGTGAAAAATCAATTCGTTCTTCTGAGGAGTCTAGAGAGATACAACCATCAAATATGGGCCCAAAAGCACAATTTAAATATGAAATCTAGTTCTCGTCATATTGGGCCTCTTGATTATCCCAAATAGGCTTAGATCTAGATTATAGGTTAAAGGTAGGAATTTGATCATTAGAATCTGGACATAGTTCTATTGGGATGTCAGAATCACTCTCGAGGATTAACTCAACAGGATAAGGTGTGGGAATTACATCCTCGAGAGGTTCTAACCCTACTTTGTCACTGGTGTTTGGAGAATCAAGGCATGATGGACCAGTTTCATGACTTTCTAAAGCTGGTTCATAATTAGGAACACCTGCAATTGGATCCACCCAACCAACATCAAGATTAGGTATGTCATTCTGTATAAAGTTTGAATCTGATTCCATTTGGGTTGGGGGTCCACAACAACCTCGATTTTCGAATTCGGGTTTTGGAAAATCATATTGATCTTCAGCATTACTCCAAGATTCATCATTAGGTTCCGAGTGGGAATTGGTGTATTTGTCATTTATGGTTTATTTCAACAGTTTTATTATATTCTCCCATTTCTCAATGTTATCTTGGTGCATTTCCCAAAGTAGTGGATTTGTCAGACATTGGATATACTTAGCATTATGCAATCTCTCTATTCAATGTAAGCTGTCATGAGAATATCTCGGGTTGAACCTTTTATTATTTGATTTACAATGAAGGTTGTTTCTGACACATTAACCTGAATGCTTCTAAATGGATCCGAGATTTTGTAATACTCATCATAATGTCTAAGAGCAGCCTTGATCATTTTCTCTTTTATGCTCATTTGGGATTCAGGTTTATTGAAAATCTTTCCTATGTTGTCAGATTGCATTTTCAAATTAGTGGATTAAGATGTAGAATCAAATTCATGTCCAAATCAAATTGATTAGATCAGATCAGAATTCCCCAAAAGTTCAACTCTAATGGAGGCCTTTAGGTCAAACCTAGGACTCTTCTTGTGTATGTACTCTAGAGAATAGATGAGGGACTGGATGTTTATTGGATCCAATCAAGGCACCCAAAGAATTTTCAATGACTAAGGCTATTTCGTGGTGGATAATGCCTCTGAATTAGAAATCCACACACCCAAGAATTACTTGGACAGCCATGAAGGGAGAGTCCCGCAAAGACCCCTATACGGTAAAGCGTCCCCACGGGTTATAAGGTTTACCCCACCTACCCTTCCTTATCACTGCGGTTTCAAGTAGATTGGAATGTGCGAATTGAGACCTTAAGTCTATTAATTTTAGTCCTAATTTGTTCCTTGAATTTACTTGATGAGAAATTAATTCAATTTGTGAGCTAATTTGGAGGTTGGTTGACCCATAAAGTAGACCAACTTCACCTGACCTGTCCTACAGTTGAGGATGAAATCTGGGTCAAGACAAAAAATCACCCTAAATTAACTCTCAGATTATTAGGTACAAATTTTTAGAGTTCGAGTGAATTTAGAGCCTAATTTTTAGGATTTTCTTGAATAGATCTTTTCAATCAAGGGTTGGGTACCACACAAATGTGGGGATGTCAATTTCCTTTAATGCATGCAAATGTGTATTAACACTTCACAACCCTAAAGTGGAAACCCTAATTAGCTCTATTTCAAGTCCAATTTAATCTCAAATGTAACACCTTGGACTCAAACAAGAATGTGAGTAGTCCAAGATGTTGAGAATTTAAGTGTAAATCCCTAATAGGTATAGGAAATTAGGATGGGGATCTCTAATCAAATCATCTCACTTCAATCAGATATCAAATTAATTTTACAAATCAGGAAATTTTGCCTTTACATGATAATTACTAGAAAAATAAGGCAAGTGGATCCAAATTCATTTATTTCCTTTTTCTCTTCCTAGGATTAGGAGGTGATTAAGGAAAAAGAAAAATTTTACCTGCCTCTGGAGTGGTTGATTGCATGGAAGATCTTCTCATATTGTACCTCACAAAATCATAGCAAAACAAATAGGGCAAGTTAGTAATAAGCTCAGTCAAGAAAGATAAGATCAGTGATGAATTGCGCGTTGCTCCCGGCAACGGCATCAAAATGTTGTAAGGGAGAATTTGTCAAGTTTTAGAGGTGGTCAAGTTTGGTGGTCGGAGGTGGCGTAACAACTTCACCGGAGGTGTTGCTGGAGGTGGAGAGGGAGGTGGTGTTACGACGGTTGAATTGGGGTTCGAAGGGACTAATCCTAAGCTAGAGAGGGAGAGGAAGAAGATAGACCTAATTATGGATGACGGGGAAGGAGATCCGCGTCGGCATTGATTGGCTGGCGTCGTAGGGGATGAAGTCTCCAATGGCAAGAAGCGGCGAGGAAGGGGTCTGGGAGATTGCTTGGTACAGCGAGAAGCGGACGAGGTCGGTGAAGATGTTTCTTCTACCTATTGTATGTAGCAGAGGGTGATGAAGAGGGATTGAGAAGCTCGTCGAAGCTACGGCAGAGGTGGTCAGAGGGAGAGAAAGTTGAAGAATTTGGGGCTAAATCGGACTGAGGACGGTGGAAGTTTGGGGACCTTTTATAGAGCTCAAAACCAAGTTCTAATTGAGGAAAGGGGCTCAATTGGTTAGAGATTGGGAAACAAGAAACCCACGGATTTTGTAGGCTTCGCTTGGTCTTGTTGTAGCGAATCAAAGTATCAAATTGTGTTCACATGAATATCCAATGTGTGAACTTCAATCCCACCAAATTTGATGGGATTTGGAGGTGATTTGATGAGGTTTCCATCAAGTCAAAGTACATTGGTAGGTCGGTTGATCTAACAATGGCAGCAGGGGTATTTATGTAAAGAAGATGAAGAAATTAGGTACCCATTTGAAAGGAATTTCGAAAGTTAAGAGTCTGACCGTAGGAAAGAGAGGTTTTAGGGATTGAAATGCAAATGAGGTCAAGATGGATTCTGATTGGGCCCAAATTTTGGTACTAACCTAATTTGGATCCAAGAAATCTAATGGTAAACTCGGATTTGAGTTTTGACCACGTTTAGCTGGGCAATTTGCATAGAAGCTCAAATTAGGGTAAAATCTTGTCTGAAACTCTGTCCAAGGTCAAAATCGATTTAGATGGTCAAACCAAGGGTACTGAACCTCTTAGAATATTTTTTTTATAAATTTAGGAGGTTTAGCTTAATTTTATCCTGATCAGAACCTCTTCAATTCAAGAGGGTCTGAAATTGAGGTTTTATGTTCTAATGCGGTTCTTGAAATACGTAGAACTCTGTTTCTGTCTGTGTGAACCCACACTTTGAACTTTAATGCTCAATAGATCTTCAATTAACTCTTGGGAGACCCTGTGATTACTTTGCAATTATGATGTGATGTTAAAACTACAGAATTAACCCTGTTTTAATATTTTCTTCTCATAGTGGATTTGCGTGGAATTACGACTCTCAGAAGATCATTTTAGGAGCATTTGTCACTTGATTTCTACTAATTTAAGTTAGTTATGGCTAATGATGGTGTTACCATCAAGACTCGAGTTGTTGCGATAGCAAGAGGCTACCAAGGAATCTGCCTCGTAACCTGAAAGGTTCCTAGGTCCGGTGACAGGTTGTGGCCTATCATTGGTGTTTGGTACTTGAATGCATCCGAATCCGACTCAATGAGGAGGTACTCGTGACTCTGGACTTTGTAGGTGCCTGTATGCGCAGTGGGGGACGCAAAGGGTACTTACTACTTGTTGCCAGTGGCTCACTTGGTGACAGAATTCGCCAGGGTATCGGGATGGATTGGTTGATACCTCGTCTGACGGCGGATTGAGAAGGCACACTCACAGACTGTGCTCCTACTGAGAGCTGCTGCTGTCGGGAGCATTGGTGTGGTTTGACAGTTCTAGCCAATCTTGCGATGATAATATGGCTTTATCTATGACTGGTCCTTGTTGGATATGAAGTGAGCTTGTGCTTCGTGGTCGCAAGCCATAGGCTTGGGTAGCTATCAAGAGGCTCGACTCTTCTGACTGAAGTCAGCAACATACTTGATACGTCGAGAACGGGCACATCTTTTTTGAGGATCAACATACTGCTAGCCTCTCCCTTGGTTAGGGTGAGACTATCAAGCTAGAATTTAAAGGAAAGGTTGCATCTCAATCTCCTCTAGTAGAGAGGGATGATTCTCAGAATTTGATCATTGAGGTGAGTGAGAGAATAAATTAATAATACCAAACCATGGGAAGAATTTGGGCAACTTGTTTTAATGGGTTGTGGGACCACGATGTTTGGTTGTATTAGACAGGGTTCAGGAATTAGAACCTAAGGTGTTGGGTTGGGTTAGGGACTAGTTGATAAATGAAATTGTATACTATTCTGTTTGGTTGAGATATAATAGTTTGTTTCCTACTGAGCTGATTGACTCATCCCTACTTGTGACCTCCTTTCAGGTTGTTGTCGCGAGTCGTCGATGCACGGGATTTGTTGCTACGTAAGTTTTTGGACGACCTGTTGGTAGGTAATTTTTGTGCTTTAGTTTAAAGTAAGTTTATATTTTGTTACTACTTTTCTGCATCAATTATGTGTCATCCTTCCCGTATTTTCTTCCATTTTATATGATAAATGGAACTCTTTTATAACTCAACTTAGTTAGGTACAACTTGAATTAAATAAACCAGTACATCTTCTGTTGCCATTCTCCTGAACTTCAACCCTTGTTGGGGCCTAGATTTTTGCAGCGTGAGAAGAAGCACAAAAAGAAAGCTTTCCAAGTTACATAGAATGACACTAGCTCATAGGAGGATGAGGAAGAACCCGAGAAAGAATTGAAGAACGAAATCGTGTGCCTTGATTTCATGTTCTTGCGGATGAAAGAGAGAAGAAAGGTAATGATGACAAAAAGGAAGAGGTAAATTCTTTTATCATAGATGAGTTGCAAGAAGCTTTAGAAAAAAATTTATGTTCTTTGTAAGTCTTTAAAGCTAGAAAATAAAAATAAAAAAAATACTTTCTATTATTTGAAATTTGAAAAAGATGGCTTAATGACTACAATGGAAAATCTAAAAGTTAATTTCAGTACTATTGAATCTGAAAAGGACCTTAGCCTTAGAAACAGGTTATTTGCTGAAAATTATTCTCTAAAATATGAAATTTCAATTTTGAAAAGCAAACTCATTGTGATTGAAAATGACTTTGCTTCTCTTAAAGAAAATTTAGATAAATTGTTAAGTGAGTTAGACAAATTCACTAAAGAAAAAACTAAGGTTTTTGAAAATAGAAATGGACACACTAAAAGAAATTTCTATGCACAAACGTCTAAGGTTTGGAATTTAAATGGACCTCAACCTTGGTTGAGAAAGGCAAATTATGGAGGATCCAAGAAAATGTGGGTACATAAGCACTTATTTAATCTTGCTTTTCAAATTTTGGAATGGACCTAAGGAGTATACGCAGGAAGTCCAAAGTTATAAAAATCGATCGTTATAGTTGGAAAATTGCAATAGTTTCAATATTTGTAAAACCAAATTAGAGAAAATTTGCAAATAAGATCATAAGTCTGAGTCATTTGCAATGAGGTAACTTTAGTTGATCGTCTTCTAAAAATATTTTTTTATTATATTTTTGGTATTTTATCTTTTTCAACCTTTTTTACTTTTAAATAAACATCAAGAGTAATATGTGAAGAGAGAATATAATCCAAATCTAACTACGAAAGCGAAATCTAGGTAGAAGCATAAATAAATTTAACACTAATAAGAGAACATGAATAGAGATAGAAAGATATAAAATAAAACTTTCCATTAAGCAAAACGAAGGGTTGATTACACTAAGAGAAAAATAAAAGAAATTACAATTAAGATAAAAACATAACAAGGGAAATAAAAATAAAGCAAAAGAACGTTGGAGAGTTGGAGCGAGTGTAGAAGTCATTAGGTGGTAGTATAGATTCCACCCAACCTTGTTGCTCTTGAGATGGTAGGATGCAAGTAGGAAATGGAACCTAAGGTCTAGTTTGGCAACTAGGTTAACCTATGAAAATGAGGGGAATCCTATTTGGTAGATGAGATATTCTAACTCGGGTTAAAGGTGCTTAATTAACTCGAGATAAGTTATTTTTGAGTTTATGTGGGATAAGAATTTAGAAGGATTATCCCTCGAATTTTCATGGATTAACCCTTTTAAGCTTATCCCTCGTGCATCATTGAAACTTGGTGATTGTCAAAGAAACAAACCAAATCTACCCCTGGTCATACACATTGTGAAATACTACATGTGACCATTGTGAAATAATAATTTGTGCCTTGCCGTCGGGGTCACCATATAAAATATTAAGCATCGATGAATAGCAGAAAGAATAGGAGTTGGTGGCGAAGGTATATTCACTATTGAGGAAATATATTTCATGGGAGGATTTGCATTCATGCCCTCCCTTGTTGTCAAAGTTTACATACGTATCTTCTTATGAGTCTAATTTATTAGATATTTAATTAACTTAAATACATTTTAAATACATTTTTGTAGATTTTAATCATCTAGACTATGTATTAATTTATCTTAGTTGGTATATATTTCTTTATGCCTGTTTCATATTCTAATACATATTTTTATATTAGTACAGGTGCATGCTTACAAATGTTCCAAAGCCACTGCCGTTACCACTCTTTGAATGCCGCCTGAGTCCCTTGGTGGAAGGATCGGATCTAGAGAGGGAGTCGAGGGTGGGGAGACGGTAGCAGCTTGCGGACTTTTGAAAGCACCACAGGGGGACCTCCATCATCCTGCACCCTCTCCACCGTGATCTCATCACTTGCATCGTAACTATCGCCTACACTGTGGATCGACGCCGGCCTTGCCATCCTATGCTCATCCTCGACGTGGTGGTGTACGGTGACAGCGTGCACCACTTCCATCACCGAGTCCATCACCGTGACCACCACCGTCAACTTCTCACCGCTATCAATAGGGAGAAGCCCCACACACTCCCCTTCATCATCTTCTTCTACTTCTTCCACTATTTCTTCACTTTCATGTAGATGCCCACCCCCTCCCCTCGACGTGTCTCTTCACCACTTGACACCAAATCAACACTGCTCTCTCCATCACCACACAAGACCCATTACGTCACCACCGCAAGTCCCTCCTCTTCCCTTCTCCTTTTTCTTCTTCTTCTTCGTTTTCCCTCTTCTTATTTCTCCCCTATTTCACCTCCACCAACATAGCCCATCACTGCCACCGCACACACACCGGCAGCTCCGACGTCCACGCCTCACCACCATGCACCAATCCCTTCCCCTTTGTCCTCGATTTCCCTTGCCATCAACAACAAAGCCCATTACTGCCTCGCGAGTGCGCTTACACCCTTGACGCCTACTCCAGCGACAGAACGTTGGCAACTTCGACGTCGACGCTTGCGGACCCACCGTCGGCCTCCTTTACGTGCCAACCGATCACCTTCGAGCCATGCTCGCTGTCGGTCGCCTTCCCCTACTCGCGACCATGCGTAGCAGCAACTGCTTTTCTTTCATTCTGCCAGTCTATGATCTGCTGGCCGCCACCTTCGGTTGCCTTCTCTCGCACCGATGCCACCGTCGCGTTCCTCTTCCTCCAAAGCACTGCGCCGAAAGCGCTACCACCAATCGTGCCTTACACGCGCGAGCGCAGGTCGAGAAGAATCTCCTCTGTTTTGCTAGTGTTTAATGTAATTAGTTTTTACGAATACTGCCATTGCTATTAACTATCCATTTACTTAATGTCATATTTTATTATATTACAGGTGCATGCATGCCTTTTAATTTATCTGATTTTCTATGATGAATAATGAAAATGATTATTAAGAATGAAAGATAATTATTTGTATTGATGCATTTTGCTCTTATGCTCTCCTCACTTTATCTTTTTCTCTGGCACTCTCATTCTCTCCTCATTTGATTGATATTTTGTGAACATGAGCAATATGAAGGTATTGAGTTTTTATTAGGTTCATTCTTAACCGATTCGTGATTAAATTTAAATTATTTAACATCTTGATAGTCAATTTTTCACCACATCAAAACTCCAACATCATAACATTTTATATTTAATATTCTATTGAAAGTAAAAATTGATTTATCACCCTCCTTCGTCATTGTTGTAGACCTTTGTAGGTACGAAGTTGCGTATTTTGGACATTGATCTTTTGTTGCATGTGCTTGGGTCTGAACAATGTAAGTTGTTGAAGCTTAATGCTTGGAAAGATCAAATTGATTGTGTTTGACTAAGCTATTGTTAACAACTATGCACCAAAAAGATAATGTGTAGGGGAATCTAAGGGAACATAACGTAAAAGAGGGCTGTGTCATGGGTGATGATAATGATGCTAAGAAGGATGTACATATGCAAATCTTTATGCAAGGAGGGTGTATAAGCAAATTTCCCTTCTTTATAGATATGTTTAGGAATTTCTAGAGGGTGTACTCTCATTGTGAGGTTTGATATGATTACTGATGAGGTGTTGCTCATCATAGTTAAAATGTCTAAGTTAAGTTAGAAATTAGGTCAAAATACTACAAATTAACTCAATAAAAGGGTTAAGTGTAGGAATTACGAAAAAAGTTCTAAAACATCAAATTTGTGTTGAAAATGCATAATTAGGTCACAGTTAAGAGATTATATACATAGATTATAAATGACAATCAAATGTTAATTGAACACCTAAATGAGCTTAAATTCACTAATCAATTATGGAAATAATTGTTCTCAACAGGATTGGTGAGGAGATGGAGAGAGCCCGAGAGAGAGTGAGAGAGAGGGTGAGGTACGAGGAAAGAAGGGGGTGGTTGCTGATTGGGTTGGAGGGGGTGGCGTGCGACTTTGAGTAGGCACATACGAGAGCGAGGCACAGGGATGGTCGGTGGTGGCAAGGAAGAGAAGGTTGCATAGGTCTGTGGAGGCAGCTAGATGGAGAGATGTCACCGAAGGGGGAGGGAGATGCTTCAAATGCTTGGGCAGTGACCATTGGGCTTGGGATTGCTGCGAGACGTGGAGGTGTTGGAGATGCGGTGACCTCGGGCATAGGAGCGGGGGATGTCGCACTGGTTGTGGTGGAGATGCTGTGGTGTTGCCACCTCCTCCTTCAAGAAGTGTGTTGCAGATGGAGGTTGTAGCTCCTTGGTCGGAGGAGTTGACAGGGTTGCGGGAGGAGATCGAGGGTGGGCTTGTGGGAGATGTGGTGGAAGGATGGGTCTCTCAGTTGGAGGTGAAGGAGATGTTGGGTAGTGATGCCGAGAGGGAAGGGGTGGAGATCCTCATCTTGGATGGTAGGAAGATCCTCGTCCTCGGTTTTCCTTTTCCGAGGAGGGAGGCGCTTTGTTTCACTGAGGTCCGATCGAAGATGGGGAGATGGAGATGGCGACGACCCTGCCCTCACGATGGAGCATCGTCGAGAGGCCGCCGGAGTGGCCACTGGTTGAGGTGTTTGTGGAAGGTGTCCCGTGGTGGTTGCGCTCGGTGGAGGTTGTGAAGGCAGTGGTCTCACTATTTGCTCGGCTTGTGAAGTGTAGGTCAGTGGGCCTCGCGGAAGGTCCATTGGTGGTGGTTATAGAGCGGAAGATCGGGGCAGAGGTGATCGACAAGATCGTGCTCTGCTTGGGGGGTTCGTCATGGGTGGTGTCTTGCTCGTGTCGGGCAACGCAGCTAGTGGTCGATGCCGCTGCTTCGATGCGGAGGAGGGTGGAGAAGCGACACCTGACGAAGGTCTAGAGGAGGCGAGCGGTCACTGGCATTGCCTCGGTCCCTGACAGATCTTCGCAGATCTCACGTGAGGATCTGCCACGTCCCAAGATTGCGACGCACCCATTGAATGCGGAAGCGGAAGAGGCGGAGGAGGATTTGACGGGATCGCCCTTCAAGCCCTAGCTAGAAGCGATCGTGCTTGGAGGAGCCTCTTGCCAGCTGGAGCCGAACTTATGTATGCTGGGTCCGGAGGTGGCGAATCCGGACCTGGGTCTGAATAGACAAACGTGCCACCCCCTGTTTCGGATCCAGAGCCGATGGGTCCTGAATCTCACAGGACAAGGGCCCTTTTGTCGGGAAGGAGGCCTTGGGCATCCTCTCAGTTTCGGGCACGAGGCTGGCTGAGGTGGGTGTGTTGAAGGTGAATGATGGCGGAGGTGAAGCACCATCTTTGACTGCTGCGGGTGCGGAGCTCCTGCTGGAGCCCTCGATGGCTACCCAGAGGGAAGCTGATCCTCAAGGGACGGTGGTGGAGATCGACGTGCCTTGGTCGGGGCGAGAGGAGGATGCGGGTGCCTCTGTGGCAGATGGGGAGGAAGCTGAGGACGCTCAGCAGGGGGTGGGATCTCCGAGGAGTCGAACTGATGGAGGTTTGCTGGAACAGCAGTTCGAAGAACTCTCTTCGGAGTTTGCTGGCCAATAGGGGGTTCCCCTGACTAGATGGAGGCCAACGCTAGTGAAAGAGGTCTGTGGTGGTGCTTTCTGGTATAGACGAAAATGGCATTATCGTGGAAGTGGTCGAGGTTCTCGAGTGGTGGTGGATGGTCATAGCTGTAAATCTCTACTTGGAGGGGGTGATATCAGCGTGACGTAAAAATGCGGAATTAAAATATAACCTCACAAAATAGACAATCACACAAAGTACACAATGATTTTTAGGTGGAAACCCAAACCGGGTGAAAACCACCACCTAACCCTCTCGAGTTAGGATTTTCCAATCAACCAAGTTGATCAAATCCACTAATGTACTACTTAAACGAGGGTAGTACAACCTCAATTACAACCACGCTACTTTATACGAGGGTAGCGTACCTCAAACCCATTCTCTTCACGAGAAGGATTTTATCTCACGAAGGAGGCAGGAATTCGCAATGCGAATACCCAACCAAATAACAAAGTAAATTACAAATAGTCCTATAGAGCCAACAAAGATATTCTAAAACTAAGCTTCTATAGGAGTAAGGATGCTTTCCTTTGGTGGAAGTGCGTCGACAACGCAGATGCGTGAACCACGAGGTAGCGCTTCGTCGCTCTCGTAATCGCAGAGGGAGAGCGGGTGCGCAACAGGAATTAAGCTCTCTAGGTGTAGAACTAACCTTGGAGATCGAGCGCTTTCTTCTATATGATCTTCTTCTTTTAGCCACTAAAGAGTGGAAAGTATGTAGCTTGGATGTGTCTTGGTATGTATTTGAGTGGCAAAGGTTCTCCTCTATTTATAGAGGCTCTAGGAAGGCTTTGACAGGCTTTCATAGCCGTTGGGTGCAATCTCCAAGAAAATCAAGTCGAAATCAGGATTAATCAATACACTGACAGGGTTATCAGACATCTGATCCTGGCATCGGACGTCTGGAAAACCAGTTTAAGACGTCTGCGAACAAAGTCAGACGCCTGATTATAGACGGGTTTCCTTCCTGACTTGAATCAGATCGAAACAGGGTTCTAGTGGAAGTGCATCAGACGACACATAGGACATCTGGAATGATGTCTGGATGTCTGGAAACCTACTTTTCTGCGAAAATGGCTTCCCAAGGGAGTACAATAGCTAGAAAATCTCTAAGAAGAGTTTTGGGTCAACCGAGGCAAAACGGTCATGTATCAAACGTCTGGTGTCCTCTACGGAAGTCTGATACGAGGCTAACGGTCGTTTCCTTCAGGGTTTACTTAGGCAGCCAACGGTCCACTAATTGGACGTTTGACAAAGGCATTAGACGTCTTCTATGACGTCTGGACTAAGGTCTGGACGTCTGATTTCATCAGACAGAACTAACTAAGTCCAGCCTAAACATAATCAGACGTCTGAGTCAACAGTCAGACGTCTTAAAAGTATTTATCAGACGTCTGATTTTCAGATTAGACGTCTGAAAAGGCTATTTAATCCCTAATTTGGTTTTCTAAGTTCTTTACATAAAACCTAAGTGTTCTAAGTTTGTACAGGTGTTCCTAAGACTACTGTAAGGGTTCTTTGAGGCTCTTTAACGTAAATCTAAGTAACAAAATAAAGAGCAACAAAATAAACAAAAATACTTAGAGTACAAGGAAAGGAAATCTATCATATTCTTCATCTCCTTCCTTCATCAAGCCATCGCTCCTCGCGAAGCTCCTCTGTTCTCCGTCAAGCTCGTCGAATCTGCCATGGATGCGAGCTCGAACTCCGTCTAACCACGTCTCCATTTGCAATTAACCTGAAATCTAAGACTTCAAGTGCAAATGTTAAGTGACACGTGTTTTATTATCATCAAAATAAACGATCGCGGTGCTCTAGCACCAACAATCTCTCCCTTTTTGATGATGACAAAATCATAAATAATAATGAAAAAAATCTTCCCCCTTTTTGACATTATAAAAAAGGTTTAATTGGTTTTAAATTACCTATATATCCCCCTTAAAACATGCTCTTCTATGAATTTCTTTTAACAAGAGTAATGTCCTCCCCCTTTTTGTGACAACAAGATAGCTATTATTTTTCTCCCCCTTACTAAAGGAAATTTAGCTTACATCTCCCCCTTAATAATTGACAATTAGCTCATAATTTAACTCCCCCTATCTATATGCTAATGATAAAAGGATAGGATAAATGGTTTTACCTCACCTACCATGGCCAATAAAATGGCCTAAATGGAGGTGGTGGAGGCCACATCGGATGGGGCTCCCATCCATAGCTTGGAGGCCCGGGCATCGGCGCCGGTCTCCAGTCTGGCAGTCGACGTGCGGTGGGTCCATCGTTTGTTCGCTGTCTCGTTAGTCTTCTTGTCGTTTTCCTTGGTCTACTCTTTGGTCCTCCCAACTCGAGTTGACCAGCCTTGAGCTTGTAGGTCCAGTCCTTTGTGTTGTAGTCACCCTTGAAACCTACAAAAAGATATTCCAAATCTTTCTTCGGTATCTAAGTGAGCTTGGATCCGGATTTGTTAGCGGGTCTCCTTGACGGAGATCCTTTCTCAACCTTAGGGCCATATAAATTATCTACCTTATTTATCAAATTATTTGATTTCTCCCTGAGACATGCAATTTCTTTTTCTATAATATTCATCTTAGTCTTTAAATCATAAATTTCTAACTTTAGACTAGCATCTTCCTCAATCAATTTAGTATTTTCATTGATTAAATCTTTATTTTCTAATAACAGGTTATTATCCTTAGGACTAGTTTCTATGTCCTTGAGTTATTTTTCTAACCTTTCATTTTCATTTTTAAGAAAAGTAAGGTTCTTTTTAATACTTTTATTTTCCATCTTAAGTGATTTACTAAGTTCAAATAATTCATCAAAAGTATCTTGTAAATCAAAATGTACCTCATTGTCGGATGATGAGAGCCTCATCATGAGCCATAACTAGCTCATTTTGACCTAATAAAGAGAATAAAAGCTCCTGCATAACTTAGAAGAGGGCTTAATTAAAGGAATAAGTGTTCTAAGAAGAAAACATGGAATAAAGGTTAAAACTGTAATTTTACCATTACAGTACATAAACAGGATTTCTCAGAGACAACATAGGTCAAATGGTCTAAATGAGATAAAAAGTGGGTTGATTCAATCAGAAATAGGTTCATGTGCAATCCGGGAATTAAATGACATATTGTAACCCTAAAACAAACCTGCTTAATTCAACAAGGTTTCGGTCAGGATAAAAATAAAGTAAATCCTCTAAAAATTATGGAAAAATATCCTCTAGGGTTTAGAACATTCTAATTGGCCTTGGGAACCTAGTTTGACCTAGATTAGGGTCCTAGCTCATCAATTGATCTAATTTGGGTTTTTACGCAAAATGTTCAGTCAAACATGGTCAAACCTAAAATCCAACTTCACCATTGGATTCCTTAGGTCCAAATTAGGTTTGTAACAAAATTTGGACCTAAGGGGAGGTCATCTTAACCTATTTTGCAACTTAGTATACCCAATCACATTTTGGTCCCTTTCTTTTGAAAACCATCACATAGAACCCCCTATCTTCTTCACCAATCTTACAATCAGGTCCCTCTGCCATTATTGGGGAGAGATCCTACTCCGGCGAGGTTTAGAGAGGGAACACTCTCTGATCCCTCAGAGATACCCTCCCAGAATTGGAAAGGAGATTCTCTGAGGAATCTCCTTCCATCTGAGCCCGATCACAACCCCTGATTTGCACCCAATCTCTCGTGCGAACGCACGAGAGATTTGGGTATCTAACTACCTTCCGTCTTCGATGAGACATCGGTGGCAGAAGACGTGCCCTCCACACACCAGAAGCATGGCCAGCACCTATAAATTAAACCCTAGCTCCGGCCGCACTTCCTCAGCTCGACTTGGCCGGGATTCCACCTCAAATTCATCTCCTTCTCCGGCCAAGGGGTCCTGTGAGCCCCCCTCCTCTTCCTCTTCGCTCTGCCACAAAACCAGTGGCAGAGCCGTCCTCCTCATCCTCCTCCGCGTCGCGCAACACCCGCGCACGCTGCCCTAGCCCCGTCGTCACCGCCGTCTTCCTCCACTGGACGTCTTCTTCTTCGACGATAGCAGGTACTACCGTCCGCCTCCTCGTCCCTTTAGTTAGGTCAAAACTATTCTTCTCTATCCCCTCTTTCATTTCCCTCATTTTATTTCATCAAAAACCCCTCAATCGCCGCTGTTCACCAACACCTTCCTCATCTCCGGCCACCCTCCGGCGAGACACTCGCATCACTCTGTAGCTCCACACGCCTTGTCGATCATCGCATAACCTCCACCTCACCTCACTGAGTAACCTTTGCCCATCCACAGTCCCTCTACGCCTACCCAATAGTCCCCCGAACACACCCATCCATCCGGCCACAGGGCGACCTAGGCACGCATGCCTAGGCCGCCCCGTGGCATGCCACCTAGCGTTTCACCTTCTTCGTGACACGGCGAAGGTCCCCCGGTGATCTGATTAAGCCGCGAGGCTCTTTTCGTGTCTGACAGGTTTCATGCCTCGGCTGCCATTGACGGTAACTTGAAGAAGCTCCAAGCTCGCTCCAGGTCACAGGACTGCAGGGCTCCAGGAGCAGCTGACTCGGGGAGGTATTGCGAAGACTTCTGCTCCAGCAAGAGCCGCTACAAAGTCCGTAGCTGTGGCAATTGGAGGATGGACTCCTGCGGGCACACGCGAAGTAGAGGTGGAAGATTAGTCTCACATCGTTAACTTACAAAGTGCTGGCGTGGCTTATATTGATTTTGTCATATCAGCTCGTTGCCTCCGAACGCACTTGGGGTGAGGTCCCTCACCTTACCACTGCGCCTCGTCCGTGATTTCACCACACGGATCTGGCGACCCGACCCTGTCCTAAGCACACCTCGCGCACCACCCTCACGCCGGTGCGCCTGGTCCCGGGCGCGAGATCCGACCCGTTTACCTGGCTCTGGGAGAGCATGCTGAAGAGTGTGATTTACACAGAGAAAGAGAGACGCGCGGGTGTGGGTAGAGGGGTAGGTTTTGCTTTGCTGTGGTTTGTGCAGGGAAGGAAGGAAGAAGCCAACACTTAGCCGCTAAGGAGAAGAAGCAGAAGGAAGGAAGCCTTCGCAGAGGAAAAAGAGAAGAAAAGGAAGAGGCGAAGGGAAAAGAGAAGAACTGAAGAAGAAGAAGAAGAGGAACTGAAGGCAAACAGAACTGAAGCAAAGGAAGCAGAGCCAAGGAAGAAGAAGACCCGTAAGGAGAAAGATACTACAGGAGAAGAAAGAAGCAAGGCAGAATAAAATAAGAAGAAAAGAAGCACTGTAGAAAAGAAAGAAGAAGCTCAAAGAAGAAGAAAGGAGGAAAATCAGAAGAAGAAAAATAAGAGAAGGGAAACACATTTTTAAGACGTCCAATTTCTTCTTTTTGCCACAATTAATTTTCAAACTCATGCATTTATATTTGAATTAAGTTTTGAGTAATTTAAGTGTTCAATTACATTCTTGAGATTAGTAATAAATTCCAATTTCTCCCTGTGTTCGACCTTGGATACTTAGGTTTTCGAGTAATAAAACTTTTATTTGTTGACGACGCTTGATCACCTATACTACGACGTAATTAACTGTTAAAACACGATCGAGAATAACGTCAACATTGGAGTTGTCGCTGTCGCTATCACTTCCTCTGGCCATGAAACCAAAGTAAGCAGTTTCTTCTTCCATAGACTTTCCTTCTTCCTCTTCCTCCGAGCTCGAGTCGTCCCAAGTTGCTTGCAACGCCTTCTTCTTAGACTTCTTCTCTTTTTCCTTCTTCTCCTTCTTGAGAAGTGGGCATTCTGGCTGTAGATGCCCTTTCTCGTTGCAGTGGTAGCAACGTCTTGGGCTTTCCTTCTTCTCCTTTTCTTTCTTTGATTCCCTACAAAACTTGAAAAACTTTTTAAGTAAAATCTTAAAGTCTTCATCGTTGGAAATTATTTCGCTATCCGACGCAACTCTGAATGCAAGGGTCTTTTTCGGCTTTGGCTCCGGTGTATCCTTCTTCTAATTCAGCTTTGTCTCGTAGGCCATAAGATTGCCTAGGAGATCTTCCATGTTAAGCTCCACCTCATTTGCTTCCTCAATCGCGGTGACCTTCTGCTCCCATTCTGGTCTAAGGGAACGGAGTAGCTTTCCTTGAAGCTCCCCCTTGATGAAGGCCTTCCTTAAAACTTTCAAATTATTTACAATGAGAGTGAACCTAGTGTTCTCACTTAAAGATTCGTTATATTTCATAGAAAAAGATTCAAATTCTTAAGAAAGTAAATTTATTTTAGAAGTTTCTACCTTAGAGGTACCTTCGTCAGTTACCTCAAGTGTATGCCAAATCTCGTATGCGGTGGTGCATTGCAAGATTTTGTTGAACTCCTCCGGGCTGAGTGCGCAGTAGAGAGTGTTCATGGTCTTCGCGTTCAAAGAGAGTTCACGAATTTGTTGTTGCGAGTAGCCTCCCGCGGGTTTCTCTGGGATGTCAAATGGTGTCTCGCACCTGGCCCAAATCGTGAAGTCATTGGCTTGAAGCCAAGTCTTCATCTGCAGCTTCCAGTAGGGGTAGTTGCTTCCGTCGAAGAATGGCAGACGGGTCGTGGACTGCCCCTCGGAGATCTGGATTGCGGAACTACTCCCCTCCATGATCTTCTTGTCGGGTGTTACTCTGATTTTGTAATAACCTGGCTCTGATACCAATTGTAAATCCCTACTTGGAGGCGGTGAGATCAGCGTGACGCAAAAATGCATAATTAAAATATAACAACCTCACAAAATAGACAATCACACAAAGTACACAATGATTTTTAGGTGGAAACCCAAACCGGGTGAAAACCACCACCTAACCCTCTCGAGTTAGGATTTTCCGATCAACCAAGTTGATCAAATCCACTAACGTATTACTTAAACGAAGGTAGTATAACTTCAATTACAACCACGCTACTTTATATGAGGGTAGCGTACCTTCAACCCCTTCTCTTCACGAGAAGGATTGTCTCACGAAGGAGACGGGAATTCGCAACGCGAATACCCAACCAAATAACAAAGTAACTTATAAATAGTCCTATAGAGCCAACAAAGATATTTTTAAACTAAGCTTCTACAGGAGTAAGGATGCTTCCCTTTGGTGGAAGTGCGTCGACGATGTGGATGCGTGAACCATGTGGTAGCGCTTCGTCGCTCTCGTAATCGCAGAGGGAGAGCGGGTGTGCAACAAGAATCAAGCTCTCTAGGTGTAGAACTAACCTTGGAGATCAAGAGCTTTCTTCTATATGATCTTCTTTTAGACACTAAAGAGTGGAAAGTATGTAGCTTTGACGTGTCTTGGTATGTATTTGAGTGGCAAAGGTTCTCTATTTATAGAGGCTCTAGGAAGGCTTTGGAAGGCTTCCATAGCCGTTGGGTGCAAGCTCCAAGAAAATCAGGTCGAAATTAGGATTAATCATTACACTGACAGGGTTATCAGACGTCTGGTCCTGGCATCGGACGTCTCGAAAACTAGTTTAAGATGTTTGGGAACAAAGTCAGATGTCTGATTATAGATGGGTTTCCTTCTTGACTTGAATCAAATCGAAACAGGGTTCTAGTGGAAGTGCATCAGACGACACACAGGACGTCTGGAATGATGTCTGGACGTCTGGAAACCTACTTTTCTACGGAAATGGATTCCTAAGGGAGTGCAACGGCTAGAAAATCTCTGAGAAGAGATTTTGGGTCAGCCGAGGCAAAATGGTCATGTATTAGACGTCTGGTGTCCTCTACGGACATCTGATACGAGGCTAACGGTCGTTTCCTTCAGGGTTTACTCAGTCAGCCAACGGTCCACTAATTGGACGTCTGGCAAAGGCATTAGATGCCTTCTAAGACGTCTGGATTAAGGTCTAGACGTTTGATTTCATCAGACAGAACTAATTAAGTCCAGTTTAAACATAATCGGACGTTTGAGTCAACAGTCAGACGTCTTAAAAGTATTTATCAGACGTCTGATTTTCATATTAGACATTTGAAAAGGCTATTTAATCCCTAGTTTGGTTTTCTAAGTTCTTTACATAAAACCTAAGTATTCTAGGTTTGTGCAAGTGTTCCTAGAACTACTGTAAGGGTTCTTTGAGGCTCTTTAATATAAATCTAAGTAACAAAATAAAGAGCAACAAAAGAAACAGAATACTTAGAGTATAAGGAAATGAAATCTATCATATTCTTCATCTCCTTCCTTCATCAAGCCATCGCTCCTCGCGAAGCACCTTTGTTCTCCGTCAAGCTCGTCCAATCTGCCATGGATGCGAGCTCGAACTCTGTCTAACCACGTCTCCATTTGCAATTAACCTGAAATCTAAGACTTCAAGTGCAAATGTTAAATGACACGTGTTTTGTTATCAAAATAAACTATTGCGGTGCTCTAGCACCAACAGTAGCAAATCACTTCAGCTATCACAGGAAGTGGAGGTGCAGGACCAGAAATATGAGGAGGTGCGTTGGACTATAGAGGCATGTGGCTTTCGACCGACGGGTAGGGAGGTTCCCATCAGTTCTAGATGAATGGTACCCTTACATGGAATGTGAGGGGTCTTAATGACCCATCGAGGCAGGCTTCCTTGGGGAACTACATTCGTCAGTGGAAAGTGGACATTATTTTGTTGCAAGTGACGAAATTGTCCGACTGTGATTGTAGAATATGGCGAGAGATTGGTGGCTCTTGGATGGAAGGGTTTCGGTCTATTGGAGTGGTTGGTCGTTCAGGAGGACAACTTCTGGGGTGGCGAGAGGAAGTTTTTTCCTTGGAGGATTGTTTCTATGGAGAACACGTCATCTCTATGAGGCTGATGTGGAAGGTGCCAAGATGACAGTCACTGGGGTATATGGTCTTCAGATGTCCAAGTAAGAGATGTGATGTGGGAGGAGCTCTTGTCTGTGGTTGCCGGGTGTTGCAGGAGGCCTTGGCTGATTGGTGGGGATTTTAACGTCACCTTGCAGATGGATGACAAATCGGGCAGACGAGGGAGGCAAGATCCTAGGTCGGACCATTTTGTAGAATTTGTGGCCTTACATGGCCTTGTGGATTTGGCCCTGGCATCATGTGCATATACTTGGAGGAATAACTGTGGACAGATGTCCAGGATTGATAGATTCCTCTCCAATGTGGAGATGGATGAGACTTTTCTGCTAGCAGAGATGTCACCTATGGAGAGGCCTTCCTCAGACCACACGCCGCTTATGTGGTGACCCAATGAGAGGGCCTTCTTCGGCACCTACTTCAAATTCGATAGATCATGGCTGATGGAGGATGGCTTCTGGAGTATGGTGGAGGAGAAGTGGAGGTCTATAGAGGTGGAGGGATCAGCCACAATTTGCCTGGCAACTAAACTGTGTATCTTGTGTGATCACTTGAAGGTCTACAAGAAGGATATCAAAGCAGCCAGGAAGGGCAAAAAAGAGGAGGCTTTGGTAGAGATTTCTAGGATTGACAGGCAGTAGGATTACGCTACCATCTCAGCTGAGGAAAGAGAGACTAAAACGAGGATGACGCGTGTGGTACAAGAAGACAAGAAAGCAAAAGTGGATTGGAAGACAAGATCTAGACAGAAGTGCTTGGGAGAAGGTATTCCAATACCAAGTTCTTTCACCAAATGGCATCTGCCAGGAGGAGGAGGAATTGGATAGAGAAGATGGTGGTCCATGGGGAGACCTTCTCCAGTAGAAAGGAGGTTGGACGGGCTATGGCAGATTACTTCAGAGTCTTCATAGGGAGGTGAAATTCCCTACTAGGAGGGGGTGACGTAATAATTGCGGAAATAAATATAAACAATCTCACAAAATAGACAATCACATGAGCACACAAGTATTTTTTAGGTGGAAACCCAAACCGGGTGAAAACCACCACTTAACCCTCTCGAGTTAGGATTTTTCGATCAACCAAGTTGATCAAAATCCACTAAACGAATCACTTTAAAAGAGGGTGATTCAACCTCAAATACAACCACGCTACAAGTGCGAGGGTAGCGTTCCTCAACCCCTTCTCTTCACGAGAAGGATTTTGTCTCGCGAAGGAGACGGGAATTCTTAAAGCGAATACCCAACCAAATAACAAAGATTAAAATAACAAATAATCCTATAGAGCCAACAAAGTAATTTTAAACCTAGCTTCTATAGGAATTAGGAAACTCCCCTTTGAAAGGAGTGCGTCGGCGACGCGGATGCGTGAACAACACGACGGCTCTACGTCGCTCTCGTGAACTACGGCGGGAGAGCGGGTGAGCAAAGCTTGATGCTCTCAAGATGAAGAATTAGAGCTTGGAGAGCAAGAGAGTCTTTTTGGACACAAAAGAGTGTGAAAGTGTGTAGCTAGGTGTGTCTTGGTGTCTCTTGGTATGTATTGGTGTGTAAAGGCTCCCCTCTATTTATAGAGGCCTTAGGAAGGCTTTGGAAGGCTTAGAAAAGCTTCGATAGTCGTTGGGTACAAAGCCCAAGTGAATCAACCCGAAATCAGGAACAATCATTGCACTGACAGGGTTATCAGACGTCTAATTCTGGCATCAGACGTCTGGAAGACCACTTTAAGACGTCTGATTTCAAGGTCAGACGTCTGATTTCGGGCGGGTTCCTTCCTGACTTGAATCAGATCTAAACAGGGTTCTTGTGCAAGTCCATCAGACGACATGCAGGACGTCTGGCACTATGTCTGGACGTCTGGAAACCTACTTTTTCGTGGGAATGGATTTGCAACGGCTACAAAATCTCTGAGAAGAGATTTTCGAGTCAGTCGAGGCAAAACGGTCAATTATCAGATGTCTGGAAGGGCTTAAGGACGTCTGATAAGGCTCTAACGGTCATATCCTCGAGTGTTTGCTAAGAGAGCCAACGGTCCACTAATTGGACGTCTGGCAAAGTCATCAGACGTCTCCTAAGACGTCTGGTCTAAGGTCTGGACGTCTGATTTCATCAGACAGAACTAACTTGTCTAGCCTAAATGTTATCAGACGTCTGAATCAACAGTCAAACGTCTTAAAACACTTTATCGGACGTCTGATTTGGGAATTAGACGTCTGGAAATGCTGTTTAAACCCTATATTGGTTTTCTAAGTTCTCTACAGAAAACCTAAGTATCCTAAGGTTGTGCCGGTGTTCCTAGGACTACTGTTAGGGTACTTTGAGGCTCTTTAACATAATTTTCTAAGGAAATAAAGAGCAAGAAAATAAAGACAAAAGTACATGAAAGGAATAAAATGGAATTCTATCCTATTCTTCTTGTCCTTCCATCTTCACTCTATCGCTCATCGCGAATCCCCTCTGTTCTCCGTCAAGCTCCTCCAATCCGTCCTGGATGCGAGCTCTAATTCCGTCTAATCACGTCTACATTTGCAATTGACCTGAAATCTAAGACTCTAAGTGCAAATGTTAAATAACACGTGTTTTGTTATCATCAAACAAATGATCGTGGTGCTCTAGCACCAACAGGAGGCACAATAGGGGGTCCTGGAGATGGAGAGGGGAGGAGGTGCAAAGCATCAGTGATGATCAGGTAGCAGACCTTACGGTCGGGTTCTCATAGGATGAGGTGCGGTAGGCGATTTGAGGGTTGAATGCGGATGGGTGCCCTGGACCAGACAGTTTTCATGTTTTCTTCTTTAGGGAGTTTTGGTCTCTGGTTGGAGCGGATGTGATGCAGGTGATGGAAGAGTTCGCAGTTGGGAACAGAGGTTTCGATAGGATTAACAGATACTTTTTGTTTTTGTTGCCCAAGAAGGAAGGTGTGGAAGCGATGTTGGACTTCCATCTGATTGCATTGTTGAATGTTGTATACCTTATCGTTGCTAAGATGTTAGCTAACAGGCTCAGTGGCCTCCTTGGAGGCTTGATATCCCACATACAGATAACTTTTGTCCTAGGCAGGTGAATTCTAGACTATTTTTTCATTGCTATGGAGACACTGGCTACCTGGAAGAGGGAGAAGAAGCAGGCCTTTCTGTGGAAGGTGGCTTTCAGCAAGGCATATGACTTGGTGCAGTGGGACTTCTTGTGGGTTTTCTGTTAAGGAGGGGCTTCCCCACATTGTGGATAGATCAGATGAAGAGATGTATGATGACGACATCCTTTGCAACCCTGGTTAATGGGAATCTGGTAGGAGGTTGGGTACAGCCTAGGAGGGGGGTTAGGCAGGGGTGCCCACTGGCACCTATGCTGTTCGTCCTGGCGGCAGATGCATTGGCGAGGGCAACTCACAGGGCATGTGCTATAGATCTAATTAGAGGCTTTCTGGCTGGGGAGGATGGAGAGACGGCGATCCTTCAATACGCGGATGACACCCTATTCCTAGTTGAAGGAACAGGTCTGGAGGGTAGGAGAATAAGGGTCATTCTAAAGCTTTTTGGAGAGGATGGAGGGGCGACTGGCAGGGTGGTCTTCTAAGTTGTTATCTAGAGGTAGGAGATTGACCTTGGTTAAGGCAGTTCTGGCTTTCATACTCGCATATTTTCTTTCAGTCTTCAGGATTCCGCAGCAAGTTGAGAAGATCTCTGGTTTGATAAGGGAGTTCTTCTGGGCGAATGGGGGGGCAGCAGGAAGAGGGGCGAGAATGGTGGCTTGGCGGGAGATATGTAAACCGATACAGGAAGGAGGTTTGGGGGTTAGGGATGTGGATAAAACGAATATCAGTCTCCTTATGAAGTGGATAGCCAGATTGGTGGGACGTGAGTAAGGGCTGTTTGGTGAAGTTATGCGGAGTTGTTACAGAACTTTTCTCTCCTGGGGGCCTTTCGAGTCTCCTCCTCCTGGGGCTTCCTTTTTTCTGAGGGGTCTGGCAGAGGTGGCGAGGAAGGTACGGATATTCTTCTCTCTACGCTAGGGGAAGGAAATGTTTTTCGATTCTGGCAGGATGATTGGCGGGGTGTTGGAACTACACTTGCTGACAGATTCCCACGTCTCTTTGGGGGAGTGGTGGATCCTTTGGCTATGGTGAGGGACTGTTGGACCGGGGCATGGTGCTTGATCTTTCGAGTTGGCCTTTTTGACCAGAGGTGTGAAGACTTCCAACAGATGCTTCAGGATTTGGAAGGATGGGAGCCGGAAGAAGGTGGTGACATGTATTCATGGGAGGAAGGGGAGTTCTCTGTTGCAAAGGTCTTCCGTAGGTTGAATGTCGCTACAGTCACCCCGAAGGTCAACCTCTTTAGAGACTGCAAGCTGCTTTGGGCAGCGGAGTGCCCATTGAAGGTGAAGATTTTTGCCTGGTTGCTAAGAAGGGGGAGGCTTATGATAAAAGAGGTGGAGGGCAAGATGGGCCCAAATGGATGACGTAAGGTGTCCTCTTTGTGAAGGAGCGGAGGAAGACATACATCTCTTCTTTCAGTGTCTATTTGTGGTGTAGGTGTGGCAAAGGATGGGAATTGGTTGGATTGCTCATCGGGACACAAACACCTTCTGGTCTTCCTTTTGTAGAGGGAATGCTTTGGATGGAACTATCTCTTTTAGATCAAAAAGGGATAGAGCTAAGGTTTTGGCTGTGTTGTGGGGTAGTTGGTTGGGAAGAAATGGGGTCATTTTTAGGGGGGAGAGATCCTATATAGAGAATTTTGTTTCTTCCATCTCTTCCCAGGTGGAGTTCTGGGGTTCCTCTTTGTAATTTTGATGTAATTATTTTGTATGGAATGAGATGATGGTGGGTGGTTATCGCTTGGACAATTATCCTTTGACTTTTCAAAAAAAAGAAAGGAAATAATTTCTAATGTGTTCAAAATACATGCCATAAAAGTTACATTGAGATTTGACCTTAGGACCTTGGAAATAGTGATTTACATTTAACTCCTCTCTATGCAATTAAGCCTTCACATTCTCTACACTTAAAAAAATGTTAGGGATGTTTTTGCAATTTGCTGGGGACCTCGTTGTATTGGTTTCTAACCACTTATGGGCTTTTGTACAAAATTTATATTGGTTCACACAGGGACTTCCCTTGCAAAAAGCCCAAGAGACCTAGGTCGCTCCTCTAAAGAACTCGATGAACTTGAGTTTCTAGGGTCATTCATCCTTTCCACCCTGATCTGACGGTGGATCCTCCACCAACTTGCTAGTGTCGGTAGCTAGTACTTTGCGTCGTCATCTAGATTTGAATCTACGATTTGATTTCATCCCAAAATTTCCTACGTGACCTAGACCTATTGAGGATTGTTGATCTCCAACGTCCTCTACCCTTTAATCCTTGTTAACCTTGAGCTCCCTCGCCTATATAAGGACCTACCCAAGGCCCTGTACGAAGGATTGGTTCCCTCCCCTATTGAGCTGGTCATTCATCTCATTCCAGCTTCCCTTTTTCTTCTTCCGTTGCCTTTGACAGAGGTAGCAATCCTCTCCACCCTTCAAACCATGCCATTAAGGATCCCATGACACTTGAAGGCATCCCAAAGCTCATCTCTCTACAAGCTTTCGATCGTCGGAAGCATCTCCCTCCCTTTCGTCGTTGTAGCGACCAACTGCAGTACCTCATGTCCCATTCATCCATTTAGTTTAGGATTTGCTCTTTTCTTAGGCTAGATTAGTTTAGATTAGTCATTTAGATTAGTTTTAGTCATTTAATTGTGTTAGATTAGTGTAGTATAGTTTAATTCTAGTTCTCTGTAATGTTTCCTCAATCGGGCATCTCTGATCAATTCAGATCAAAGATGCTAATTCCCATCATCACACTAGTCCACTGATCATACCCTTCACCTCATGATCATGCTCCATCACTTTCCTTGTGTTTTTAATCGCCATAGCATGTCCTCCATCACAGCAACCATTAGATCTGAAGCACAGTAGCTTCTAGATCTATTGGTGCGCCAATCTCATCAAAGGGTCTTCTCGCTCACTCCATCTGACCACAAGGACCCTCCTCTTGGTCTAAATTGAGAGCAATTCAATTGATTGAATCGGATGTGATTTTGATGTCTAAACGACCAATTAGAAATTCTAATTGGTTTACATCGAATTTAATTGATTGAATTGAGTCGTCTGATGTGTAATCAAGTTAATCGTGATGATCTGAAGGGTTTTGATTATATTTTTATCGTCAGATGAGGTCACGCCCAAATTTGATTATGGATATTGTTTTCCTTCATCGCTGAGGTAGCAAAGGTCAAGGAAAATCAGATGCACTGATTAGAGGCATTTGCAATGACCTGAAGATGTTTATAGGGTCACAATAGACCCCTAAACACCAATCAATGGTGTGTAGAGATCTAAAGTGATCAAATCACTTATGCGAATCCACATTAATAGCCCAGTTAGGCGACATTGTGATTTGATGTCAAATTATTTTAATTTGCTTGCTAGATTTTGTATGATGCTTGAGAAGTTTGTATCAAGGTTTTAAATATCGATATCGATATCATATCGACAAGTCAAAAAAGGGATATATCAGGAATATATCGCTGATATTGGTGAATTTTAGGGAAATCGCTCAAAAAGGTCTAAAATGTCCAAAATTTTATGAAAATTAACATTTTAATAACTAATATATCATAAAGAAATGCCTAGAAGATGAAAATAATAAATTTTGATCGAAAACATAATAGAAACGCACTAGTTGCATATCGACAAAGTCATATATTGGAAAAAAAGGTGTATAGAACATGATAATAATTATAAAATATTCATAGTAATGTTACTCACAAAAAAATGAAATATAAATAGTGTTAGAGCATCAATTGACCACACCAAGCACGGAAGCACTAGCCAATGCTACCAAATCAATATTAGGTTGAGCTTCGACCTAGTTCGATACCTCTCCTCCGATTATCTTCCTCGATTTGTTGCACTCTAACATATTCATAGTATGACTCCCACATTATGTAGCTATATTGAGTATTGTATTTATTGATGTATCGTTGATAGTTTTCATCACTGCAATAGTAAAGTATTCCAAGATGTGGATATCGACTGTGACTATTAGACGAGCTACCCCTGCTTCTAGTTCTAGATCTACCATGATTCTGAGTAGACTCATCTCGATGCAAATCATGATTCATATGAATTGAGAGGTTTTTTATTGAATTTTTACAAATATGTCCGTCGATCGAAGAATTCTTTCATCGATTAATATTTTGTGTTTTTTATAATTTAGTTCATCATGTTTTTTATAATTCGCATGACTTGTATAGTGCCACACAGCCACAGTTGCATATATCACAAACAATTCGACGACGACGGGAAATCACAAATCCCCGATACATTTGTCATAACAGTGCACGATATCGGTGATATATTGCCGATATATCGACGATATATCATCGATATCATGGTAAAAAGAAACTGCACATGATATTGATATGGCCAATTATGGCGATATTGATATATCGGCGATATATCGTCGATATATCGACAATATTTGAAACCCTGGTTTGTATAAAGGCTTTTAAGTAGTTTCCATCAATTTGAATGGCTAGCCTGGTCTATCTCTTCGTGTTGTCTACCGTGAAAGGGGGGAAATCAAGTTAGGGTTTTTGGGGTTCATTATACTTTGATTTGATTTTCATGGAATTCCAGAACACTTAGTAGTGAGCATTTGTGATGCATTTTATGCTGTGTAACGGATTTGAACAAGATATGGAGTGATTGGCTTATTCCAATTATGAGAGTGATTTTGGGTACCTGATGATTCAATGCTCATTCTATTGACCTAAGCAAAAATCTAGAATGGTTTTTAATGTGCACAAAACATATCCAAGTGTTTTAAGTAATGTTTTGAGTTCTTGAAATATATCTGATGGACCTTTGTCAGTATAGCGGCAACAACAGTTGTGTTTAGAACAAAATTTGGATTGAGATTTAATCATGGATTTTAAATGGACGTTGAATGTTCTTATGCTTGTATGGCTTTTTCTGGAAGGGATTTTGTATAGAATTATATTGCAGGTGATCAAGCATGAACAGGCCTTGATTAGCTTGAGTCTTATTTTGACAGCAGTTGTAGTATAGGTACTTGTCAGGATCTGTGGGATATTTAAGTTGATGTATCAAATTAGTCCTGATGTTGATAAGTGCTTAACTGGGTTTTCTTAGCTAATATGATGTAGAATAATGTTTGTAAAGCATTCATGACTCTTGATTTGTTTTGGATGAAATTCAATGTAGAATCCTTTGTTAGTCATTTTGTATCTGAAATCTGTATAAACAGTAGTCCATGTAAATTCAGTGTCTAAATTCCAATCTGATGTTTGATTCTAACTTTAATGGATGTCTGGAAGTTCATCATGATTAGATCTTTATTTATAGCATTTCAAATAATTTTCTAGGCATGTAATTAATTTCTAACTGTTAATTAGCTTATTTCCAGCATTTTTGCTACAAAATTTGTTAAAAAATACAAAAATAGTGTAAATAAATAAAAGAAATGTGTAGCGAATGAGAATAACATGTTTAGAACATGTGTATGTGGTTAGATAAAGATTTTAGTGTGTTTAGTTAGTAGAACATACCAATAGAAGTTTAGGACTTGTTTAGTTAGAAATAAAAGACCTAAAAACAAAAAGTACACAAAGAGTTGTTTTTCCTTAAAAGTTTTGTCATCTTTCTTTCTTCACTTAAAAACAAAAACAAAAGACAATTTGAAAAACTTCAAAAGCTCTAAAAATTCTCTTTGTATATAGTATGTATATATGTATATATTTATAATCTAACACTATATATTAAGTTATATTTACATATGTATATAAATTATATATATATATATATATATTGTATAAATAATATTTATATGTAAATAATTTATAGTATGTATTCTAACTTATGTCATGTAAGCTAAATTATGTGTGTGTGTACACACACACACACACACATTTATAGTACAAAAATATATACATAAGTTATAGACATGTACAATATAAATTTGTGTGTGTGTGTGTATTATTCTATTCTTTGTTGTATATAATTAGCTTAGTGTACATAAGTGATACTAATAATGCATATAGATGTGATTACACTAACCTAAATTCATATTTTTATGCCTTTGATTTCTAAATACTCTTCAGGCATTTCTTGAGTAAATAAATCACTAACATAATTCACTTGATCTGACTTGTACATGATTAACCTAGATTGTATATATCTACATATTCAAACTCATTCATTTGTAAATAACCATTTTTTTGGAATAAAAGATTAATTTTGGATCTTAGATAGTGATATACATGAATAACTGTCTCTTAGCGAACAACTTGAAATAAAATAAGTAAAAATTATATATAAATAAAATGACAACAATCTAGATTGCAACACTATACCGTATATATGATTGTGACATTAAATAACCCTAATTAACTTGCATTGCAAATGAAACATCATTTTTTGGCATCGTTACCGAGGAGACAACTCTCTACTTGCAAAAAACTATCTTTTATTCTTTGTATATTTTTTGCATTTGCTTTGTAAATATTGATTCTTTTATACATATTCTTGTTTAACATAATATTCCTTCATTCTTTTATATATAATTGTCTTACTAATCATCTTTGTTTTTGCAACACTTGAGGAGGTGTTGGAGGAGTTCTCAACTTCCTGGTGGTGTCGCTGCGACCTTGACTTTTGCTTCTTCGACAGAGTTGTTTTCATGCTTTCTTAGATTAGTATAGTCATTAGGACTTAGGTTTAGATTTCCTTTCTATTATTAGTGATTTGTATAGGCGTAAGTTGTGAATCCCTGTTCTCACAACTATTTATAATAATTAGGACTGTGGACTCTTTGGACACTTATTCTTTCGATTTCTTTTTCACTTTCGATTTTCTCGTTTTGCTTTGGTTTTATTTGTTGCATTAAAAATAAAAAGAATTAGCAAGAAAAATAAAAAATATAAAAAAGATCTCATTCTTACTTGTCTAGCAGCAACATATCCACAGGCATTCCATACTTAAGAATTGCATTCTTCCAGCTATATTTACTTTCTTGTCATATTGCATTACCTGTTGAGTGCTCTAGCCAGGTACACATTTCTATCCCTCTTAGCTCCTGCCATCCTTGCATTTGACCTAAGTTAACAAGACCATCTCTTATTTGGAATTAATTAAAAGGTGAGACATTTACTTCCTGAGAAACACACTCATAAGAAGAAAAACCCAATTCAAAGTGACACAAAAATAACTTGATTTGAAATCTTGTTTGGTTTTCACCGCTATCTCTATTCATTGATTATCATGTACACACTACATGATCACATAAGGTACACAAAAACACGTATTCTATCTCATCTCTTGAGCACCCACAAGAACTTGGATTTGTACGTTGGTCTTATCCAAGTTCTATGTGGATTATAGAGGTCTGCACTCCATAGAGTTTCTCTTAGGACGCATACGATTGTATTGATAGACTATCGTGAAAATTTTGCTCGTAGCAGGCCCTTAGGAAAATTCACATATTTTTGTCTTACTTGATTGTTGTGGTCTTGTGATATTAAGATTAAGATTTTATTTGGTTGGAATGGTTTTTTGGTGAGTTTGTGATTGTTTTAGCATGATTTAATCAAAATCGATTCAGGGATGGTAGAAAATCTCAAAACCAACCACTTATACCTCCTTTGGGTGCTAAAGCCCGAACTACTATGCCTTCCACTTCGCATCCTGTACCTTCCGATCCTAGTGAGCCTCGTACACCTATTTACCATTTTGTCCACTCTGAGGATGTTCTTGATTCATAATATGAAGACTTAGAAGAAAATCCTCCTCGTCCTCCTTGCCCATATCCACCTCCACCTTTTCCACCATCGCCTTACCCTGACCCTGAGAATCCACCTAGACCAGAGAGAGGTCAACCTTTGCAACACCCGTTTAACACACATATGCAAATGAATGCCCTTACAAAATAGGTGCAGTAGCTTATTGAAGCTATTCGTGTCCTAGCTAACCCTTGACCACATGCCTGGAGAGCTCAACTACGAGATTACTACAATCCCACAGTTGCACCCATTTTTCCTACAGTCCGATCTTTTGCTGGGAGTTGTGTTGCTGAGCTAAAGCCGAACCTCATAGCCTTAATTCCACACTTCCATGGGCTTGCTTTTGAGGATCCTTTTCAGCACTTAGAGGAGCTAAAAAATTTAGCTTAAATTCTTGGTCGTAAGGTCATGATCAGCATACCCTTTTAATGAAGATGTTCCCCTTCTCATTAAAAGATAAAGCAACCTTTTGGTACTACACTCTTTCATGGACTACACCTATAAAAAGCTGACCTTCTTCGGAACATGAGTTCCTAAAGAAGTACTTTCCCGTAGGTCGCACTAATGCCCTGAGGCGTGCTATCATTACATTTACACAAAATTCAGGAGAACCAATGCATAAGGATGGGAGAGATTCCATGAACTCTTAAGGAAATGTCCCTACCATTGTGTCCCACGCTGGCAACAAGTCCATATCTTCTATCATGGGCTCTATGATGACACAGAATTTTGTAGATGTCGCATGTGGAGGTAATTCCCTGTGTCGTAATGAGCATTTAGTCTTTGAGCTCTTCGAAGGCATAGCTAAAAATTTCATTAATAATGCTTCAATGGGCATTTTTAATAAGAGGTCCTCGCGTTCCCACTCACACCAAGGGGTACATGAAGTCCACTCCAACACACGTGACATGGAGATTGTGGCCAGTTAGCTGCATAAAGTGGGCATTATCAAGAAGAAAGTAGATGAAGTATGAAAATTCCTCTCTAAATCATCATCTTCTTAGTCACCTGCACTTCCATCTTCTTCACAGTCTCCTACAGGAAGGGAAACTATGAATAATCTTTCTCTAACATCACTTGCATATTCACTACCTTATTCTTCTCCACTTATTGGAGGAACCTTTGTTCCTCAGTATTCTAATTTCCCTGCTAATCTCGGAGCTTCAAAGGAAGTCCACTCTATTCAAAACAAACCCTATTCACAAACTACAACCTTGGATGGCATAATCATCCAAACTTTTCCTGGTCAGGAAATTCACAAAGACTTAACTTCCAATCACCTTCTGCACCTCCACTTCCACACTTGACCAGACCAACACCACCTCTACCTCAAGCACAACCTGGTTATCAACTACGTGCCTACAAGCAAACTCAACCAAGGGCCACCTAATACTCTCAATCTAGGTCTAGGAACATACCCACTTAGAGGTATGTACACCCTAGACCATCTGTGCAAGATCAAGCACATTACATATCCCAAACCTTGCATGACCAAGCTGAGTACTACCTTGAAACGACTACTTCCTATCCTAAACAACAATCACCTCTCTTGCCTAATCCTGATTTGTCGTCTACATCTTAGGCTGAACTTAATGCCATTACAACGAGTGGTAGAAGCACTATAGATCCACCTTTTCTTACTTCTACATCTCAATTTGGACCTTCTCCTTTTCCACCTGATCAACCCAATGATTCTAACTCTTTTGGACCTAGGATTGCTCATGCTACTGGTACTTTTGTACCTTTTTCGAAGGCTTTAAAGAAGAGTAAAGGAAAAAAGAAATAATTTGGTGTGGCTCCTGAGGATGACTTACTCAAGCTCTTTGAGCAAGTTCACATAAACATCCTCTTATTGAATGTGATTCACCGCATCCTGCTTTACGCTAAGTTTTTGAAAGACCTATGTACACTTAAGCATAAAACGAGAACCCAGAAAGGGTGTCCTATTATTTTTTCAGAACAAGTTAGTTCCATTATCTCTAGCAATCTCCCTATTAAGAAGAAAAACCTAGGCACCCCTCTACTTTCCTGTATGATAGGAAACACCACATCCAATAGAGCCTTACTTGACTTAGGTGCTTCCATCAATGTTATCCCAACCTCCCTCCTGACTCATTTCGAGGTTGGCAATCTGAAGCCAACTGAGGTGTCTCTGTAATTAGCTGATTGATCAATTAAGATGCCTCGGTGAGTGTTGGAAGATGTTATAGTACGGGTCAAGGATTTCTACTTTTTAGTAGATTTCATTGTCCTTGCCATAGAAGTACCTGAGGATGTCCATACCACACCCATCATACTAGGAAGACTTTTCTTGGCAACAGCTAAGACGACCATAGATTGTGAGGAGGGCCTATTAGAGTTGAAATTTGGAGACTAGAAGATGAAGATTGATATTGTTAAGGTACAAAAGAGACCATCCTGTAGTTTTATTAAGGAAATCTATTCCTTGGATTCTTTGGATAAGATGGTTGAGGATACTTTGATTGATTCACTCACTTTAGAACCTCAGTTCCCTTTGACTTTTGATTTGACTCTTCCTAAGGTAGCTGATAGAGACACCTTGTACTCACCTCCAATTCCTTTAGTGTCCTTCGAATCTTCTAAGATCTTCACACCAGCTCTTTCCCCTGATCCTAGTCTAGTTGAATTGAAACCCCTGTCTAATTCTCTTAAGTATGTCTTCTTAGGACAAGATCATACTTATCCTGTGATTATTAATCCTCATTTGACCTCTGATTAGGAATCACGACTCATCTGTCCTTCAAGCACATAAGTAGGCCATAGGATGAAGCTTATATGATTTGACTAGCGTTAGTCTTTCTTACTGTACACATAGGATATTCACTGATGAAGGATCTAAATCTATTAGACAACCAGAGCATATATTGAACCTAACCCTTCAAGAGGTGGTAAAGATTGAGATAATCAAATGGCTAGATAATGGTATAATCTTTCCTATCTTTGATAGCCAGTGGGTATGTCTTGTTCAGGTTGTGCCCAAGAAAGCTGGACTTACCATTATTACCACTGAGTCTGGAGAAGTCATTCTGACACAGATTGTTAGTTCGTGGTGAGTATGTATGGACTACTGAAAACCTAATTAAGCCACGAAGAACGATCATTTCCCATTGCCTTCATTGATTATATACTAGAAAGATTGGTAGGGAATATATTTTTTTGCTTTTTAGATGTCTACTCTGGATACAATCAGGTGGCAATTCACCTTGATGACCAAGAGAAAATGACCTACACTTGCCCCTACAGAACCATTGCTTTCTATAGGATGCTCTTTGGACTTTGCAACGCATCTGCTACATTTCAGTGATGTATGTTTGCAATCTTTTCTGACTTGGTAGGTGATTGCTTAGAAGTCTTTATGAATGACTTCTCGGTCTTTGAGAGTACTTTGATAATTGCCTAGACCACCTGACTAAGGTCCTATAGAGATGCATTAGTGTAAATCTGATACTTTCTTGGGAGAAATCACACTTCATTGTACTATAGGAACTAGTACTACGACACCTGGTCTTTGAGAGAGGGATTGAGGCTGACTGTACGAAGGTGAAATTGATTTCTGACCTGCCATTACCATCCTTGGTTAAGAAATTTGCTCTTTCCTTTGGCTTGTTGGTTTTTATCGTCAATTCATTGCGGATTTCTCTAAGATTGCCTGACCCTTGACCAATCTCCTCTCTAAAGACATAGAATTCCAGATCTTTGATGGTTGTGTTCGAGCCTATATGACACTTCATGATCTGGTTACCGAGGCACTAATACTACAACTCCCGGATTGGTCTCACCCTTTTGAGATAATATGTGATACCTCTGATTATGCAGTAGGGGTTGTCCTTAGTTAAAAACTGAATGGGAAACTAGTAGTCATTTACTATGCTAGCAAAACCTTGATGAAGTATAGAGAAATTATGCTATCACTAAGAAGGAATTGCTAGTAGTAGTATTTGCACTAAAGAAATTTAGATCCTATCTTCTAGGCTCCCACATCATTATCTACACTGACCAAACTGCAGTTCGACATCTTCTCGCTAAGAAGGATGCGAAGTCTCATCTGATTCGCTGGATCCTGCTCTTATAGGAATTTGATGTAGATTTTCGTGACAAGGCTGGAAAGAGAAAGTGGTAGCTGACCACTTATCCCACCTTCTTTCTAAAGTGATTTTTCCTTCACTTCTCATCATAGACCATTTTCCTGACGAGCAATTGCATGCCATTCACTTAGATCTTCCCTTGTATGCTGACTTGTCAACTACTTGGCTTCTGGAGTAGTTCCCCCTAATTGGACTAAACATCAGATTGATAGACTTAGAGTCGAGGCCAAACACTACTGTTGGGAAGAACCCTGGCTGTTCAAGCACTGTAAAGACCAGACCCTTAGAAAGTGTGTCGTAGACAAGGAAGTTGAGAGTATACTGTCATTCTGTCATGACCAGGCATGTGGCATTCATTTCTTTGGCAAAAAAACTGCTGCAAAAGTCTTGTAGAGCAAATTTTATTGGCCTACGATTTTCAAGGACGCACATGAATATAGTAGGGCATGTTCCTGCTATCATACTCTCGGCAGTATTGGTCGCCAAGACATGATGCCCTTGAACCCAATTCTAGCATGCAAGATATGGGGCTGAACTTTATGGGACATTTTTTAAATTCTCAAGGCTTTGAATACATCGTATTAGCTGTGGATTATGTATCCAAATGGATTGATGCCATCCCTAAGAGAATAAATGATCATAGAGTTATCACTCAATTCATTCAGGATTATATCTTTTCTCATTTTGGGGTACCAAGAGCCATCATTAGTGATGAAGGGTCTCATTTCCACAACATACTTTGAGTCCCTACTTCCAAAGTATGAGGTGGCACGTAGAATAGCTACACCTTATCACCCATAAACCAATGGACTTGCTGAGGTTTCCAATCAGGAGATAAAAAAGATTTTACATACTACCATTAGACCTGATGAAAAGGATTGGTCATCTCGCCATTCTGATGCTTTGTAGATGTATAGGACAACTCACAAAACCCCTCCAGGCATGTCTCTTTGTAGACTTGTGTACGAGAAACTCTGTCATCTTCCCGTAGAACTTGAGCACAAGGCCTATTAGGCTATCAGAAAGTGTAATTTGTATCTCAAGAAGGCTGGTAATTATAGACAATTACATATTTCCAAGTTAGATGAATTAAGGAATGAATCTTATCAAAGCTCAAAATTTTATATGGATAAACTTAAGGTCTTCCATGATAGTCACATTCTTAGGAAGACATTTCACCCTAGTCAGAAAGTCCTTCTGTTTGACTCTAGACTTAAACTCTTCCCACGGAAACTCAGATCTAAATGGACTGGACCTTTCATTATCAAGAGACTATTTGATAATGGAGTTGTGGAAATTTATGAAGTTGACGAATCTAAATCTTTCATTGTGAATGGACAAAGATTAAAACCTTTTATGCAGCCTCATAATCTTAGACTTGTCAACTCTACCATTTCGCTCCTACAGACTGAACCACAATGATTCTGGGTTTACGTCTAGTTGAAGGCGTAAAACCTAGCGCTTTTTGGGAGGCAACCCATGTTGTATATAGTTGTTTTACCTTCTTTGTTTTCCTTTCTTTCTCCTATGTCTATCCTTGCATTTTAGTTTGCATTCATAGTCACATATGACTTAGCCCGATTGACCCCTCTTATTTTTATCAGAGTAGAAATTATCCACCTGAGATTTTTACGTCCTTCTGATTTCCTTCCATCACTCTAGTCTAAGTGTGTGAAAAGTAGAGCATGCATTTATATTTCTCTTAATAACACAATGAGGACATTGCATCACTTAAGCTTGGGGGAATGCAACAAGGTGAAATCTTTAACTTGAGATGCAATTGTAGACACATCTTTTAGTGTATGGATATAGTTTTTGAAAAAGCCAAAATAAAAAATGAAAATTTCAAAAAAAATTACAAAACACAAAAACACATAAAAATTGGAAAATTTCAAAATCTCAAAAAAATTAAGGGACCTCATTATTCACTTTTGAAGGGAGGGAAAAGCTCCATAATATGATAGGGAGAAATTGAAATTGAAACATAATTCATAAGTGTTTATATATGATCTTAAAGCTGAAAAAAAATAGAACAAGTGTTTATGGACATTTAACCCTTTGCGTTTAAACTTTTCTAGACACATAAGCTTGATTCGCTCAGGTTTAGGCTTAATACACTTGAGCATTAACAATATAGAACCACAATCTTTCCTAACTTAGGATAATTCTTGTACCTGAGTCAATTAGTATAGGATTTGTTTGTTTGCTTCTGTTTAAGAGTCAAGTAACCTTGGTTTCATACTACATGGATTTAGAAAGAACCTTGCAAACTTAAGTTCTTAATCCTAGTGCTCATTAGGGAAAGTGGAGTCCTTGTCTGTACGTGTAGGTAGACTCTTTATCTCAGTCTTTCGTCTTATGTCTAGGAAAGATTCTTTCCACCAAATACTCACCCACCAACTAAAGTTGATGAGAGACATATCGACATTCTTATTTTTAGAAAAAGCAAGAAAAAATTAGAAAAATGAAAAAAAATATAGAAAAAGTCAAAAGAAAAAGAAAAAAAAGTAAAAGTTGAAAGAAGTCAATATGTGTTCCAATTCCAGTTGTATATACCTGTATTCCACTAAAAATGATTGTTTCAGGGTACATTACAAATACCCTTCGTATTCTACTAAATATTCCTTGAGCCATGATGTTCCATCTGGATCATATGTTAATTAGGGTCAATTATCGTGTCATAGTATAGTATTGCAATTTAGATGTATGTCATTTATTTATGTATAATTTTTACTAATTTTATTACACGTCATTCACTTAGAGGTAGTTATCGATATACATCACTCTCTATTATCTAAAAATCATCTTTTATTTCAAAAATGTTAAATTTATTTACAATAGAATGAATTATAAATGAAAGAATCAAAGAATTAACAAATTTAAGTTAATTATATATAAGAATGAATGAATTAATGTTAATGATAGTACCTCAAGAATATATATAAGATTAAAGATATCAAAAACTATTCTAAACTAAAATATGTTAATTATGTACATAATATCTAAATATCTCTGTCTAATTATATACAACATTAAGTTATGCCTTAAAATTATGTACAATCAAGACACAAAAATATGATAACACTTATAAACATCTAATATAATAATAATAATAATACTGAGCTAAGTAACTTACTAATTATGCTAACATACACAATATACAACATATATAGATATATATACTAACTAACGTAGATATGTATTTACATGTAACATAAATATAATACTAACTATATATATGTACTATATAAATACATACTACTAATATATACATCACTATTGACATATATATATATATATATATATACAACTTAAATCTATATATATATACATATAGACTAACACACACGCACGTTAACACTTAACACTCACATATGCACTAACACATACACACGTTGCATTGCACGACACTTGGTTTTATTTTAACTTAACTTAGCCCACTTATTCTACTCTTAACAAAAAAAAAAGATTTGGGACAACCTTTCCTAGGATCAACGTCTCCTACATACATGTATAAGCCTTTCATCTCTCTCTTTCTGTCTAGCACGCTCGGTTCATATGGTCGACGGGTATCCTACCCACGTACTTAATCCGAGGCCTTCGGGTGCATTTCCTCTTATAACGTTAAGAGCACTTTGCCACTTCCGATGTGGCACAAAACGAGAGCGCAAAATTGCACGTGATCGGTGTGACTTATTCAAAAGTTTAAGACTTTAATTAGCTACTAATTAGTAATCTATTTTACAATTAAATTATATGGTTGTGTAGCCTCTATATAGGGCTACTTATTGATATAATTTATTTACTTAATTAAATATATAAATATATTTAAAAATTGGTTAAAGTTAACGAGAAATGCATGTTTAATTTAAGCTTAATTACTTAATTAAAGTATAAATTAATTAATTGATGGTACAATTGAAACTTAATTTAGTTAATTTACATTATTACATAATTAATAAATATTTTTAATTTATTTTTAATGATTTATTTTCATATTTACACATTTAAATACATATGGTGTTATAGATATTACATATATTATACAATATATAATATTCTACGATATAAATAAAGTTGTAAACATACTGAAAATATTTTAAATTATAATATACAATGATACAACATAATTTACTTCATTAGTTTATTAATTTACTAATAAACATTACATTAACTTAATAATATAACTAATTAACTTATATAAATATAAATATTTACAATATTTGAATAAATGAATAAATATAGATATATTACTATCCATAATAATTACCGTAAATAGTATATTAAGTTACATAACTTATTAGTGTACATATATATAGTTACCAATGTATATCTATATATTATCTACATAATATACATATATAAATAATACTATACCATATAACTTAACATAAATACATATCTACATAAATAATATAAATATACAAGTTATATACATACTATACCTACATTTAAATTACTATATACAATTAATTTTTGGTTATATACAAGTATATACACTATATACACTAAGTATTTTTATAGGATTTTGGAGTTTTTCTAATTTTTATATTATTTTTATTCTTTATAGAAATAGAGAAAGCGGAAAGAGTTGGGAAAGAGGGAAGATGTCTCCTTTTAAGATTTTTGCTTTTGATTTTTATTTCTAACCTGTGAAGTCTAAAACTTTTGTAGGTATGTTCTCCTAGTTAGGAAACTCAAAACCTAAATCTAACTCAACACCCACCTCACACACATCTTATTTTCACTCAAGACACATTTCAATTATTTATTTATAGTATTTTTGTGTTTTTCACCATATTTTTTAGAAAATGCTGAAAATAGGCTTTATAAAATGATAGACAATGAATCCAAGCCAATAAAATTGTCACAAAAATTTTGGAAATGAAGAATTAAACATGATAAACTTCTAGATGTTTAACATTATAATCAAACTTGAAAACATGATTTTTCCATTGAATTCACATCAAAATACAATTTATGACTATTAACATGTTCCAATGTGCGCACAAAGAAATTCAGTAGGAGTTAAATCTGTTTACAAATCAATTTAAGATACAAGACAATTTGTGAATGCTTCTGAAACAAAGTTCTATCACTAAACCATTTGGAAAAATTCTTTTAACTCGAAATAAGGTCAGGAACTAGTTTGAATTCAAGCTCTCAACATGTCCTGATAGAAAGAAATACACAGCTGCTGTTAAATGGTTAATCTACCCATTCTGAAGTGTTATCTATATCTCAAAGTTTGCTTGAAAGTCTAAGTAGTTCGGTGATAAATCTTCTCTAGAGAATTCAATTCCAACATATAATTGTCAAAACTCATTTGAAATATGTGATTAAATCACTAAAATCCTCCATCCAGAATATGATTATTGTAGCTACTACTACAGTTGTTACTAACATCAAATTGAATTTGAAAGCTCAAAACATCAATCACAACACCCAAACTTGTCCTATAATCATCTGAAATCTTCTTCAAAACCTTACTCAAAGCAACAGGATATTAGCTAAAAGATTAGATCTTAAGATCACTTTGAAACCTGGGTAATGGGGTCAAAAACATCTTAGATCTCATTTAAATCATGTAACATCAATTAAATGCATCGCAAACCCTCATCAGATGATCTCAAATTCCACAAAAATGAATTTGAATCATATTGGCCACTAGAAACCCTAATATGATCTCATCCTTATGCTATAGATAGCATGAGGGAAGAGATCAAATTAGGCAATGAAATCATTACACTACAACAAAGAAGGGTTTAGAACCATCACCAATTAGTGTCACAAAAAGTTGCATGGCAGTGGTCATGGTTCCACCCAAAATCATGACGAAGGCCCCTATCGTTAGCTGGGTTCAAGAGTTTTTAATCATAGTTACAAACCGTGACCAAAGAATTTATCACAGTTGTAAAAATCGTGACCAAAGAAAGAGCTTTGGTTATGGTTAATAACCCTGACTAAAAACTTGGAGTGGAAGACAAAAAAGGTTCCTTTAGTCATAATTTGCTAACCATCACCAAAGGATCCCTTTAGTCACTGTTTATTAACCGTGATTAAAGGGGACATCATTACCAAAGGGTCCCTTTGGTCATGGTTTATAAATCGTGACCAAAGGTCTCTTAAAACAAAATAAAAGTGTAAATATGTTTAGTGGGGCCAATAGCTGAATAATCTAAAAAAAAAGAAATTTCGTTATGGTGTAAAAATAAAATGTAAATATTTGCAGCTTTATGATCGTATCTTGCAGCCCTATAAAATAGATGCATACATTAGTTTTTAATAAACAAGATCATTATTTATTCCCAGCAATATGTTAAGAGCTCAGACTCAAAAATGGAATCATAATGTCTTCTAAGTTGAGATGATTGTCTTTCATGTTTACTTCAAACAAAATATAGACGGGTTGCTAGAATTTCACTTCATAACAAATTAGCATTCTAGTCTGATGGTAGGAATGATAACAAAGAGACATGGTTGACTGAATAATTGCACAGGGGAATGCAGTAGTAGAGATCTTCATTAGGATTATTAGAAAATACTTTGAATCCTTAATAAGACCTATGGAGGAACAAAAATCAACATGGAAATAGTGTGCACACTAGACAAAGAATGGTTGTGAGAGATTCGCAAGTTTGGCTTTCTTGATGTGTATATAATTCAAAGCTAACAGATTTGGATAGTTCACCAAATTTTTGGAAGGATTTGAAAATTAGAATAATTTTTTTTATTAATAAAATTAGGATAATTAATGATCAATAGCTACTCAAGTATTAAAAATATGAAGAACAAAAATTTATAAGTAGAAACTAGCATCGGTTAATAGCATCTGAAAATATTTAGTGTAACTTATTTATCCTACCTTTAGTAATCCAATTAGCTAGAGAGATTATTGCAAATATACATGGCTCTTTTCAAAAATCCAAGAATTTATTGTTAACAAGAGGAATGAATGAGAGATGACCAAAAGAAAGAGGATGCTTGTGAATCCTTCAAACAAAATTATTAAGAGACCGTCAAGAAAGACAACTTGACCAAATAAAAGTTGCATTGGACAAGTCAAAAAAAGTAGCTCCTCGGTTCTACGAACATAATGATAATCTCATATGGTATTTGCAACCAAAAACTAATTTGGCATAATATATATTAAAAAAATGAGATGCTTGTTTCATAAATAAATTAGAAAGTAAGCACCGGATCTTTAAGTTAATATCCACATGATAATTGAACTATACGTGAAATTTTCTCGATGCACACTGAAGCAATCAGTTAGCTTCACTGAATTTGGAAGATCACCCTTTCTTCTACATTTCTTAACTCAACCAAATTTATTAAAGGAACAGATTATTCTTTATTGTTCAATGCAGCTACATAATCTAGCAAAGTTGCTCATATACTTACCAGATCTCACATCATTGCCAACTTGACCCTTGTCCTGGATTTGCTTCTTAAGCACCCGGAGAATCAAAACCCACCAATAAATGTGGATGATTAGCAACGAGAAGAGAAGAGTGTTGAACACATAATAATATATTGGTCCTTCAATTTTGTGTCTCTTTGTCCAAGAACACAGTAATTTCATAATTGTCAAAAGAACCAAAAAGCCCAATTACCTATCAATAACAAGTTAAACTAATGAACGGAAATAAGTGTGCATGGATGGGTCGATGGCAGGCAGGTGTAGTGATTCCTTCTACCGAAAGCAGGGTTAAAAATTCGATAATTGTTATTGACCAAGACTTTAAAACCCCATGTCTCTTCACAACTATCAAAGATAATTGCCAAGGGGTAAGGATATCATCCAATATGCAATTGATACAGTATCTTTCAAGCAAACGTAGATATGAAATTTACATATATGAATGACAGCGAATATAATTTTTCATTAGAAATAATTCCAAATTGGCAACCACTTTTCCATTTCAAATATGATTTCAAATCTACAAAAATAATTGTCATTGCATTTTATACTTTTGATTTTGGTACATTTTAAACATTTATTTATACTGAGTGATGCTAAATCTGAGTGATGCAACCATATTTCTATGTCAACCTAAATATACACTGCATTCTCATATCCCTGCAGAAACACAACAAAGATGGTCATCCAACTATCTGCATATTCACATTACACTCAAGACCCACAGAACTACCCATAGAACTGCACAACAGAGCTACACTAGGAAGCGTGTATAATGTGAAGCAGCAAATTAAATGATAGTTTAACATAGAATCAACATATTACCTACCATGTGCAATGCTTTCCATGGTGAACTCTGCTTCCCATGAGGTTTTGAAAGAATAATCTTTGAATGCTTGGCCCATAGATCCTCCGATTTCTGGTTTCAGGGGTAAAAAATTCTTAGTAGAAGCAAGAAAAATTTTACAACAATTTGTCAAATAAACTAAAATTAGACAAAATTACCAAATTAGCATTTGGAAGCTCTCTAGCTGCCTCATCAACATTATTTGCAGTTTCTTTTCCCTAAACAAGCATCCATTTGATATTAAGATAGGAATTGCTGAGCACAGTAAAAGTATGGCAATATAAATTTACAAATTCTAACAAACATGAGCACATCTTCGGCCAATCAATGGGCAGAACTTTTTTATCTAATTAAAGCCTAATCAAAATGACGTTGATGCAATGACCCTTTTAGATCAAATACTTGGAATTATGGTTTCATATGCATGAAAGATGACTTGATGAGAATTTGGGATATCTTTTTGACTGAGATATTTTAGAAACCAGTCCACATAATCATGTTTTGAGAGTGAAGCTTGATTGATCCAGGTTTGAATTGAAAAGTAAAATAAATAATTCCCAAACCTAGATAAGCCTAACTTTCTTATGTGAAGTTGGAAAGGCACCACACACTTGCCCACTTCATGAGAGAAGAGACACCACATGTCATTCAACACCATCTTGTCATTCCCAAATGGACTATTGCATCCAAATCCATCAACTACCCACGTCTCCACTCTCCCTCCACGTCAATATGGAGGAAGTTGGAGCTGCTCATAATGTGGGTATACCAATTTGAGCAGGCAATGATATTTACGTGGAAAAAAAGATCCAATCTTTTACCTCCTGCTGCTGCTGCATCTCATGGCAATGCTCTATTGTTGCTGCTACATCGCCACCACACCCCTCTCCTGCACTCTTGCATGCCCTCTGATCACCTACAACAAAGAAAGGTGACTCTTTTTGGAATAAACAGCCATAGTTAATGAAACATCTTAGTTTTTTGCCTTTGTTGATCTAAGGCACTGCCGTTACCAGTGCAGAAATTAGAATTCTGTTATCAAATTGGTAACTGCTAAAAAAAGAACACCACAAATCAAAGTTAAGGAAAAGGTGAAAGAACGAAAAAGGGCTGGTAGATCTGATACCTGAGCTCTTTATTGCCAATTCTAGAATAATAACCAAAGTCTACTACTGTTGTTGGTGCTACTACCATTACGAAAGCTTCCAACACCGCCACCTCCGTTGTTGTTAGCAATCCCATTGGTGGCTGTGGGGAATGATCAACCATTTCTCTTCCATTGTTATCATACATGTTAATAGATACATTTTACAAAGAAACATGTTAACATGCCTCATACATGTTGGTGCTAGAGCACCGCGATCATTTGTTTTGATGATAACAAAACACGTGTCATTTAACATTTGCACTTGGAGTATTAGATTTCAGGCAAATTGCAAATGGAGACGTGATTAGACGGAGTTCGAGCTCACATCCAGGACAGATTGGAGGAGCTTGATGGAGAACAGAGGAGATTTGCGAGGAGCGATAGATTGAAGATGGAAAGACAAGAAGAATAGGATAGAATTCTGTTTATTTCTTTCATGTACTTTTGTCTTTATTTCCTTGCTCTTTTTGTTCCTTAGAACATCATGTTAGAGAGCCTCAAAGTATCCTAACAGTAGTCCTAGGAACACCTGTACAACCCTAGGATACTTAGGTTTTATGTAGAGAACTTAAAAAATCAATATAGAGTTCAAACAGCCTTTTTAGACATCTAATTCCAAAAACAAACGTCTAATAATGGGTTTTAAGACGTCTGACTGTTGATTCAGACGTCTGATAACATTTAGGCTGGACTTAGTTAGTTTTGTCTGATGAAATCAGACGTCTAGACCTTAGACCAGACGTCTGATGATTTTGCCAGACGTCCAATTAGTGGACCATTGGCTGGCTTTACAAACACTGAAGATATGACCGTTAAAGCCTTATCAGACGTCCTTAAGCCTTTCCAGACGTCTGATAAATGACCGTTTTACCTCGGCTGACCTGAAAATCTCTTCTCAGAGATTTTTTAGCCGTTGCACTCTCTTGGAAATCCATTCCCACAGAAAAGTAGGTTTCCAGACGTCCAGACTTAGTGCCAAACGTCCTGTATGTCGTCTGATGGACTTGCACTAGAACCCTGTTTAAATCTGATTCAAGTCAGGAAGGAACCCGCCTAAAATTAGATGTCCGACCTTGTTCCCAGACGTCTTAAACTGGTATTCCAGACATCTGATGTCAGGATCAGACTTCTGATTACCCTGTCAGTGCAATGATTGTTCCTGATTTCGACCTGATTCTCTTGGGCTTTACACCCAACGGCTATGGAAGCTTTCCTAAGCCTTCCAAAGCCTTCCTAAGGCCTCTATAAATAGAGGGGAGCCTTTGCCACTCAAAAAATATCTAGTAATACACTTTCACATCATTTTGTATCTCTTGATCCTAAGAAGCAAGCTCTTGCTCTCCAAGCTCCAGTTCTTCATCTAGAGAGCATTAAGCATTTGCGCACCCGCTCTCCCGCTGTAATTCATGAGAGCGACGTTGCGCCATCGTGTAGTTCACACATCCGCGTCGTCGACGCACTCCTTACAAAGGGAAGCATCTTAATTCCTATAGAAGCTTAGGTTAAAAATTACTTTTTTGGTTCTATAGGATTGCTGTTATTTATCTTTGGTTGGGTATTAGCTTTGCGAATTCCTGTCTCCTTCGTAGGACAAAATCCTTCTCGTGAAGAGAAGGGGTTTGAGGTACGCTACCCTCGTATAAAGTAGTGTGATTCTAATTGAGGTTGAATCACCCTCGTTTAAGTGATTCGTTTAGTGGATTTGATCAACTTGGTTAATCGAAAAATCTTAACTCGAGAGGATTAGGTGGTGATTTTTACCCGGTTTGGGTTTCCACCTAAAAATAATTGTGTACATTGTGTGATTGAATTCTTTTGTGAGATTGTTTATATTCTATTCCGCAATTTATTACGTCACCCCTTCCTAATAGGGAATCAACAATACATTCACCACAAATGCAAACATACTCATATCATTATTTCCTAAATTCATATACCACAAATGCAAACATACTCATATCATTATTTCTCACATTCTTATACCACAAATGCAAATATATATTTTACCATTCATATATATATTCCATCATTACTTGACTGCAAGTACTGGTATTGTTCATCACTACTGGTATATGTAAGGCACAAGTTTGAGCTTATGTCTCAAACTGTGAACAAGTACCGGTACTAATCAAGAGTGCCGGTATCTGATGGCCATAGTTTGAAGACTCAGTTCTGGCCTGGACCTTACACGTACCAGTACCCATGATTAGTACCGGTACAGGTAGGTTACGGTACCTAGTGAGTCTCAAACCTGGGAGTCACAAGTATCAGTATCCATGATGAGTACCAGTACTAGGACTCATTTATGCTAGCTGCAGAAAGTCAGTGAGCAGTTAGTACCGGTACCTGTATTTCAGTATCGGTACCAGTTAGCCGTTAGTTCAAATCTGAACAGCTAGAAAATTTATTTTGAGACCATGAACGTTGGAATTTAAACCCCAATGTCTAGTAGATGAGTAACTAAGGTCCTAACTTTATAAAAAGACCCTAGGACTCTTAGTTTGTGCACAAGATATACAAGGGAAAATTCTAGAGCTTTGAATTCCAAATTTCCACTATATTTTCAAGAGAGAAAGAAGCTTGCCATTCACTCTCTCTACATTCTTGCAAGCTCAACGACGTGTTTTTCTCATGCATCTACGAAGCGATTCACGTCCCTTTTAGGCTCTCCAATTGGTATTTCATTTTAGTTATTACTGAGAGGCTTAGGTATTTTGTTGTAAGATTTATTTCTATCTTACACTTGTGCTTATTTTATACTTGAGATTTTGCTCGTTGGGTTGTAACAAGCCCATTGTTGTACTTGGGTTGAGGTAACCCGTTAATTATCTCGGTTAGTAAAGTGATTCCCTCAGGGTTGAGGAAATCAGGTTGAAAATCCTAAGTCGGGAGACTTAGGTAGTAGAGTGTCCAAGTGAGTAGGAAACCACTATACATATTGTGTCAACTTCTATGGTTTGAATTATTTGTGCAATCTTTTTGTTATTACTAATATTTACGTTTAGTATGTTTGTGCGCATTGCCTTCAGATCGCATAGTCTATAGTAGATCTTACAGTAGGGGTATCATTAATATTCGTACCTTAAATCGACTCAAATCTATGATTTCTTCCAATCATCTTCATATTATCTTTTTGTTAGAGCCTTTTGCTAATTCTTTGAAAATTTCTAGAATTATGAAAGAAATCCACTTTGATCATGCTTTAGCTCCCCCTGATTGTCCCAACATTTGGTGTTTCTGGAAAGACCCGGTCTCCATTACTATATACTGTTACTCCTAAGCTTTGATGGTTGAATGTAGGCATCTTGGTCGCGTGTTTAACATCTCTGCTGTCTATGCTTCTTATGACTCCGATACCAGGCTCAATCTTTGGAATCATCTTACCTTGATTATTGTCCCGTGCCCTTCCTTCCCTTGGGTTGTTGGTGGGGATTTTAATACCATCCTCTCGACTTCTGAGAAGAGAGGTAGTCATCCTTTCTCTAGCTCCCAAGCTTTTCCCTTCCAAAGGTTTATCAACGATTCGACTCTTGTTGATTTTCTTGTGGGTGGTAACCAATTGTCGTGGTGTAATGGTAGGTAGGGCTCTTCTCAAATTTACTAAAGGTTAGATTGAATTCTTCTCAATCTTGAGGCCATGGCCCTTGCACCTCTTAACTGTTATCTTTCTCAGCATAATTCCAATCATGCTCCTTTGCTCTTTTGTCTTGCTATTCCTATAGTGGACCATCATAGACCTTTTAGGTTTGAGAACATGTGGTTGAGGGACGAGAGGCTTTGGGGCTTGGTGGATGAAATCTGGCACACTTCTACTATCCCTAATTTTGATCCTATCTCCAAACCCTATTCTACGCTTCACATTTTGAAATGGAGTCTCAAATCTTGAAACATATCGACTTTTGGTAATATTCACAAGATGGTTGAAGATCTTGAATCTCGCTATGAAGAGTTGGATGCCAAACTATCCCACCATTGGGATGATAATACTGCTATTGAGCTCAATGACACTTCCATTCTCCTTGATGATGCCCTAGCTAAGCTCAATGATTTCTTACTTCAAAAAATTAAAATTAATTGTCTTCATAAAGGCGAAGGTTGTAACAAATTTTTCTTCACTACCATCAAAAATGTTTCACCAAACATGCTAGAACCTCTCTTACTTCTACCATAGGTGAAGGGTCTTGGGATAAAGCTACTTCTCTCTCTTTGGACTTTTTTAAAAATCTGCTCTCATCTCATGGGGATATCATCGTTAATTCCTTTATTGACACCATCCCTCCCATTCTCTCTAATGATGATTGTACCGAGTTGAATTGTATCCCTACTGAGTTTGAAATTTTTGACTCCCTCTCCAATATGCCTTCTAATAAATCTTCGAGCCTTGATGGTTTCAACATTGAATTCTTCTCTACCTTTTGGGATTTGGTTAAACCCAATGTTGTTGAAGCTATCACCCACTTTTTTGCTACTAAATTTGCCCCCCAGAGCCTCAACAATACTTTTTGTCTCTTCGGTTCCCAAAAAACCTTTGGCTACTGACCTTTCTGATTATCGCCCCATTAGCCTTGTAATGTTCTCTATAAGATTGCCTCGGCTATTGTTGCCAATCGCCTTTGCATCCTTCTCCCTAAGATTATCTCTTCTGAACAGATTGGGTTTATCAAGGGCAGGCCTATCTTTGATCATATTACTACTACCTTTGAGTTAGTCCAACGTGTCGATTGTAAGGTTTTTGGTTCTAATGTTATGGTTCAGCTTGACCTCGAAAAAGCTTTCGATAGAGTGTATTGGGGGTTCTATATAAGATCCTTCAGCGCTCTAGCTTCTCTTTTGATAATATTCCCTCATCAAAGCTTTTTGTGTAGCATGAGGGCTCTTTTGTTTTGGTGGATGGGTGTTCTTTAGAATTTTTTCGTGTTTCTCGTGGGTTGAGACAAGGAGATCCAATCTCTCCTTTTCTCTTCGATATTTTTATGGAACCTTTCATTTGTGGTATTAAGGAGCTGGCCTTACTTGGAAAAATCCAACCTTTCTAGGTGAAAAGGGGTGTTGACTCACCTTTAGCCCTTCTTTACGCAGATGATATCATCATCTTTGTGGACAAACTCTCTTCCATTTGGAATTTAGCCTCCTTTATTAAGGACTTTGAGATATCTATGGGTTAAACTGTTAGCCTCACTAAAAGTTATTGCTTTGTGGGTCGTCACTTCCCTTCTTCCCTTAGGGATTGCCTCCTCTCTATCTTAGGCTTTAGGTTGGGTTCTTTCCCTTTTACTTATCTGGGTTGTCCTATATTCTCTGATCAGGCTAAGGATTCTTATTTTTATCCTATCATTGACAAGATCAGATCTAAGCTTGCGGGTTGAAAAGCCCATATCCTATCTTCTGTTGCGAGATTTCTCCTCATCAAACATGTTTTAACCTCTACTCCTATTCATACGTTATCTATTATTGATGTCCCTAATTATCAAACCAAAACCCTAATTATCAAACCCACTTAAATTAAAGAGGTTCTAGTTAGGATAAAATTAATATAAACCTCCTAAAATTCATACAAAAATATTCTAAGAGGTTTGGTACCATTGATTTGACCATCTGAACCTATTTTGACCTAGAATAGAGTTTCACATGGAAATTTGCATTGATTTGGGCTTCTATGCAAATTACCTTGTCATACATGGTCAAAACTCAAATCCAAGTTCACCATTATATTCCTTGGGTCCAAATTAGGTTAGCACCAAAATTTGAGCCCAAGAAGAGTCCATCTTGACCTAGTCTATATTTTAACCCTAAAAAACTGTATTTCTTACACTTAGCCACCCAGGTTTCAATTTTATTACGATTTGGCCCCTAAACTTTCTCGTTGTTTTCTTCAAAAGTATCCCTTCTGCCATTGGTGTGAACAGAGCTCCACAACCGAGATTTGAGAGAGGATTTCTCCCTCAAATCAGATCCAAATCCCTCCAAATTTGGAGGGATTGATCTATAAATGATTCCCGATCTGTTGGGTTGACTCATAGAGCCCACGGAGATCCCTAGAGTGCAAGAGAGCTCGAGATTTTAGGGGATCCTTTTTCACTGAAATCACGAACAAATAAAGCTTTTTCCTTGCTTTAAAGTGTGGTTCTGAGCTCTATAAAAAGCCCCTAGGTCCCAACGTCCTCAACTAAGAAATAACCGAAATTCCCCTTGTCCTTCCTTCTCCGGCCACCGTTTCTTGAGCTCCGGCGAGCACTCTCCAACCTCTTCCTCCATGCATGTTCTTCTCCAATGGACACCGCCCTTATCTTCCCCTCTTCATCGCGAATGCTACTGGCCAAAGCAAGGACACATTTCACCCCTTCGTCCCCACGTACAGCCAGCCAACGTTGGGTGTGGTTCCGTCCTCTCTCTTCCCCTAAGTTACTCCATCCTTTCTCTCTCCTTCTCTAGAATACCCTTAGGCTCTTAGATCTTAGGATTAAACACAGTCACCACTCTCCTACACCATTTTCCCCAGCGACGGCGTCGCCTCAGGCAAGGTCGCGTGGCCACCCTCGATTACCAAACCACTCGCCACCACCTCTGCAAGCTTCTCCTCACCCCCACCGTTAAAAGCCCTAAACCTATTGAGTGAAGCAGTCACTTAACACCTCCATTGGACAACCCAAAGCTCTGTCACCTTCCCTGTCATCGTCCGAAGGCCACACATATGCACACACCAAATCGCAGTAACCGTTGCACTCGTCGTGGACCGGCGAAGCGTGTGAGCTTATCTAACAAGGCTGCAAGGCCGTATTCTGTTCTTCAGGTCTTCGTCGGAGCACTGTCGCCGCCGTCATCTCCTACACCATTGACTGCCCGTCGTCGACCTTCACTCAACCTGCTGCTATGCTCAATCTAAGTGGACTCATCTGCTGCAGCTTCCCAGGTCTTCAATAACGTAAGGAAGCCGCAGCTACTGCCTCAACTCCTCGATCCATTCAGCTGCGGCTCACAAAAGAAACAATGAAGAAGGAGCTACTACTTTAGTCCCACATAAGGGGCTCAGTAGTGCATGAAGGCAAATAAAAGCAATTCATCACATTAGTCGTTTTCCTCAGCACACACTGGGGTTGAGGTCCTCGCTCAAGCGCCAGCGCACGTGCCCTCGCCTGCGATTCATGCCTGTTACGACCTAATTCCCGGATCCCTACAGGACCCAAGACCGGCTCGCCTCGACTAATCCTAAGACCCAGTCATCCAACAAGAAATAACCAAAAAGCAGGAAAGTAAACCACATTCACATGCAATATAACTAAGCAGTAAAAATGTACAAAGCAGTAAAGGAAAGTAAAACTGTTGTTCCATTACATACCGCCACAACAACAGAAACAACGGAAACGAAAGTAACAGTAGAGACAATAGTAGCTAAAAAGTCTGATACTTACTACAACAACAAGGGGAACAACAAGAAAGTGTTGAAACTACGGCTAAGCTCGACTAGTGATAAGACCCGTGCCATTAAAACACTTTAAGACATCTGGGAGCTGGATCAGATGTCTGGCCAGATGTCTGGACATCTTCCCAGACGTCTGGAAATCAATTTTTGCGTGCATACGACCCTGAGTCTATGCGTGTGCCATGCGTAGACTGAGCTCAGCCGTTTTTTCTTCTCTTTCTTCCTTTCTTCTCTCCCCTCACCGACGACAGAGCCCTCCCCCGCGCCTACATATACCCCCTCCTCTCCCTCACGCCACCCCACTCCCATCCACCTTCTCCTTCCTCCAGCGAGAGCGAGCACGGTGAGTTGAAGCCGAGTGCAGCGGCAGAGAAGAGAGGAGCAGCGAGGGGGAAGAGAGGAGAGCGCGAGCTGAGAGAGAGAGAGCTCGCCGGAGAGGCTCATGGCCGGTCAGCGTGCGCACAATAGAGGGGTGTGCCGGGGAGGTTTCCCCCGATGCTACTGTAGCTAGAGCAGCGGACGAGCGAGCGCGGCGTGGCCGCACGCAGCAGGAAGAAGATGAAGGAGCTTCTGATTCTGGGATTTTTCCCAGAATCAGACATCTGGACCTACATCTAGCCGATGCGGATAATGTCTGGAGGGAGCTCCAGACGACTGGGAGGTACATTTTGCCTCCTATGCTTCCTTTTTGCGGATACGGCCATGTAGGCCGTTCCGCCGAGGACTCTGATACGTGCCGTGTTGAGGAGATTACGTTGCACGTGCAGGATTCATTTCGAGAAGGCATGATGATACGCCCTCCCACGCGGTTCAGACGTCTGGGCGAGGCACCAGACGGCGGAGAGCGTCTCCAGACGTCCGGAGGGATAGTCGAACGCCTGGAACTAGGTCCAGACGGTTCAGCAGGATCCCTTGATGTCTGAGGAGCAGCGCAGAGTGAGGTATGGTCTGGAAGATGTTCCAGATGCCTGATTTGAGTCTGGATTGTCGTTTTGACCCGTTTAGGGTCCGTTTGAGGTCAGATTTCCGCGTTTAAGATTCCATTCTTCGTATAAGTTCCTCTACTTGTTAGAATGCTTTTTATCATATTCTTAGTGGGTTCTTGTGGTTGATCCTTATGTTAGGACCTCGTTCTGTTGCGGATTTGGGGGTTGCGGAGGCACGTGGACTTGCCGATCACGCCCCCATTACTCCCGGTTTTGTGAGTAAAGTGGCTTCCCCTAGTTAATTACAAACATAAAGGCATATCTGGAATGAATGTTAGATCCTAGGGTGTGGCATGAATCTTAGGACTAGAAACACTGGATTGAATGTTAGATCCTTGGGTGTGGCATGAATCCTAGGACTAGAAACACTGGATTGAATGTTAGATCCTAGGGTATGGCATGAATTCTAGGACCAGAAACACTAGATTGAATGTTAGATCCTAGGGTATGTCATGAATCCTAGGGCTAGAAACACTGGAACAATTGTATGAAAATGCATAAATTGCAGTCTTGGACAAGTAAATAGAATAACAATAATTGCCTGTAATTGGATAACAGCTGCTTGTGAATTGTAAAGTACTGTTGTTAGCAGTTGTTGCATATAATTCCCGTTGTGGCAATTAAATAAAAGTTTCCTGTATACGAATTGGAAATGAAAGATTGAATGTTGGAAGCACGAGTTACCTGCGAATAAACCCGAAATGATGAAACCTAGTATGGCTTGGCTTGAGAAACATAAGCATAAACCCTATGGGGAAATAGGAGTAGAGCTCCTGGAAGTAAACAGAATGGATCTAGGAATGTGCTGGGAAGTGTGGTATTCCTTGAGTACGTAGTACCAAGGGAAGCACATGTTACCTTTTAGTGTCGAGGGGAGCTTGCCTCCTTCGGGTCGAGACCCGGGGTAGGTTTGGTCACCTTGCACCGACTCTTTGGCCCTCATGTACACTGTACCGGGGATAGCTACTAGTGTAGGGAGGGAGCTAGCCACCCCACGGGGCTCGAGGTTCAGCTAGCCACCTTACACCGACTTGTTAGGCTCTCTGGGCAAACCAGGGTAGTCAGGTGAGGGTGCGTGGACTGTGGAGGGGCGAGACCCTTGTTTGGTTACTGTGAAGGGGCTAGACCCCTATTACTAAGAGGGCTATGCCCTATACTGGTTCCGTGCTGTGCTTTGGGTGCACCCGCTAACAGAAACGACTGATCGCGTGCCAGTGTGGGGTAGCTACCCGTGCGTTTATCGCGTGTGCTGTAGTCATCGTTACGTCTGTCAGTGACCTTGGGGTGGTTGACTGGGTGTAGGACCACCATGGGGGACTCTCCCGGCCAGGAGAGCACCACGTGCTACTTCTACTCTTCGGAAAAGACTGTAATCAAGATCGTTCCCACGAGGAACATTCGATATCAAGAAAAAGACCTGATAAGTAAACCAAGTAATGGAAGAATGAATAATTAGTTAAATAAAGAAAGAAATTGAAAGCAACAGCTACCTGTCCACCTTTTCTGTTTTCCTTAGTTAGCTGGTTGCCACTCTACTCGACGTTCGCTAACGTGTTGTCCTTATAACTTTTTTTCAGGTCCAGGTGTTGAGCAGCCAGAGTCTACAGTTGCAGAGGATGCTGGGCCTAGTAGAGCCCAGTAGTTGTACCTTTTTGTTGTACTTCGTTTCCTTGTAGTGAGTATTTTGTTACACTTCTGTACTCGTTTATTGTAAATTTTATATTCCTATACTTTTTTTTTTAAATTCTCTGTTGTGGTGGTGGTGTGTACTGTAGTAGTTTATTTCTTTACTGCTGTACTTTTGTTACTTTTAGTTGCTTGCATGGTGAATGTAGTTTATTTTACTGCTTTTTGGTTACTTTCTCATTGAACGATTGAGTCGTGGGATCAGTCGAGTCGATCCGATTCTCGTGTCCTGTAAGGATTCGGGAACCGGGTCTTAACAACTGGCCCAGCACCCTCCGCAGTTGGAAGCTCGAGCTGCTTAACTCTTGGTCCTGAACAGTGTTACGAAAAAGACAGAGTCGGTGAACGCTGAGTAGAGTGGTATCTATACTATCTAAAATAGTAAAAGCAACAGGTTTAATTATCTTTTCTATTTATTTTATTTTATGTGTATTTCCCTTTCACCCATTTTTCTCAATATCCAAATATTCTTGATCTTACATGTTCCTCGTGGGAATGATCTTGATTACAGTCTTTTCTAATGAGTAGAAGGTACACGTGGTGCTCTCCTGGCTGGGAGAGTCCCCCGTGGTAGTTTTACACCCAGTCAACCACCTCGAGGTCACTGTCAAGACGTAGCGGTGACTACGGCACGCATGATAAGCGCACGGGTAGCTACCTTGCATTGACATGCGGTCAGTCGTTTTCGCTAGTGGGTATGCCCAAAGTACAGCACGGAATAGTATAGGGCCTTGCCCTCTTAGAACATGGGTCTCGCCTCTCAGAACCAAACAGTGGTCTCGCCCCTCCACAGTCCACACACCCTCGTCTGACTACCTCGGTTTGCCCAGAGGGCCTAACAAGTCAGTGTAGGGTGGCTAGCTAAACCCCAAGCCCCATGGGGTGGCTTGCTCTCTCCCTACACTAGTAGCTTGCCTCGGTATCGTGCACACGAGGGCGAACAGGAGTCGATGTAGAGTGGCCAATCCTAACCATGGGTCTCAACCCAAGGGCGGCTAGCTCCACTCTACAAGAAAATCGAACAATTGCTCTCCTTGGTACCACATACTCAAGGGCCATCACACTTCCCGTCTACATTCCAGGTTTTCAACTAACCACAGGAGTTTTACTCCTAATTCCCCATAGGGTTCATGCTTATATTCACCACATTTATTCCGATCCAGATTTCATCATTCACAATTCAGTTCTCATTTATATGCAGGTAGTTCATGTTTCCATAATTCAATACATGCCACTGGTGATTTCACAAGCAATTGGTTATACATGCAGCTCGTATTCTAACAGGAAATCCATAATTATTTTACAGGCAATTGCTAGCAGTTTATCTCAATTTTTGCATACAAGTACCTTATACCATACAAACAGTGCATTCATTTCTCTACCCTAGGATTCATGCCACATCCTAGGGTTTCAATCAGTTAATTCTACAACACATGCTTATTTGAATATTATTAAAGGTATTAAACCACTCTACCAGACAATTCAGGAGTACTGGGGGCTCAAACCGTAGACCCAGGCATCTTTGCGAGCCCCAAACATGCAGCAGGCTAAAACCCTATACCATGGAATGCATCACAAAAGGAGGGTTCAGAACAGTGTGTAAAGGTTTCTAGTACGTAGAGAAACACACAATTTAACTACAGGTACTTCGTTTGCGTAAAACAGATCTCGATCAAACCCCAAACGGGTCAAAAACGTGCCTACTGTCTAAAATCAGACGTCTGGGAATAAGTCCAGACGTCTTAAAAGATACAAGAACCTTACCTTAAGTCCCTGTAGTGTCCTCAGACGTCCAGGCCTCCTCTGCGATCGTCTGAAGGCAGTTCCAGACGTCGGACCACTCCTCCGGTCGTTTGGAAGCACCTCTGGACGTCTGGTGATCTGATCAAATGTCAGAAAGTGCATGGGAGAGCGTTCCGTGCTCCTTCCCAAGGCTGCTCGTGCATACAACAGTTGCAGCCCGCACATTAGGCATGACATCCCTTCTGTGGTGAGGCATGCATGGCTGTAACCATGAAAAAGAACATACCTTCGCAATAAATGAGCTTTTAGATGTTTGGCCTTAACCCCAGACATCCAGATGCTCCGCCAGCCGTCTAGACTCCACTCCAGACGTCTGATACTGAAAAATTTCCAGTACCAGAGCCTGCTACCAACGCTCTCCGCCATGCACCTCCTCCCCCTGCCGCAACTCCAGTCGCTACAGGTGGTCGAGGCCACCTCCTCGGGATCTCTCCTCTCGCACGTGCCCGCAGTGGCCGTACGAGCTCTGCCGAGCTTCCACCGAAGCTCTCTGACCTCAGCCTCCTCCTCCTCCCGCACTCTCCTTCTTCTCGCCCTCTCGCTCTCCCTCGCTCGCCTCCTCTCGCCACCCCGCAGGCTCTGAAGGTGGAGGTGGTGGTGTGTGGAGTAGAGAGGAGAGGAGGGGAGTGGGGCTTTTATAGATGATGGGGGTTTAGGGTTTAGGCAAGAAGAGAGGAAGGGAGAGAAAGGAAAGAAGACATTCTATGCGTCGCCCGCGTGTAGAGCGCAGAGCGCACACGAAAATTTCATTTTCAAACATCCAGGAAAGGGTCCAGACGTCTAACTGAGACTCCAGATGTCTTAAAAGGCTAAAAGTGGGATGAGTCTTTACAACGCCATAGGGGTCTTGGCTGAATCCGTTTGCTCGATTATTGTTCACTCAGGTCTGAGCTTGAGAAAGAAAGAAATATGAGGGAGGGGGGTTTTGCATTGTAACCTCGAGATTCATGCCCCCTCCTCTTCTTGCTTCACACTTAGCATTGCTGAGCTCTCTGCCTCTTGTTCCGTGCTTGAGGCTCTGTGTTGGTTCTTCATGTTAAGGCTTTGTGCCTCTGTGCTGAGCTAAGCCTTGGCTCTCTTGAGGCCTTGTGGATAAGGTGTGTGAGCCTTAATCACAACGTCTGATTGGCTACTTGGTTGCTTTGCTTGGTTTTGATATTGCTGAGATATTTGATTGTGGCTACTGTTGGATTATTTGAGATATTGATTAAAGCTTAATTGTAGGGTTAATTTGGTGGTTCAAACCACCATTTTTACCCGTTCTTTTTACACTTTGATACTTGTGATACATTCCTGACATATATTGCATATCCTTTTGATTCACTTGCATTATTATTCTCGATAATTGTAATTAGTGAATTTCTTTGCTTAAATTACCCCCTGCGAACGACCTCGGACTCATTTATGTTTCTCAAGCTTATAAACTTAAATGTTGAATTCATTTTCATCACTATACCGCAATGTCATTTTTTTACGATGATTTTTTACGCAACATTTTGACATAGTTGCCGAGAAGCAACGTGCATTTCATTCATTGATTACAATTCTAACTTGATACTAACTTGTTTTATCTAATTTGTTGTGATTTTGTGAGGTGAATCTGAAGATCAGCCACACGAGCAACCACACTAGGGGTAGATAATCTCGTTCCCTTCCTTTTTAAGCCCCTTATCTCATGGAAATTTGAAAAGGAAGTCAATTAGGATTAATTATTTGAGTTTCCTAATTTGATATGATTTAAGTAGAGATCCCTATCTTAATACTTGCACCTATTAAGGATTTAAGGTGCCTTGGGTTGCTCACCTTCTTGACTGAACCTAGGTACCAACTTTGGAAAGAATTGGACATGGAAAACAAAGCCAAATTAGGGTTTCCAAAAGTGGTAGACTTTGGAGTCAAGCTTGCTCATTCCAGTCTACTTGGATTCTCAGTGACAAGGAAGGTCAAGTTGGGGAAACCCTGTAACCCATGGGGACGCTCTATCGTGTAGGGGTCTTTGCAGGACTCTCCCTTCCTGGCTGCCTAAGTAATTCTCAGGTGAGTGAGTTTTTGATCCAGAGGTATCATCCGCCTCGAACCTCCTTAATCATCCAAAATTTTTGGGTGCCTCGTTCAGGAGGAGGTCCTTAAGACCACACTTGAGGCCTCCACTAGAAATTCATTCTTGTCAAGGCTAAGCCTCGACCTATTTGTTTGTGCTACCACTTGACCAGATTGACATCTCTTCCAACTCTTCCACTTTTGAGCCCAGATCTCCATCATCTACATCCATGGAGAACTAAGAAGAAGATCCCAACATTTAGAATCAATTGCAGCGCCTCACTGATCTATTTCACGCATTCATAAACTCGTCGTAGCATCCACAGATGCGAGATCACTACATTCCTGCTGCGGTGGCGATCGAACCTAGAGTGCAAATTCCTTCTGGAAGGCCTGATACTGAACTAAAGTTGAATCTAATTAATGCTATCCCCAAATTCCATGGCTTAAACTCCAAAGGTCCCTTCAAGCACATCAAATAACTGAAACATTTGGCCTAGACTTTTGGACCACCTATTCAGAATCAGGACATCCTGCTCATAAAGATGTTCTCCATCTCTCTTATGGATAAGGTTGCTCACTAGTATCAGATGCCGACTCGTCCAATCAACACATGGGAGGAACTCCAATCTGAATTCTTGAAGAAATTCTTCCTAGTTGGTCGCACCAATGCATTGAGGCACCAGATCATGCATTTCACGCAAAATGCAGGTGAACCACTTCATGAGGCATGGGACCGCTTTTGGGATCTCATGCGAAAATACCCCCATCACGAAGATCCTAAATGGGAACAAGTCCAGTCTTTTACCAGGGGCTCCGTGAGGATATTAGGCTATTTGTCAATGTAACCTGTGTTAGCAACATCATGGGTCAACATGAAGTTATAGTTTGGGACATTCTTGAGAACATGTGCAAGAACTCAATAAACAATGAAACTATGGGTGTGTTCGACCGAGCGCATTAACAAACGCGCAAGGGGCACACGAGACTCAAGGCCTATCCGCATCTGTCGATCTGGAGTTGGTGGCCATTCGTTTGGATAATGTCTCTATCATTGGGAAGGTGGATTAATTGACTTGACATCTACAAAGAGCCACCTTCACATAGCAGATCACATATGCGCAATCGCCCTCAAATAGGGAGGTTGTGCATAACATTCACCACCACTCTTACCGGGGGATGGACCTTTATCCACCCTCATCTGATCCCGATTTCAGAGGAAACCCTGGAATATCCTACTCTAGTTAGGGGAACTCTGAACCCTCGTCCTTTGATTTCTCTAGAGTTCCTCAAACCTATGAGGATCTCCATGCCATCCAGAATGACCCATTCTCCAACACCTATAACCCTAGATGGCGCAGTCATCCAAACTTCGCATGGTCGGGAAATAATCAAAACTCGAGACCTCAATTCCAACCTCGACCACAAGCTTCACATCCATATCTGCCCGCTCAGCCTAGGCCTAATCTAAATTATCAATCTAGGACGTCAAGGGAAGATCAAATGAACCTGATTTTAGAAACTCTGGTTGACATCAAAAAGACTAATGCGGCTATGTAAAAACAGCACAAGGATGAGATCACAGAGGTTCGAAATCAACTCGCACAAATGGCTGGGTCTTGCTAGCCTAGTGCACTCTCCTCTCAACCTCTGCCAAATCTGAATAACGTGCCAAACCAGAGGCATGTTATGAACCCAAATCAAGGGCAAGCTTACTACATTTACCAGGACCCTTCTACTCCATCACTCGACTGGATGGAGGCTTCCACATCATATTCGGGATATCAGCAGCAACCACTCTTTTGCCGACTCCAAACCAAAATCAGGCAGGCCTTAATGTTGTTACCACTCGTAGTGGAAAATCGACTCAGGATCTACATTATCCTAGCCACTCTAGACCTGGTAGTTCAGAGCCTAACCCTAGGATGGTTATCCATGACACCCCTATCCCAGATCCAGAGCCTGAACTAATTCTAGAGAAACCTATAGTGGTTCCATTTCTTGAGGCCTTGGCTAAAGGAAAGAGGAAGCCCAAACCCATGGCACTCGAGGAAGACTTGGTCAAGCTCTTTGAGCAAGTCCAGATAAACATCCCCTTGATGGATGTGATCAACCACGTATTGACTTACGTGCAATTTCTGAAAGACTTATGTACACCGAAGCATAAGCCACAAAACAAAGATGGGAGTCCAATCGTATCATCTGAGCAAGATAGCTCAATCATCTTGAGTAAACTCCTGCAGAAAGTAAAAGATCCCGGCACCCCTTTGATCTCCTGTAAGATCGATAATCCAGAGTTCGATCGAGCCTTACTAGATTTAGGATCCTCCATAAGCCTCATCCCTACATCCCTACTAGATCATTTTGGAAACTGAGCTCTAACCGACTGAGGTGACCTTGCAGCTAGCTGACGGATCAATCAAGTCACCTAGAGGAGTTCTCGAGGATGTTCTAGTTAGGATTCGAGATTTCTACTTTGCGGTGGACTTCATCGTATTAGATGTGGATACTCTTGAAAATTTGAGAGACACACCGATCATCTTAGGAAGACCGTTCCTAGCCACAGCTAAGGCAAATATTAATTGTGAAGAGAGCCAGATCGAGTTAAAATTTAGGAATAAGACATTACGGATTGATATCTTTAAGGCCCAGAAAGGAATAAACTATGAGGCGATTGAAGAAGTTTGTGACATCAGTTCTTTGGTTGAGGACCTGATTACAAAGGATAACCCAATTATCCCTGATCCTTAGCCACAAGAAGATCTTAACCCACAGATAGAGAAGCCCAGAGCTGATCCAAACCTACCCATAGCTTCCACCTTATCCTTTAAGGCCCATCCTGAACCCCCACCCGCCACTGATAACTTGGTACTGGAATTAAAGCCCCTCCCAGATCATCTGAAGTATGTCTTCTTGGGTTCCAATCAAATGTTTTATGCGATTATCAATTCTCGACTTAGATTTGATCAGGAAACAAAGTTTATTTCTGTCCTCCAGCAGCATCGAAGAGCCATCAGATGAACTCTAGATGACCTAACTGGGATAAGTCCCTCGTATTGTGCACATCATATCTACATCGAAGAGGGCTCACGACCATCTCGAGAGATGTAGAGATGACTGAATCTGAATCTTCAAGAGGTCATGAAAAAGGAGATCATCAAGTGGTTAGTAGTTGGAATCATCCACCCGATCTCTGAGCCGCTAGGTGAGCCCCATCCAAGTTGTGCCTAAGAAGGCAGGGCTCACTATGATTACAGCCAAATCTGGAGAGAACATCCTGACTCATATTGTAAATTCGTGGAGAGTATATATAGACTATCGGAAATTGAATGCCTCCACAAAGAAAGAATATTTCCCACTCCTGTTCATTGATCAGATTCTTGAGAAACTAGCAGGAAATTGATTTTTCTATTTCCTGGATGGGTACTCCGAATATAATCAGGTGGAAATTCATCTCGAAGATCAAGAAAAGGCCACCTTTACTTATCTCTATGGTACGTATGCATTCAGCAAAATTCCATTTCGGCTTTGCAATGCACCTGTCACCCTTCAGCAGTGCATGCTTGCCATATTCTTTGATGTGGTAGGTAATTACCTTGAGGTCTTCATGGATGATTTCTCAATTTTTGGTGAATCTTTCGACAATTGCGTCCTGCATTTGGTCCAGATCTTTTGAAGATGCATCGAAGTGAACCAAGTTCTCTCCTGGGAAAAGAGCCACTTCATGGTTCTTGAGGATATCGTGCTTGGACACCTAGTCTCTGACAGAGGTTTTTGACAGGTCTGTTTTCGCATGTTTTGAAATTGTCGAAAATTGTAGTATAATCGCGCTAAACTCTTGATCAAAATATTTAATTGTTTACGAAACTCACTTAGATTTCTTTTCTTTTCAGAATTTGAGTCCCAGTTGTTTGTCTCTGGGAGGCGTGAAAATAAGTCGACATTTGAATTGGCTTTTCTAACCTAAATCTAACCTAACGTAATATTTTTGTCTTTTCTTGTGTTTTTTTATTTTTATTTTGAGACACAAAATGAAACCTAGATCTAGACGTGCTAGCTAAAACCTAAGTGACTACGTGCATCTAAGTGGGCCATGGTAGCCATGCATGGTGTGACAAACCTAAATGGGATGCTCCTAAGTACACTAATAAGCATGCATCAAAGTTGTAAGCCGTGAAGATAATAGCATGCATATAAAACCATTAGATAAGAATATCATGCATAAAAAATTAAGTCATTATAAAATCCGGATACATGGAAATAAAGCTAAACTAAAGAAAGGGATCAACCAAGAGAGGCTAAGGAGAAGCCTTCTTAGCCGTCCACTAAAAAGAGGAGGATGGGTGTGTGCACCCAAGTGGAGAGAGGAGGGTGTTGCACCCTTTCTCTACTAATGGTCGTCCTTGAGAAGACCTTGAGGGGGGTCTTCTCTATGGCCATCTAAGAGGAAAAGAAAATGGGGGCGTGGATCCTCTATGGTGGAAGAAGAGGGCACGCCCACAAGAAGAAAGGAGAAGGTGTTGTATCCTTATGTTCTTATTCTTCTTGCCACCCTTGAAGAAGCTTAGAGGAGAGCTTCTTCCTAGTTGTCCATGGAGGGAGCCTTGGAGGAGGAGGACAGCCTTGAGAGGTAGAGGAGGAGGTGCGGTCGCAAGTTAAGAGAGGAAGAGAGTGAATGGAAATGGTCTCCAATTTCGTGGCTCTCTCTTTGTCCTTATGGGAAGGCTCCATTTGGTTGCCACTTTTGGTGGCTCCAAAAATAGCTAATGCCACGTTTTTAGGATCTAGGTTTGACACAAGTTTTAGGGTTTCCAAGAGAGTGTGCGTGGGTTTGGTAGGGGTAGAATAGGAAGGTGTGTGTGTGTGTGTGTGGGTGTGTGTTTTTCATAGGGCTAGGTTGTGGGTTTTGGTAGGATTAGGTGCTAAATAGGTTGGGTCAATCTAGATTAGGTGGGTATGGACCTAATTAGGCTTAGGAAAGTCTAATTGGATAGGAGTGAACCTAATTAGGTCTAGGTCAAGTCTAATTGGATGTGTGCATGTGATTAGGCTAGGATAACCCTAATAGGTATGAGTTAATTAGATCCTAGGTGGATCTAATTGGGCTCAGGTGCACTCAATCAACTGTAGATGCACCCAATTAGGTATGGGATGGTTCAATTGGGTTAGGGATAGGTTAATTAGGGCTATGGATAGTGGACTAGGCTTAGGAGGTCTCTAATTAGGTTTCCTAAGGTGTCTGGTGGGGTTCCTAGGTCAAAATAGGCAAGCTAGGGCTTCCAACACCAAAATTAGGAACCAGAGAGCAGTATCAGACGTCGAGAATAGTGGTCAGACGTCCTATTTTACAAAATTGGATGTCTGGACATTAAATTAGACGTCCAATTCTGTGTCAGTATGAGTTCTGCCTTCCTAGATTGTTATTCTACAGAAATCAGACGTCCAGCTAGATGTCTGGACGTCTTAAAAGGTGTTGGAGGGTGGGTTTTTGGTTTTCTAAGGTAGGTTTTGGTTCCTAAGTGTTTAGGTTATCCATGTTTGGGTTTTGAGGCTAAGGTGTCCTAATGGAGGTGGTTTTGGGTTTGGAAAGGCTGTCCTAGGGTTTCTAAGGGTAGGGATAAGGTTATCCTCCTCACTCCTCTTATCTGGATTGGTCTTCTTTTTCCTTTATTGCTTTATTCCATTATCTCCTTCATCCTGGATCACTTTATTATCTGCAAAAAGTAATAAAAACCATTAAATAGTAGGATATCTCATCTTATTCTAGATAGACTAATGCAATGCATGATATGCAAGATATGAGTGCAATATCCACAAATTAAGTTAGGTTCAAACATTATTTAGGTTGATTAGGACTCATTATTGCTATGCAATCATACCCCCACACCTAAACTTTGCTTGTCCCTAGCAAATGCAAGATTAAGTGCATGGCTAGGTTATTTACAAGTTCAATCCCTAAAGGACCGCTTATTCTTTTTATCAAAGAGCTTGACTAAAGATTTTTCTCCTTTTGTTTCATCCATAAATCTACAAATCCAAATACGTGAAAGTGCAGCTATGTACCTTTTGCAATGGAATCGAGTGAAAGGCCTGATTCACCTCTAAAGTCTGTACTTAACCACTAGTAAAATTCTAGTGGGATAGGCAGACTTCTTCCCTTAGGGTATCCAAGATATTTTTTTTGGTTCCACCTCAGCTTTAAGCTCAGGTAGAGAATTTTAGAGGGAAATGGTTATTTATTTGGTGGCTCACTCTCAAATGGTGCTACATAAAAATTAGTACTATAGAGTCTACATTCCCAAATTATTAAGTAACTCAACTCAGAGAAAGATGAGAAAAACTATGCTCTCTTTTGGTTCCTTTGTATTCATTCTCTCTTTTTCTCTTTTTTTTTTCTTTTTTTTTTTCTTTTTCTTTTCTTTCTTTTGCTTAGAGCTCACAATCTCACCAGATTCACACATATGACCTATATTTGGTGGTCCTACTTGTCATTGACACTTTAATTGAGTTCCATAACCCTAACACTAAGTCGAAATTCCTCGGCCAGTGTTCGGGCAGTCAAAAACACAGAAAGATAGGTTAAGGTCTAATTTGGTGGATTTCAAATTTATTTGGTGGTATTACCTCAATGCAACTGAAATAAACACTAAATATTCACATACTCTTTTTCTTTACTTTTTCTTCTTTTTTTATTTTTTTTCCTTTTCAATTTTTCTTTTTTTTCCCCTTTTTTTTCTATGTATATTTTTTTTTTCAGCACAACACAAGCTAGCATACATTCATGAACATTATTTAGGAGGCATTATTAGGGATTGGTGGTACTCAAGAGACATTGGGTGGCTTATTTGGTGGAAGTGCCTACTCACGGCACCGGAAGAGACGGATAGGATGGTGTATTTTTGACCTTGACTTCAATACCCTCCTTCAGCTGAGGATTCCATAAAGAATGGTCGTAACCATTTACCTTAGCCCTAGTTTTATGAAAACTCGCTCTCTACGTATTTGCCTTATTTGGTGGCTCTCAAAATTTCATGCAAAAATGTATACACAGGATCCAAGAGCGAAAACTATGCCTAATCTTTGAGTATCATTACCTAATTATCTAGGATTCCAGATTTCTTGCACTAATCCTAGAGCACCAGTACACTCTACTCTCATCTCACACTATTTGGTCGATTTTTTGGAAGAAAATCTGCCTGACTCCCAAAACACTGTCTAGGGGTTCAGGAAAAGAAGCACTGCTTCTTCTTGACAAACTAAAGACATTCATTAGTCTTCACCGTGAATCCATTGCAAAATCTACATGTGAGCGAAAGTTGTATTGGATTCCAAATTATAGGAATCAACTAGAGGATAAAATCCCTAATACATTCTTTTGATAAAAATCTTATTCATGAATGCAATATATATAAATGCTATTTGTAACCTCTCAAAGTTGCACTTCGAAAATTTCCCTAATTCATGTTATCTACAGCTTGACCCTAAATTTAGAACAAAAAGGTGAATGGATGAGTCGAAAGTGGCTATTGCGAACAATGTTTAGCTCCGATGTGAACATTGGAGGTGGAGTCGATTGTTCTTAATTTAAGGACCCTAAAGTGCAATTAGAGTGATGTATGAAAGGTTTTTCCTAAGTGTTGGCAGAAAAAAAAATTCAATTTACAATTACTACCCCCCCATGCCTACTTTCTTGCATATCCTCATGCATTAATGTAATGAAAAATTACTTAAGATAGGGGTAAATGGGTAGAAATCACTTGGAATAGCTTCTGAATTTTGACGTTCTGCTTATTCCAACACCTAAAATTGAATATGCAAGGAAAATATGACAAATAAAATATGCTATATATAAGTGCTGAGATTAACGCCTCCAGTTGGGCATACACACAAAAAGGATATACTAATACAGTATTGAGAATGGCGAGTAAAATGATAAGAATTTTAATCTCGTTCGCCAACAGCAAGCTGCAAATGCGGACCAGCTGTCCATGAATTCCAAGCCCAAATAATTGGAAAAATATGTAGATGGGGCTTGGGATTATCTGCAGCGCCAGATGCTACAAAAGAAAGACAGATAAATATGGGTGCTTGGAAGAAATGAAGGTGAAGGCATCCCGAAGAGGTGATGGAGGATGTGGGTGGTAGGGGTATGGGTGGAGTCGTGTGGGGTGAAATCATATGGGTCTTGATAATGGTGATGAATGGAAGGCATGACCCAAGTGATGTGGTCAGATCTGGAAATCAAGGTCCACTGATTAGTCTTTATCTCTACCAAAGATGTTTAGGTATCATCTTCTTTTATCTCTTGAAAAATTTTCAATTCTAATTCCCAATTATCATATGATTCCCCAAAATTTTTAGCTTCCTCCGATAACTCATCATATGAAATCCCCAATAATCTTTCAATCTCTTGAATATGCTTTTCATAAGGGGATATTTCCTTCCCACTTAGATGAAATTGGTCATTAAACTCAATGGTGAGTCCCTCCGTGAAAGTGGAATGGGCTGGATCATTGATTGAGGAGTTATTACAGTCTTTTTGATTTTGTTGCTCCGTGTATGTGATCATTTGAATTAATTCATCAATGTCTCCATGGGTATTCTCAAATACAACAAAATCGTATTTAGGTCCCTTAATGCTTGGTTCCTCAAAATGAAATGATTGGTGTTCAGACCCTAAATCAAGATCAAGATTCTCAAATAAATCTCCATTCTCAACTTCAATAGGATTATCAATATCATCCATCTTGGGTGTTTGATCAATAGAATCCTGCATGACCACCATCAAATCACAAATCGATTATGACACACCTAACCCAAATTCAAACATTTTTTATTTTTGTTGCTCATCCCAGATTCTATGAAGTTCTTTCCTTATATCATCATATTCTCTTGCACTAGCTTCTTTTATTTCATGAATCATTTTGATCAATTGAGTAATCTGGGATTCGTTGCAAGGGGCAGGGGTTTGAATTGGGCTAGGTCGATCAAGATAGTCAACCATGCTATTAATGATTTGATCAGGTATTGAGGGAGACTTATGTGATCTAGTGGATTGTTGATTCGGGTCATGCGGTTTTACCCAGGTGTCAATTGTCATGGTTTCTTCTGAATTGCCGTCCGAGTCACTTTCCATGTCATCCAGAAAATACCCTGACTTCGTTTTCCTAGCAGCTGCATAAATATCAAAGTGAATCTTCTCATTGCCGCTACTCATCTCCATACATCCTGAGTAACAGTCAATCCATGCATTGGCTGTAGCCAAGAAAGGTCGTCCCAAAATGATGGGTGAATTACTTAGCTTCTCCGGTATATCCATGTCCAAAACAATAAAATCAACTAAAAAGCTAAGACCTTGCACTTTAATAATCACATCCTGAACTACCCCCTTAGGTGTTTTGATGGAGACATCTGCCATTCTAATGGTGACAGGTGTGTGGTGCAGATCTCCAAGTCTGGTGCGGTGAAAAAGGGTGGTAGGAATCAAGCTAATGGAAGACCCTAGACCCAAAAGGGCTCTATTGAAGGTGAATCCCTTCATGGTACAAGATATGAAAGGTTTTCCAGGGTTGGTCTTTTTGGGCGGTAGAGTGCCAGAAACAAATGCACTTATGTTAGCTGATAAAACCACCTCTTTAGGTGTGCAAGTCTTTTTCTTCTTTAGTGACTCTTTCTTTAAGGCCTTAGGAAAGGGTAAATAGGTCAAATCAACTTCAAATGCCTTTTTCTTCTTTTTGCCCCTAGAGTTTGAGTTAGAGCTGGATGTGGGTTTAGTCTTATGATTTTTGGTTGATCCCAAATTAGATCATTTGGGTGGGCTCTTAGATTTTCTCTTCCTTTTAGAGGCCAAAGAGTTGGCCCCTACACAATGGCATGTATGATAGATTGGAGGAGGGGTCAGAAGAATAGGTGGAGAATAGGAGTGAAGAGGAGTGTGCATACAAAGATAAAGTGATTCTTGAAGTCTCTTGATTTGATCCCCTTGAGATTTCACTTGATTTTCCAACTTAGTCAGCCTTTCTCCATTTTTCTTGTCAAAGACCAACAAAATGTTCATGATATCTTCAAGGATGGTTGCGGGTTGGGCTGGACTAGATGGTTGCCCTAAAGTGGTTTGAGTGGAATATTGGGCTAGCCTAAATTGATGTTCAGTTTGAGTTGGTCTTTGTGGTGGCCATGATAGATCAGGATTGTCTCTCCACTCAAGGTTGTATGAATCCGGATATGAATCAATAGGTGTATCGCCTTGAGTGGGGCTGACTATAGAGGGAGTTGATTAAGAACCTATTTTGTGGTCCTGTACTTGTGATCCATTATTCCAATTCCTTAGTGATATACCATCAGGTACAAGTGTATCAGAAACAGTGCATTCCTCAATTGATCTACCCAAATCACGGATTAGGTCCAAAGGTGCCTTTTAGGTTGGCTGAGTCCAGGATGCCTCCCCATGGTAGCAAGAATCAGTAGAGTAGCTAGTGGATCCAAAATATGGGTCACTAGACCCACTAGGCTGGTTGTTCCAAGTCTCTTATTCCTGGGAGGAGTGATAAGATTGAGATTGTGCCTGAGAGTATCTAATTTGCTCCAGGAGCTTAGCACATTGATCTGTATAGTCCTTGTTATATTCTTGGAATTCAGCAACTATGGCTTTCAATTGGTTCTAATCTAGATAAGGGTCGGATCCATGAGGTTCAGGTTCTAAATAAGCTGGGGGATAAGGATGACCATATCCCAGCTGGTTAGGATGAGTCTCCCAACCAGGAGGAGCCGAAATCATGGTTGGGTTGGGAGATGGAGGACCCTAAAGGTCAAAAGAATGATATGGGTTCATGGATATTTGAGAAAAGACGTGGATAGAGATAAGAGATAGTCTTCCTTAGGAAGACACAACCAGCTATAAGGGGCTGGTGGAATTAAGGCAAAGGCCTAGGAAGAAAGATGAGAGAGCCCCAAATCAAACAAACAAGCTAGCCTTAAATTGTATACCCTAATTGGATCTAAACCTGGTATCCTGAAATGGAACTGGGTTAAACCAACCCTTGAATTACTTGGCTGGACAGAATGGTGGGACCCATTAGGACACCCTGCACGGCGGGACACCATTAGAGGTTAACATGGTTACCACACCGACGTTTCTTGTCACTAGTTGGTCCAAATAGACAAGGCCTTGATTTTTGCCCAATTAAATTTTGGTTACCAAGTAAATTTGTCCTGCCTAGGGCATGTCTACTTAGTTTTAGGCTTGAGCTTAGAGTGCTCTTAGAATGTGATTGGGCGTTTTGGGGGTGTTGCCCTTAAAATTGGATTTAGAGTGAAGTGTACAGACAAAGGGTTTGCAATACAAGCTTTAATTGGTGTAGTGGCTTTTATGGTTCTAGTGCTTGTATGAATTTCTTTTAGGGCTTCCTTGTTTAAGTCAATTCAAACAAAGTTATAGTGGAGCACACAAGTTTTGCAAGTCCCAATTGTTATATGAATTTACTTCAAGTATGGCATGCAAATGTGCTCGACCGTAGTGTGGAAACCCTAATATCAGATAGCTCTATATGATGCTTTTAAGTCCAATAAGGTAGAAGTGGTGCGACCCAATCAAGGAAAACAATGGTCCTAATGGACCACTACTAAGTGAAATGGACCTAATTGGTTGCTTAAGTTGAAATGTAGATCAATGTCAATTCAAGTGGGTGAGGGGAAGACAACCAATCAAATCAGATCCCCTCTCATGCAATCACACACAAATCAAGCTCAGACAGGTTTGTTTTGGGTCTCTAAATTTAAACCCTAATGTGAATTACCTAGGGTTTGTGCTTCTTCTAAAATCTGCAGTCAGATCTTAGTTTGACTTTAAATCACTCCCCAAATCAATAACTAAAGAAAAATAATATCAAATTTGGTAGAGATCTTCCTTTTTTAATAGGTCTTTTAGGAATAGTTTTTTTAAGATTTTTACTGTTTCATGCAATTTTTCAAGAATTTTTTAGTGTCAGGAGGTCAAACAGGTCAGATAGACCCCTACGAGTAATTTAGTTTGAAATAGTATCAAAGGAAATCCAAAAATTCTTGAAAATTTATAGAAACAACTAGCTTTCAGTGGCTTTCTAGCCCCACAAATTTCAAAGAGATCTGATTTATGTAGAGGTCGGAACTAATGTTTAAAGTTATATAAAATTAGAGTGCAGACTATTCTGACCCCCTTCCACTGTGAAAATTTTTAAAATTTGTATAGTGTGAATTTTTCCAAATAAAAGGTGGCACTGGAAAGTTGGTTTGAAAACATAATATCAGACCAGATTCCAAGATTTTTGGATGCCTAATTTGACGACAATAAACTTTTTAAAATTGTCAATAATTTCTAGCGGGATTTTCAAATCTGACTTTGGTGTGTTTAAATAGTTTCCAACTTAAAACTCACACCAAAGAAAGAATTTTTTTTTTTGTAAATTCAAATTTGAAAATTTGAATTTGAATTTATATATGTATTTATTTATTTTTTAACCTAAGAAGGCAACAAAGAGAGGATGAAGAAAATACCTGTGGTTTTCACCACAGGTCGATGCGTGCACGGATCCTCGTCTTGACCTACAATCAAAACAAAAAAAAGTTAAGCAAATCCAAAGCTAAACTCGAGCGGTGCCTCCCCAGCAACGGTGCCATTTGATAGGTCCATTTTCGTGCATTTTGAAATTGTTGGAAATCGTAGTATAGTCACGCTAAACTCTTGATCAAAATATTTAATTGTCTACGAAACTCGCTTAAACTTCTTTTCTTTCTAGAATTTGTGTCCTGGTCGTTCGTCTCTAGGAGGCATGAAAACAAGTTGAGATTTGAATTTACTTTTCTAACCTAAATCTAACCTAACCTAATATTTTTGTCTTTTCTTGTGTTTTTTTATTTTTATTTTGAGACACAAAACGAAACCTAGATCTAGACGTGCTAGCTAAAACCTAAGTGACTACGTGCATCTAAGTGGGGCCATGGTGGCCATGCATGGTGTGACAAACCTAAATGGGATGCTCCTAAGTACACTAATAAGCATGCATCAAAGTTGTAAGCCATGAAGATAATAGCATGCATAGAAAACCATTAGACAAGAATATCATGCATCAAAAATTAAGTCACTATAAAATCCGGAAACATGGAAATAAAGCTAAACTAAAGAAAGGGATCAACCAAGAGAGGCTAAGGAGAAGCCTTCTTGGCCGTCCACTAAAGAGAGGAGGATGGGTGTGTGCACCCAAGTGGAGAGAGGAGGGTGTTGCACCCTTTCTCTACCAATGGTCGTCCTTGAGAAGACCTTGAGGGGGGTCTTCTCTATGGCCGTCTAAGAGGAAAATAAAATGGGGGCGTGGATCCTCTATGGTGGAAGAAGAGGGCACGCCCACAAGAATAAAGGTGAAGGTGTTGCATCCTTATGTTCTTATTCTTCTTGCCACCCTTGAAGAAGCTTAGAGGAGAGCTTCTTCCTAGCCATCCATGGAGGGAGCCTTGGAGCAGGAGGACAACCTTGAGAGGTAGAGGAGGAGGTGTGGTCGCAAGTTGAGAGAGGAAGAGAGTGAATGGAAATGGTCTCCAATTTAGTGGCTCTCTCTTTGTCCTTATGGGAAGGCTCCATTTGGTTGCCACTTTTGGTGGCTCCAAAAATAGCCAATGCCACGTTTTTAGGATCTAGGTTTGACACAAGTTTTAGGGTTTCCAAGAGAGTGTGCGTGGGTTTGGTAGGGGTAGAATAGGAAGGTGTGTGTGTGTGTGTGGGTGGGTGTGTGTTTTTTGTAGGGCTAGGTTGTGGGTTTTGGTAGGATTAGGTGCTAAATAGGTTGGGTCAATCTAGATTAGATGGGTATGGACCTAATTAGGCTTAGGAAAGTCAAATTGGATAGGAGTGAACCTAATTAGGTCTAGGTCAAGTCTAACTGGATGTGTGTGGATGGATCTAATTGGGCTCAGGTGCACTCAATCAACTATAGATGCACCCAATTAGGTATGGGATGGTTCAATTGGGTTAGGGATAGGTTAAGTAGGGCTATGGATAGTGGACTAGGCTTAGGAGGTCTCTAATTAGGTTTCCTAGGGTGTCTGGTGGGGTTCCTAGGTCAAAATAGGCAAGCTAGGGCTTCCAACACCAAAATTAGGAACCAGAGAGCAGTATCAGACGTCGAGAATAGTGGTCAGACATCTTATATTACAAAATTGGACATCTGGACATTAAATTAGACTTCCAAGTCTGTGTCAGTATGAGTTCTGCCTTCCTGGATTGTTATTCTACAGAAATCAGACGTCTAGCTAAATGTCTGGATGTCTTTAAAGGTGTTGGAGAGTGGGTTTTAGGTTTTATACGGTGGGTTTTGGTTCCTAAGTGTTTGGGAGAGGGATAGGGTGGATAAGAACATGGATAGTGCTATCCATGTTTAGGTTTTGAGGCTAAGGTATCCTAATGGAGGTGGTTTTGGGTTTGGAAAGGCTATCCTAGGGTTTCTATGGGTACGGATAAGGCTATCCTCCTCACTCCTCTTATCTGGGTTAGTCTTCTTCTTCCTTTGTTGCTTTATTCCACTATGTCCTTCATCCTGGATTACTTTATTATCTGGAAATATTAACAAAAATCATTAAATAGCAAGATATCTCATCTTATTCTAGATAGACTGATGCAATGCATGATATGCAAGATATGAGTGCAATATCCACAAATTAAGCTAGGTTCAGATATTATTTAGGTTGATTAGGACCCATGATTGCTGTGCAATAAGTATCCAAGTCGACCGAGCCAAGGTAAATCTGATTTCCAAATTACCTGTGCCTACCTCGATCGAAGGCATCACATCGTTTTTGGGGCATGTTGAATTCTATCACCGATTCATATCTAATTTTTCCAAAATTGCATGCCCTTTGACGAATCTTTTCTTAAAGGACACACCTTTTGAGATGACAAGTGAGTGCATTCACACGTTTGAAATCCTGCGTGACCGAGTCACCCAAGCACCAATCCTGCAATCTCCTAACTGGTCTCAACCCTTCGAGATCATGTGCAATGTGTTTGACTATGCAGTAGGAGTAGTGCTGAGTTAGAAAATCGATGGGAAGCCGGTGGTTATATATTACGCTAGCAAGACACTAGACGAGGTTCAATGTAATTACATAATTACAGAGAAAGAGCTATTGGCTATAGTATTTCGTTTAGACAAATTCAAATCATACCTCCTGGGATCCCATGTCATCATTTACTCGGATCACACTGCAGTGAGGCACTTACGAAAAAGGATGTGAAACCTAGGTTAATCCCCTGGATCTTGCTATCGTAAGAATTCAATCTTGAAATTCGTGACAAGGCAAGAAAGCAGAATGTGGCAGCTAACCATTTGTCTCACCTTCGTTCTTTGGTCATTGAGCCGTCCAGATCTATCATCAAGCACATTCCGGATGACCATCTCTTGGCCATTAATAGACTTCCCTGGTTTGTCGATATCATGAACTACTTGGTTACAAGAAAAGTCCCGCCTGATTGGGCAACCTCTCAGCAGGATAAGTTGATTTCCGATGCCAAGTACTATGTCTAAAAAATCCATATCTTTTCCACATCAGTAATGACCAAGTGATTCGGAGATGCATTCCCAACAACGAGATCAATGATGTCATCTTGTTCTGTCATGACCAGGCCTACGGTGGCCATTACTCTGGGCGTAAAACTGCAGTAAAGATCCTCCAGTGTGGGTTCTTTTGGCCCACAAAGATGCACAATCCTATTGTAGGGCTGGTGGTCGTTGTCAAACCCTTGGCAACATGGGCCTGCGTGATACGATGTCCTTGAACCCGATCATCATGTGTGAAATCTTTAACATTTGGAGAATTAATTTCATGGAACCCTTTCCAGGATCTAACAGCTTTGAGTACATCTTACTTGTTGATTATGTCTCGAAATGGATCGAAGTCGTCCCCACCAGAACAAATGATCACAAAGTTGCTCTCTGGTTCATTCAGGAGAACATCTTTTTTTAGATTTGGGTTTCCGAAGGCCATCATCAGTGATGGCGGGTCTTATTTCACGAATGTGAACTTCCAGTCCTTGATGAAAAAGTATAGGGTGTCGCATCGTATCTCGACTCCTTGTTACCCCTAGACCAATGGATTGGCTGAACTATCCAATCGAGAGATCAATAAAATCCTTTAGGTCACTATTCATCCTGACAAGAAAGATTAGTCTACCCGCCTTCCGGACGCCTTGTGGGCCGATAGGACCACCCATAAGACCGAGTCAGGAATGTCATCCTTTAGACTTGTCTATGGGAAGGCATGTCACCTCCCTGTAGAAATGAAGCACAAAGCCTACTGGGCAATATGGAAATGTAATCTAGATCTCATAAAAGCTGGAATACACCGCAGGTTGCAAATGAGCGAAATCGAGGAATTATGCAATGATGCGTACGAGAACTCGTGTATCTACAAAGAGTGGGTCAAAGCCTTCCATGACAGGCACATTTCGCGGAAATCTTTTCATCCTAGACAGAAAGTGTTACTTTTTAATGCCAAGCTCAAGCTCTTCCTAGGAAAACTAATATCGAAGCGAATTGGACCATTCCTCATTCGACGAATCTTTTGAAATGGAGTTGTCAAAATCAGTGAACTTGGCCTCGACTCATAACCATTTGCCGTGAACGGTCAGAGACTCAAACTGTTCCTCAAAGTCACCAATTCGAATCTGGCTGTAGTATCTTTTGATCTCCATTCTCCCTGAGTTACATTGCGCCCAACTGATGACGTTAAACTTAGTGCTTAACGGGAGGCAACTCGTCATTTTGAAAAGTTCGAAACCCTTTTGACCTATTTTTTGGGTTCGTCCTTTAGAATAGCTGAATCACCTTTGATACTTGTATCAAAGCTAGAAATCATCCGTAACAGTCATCCTAACTCATTCGCCACCCACCGAGCCTATTCTAATGTACGATCTGAACTTAATTTGAACCCACCTAATTTATAATGGGGACATTGCAAATCTTAGGCAAGGGAGTATTAAAGTGAAAAATGCTATGAAATTCAATTCATTGAGGGGTTTCATTCAAAGAAAAAAAAAGAGGAGAAAGGAGAAAGGAGAAAGGAGAGGTCAATTTTAAGCAAAATTGAAAAGAAATTGAGGACAAAAGAAAAGAAAAGAAAAAAAGAAGCAATTAAAAAGAAAGAAAATGAGATAGTACCTATGATTGAGTATGGAATTCACTGATGGGGACACCATCATGAGCCATAACTAGCTCATTTTGACCCAATTAAGTCAATAAATGCTCCTACATAATTGCCAGAGAGTCACAAGTCACTGCATAATCATTTTGGGGGAAAAATAAGAAAATAGGGTTAAAAATGTAATTTTACCAACATATCGTGAATGTAGTACAACCACGGGTTTTCTCAGGGGTTGAATGAAGGTCAAATGGTCTTAAAAAGATCACAACTGGGTTAGAACAATCAGAAAAGGGTTTGCACATGTTCTGAGAATTAAATGACTTTTTGAAATACTAAAAACAGACCCGCTTAATTAACCGAGGTTCTGATCAGGATAAAATTCACCTAAAACCTCTAAAATTCATAGAAAAATATTCTCTAAGGTTTGGAACTTTTAATTTGACCATCAGAACCCGTTTTGACCGAAGACAGAGTCACAGACATTTTCCCTAATTTAGGTTTTTGCATAAATTACCCCGTCAACCGTGATCAAAATCAAAGTCCATCTTCACCATTGGATTCCTTAGGTCTAAATTAGGTTTCTACCAAAATTTGGGCCCAAGATGAGTTTTTCTTGACCTACTTTGCAAATTGGTCCTATCTAATTACATTTCTGCACTTAATTTTCAAAATCTTTTCAAACAGGCCCCTAATTTTGTCATCATTCTCACAAAAAGGTCCCTGCCTCTATTAAACCTATTCCTACTTGCTCCGAAAACCTTAAAATGGAAAGAAATCCCTGATTTCTTGACGAATCCCTTTTAAATTTGAAAAGGAAGTTCGTTAAGAGATTCCCTTCCTTTTGAACCCGATCCTAAGCCCTAAAACCTACCCAATCTCTCATGCAAATGCATGAGAGATTTGGGTCTCAAGGGATTTCCCAATTTGACAAGCTTTCCAAGCTTGGGAAGCTTGCTTCCTAAGCTCTAACTACCCTCTGATGACCTATAAAGACTCCCCAGATCACAATGGATTTCCGAAGCTTGAATTCAACCGGAGTAACCCTCAAATTCTTCTGTCCTCATCCAACTAAATTTCTCTTCAAGCTCCGACGACCCACCTTGCCTCCCCTCGTCGTATGACCGCAATACCAATGGCAGATTCATCTTCCTTGAATTCTTCCGTGTCGAGCAGCACCCACCAGCGTCCCTACCTTCTTCATCCTCGCCATCCACCCCTTATCAGAGCAGCTTCGTCTGCAGTGCTGGCCATATCTCAACCGGTGCCAACTCTACTCCCCGTCGTCTGCAACCTCTCCTAAGCGACTCCTCATCTTCCACTCTTCGTTTTCAAACACTCGCCACTCCGTTTCAACCGCCAACATGCCCTCTGTGACTTCATCTTCCACCTCGTAGGCAGACCTCCAGCGAGCCCTAGCAGCTTCCACACTCACCCAATTACGCTGCTTCCATGCTCCTCACCATCGCCTCGACTCACTGACCAAAACCGCTCAAGTAATTGAGGTGATTGGCATCTCTATCACCCCCCCGACTCATGCACTCTCACACACAATCCGCGAGGTCGACAAGCCTCCACATCCACTCGCACGGGACGCCACCACCACAGTTGCATTCCTTGACGTCCGACGAAGCTCCTGAGCACTTTTGATGTGGCCGTGAGGCTGTGTTCATGTTTTCAGGGTCCAACCTCACGCCCCAGGTGAAGCAGAATTCACCCAGGAAGAGGCGCAGGTGATCAATTGGGTGCTTTGACTATGTCCCAGACCTCAATTGGAAGGATCCTCCTTGCTGCAAACGCACGCGAAGAAAAGGGCGTGGTTTAGTCCCACATTGGAAGCGTTAGAGTAGCTGAAGGTGCATAAATTGAAAAGGTCTCTTAGGCTTATCGCCTCAGCATGCATAGGGGGTGAGGTCCCCACACGCACCTCGTCCGCGACTCTGACCCCACGGATTTGGCTGACTTGATAACCCACCTAACCTAAGCACTCCTTGGCTTCCACCCACTGCAAGTAGCCCTGGATGCGGGTTTGCACCTACCCGATTACCCAATTACCCACTGAGAGGCCCTGGGAGGGTGGAGCCTAAGAGAGAAAGAGAAGTAGACATCGCACGGGGTAGGGGGAGGGTTTTGCTACAGAGAGAATTGGCTGACACTTAGCCAATTCAAGAAGCTTCCCCCTGTGTGAAGTAGCTAAATAGAGAAGGAAGAAGAAGGAGAAGGCTTGAGCAGCAGAGGAAGAAAGAAGAAGCTGAGCAGAGAAGAAGAAGAAGAAGAAGAAGAAGAGGAGAGGGAGTTGCAGCAGAAGAAATAGAGAAGAAGAGAAGAAGAATGAGTAGAAGAAGAAGAAATGCAACAACACCATATATTGATACATTAATTGCATATATTTGAGACTTGATTTAAGTGTTATTTGTGAGGAGTATTTGGTGATTTAAATTACCATTTTACTCCATTCCTTTTGCATATTGATCCTGACATTATCTTTATTGCAATCTTTATTCTTGATTTAAATTATGATCTTGAGCTTTAAATTCCATATTGCTCCCTTGTTCGACCTCGGAACCTTTTCGAGTAATAAAATTTATTTGTTTGAGGGTTATTTTGGCTATACTACAACACGACAATCTTAAAACGCCGATCTATCACTTAAACATTTTGCCGTCGTTGCCGGGGAGCAACAGGCAATTTAGAACTCTTGATTACAATTCCTGATTTAGATTCTAACTTGCTATATCTCATTTGCTGTGGTTGTTTCAGGAGGGATACATTCAAGGAAGATCAGTCGCACAGTAAACACTCCATGGGCAAGTAAGTTCTAACTACTCTCTCTCTTAAGCCCCTCATTCTGAAAAGATTAAAGAGAAAAAATCAATTAGGGCTATTTGCATTCTATCCGTAGACAATTCATCAAGTTGCCTGATTTGATACATTTTATTTTGGACAACAAATCCTGATTTGTGTACCCACTTAAAGCTTAAGATATCTAGGGCTATCACATTCTTGTTTGAGCCCTAAGTATCACATTTGGACAAATTAAATTGGACCAAATTAGAGCCAATTAAGGATTCCAGTTTAGGGTTTTTAGAGACACACTTGCTTAGTCAAGAAATTATCTTTCCAAACAATGTGTGCCTAGACCTTGATTGAACTAATCTATTCAAGCAAAACCCTAAAATCAGGCTCTTAAAGTCATTTGAACACTAAAAGAGGGACCTAAGATTCTCAAGAGGACAATATAAGTGAAGTTGACCCACCTTGTTGGGTCAACCAATCTTCAAATTAGGTCACTTTTGCACTCAACTGGCTCTTAATTAAAACTGGTAGACTTCAGAGGTCAAGTCCCCATTCTGGTCGACCTAGAACATCAGTGGCAAGAGAGGTCAGGTGGGGGAAACCCTGTAACCCGTGGGGGCACTCTACCATGTAGGGGCCTTTGCGGGACTCTCCCTCTCTGGCTGCTCAGGTAATTCTCTGGTGGACGGCTTTCTAACTAAGGGGTATCATCCGCCCCAAACCTCTATAGTCATCCAAAATTTTTGGATGTCTTGATTGGGTTCATCACATTCTACCTCTCATCTACACCATAGATGCATGTTCGGGAGGTCTCTAAGACCATCCTTGAGGCCTCCTTTAGCTTCTCATTCACGTCGAGGCCAAGCCTCGACCTCCTTGTTTATGCGACAACCCAATCCTACTGATATCTCTTCCGATTCATTTGAACCTAATTCTCCTTCGTCCATCATCATGGCACAACCCGTAGAAGAAAATAATCTTGAAAATCAACTTCAGCACCTCAATGATCTATTCCAAGCCTTTGTGAACTCACCGCAGCATCCAATGATGCAAGAACACTATAATCCTGCTGTGGTGGCAATCGAACCTTGAGTACAAATCCCCGCTGGAGGTCCTGACACTGAACTCAAGCCCAACATGATTCATGCCATTCCCAAATTCCATGGGCATAATTCCGAAGATCCTTTCCCGCATATCAAATAACTCAAGCATATGGCCCAAACCTTCAGGTCAGAAGCTCAAAATTGGGATATTCTACTCATGAAAATGTTCTTCTCTCTCATGGATAAAGCTTCTCACTGGTACCAAACCCAAACGCATCCAATTAACACCTGGGCGGAACTTCAATCCGAGTTTCTGAGAAAGTTCTTCCATGTTGGTCGGACAAATGCTTTACGGCACCAGATCACACATTTCACACAACAAATAGGAGAATCACTTCACGAAGCATGGGATCATTTTCTGGATCTCATGCGAAAGTGGCCCCATCATGGAGTTCCTAAATGGGAACAAGTCCACCCTTTTTACTACGGACTCCATGAGGATATTAGATTATTTGTCAATGTGACTTGCTGAGGAAACATCATGGGTCAACACGAAGACACCATGTGGGAGATTCTCGAGAATATGTGCAAGAACTCCATCAATAATGAATCCATGGGCATGTTCGACCAGACGAATGCCCATGCATTGACAAATCCAAAGGGAGCACATGAGACACAAGGCCTGTCCTCTTCCATGGACTTGGAACTGATGGCCAATCATCTGAACAAGGTGTCTATTATTGAGAAGAAGGCGGATGAGCTAACTCTACATTTGCAGTGAGCCACCTCTACGCAAAACCCATTCACACAACCACCCTCACGCAGAGAGGCTGTGCACAACATCCATCACCGACCTTCTCAGGGAATGGACCCATATCCACCCCCATCTGATTCTAGTTACAGAGGGAACTCTGGATCCACCTACTCTAGTTGGGGGAACTCTGAACCCTCATACTCTGATTTTCCTGAGGTTCCTCAGACCTACGAGGACATCAACGCCATTTAGAATGATCCATTCTCAAACACCTACAACCCTGGATGGTGTAATCATCCCAATTTCACGTGGTCAGGCAATAATCAAAATCAGAGACCTCAATATCCGCCCCGACCACAAGCTCCTCGTCCATATCAGTCGCCTCAGCCTCGGCCTAACCCAACTTATCAATCTGGGCCAACTCAGATAGATGAAATGACTCTTATCCTTCAGACTCTGGCTGACATTCAGAAGATGAATGTGGCTATGCAAAAACAACACAGAGACGAGATCATAGAGGTTCACAATCAACTTGCCCAGATGGCAAATCCTCGCCAACCTGGTGCACTTCCTTCACAACCTCTGCCTAATCTGAATAACGTGTCGAACCAGAGGTTCGTTATGAACCCAAATCTGAGCCAAGTTCACTTTGTTTATTAGGCCCCTTCTACTCCATCACCCAATAGGATGGAGGCTTCAATATCATATACAGGTTACCAGCAGCAACCACCTCTTCTACCCACTCCAAATCAAAACCAGGAAGGATTAAATTCTGTTACTACCTGCACTGGCAAAACAACACAGGACCCACCTTGTCCAAGTCAAACCCAACCTGGTAATACAAACCCTAACCCAAGGATAGTCATCCAGGACACCTCTATCCCAAATCAAAAACCTGGACCCATTCTAGAGGAACCATCTAAGGTTCCATTTCCTAAGCCCTTGACCAAGGGAAAAAAGGATAACCAAATCGTGGCACCTGAGGAGGACCTGGTTAAGCTCTTTGAGCAGGTCCATATAAACATTCCCTTGATGGATGCGATACGCCACGTACCAACCTACACACGATTTCTAAAAGACATATGTACGCCTAAGCGTAATCCGCGAACCAAAGATGGGAGTCCGATCTTACTGTCAGAGCAAGCCAGCTCTGTCATCTTGAGCAAACTCTTGCCTAAGGCAAAAGACCCAGGCACCCCTTTGATCTCCTATGAAATCGGTGATATACGATTTAACCGAGCTTTATTAGACTTAGGAGCCTCCATAAATTTGATACCCACATCCCTACTAGGCCATTTCGAGGAATTTGAACTCAAATCGACTTAAATGACTTTACAACTAGCTAACCGATCAATTAAGTCACCAAAAGGAATTCTCGAGGATGTCATAGTTAGAGTGCATGATTTCTATTTTCCAGTGGATTTCATCATTTTAGACATGGATGCTCTTGAGAATGTGAAAAATACACCAATCATACTAGGGAGACCCTTTCTGGCCACTGCTAGGGCTAACATCAATTGTGAGGAGGGCCAAATTGAATTAAAATTTGGGAGCAAGACACTAAAGATCGACATCTTTAAGGTCCAACAAGGAATTAATTGCGGAGTCATAGAATAAATTTGCGATATTGAAGCGGTGGTTGACGACTTCATCGAGAACCCGACTATTTCTGATCAATCATAAGGGGATCAAAACTCGCAATTAGAGGAGCTCGAACTCAACCTAGACACACCCATAGCTCCTTCCTTTGCTCTTGACACCCATCCTGAACTACCCGTTGCTGCTGAAAACCCAATTTTGGAATTAAAGCCTCTTCCTGATCATCTCAAGTACGTCTTTTTGGGTTCCAATCAGACATTTCTTGTGATTATCAACTCCTGACTCACACTTGATTAGGAAACACACATGATTTCTATTCTCCAGCAACATTGAAGAGCCATTGGATGGACTCTCGATGATCTCACTGGTATTAGCCCCTCATACTGCACACATCACATCTACACTGAAGAGGGCTCACGACCATCCCGTGAAATGCAAAGACACCTGAATCCCACATATGTAGGGTGTTGTGAAAAAGGAGATTATCAAGTGGTTAGATGTAGGGATCATCTACCCGATCTCTGACAGTCGATAGGCGAGTCCAATCCAAGTTGTGCCTAAAAAGGCAGGACTCACCGTCATCACGACTAAAACTGAAGAAGCCATATCGACCCGTATAGAAAACTTGTGGAGAGTCTACATTAATTACAGAAGACTAAATTCCTCCATAAAGAAGGATCATTTCCCACTACCGTTCATTGATCAAATTCTCAAGAAACTAGTGGAAAATCAATTCTTTTGCTTTTTGGACAGGTACTTCGGTTACAACCAGGTCACAATCCATTCCGAGGACCAAGAAAAGACCAACTTCACCTGCCCCTTCAGAACTTACGCGTTCCGAAGGATGTCGTTCGATCACTGCAATGCACCTGCTACTTTTCAGTGGTGCATGCTTGCCATATTCTCAGATATGGTAGGTGAATACCTTGAAGTCTTCATGGATGACTTCTTGGTATTTGGTGAATCATTTGACGATTGCCTCCTACACTTGGTCCTGATCCTCAGGTGATGCATTGATGTGAACTTGGTTCTTTCCTGGGAAAAGAGCCACTTCATGGTACCTAAGGGAATTGTCCTGGGAGATCTTATCTCTGAAAAGGGCATCCAAGTTGATCAAGCCAAGGTGAATTTAATTTCCAAGCTCCCTATACCTAGCTCGGTCGAAGACATCCGATCCTTCCTGGGGCACGTCGATTTTATCGTCGATTCATTCCCAATTTCTCAAAAATCTCATGTCCCTTGACTAATCTTCTATCTAAGGATGTCCCTTTTGAAATCACCAAGGAGTGTACTCAAGCATTTGAGATCCTGCATGATCGAGTTACCTAAGCACCTATCCTGTGATCCCCTGATTGGTCTCAACCCTTTGAGATCATATGCGATGCATCTGATTACGCTGTGGGGGCGGTACTTGGGCAGAAAATAGATGGGAAACCTGTGGTCATTTACTATGCTAGCAAGACACTTGACGAGTCTCAGCGTAACTATACAGTTACTGAGAAAGAGCTGCTAGCTGTAGTATTTGCCCTAGAAAAATTCAGATCGTATCTTTTGTGTTCCCATGTTATCATTTACTCAGATCACACTACTGTGAGGCATCTCCTTGCGAAGAAGCTCGTGAAACCTCGACTAATCCGCTGGATCTTGTTATTGCAAGAATTCAACCTCGAGATTCGTGACAAGGAGGGGAAGCAGAATGTGATAGTTGATCACTTATCCCGCCTTCCTTCTGACATTATCAACCCTTCCGGACCCATTACTAAGCATTTTCCTAATGAGCACCTCTTGACTATCAGTGCGAGACTTCCATGGTTTATTGATCTAGTAAACTACTTGGCGTCACATCAGATCCCGTCCGATTGGCCAAAAGCCAAGAAGAACAAATTACTTTTCGATGCCAAGTACTGCTTTTGGGAAGACCCGTATCTCTTTCGCATTGGTGCAGATTAGATCATCCAACGATGTGTTCCGGAAGCAGAAATTCAGGACATCAAGTCCTTCTGCCATGACCAGGTATGCAGTGGACACTTCTCTAGTCATAAAAATGAAGCAAAAGTCCTCTAGTGTGGCTTCTATTGGCCTACAGTTTTCAAAGACGCAAACAATCACTGTAAGGCATGTACTCATTGCCAGACCTTAGGTAACATGAGCCACTATGATATGATGCCCTTACAGCCGATTCTCGTATGCAAAATCTTTGATATCTGGGGGATTGATTTTATGGGACCCTTCCCTGTTTTGGACAGCTTCGAATACATTCTTCTCGCTGTTGACTACGTGTCCAAATGGATCAAAGCCATTCTGACCCAAACCAACGATCATAAGGTGGTTATCAAATTCATTCATCAGAACATCTTCTCTCGGTTTGGGATTCCACGTGCCATAATCTCTAATGGGGGACCCATTTCACGAATACTCAGTTTAGATCACTGATGACCAAGTACGGGATGTCACATAGGATCTCGACTCCTTATCACCCCCGAACTAACAGTCTAGCTGAGTTATCGAATCGGGAGATCAAGAAAATCCTCCAGGTCACTGTTCGACCTAGTAGGAAAGATTGGTCATCCTAACTTTCGGAAACTTTGTGGGCTTATAGGATCATGATGAGAAGCTCATCATGGTCTCTATTTACCCCTAATTAACTAGTCTTCCTAGTTAATTAGGTAGGAATATGTGAATATATGGGTTAATTATTAAATAAGGGATAAATAGTAAAAGACCTTAAAATAAGTTAAAAATGTTATATTATCATCTAATTAATATTATTAATAATCTAATTAATAATTAGACTCGAAATATTATCAATAATTCATCTAATTAATGTGTTAACTAACTTAAGCATAATATATACCTAAGTATGTAATAACTTAAGTAACATTACTTAATTAAATAAATTAATCTAAAAAGGTCAAAAATGTAAATTCAAGGTCTAAATATAATAATTTTATTATTTACAATCATATGTAAAATGTCGAAAAAGATTTAAATTAAAATAAACCTTGAAAACCAAAGTTTACATTTTAGTCCTTACATTTTACTTCAATCGGGTCCTTATTTTCCACCTGGGTCCTTAGGTTTCACTACGATTAAGTCCCTTTCTTCTTTTCTTCTTCACCCGTCTGGACGGCTGATGACTGAAGGTGCGTCCACCGCTGGTGTGCTCGTCGCTAGTGTTTTTAATTCTAGACATTGTAGTATATTACGAGAAGCTGCTACCAGTTTACAATTTATTACTCGGAAAAAGTTTCCTGAGGTCGAACTCAAGGAGCAAACTATGATTCTAGAAGTATATGAATTCACAATATATAATGTTTTACAAAAATTAAGACAAAGGAGAGAGAGAAAGAGAGAGAGCAAAAATTCTCTTCTTGGCTTTTTCTTCTTCTCTCTTCTTTTCAGCCAGCTCTCTTCTTCAGCTTTTCTTCTTCTTTCTTCTTCTTTTCTTTGCTGCAAAGGCTTCCATTTCTTTCTTTCCTTTCTTTAGTTGCTGAGTGTCCTTCTTCCTTCTTCTTCTCTTCTCTGATTTTCTTCTGCGTCTTCTTCTTCTTTTCTGCAGAGGTTCCCTCCTCTTTTTTTCTTTCTTTTTCTCTGGCTTGTCCTTTGCTCTTCTCTTCGGCTTCACTTCTTCCTTTCTTTCCGATGTCTGATTCTGAAATCAGACGCCTTAACTGTGCTGTTGCTATAGTGCCCCTGCTCTTCTCCTTTCTTCTTCTTTACGACTAAGTCTCGGCCGCTGCTCTTCCTCTTCTTCTTTCTTGGTGCCTTGCTTCTTCCTCCCTCACTTGTTCTTCTGCACACACACACACACAAGCTCAACGCAAAACCTACTCTACCCTCTCCCCGCGTCTCTCTCTCTGAATCTCTCTTGGGTACGCTCTCCCAGAGCTGGGTTATCGGGTCGGGCCGCGTGCCCGGGTCCAAGGGCACCGGCGTGGGTGGTGCGTGAGGAGTGCACAGGAGGGAGTCGGGTCAGGTTGCGCCTGATCCGTGTGATGAGCTCACGGATGAGGGCGGTGAATAGGTGAGGGACCTCACCCTAAGTGCTTTCGGAGGCGAACAGCCTAAAGCACTTTTTCAATTTAAGTGTGGGCATGCGGCCACACACTTCTGAGGTGGGACTAAAGTCCCACCTCTGCTCCGTGCACCCACAGGAAAGATGCTGCTGGCAATTGGGCAGCAGCGAAGGCTTCGCACCCCCAATTGAAGGTCTGGGCATGCTCACGGAAGTACCCTACGATGCCTGGAGCCTTCACCTGGTGTTGAGAGGGCCTGGAGCTGCTCGCCAAGCAGCTCCTGCTGTCCGTCAATGTTGACGAGGAGGCTGAGACCTGAAATCATGAAGATGGCCTCACGGCCACATCAGACAACGCAGGGAGCTTCGCCAGAGGACGGCGAAGGTGGTGCGGGGGTTGTCGTGGAGGGAAAATAGCTGTGGCCGTGTGCCTAGGGCACACAACAGAGATGCAGGTGGGTGTGTTCGGGGGGTGCTCAGAGTGTGTAAGGCAGTGAATGGAGTGGGGGAAATGCTTGTATGGAGTGAGGGAGAGCTTTTGGGCATGTCGGTGAGGGGTGGAAAGGCCTGTGGAGGTGGAGCGATCTCGCCAGAGATGGTGACCGGAGGTGGAGCAGATGGAAGTGGTCGTGACAGTCGAGGGGTCTAAAATGCCAATTTAAGAAGGGAAAAGTGAGAGGAGAGTAAGGGGAAAGTTCCTACTTACTTAGTCGACGAAGAGGGAGAGGAGGACGCCCGGCTCGTGCCTGCTGGAGCTGGGGACGAAGGTGCCCAGAAGAGGAGTAACAGTGACGATGAGGAGATCTGAGGATGCCAGCTGGTGCGGCCTGGCGTGGGAAGACAAGGCAGAGTGAGCTCTGCTGCAGGTATGTCAGCAGGTCGACGAGGAGGAGAAAAGATCGTCGGAAGCTTGGGCTGTCTGACCAGAGAGAGAGGAGACAAAGGAGAGGGGTTTTCTCGGCCAAAACTAGCTTGGAGTGGACGGCAGCCCCTGCCGCTCCTTATAAAGGTGTTTGCGAGGGGAGAGTCTTGAGATAGCGGCGTGGGGGAGCTGTCGGAGATGGCCGGAGATGGAGACCCATGCCTTTTGTGCGTTCGCACGAGAGGCATGGGCAGCCGCAGGTCATAGGGGAGGGTCCCTGCGACAGAGGACAACGCAGGGAACCCCCTGCTTGTTCCTGAGAGCGGCTGCCTTACCCTGCGCGGCGCCATCCTCCGTGCAAGGTCACCGGAGGCATGGTGCTTGCGCAGGGTGGCAGAGAGGACCATTTTGCAAAGAACGAAGGGAAGGATAGGGGGCCAAATGCAAAGTTTTGAAAAGATAAGGGTCAAAAAGTAATTCAAGAGGACCAATTTGTAAAGTCGGTCAAGATGGTCTTCACTTAGGACAAAATTTTTGTACCAACCTAATTTGAACCTAAGGAATTAAATGGTGTAATTTTATTTTATGTTTGACCACGTTTGACTGGTCAATTTGCGTAAAAACCTAAATTAAGTTAAAATTTGGGCATGGTTCTCAAATCAGGTTAAAATAGGTTGCAAAGGCTAAATTGAAGGTTTTAAACCCTAGGGAGTATTTTTCCATGATTTTTAGAGGGTTTAGTTGATTTTTATTCTGTGTAGAACCTCGTGAATTAAAGTGGGTTTGTTTTTAAGGTTACAGAATGTCATTTAATTCGAAGAAGTTGGTATAACCCTTTTCAGATCAGATCATCCCACTTCCTTCCTTATTAAGCTTATTTGACCTATGTTTAGATCCTTAGATACCCTGTTTGTGTAATGCCTTGGTAAAATTACAGTTTTACCCCTCATGACTTATTTTATCCTTCAATTCAGACTTCTCTGAGTTAGGCTTTTCTTTAGGTTTTGTAGGAGCTTCTTCACACTTATTTAGATTAAATTGTTCTTGTTAGGGTTCATGATGAGACTCTCATCATACCCCCATGCCGAGCTTTTGCTAGTCCCTTAGCAAAATTTTAAGGTTTTAACCCTTATTCTAGACCATGAATTTCTTATCAATTTTAGATAAGTGACTTTTCTCTTGTAACCTTGATTAGGTCAAAATGCCAACCATAGGACTAAAAGGTACTCTAGTACCAACCAAGATCTAGATCTGTCTAGCTTTAGCCCCAGTCCTTAGCACAGGTTTTTAAGGCCTATAGGAAATAACCTAAGGTTTATTGGACTCTGTGGTTAAAGCACCTGTGCTTTAGATAATTTTAGCCCAGTTTCAGTTCGCAGTGCATTTTGTATGAGAGAGAGGTAGAAGATTTATATGTTTGGAGAGTTTTCTCTCTCTTTTTCTTTTTAATTCTAGCTTAGGATTGGCTTCTCAACACGGTCTGTATTAGATTTCTTGTCCCCATCATCAATCCTCAAGGGTTCCTGGCAGTCGATGGTTCGAGATAGCACCACCCATGGTAACCCCCAGAACCCTGGCTTTCGAGATTTCGAGATAATCTCATCCATGGTGTTCCGTGGCCGAATTCAGACCTTGGTAATTGACACTTCGTGATAATGCCATCCATGGATCTGAACCAACAGAGTGCTTACATGCCCCCAGTAGGATATGTAAATATCCTAAGAGACAAGCACCGAGCAGATGATATTTTGTTACGCATCTTCGAGGGGAATTTCCCACCTCTCCGCGCTGGGAACTCATCCAAATCAACTTGTGTTGATCGGCCGCTCCTACTCTAGGTGACATTTTTAGAATTTTTGAAATGCTTTTACGTGATTTTGATACTTTATGCTTACTGAACCAAGCTGTGTGTGAAATTTGGGTGCTTAGGTTACTGAGTCCCGTAAACCAAAAGTTAGTTAACGAGGCCAAATACTCCCTAAGCCTTAGACCTAATACTTAAGCTTTTCATTTCCACAACCTCTTGAAGAATATCTAGATCTTAATGGGTACTAAGAGTCTATCCAAGAATGCCTAAGATTTGTGTTCTTACTAATCTCATTGTGTACTTTCCATTTCTTTTCCTGAATGTGGTCTAGAACTTAGGTTAATTCCTTAATTTCTTACTAATGACTATCTCTTTTCTTTCATTTTGTGCTCTTTTTTATCATTTTGTTCTTTTTCTCCTCCTCCTTTGTAAAGTCCACAAAAATTTCTTTTCTCCTCTCATTTTATTAATCTTTTTCGAAAATTTTTTAATTTTTATGTTGTTTTTGGCATATGTGAATTTTTTTGTTTAAAACCTTTTCTTGTGAGTTTTGCACTTTCATACCCCCCCATGCCTAAGATTTGCAATGTCCTCATTGTAACTTAGGAGGGTTTTTTTTTTTTAATTTAGCTTGGTTCATGCATTAGGATAGGTATTTTGGTGATTGGATGGGTCAGGGTGACTATTGCGGATGATTTCTAATCTCAGATGTAAGCACCTGATGTGGAGTTGGCTGTCCTAAACAATGAACCTTAAGTGCGAAGTGGTGTCAGAAAAGGTTTCGGGTTTTTTCAAAAAGAAATGACGGGCTGCCTCCCGTTGAGCGCTGAGTTTTACACCATCGGCTGGGAACCATATGCTCAGGGAAAATGGAGGATAAATGATGCTTCAGCCAAATCTGTAGAGGTTACATCGATAAACGGTTTGAGTCTCTGACCGTTCACGATGAAAGGTTCGGAATCATGGCTAAGAGGACTGATTTCGACGGCTCCATTTCCAAAAACTTGTCAGACAAGATATGGTCCGACCCACTTGGATCACAGTTTCCCAGGGAAGGGTTTGAGTCGGGCATCGATGAGTAGGACCTTCTCACCAGAATGAAAGATCTTTCTAGATATGTGCTTGTCATGGAAGACTTTAACCCGCTCTTTGTAGATTCGTGAGTTCTCGTACGCATCAAGGCATGATTCATCAATCTCGCTTATCTGAAGCTTTCTGTGGGTTCCAGCCTTAGAAAGATCTAAATTACAGCTCCGTACTGCCCAATAGGCTTTGTGCTCCAGTTCGACGGGAAGGTGACACACCTTCACGTACACCAGTCTAAAAGGAGACATGCCTAATTGGGTTTTGTGGGTGGTCCTATAAGCCCACAAAGCTTCTGGAAGTCGGGACGACCAGTCCTTCCTGTCAGGCTGAACAGTGACCTATAGGATTTTCTTGATCTCCCGATTTGAAGGCTCAGCTAGACCATTAGTCTGGGGGTGGTAAGGAGTAGAGATTCGGTGAAACACCCCGTATTTGGTCATCAGTGACCTGAAGTGAGCATTCGTAAAATGGGTCCCTCCGTCAAAGATGATTACACGAGGAATCCCGAACCGAGAGAAGATATTGTGATGAATGAATTTGATAATGATTTTATGATCACAGGTTTGGGTCGGTATGGCTTCGATCCATTTGGACACGTAGTCCACATCCAGCAGAATGTACTTGAAGCCATCCGAAATAGGAAAGGGGCCCATAAAATCAATCCCCCAAATGTCGAAGATTTCGCATACGAGAATCGGCTGCAAAGGCATCATGTCACGATGACTCATGTTGCCCAAAGTTTGGCAACGACTGCATGCCTTGCATTGATTGTATGCGTCTTTGAATAAAGCGGGCCAATAAAAGCCACACTGGAGGATTTTTGATGCGATTTTATGCCCAGAGAAGTAGCCACCGCATGCCTGGTCATGGCAGGAGAGAATATCGTTGATTTCGCCCTCCGGGACACATCGCCGGATGATTTGGTCAGAAACTATGCAGAAGAGGTACGGGTCTTCCCAGATGTAATACTTAGCATCAGAGCACAACTTGTCTTTCCTGGCCTTAGGCTAATCAGATGAAATCTGATGAGATGCCAAGTAGTTTACTATATCAGCAAACCATGGAAGTCTAGTACCAATAGTCAATAAGTGCTCATCCGGAAAATGCTTCGTGATGGGTCCAGAAGGGTTGATGATCTCAGAAGGAAGGCGAGACAAATGGTCGGCTACCACGTTTTGTCTTCCCGCCTTGTATAGAATCTCGAGGTCAAATTCTTGCAACAGCAAGATCCATCGGATTAATCGGGGCTTCGCATCCTTCTTGGCAAGGAGATGCCTCACAGCTATGTGATCCAAGTAGATGATGACGTGGGAACCCAAGATATAGGACCGAAATTTTTCGGAGGCAAATACTATGGCTAGAAGCTCTTTCTCTGTAACTGTATAGTTATGCTGAGCCTCATCAAGTGTCTTGCTAGCGTAGTAGATGACCACGGGTTTCCCGTCAACTTTCTACCCCATAACCGCTCCTACAGCGAAATCAGATGCATCGCACATGATCTCAAAGGGTTGAGACCAATCAGGGGACTGTAGGATCGGGGCCTGGGTGACTCGGTCACGAAGGTTCTGAAAAGCTTGAGTGCATTCCTTGGAAATCTCAAAGGGTACATCCTTGGAGAGAAGAGTAGTCAGGGGGCGCGCGATTTTTGAGAAATCAGGGATGAAGTGACGGTAAAAACCGACGTGCCCGAGAAAAGAACGGATGTCCCTGATTGAGCTAGGCATAGGAAGTCGAGAAATCTGATCAACCTTGGCTCGATCCACTTGGATGCCTTTCTCAGAAATTAGATGACCTAGGACGATCCCCTCAGGCACCATAAAGTGGCTCTTTTCCCAGGAAAGAACCAAATTTACATCGATGTAACGCTTGAGTATATGAACCAAGTGCTGGAGGCAATCGTCAAATGATGCCCCGAAAACTGAGAAGTCATCCATGAAGACTTCCAGATAATCACCTACCATATCAGAGAATATGGAAAGCATGCACCGCTGAAAAGTTGCAGGTGCATTGTAGAGACCGAAAGGCATCCTTCGGAATGCGTATGTCCCAAAGGGGCAGGTGAACGTGGTCTTCTCTTGGTCCTCAGGATGAATAACCACTTGGTTATAACTGGAGTACCCATCAAGAAAGCAGAAGAATCTATTTCCTGCTAATTTCTCAAGAATTTGATCAATGAAAGGTAGTGGGAAATGATCCTTCTTCGTGGAGGAATTGAGTCTTTGGTAATCTATGCAGACTCTCCACGAGTTGGCTATTCGGGTAGGTATGATCTCTCTGATTTCAGTCGTAATGGTGGTGAACCCTGCCTTTTTAGGCACAACATGGATTGGGCTCACCCAACGACTGTCGGAGATCGGGTAGATGATCCCTGCATCTAACCACTTAATGATCTCCTTTTTCACGACCTCCTGCAGATTGGGATTCAAACGTCTCTGCATCTCACGGGAGGGTCGTGCACCCTCTTCAGAATAGATATGGTGTATGCAATAAGAGGGACTTATTCCAGTCAAGTTATCGAGAGTCCAACCAATGGCTCTACAATGTTGCTAGAGAACAGCAATCAGACGGGATTCCTGATCAGGAGTGAGCTTGGAATTTATGATCACAGGAAATGTTTGATTAAAACCCAAAAAGACATATTTCAAATGATCGGGAAGGGGTTTGAGTTCAAGAATGGGGTTATTAGCAGCAACAGGTGGTTCAGGGTGAGTGTGAGGTTCAAGGATAGGAGTTATGGGTTTGTTTGAATCAGGGTCTGACTCCTCTAATTGCGGTTCAAGATCTTCTTGTGGTTGATGAGGCATAATCAGGTTATTCTCAAATTGTGTTTCATCAACCAAAGCTCTAATATCACAGATTTGTTCAATGACACCGCAATTGATTCCTTATTGGGCCTTAAAGATATCAATTTTGAGGGTTTGATTCCCAAATTTCAGTTCTATTTGGCCCTCCTCACAACTAATGTTGGCTCTAGCAGTGGCCAGGAAGGGTCTCCCCAGAATGATCGGTGTATCCCGTGGGTTTTCAAGTGCATCCATGTCTAAGACTATGAAGTCTACAGGGAAATAGAAATCTCGCACCCTTACAATAACATTCTAAAGAATCCCTTTAGGTGACTTTATGGATTGATCTACTAACTGTAGTGTCACCTCAGTCGGTTTTAACTCCGATTCTTCTAGGTGGTTGAGTAAGGATGTGGGTATCAAATTTATGGAAGCACCCAAGTCTAGCAATGCTCTGTCGAACTGGCTTTCACCTATCTTGCATGAAATCAGAGGAGTGCCTGGGTCTTTTGCCTTGGGTGGGAGTCTGCTCAGGATTACAGAGCTGGCTTGCTTTGACAGTACAATTGGACTCCCACTCTTGGTTCGCGGCTTACGCTAAGGTGTACACACATTCTTCAAGAATCGTGCGTAAGTCGGTACGTGGCGAATTGCATCCATCAAGGGGATGTTTATTTGGACCTGCTCAAAGAGCTTGACCAGGTCCTCCTCAGGAGCCATGGATTTGGTTGTCTTCTTTCCCTAGGTCAAGGCCTCGGGAAATGGAACCTTGGTTGGTTCCTCTAGGATAGGTCCAGGTCTTTGATCTGGGTCAGGGATAGGAATGTCCTGGATTACTGTCCTAGGGTTTGGGTCACTACCAGGCTTGGAGTGGTCTGGATAAGGTGGATCTTGGGTCTCCTTACCACTACAGGTGGTTACAAAATTCAGCCCTACCTGGTTCTGGTTAGGGTTTGGTAGGATGGGTTGCTGCTAATAACTCATATAAGAAGTTGAGGCTTCCATCCCGTCCGGTGAAGGAACAGAGGGGGCCTGATAAATCATGTGTGCTTGGCCTGGGTTTTAGTTCATAATGCGCTGCTGGGTCGGCACGCTATTAGGGTTAGGAAGAGGTTGAGAAGGAAGTGTGCCTGGTTGGCGAGAATTCGCCAACTAGGTCAGTTGGTTTCGAACCTCTGTGATTTTATCCTTGTGTTGCTTTTGAATAGCCGCATTCGTTCGTTGAATGTCAGCCAGAGTATGAAGGATGAGGGACATTTGGTTTTGGTTTGGCCCGGATGGATAAGTAGGGTTGGGCCGAGGCTGAGGCGGCTGGTAAGGATGAGGTGCTTGTGGAAAGGGCTGAAAGGATGGTCTTGGATTCTGAGAATTTTCTGCCCACTGGAAGTTGGGATGGTTTCGCCATCCAGGATTGTTCGTATTGGAAAATGGGTCATTCTGGATGGCATTGAGGTCCTCGCGGGTCTGAGGAGCCTCAGAAAAGTCAGAGAATGGGGGAGTGGAATTCCCCCAGCTAGTATAGAAAGGGTCGGAGGTTCCTCCGATCCGAGAGTCAGATGGGGGTGGATACGGGTCCATCCCAAGAGAAGGTCGGTGGAAAATGTTTTGCATAGTCTCCCGTGTGGAAGGAGGCTGTGCAAAGGAATTATGCGCAGAGGTGGCTCGCTGCAAGTGTTGAGTCAGCTCATCCACCTTCTTCTCAATAATAGAGACCTTGTCCAATCGACTGGCCATCAATTCTAGGTCGACTGATGCAGACAGGCCCTGCGTCTTGTGTGCTCCCCTAAGGTTCGTTGATGCGCAGGTATTCGTCCTGTCGAATAATCCCATTGAGTCATTATTGATGGAGTTCTCGCACATATTCTCAAGAATTTCCCACACGGTGTCCTCATGCTGACCCATGATATTCCCTCCGCAAGTTGCATTGACAAACAACCTAATATCCTCACGGAGTCCCTGGTAAAAAGACTGGACTTGTTCCCATTTAGGAACTCCGTGATGGGGGCACTTCCTCATGAGATCCTGAAAGCGATCCCATGCCTCATAGAGAGGTTCTCCCGTCTATTGCATGAAGTGGGTAATCTGATGGCGCAAGTCATTGGTCCAACCAACGAGGAAGAACTTCTTCAAGAACTCGAACTGAAGTTCCTCCCAATTGTTGATCGGCCGGGTCTGTGTTTGGTACCAATGGGCGGCATTGTCCATAAGGGAGAAGGAGAACATCTTCATGAGAAGAATATCCCGATTTTGCGCATCTGACCCGAAAGTCTGGGCCAGATGCTTTAGCTGTTTAATGTGCTAGAAGGGGTCTTCAAAATTAAGCCCATGGAATTTAGGTATGGCATGAATCATGTTGGGCTTTAGTTCAGAATCAGATCCTCCAGTCGGGATTCTGACTCGAGGCTCAATAGCCACCGCAGCAGTATTATAATGATCTCGCATCATGGGACGCTGCGGTGGGTGCATGAAGTTTTGGAAGAGGTCATTGAGTCGCTGGAGCTGGTGCTCTAGATTGTTCTCTTCCTCAACTGGCTGAGACATTGTGGAAGAAGAAGGTGAGTTGGGTTCGGAATCGAAGGAGAGGTCTATGTGAAGTGTTGGTTACACAAACAAGGGCACCGAGGCTCGGCCTCGAGGAGAGTGAATTTCTAAAGGAGGTTTCAAGGACCTCCTACCAAACATACACTGATGGAGAGGATGAGTTTAGCAAGTGCTGGACCCAATCAAGACACCCAAAATGTTGGGTGACTATAGAGGTTCGGGGCGGATGGACCCCTTGATCAAAAGGTCATCCACCTAAGAATTACCTGGGCAGCCAGAGAGGGTGAGTCCCGCGCAGACCCTTAGACGGTAGAGCGCCCCCACGGGTTACAGGGTTTCCTCCACCCGACCTCTCTTGTCACTGAGATTTTAGGTACACCAGAATGGGGACCTTAACCTCTTAAGTCTACCACTTTTAGTTAGGATCAAGGTGCTTAGGTTTTCACTTGAACTTTATACTTTTGAGTGCAAAGACTGACCTAAGTTCAAGGTTGGTTGACCCAATGGGTCAACTTCACCTACTAGTTCCTTTGAGAACTTATTAGGCCTTGTCTTTTAGGGTTCAAGTGTTTCTAAGAGCCAAATTTCTTGGGGTTTCTCGTAATAGGTGTTTTCAAACAATGGCTTGGGCACACTTCTTTTGGGAATTTTCAATTCTTGCTTAGAAAGTGTGTCTCTAAAACCCTAGTTTTGAATCTTATATTGGCTCTAATTGGTCCAGTTAGTTGCCTCTAGATTGGGTAATTAGGGCTCAAGCAAGAAGGTTTTAGCCCTAACTACCTTTAATGGATGTACAGATAAAGTATGTTGAAGTATGAAAATAGGCAACTTTGGTGTTTTACTACATATAAAAGACAAGTTATTCCTAAATCGCTTTTTTTTCTTTTTCTTCCTCTTTAGAATTTAGGGGTTTAAATGAGAGGATAGAAAATTACCTGTCCTTGGTGTGGTTGTTGTGCGGCTGCTTGTTTTCTTCTTAATTTCCTGTGCCTACACAACAAAAGAGAAGAGATTAGTCAATAGGAAATCAAAATTGTGAATTAATAGCTTCTAGAATGGCCGTTGCTCCCCGGCAACGGTGCCAAAAACTGGTGTGCTCGTCGCTAGTGTTTTTAATTCTAGACGTTGTAGTATATTACGAGAAGCTGCTACCAGTTTACAATTTATTACTCGGAAAAAGTTTCCTGAGGTTAAACTCAGGGAACAAACTATGATTCCAGAAGCATATGAATTCACAATATATAATGTTTTACAAAAATTAAGACAAAGGAGAGAGAGAAAGAGAGAGAGCAAAAATTCTCTTCTTAGCTTTTTCTTCTTCTTTCTTCTTCTTTTTAGCCAGCTCTCTTCTTCAGCTTTTCTTCTTCTTTCTTCTTCTTATTTTCTTTGCTGCGAAGGATTCATTTTCTTTCTTTCCCTTCTTCAGTTGTTGAGTGTCCTTCTTCTTCTTCCTTCTTCTTCTCTTCTCTGATTTTCTTCTGCATCTTCTTCTTCTTTTCTGCAGAGGTTCCCTCCTCTTTTTTTCTTTCTTTTTCTCTGGCCTGTCCTCTGCTCTTCTCTTCGGCTTCACTCCTTCCTTTCTTTCCGACGTTTGATTCTGAAATCAGATGCTTTAACTGTGCTGTTACTACAGTGCCCCTACTCTTCTCTTTTCTTCAGCTTCTTCCTTCTCCTTTCTTCTTCTCTACGACTAAGTCTCAGCCGCTGCTCTTCCTCTTCTTCTTTCTTGGTGCCTTGCTTCTTCCTCCCTCACCTGTTCTTCTGCACACACACACAAGCTCAGTGCAAAACCTACTCTACCCTCTCCCCGCGTCTCTCTCTCTGAATCTCTCTTGGGTACGCTCTCCCAGAGCCGGGTTATTGGGTCGGGTCACGTGCCCGGGTCTAGGCGCACCGACGTGGGTGGTGCGCAAGGAGTGCACAGGAGGGAGTCGGGTCGGGTTGCGCCTGATCCATGTGATGAGCTCATGGAAGAGGGCGGTGAATAGGTGAGGGACCTCACCCCAAGTGCTTTCGGAGGCGAACAGCCTAAAGCACTTTTTCAATTTAAGTGTGGGTGTGAGGCCACACACTTTCGAGGTGGGACTAAAGTCCCACCTCTGCTCCGCGCACCCACAGGCGAGACACTGCTGGCAATTGGGCAGCAGCGAAGGCTTCGCACCCCCAATTGAAGGTCTAGGAATGCTCGTGGAAGTACCCCGCGATGCCTGGAGCCTTCACCTGGTGCTGAGAGGGCCTGGAGCTGCTGGCCAAGCAGCTCCTGCTGTCCGTCAATGGCAGCGAGGAGGCTGAGACCTGAAATCACGAAGACGGCCTCACGGCCTCATCAGACAACGCAGGGAGCTTCGTTAGAGGACGGTGAAGGTGGTGCGGGGGTTGTCGTGGCGGGAAAGTGGCTGTGGCCATGTGCCTAGGGCACACGGCAGAGATGCAGGTGGGTGTGTTCGGGGGGTGCTCAGAGTGTGTAAGGTAGTGAATGGAGTGGGGGAAATGCTTGTATGGAGTGAGGGGGAGCTTCTGGGCTTGTCGAAGAGAAGTGGAAAGGCCTGTGGAGGTGGAGCGATCTCGCCGGAGATGGTGACCGGAGGTGGAGCAGATGGAGGTGGTCATTACAGTCGAGGGGTCTAAAATGCCAATTTAAGAAGGGGGAAGTGAGAGGAGAGTAAGGGGAAAGTTCCTACCTACTTAGTCGACGAAGAGGGAGAGGAGGACGCCCGGCTCATGCCTGCCGGAGCTGGGGATGAAGGTGCCCAGAAGAGGAGTAATGACGATGATGAGGAGATCTAAGGACGCCAGCTGGTGCGACCTGGCGTGGGAAGACAAGGCAGAGTGAGCTCTGCTGCAGGTATGGCAGCAGGTCGACGAGGAGGAGGAGAAAAGATCGTCGGAAGCTTGGGCTGTCTGACCGGAGAGAGAGGAGACAAAGGAGAGGGGTTTTCTCGACCAAAACTAGCTTGGAGTGGACGGCAGCCCCTGCCGCTCCTTATAAAGGTGTTTGCGAGGGGAGAGTCTCGAGATAGCGACGTGGGGAAGCTGCCGGAGATAGAGACCCATGCCTTTTGTGCATTCGCATGAGAGGCATGGGCAGCCGCAGATCACAAGGGAGGGTCCCTGCGACAAAGGACGACACAGGGAACCCCCCGCTCGTTCCTGAGAGCGACTGCCTTACCCTACGCGGCGCCATCCTCCACGCAAGGTCACCGGAGGTATGGTGCTTGCGCAGGGTGGCAGGGAGGACCTTTCTGCAAAGAATGAAGGGAAAGATAGGTGGCCAAATGCAAGGTTTTGAAAAGATAAGGGTCAAAAAGTAATTCAAGAGGACCAATTTGTAAAGTCAGTCAAGATGGTCTTAACTTAGGCCCAAATTTTTGTACCAACCTAATTTGAACCTAAGGAATTAAATGGTGTAATTTGATTTTAGGTTTGACCACGTTTGACAGTCAATTTGCGTAAAAACCCAAATTAGGTTAAAATTTGGGCATGGTTCTCAAATCAGGTCAAAATAGGTTGCAAAGGCCAAATTGAAGGTTATAAACCCTAGGGAGTATTTTTCCATGATTTTTGGAGGGTTTAGTTGATTTTTATTCTTCCTAGAACCTCATGAATTAAAGTGGATTTATTTTTAGGTTACAGAATGTCATTTAATTCCTAGAAGTTGCTATAACCCTTTTCAGATCAGATCATCCCACTTCCTTCCTTATTAAGCTTATTTGACCTATTTTTAGACCCTTAGATACCCTTTTTGTGTATTGTCTTGGTAAAATTACAGTTTTACCCCTCATGACTTGTTTTATCCTTCAATTCAGACTTCTCTGAGTTAGGCTTTTCTTTAGGTTTTGTAGGAGCTTCTTCACACTTATTTAGATTAAATTGTTCTAGTTAGGGTACATGATGAGACTCTTATCAACTGCCTGATCATCGCCAATCTAACGTCATCCCTTCTTCTCCAAGCTCCTGGAGCTTACGCTCACCATCCCTTTTCATCAACCAGTCTGGATGATACCTAAATCCCATTTTAGGGTTGGAGATAACCTCACCGGCGTCGGAGAAGATGCCGGTGGTTATTCCCCTCCTAGTCACTAATCCATCCAGATTCCACCTCCTTCTCAGTCGCCGTTAACTATAAATACCCCTTCACACCCTCGATTTCCACCAAGTTGGCTCCCTTCCCTCTTCTTCACTGAAGTCGGCTTCGATAGGCTATTCACTCCAAACTCCGACGAATCACCGCCTCATCCGACTTCCTCCATCCATCTTCAATAGCTCTGGATCTTCGCCGAAGTCAGCCACATCTTCTGACACAAGCGCTGATTAGGAGCTCTCCTCTACTTCACCTCACAACCGTTGTCGGAGTTCCTTCGACAACCCTCTGATTTCCTCCTCCGTTATGAACCGTCGATGAAGATCCTCTATCCCCTTCGTCTAGGTAACAGTAGATTAGGTAGGTAGGTTAGTTTAGTTAGTTAGTTAGGTAGGTTAGGTAGCTGTAATGTTAGATTTAGCACTCGTCTTCCTCAACTCCGGTGAGCTCCTTGAGCTTGTCAGGAGCGATAATTTTGTATTTTTAAGTCACTGTCTACATTCTTACATCTTCCATGATCATTTCTATAGCCTTTAATTACTAATTTGATCATTAAATCGCCTAAACCACTCCACCTCCACCGACTACTTCTGCTATCCATGGCAGCAGTAGTTGACCTATTTTCCACCTTCATTGGGTCCTTCATCACCTATTCATCTCCTAAGGATCCTAATCATCACTTTAATTCGAGTAATTACGACATATAACCTAAACGCCCAATCTTAATTAAGCTCCTGAGCTCGCTGTCTATGGCAACTCAGGAGTAGTTGAAATCATTAATTATATATATATTTATCATCACAATTATCTTTTGATTTGTTCTCTCCACTCGATTGAGTGGGAAGACAAGTCCTAGGCTTAATCCAACTCAGATCCTTTGTAAAATGATTTCACTATTAAATCTTTATTCTAATGAACAATTGAAGGAACTAACTTATTCCTGAGGATCATTGTGACCTTAGGAACCTTTTCAAATCACTAATGGCATAATTTCTCAATCTGTGTACAATTTCACCTTTTTCTGGACTCACCGGAGCTCCGGTGAGCTCTGGCGAGTAAAAATTAGTTCTTCATCCTGTAGAACTGAGTGAGAAGCTCCAGATCAATTAAAATGAGGATCACTGATTATGCTGAGGTTGTTTATTCGAGGTTTTAGTGTCTGAAGCTTGAGATAGGTCTTCATCTTCTCCAACTCTGGCAGAGTTGGAGAAGTCTGACAGTTAGGTTTAAGTTGCAATTAATAGGTCTGGAAGCACCATTGTTGAACCCTGAGTCCATTTCTGTGATCCAATCACTGTTACAACCCTTAGGTTGTTCTGACGAACAAACTACTTTTCAATCTCAGGCGATGAGTTTAGAACACTAGAAACTTTAAATGAAACATCAATTTAAGGGCCTGAACCTGTTCTTGAAGTTGAATAGAAGATATTTTAGGCTTTAATTTCATCTGAGATAGCCAAACTCAAAAAGTCAAAACTTGAGGCTTATTAGTCAAACCTGAGTCTAATTCTCAGATTCTGGATTCAATCAGATGAATTAATTATTTTAAGATGTTTCTGGAATGATTGTGAATGAATTAAAAGAGAATTGAGTGAGCTCTGATGGATAATTTGTTAGGACTCAATTTCTGCCAGTTTGGGTATTTTTGAACCCAAACTGACGATAGTGGATTTGCGATGAGATTTGAATGCAAACTCTACCCAAATTGATTGGTAACAACCTCTAGAAGTTGTTTTAATCGATTAAACAGGTCCTTAGTTGTCTGTTAGGATTTTTCAAAGTGTAATTCAAGGCCTTGAAGCTTCCAGAGAAGCTTTGAGCTTCTGCATCACTTCTAAAGCTCCTGAGAGCTCAAAACATCCACCAGTAGCTACGGAATTCACCTCCTAATCCTTTTAACACTTCAACTGAAAGGCAAAGTTTAGTCTATGGACTTTATAACCATAGAATCATTTTCCAGGCCATAATAGACGTAGATAGAATAGAATCTTCTCCCTTCAAATTGAAGAGCTTAACTTCCCCTTTGAATCAAATTGACACTTCAATCCTGTAGAGCAACTCAAGAGCTTTCCAACAAGCTTTTATTCACTTGGAACGGATTTCTGAGCCGTTAGAAATCGTCGCTTGAAGTTCGGTCTGGGAGGGGGTAACTTAGTCCCACCTCGGTAAGTTCTGAGTGGCCGCTTGGGAATAAAAGGTTTTTGTGTTATATGCTTCTCAGTAGACAACGCACGGAGCATGGTTACCGAACGAGCATATGGGTGTGTGTGTGGGCACGTATGTGCCCGGGTGTGTGTGTTCTTGTGGGCGTGCGAGTGTGGGCCCTGGGAGGGCTTGAGCGAGGCCTAGGAGACCGTAAGCCAATTTGGCTTGAAACTTTGAATTGAAAATAAACCGAAGCTTAATGAACTAGGCTTGGACCTAGTAGGGTCTGGTCCCACCCTGAGAGGGGTGCTGTGTATCCCCGACCGGTCCAAGTCGCCAACAAATAAACCTAATTTTTGGTTAAAAGAAAACAAACCCGGTTCGATTCAAAAAAGAAAGAAGGTCTGAAGGTTCAGAAGGCAATGCGAGGATGCTAAGGTTCTGAAATGCTAAGGAAGAGAAGTGCTAAGGAAAATGCTAAGAAGGAGCAAAGGAAAGGAGGAGAAAGGAGAAGGAAGACAGGGAGAATTCGTATAAGGAAAAGAAGGCTGAACAGGCACTAAAGAGACAAGGAAGAAAGAGAAGATGTGAAAGAAGAGAAGAAAAGAGATAAGAGAGAAAGAATAAAGAAAAAGATAAGGAAAGGATTAAGAGAAGATTAAGAAATAAGTAAACAGAGAAAGAGAGAAAGAAAGAAAGAAAGGTAAAAGAAGGAGAAAGAGAGAGAGGATGAAGATATGAAGAGAAGAAATGGTTTAAATTCTTGCATTATTTTTAATTCTTTTTTGAGTTTAATGTTGTAATAAGGCATGCTTTTATTAGTAAAACTTTCTATTGCCTTAATCTCTTTGAAATAAATAGAAATTAACATGTTTACTTGTTATTAAAGAAGAACATTTGTGTAAATATATTTTCTTATGGAATTTTGCATATTTCTTAAATTTAAAATCATTAGGCAAAGTTCATGTTGTTAAAATTAAACTTAATTATACCTTCTATGAGTAGCTTTGACTGATTGGTGAATTCAGAATAAGCTATACCTCCCAGCGAACAACTTGGACTCAACCAGTTAAAAGAAATAAAATCTAAAATGTTAGGTCAACTTGACCCTATACTACTCAATCGACACAAATTCGAGTTAACCTAAGTTACTTTCTTCTACACATAATTAAGCACAATTAACTTAATAAACTGTATTGGGGAGAGGACGCATTAGACCACCTAGAAAACCTAATTAAGCATATCTCCCTTCAGATTAGTGTACGGGAAGGCATGTCACCTCCCCATCGAATTGGGGCATAAAGCCTATTACGCAGTACGAAACTGCAATCTCGATCTTTTTAAGGCAGGAACCCACAGAAAGCTTCAAATGAGCGAGATCGATGAACTACGCCATGATGCATATGAGAACTCGCAAATTTAAAAAGAGCGGGTTAAGGTCTTTCACGACAAGCACATATCCAGAAAGATCTTTTCCCCTAGTCAGAAAGTCCTACTCTTTGATGCCAAACTCAAATTATTCCCAGGAAAACTTAGATCAAAATGGATTGGACCATACCTTGTTCGATGAATCTTTGGAAATGGAGCTGTCGAAATCAGTCAACTCAACCACGATTCAGAACCTTTTGTCATGAACGGTCAGAGACTCAAACCGTTCATTGAACTCACTGATACAAATTTGGCTGAGATATCTTTTCCCTCCATTCTCCCTGAGCTCATTGTGCCCGGCTGATGGCGTTAAACTCAGCACTTAACAGGAGGCAACCCGTCATTTTGAAAAATCCAAAACCCTTCCTGACACATCTTATGCTGAACTCATATTACACTTTAGGGTTCATCCATTAGAACAGTTGATAGGAACACCATCATGAGCCATAACTAGCTCATTTTGACCCAATAAAAAGAATAAATGCTCCTACATAACCAACTGGAGGTCATAATTCACTGCATAACCTTTCTGAGAGAAACACAAGAAACTAGGGTTAAAACTATAATTTTACCAATGCAGTAAACCAAGGGTTTTCTTAAGGGATAAAAAAAGGTCAAATGGTCTTAACAAGATAACAAGTGGGTTAGATAAGACAGAAAAGGGTTTGTGTATATTCTGGGAATTAAATGACTTTTGAAATCCTAAAAATAGACCCACTTGATTAGCCAAGGTTCTGGCTAGGATAAAATTTACTTAAACCCTCTAAAAATCGTAGAAAAATATTCTCTATGGTTTAGTACCTTCAATTTGGCCATTAGAACCCATCTTGACCTAGAATGGGGTTCCAGATAGATATTTGCCCTAATTTAGGTTTTTGCATAAATTTTCCAGTCAAACGTGGGTAAACCCAAAATCCAACTTCACCATTGGATTTCTTAGGTCCAAATTAGATTTGTACCAAAATTTGGACCTAAGGGGAACTCATCTTGACTGAGTCTGCCAAAAGGTCCTGTCTGATTATATTTCTACCCCTAACTTTCAAAAACCCTTTCAATCAGCCCCCTAACTTCTTCGTCATCTTCACAAATAGGTCCCTCCTACATTATCGCGGAGGAATCCTACTCCGACGAGCTTTGAAAGGAGATTTCTCCTTGATTGCTTGGAGAATCTCCTCCAAAATTGAAAGGGAGATTTTCTGAGAAATTCCCTCCAATATGAACCCATTGATGAGCCCTTATTTATTCCCAATATCTCATGCGAACAAATGAGAGATTTGGGTCTCTTGAAGCTTCCATCTCCGGTGACCCTTCCTTGCTTGGAAGCTTGGCTTCCAAGCATAAAACCCTCTCTGAAGACCTATTTAAGAAGCCCCAGATCCAACCGATTCTTCTTAGCTTGAAATTGGGCTGGTTTCCCCCTTTATTCCTCTCTCCCCTCCGGCCGCAACCCTCTGCAAGCTCCGGTGGCTTCTCCCTAGCTCTCTCGTCGCCCAACCACAATACCAGTGGCCAGGTTATCTCCACCACCATCCTCTGCATCGAGCAATACCCACCGATGTCATCCCTGCCCCATCTTCACCGTCGCCTCACCTATGAAGGTATTCATCTTCCCCACGTCCGGCAACCATACTGGCGTGGGATTCCTTTCCCCTTTCGTCCCTTAGAGTAGATTCTTAGGTTCCCACTCCCTCACACTTTCTCCCCCTCTCTTTGTTTCTCAAAACCGACCACTGACACCACCAAACACCTTCACCTCCTCCATCTCCGATGACTCCTCTAGCGAGGTGCTCTCACTGCTACGCACCTCCATCCACCTCGCTGACCACCCTACGACCTCCACCTCTCCTCGTTGATCATATCCTCTCACTCCAATCACTCCATCGACCACTCGAACACACCCACTCACACGCACACAGTACACCCTAGGCACGCACTCACAGACACCCTCACTCCACGAAACCACTCCCATCACATCCGTCGTGCTCCGACGACGCTCCCTGAATGATTTGACATGGTCGAAAGGCTATTCTCTTGATTTCAGGTATCAGGCCATTGTCCGCCATTGTTACTGAGCTTGAAGCAAGCTTTAAGCTATGCCTAGGCTGCGCGGAATAACCCCGCGCATAGTTCCAGGCCTTCAATTAGAGTCGAGAAACTCTGTGGCTGCTGTAATTGCGAAGACCATCTCTGCTACGGTGCATGGAAGACAGGTGAGATATTTAGTCCCACTTAGGAAGTGAAGAGGCACTTTCATGAGCATAAGTTGATTTTGTGCCACTGGTTGTTCCCCTCCAATGCTGAGGGTGAGGTTCTCCTCCCCCCTTCGCCAGACTCGTCCGCGACACTGCCCACGCAGATCTAGTCGACCCGACTACCTGGCTGACTTCACTCCTCGCTCACCACACACGCCGATGAGCCTAGACCCGGGTATGCGATAGGTCCGATTACCCGACCGGCTAAGGCTCTAGGAGAGTGAGACTGAAATAGAAAGAGAGAAGGAGAGAGGAGAGCTGCGTGGGGTTAGGGGGTTTTTACTCTGAGAGGATTGGCTCCACACTTAGTTGGATTCTGAGAGAAGAAGCGCCAGAGAAGGAAGAAGAGAGGAAGGAGAGGAGGACCGCAGGGCTTAAGGTAGAAGAAAGAAGAAGGAAGGAGAAGACAGAGAAAGCCAAAGAAAGAAGAGATAAAGAAAAGAAGAAGACAAGAGAAATCACAGAGGAGAAGAAAGCCTAAGGAAAAAGAAAAAGGAAGAAGAAGAGAAAGCCTACGGCAGAAGAAGAAGAAAGATAGAATCAGAGAAATCAGAAGAAGAAAAGAAGGATACTGTAGCAAAGTCATTTAAGATGTCTGATTGCAAAATCGGACGTCTGAATTTATATTTCCTTCTTTAGTCAATTTGAGTAACTATTATTTTGTCTACAATTACTTTTACTCTTCATATACTCATGCTTTACATTCCTAATTAGTTTTTGACTAATATAATGTGTTCAATTTGCATTAATTCCTAAGTTTAGTGTGTGAATTCCATTTGCTCCTTATGTTCGACCTCGAAACAATTTTCGAGTAATAAAATTGTATTTGTTTTGAACACTATTTCGGCTGTACTACAACGCAACACTTTTTAAACCCCGACTTAGCACGATAAACATTTTGGCACCATTGCCGGGGAGCAATGTGCAATTCACCACTATTTATCTGCATTATTTGATTATATTTGCGCACTAGCTTGCCCTATTTGGTTTATTGTGATTTTGCGAGGTACTTCACAAGAAGATCTTCTGCGCAAATCAACCACTCCAAGACAGGTAACTTCTTTATTCTTCCCTAATCAACCTCAAAATCTTGGGAAGACAAAAAGGAAAAAATAAATTAGGAATCACCTGTCTTATTTTTCATAGTAATCATTATTTAAAAAGGCAAGTTTCCTGATTTGCGAAATTTTTTTCAAATCTCATTGAAGTTGAAGCGATTCCGTTTAGTGATCCTACCCCAAAATTTCTATGCCTATTAAGAATTACACTGAATTTATAATCTTCTCAGACTATGTAGTTCTTGTTTGAAGTCCAAGGAGAACATATTTGAAGATCAAAGTGGACTTGGAAATAAAGCCAATTAGGGTTTCTGCATTAGGATTTTGAAGTGCTAGTTCACACTTGCATTCATAAAAGGAAACAAACCCACCCACATTTGTGTACTTCCCAAGCCCTTGATTGAAAAGATCTAATCAAGAAAAACCCTAAAATCAGGCTCTAAACTCACTTGAACCCTAAAATCCTTAGACCTAATAACCTGGGAGTCAAATCAAGGTGATTTCTAGGTCTTGACTTAGAGTCATTCTACCATCTTTAGGGCAGGTCAGGTAAAGTTGGCCTACATTGTAGGCCAACCAACCTCCAAACTAGGTCACAAGTCAAATCAACTATTAATTCAAGTGAAAACAAAGGCACAAATTAGGACATAAAATTGGTAGACTTAAGAGGTCAAGTTATCCATTATGGTCTACCTGGACCCTCAGTGACAAGGAAGGTCGGGTGAGGGAAATCCTGTAACCCGTGGGGGCTCTCTATCGTGTAGGGGTCTTTGCAGGTCTCTCCCTTCCTAGCTGCCCAGGTAATTCTCAGGTGGACGACTTTCTGATCCAGGGGTATGATCCGCCCTGAACCTCTATAGTCATCCAAAAATCTTTAGGTGCCTTGATTGGGTCAACATCACATCCAGTCCCTCATCCCTTATATTTAGAGCACACACACATTTTCTTGGGAATCTCTTTCAGATCTAATCAATTTCGATCCAAACTTGAATTTTTGATTCTACATCTTGATTCCACCATTTGATTCAAATATGCAGCCTGGCTACTTAGGAAGACCATTGAAGAAACCTAAATCTCAAAGATCCATGAGAGATAGAATGGTTGAGGATGCCCTTAGATTTTATGAGATTGATTACAAAACCTCAAAGCCAATTGAAGACATTCAGGTTAATGTATCAACAACAACCTTCATCATAAATTGTGTCCAATTATTACTAACAGAAGCAACAAATGGATCAACCCGGGAGATTATCATAACAGGATACATCAAGATAGAAAAATTGCATAACTTTGAATATCTCCAATGCATGACAAATTCTATACTTTGGGAAAAACACCAAGATGATCTTGAAAAATAGGAAGAAATGATGAAATTGTTGAAACAAGTTATCGATCAAAAATACCTGTACATGCCCCCAAATAGTTAATGAAACATCTTAGAATAATATTGAGGATCAATCTGATTTCCCAAATCCCGGGTTTGAGACACAAGGTTGTTGTAGATTCCCAACCCAGATGGAATATGATATGATTGATCTTGAAATTGGTTGGGAAGTCCCAATTGCAGGAGAACACGATTTTGAGCCAGCCCTAGAAAACCAAAACCTTGGTTCACCAAGCATAGAATTCCTAGACTCCTGTAAGAATGAGATTGAATCAGAACCTTTTGAGGGTGTAAATTCCACCCCTTACTCTGATAAGATGACCCTCGAAGGCAATTTTAACCTAGATTCTAGTAATTCAACTCACATCCTCAGCCTAGAATCTGGATCTGAGCCTTATTAGGATGATTACAAGGCCCCGTATGATGAAAATCAAAGTTTGAATTTGGAGTATGATTCTAGGCCTGTATTTGATGAATGTACCTCTCCAACATCCTCAGAAATACAGATTGATTTTTTGGAAGTCACGCCAATCTATGATACAACAACCGAGTTGGAAGAGTGGGGTTTTGATTGGGTCTTCCCTACAAGCCAAGAACCCGAGCCCAGACCCAATAAGGACATCTTTTTGAGCTTGGAATCTGAGAATAGGCTAGACCTAAGTCAGGTTGCTGAATCTACATCTTGTGATTTATTCTATGGTGGAACCTCTGATCTCGAATAAAATTCAAAACTTGATTCTTGCAATTTCTCCAACGATTTCGAATCTTATCATGATTTCGGAGAACCATTGTTTCCTGACGACTACAAGCCAATCTACAACCTCAGCACACAAGATCCATTCTTCGACTCTGACTATGAAGTCCTTAATCTCGAGATCACTGATTCAAAATTAGGTTCCATTGAGATGGAATCATTTCTTTTTGATACTCAGGAATCAGAAACAAAAAGTACTGAGAGTGACTACAACCCAGAATTTGAATCTTTTCTTGACTTAGATTTTCTTCATCCTATAAACACTCTTCAGGCATTTACTTTTGAGTTTTCTGGCTACTATGAGGACTCTCTAAATGAACCCACCTTTAATTCTTTTTTAAAAGAGTCCTCATACACAATTCTTATTGATGCCACCTCCTCTGCAAATACAGAACCTATTCAAACCCATTTTCAACCCCGACCTGCAACCGGACTCCATTTCTATTTTGATTCCCCTCTTACTAAGCCAATTGCAGATGATTCGCCTCCACAATTTTATCGAGTTTCGAACATTGATCAGACTACAAATCACGCCCCATCCTTCTCTGATCACTCCTATAAGGCTCCTACATCCTCCACTGATTTTTTTTCATTTAAGGATCCCTACTCTGATCAGGCAGATTTGACTCAGCCAAACCCTAGCTATACACTTTCATACCATTTCGAGTTCCAAAGTATATGGTGGGTTCCACATCTCTTGATCTACCTTTATCAACCTACCAAATTGATTAGGTTTGGGTTGCATCATCAACCTGTTGATCTGAATAAGCACCTGGTTGGACCAACCAGGCTTTTGATCAAGGTGCTTGTTTGCAAAACTCAGCTGATTTGACCACTCCATCTCCATATCATCTCCCGTTCGGATGAAGGCATTGAATTTAGCACTTAACGGGAGGCAACTTGTCATTCCAAAAATCGAGATCCTTCTGATTATCCTTCTATACCTCACGTCTATTGCACCCTAAGTTCAGTTTTAGAACAGTTGATCCCACCTCTAGTGCACGTGCCAGAGCTTGAAATCATCCGCAACAGTCATCCTGACTCGTTCGCCCACCCGATAATCCTGTTCTAGGTCCCTGAACCCAAAACTGTTTCACACCCTCTGTTTACAATGAGGACATTGCAAAACTTAGGCATGAGGGGGTGGTAAAGTGCAAGCATACAAAAATCAAAGTTTGAAAGGGTTCTCACAAAAAAAATCACATATTCCAAAAATACCAAAAAAATAAAAAATTGTAAAAAAGAACAAAAAAATGAGAGGAAGGAAAATTTTGATGGCACATCCTTTTTGAGGAGAAAAAGGGGAAGAGATAAAAATGTCAAAAAGGAGCATAATTTGAAAAGAAAAGAAAAGAAATAGTCATTAGTAAGAAATTAAAGAATTGACTTAGTTCTAGATCGTATCAAAAGAAAATGAAAAGGCAAAAGGTACTAATGAAACAAAGAAGAGATTAGTAGGAACACTAATTTTAGGCCTCTTGGGCTATAATCGTAGGCTTAAAAATTGAAGTACCCGCTAAGATCTGGATAGTCCTCAATAGGTTGGGAAAAATGAGAAGCTTAAGTATTAGGTCTAAGGCATAGGGAGTATTCAGCCTCGTTAACTGACCTCTGGTTTGCGGGACTTGGTAACCTAAGCACCCCAATCCACACACAGTCTAGTTCAGTGCGTATAAGTATCAAAATCACGCAAACACGTTTAAATTATTCTGAAAAAGTCACCTAGATTAGGAGCGGCTGATCAACACAAGTTGATTTGGATGAGTTCCCAGCGTGGAGAGGTGGGAAATTCCCCTTGAAGATGCGCAATAACATATCATCTCCTCGTTGCTTGTCTCCTAGGATACCTACATATCCTACCGGTGGCATGTAAGCACCCTATGCTGGTTCAGATGCCATAGGTGGCATTATCCTGAAATGTTGATTGCCAGGGTCTGAATTTAGCTACAAAACACGATGGGCGGGATTATCTCAAAATCTTGAAAGCCAGGGTTCTGGGGGTTACCATGGGCGGTGCTATCTTGAAGCATCGATTGCCAGGGACCCTTCGAGGATTGATGACGGGGATTAGGAATCCGATACAGATCGTGTTGTGAATCCAATTCGAAGATAGAAATAAAAAGAAAAGAGAAAGAAAACTCTCCAAAAATTTAAAAAAAAATCCTCTATCTTTCTCTGACAAAAATGCACTCCAAATTGAATTGAGGCTAAAACATATTACAAGCACGAGTGCTTTAACCGCGGAGTTCAACGAACCTTAGGATAGTTCCTGTGGGCCTTAAAAACCTTCACGGTAGACTAAGGCTAGAGCTGTCAGGTCCAGATCTTGGTTGGTACTTGAGTACCTCGAGGCCTACTATCGACGTTCTGACCTAATCTACAGAAGAAAGCACACATCACAGTTTTTTAGCATCAAAGGATTTCATAATCTAGAATCAAAGTTGATACCTTAAAATTGTGCTAAGGGACTAGAAAAAGCTAGGCATGGGGGTATGATGGGAACACCATCATGAGCCATAAATAGCTCATTTTGACCCAATGAAGAGAATAAATGCTCCTACATAACCAACTGGAGGTCATAATTCACTGCATAACCTTTCTGAGAGAAACACAAGAAACTAGGGTTAAAATTGTAATTTTACCAATGCAGTACAACCAAGGGTTTTCTCAAGGGCTAAAAAAAGGTCAAATGGTCTTAACAAGATAACAAATGGGTTGGATCAGACAGAAAAGGGTTTGTGTATGTTTTGGGAATTAAATGACTTTTGGAACCCTAAAAATAGTCCCACTTGATTAGCTAAGGTTCTGGCTAGGATAAAATTTACTTAAACCCTCTAAAAATCATAGAAAAATATTCTCTATGGTTTAGTACCTTCAATTTGGTCATTAGAACCCATCTTGACCTAGAATGGGGTTCCAGATAGATATTTGCCCTAATTTAGGTTTTTGCATAAATTTTCCAGTCAAATGTGGGTAAACCCAAAATCCAACTTCACCATTGAATTTCTTAGGTCCAAATTAGGTTTGTACCAAAATTTGGACCTAAGGGGAATTCATCTTGACTGAGTCTGCGAAAAGGTCCTGTCTGATTATATTTCTACCCCTAACTTTCAAAAACCCTTTCAATCAGCCCCCTAACTTCTTCGTCATCTTCACAAATAGGTCCCTCCTACATTATCGCGGAGGAATCCTACTCCGGCGAGCTTTGAAAGGAGATTTCTCCTTGATTGCTTGGAGAATCTCCTCCAAAATTGAAAGGGAGATTTTCTGAGAAATTCCCTCCAATATGAACCCGTTGATGAGCCCTTATTCATTCCCAATATCTCATGCGAACGAATGAGAGATTTGGGTCTCTTGAAGCTTCCATCTCCGGTGACCCTTCCTTGCTTGGAAGCTTGGCTTCCAAGCATAAAACCCTCTCTGAAGACCTATTTAAGAAGCCCCAGATCCAACCGATTCTTCATAGCTTCAAATTAGGCCGGTTTCCCCCTCTATTCCTCTCTCCCCTCTGGCCGCAACCCTCTGCAAGCTCCGGTGGCTTCTCCCTAGCTCTCTCATCGCCTAACCACAATACCAGTGGCCGGGTTATCTCCACCACCGTCCTCCATGTCGAGCAATACCCGCCGACGTCATCCCTGCCCAATCTTCGTTGTCGCCTCACCTATGGAGGTATTCGTCTTCCCCACGTCCAACAACCATACTAACATGGGATTCCTTTCCCCTTTCGTCCCTTAGAGGAGATTCTTAGGTTCCCTTTCCCTCACACTTTCTCCCCCTGTCTTTGTTTCTCAAAATCGACCACCGACACCACTGAACACCTTCACCTCCTCCATCTCTGGTGACTCCTCTGGTGAGGTGCTCTCACCGCTACATACCTTCATCTACCTCGCCGACCACCCTACGACCTCCGCCTCGCCTCCTTAATCATATCCCCCCACTCCAATCACTCCATCGACCACCCAAACACCTCCCCGAACACACCCACTCACATGCACACAGTACGCCCTAGGCATGCACTCACAGACACCCTCGCTCCACAAAACCACTCCCATCACATCCGCCGTGCTCTGATGACTCTCCCTGAATGATTTGACATGGCTGAAAGGTCGTTCTCTTGATTTCAGGTATCAGGCCATTGTCTGCCATTGTTGCTGAGCTTGAAGCAAGCTTTAAGCTATGCCCAGGCTACATGGAATCACCTCGTGCACGGTTCCAAGCCTTCAATTGGAGTCGAGAGACTCAGCGGCTACTGCAATTGCGAAGACCATCTCTGCTGTGGTGCGCGGAAGATAGGTGGGACATTTAGTCCCACCTCGGAAGTGAAGAGGTGCTTTCATGCACATAAGTTGATTTTGTGCCACTGGCTGTTCGCCTCTAACACTGAGGGTGAGGTCCTCCTCCCCCCTTCACCGGACTCATCCGCGACACTGCCCACGCGGACCTGGCCGACCCGACTACCCGCCTGACTTCACTCCTCGCTCACCACACACGCCGATGAGCCTAGACCCGGGTATGCGATAGGTCCGATTACCCAACCGGCTAAGGCTCTGGGAGAGCGAGATTGAAATAGAAAGAGAGAAGGAGAGAGGAGAGCTGTGCAGGGTTAGAGGGGATTTTGCTCTGAGAGGATTGGCTCCACAGTTAGCCAAATTCTGAGAGAAGAAGAGCTAGAGAAGGAAAAAGAGAGGAAGGAGAGGAGGATCGCAGGGCTTAAGGTAGAAGAAAGAAGAAGAAGGAAGGAGAAGACAGAGAAAGGCAAAGAAAGAAGAAGAGAGAGAAGAGAAGAAGACAAGAGAAATCGCAAAGGAGAAGAAAGCCTAAGGAAGAAGAAGAAGGAAGAAGAAGAAGAAGAGAAAGCCTACGAAGAAGAAAGACAGAATCAAAGAAATCAGAAGAAGAAAAGAAGGATACTATAGCAAAGTCATTTAAGATGTCTAATTGCAAAATCAGACGTCTGAATTTATATTCCTTCTTTAGTCAATTTGAGTAACTATTATTTTGTCTATAATTATTTTTACTCTTCATATACACATGCTCTATATTCCTAATTAGTTTTTGAGTAATATTATGTGTTCAATTTGCATTAATTACTAAGTTTAGTGTGTGAATTCCATTTATTCCTTGTGTTCGACCTCGGAACATTTTTTGAGTAATAAAATTATATTTGTTTTGAGCGCTATTTCGGCTGTACTACAACACAACACTTTTTAAACCCCGACTTAGCGTGATAAACATCCGACTCCACCTCTGGTACCTGTACTCGAGCTTGAAATCTTTCGTAATAGTCACCCCGACCCATTCACCCACCCAACACCTGTCTTAATGAATGATCTAAGCTGAACTCGAACCCACCTAATTTACAATGAGGTCATTGCAAATCGTAGGCATGGGGGGGTATTAAAGTGCAAAACGTCATGAAAATCACTTCACAAGAAAGGGTTTCATAAAAAAAAACACATATTCCAAAAATACCAAAAAAATAAAAAAAAAGTTTTGAAAAAGAACAAAAATATGAGAAGGGAGGAAATTCTGATGGCATATCATCATTTGTTGAGAAGAAAAGGGGAGGAGATAAAATTGTCAAAAAGGAACACAATTTGAAAAAAGAAAAAGAGATAGTCATTAGTAAAAGATTAATGAATTAACTTAGTTCTAGACCAAATTAAAAGAGAGAAAATGAAAGGCAAAAAGTGCTAATGAAACAAAAAAGAGATTAATAGGAACTCTGATTTTAGGCCTTGGCCTCTTGGGCTGCAATCCTAGGCTTAAAAATTCAAGTACCCGCTAAGATTTGGATAGTCCTCAAGAGGTTGGGGAAAATACGAAGCTTAAGTATTAGGTCTAAGGCTTAGGGATTATTCGGCCTCGTTAACTGACTCCTGGTTTGCGGGACTCGGTAACCTAAGTACCCCAATCCACACACAGTTTGGTTCAGTGCACTTAAATATCAAAATTACGCAAATGCGTTAAATCTATTCTGAAAAGTTGCCTAAATTAGGAGCGGCTGATCAACACAAGTTGATTTGGACGAGTTGTTGGTGCGAAGAGGTGGGAAATTCCCCTCGAAGATGCGCAATAACATATCGTCTCCTCGGTGCTTGTCTCCTAGGATATCTAAATATCCTACAGGGGGCATGTAAGCACCTTGTGCCAGTTCAGATGCCATGGGGAGCATTATCTCGAAATGTCGATTGCTAGGGTTTGGATTTAGCTACAAAACGCCATGGGCAGGATTATCTCGAAATCTCGAAAGCCAGGGTTCTAGGGGTTGCCATGGGCAGTGCTATCTCGAAGCATCGATTGCCAGGGACCCTGCAAGGATTGACGGTGGGGACTAGGAATCTGATACATACCTGTTGTAAAGCTAATCTGAAGCTAGAAATAAAAAGAAAAGAGAGAGAAAACTCTCCAAAAATAAAGAAAAATTCCTCTATCTCACTCTAACAAAAACACACTACAAAATGAACCTGGACTAAAACATGTTACAAGCACGGGTGCTTTAACCGCGGAGTTCAACGAACCTTAGGTTAGTTCTGTGAGCCTTAGAAACCTTCGCGGTAGACTGAGGCTAAAGCTGGTCAAGTTCAGATCTTGGTTAGTACTTAAGTACCTCTACGTCTACTATCGGCATTCTAACCTAATCTATAAAAGAAAGCACACATCAAAGTTTTAAGCATCAAAAGTTTTATGGTCTAAAATCAAAGTTAATACCTTGAAATTTTGCTAAGGGACTAGCAAAATCTAGGCATGGGGGTATGATGGGGACACCATCATGAGCCACAACTAGCTCATTTTGACCCAATTAAGTCAGTAAATGCTCCTACATAACTGTCAGAGAGTCACAAGTCACTGCATAATCATTTTGAGGGAAAAATAAGAAACTAGGGTTAAAACTGTAATTTTACCAGCATATCGTGAATGCAGTACAACCACGGGTTTTCTCAGGGGTTTAATGAAGGTTAAATGATCTTAAAAAGATAACAATTGGGTTAGAATAATCGGAAAAGGGTTTGCACGTGTTCTAAGAATTAAATGACTTTTTGAAACCCTAAAAACAGACTCACTTAATTAATTGAGGTTTTGATCAGGATAAAATTCACCTAAACCCTCTAAAATTCATAGAAAATCTTCTCTAGGGTTTGGAGCTTTCAATTTGACCATCAGAATCCGTTTTGACCCAGGACAGCGTCACAAATAAACATTTGCCCTAATTTAGGTTTTTGCATAAAGTACTCAGTTAAACATGGTCAAAACCAAAATCCAACTTCACCATTGGATTCCTTAGATTCAAATTAGGTTTCTACCAAAATTTGGGTCCAAGATGAGTTTTTCTTCACCTACTTTGCAAATTGGTCCTATCTAATTACATTTTTGCACTTAATTTTCAAAATCTTTTCAAATAGGCCCCTAATTTTGTCTTCGTTCTCACAAAAAGGTCCCTACCTCTATTAAACCTATTCCTACTTGCTCCGACGACCTTAAAATGGAAAGAAATCCCTGATTTCTTGACGAATCCCTTTCAAATTTGAAAGGGAAGTTCGTCAAGAGATTCCCTTCCTTTTGAACCCGATCCTAAGCCCTAAAACCTACCCAATCTCTCATGCGAATGCATGAGAGATTTGGGTCTCAAGGGATTTCCCAATTTGATGAGCTTTCCAATCTTGGGAAGCTTGCTTCCTAAGCTCTAACTACCCTCTGATGACCTATAAAGACTCCCCAGATCACAACGGATTTCCGAAGCTTGAATTCAACTGGAGTAACCCTCAAATTCTTCTCTCCTCCTCCAACCGAATTGCTCTTCAAGCTCCGGTGACCCTCCTTGCCTCCCCTCGTCGTCTGACCGCAATACCAACGGCAGATTCTTCTTCCTTGCCTTCTTCCACGTCGAGCAACACCTGTCGGCGTCCCTACCTTCTTCATCCTCGCCATCCACCCCTTATTAGAGCAACTTCGTCTCCGACACCAGCCACACCTCAACCGGTGCCAACTCCGCTCCCCGTCGTTTGCTACCTCTCCTAAACAACTCCTCATCTTCCACTCTTCATTTTCAGACACTCACCACTCCATTTCAACCGCCGACATGCCCTCCGCGACTTCATCTTTCACCTCGCAGGTAGACCTCCGGCGAGCCCTAGCAGCTTCCACACTCACCCAACCACGCCTCTTCCACGCTCCTCACCATCGCCTCAACTCACTGACCAAAACCCCTCAAGTAATTGAGGGGATTGACCTCTCTATCACCCCCCCCGACTCACGCACTCTCACACACAATCCGCGAGGTCGACAGGCCTCCACATCCACTCGCACACGATGCCACCACCACAGTTGCATTCCCTGACATTCGATGAAGCTTCTGAGCACTTCTGATGTGGCAGTGAGGTTGTGTTCATGTTTTTAGGGTCCAACCTCTAGCTGCCATCAACAAAGTATCTTTAAGCAAGCTCCAGTAGTGTTCGTAAAGCTCCAGCACCAGGGACACACCCCAGGTGAAGCGGAATTCACCCAGGCAGAGGTGCAGGTGATCAATTGGGTGCTTTGACTGCGTCCCAGACCTCAATTGGAAGGATCCTCCTTGCTGCAGACACACGCGAAGAAAAGGGTGTGGTTTAGTCCCACATCGAAAGCGTCAGAGTAGCTGAAGGCACATAAATTGAAAAAGTTTCTTAGACTATCACCTCAACATGCATAGAAGGTGAGGTCCCCACACGCACCTCGTCTGCGACTCTGACCCCGTGGATTTGGCCGACCCCATAACCCACCTAACCTAAGCACTCCTCGGCTACTACACACTGCAAGAAGGCTTAAGCAGCAGAGGAAGAAAGATGAAGCTGAGCAGAGAAGAAGAAGAGGAGGAGCTGCAGCAGAAGAAACAGAGAAGAACAAGTAGAAGAAGAAAAGCAACAACACCATATATTGATACTTTAATTACATATATTTGAGACTTGATTTAAGTGTTATTTGTGAGGAGTATTTGGTGATTTAAATCACCATTTTACTCCATTCTTTTTGCATATTGATCATGACATTATCTTTATTGCAATCTTTATTCTTGATTTAAATTGTGATCTTAAGCTTTAAATTCCATATTACTCCCTGTGTTCGACCTCAGAACCTTTTCGAGTAATAAAATTTATTCGTTTGAGTGCTATTTTGGCTATACTACAACACGACAATCTTAAAACACCGATCTATTGCTTAAACACTCACATAAGTTTTAAGCTAGATCGGATGATGAATTATGACCTGGAAGGCTAAAATTTAGGAGATTAGTGACGAATTCCGACCTTAGGCCTCTTCCACCTATTCTAGGGCATAAACACTCACGTATTTGTTAAGATCCGGATTAATTCTTAGGAGGTTGAGGAGAGTGTGAGGCTGATGTATTAAGTCTAAGGCTTAAGGAGTATTCGGCCTCGTTGCCTGCCTTTTGGTTTGCAGGATTTGGTAACCTAGGCACCCAAAAATCACACACCAGTCTGGTTTTGTGTGCTTAATGAAGAAATAATGCGAAAAGTGTACATTCTAAAAGATGTTTTCTCGAAGATCTATCTTAGGAGCAGCTCAAAGACACAAGTTGATTAAATGTGTTCTTAGCACGGAGAGGTGGAATGAAAAATACTCCCCTCGAAGATGTGTAATAACATATCCTCTCCTCGGTGCTTGTCTCCTAGGATATCTAAATATCCTACCAGGGCCATGTAAGCACCTTATGTTGATTCAGGTGCCATGGGTGAGATTATCCCGAAATGTCAATTGCTAGAGCTTGGATTTAGCTACATAATGCCATGGATGGCACCATCCCGAAGTGCCAAGAGCCAGGGTTCTAAGGGTTGCTATGGGTGGTCCCAAAGCATCGAAAGCCAGGGATCCTTAGAGGATTGATGGTGGGAACAAGGAATCCGATACAGATCGTGTTTAGGGCTAATTCGATGCTGGATCTAGGGGAGTATAAAAAGAAAAGAAAGAAAAATCCCTCTCTATCTCTCTTACCAAAAATGTACTAGCAAACTAAACCTGGACTCGCTACCAATACACACGAGTGCTTTAACCGCTGGGGTCAACAAACCTCTAGCCAGTTTTTGTAAGCCTTAGAAATCTTCACGACAGACCCAAGGCTGAAGCTGGTCAGGTCTACACCTTGGCTGGTACTTGAGTACCACTAGGCCTATTCTTAGTATTTTGATCTAATTTTTAGAGATGCGGCTTAGTAGGACATCCTGACAGTTACATCTGGTTTAGAGAGCTGGTTTGGTCCATAGGATTTTGCTAGGGACTAGAAAAAGCTAGGTATGGGGGTATAATGGTAACACCATCATCAGCCCTAACTAGTCACATTTAGTCAGGTTTGAATGATATAAGCTCCTATCTAATCATCTGAGGGTCACAACTCCACATCATTCTGATTTGAGAAGAAAATAAGGAATCATGGATAATTCTACAATTTTAACAACACATCACAAAAATAAAATAACCACAGGGTTACTCGAGGGTTAATTAAAGTTCAAATGAGCACAAAGGTCTAAAAAGAAGGTCAATATAAGTTGAAATAGGGTTTTCATGCATTTCAAGGGTGAAAACAGCACCAAAACCCTAATTATCAAGTCCAATTAAATTAAAGAGGTTATGGTTAATATAAAATTAATCTAAACCTCTTAAAATTCATATAAAAATATTCTAAGAGGTTTGGTACCCTTGGTTTGATCATCTGAACCTATTTGACTTAGAATAGAGTTTCAGATGGAAATTTATCTTAATTTGGATTTCTGTGCAAATTTCCATGTCAAACATGATCAAAGCACAAATCCAATTTCACCATTAGATTTCTTGGGTCAAAATTAGGTTAGCACCAAAATTTGAGCTCAATCAGAGTTCATCTTAACCTAGTTTGCATTTTAGCCCTTAAAAACTCTATTTCTTACATTTAGGCCCCCAGGTTTCAATTTTATTACGATTTGGTCCCTAAGCTTTCCTGTTGTTTTCTTCAAATGGTTCCCTACCTCCATTGGTTTGAACATATCTCTGCAGTCGAGATTCGAGAGAGGATTTCTCCCTCAAATTAGACTCAAATCCCTCCAAATTTGGAGGAATTGATCTAGAAATGATTCTCGATCTGTTAGGCCAACTTAAAGACCCCACGGAGATCCCTAGAGCTTAGGCAAGCTCGAGGTTTCAAGGGATCCTTTTTCTCTGAAATCACGATCAAATCAAGCTCTTTCCTTACTCTAGAGCTTAGTTCTGAGCTTTATAAAAAGCCCCTAGGTCCCAACATCCTCCTCAGCCAAGAAATAGCCAGAATTCCCCCTGTCCTTCCTCCTCCAGCCACCGTTTCTTGTGCTCCGGTGAGCTCTCTCCGACCTCCTCCTTTGCTCATGTTCTCTGCCAACAGACATTGTCGTTATCTTCCTTTCTTCATCACGAATGTTGCTAACCAAAGCAGGGATGCATTTCACCTCTCCTTCCTCGCCGTCGTCTCGCCATTGACCCCTTCATCCCCACATCCGACTAGCCAATGCCGAGCGTGGTTCCATCCTCTCTCTTCCCCTAAGCTACTCCATCCTTTCTCTCTCCCTCTCTAGAATACCCCTAAGCTCTTAGATCTTAAAATTAGCCACCAATCACCACTCTCCCACACCATCTTCCCCAGTGATGGCCACACCTCCGATGAGGTCACGCGGCCACCCCCGATCACCAAACCATTCGCTACCACCTCTACAAGCTTCGCCTCGCCTCCACCATCAAAAGACCTAAACCTATTGAGTGAAGCAGCCACTCAACACCTCCATCAGACAACCCAAAGCTCTGCCACCTTCCTCGTTATTGTCCAATGGCCACACACATGCACACACCTGGTCGTGCGTATTTCACGTGTTAGAAATCGGGGTTACGAGTAACCCGTCGTCGTAGTTGCAAAACACGTCGATCAGATAAAATTTATACCGAAACTTCAAGGGAACCCCGGGTCGAACACAGGGAGGAAACGTTTACTTTAAGTGAAAACCGCACTTTGATTCGTTTCTTTTTGGTATTTTAGGGTTTTGTTATTTTTTTGTGTTTTTAAAATAAAATATAAGCAATCACAAGATAGAGATGGAATCAAATGTGATGTATTGCATTAATGTCTATTACAATAATCTACGAAAGCATAAAAAGAGAGGGGGGTGAGAGGAAATCTCCCGAATCGACTGTTCGACGAGACAACGGAGCTTGGTGGAAGCTCGAATGAAGGAGGTGAGGAGCGGGACGACGGAGGTGAGATGTAGGAGGACGTTGGGTTAAGGAAAGCTTCGGCGTGGCTCTAGAATGGAGGTGAGAAGACAGAGATGATCTGCTACTGGAATGGAGGTGGGATGATGGCTCCAAGGCGACCTATGAAGGGGGATGGGAAGTTGGAGGAATATTTGGTGGGGTAGAGTTTCGCTACACTAATAGGCACCTTGGGAGCTTGAGAACAAGCTCTAATGGAGCATTGGTAGGCTTGCTAGACTTGGGAGTAGGTGGGAGTAGAGTAGGTAGAGATGGCTTGGAAGGGAGGGAGTGTAGGTCCTTTCATAGTGGAGGAGAAGAGGCAAAAATAGGTATGGGACCATTAGTGATATCCAGGCCGTCACTGTAAGCATCGCTGTAAGCAGCTCATGCCCGCTAGCGCCCATAGTTGGCTTTGCTGGCATGCAATGAAGTAGCGACAGTTGTAAGCGTCGTTGTAAGTCTAGCTCATGTGTCGCTGTAGGTTCAAGCCATGCATAGCTGGCGCTGCGCTGTGCACATGCGTGCCTACGTGCGCACACGCTACTGCATGCGTGCGTGCGCTGGGCGGCCTGGGCTACACCACATGACGCAGTCTGGGCCGTCCATCTTGTTGTAGGAGCTGCTACATAGGTCGGAATGAGTTGATTTTAGCATCGTTAGGCTGCGATTGTCGACTCGAATCCATCCGCATGGTCGGATTTGTCATTTGAAGCTCTGAATTATGTCTCATAGTCCCTTGGTCGTTGATCTTCCTCGGACTGCATATGGTGCTATGGGACTTCGATCGAGGCTATTTAGAGGCGTCGGACTCCGTTCGTCATCTTGATTAGATCCGTACAGTCGGATCGTCAATCCGAGGCTCCGAAACAAATATTCTTCTCTCCTAACCATAAAAGGACGTAATTAACATAAATTTTATACAACTACTCTAAATGCAAAATGATGCATACTATGCAATATTTATAACATAAAATGCAAATCTAAGCCTAGAAACATGCATGAATAGGCATTTTACCCTCAATAAATGTGTTTACATCAACACCAAATCACGGCCACCATTGCACTCGTTGTGGACCGGCGAAGCATGTGAACTTATCTAACAAGGCCGTAAGGCCATATTCTGTTCTTCAGGTCTTCACCAGAGCACCGTTGCCGCCTTCATCTCCTCTGCCACTGACCGCCCAACGCCGACCTTCACTCGACCTACTGCTGCCCTCAATCGAAGCAGACTCATCTGTTGCAGCTTCCTAGGTCTTCAATCATGTGAGGAAGCCGTAGCTACTGCCTCAATTCCTCGATCCATTCAGCTACGGCTCGCGAAGAAAGCAACGAAGAAGGGCTTCTACTTTAGTCCCACATCTGGGACTCAGCAGTGTATGAAGGTAGATAAAAGCAATTCATAGCATTAACCGTTCACCTCAGCACGCACCGGGGGTGAGGTCCTCACTTACGCGCCAACGTGCATGCCCTCGTCTGCGGTTCCTGCTACGCAAGTTTGGGCTGGATCCGTTTGCCCAATTACTAATCACCCGGGTCTAAGCTTGAGAAAGAAAGAAATCTGAGGGAGGGGGGTTTTTGCACTGTAGCCTTGAGATTTGTGCCCCCTCCTCTCCTCGCTCCACACTTAGCATTGCTGAGCTCTCTGCCACTTGTGCTAAGCTTGAGGCTCTGTGTTGGTTCATCATGCTAAGGCTTTGTGCTTCCTTGCTGTGCTGAGCCTTGGTTCTCCTGAGGCCTTAAGGATAAGGCGTGTGAGCCTTAATCACGACGTCTGATTGGCTACTTAGTTGCTTTGCTCGATTCTGATATTGTTGAGATATTCGATTGTGGCAATCGTTGCATTATTTGAGATATTGATTATAGTTTAATTGTAGGGTTAATTTGGTGGTTCAAACCACCACTTTTACTTATCTGTTTTGCACTTTGATAGTTGTGGATACATTCCTGACATATATTGCATATCCTTTTGATTCACTTGCATTATTATTCTCGATAATTTTGATTAGTGAATTGATTTGTTTAAATTGCTCCCTGCGAACGACATTAGACTCATTTCTGTTTCTCAAGCTTATAAATTTAAATGTTGAATTAATTTTCATCACTATACTGCAACGTGATCGTTTTACGACGATTTTCAACGTATATGTACTTTCTACCAAAATTCACTCTATTTCTTATGTTCACCCATTGGTTAATGATGCTACTTCCAAGATTGTGGACCTAAGGGATGGTCAATGGAAATGCTTCACTCGGTTGGATCAGCTTCCTAACAAGCTTATAGGGCTTATCAAGTTGGATGGAATCTAATTGCCTTATATTTTGTCCTTGTAGTCTTTCTATTTTGCTTGATGTATTAGGTCATGAGTAGTGGTTTCTCCTTTCTTGTATGGGTAGGTTTTGGTCTAGTCCTCCTGCCTCCTCTTTTTTGATCTCTAGGGAATGAAGGATGAATAATATTGACTTCCATATTTTCAAAAAAAAAAAAAACCACCACTATACTCACTGCTCATTTGAAAACCTTGCAGCCGTATTCATATACCTGCTGGGTACTTGTAAATTTTCTTCTCAACCTATTTATGCAACAATATATGAACTTCGAGATGATAATGTTTATTGTGATATTGTATTTCAAAGTTTCAAAAATGTGATGTCGTCAAATTGACGGTGCCATAACTGTATGTTGTTTATTAACCCCATGATAATGTCTACGATCGAATACTTTTCGATCCATGATACGTAATCTATTCTTTGCATAATGGAATATAAGTTCAAATACAGAAGACAACAATTACCGTGAACTTCTCTAATGTGAAAAAGTATACATTCAGTGCCATTTGAGGTGTACAAGTTATGAACCCATTTTCTCTCCTTTAATTTCATAAAATGAAAGATTCTCTGTACCTACTATTGACTTGACGTTAAAAATGGATACTCCATGTAAATTTGTAATTAAATTATTTCTGTTGAGGTTAATAGGGAGAAAAAATGTTACATGTCTACAAACCACCTCCACTGCAATCTCCTATTTAAAAATGTCTCAAATTATCAAGATCATCGGTCATTACTAATAACTATATCACATGATACAAAAAATAATACCTTCAATAATTAATTACATCTTCTAACATATCAACTCAACTAACACATCAAAATATACTAATATTCTTCTTATCCATCCACTTATCTCTTTTTAAGATCTATTAAACTTTACCCAATTATAAGATGTAAACCTCTACCAAGCGAGGCCTAATGGCTCGTTACCTAATAAAAGGTATTTGAGAAACCCATAATCTTATGTAACTTGAAAGTCTAAATTATTATTTCAGAGGAAAATTAGGATGGATAAAAAAAACATAAAAGAGTAAGAGGAATTATTTTTATTCTGCTTAGGTATTTAATTATGTTTATTGTCACATCAAAAAATTAAAAGTACTTATTCTATCTGAAGTATTTGGTAAGAGGAATAAACGAATTTTATATGGTGAAGTTGAAAGAGATAGATGAGAGAGGTGGAATAAATCAATGAAATAAATAAATTTTACCTCTTCGACAGAATTCGTTTATTCTGGAATTCATCCTTCAATTTCGGAATCTATCAATGTCGGAATAAAAGTTACCAAACACGAAATTCAATCCTAATTTCCCCTCTATTATACCAAACAAATAACCCCTAGGAGAAAAATCACCAAAAATCAGGTGAAAAAAATCAAATGTTGCCCTATAATGACAATAAGGATCACATTGTAAAAACAAAATCAGAAGAAAATGAAAATGCACGGACGACGAGACGTATGATAAGAGGGAGAGAACCAACCTGGAAGTTCGAGTCTCCACCACATCGGCAAACAAAAAAATGCCATGGCACAAGGCCGCTCAACGAACACAGCCAATCGCAGAAGTAGTTCCCTTCGGTGTAAGAAAAGAATAAAATGACCAATAAGACTATCTCCACTTAAGTGCAGAATCTGTTGGGTAACTTAGTTGATGAAAAGGGGAGAGAGAGTACGAGGCCCCACTCCTCCTCCGTCTGTAGAGAGCTAAAGGTGAGATGAGTTTTGGCTCCGGTCAATCATACAAGGTCGATAGGAGTCACCCCCAAGCCTCCGACAACTCCCTCCTTCCCCCCAACTTCTCCTCTTTGATGGGTGACCTCTCTTTTTGACATGCATAGACATGCATCGCTATTCGTGCTCACTTGTCCTCGACTCTTCATGATGACGATCGTGGAGATCTGAGGTCATTTGGCCGTTGGTGGTGGTCGTGCTATGGTGCCATGGCGTGGAGTGCTTAGGTGAACCGACGTGCTACTTTGAGGAGCGAGGTGGTGTTCGACGAGCTCCAACGAGACGAACTACGGCGTTGCGAGCGGTGGCGAGATGTTTGGTCCGACGATGTGTGAAGCAGCATGGTATGATGCGGCATGGTGGCTACGACATTTGAGAGGCGACACGATGTGGTGGTATTTATGTTGTTGTTGTGGGTAGTTTTGCTTGTTGGAGTGGTCTGATTTTCTTTCTTTTCTCTAGTGTAGTTTCGATTTGTCTGGGATCACGTGTGACCCCAGGTTTATCAAGATTGAGATTCCTGATATGTGTCAGTGGCTGATTTATTTGATTTCTCATTAACGCAGTCTTCGAGATTTTATCTTGTTGGTGCTTTAATGTTCTACGAGCGTGGGATTGCTCTCCTTCGATAAGTCGACTAATTCCCGATTCTCAAGATGTTTTTTTATCTTTCTCCTTTATTTCTTATCTTACGTTTCTGAATTTTTATCCTCTCCTGTTGTGATGGGGCATAACTTCTTTTTAAAGACGTCAAGCTTCTCCTTCTTTCCTTTCCCTTTGAGATGCATCCATATGTATTGGATTTTTCTCTTTTAATGTAATATTATGTCCCAAAAAAAATCAGCGGATGAAAAGATGCATATCATTTAAATAAAAATAATAAACTTTTAATTAAAATTTTAATTAATTTAAAAAATAGATCCGTGAGCTATACCTTACGCAACATGAACGTCATCATCCCACGAGATTTCCACGCGCGCGCAGAACATATGCGCCAACGTGATGTGCCGAAATGCGGGAGGCCGACTTGGGGTGACGTGACGCGTCCTGGTGAGGCAACTCGCATAATTCTGGCCGTGGGATCGAATGTGTGCTCTCCGTGCTGATATGACGTGATATTAGAACTTATAGTGGATCGATTGGAGATCAACGCCGACTTGCTAACCGAAGCACATATGGTTTCGCCAGCATGGCTGAAAAGACAGGTAGCCACGTGGCAGTCAGTGTCGCGATTGATACTCCAGCTTCATCCATTTGGCTCTGCAATAAATCGGTAGGTCAAACTTCAATTTTTAGACGTGGCTTAGGCAACGCCCATGTATCCGAGTTAGGAAAATTTTGAGAAAGGGATGTGAGTTTTCATGTAAGGAAAAATAGAGAGGTATGTAAATGAAGGAGTGATTAACCAAGATAAGACATATAGTTAATAATCTCATCCTTAATTCTAACCTATCATGTGCACATCAAACGAAATTGCTGATCCCATCTGTAGCTAGCACTTTCTTTGGTATTGAGACTCCGATATCATGAGGATCAGGATTGTTAAGCTCATCCCCTCTCATTACCCTTCACCCCTGATAACACCACGCAAGGGGGTAGTAATTAGGTTGAATATGGCCCATCTTTAGAATAAAAGGCACAACATAAAGTAGAATAGGAGCATTGCATGCATCAAGTACCAAGATTGCTTATAAACTGTATTAATGGCCATTTGTGTAAAGCATTTATCAAAGCAGGCCTCAGATGAGCAATCGGACCGCACGGATGGATTCAGGACGACGAACGGAGTCTAACGGACTCAAAAGCGGCCAAATCCGACATCCGGAGCTCCCACAATGGGCCCAAGAAATCCTGACCGTTGATCTGGAGATCAACGGCCTAGAACGCGCCACGTCGCCCCGCCCCCGCCGGCCGCACGCCCCCAAGCCAGCCAAGGACGCATCTCGGCCGTTGATCTTCGATCGAACGGCCGAGATCCGCGCGCTCGCCCGCGGTCGCTGCGACAAAGCGCGGGCGTGGCGCAACGGTTAGCGCGCACGCCCGCGTCGCGGCGACGCGCGTTCGATTCGCGCGGAGCGAAAATCATCTGCGGGCGAAGGGCGCGGCAAAATTGAGCCGCGCGATCAGAAGCGAGCGGCTAGGATCGCGCCACGCGGCGCGACGACAGCACCCCACCTCCCACGCGCGCGCGCACGCCGGGCGGAAACGCGCGCGCGCACGCGCGCCCGAAGCGCGATCCTAGCGCAGGCGCGGGAGGATCTCAGCCGTCCGATCATCAATCGGACGGCTCTCGTTCGACGCCCACGGATCGCGCCTGAAGAGAGAGAGGGGCGGGCGGCTGACCGGCGGCAGAAGACCTTCACCGACGTATATGGAAGCGGTTTTAGCGACGTTCTGGATGTCGCTAAAGCACATTCTTCTTTTAGGAAGCCCTTAACTCTATTTAAACCCCCTTCTACCACCATTCAAGGCATGCTCTCCCACTTGCAACTACTCCACTCCTCTCCTAGCTGGTCTTAGGCACTCTTGTAATCGCCGGAGACGACGAGCCGCCGACGGAGCCTCCTCCACCGCCGTGGCTGCCTCGTCGCTCTCCACTCTCTCTCTACCTCTCTCTCTCTCTTTTAAGCTTTCATTTACTTTTGTTGAAGCATGTATTTAATGTTGTAAACCATGAACTATGAATGCATGTTTAATGAAATTGTTTTTCATTTAGTTGCCTTTTTAATTTCTGTTTAAAGTGCATGATCAAAACCAAGAGCTTTCTAACCCTAAACTCTCTCTATCCCTCGCTCTTCAAAACCGTTTCTTTCGCAAGCAAAACTCCGCCTTTTTCGTGACAACAAGTGGTAAACAAAATCCGATTTCCACGCCTCCCTGAGATCGACACTCGGACTCACCTCCGTTTACTTCTTTTAAAACCGACGTATCAAGTGCAACTATAACGACACCTCTTAACACACACGCACGAAGGCACGTCAGTTTTTGGCGCCGTTGCCGGGGAGGCAACGGATTTGTTTTATCACCTCCATTCCACCTTCATTCTCATATCGTCTAATGCCCTATTTTCCTTTTTACTTGATGGTTGCAGGAATTCGGCGCATGGACGGCGAAGCGACGCATTCCACTATGGTAGCAAGGAAGTAGGCGCCTCGAGGACCGATAGTAAGTACTCTCTCTCTCATTGTTTGCTTGCGTGAAAAAGCTAAAAAAATCATAAAAACTAAAAAAAAATTGGCGTGGTGAATGATTGCTTGACCCACATTCTTAACACACCACCCTACAAAAAAATGTACACTCTAATATACTGGACAAATTCTTGGAGTGTTCTTTTCTTTTTCTCTTGAGTGGTGTTTGCGAAGCCACCGTGAGTTGACCTGGGCCGCATCACTCAACCCTAAAAACTAACTCATCTAATAGTAGCTGCATGATCTTTAGGATGAGTACACTAGGGTTTTTAGAGCCTCTACAAGATAAAAAGGAAATCTACTTTCACCAAGTTGTGTGTAGAACTTGACGTGCCCATTGAAACTTGTCTGAAAGCATTAAGACACGTCAACCCTGAAAAAACACTAAAGTAAGGATGAAACATTAAAACACACCACACCCTAAAAATTCTTGCTTTAAAACCCTGTTTTGTAGAAGCACACACCTTGAAAAGTGGAAAATTAAGAGGCACCACCCCAATCAACGCCTCATCACATTACCCTAAGCACAAGCACTATCCTAACCCGTTAAAACTGAGTAGACGTGCCCTAGGCAGGACTGAGTTAAGTCTCAAAAGGTGAGGTTTTGTTCGCTAGGCACTTGGCTTTCATTCCCTTGGTAGAATCTGGTGGCTAGGCTGCGGGGCAGTGTCAAACGACCGCGGTTGTGGGGTCTATGGAACCGGAGGCGTAAGCCAAAGGAAGAACCTTCCCTGCAATCCCCTCGTAATCAACCTGGCCAGATTAGCCTTGAGAAGGGAAGTCCAGTGCTTACGGACTTAATCACCCTTTGTGAGATTTCTAGGTCTCCTAAGGAATACACCATAAGGATTAGGCTTGCGTGCTTGATTGAAACACATTTCTCGCATCTGTCACCCTCCGCATCCCCTCCAGTTCTTCTCTAGTGTATGCACGGGAGGCGCTCACTGCATCCCGAATTGTGTGTTTTGGGGCAGGAATCTAGACGACGTAACTCTGTTGAAAACATGGCTGAACCTAGGGTAGATGAGGCTGAAGATCAACCCCCACCAGATGCTATGGCTGTCGTCCAGGCTCAAATCAATGCTAACCATCGGCTTCAGCAACGACAAATCCACACCATCATGCAAGCCATACAACGGTTACAGAACCCGCAAGAACAACCACCACCTTTCAATGACATACCAGGACAACCACCACTTGATTTACCACCGTTTCAGAACCAGCCAAGACCCCTCCGTGATTTCTATAACCCTTCTGCCATTAGAGTCGAGCCACACCTTAGGATCCCCGAAGGGGGAGACGATTTTGAGCTAAAACCTAATGTATTAAGTCTAATCCAGAGCCACTTTCATGGAAGCTCAAATGAAGACCCCTTTCAGCACCTAGAAGATCTCGACCGCATAGCAAGAACAGTAAAACCTAGGAACATTAGCCTTGATATTGTTCTAATCAAGATGTTCCCTTTCTCATTAAGAGACAAGGCTTCTCATTGGCTTAGAACCCTAGGTAGACCCATCACCACCTGGGAGGAACTGAGGCATGCATTTTTAAAGAAATTCTTCCCCATAGGAAAGACCAATGCCCTCAGAAGAGCTATCACTACCTTCACACTCCAGGGTGGGGAACAATTTCATGAGGCGTGGGAAAGATTCAATGAACTTTTGAGGAAATGCCCACACCACGAAGTTCCAAGGTGGCAATTAGCCCAGATCTTCTACCACGGTCTGGATAGCAACCTACGGAACTTCGTCGATGCCTCATGCGGGGGAAACTTCCTAAACAAAGACGAGGAGAGCGCGTTTGAGCTCTTTGAGTCTATGAGCGAGAATTCGCTCAACAATGCCTCCATGAACCAGTTTAACAGATCCAGTCAACCCCGTGGTGGGATTTATGAGATACAAGCAAATTCTGGAATGGTTGACATGGACATTATTGCCAAAAAGTTGGATCGAGTGGAATTGGTGGACAAGAAGATTGATGAGCTTCTAAACCAGACCAGGAACCCCTTGCAGACTTTCACCCTAGCAAAAGGAGCACATAATGTTGACCTGGTCCAACCCTTCACCCAACTAAACTTGGAACAACCCCCAACCATGTTCCAAGGAGGGACCTTTGCTCCCTCGACCCTTGATTACTCCCTTCCTTCTTCATCAACATCGGCTATTCTAGAAGATGTGCAAGCCGTCCAAGGATATGCAAAACCTGACCCTTTCTCCAACACTTACAACACCGGCTGGCGTAATCACCCCAACTTTGGTTGGACAAACCAGAAACTACCGCAATTCCAAAACCAGCCCAGGCCAAACCAACAGCCACACTTGCCCCCCTATCAGCAAGGACCACCAGTTAGACCCCAATATAACCAAAATAGGGCGGCCCCTCCCCCACAAAACCAAATGGACACCCTAATAAAGATGATGGCTGACATGAACCAAAAACATCTGGAGGAAATGGCCTTGGTAAAGGGACAGTTAAGCCAACTCTTGGACTGTAAACAGCAAGGATCTCTACCTTCCCAACCACAACCAAACCCGCGAAACATAATTAACAGAGGCCCCAATTCGCAAGGGTTCCAAGGCAACCCCGGGCAGGCTCATATGGTCCAACCAGCTCCACAAGCACCTCCTGGGTTTGGCGCCTCTTCATCCTCATCTTCTCAAGGATCACCCCATGGCCCCAATGCCTCTGCAAATGCGGTAACCTTGAGAAGCGGCACCAAAACCCAGGATCCCAAATGGCCGACTCTCCCCGAGACTTTACCCGACTTAGAAGAAGCACCAACCAAGGACCCAAACATGGAACCAATCCAGACACCCTATCCTGAGGCCTTGGAAACAGTCAAGAGAAAAAAGAATACTGTGGAAACTGAGGAGCTGATGGAAATTTTTAAACAAGTACAGATTAATATTCCGCTTCTAGAAGCTGTCAAACACATCCCCGCTTACGCCAAGTTCTTAAAGGATGCCTGTACACCCAAGCGTAAGACGAGACCTCAAGCACCTAGGAAGGTTGTACTCTCTGAGCAAGCCAGTTCCGTGATATCAAGCAACCTTCCACTCAAACGAACTGACCCAGGAGCACCCCTGATTTCCTGCAACATCGGGGACATGACATTTGATAGAGCGCTCCTGGACCTAGGTGCTTCTATCAACCTAATTCCCACAACCTTGTACCACCAATTTGGTTTTGGGGAGCTGGCACCAACCCCTGTCACCATCCAACTGGCGGATAGATCAGTGAAAACCCCGAAGGGGGTTGTCGAGGACGTGATTGTACGGGTCAAGGACTTCTATTTCCCAGTCGACTTTTTGGTGCTCGACATGGAAGTCCCTGAAAAATTACAGAACGCACCCATAATCTTAGGCAGACCTTTCTTAGCCACGGCTAAAGCAAACATCGATTGCGACACGGGATGTATGGAAATCGCCTTCGGAGACAGGAAAATGCAATTAGATATCTTCCGGGCAACAAAGTCTTTTGATTGTGATTACATTGAGGAACATGATCCCGTGGAAACTTTAATCGAGGAATGCCTTACCCTCAATTCTGTCTCAGACCACCAAACCCGTAGTTCTGACTCGCCACCATCATTACCTGTGGACCTCTGTAAGGCTGAGTATCATCACATGACACCATTTGAAGAAATCAATGTTGATCAACTACCGCCCTTTCCATTCCCATCGACTGTGGTCCCACCCGCACCTGAACTTAAACCATTGCCCGAGAATCTCAAGTACGTCTTCTTGGGACCTGGCCAGACCTTCCCAGTGATTATTAATTCCCATCTAACCAAGGATCAGGAACTAAGGTTGACTGCAACTCTTTCAGAACATCGGGCCGCCATTGGTTGGACCATCTCAGATCTAAGAGGAATTAGCCCCACCTATTGCACCCACAAGATTTACCTGGAAGACGGGGCCCGACCTTCCCGCCAGATGCAGAGACGGTTAAACCCTAACATGCGGGAGGTCGTTAAAAAAGAAATTATCAAGTGGCTCGACGCCGACATCATCTACCCTATCTCTGATAGCCCCTGGGTGAGCCCCACTCAAGTGGTTCCAAAGAAGGCTGGGCTCACCGTTGTCACTAATGATCATGGCGAATCCATTCCCACCCGCACCACCACCGCATGGCGGGTGTGTATTGATTATAGGAAGCTTAACGAAGCCACTAAGAAGGACCACTTCCCCTTGCCATTCATTGACCAAATCCTTGAAAGATTGGCAGGGCAGAAGTATTTTTGCTTCCTGGATGGATATTCAGGATATAACCAAGTCGCAATTGCTCCGGAAGATCAGGAAAAGACCACATTCACTTGCCCGTATGGCACATTTGCATTCCGTCGAATGCCGTTCGGGTTATGCAACGCACCCGCAACCTTCCAGCGTTGCATGCTAGCCATTTTTTCAGAAATGGTGGGTGAATACTTGGAGGTCTTTATGGATGATTTCTCTGTATTCGGGAATTCATTCGACCATTGTTTGAGCAACTTGGAGAAAATCCTGAAACGATGTATCGAGGTTAACTTGGTGTTAAGTTGGGAAAAGAGCCATTTTATGGTTCAGGAAGGAATTGTCCTCGGACACATCGTTTCGCATAAGGGCATCGAGGTAGATCGAGCTAAGGTTGATTTAATTTCCAAACTTCCTCCACCTAGTTCGGTCCGACAGATTCGCTCTTTTCTAGGACATGTTGGCTTCTACCGAAGGTTCATCAAAGACTTTTCCAAACTTTCCAAACCCTTGACCGACCTTCTAGCCAACGACGCAACTTTCCACATGTCTCCTGATTGCACCCAGGCTTATCATACCCTCCGGGACTTAGTCTCCACCGCACCGGTACTTCAACCCCCAGACTGGTCCCAGGGTTTTGAGATTATGTGTGACGCATCAGATTTTGCCATAGGCGCTGTCCTGGGACAAAGGCAAGACAAGAAGCACGTGGTGATCTACTACGCGAGCAAAACGTTGGACGAGGCCCAGCGTAATTATACGGTCACAGAAAAAGAGTTGCTTGCTGTAGTCTTTGGACTGGAAAAATTCCGATCATACTTACTGGGATCCCACGTGACTATCTACACCGACCATTCAGCCATCCGGCACCTGTTGGCCAAAAAGGATGCAAAACCCAGGCTCATCAGATGGATCCTGCTTTTGCAGGAATTTGACCTGGAAATCCAAGACAAGGCCGGATCGAAAAATGTGGTGGCTGACCACCTGTCAAGACTTCATCCAGACCACATTGGACCCTCCCTACCTCTATCTGATACCTTCCCTGATGAACACATCCTAGCCGTGCAAGACAAGAAAATGCCATGGTATGCTGACTATGTCAACTACCTGGTTATAGGACAAACCCCGCACAGCTGGTCCAAACAGCAACGGGACAGGTTCTTGGCTGAGGCCAAGCACTATTTCTGGGATGATCCCATGCTGTTTCGCCTCTGTGCTGATCAGATCATCAGGAGGTGCCTCCCCGAAGACGAGGTTCAGAGTGTGCTTTCCTTTTGTCATGACCAAGCATGTGGCGGCCATTTCTCTGGCAAGAAAACAGCTGCAAAAGTTTTGCAGTCTGGATTTTATTGGCCGTCCCTATTCAAGGATGCACACATCTTTGCCAAGACTTGCTCACGATGCCAAACACTAGGGACAATGACCAAAAAAGATATGATGCCCCTTCAGCCCATTTTGATTGTCGAAATTTTCGACGTTTGGGGTATCGATTTTATGGGCCCCTTTCCACCATCCAACGGCTTCGAGTATATCTTGGTCTCGGTAGACTATGTTTCCAAATGGATTGAAGCCGTCGCCACCCGACGATGCGATCACAAGACGGTCATGGACTTTGTAAAGAAGAACATCTTTTCCCATTTTGGAATACCCAAGGCCATGATCAGTGATGGTGGAAGCCATTTTATCCATTCCCAGTTCCGTGCCCTACTTAGAAAATACGGGGTAACCCACCGCATTGCCACCCCGTATCATCCACAAACAAATGGGCAGACTGAGGTCTCAAACAGACAAATCAAGAACATTTTACAGAAGACTGTGAGACCTGACAGGAAAGACTGGTCCACACGACTTGATGATGCCCTGTGGGCATACAGGACCGCTTTTAAGACCCCGATAGGCATGTCACCTTACCGCTTGGTCTTTGGCAAAGCTTGCCATCTCCCTGTCGAATTGGAACACCGGGCTTACTGGGCTGTTAAGCAATGTAACATGGATCCCCAGTTAGCTGGTGCGCAAAGGACTCTTCAATTATCTGAGCTTGAAGAAATTCGTCGGGACGCCTTTGACAATAGTCGGCTATATAAGGAGAAAATGAAAGCCGTCCACGACCGACTCATTCATAGGAAAACCTTTGAGCCAAACCAACAAGTCTGGCTATTTGATGCACGCCTGAAACTCTTTCCAGGGAAACTTAGGTCCAAATGGACAGGACCATTTCGGGTGGTCAAGCCCTATTCCAATGGGGCAGTCGAAATCGCCGATCTTAATACCGGGCACACCTTTACAGTCAATGGTCAAAGATTGAAGCATTTCCTGGCCCAGGTACCCCCCAAGGAGAGTGTCACCCTTGTTGAGGGCTGACACCAGGCACCGCCCAGCTGGAGGCGTTAAACTCAGCGCTTCCTGGGAGGCAACCCAGCGGATTCAGACTGATCTGGTAGTTTACGTCACTCAGGTACTATCTTTTTGAACCCTTTTGCATCCATGCATCTGCCAATGAGGACATTGTCCAACTTAAGCATGGGGGGATGGTAAACTGCATAATCCTGAGCTTAATTAATCAGTCTGAATGAATAAATTAATTGATTAAAAAAAAAAAAAAAAAAAAAAAAAAAAAAATGAATTTAGGAAGAAAAACTTAGGCATTAGAAACTTGTCAATAGTGGGAAATAATACAAAAAGAACTTAAACAGTTAGACTTTTCAGGCCTTCAGGCTTAATTAGCCCTGGTGTCCATTAAAATATGGATTTAGCGGCGAACCCTTGCAACTTTAAGCTATTCTAATCCACCTAATAAATAAGGTAATAAGTATACGACTTATCAACTCACCCTCTAACTCAGGAAAACTTTGAGTCTAAGCATCTACACACATTTTTGCACAGACTCACTTCTCGGAGATTTTGACAGAAATTGGGTAGCTAATGAACTTTCTAGGGTGGTATGGCTGGCAAGTTGTCGTGGGTAACAGCCCATTGGCAGGTTGTCCAGAACCCAGCCACAGGCCATTTCTTTTTCACTGCCTCTAGGTACATTTGAGATTAGGGAAGCCACCTACGTAAAAAAAAAAAAAAAAAAAAAAAAAAAAAAAAAAAAAAAAAAAAAGAAAAAAAGAAAATAAACCACACTTCACCGCACAAGTATGGCTGGCAAGTGATCGTGGGTAACAGCCCATTGGTCGGTTGTCCAGAGCCCAGCTCAATAATTGCACAAAAAAAAGAAGACCAAAAACACCTAAGGAAGAAGCGGGGAAGTAGTACAAGCCGGGGAGATATACACTGGAAAATCCTTGTGTTGACCCCAAGTAAAATGAACGCAGGGAGAAAGCTACCAATCGAACAAATACACCTTTAGGCAAAAATTTATTTTCTTTTCCGGTCACCTAGAGGCGTAGAAACTCGAAGTCTGTCTCAATTACCGTTAAGTAAGTCTATCACAACATTCACACCAAGATGCTTAGCACTTAGGGTTTTGACCGAGTTTTGGGTGGGTTGGGTAGCCGTAAAAAGTTACCAACCCACACTGAATTCTAAAAATTCTAAAAAGACATATATAGATATATACGTATACATAAGTATAGTTATATATACAAAGCAAGGATTCGGGCGATTCGTATTTTGGCAGACACCCGGGCGCTGCTTAGTCTTTGTAGATTAAGATCTTCGTATAGTTCCTCTTATTAACAAGTAACGAAGTGCCTAAGCAATTACTTCTTGAATTCGCCAAAGAAATAAAGGCTAGAATAAACCTTGCTAGGGACTAGCAAGGAGTAAGCATGGGGGTATGATAACACCACGCAAGGGGGTAGTAATTAGGTTGAATATGGCCCATCTTTAGAATAAAAGGCACAACATAAAGTAGAATAGGAGCATTGCATGCATCAAGTACCAAGATTGCTTATAAACTGTATTAATGGCCATTTGTGTAAAGCATTTATCAAAGCAGGCCTCAGATGAGCAATCGGACCGCACGGATGGATTCAGGACGACGAACGGAGTCTAACGGACTCAAAAGCGGCCAAATCCGACATCCGGAGCTCCCACAATGGGCCCAAGAAATCCTGACCGTTGATCTGGAGATCAACGGCCTAGAACGCGCCACGTCGCCCCGCCCCCGCCGGCCGCACGCCCCCAAGCCAGCCAAGGACGCATCTCGGCCGTTGATCTTCGATCGAACGGCCGAGATCCGCGCGCTCGCCCGCGGTCGCTGCGACAAAGCGCGGGCGTGGCGCAACGGTTAGCGCGCACGCCCGCGTCGCGGCGACGCGCGTTCGATTCGCGCGGAGCGAAAATCATCTGCGGGCGAAGGGCGCGGCAAAATTGAGCCGCGCGATCAGAAGCGAGCGGCTAGGATCGCGCCACGCGGCGCGACGACAGCACCCCACCTCCCACGCGCGCGCGCACGCCGGGCGGAAACGCGCGCGCGCACGCGCGCCCGAAGCGCGATCCTAGCGCAGGCGCGGGAGGATCTCAGCCGTCCGATCATCAATCGGACGGCTCTCGTTCGACGCCCACGGATCGCGCCTGAAGAGAGAGAGGGGCGGGCGGCTGACCGGCGGCAGAAGACCTTCACCGACGTATATGGAAGCGGTTTTAGCGACGTTCTGGATGTCGCTAAAGCACATTCTTCTTTTAGGAAGCCCTTAACTCTATTTAAACCCCCTTCTACCACCATTCAAGGCATGCTCTCCCACTTGCAACTACTCCACTCCTCTCCTAGCTGGTCTTAGGCACTCTTGTAATCGCCGGAGACGACGAGCCGCCGACGGAGCCTCCTCCACCGCCGTGGCTGCCTCGTCGCTCTCCACTCTCTCTCTACCTCTCTCTCTCTCTTTTAAGCTTTCATTTACTTTTGTTGAAGCATGTATTTAATGTTGTAAACCATGAACTATGAATGCATGTTTAATGAAATTGTTTTTCATTTAGTTGCCTTTTTAATTTCTGTTTAAAGTGCATGATCAAAACCAAGAGCTTTCTAACCCTAAACTCTCTCTATCCCTCGCTCTTCAAAACCGTTTCTTTCGCAAGCAAAACTCCGCCTTTTTCGTGACAACAAGTGGTAAACAAAATCCGATTTCCACGCCTCCCTGAGATCGACACTCGGACTCACCTCCGTTTACTTCTTTTAAAACCGACGTATCAAGTGCAACTATAACGACACCTCTTAACACACACGCACGAAGGCACGTCAACCCCCCAAAACCCCCTCACTTCATCCACCGTCGAGACCCCAACGTCATGAGGATTGGGCTCTTGCTAACCCTGTCTCTTCTCCTCTCCCTTCAACCCAACGACCTTAGGGCCACTGTAGGAGGCATTGAGATGAAGCATTGTGGTCTCTCCCTGCGACGACAGTGGTGGGGCTTGTGAGAATGGCAATGGGTACTTTGATGTCGAGTTGGAGAGCCTCATGGGCAAAAGCAACAGCAGATGCAGGACTAAGGTGTGGTACAAAGGACCCTCGTGTTGATCTTGGACAGTAGCAGAAACATCAACCCAATGTTCGTTGGTGGTGGTGGGAGGTTGAAGTTGGGGTTGCAATGGACATGCCATCTGAAGAAGTGGTAGAGGAAGAGAGGAGCATCCTTGGCCAAAAGCTGACAAAAGAGGTTGTTGTTCGATTAGTGTCTTTGAGATTAAATTTGAAGGTTGTTTGCCTTGTTTTTTAAGTCTAATTTACTTGGAGGGTTAACTCCTATTCACATGACTACTTAACCATCCATTTGGTAACCCAGGTTTGGTCACTTAAACACGGGTTTGTTTAACATTAGTTTCAACTGATGTTAGCTAAATCTATGTTAAAATCGTACACCACTCACATCTCTGACAACCCTCATGTTATATATTCTTAACATTACTATCAAGTAAATGCTACAAGGGTTAACACCATAAATTAACACAAATTTAAATAAACACAAATTAATGTTAACACCATATCGCAAGTACTAAACACAATTGCAGGTTAATACTAGTTTCACATTTCTTAACACCACTGTTACAACCCAGTTCCCGGATCCCTACAGGACCCAAGACCGACTCGCTTCGACTAATCCCGAGATCCAGTCGTCCAACAAGAAATAATAAAAAAGCAGGAAAGCAAACCACATTTACATATGCAATATAATTAAGCAGTTAAAACGTACAAAGTAGTAAATGAAAGTAAAATTATTGTTCCATTACATACTACCACAAAAACAGAACAATGAAATGAAAGTAAACAGTAGAGACAACAGTAACTGAAAGTCTAATACTTACTACAACAGTAAAGGAAACATCAAGAAAGTGCTGAAACTATGGTTAGGCTCGATTGGGCCCAACACCCTCTACAGTCAGAAACTCGGGTTGCTCAACTCTTGGTCCTAAACAATATTATGAAAAGGCAGAGTCAGTGAACGCTGAGTAGAGTGGTATCTATACTATCTAACACAGTAAAAACAACATGTTTAATTCTCTTTCCATTTATCTATATTATGTGTATTTCCTTTTTACCCATTTTCCTCAAACATCCAGATATTCTCGATCCTGCATGTTCCTTGTGGGAACGATCTTGATTGCAGTCTTTTTTGAAGAGTAGAAGGTACACGTAGTACTCTCCTAGCCGGGAGAGTCTCCAATGGTAGTCCTACACCCAGTCAACCACCCCGAGGTCACTGTCAAGACGTTGCGGTGACTACGGCACACGTGATAAGCACACGGGTAGCTATCCCGCACTGACATGTGGTCAGTCATTTCCGCTAGTGGGTACACCCAAAGTACAACACGGAGCAGTATAGGGCCTTGCCCTCTCAGAACAGGCGTCTCACCCCTCAGAACCAAACAGGGGTCTCGTCTCTTCACAGTCTGCGCACCCTCGTCTGACTACCCCGGTTTGCCCAGAGGGCCTAACAAGTCTGTGTAGGGTGGCTAGCTGAACCCCAAGCCCCGTGAGGTGGCTAACTCTCTTTCTACACTAGTAGCTCGCCTCGGTACCGCGTATACGAGGGCCAACAGGAGTCAGTGTGGAGTGGCCAATCCTAACCCAAGGGCGGCTAGCTCCACTCTACACGAAAAGGGGACAGTCGCTCTCCTTGATACCACGTACTCAAGGGTCAACGCACTTCCCGTCTACATTCCAGATTTCCATCTAACTACAGGAGCTCTACTCCTAAATTCCCCGTAGGGTTCATGCTCATTTTCACCTCATTTATTTCGATCTAGATCCCACCATTCACAATTCAGTTCTTATTTATATACAGGCAGCTTGTGTTTCCATAATTCAACACATGCAACTGGTGATTTTATAGGTAATTGTTTATAAATTACAGGCAACTCATAATTATAATACAGGTAAGTGCTAACCGTTTAGCTAAATCATACATGCAAGTACATCATATAGCACAAAAGATTCATTCATTCCTCTATCCTAGGGTTCATGCCACATCCTAGGGTTCCATTCGACTATTTACACAAGCACATTCTTATTAAATATGATTAACAGAAGTAAACCACTCTACTAGGCAATCCGAGAGCAATGGGGGCTTGAACCGCAGACCTAGGTGTCTCTGCGAGCCCCAAACATGCAACAGACTGAAACCCTACACTAGGGAATGCATCACAAAAGGAGGGTTCATAATAGTGTACAAAGGTTTCTAGTACATAGAAAAACTCACAAAGAAGCTACAGATACTTCGTTTGCATAAAATGGACCCCAATCAGACCCTAAACTGGTAAAAAACGTGCCTACTGTCCAAAATCAGACGTCTGGGAACAAGTCTAGATGTCTTAAAAAGTACCAGAACCTTACCTTAAGTCCCTGCGGTGTCCTCAGACGTCCAAGCCTCCTCTACGATAGTATGAAGGCAGTTCCAGACATCGGACCATGCCTCCGGTCATCTAGAAGCACCTCCAGACGTCTGGTGATCTAATCAGACGTCCAAAAGTGCATGGGAGAGCATTCCGCACTCCTTCCCAAGGCTACTCCTGTGTACGACACCCGCAGCCCCCAAATTTGGCCCAACATTCGCTCTGCGGTGAGGTCTGCATGGCCGTAACCGCAAAAAAGAACATACCTTCGTGATAAATGAGCCTTCAGACGTCTGGCCTTAACTCCAGACATCCAGGTGCTCCGTCAGCCATCTGGACTCCACTCCAGACATCTGATACTGAAAAGTTTCTAGTACCAGAACCTGCTCCCAACGCTCTCTGCCATGCTCCTCCTCTCACTGCCGCAGCTCCAGCCGCTACAGATGGTCGAGGCAACCTCCCTGGGATCTCTCCTCCTCCTGCACGCACCTGCGGTGGCCGTGCGAGCTCCGCCGATCTTCCACCAAAGCTCTCTGACCTCATCCTCCTCCTCCTCCTCCCGCACTCTCCTCCTTCTCCCTCTCGCTCTCCTCCTTGCTCACCTCTTCTCGCCACTCCCGCAAGCTCTGAAGGTGAAGGTGGTGGTGTGTGAAGTGGAGAGGAGAGGAGGGGAGGGAGGCTTTTATAGATGGTGTGGGGGTTTAGGGTTCGGGGAAAGGAGGAAGGGAGAGAAAGAAGGAGAACGTTTTGTGCTTGCCCGCACGCAGAGTGCAGAGCACGTATAAAATTTCATTTTCAGACATTTGGAAAATGGTGCAGACGTCTGACTAAAACTCCAGATGTCTTAAAAGACTAAAAGTGTGACGGATCTTTACAACTACTTTCTTAAGCCTCGAAGTAAACTAACCGTATTATGTTCCCATCTTATGGTTTCCAAAGTATGGGTGAAGAGTGCCATCTCACCTAAAATCTCACCTATGAAATCTGAGTCATGGATGGAGGAGAATGAGACAAAAATCCAACACTTATTTTTATCTTATTCTTCTTCATTAATGGCTAAGATTTTATGGGTGAAATTTTAGGAGAGATCTATGGGTGTGTTTACCACTGTCCATTTTTGAAAATGTAAAAAATTAAGCTGTTGGCAAAATTTTCAAATAATTTATCATTTTTTTTGTTTTTATGAGAGGTTCGAATAAGTTTCAATACAGTTTTAGGTGCCTTTCTTTTCATGGTGATTTGCCTATTGTTGTGTCTGTGGTTGCACTCGATTTGGATCTAGAGCATGGTAGCGTGGTTTTGTGTCATCACAATGCAAAGAGGAGTTTTGATGTAGTTCTTTATTGGATAAGAGTAACGATTGATCAAGTCAAAATCTAAGTTCTTTTTCAAACCACTCATCTCATTAATTCCTTCTAGTAGCACATCTCCTTCCAAGACCACATTCTTTTTTTGAGATTTGTGCCTTTTTTTTCCTTAAGGGGGAGAGCATGGGTTTTGGCTTAGACTTCGTCTTGGCCCAAACGTTTTCATTAGAGAATATGCTATTGCTATATATCGCTCTGTCGAGGAAGTTTGAGCAGCATGTGTGCATGGCAGGTTAGAGTTGGAGATGAAATTATCAACCTTGTCTTCTTGCTCTCACATGCCACAACGATATTGTCAACCTTACTTGCCATGCCTCAAGCCTTCATTTCTCTTTGCATGTCCCTTACTTGAAATTTTCCTCGGCCCTCATCCTTACAGCTAAACACAATAAATACGCATCTAACTACGATAGGATTCATGCCAACCACCGCCAAATAATTAGCCCAGCCTCGGAGTACCCGCCAACCACGAAAGGCCGGAAAACGAGTATGCTCCCCCAAGGTCAACCCTATCCGTTTCCGACCTACTGCACCTCTAACCAAGACTCTTTATAATCCATAGTCATATATAGACGTATAGTCTCTCCCTTTGGTTTACGACCACACCAATCATTCGCAATGGCGATAGCCAGCGAGTGCACCACCATGGACGACCTCAACTCTGACGTCCTCACACAAATACTTCTCCTCCTCGACGGTCCTGACCTCGCCGCAGTTTTCGCCGCCTCCCCTTCCTTGCATGCCGCGACCACGACCACGTGGCATCATCTCTGCCTCTCCACCTGGCCGTCCCTCCGCCACGACCGCCTCCTCCCCCTACTCTCCTCGAATCCCCGTTCTTTCTTCTCCGATGCGTTCCCCTACCCTCTACTCTCCCCATATCCTCCGGCAACTCCCTCCCCACTGGAGATCATCTCGGCCGTCGATCTCTGCCACACCGGCAGCTCGATATTATCCACCGTCGTCGCTACCGAAACGCAATCCCCGTGGTTCGAATCCGCGCCATATCTCGTCAGCGCGTTTGAGCCAAATGGCAAGATACCGCCCCCGGAAGTCGACGGCAACGCCAGTGAACTGACGCTAAGCTGGCTGGTTATCGACCAGTCTAGCGGGAGGGCGGCGAACGTCTCCAGTCGGCGGCCGTTGGCCGTGGAGAAATGCTGGTCCAACGAGGAGATACGTGTAAAGTTTGGGGTGTCGCTTGGGGAGCGTGCGGCCACAGTGGTGTTGGTGACCTTGGAGGAGGAGGGCAAGCGCGTGCAGGAGGTGAGCATGACGGTGGAGAGGAGGGCGCGTGCGGTAGCGGGAAGGAAGCAGTGGCGGTTTTGATGGCGGCCATCCATGGGCAGAGGAGTTGGAAGGAGGCACGGGAGGTTGAGAAGAGATACAGAGAGTACGAGAAGAGGAAGGTGGAGAAGATGAGGAGGGAAGAGAGGGGGGAGTTGGGCTGCGCTCTAGCCGGCGCAGCCGCGTTCCTTACCTTCCTCGCCGCCGTGGGATACTGGTAGCCATCAGATTCGGAGGCTTTCCATTGACGGATAGCCGCGACTTAATTATACGGATTGTATTCCTCTCAAATAAAAATAAAAAAGGGCTGGATAGAGCGTGAATACGTATGATATTGTTCATCTCCGATGTGATGCGCATGTGCCATGTGGTAGTCTCGTTGTTGACGAATTGAGATGCACACATGTACAAAAATGCAGAAAAAAATGTAATAGAACATATTGTCAATTGTACGTGTTTCAAAAAATCAAAAATGTACATGGACAGTGTGTTTGTGGCCATCGAGACTTTCCCCCTCCCAGGACATTTGGGGGTGTTTGGTTGCGAATATACATTGGATTAAATATTTAATTTATCTTTTATTTATATCGAAATAAGTGAATTTAATTTAAGATAATGTCATTTAATATTTTTTGATGAAATAATTTTAACTCGTTAATTTCACTTTTATTTATAAAATAACTTTGATTTATTAAAATATTAGAACATATTAACTCATTTATTTTATCATTATTTATATTTTTCTCTATTTTTTATTTATTTCACAAATTTCCCCTTACGAAATAGAATCTCAATTACCGCCATCCAATCACAGAGCTCTTTTTACGCACACGCATTCTGATCGTTACCTTTCTTTCTCTTCACACCTCTGATGGCAGCTCCCTGTAAGGGGATGTGGGTCCTATTTCTTACGTGGGGCGTGGATTTGGCGGTCAATAAGGTCATAGATTTTTTAATTTTCTTTTCCCACGCTAAACTCGACGACATATTCCACGCACCTATTCCGATCGGTTGGATCCCAGGAAGAAGACAAACAGGAGACGTGAGCCCCATCTAGCCGCAGGAGGTCCTAATTTTCTGAAAAGAGGATAGGTAGGAAATTTGACGTTTATTTTTAGTTGTGTTTTCCATTTCTTTTATCTTCTTTTTAAGTAATCGAGGCTTATTTTTGAACGAGTTGGCCATTGATGTTACGTCATGGGCAAGAAACCTTTCCATTTGTCGTGCGACAACGTTAGAGGTCGTACTTGTCTGGCCGAGATAAGATACCAGGCACGTCTCACACGATGGTTTTTACCTGTGACAGTATTATTTACTACAATCTGTTTACAGTACCGAATATGAACTCACTCCTAATGAACCTCTCGCATCTATCTTCACTTTATGTGACATTGCCTCCACTAATTCATTCAAAAATCATTGTATCTGTTCTATTAACTCATTTTTGATATAAATAAAAATAAAAATAAATAATTATTGTAACATATTAATTTAACAATTACATTCTACCTCTTTTGCTTCATCTTTTGCTTATCACTTTCTAAATCTCAACAAATTTTGAAATTTAAATCTTTACCAAATGGAATCTTAGTTAATTTATTAAATTAATCCATCGATAACGAGACTTGCGATGATATTCGTTAAAAATAGTGCTAAAGGATCCTTGTGATCCTCTTTTTCCTTTGCAAGTGACATGAGATGGAGCCTCTTTTTGGGTTAAATGGTGTATATACATAGAAGACTTTTTGTATGAGAAGGTGAGAACAGTCCAAGATATTCGTTAAATTTTCCTTTAATTAATGGATGGTTGATATTAAAAAGATCCCTACGCACGTTCCCCATGTTTTCCAACACGATGGACCCTTTGTCTTCTTCCTCGTCGACCCTTCACCCTGCAATTCTCTCCAGCTACACGATCGAGAATCCACAGGGTTTCTCTCTCTCTCACACTCCCACCCCTTGCTCCCTCTCTCCCTGCGATTCTCCCACTCTCATATCTTTATCACTCCAATGGTCACAATTCTCTCTCTCTCTCTCTCTCTCTCTTACAGTTACGGCACCACGTCCACAGCACTACGCTTACGGAACCACCATCCCTCCTCTCTATCGACCTCATAGACCTCCCTCTCCATGGTTTCCTCGAGCTCTGGTACTTGCAGCGCCACCAAATCGTTGCCCTCGCGCTCCTCAACTATAGCGACATTGAGGGCTCGCCGTCTCTCATTCACGACATTGCACTCACGAGTACCACCAACTCACTCGCCTTTCTCCCTCACCTCCTTGATTTTTATCTGCAAGTGCAGCAAGTACCCATACCTTGATCTTTTTGCTGAAGTTTCTCTCACTTCTCTTCTTCATGCATCTATGAATCTTTATGTTCCCTTCCTCAACCGAAAGCCTCCCTATTTTGAGTGTGGATTCGGCTAAAGATGCCACATCCGATGGTAGATGTGTAGGGCTCCCATAGACACCCATTACATTTTGGCAATTAATAAATACCTTTTATTGTCATCAATTAAAAATGAGAGATGATCCGTATTTGCTTCATGTTTAAAAGATCATTGTGGGTGAATTAGAAAAATTTGCAATTCACTTGTCATTTTTCAGTAGTTATAGTAACAAATTATTTTTAATGGCATTGCATAATTTACATTAAATGATTTTGCTTTGTTTTACTTGTATTAAGCTCTAATTTTGTGTTTCTGGCACTTACCTGCAAAAAGGAGCATGTAGTGGCTACCGAATCATGTTTGATGTAGTCCATGCCTGGCAATGTCACTAGGCTATCACCCTCAAAGGCTATTTAGGTTGTTGATGGAATTCGCACTACCACGGGTTGTGGCCTTGCTACATGGTCCATTGAGCAAGGCATAACATATCCATTATTCAAATTGCCTACAAGGTTACTTGGACTGAGCTAATCATTTAAATTGTTCCAGAGGCTTGCCAGTGCAGGCATGGGTGATGAGAGAGGTGGAGTGGGAGAATGGGTAGGCAGTTGGTAGCTTTGGGTGGATCTAGGTCGAGACCATTGAGGAGTGCAGCAAGGGCATAGGTATCCATGGAAGATGAGGAGAAAGGAGAGCTAAATGAAGCATCTTCGAAGCTGAAAATACCAGTTGCAATTTGGCAATCAAACTGAAAATGGCGTAATGAAATTGATTTCTATTATCACAACATGGCTGTTACCTGTACCTGTAACAATTCAAATAGAGTGCTTTATACCAAATACCTTTCCAAAGTTTTTCTTTGACGTGACATGGATTATTAACAAAAACAATTCTAATACAAAAATAGTCTTCACTCATGTTATTCCTCAAATCTTATTCCTACCTCCATGTACACTACAACAGAAAAGGTTAAAAGCGATAAATCTTTTATGAAGATGATGATGAATAAATCTTTATTATATAACTTGCCGACAAATAATAACCTACCAACGAATAATTTATTTGTTGCCATATTTATTTTTATACTACTCGTTAAATCTGTAATGAAAAATATATTCGTTAGCAAATTTAAATAACAAATAAAATCATCGCAAAAATTATCACATACTTTAAATTTAGTAACAAATTTTTTTCGTTATCTTACTTTCTTTTAACAAGCATTTTCTTCATTGCCATATAAAGAATATACTAACGATTAATTCGTCGTAATATAACATATATATATAAAAATTTATTAATCATCCTATAAAATGCTCATAATACATCATACTTATAATTTGTTTTGACTACTTATAAAATGGATAATTGTTTTACAATATTCACCAAAATATTTCTCACAAATTGAAATTTTATAAAAGAAATCTTATAAACAATACACCTGAAAAATTATAGACAAGTTTCATTGCAAAATATATTTGGGATTAAAAGTTTACTTTATTTCCATGATAAAAATACGAAAAATAATCCAAATACCTAAAATTTGTCAAAAGTTTGAAATAAGGAAAAACCTTATATGTACTACAATAGATATGATTTACATAAAAACCTACTACATTACTACCTAAGCTCCAGCAAAAAGATCACATACTCTTTATTTTGGTGCCAACTATCCCTTCCATCACCACCCTACATCCACCATCAAAACCCATTGCTACCCTCCATTTTCTCCCTCCAAAATATTTTTTGAGGGAAAACCAAGGCACCTCTTCATTTCCCTCCCACTTTTCCCTCCAAAAATATCCAAGCACCCTTTCATTTCCCTCTAAAAAAACACCATAACCACCCCCTTCCCATCCTATAAGTACCCTACCCTACCACCACATAATTCCCATCCTCCATTTAGTAAAATCTACCCTATACCCACCTCATATCTACGACCAAGGAGTAGAGAAGAAGATTAAGGGGGCACATCACCCGCCCCCTTGGTGCCTTCTTCTCCCTTGTGCCACGCCAAGGTGGAGGAGCACTCCACCACTAGGAGGATAGCCAGGAAAGGAGGAGCAAGGGTGGTGCATGCCCACCCTTGAAGGAGAGCATTGAAGGTGGTAGCTTCTACCTTGGAGGAGCATCTTAAGGATGGAGAAGGAGGAGCCCTTTTCAAGCCTAGGAGCCCCTATGCTTGGAGCAAGGAGCTTCCCCTCTTCACCAATAATTGAGGAGGACTTGTGTTTTATTTTATTTATTGCAATTATCTAGTAGTAGAAGCATTCATCTACTAGGTTTTTCTGTAAAACACTTTCTCATTAATCTAGTTGCCTTCTTTGAAATTTCCTTTTAGTTACATTTTAATTGCTGTGATTCTAGTACTCTTCACGCCCTCTCCCTAATTACTCTAGGCCTCCACGTGCCTCGAGTGAGCTTAGGGAGAGGAATTATTTGTCACTTAGGTGTTAGCTTAGTGATCGTAGTTATTATTTACTTTCTTGCCAACAACTCATGTTTTCCTTGTTATTTCAAAACCCTAAAAAAATGATATAGTTGAAAAGATCAAAAGAAAGGTGATTTCTATTTCCAAGCAAGAGATCTGAATTTTGCAAACATATTGCCTCCTTGGACGACCCTAGATACCTCACTATCTAGGTTTATAAATTTTAAAAGCGAATCTGTTTTTGTGCATGGCAACAACTTAAAATCATAATTTAACAAACCACGCAAAAATGCAATCAAGAAGGCGCTCGACCAATGCGCTGTGGGCGGCTTTGTGTTGCAAAGAGGATTTTAGCACGTGGATTCATGGCCATTGGATGAGCATCCAACGGTCCAGATCTGCTACGCTCTTTCACTTGATGACGATGAAGCAACCAATCATATTAAATCTTGACCATTGGATCAAGATCCAATAGCTAGAATCATGCGATAGAAATCCCTTGGAGATGTAGCAGCGGTTCCTCGGGGCCGATTGGGTGGCTGGGATGGCGCCACGTGGTGCCATCCTGGCTGTCCATCTTCTGAGTGATGTAGATAGTGCCATAGGTGTCGGATTGGATCGATTTTCATGCCATTAGGCTATGATTGTTGATCCAAATCCATCCGTGAGGTCGGATTTGTCATCTGAGGTGTGGATTAACACCATCTTAGCCCTTGATATTTAGGGTTCCTTGGTCTCTATCTGATGCTACGAATGTCTGATTAAGACAATCTTGGAGTCGTTGAACTTTAATCGTCACCCTGATCAGATCCGTACGGTTGGATCTTTGATCTGAAGCCCCAACTAAAAGTCATCCTGTCCTTGACCATAAAAAGGAGACAATTAATCTACAATTTCTACAACTTGATCTAAATGCATGATTATGCATGTTATGCACTATTTACAATGTATGATGCTAATGTGACACTAAGAACATGCATTAATAGACATTTTAGGTTAATCAGATATATGCACATCATGGAATTAGGAAAGAGAACTTGAGCTTTAGAAAATTTTCAATCTTAGGAAATAAAACGGTATGATTTGAATACTAAGGCCCTTCAAGTCTTTGGGCTTAATCAGCCCGGGTATCTACTAAAATGTGGATTTGTTTCTCGAGTCCTCGCCATCCTGAATTCTAATTTAATTTGATTAAATAAGTTTGGATGATAAGTACATGACTTGTCAACCCGCCCTCTGATTTGAGGGAACTTTAAGTCTAAGCATCTACATAATTTCTTGTCACTGACTCGTTGTTCGGCGGTTTTAACGAAAATTGGGTAGCTAATGAACCTTCTAGGGAGATATGGCTGGCAAGTTATCATGGGTAACAGCTCATAGGTAGGTTGTCCAAAGTCCAGTCACTGGACCATTCTCTTCTTGCTGTCTTTAGGTAAATCTTAGACCAGGGAAGCCACCTATTTAAAAAGAAAAAGAAAGTCAAAAAGAAAAAAAAAAGAAAAAGAAAAAGGAGAAAAGAAAGAAAACAAAACAAAAGAAACAAAAGAAATAAGACACACTTCGCAGCATGAGTATGGTTGGCAAGTTTTCGATGGTAACAACTCATCGACCGGTTGTCCAGTACCCAGCTTAAGAAATGCACTAAAAATTCTCAAAACGCTTAGGAAGAAGCAGAGAAGTAGAATAAGCCAGGGAGACATACACTGGACTCACCCTTGTGTTGACCCCTTAAAAATAAAAGTAGGGAAAAAGCTACTGGTCGTAAAGATACACTTTTAGGTAGAACTCACTTTTTAAGGTCACCTAGAGGCATAGAAACCTAAAGTCCGTTCTAATTACCGATCAATGAGTCTATCAAATTCACAATAAGATGCTTCGAACTTAGGGTTCTCATCAAATCTTGGGTGAGTTGAGTGGCCGTAGAAAGCCACTCTTTAACCCTAAACTCAAAAATCCAAAAAAATTAGAAAAAAAAAGAAAAAGAAAAAAAGAGATTTTCTTTGGATAAGGCGAGGGCTTGAGGTAGTCTGTATTTTGGCAGATACCCGGGCGCTGTTGTGTCTTTAAAAGTTCAGATCCTGAGTAAAGAATTTCTTAACGTTGAAAATGATTTATGCCCAAGTAATCCAACCTAATTCTTTTATAAATAGCTTATAATTTTTGCTAGGGAATAGCAAAAGATAGGTGTTTATCGAAGCGAAATCGGGTTTTAAAATAAATGCTTTGTAGTATAACCAAAATCGCTTTGAAAATAAATAAATTTCATTACTCGAAAATGTAAATCTGAGGTTGAACATATGGAGCAAATTGGGGTTCAAAAATCAAGAACACAACTTTCAAATTTATAATATACAATGAAGAATCAAAGTTATAATGCAAGAAATGCAAAGAGATCCACAAAATATCAATGTATATAGAAACACAAAAATATGGATGTCTACTTTTGGAAATCAGATGTCTTAAATGTGGAGTTGCTACAGTGCTTCTCTTAGATCTCTATCTGTGTCTCTGACCTCGTTCTTCTTCTTTCTTTTCTTTCTCTATGACGGCCTTCTCTCTTCTTGGCTTCTTCTTCTTCTTTCTGCTCTGACCTTTGTCTTCTTCTCCCTTCTTCTCTGATTACTTCTTTCTGATTTCTTTCTTTGCTCTGGCCCTTAGCTCTTCTTCTTTCTTCTTTCTCCTTTTGTCTCTTATTTCAGCTCCTCTTCAGCCTTGCTCCTCTTTAGCCGTGCCTTAGCTTCTCTGGTTTCCTCTTCTTCTTCCTTGGCTCCCTCTCCTTCTTTCTTTGGCTTCCTCTTTTTCTCCTGAGAGCAAAACCTACCCCTACCCTCCCTGCTATCTCTCTTCTTTCTTCTCTCTTAGGTTCTCTCTCCCAGAGCCTTCTCGGGTCAACGGGTCGGGTATACGTGCCCGGGACCAGGCCCACCGGCGTGCTGTGGTGGGCGAGGAGTGCACGGGTAGTTGGGTATCCGGGTCAAAACCAGGTCTGCGTGGCGTGGGGTTGCGGACGAAGCGGTGGGCGAGTGGGACCTCACCCTTTGGTCAGGAGGCGATAAGCCTATATGACTTTTTCACTTTATACCACAACACCTGCTCCTGATCTTCTGAGGTGGGACTAAATGTCCTACCTTCTTCGCAGGTGCCCACACAGCAGATGTCTTCGTGAATTGCAGTAGCTGCGTGGGACTTTGACTCCAATTGCTGGGCTGAGAGTGTACGCAAAGGAAACCCTCACGACCTGGGACCTGAAGCCTGGGGCCTGGAGTCCTGGAGCAAGCTTGCGAGCATGCTTCGTCCTTCGTCAATGGCGGTGAGGACCTATACCCTGCCAACAAGAAAATGGCCTTGCGGCCTCATTAAAATGCGTAGGAAGCTTCACTTGGACACGACGAAGGTGGCACGATGGTCAGCGTGGCACTGGGTGGCCTGAGCGTGTGTGCCTAGGTCACCCTGTGCGTGAGAATGTGGGTGTGTTCAGGGGAAGTGTTGGGGGTGTGTCACGATGAATGGAAAGAGGGTTTCGGGTCAGTGAGGCGTGGTAGAGCTCGTGAGGTGGTTGGCGAGGTGGGTGGATGCATGGAGCGGCGAGAGCACCTCGCCGGTGGTTTGACCGGAGGTGGAGAAGATGGTGGTGGTTTGCGAACATCGAGGCGTAATAGCAGAAATAAGTGAGAGAAAAATGATGAGCAGAGAGAGAGGACTTATCTAAGGGTGGTTAGACGAAGGGGGATGCAGAGGAGGTGGCCGACTCGCATGTGCCGTCGCCGGAGACGAAAGTCCCAATGAGAGGAGGACGGCGACGACGAGAGGGTGGCAGGAGCGTCGGCTAATGCGGCGCGACGCAGATGAATGAGATAAAGGTAACTCTACCACTGGTATTGTAGCAGAGCGACGAGAGAAGGAGATAAGGGTGGCCGGAGCTTGCTGGGAGGTTGACTGGAGGGGAAGGGAGGAAAGTGGTGGGTATCTCAGGCCAATTCAAGCTTGGGAGGAGCGGAATGAGCTGGGGACCCTTTTATAGCCCCTAGCAGAGGGTCCTGTGCTTGGAAGCCAAGCTTCCAAGCACGGAAACCTCGCCGGAGATTGAAGGTCAAAAAGACCCAAATCTCTATTGCATTCGTATGAGAGATTGGGTGCAAATTAGGGCTTCAAATCAAGTTCACATGAGAGGGGATTTCTCAGAGAATCTCCCTTTCAAATTTGAAAGGGATTCTTTGAGGAATTAGGGAGTTCTTTCCCTCGAATCCTCATTAGAGTAGGATTTCCTTCGCTGTATGGTAGAGAGACCTAATTGCAAAGAACGATGAGGTAGCTAGGGGGGTGTCTGCAAAGGTTTTTAAAAGTTAAGGGTAGAAATGTAATTGGGCTAGACCTATTTGCAAAGTAGGTCAAGGTGAATTCCCCTTAGGTCCAAATTTTGGTACAAACCTAATTTGGACCTAAGGAATCAAATGGTGAGATTGGATTTTGGGTTTGACCACGTATGACTGGGTAATTTACACAAAAACCCAATTTAGGGTAAATAATTGACTAAGACCCTAATTTAGGTCAAAATAGGTTATAAGGGTCAATTTAAAGGTTCTAAACCATAGAGGATATTTTTCCATGATTTTTAGAGGGTTTAGGTGAATTTTATCCTAACCAGAACCTTGTTAAATTAAGTGAGTCTATTTTAGGGTTAGAAGAGGTCATTTAATTCCCAGATTTCACATGAATCCTTTTCTGTTAAAACCAACCCACTTTTTACCTTGTTAAGATCATTTGACCTATGTTTAGCCCATGAGAAATCCCGTTGTTGCACTGCAATGATAAAATTATAATTTTACCCCTTATTTCTTACTTTTCTCTCAAAAGGGTTATTTCTTGAGTTAGGACCTCCATTTGGTTATTTAGGAGCTTTTGTTATCTTTTCTGGATTAAAATGAGCTAGTTAGGGTGCATGATGGTGTTTCCATCATACCCCCTTGCCTAACTTTTGCTAGTCCCTTAGAAAAATTTTAAGGTTTTAACTTCTGTTCTAGACCATGTATTCCTTGATGTTCAGAGATTATGACGAGTGCTTTTTCTTTTATTTTTGATTAGGTTAGAATGCCGACAGGAGGCCTAGAGGTACTCAAGTGCCAACCAAGATCTGGACCAGATCAGCTCTAGCCTCGGTCCTCCACGAAGGTTTTTAAGGCCTACAGGAACTATCCTAAGGTTCGTTGGACTCTGCGGTTAAAGCACTCGTGCTTGCAACGTATTGTAGCCTCAGTTCGGTTTGCAGTGCATTTTTTGTAAGAGAGAGACAGAGGATTTATTTGTTCGAAGAGTTTTCTCTCTCTTTTCTTTTTATTTCTAGCTTCGGATTGGCTTCTCAACATGGTCTATATCGGATTCCTCATCCCCATCATTAATCCTCGAAGGATCCTTAGCAATCGATGCTTTGTGATAGCACCGCCCATGGAAACCCCCAGAACCCTGGCTTTCAAGATTTCGAGATAATCTTGCCTATGACATTCTGTAGCTAAATTCAGACCCTGGCAATCGACATTTCGTGATAATGCTGCCCATGGCATCTGAACCAGCACAGGGTGCTTATATGCCCCTGGTAGGATATGTAAATATCTTAGAAGACAAGCATCGAGGAGACGATATGTTATTACGCATCTTCGAGGGGAATTTCCCACCTCTCCGTGCCGGGAACTCATCCAAATCAACTTGTGTTGATCGGCCGCTCCTAATCTAGGTGATTTTTTCAGAACAGTTAAATGCTTTTGCATGATTTTGATAGTTATGCACATTGAACCAGACTATGTGTAGATTGGGGTGCTTAGGTTACCGAGTCCCACAAACCAAAGGTCAGTTGACGAGGCCGAATACTCTCTAAGCCTTAGACCTAATACTTGAGCTTTGCATTTTCCCCAACCTCTTAAGGACTATCCAGATCTTAGCGGATACTTAAATTTTTAAGCTTAAGATTCTAGCCCAAGAGGCCTAAGATCAGCATTCCTACTAATCTCTTTTGTGTCTCATTAGCACTTTTTTCCTTCATTTTTCTTTTTCTTGATATGGCCTAGAACTTCGGTTAATCCCTTAATTTCTTACTAATGGCTATTTCTTTTTTCTTTTTCATTTTGTGCTCCTTTTTATGACATTTCACTCTTGTCCTCCTCATTTTCTCCCCATGATTTGTATGGCCTCAAAATTTTCTCTCCCCTCAGTATTTTTTGTTCTTTGTCAAGATTTTTTCATTTTTTTGGTGTTTTTTGTGATATGTGATCTTTTTGTTGAAACCTTTTCTTGTGAGATGAGTTTTCATGGTATTTTGCACTTTCATACCCCCCATGCCTACGATTTGCAATGTCCCCATTATAAATTAGGTGGGTTCGAATTCAGCTTAGATCATTCATTAGAACAGGTTTTGGGTGGGCGAATGGGTCAGGGTGACTGTTGCGAATGATTTCTAGACTCGAGTACAGGTACTTGAGGTGTTATCGGCTATTTTAATGGATGAACCCTAAATTGCAATATGAATTCAGTATAGGAATGTCAAGAAAGGTTTCGAGTTTCTCAAGAATGACGGGTTGCCCCCCGTTAAGCACTAAGTTTTACGCCATCGGCTGGGTGCAATGAGCTCAGGGAGAATGGAGGGTAAAGGAAATCTCAGCCAAATTTGTATCGGTCAAGTCAATGAACGGTTTGAGTCTCTGACCGTTCACGACGAAAGGTTGGGAATCGTGGCTGAGTAGACTGATCTCAATGGCTCCATTTCCAAAGATTCGTCGGACTAGGTAGGGTATGATCCATTTTGATCGTAGTTTTCCTGGGAACAGTTTAAGCTTGGCATTGAAGAGTAGGACTTTTTGACCAGGATGGAAGATCTTTCTTGATATGTGCTTGTCGTGAAAGGCCTCAACCCACTCTTTGTAAATTCGCGAGTTCTCATACACGTCATGGCGTAATTCATCGATTTCGCTCATTTGAAGCTTTCTGTGGGTTCCTGCCTTAGAAAGATTTAGGTTGCAGTTCCATACTGCCCAATAGGCTTTGTGCTCCAACTCGAAGGGGAGGTGACATGCCTTCCTGTACACTAATATGAAGGGAGACATACCTAATTGGGTTTTGTGGGCGGTCCTATAAGCTCACAAAGCTTCCGGAAGTCGGGATGACCAGTCCTTCCTGTCTGGTTGAACAGTAACCTGGAGGATTTTCTTGATCTCCCGATTTGATAGCTTAGCTAGACGATTAGTTTGGGGGTGGTAAGGAGTAGAGATTCGGTGTGACACCCCATATTTGGTCATTAGTGACATGAACTGAGCGTTAGTGAAATGGGTCCCTCCGTTGGAAATTATAGCATGTGGAATCCCGAATCGTGAGATGTTCTGATGAATGAGTTTGATAACCACATTATGATGATTGGTTCAGGTCAGAATGGCTTTGATCCATTTGGACATGTAGTCAATAGAGAGTAAAATGTACTTGAAGCCGTCCGAAATAGGGAAGGGTCCCATGAAATCAATCCCCCATATGTTGAAGATTTCGCATACCAGAATCGGCTGTAAAGGCATCATATCACGATGGCTCATGTTGCCCAAGGTCTGGCAACGAGTAGATGCCTTATAGTGATTGTATGCATCTTTGAAAATTTTGGGCCAATAGAAGCTACACTGGAGGACTTTCACTGCGATTTTATGACCTGAAAAATGTCCACCGCATGCCTGGTCATGGTAGAAAGATGGTATGTCTTGAATTTCCACTTCCGTGACGCATCGTTGAATTATCTGATCAGCACCGATGCGGAAAAGATATGGGTCTTCCCAGAAGTAATACTTAACATCAAAAAGTAATTTGTCCTTCTTGGCCTTTGGCTAGTCAGACGAGATCTGTTGTGATGCCAGGTAGTTTGCTATATCAGCAAACCATGGAAGCCCTGTATTGATAGTCAAAAGGTGCTCATCAGGGAAATGTTCCGTGATGGGTCTGGAAGGGTCGATAATCTCAGAAGGAAGGCAGGACAAGTGATCAGCTACCATGTTGTATTTTCCCGCTTTGTCGTGAATCTCGATGTCAAATTCTTGCAATAGCAAGATTCAGCGGATTAATCGAGGTTTCACATCCTTCTTCACAAGGAGATTCCTCACAGCTGTGTGATCCGAGTAAATGATAACATGGGAACCCAGGAGATAAGATCTGAATTTTTCCAAGGCAAATACTATGGCTAACCGCTCTTTCTCAGCAACTGTGTAGTTAGGCTAAGCCTCGTCAAGTGTCTTGCTAGCGTAGTAGATGACCACGGCTTTCCCATCAATTTTCTACCCCAGTACCGCTCCTACAGTGAAATCAGATGCATCGCACATGATCTCAAAGGGTTGAGACCAATCAGGGGACTGTAAGATCAGGGCTTAGGTAACTCGATCACGTAGGATTTCAAATGCTTGAGTGCATTCCTTGGAGATTTCGAAAGGTACATCCTTAGCGAGCAAAGAGGTCAGGGGGCGTGTGATTTTCGAGAAATCAGGAATAAATTGACGGTAAAGACCGACGTGCCCCAGAAAAGATTGGATGTCCTTGATTGAGCTAGGCATAGGGAGTTTGGAAATCAAGTTCACCTTGGTTCGATCGGCTTGGATGCCTTTTTTTGAAATAAGATGCCTAGGACAATTCCCTCAGGCACCATGAAATGGCTCTTTTCCCAGGAAAGAACCAGATTCACGTCAATGAACTGCCTGAGGATTTGGATCAAGTGCAGGAGGCATTCATCAAATGATTCTACGAAAATTGAAAAGTCATCCATGAAGACTTCCAGATAATCACCTACCACATTTGAGAATATGGCAAGCATGCACCGCTAAAAAGTCGCGGGTGCATTGCAGAAATCGAACGGCATCCTTCGGAACCCGTAAGTCACGAAGGGGCAGGTGAAAGTGGTCTTTTCTTGGTCCTTATGATGGATTGCCACCTGGTTATAACCGGAGTACCTGTCCAAAAAGTAGAAGAATATGTTTCCCGCTAGTTTCTCGAGGATCTGATCAATAAATGATAGTGGGAAATGATCCTTCTTCGTGAAGACATTGAGTCTTCTGTAAACAATGCAGACTCTCCACGAGTTCGCCACACGGGTCGATATGACTTTTCCGATTTCAGTCGTAATAACGGTGAGTCCTGCCTTCTTAGGCACAACTTGGATTGGACTCGCCCACCGACTGTCGGAGATCGGGTAGATGATCCCTGCATCTAAACACTTAATGATCTCCTTTTTCATGACCTCCTATAGATTAGGATTTAAACGTCTCTGCATTTCACGAGAAGGTCGTGTGCCCTCTTCGGTGTAGATACGATGTGTGCAGTAAGAGGGGCTGATACCAGTCAAATCATCGAGAGTCCATCCAATGGCTCTACGATGTTGCTGGAGAACAGTAATCAGGTGGGATTCCTAGTCAGGTGTGAGTCTGGAGTTTATAATAGCAGGAAACGTCTGATTAAAACCCAAAAAGACGTACTTCAGATGGTCGGGAAGGGGCTTGAGTTCCAGAACGGGATTATCAGCAGCAGCAGGTGGTTCAGGGTATGTGTCAGGAGCAAGGGAAGGAGTTATGAGTGTATCTAGATCAGGGTCAGACTCCTCTGATTGAGGGTTTTGATCTTCTTGTGGTTGATAAGGAGTAATCAGGTTGTCTTCGATATATGGTTCATCAACCATGGCCTTGATATCACATATTTGTTCTATAACACCGCAAATAATCCCTTGTTGGGCCTTAAAGATGTCAATTTTCAGTGTTTGGTTCCCGAATTTCAGTTCTATTTGGCCCTCCTCGCAGTTTATATTGGCCTTAGCAGTGGCCAGAAAGGGTCTCCCTAGTATAATCGATGTATCCCTTGGGTTTTCAGGTGCATCCATATCCAAGACTATAAAATCCACCGGGAAATAGAAATCCTGTACCCTAACGATGACATTCTCGAGTACTCCTTTAGGTGACTTAATGGATCGATCAACTAACTGAAATGTCGCCTCTGTCGATTTAAGCTCGGATTCTTCAAGGTGGTTAAGGAGGGATGTAGGTATTAGGTCTGTGGAGGCACCTAAATCTAATAAGGCTCTGTCGAATTGGGTATCACCAATGGTACATGAAATAAGGGGAGTACCAGGGTCTTTAGCCTTAGGTGGGAGTTTGCTCAAAATTACAAAGCTAACTTGCTCTGACAGTATGATCGGACTCCCACTTTTGGTTCGCAGCTTATGCTTGGGTGTACACACGTCCTTCACAAATTGTATATAAGCCGATATGTGGTGGATTGCTTCCATCAAGGGGATGTTTATATGGACCTGTTCAAAGAGCTTGACCAGATCCTCCTCAGGAGCCACTAGTTTGTTCATCCTCTTTCCCTTGGTCAAGGCCTCAGGAAATGGAACCTTGGTTGGTTCGTCTAGAATAGGTCCAGGTTCTTGATCTGGGACAGGGGTGTCCTGGATAACAATCCTAGGGCTTGGGTTACTACCAGGCTTAGAGTGGCTTGGATAAGGTGGGTCTTGAGTTGCTTTACCACTACGGGTTGTTATAGAGTTTAGTATTGCTTAGTTTTGGTTTGAGGTTGGTAAAATAGGTGGCTGCTATTGAAATCCTGCATAAGATGTCGAAGCTTCCATCCCATTCGGTGATGGAACAGAAGGGGCCTGATAAATCATGTGGGCGTGGCCCAGATTTGGGTTCATGACATGACTCTGGTTCGGTACGTTATTTGGATTCAGCAGAGGTTGTAAAGGGAGTGTGCCAGGTTGGCGGGAATTCGCCATCTGGGTGAGTTGATTTGCTAACCTCTGTGATCTCGTCCTTGTGTTGTTTCTGCATTGCCGCATTCATCTTTTGAATGTTAAGTAGAGTCTGAAGGATAAGAGTCATTTGATCTGCTTGGGTTGGCCCACATTGATAGGTGGGGTTGGGCTGAGGTTGAGGCGACTGATATGGACGAGGAGCTTG